>OY977953.1:13766583-16166583 GCA_963854355.1 Epinotia brunnichana | reverse complement strand
GAATTCGCTTTTTAATACACTCCTGTGGGTAGACATCTCCGTTTATTGTACCGATAGTGAAAAAGCTCGTACTTTTAAGCCCGCATGAGCAAATAGCTTGCCATACAAGGATTTTTTGGGCGAATTTTTCAAAAGCCACGCTCTTATGTTCTTCTGGAACGTCCTCGCCAGCTGCACACGAGTAAAACTGGGGCCCCGGTAACGTTTTCATGTCTTTTTTTACATATGTTTCGTCATCCATTAAAATGCATCGGTCGTTATTTTGAATTAAAAACTTGTCCAAATCTTTAGCTCGAGATTTCGCTCTTTCAAGCTGGGCAGCAGTCCTTTTCGGCATTTTCTGTTTCTTCCTAGTCTGTAAATTATTTATCTTTTTGGCGTTTTGTACGTTCCCGACCGAAGTTTTTAACTTTTTGGCTACATCGCGAATAGAGGCCGATGGATTTCGACGGAAAGACGCTACTATGTCCGTGTCCAATTTTGGCTTCACGCAGCCTTTTCTGCGACCGCAACCTGGTAGATCACCTAGAGTATTAAATTCCCTAAACATTTTTATTACTTTTCGTACACCATTTTTAGATAATTGATACCGTTTTGCGAGTTGTCGCATCGCAATACCCTTTTCTGTACAGTAGGATATTATAATTAATTTACAAGTTTTTTCATTTATCCTCGGCATCTTGATTTTATCTAGTCAATGACATATATTATAAAATTGATCTTCAACTTGACAATACATGTGTCAAAATATCATGCATTGGCATAGCAAAAGCTTTCTATATAATTATGAAGGCCCAACTTTTGGTGGCTACTTTATTTCGTGAACAAGCCTTATATTGGCTATATTTTATCCCGCGGCTTTGCCTGCGTTCTTTGCAATACCGTGGGCAACGCCGCGCGGGCAGCTAGTTATATAATAAAAGGCCTTATGGTTTGCGTTTTGCTAATGAAAATGCGCCTTTAGGTTAGGATTAAATATGAAGTAGCGAAGATTGTTGTTTCAAGAATTATTAAAAGCTTTGAAAGAAATTGCATAAACGGGTCAAGGCTTAAAATCTAGCAGCGATTGAACACTTGAATAAGTTTCTCGGTAAGTTTCAATTTTCAGTTTGGCTTCATGAACAATGGGGAATTTGCATAGAACTTCAATTTCGAATAAATTGCACTCAATCGATGCGGATATACATAGAGATATCATACAAAAGAAATAAAAACCACTGTAGGTATTAGTTTTATCTCACGTTAAAATTAAATTTTTTTTTGATAAAATAACAACAGTTACACAGAATATTAAATCAGAAATTATATTTTGTAAAACAAGTATAGACTTAAACGCAAATTTTGCGGAGATAATTGCAAATTAATGACTTACTCCATATTAAACGCGCCGAGAATATATGCTGTGACGTCAAAGCATAAGCCCGTTTAATATAGAGCGTTTTCGGGGGGTGCCGGCGCGTGCAGATTTCAAATGCATATAACATCAGAAAAATAAATGATAAGAAAGATTTAATGCTACAGTTGTTTTAATGCTGGATTATACTTTTGATTTTCGTAATAAAATATTTCTCTATTATTTCGCGCAAAAATAGTATTTTGAACAAATATTAGGTAAACGTCCTAGTCTTCGAGGTTGCACTAGTATACGACATGGGCACTTTATGTCAAAGCAATATGGGTTAAATTCGAACTAAGATGATTTTTCTTCATTCGAATTTAAGCCAGGGTGTCACTTTGAAATAAAGTGCCCATGTCATACACTAGCTCAACGTTGAGGACTAGAATGTGTATTTTAGGTATTGATAATCAGTCATAGCTGTCTCTAGTCACAATTTACTCTACCTAAATAATTGCAAGAAAGACATTTCTAATACGAGTATAAGTAGCAGCATACAACAAATTACGAGATGATATTATCACAAATCGATCTAGTATAGCTCCACGGTGATAATGTTTGTGTTATTAGTACAATCGACTACAAAGATAAGTATGTTTATGTATGTATACCTTATTACTATGGCAGTAAAGTCTACGTATAAGTGTAAGTATGTGTGTGTATGTATGGATACATCTTTTTGTAGGCTTGATGTATTTGACTTTATTTATTGAAGTGACATTTATACGTCATGTAGAATAAGTACAACAAGTAGTAAAATAAATATAAATTCAAAATTTTGCTTTGCCAGTAATACACACGAGGAGTAGTACTATACGACGATTAGATACACAAAGTAATACAAGACTCAAGAACAGATAAGACCTATGTAACATTTAACGCTCTTTCGAAAAGTTACGTAATTATCCAGACCTCTATTTCGAATATTAAAATGCCAAACGCGTACATTACAACAAAAACATGAGCCGCTATACAACGTGGTCTCGGGCACAAAAGTTACCAAAACGCATACAGGCTTACCCTTAAGGCACTAGTTATCAAGGGATGAGTACAAAAGACCCCAACGACCAAAGTGCATCCGTAAAGGGCTCGTGATAAGATAAAATGCAATAACTCTTCCAAACTATTGTAGTAGAGGTCGGAGTCTACCCCAGAGCGTAACAAGTGGCCTGCCGCACTCTTCACATTGCTAAAGATAGTTTACATTGGAAAAATATTACAATACTCACCTAGAGAGGTAAAGCAAATAATATCTTAGGTATTAGACGCCAGAGCTGAAGGCAAGGGCAATATATATGCGATCTGAGGTTTTTTTATTACCGCTCGTGATGAACACCAATTTTACGTCTGACCCTGGCCAAGAAGACAATTTACATAGATGAATGTTGATTGTTTTATATCATGCTCACGAGAAGGAATAAAAGTATAGATATATTTTCCTTTTTAACCCTCTTATTGACATTAAATATTTCATGTTCATGTTCAAGTACGGGAAAACCATACGCCAGCTTAACGTGCCCTGAATCCAAAGCTTCTCTGTTGAGCTGAAAGGCGTCATTACCAAATGACGAGGATGAGTTTTCTTTAAACAAGTCCCTTTAGTTATTTTGTTTCTTATGTCGCACCATCAGTATTCTAGTCACGTCGTTCTTGGTTTGGATCTTGTAAATATTAAGTGGTTTTATGACTCGGGTTCAATAATATATACGTTACAAGACAAGGAAAGTTCCAGTTGATCCCCGCGAACCTAGCTCACATTGACGGTCTTTGAATACCAACAAAAATAAAACCGAATGAAAAGTATACAACATTTAATAGATTCTTGGATAATTGGCACATTTAACCTAATTATATTTTTGAAGCGGATACTTCAGGGGTACAGTTCAAAATGTATCACGTGACTTCCGGAATAAGTTTTGGTAGAGAAGACTAGGTAATCTGATTTGAAATAATTGTTTGTTACATGTTTTAATCCTTCTTTATTTGCCATTAGTTGTTAACCACAAAATGTTATTTATTTTATGTGGCGGACATGAAAATAACGTTGAAATGACCGCCATTTTCAATGTATCGCTAGTCAAATGAGCTACGTCAGTCAATGTTGCCATATATACCGATTTATCTGTAATTATACAGATTTTTAGTAAATTAATACAGATAAGTATATTAGGGTTCCATAGCCAACAAAGAAGTATCCACTTAAACTTAATTAACGGTTGTATCTCCGACACAACCCGCTTCTTTTATTATTATAAAAGAAATTGTGTTTGACTTTAGTCTAATCTGACTAAGATGGATCACGCTCACCTGGAAGATCCCGTCATGCCTAACGATATAGACCTTACGCTTAGTTACTACGAACCGCGGCGTCAAGATATATAAGTGGGTGACGGGTGAGGTGAGGTTAAAACAAGTTACAGAATAGCTGGGCTAGTCACACACGGCCAAGGTTGTAAGCCTTCGGAAATACAGATCAAGACTTTGGTTAGTGGTGAACGTGACGATCCGGCGAATATTGGTCGACAACGTCCGTTATATTGGGTGACAATGACAATTATTGAAACACAATTTTGAGTGATTCATGATCTATTTTATGAAGTTCTGTTAGAACTTACATCATCATCATCATCATATCAGCCGAAAGACGTCCACTGCTGGACATAGGCCTCCCCCAAAGAGTTCCAAAGTGACCGGTACTTTTTTTTTTTTTTTTTTTAAGAGGGGAAAATGCTTTTCGCATACCACCAGAGTGTGGGGACGGACCCTGGTGGTTATGTGGGACTCCCATGTCGGCTGATGAGGCCTATGGTTTACCCACTAAAAACCCCTCTATTTGCCGCCTCTACGCTAGAAAGCGAGGCCACGGGAACGCCCTAGGCACACTTCCGCAACCTCGCCAGCGGCTGTCCGCACTGCGGACTCAACTCCGGGGAAGTAGTTTCCCCCTACCTCTGCAAAGGGGCGCACCGAGAGACGGCACGCCCACCACTCAGGGACCTTTGTGTAGGCGACAGACGTCCCCATGCCCGTCGCCCACAGGTACCCTTATGGGGGAAATCGGCGGTCGTAGGCCAACCGCCGTCGCCCCACGCGTTTGCGGCGCATCGGTTGGGAGGCCGGATTGTCCTCCCTCACTCGCTCCGCTGCCTCCTTCTGCGTCATCACGTCCTCGCAGAAGGAAGCCGCCGCCTTCCATGACCTGTCGCTCCCCACCATGGCTTCCACCACGGCGGGCAGGGAGAGGTCATGCCCCACCACGGCCACGAGTGTGGCCAAAGTGACCGGTCCTGCGCCAACCGCATCCAGCGGACTCCCGCGACCTTTACCAGGTCATCAGTCTACCAACGCCGCGCCTTCCGGTACGTGGTTGCCACTCGATCATCTTTCCGCCCCAACGGCCATCAGTTATACGTGCAATGTGCCCCGCCCACTGCCACTTAAGTTTAGCGATTCGGATCTCATTCTGATGCGATCACTTAGAACTTATGTCAGATACAAATATATTTTTTACATTATTTACGGCGTTGGTTATTTGAAAAAACTGCACCTTTAACAAACATCTTTAACCAATTAATGGGTTAAGCCGTTTTGGAGATAAATGGGAACACTGGTGGGTGTACACAAACACACAAACAAACAAACAACCTCTCAACCTAAACGCATAGGTATACCTTCTCTGTTCCGACGTCGGTAAAAATTGCAGTATTAAATAGGTAAAAGTAGGAATGTTACATTAAAAGCACCTTCCAAACAGCTCGCATCGTATTTTTAAACTCCATTTCGTTGATTAGCAATTCAAACAAGAGACCCTAATGGCAAACTCAAATTATTTTAAAACTATATCCATGCACGCTAATTGATATTGATTTCAATCCAATATCTCCATTGTCTAGCTCCGTGCAACCGCATCCGAGATTTTTACAGTATTTGTATAATGAAAATGCTTTTCATTTTGTTTCCATTGTATGTCTTTTGAATGGGGGCTCCGTAAGATGGAAACGGTAAGTGGGTGGTGAAATGGGTTTACTACCAACTCACTTGCTCACGAGTGGCAACTTCGCGGACCCCTAAACTGATTGTGGCAATTGTTTGTAATTTATAGTAGTTTATGTGACTGTACATAATGAAGGGCATTAAACACGAGTGTGGGTTTTTTAATGCCTAATTATGTACAGTTACGTACACTACTTTATCTATCCACATATCATAAGCCTCCACGATGTATTCAGGAGCCGCATTGCGAGATGTATTATGACCGGCATTGCGGCGTTGTTTTCTGGCAGCTGTCATAGTTTTATCTTAATTCAGAGACAAACTAGAGTCGGATCCAACTCTCATATCGTTCGATATCTTACTTACGTGCGACATTTGTCAAATTTTTATGCAAATTGACAATTCATTTCGAACTAAACGTCATCTCGACTGATACTAGAATAGAGTTCAAATCAAATTTCTTTGATTTCAGAGCTGTTCGAAATTTGAATGAAATAATAATATCGAAATCGATGTTATTATTTAGCAATAATAACATTTTCACAGATAACAAATTTGTTCTAACAAAACAGTTTATTTTTATGGTGGCCATAATATGCGGTTCTTGAACGCATCATGGAGGGTTTATGATATTTGGATAGATAAAAGCAATTTAGGCTACCTTTTTTAAAATCCGAAGTCAAGTAAAGCGAACTAAAGTTCCCCGGAATCTTATTAGTCGTCTTTACAACAAACGTAAGGTTTGTATTTGTAGCAGATACATCTTGCCAATGCCGGGAATAACGTTTTTTGTACAATATAAAAAGAAAATGACTGCAATAATAATGTTATAATTTACTTTAAAAACAAAGTTTAAATCGATTTCAATTCAGTACTTCGCCAAGCCATATAGGTACATGAAAATTTCCACATTTGGGACATCGGCATCTATATGGACACATCACAAAATTTATGTTAGGAATAAGAAATTAATTAATTAAAGGGCCACTTTCACCAACATAAGTCTTAGTACAAGAATAAATCGTTAATTACTCCCGAGTAAATCCATTTTACGTTTCACCAACATTTAAACTAAATGCACGTGCAGAATCATCAAATTATTAAGAATAGGGCTGTCTAATGTCCATCATTGGTGTGTTGGTGCTGCCCCGCTCGCAGCAATAAGAATAGGCTGTCTAATGTCCATCATTGGTGTGTTGGTGCTGCCCCGCTCGCAGCAATAAGAATAGGCTGTCTAATGTCCATCATTGGTGTGTTGGTGCTGCCCCGCTCGCAGCAATAAGAATAGGGCTGTCTAATGTCCATCATTGGTATGTTGGTGCTGCCCCGCTCGCAGCAATAAGAATAGGGCTGTCTAATGTCCATCATTGGTGTGTTGGTGCTGCCCCGCTCGCAGCAATAAGAATAGGGCTGTCTAATGTCCATCATTGGTGTGTTGGTGCTGCCCCGCTCGCAGCAATAAGAATAGGGCTGTCTAATGTCCATCATTGGTATGTTGGTGCTGCCCCGCTCGCAGCAATAAGAATAGGGCTGTCTAATGTCCATCATTGGTGTGTTGGTGCTGCTCCGCTCGCAGCAATAAGAATAGGGCTGTCTAATGTCCATCATTGGTGTGTTGGTGCTGCCCCGCTCGCAGCAATAAGAATAGGGCTGTCTAATGTCCATCATTGGTGTGTTGGTGCTGCCCCGCTCGCAGCAATAAGAATAGGGCTGTCTAATGTCCATCATTGGTGTGTTGGTGCTGCCCCGCTCGCAGCAATAAGAATAGGGCTGTCTAATGTCCATCATTGGTGTGTTGGTGCTGCCCCGCTCGCAGCAATAAGAATAGGGCTGTCTAATGTCCATCATTGGTGTGTTGGTGCTGCCCCGCTCGCAGCAATAAGAATAGGGCTGTCTAATGTCCATCATTGGTGTGTTGGTGCTGCCCCGCTCGCAGCAATAAGAATAGGGCTGTCTAATGTCCATCATTGGTGTGTTGGTGCTGCCCCGCTCGCAGCAATAAGAATAGGGCTGTCTAATGTCCATCATTGGTGTGTTGGTGCTGCCCCGCTCGCAGCAATAAGAATAGGGCTGTCTAATGTCCATCATTGGTGTGTTGGTGCTGCCCCGCTCGCAGCAATAAGAATAGGGCTGTCTAATGTCCATCATTGGTGTGTTGGTGCTGCCCCGCTCGCAGCAATAAGAATAGGGCTGTCTAATGTCCATCATTGGTGTGTTGGTGCTGCCCCGCTCGCAGCAATAAGAATAGGGCTGTCTAATGTCCATCATTGGTGTGTTGGTGCTGCCCCGCTCGCAGCAATAAGAATAGGGCTGTCTAATGTCCATCATTGGTGTGTTGGTGCTGCCCCGCTCGCAGCAATAAGAATAGGGCTGTCTAATGTCCATCATTGGTGTGTTGGTGCTGCCCCGCTCGCAGCAATAAGAATAGGGCTGTCTAATGTCCATCATTGGTGTGTTGGTGCTGCCCCGCTCGCAGCAATAAGAATAGGGCTGTCTAATGTCCATCATTGGTGTGTTGGTGCTGCCCCGCTCGCAGCAATAAGAATAGGGCTGTCTAATGTCCATCATTGGTGTGTTGGTGCTGCCCCGCTCGCAGCAATAAGAATAGGGCTGTCTAATGTCCATCATTGGTGTGTTGGTGCTGCCCCGCTCGCAGCAATAAGAATAGGGCTGTCTAATGTCCATCATTGGTGTGTTGGTGCTGCCCCGCTCGCAGCAACAAGAATAGGGCTGTCTAATGTCCATCATTGGTGTGTTGGTGCTGCCCCGCTCGCAGCAATAAGAATAGGGCTGTCTAATGTCCATCATTGGTGTGTTGGTGCTGCCCCGCTCGCAGCAATAAGAATAGGGCTGTCTAATGTCCATCATTGGTGTGTTGGTGCTGCCCCGCTCGCAGCAATAAGAATAGGGCTGTCTAATGTCCATCATTGGTGTGTTGGTGCTGCCCCGCTCGCAGCAATAATCAATACACTGCAAGATTTATCAAAGCCACACAGTATTTCGTTGGATACGTATCGTATCCATAAACCTGTAGATATTTCGTTTCACTATTGTGTGGATAAAAATCGAAATCAACTTCTATACTGACTGAACCAATACATACCTATACTAAAACAAACCACCTCCATTCACACGAATCAAAAAATCTATTCAATGTCTATGTTAAAGGATTGAAAGTACACAATAAATTAATAAAAAAACCGACCAAGTGCGAGTCAGACTCGCACACGAAGGGTTCCGTACCATTAACTATAACAACGGCAAAAAAATTACGTTTGTTGTATGGGAGCCTCCTTAAATATTTATTTTATTCTGTTTTTTAGTATTTGTTGTTATAGCAGCAACAGAAATACATCATCTGTGAATCAACTGTCTAACTATCACGGTTCATGAGATACAGCCAGGCCCCGTAGCATGGATGGCGTTATCACGCGATAAGTGATAGGATAAGCGCTTCGTCTCATTCTATCGAACGGTGTCAGCCAGGGACGGATGCTCTATCCTGTCACTTGTCGCGTGATAAGGCCATCCATGCTACGCGGCCTGGTGACAGACGGACAGACAGACAGACAGACGGACAGCGGAGTCTTAGTAATAGGGTCCCGTTTTACCCTTTGGGTACGGAACCCAAAAAACTAGTTTTATTATGTGTACCTAGGTAAAAAAAAGGTACCTACGTGAATTGGCCTGACAATTGTTTGATGCAAAAAATTTAAATACAAATCAGTATTTTTATAATAAAAAAAACAATCATGTTCTGACGTAAGTGGAAACTGATACAGTTCCGAATCAGGCAAATTTGATCTTCACAATTTGACGATATGACTTTGTTATTTCATAAATTAACGAAAATGAATGCGTAAAATTATGAATTATTTTGGCAGTTCACAATATTCCGTCAGTTTACAATATAACGGGTAAGGATTTTCACAATCTAACGGTGACATATATGTGACGTATATATAATTGTATAGGTGTACCTATTTATGACATTTGGTCTTTATTTTAACATATTTTTCAATTTTTTATTTATTTATTGTTATGTATTTATTATTGTTATAAATATTTACCCATGAACATTTTCAAAAAAATCTTCAAACTGTATAGAACAGTTTGTTGGCGGTGCGCTCTTATCCAGTTTCTAGTTAGTCCTTACTTACCAGATGTAGGTCCTGTGCATATGCAAAATTACAAGTTATACGTATGTATACGTACGTTATACGTACGTACCTAAATTTTCAACAAGTTCCAATATAAGTGACCAGCAGGTCGACTCGACGATTTATCTTGGTAACTTTTAAAAATTAAAGAAACTATAGGTCTATTAGCATTACTCACATAGCCATATATATAGGTAATGCTAAATGATGAGCTAAGATGATGTGCTTTTTATGACTGTTTCTGAATAAATAAATGAAATTAAAAAAATAATTTTGGAAATTGGTCCACAACAAACAGTGGAACATAGAACCTCCTGCTTTATCTGCTTTATTTTGCTATCGGGTAAAAATAGTTGATGCCTAGACTTATTTGCTAAACTAGATTGATAGTATCATCTCAAACTAGAATATACAAGGAACTGGAAAAGACTAATTGTTTTCCAAACTGCCGTATAATGTTCATTCATGCCTCCTATTAAGTCGCTCCAAATGTGCTAAGTTTCGAAATTTGTGTAATTTAAATTGATGTTCGCATTAAATCCGAATAGAGAATTAGGAACACGTCTTCTGATCACCTGTGGTATTTCAAGAAGTATAAACAATACAAGCAGATACATTAATTTTAAAAATTAAATTTCTATAATATTATTTTTTCTGAGGATTAATTACGTAGATTATTGTACTAAGCGTTTGGCGACCACTTAAACTGTCACGCAATCGACCAGCTGGACCAGCTGATTTGTATTTGAAATTTTGCACCAAACAGCTGTCAGGCCAATTTAAGTAATAAATGCCTAATTTTTTATTTATTTATTGTGTACGGGGCTCAATCCTTTTACATAGAAATTGAATAGGTTTTTTTATTCGTGTGAGGTGAGGTGCTTTGTTTTATTATAGGTATGTATTGGTTCAGTCACTACAGAAATTGTTTTCTATTTTTATCCACACAATAGTGAAACGAAATATCTACGGGTATAAAGATACGATACGTATCCAACGAAGAACTGTATACTAACATGAGTGCAATAAATGATTTGAGTTTGAAGGTGCTTTGAAAAATCTTGCAGTGTATTGTGTCTGGCGTCAGTTTTGTAATAGTTTTAAGATATATTGTGTTTAGCGTAGGTATTTGTTTTGTGTTGCCTTCCAGGAGGTAACTCAGGTAAAGGCTCCGACGGAAGACCAGCGCTGGCCTTCTAGGTTAGCACCATGCTGAGTCGGGGCCTTTTCGTGGACCATGTATTTTTTTTTTACGTTCTTTGTTTTGTTTTTTACACCCATTGTTTTGTCCACGAATAAATGTTTTCTTTCTTTCTTTCTTTCTTTCTATTGATTATTGCCGCGTGCGGGGCAGCACCAACACTCTACTGAAGATGGTTGCGGGAAGGATGGACATTGGACAGCCCTATTCTGCACGTGCATTATAATGAGCATCTTATATTTAACTAATTAATTAATTTCTTATTCCTAACATCATTTTTGTGATGTGTGTATACATATGGATGCCGATGTCCGAAATAAATAATTTCATAAATTCCGATCAAAGTGAAAAATGTAAATGGGGTGCCTAAGGCACTATTAGAAGAGTGAAGGGATTCTAAGATTCGTCACTATGAGTACAGCCCACGGTAGCTCAGTTGGTTCAGACTAATGCTCGGAATGCAGAGGTTGTGGGTTCAAATCCCACACGTTAGGAGACGCTTCTGCTTAGTAAAATTTACTTTCACTTCATTTCATTGCACGATTATTATTTGAAGGTTAATAAACTAAGAAGACTATTCTTAATATTGATTACCTGCTAGTTTGATTTGTGTAAGATTGTCTCCAAGTATTTATTTATATATTCATATTTAACCCGGAGCGCGGGAGTCCGCTAGATGCGGGTGGCACGGGACCGGTCATTGTGGCACTCTTTGGGGGAGGCCTATGTCCGGCAGTGGACGTCTTTCTGCTGATATGATGATGATTCATAATTAAATATTGAGGACTTTAAAATTCCTTGTTGCTAACCTGCTACCTGAACTCGTCTATTATATATATTAAATTATTAAAACCTATACTAGCTACTGCTCTACAGCTACCATCGCGTTGAAATTGTACATGAATAGTATTGATACTACGCCCCCTAGAAAGCACCGCAGAGTTATTGAATACTAGCTGTTGCCCGCGACTTCGTCCGCGTAGAACTTTTACTTAGAAAATTTAATGCAAACAAACTTCCACCATCTTAAGGGATGATTTCCGAGGCAAAAACTATTCTATATCCTTCGAAGGGTCTCAAATTATCTCTATACCAAATTTCATCTAGGTACATGGATTTTATCCACACTTTCATACCCTTAGGGAATGATTTTCGGTATAAAAACTATCTACATAATGTCATTCTTCGGGACTCAAACGACCTTTATACCAAATTTCATCTAAACGGGATTCATCCAAATTTTTACCCCCCTTTAGCCCCATTCATTTAATTTATACCCTTAGGGAGTGATTTCCGGAATTAAAACTATCCTATGTCCTTTCCCAGGACTCAAGCTATCTCTATACCAAATTTTATTAAAATGGGTTCCATCTGAATTTTCACCCCTAATTTCACCCCCTTAGGGGATGATTTCTGGGATAAAAACTATCCCATGTCCTTTCCCAGGACTTAACCTATATCTACACCAAATTTAATCAAAATATATAGATTACATCCAAATTTTCACCCCCCCTTTTCACCCCCTTAGGGGGTGATTACCGGGATAAAACCTATTATATATCCTTCCCCGGGACTCAAACTATTTATATACCAAATTTCATCTAAATCGGTGCAGCGGTTTAAGTAGCTCCATACAAATTTCCACCCCCAATTTCAGCCCCTCAGATATAAAAACTACCATTTGTCCTTCCCCGGGGCTCAAACTATCTGTATACCAAATTTCATCTAAATCGGTTCAGCGGTTTAGGCGTGAAGAGGTAACAGACAGACACACTTTCGCATTTATAATATTAGTATGGAAGTATGGGTTATTAGTATGGATAGTATGGGTTCTTTCCGCTTGTCTTCCAAATAGAGGTGTAGCTGTAGACTCACTTCAAAAGAAAGAAGAAACGAAAAACTCATTCAAATATCTCAAAAAATTACGAAGCTACAACGCTTGTTAGAGTGAGAAAACGATCAGGGACCGTGACGTCACGATCCTCGAGCGTCATAGTAAAAACAATCGTTTCATTATAAACGTGCGTTTTGCGGAAAAGAGACGCAACAAACCCCCTCTTAAAACTTTAGACACTTATAACTTAGTGATTACCTATATAGCCTCTTGCTATTGCTCAAATCCCTATTTTCGATAAGATAAGATAAGATAAGATTTCTTTATTATCAGAACTGTGTACATTTAGTTGTTTTGGGTAAAATAAAGTCCAACAGCTTGCCCATTTCGGACGTACAATATTAAACTTAAAGCTAGTCAAATATACTAAAACAATAACAACAATAGTATTTCCAAATAATTTTAACCATATTTACACATAAAATATTAATTTAGATCTATCCGACATCCGTATTTTCTTTTAAACCACGAACTTCGGAATTCGAAAATATTCGGGTATCTCTATCTCTATCGCACTAACAAATGACAGGAATGCAGATATACGAACTTCGAGTTTCGGTTTTCGTGGTTTGACTGAATACGCAAAGAGCGCGCGCGCGTGCCATTCAAAAAAACCAAGTTTATATTGTTCGAATTTGTTGTTACATTTATTGAAATCACGCCTTAATTCGACATTTGCGCATATAAGTTCGCATATCAAAATCGATTAATTTTATATTTGCTTTTGGTACCTATGTGTCTCGTCAAGGTATATCGTAGACGGGATTAAAATTATTAATAGGCGAAAGAAAGGCAAAGCAATTCCGCCATTTTGTCCGTAGTATTTCTTATTAGTCTGTGATTTTGACGTTTCTTTTAGCTGACAGATGTGGCGGCGATATACTTTAAGAATAATAAATGAAAAATTAAATGAAGTCGTATATTACGGAAAATTAATTAACTGCCGCAGTCGGATAAAAACTATCCTAAGTTGCAGCTAGAATAATAATGTACCTATATAAAATGTTTCATATTTTTCCGTTCATGGGATGCTGAGAACATTCGTACCACACAAAGCTTAGTTTCAAGCTGGCTGATTCTTTTTTTAATTTAGAGATTTATTATAAGTGGAGATGATTCTTATTAGGTATCGCTGAATGTAAAATTAAACATCAATTCTGCCCGAATTGATGTTTAATTTTTCGCCTTTGAACAAGTATTACCTACCTACGCAATTTTCTTGATTGATATGTTTTTTTCTTAATAAGGTTCGTAATTATATGGTTCTCCTCTTTTTTCAGATCCAGCCAGGCATGATTTGAACAGACAGGGTAAGTCATACTTTTACCTAGACAAAAATTCTGTTTAGTATTTACTCAATATTTTTTTGTCTTCAGTGTACCCATCAGCACTTAAATGATTACAAATTGCTATAATACTTATACATTTCAATAACTATCCGATAAATTCAAGGCTTGTTTCTAAGCCGAGTTATTAGTTTTGAGGTAAAACCGAGAAACTTCTAAAACTTCCCAATTAATTATAAGCCCTTCTAATTATTGAGGGTAAGGGCTCAGGTGATTGATTTCCTATCCATAGAGCTATAGATTTCCAGGAACGGTATTCCATTCGAGATATTCGACACTTTTAGGCTAGTAGATAACTAGCAGCTTTGTGAGATCTGTGAACTCGCCAGCCTGTCTTTTAGTTATTCTTTTTTAATTTTGAAAAACTGAATCGAAAAAAAAAATTAACTTCCAGGTCGATCACGTAACGCATTGTACGTTCGTAAGGTAGATCTAAATATCCTAACGTGCGTTTGAAACGTTACGTGATTACTAGCGTACGGACTGGCGGTGGCATTGTGGACAGAGTGAGAAATGGAGTCGCAAAGCTACATTTTATGATTGAGTAAATAATGATTAAATGATTTTTCTTAATTTAAAGTAGTGCCAAATTTTTTTAGACCGAAGAATTTAATTACATGTTTTTGTGCATAATATAGTGTATAACAGCAAATGGCGGCTGGGATAAGAGATTCGAAATCTTCTTCGTCGTGCTCATTTAAATCGGTGTCCATGTTATAAAATGAATGTACTATAGCAACTTGCTCCATATTTTTGGCGGTAAATCTGTTCCTTAATTTATTAAAAACCCATTTGTGTGCCGAAAATTATCGTTCAACATCTACCGAAACCGGTTGTATATGGCTAATGTTGAGTTTTTAAAAGATATTGGTTAAATTAATGTAAGACGAGAAATAGATTTTATAAGGAAAATCATTTAATATTTGAATTTATTCATTCAATCATAAGAAGTTTGTAGATAATAACGACTCCATTTCTCACTCTGTCCACAATGCCACCGCCAGTCCGTACGCTAGTGATTACCCCTCTGCTCACAAAATTTCACGAGAATCGGTTGAGAAATGCGACCTGTAGAGGAAAACAGCCGGACAACCGGACATTCGGGCATACGAAAGTATTTAGACTCAAGCTGTAACGGAGAACTTCGTTCACTTCGTAAGTTGGGACGACTTTATTCGACTTGGACACGAACGGAACGAATACAACTGTTATTTATTACTCCAGCTCATAAAAAAAAGAAGTTTTGAAAAGAGCTCTTGGCGGAGAATTCAGCTGTTACGAAACAAACCGGGCGTAGGAACAGTTCACAGATGGAATGCAGTATAATGTAAGAGTTGATCAAACTGCGTTAAGGCACGCGCCGCGTACAAAGTTGTGCCCTGTTTGTTGTTTCAAACAAGTGCCTATTTGACTTCGCAGGTACAGTTTTGTTTCGTTTGACAAACTTGAGTACTAACCAATATACAGATAAGTGTTTTTTTGTCTATGCTTACGATTACAATTATAATTACGAAATGTTATTAGATTTTACTGTTATTTATATCCCCTCACCTTCTGATTACAGAAGACACAGATATTACCGTGGGGAAATGTTCCCTTCTGTCGATTTAGTCACTTTTAACCTTTTAACAAGGTTTAGGGACCTAGAAGCTTTTTAGCGCAATAATAAAGGAATAACCTTACCCTGGTTTTACCGACAAACTTTTCATTGACTGAATGTTTCGCCGAATTTCCATATCAAAAAAAAAATAAAAAAATCAAAATAATTTATTTCAGTAACTTAAATACGTAAACAAGTATCTGTGCTGGTGCCTCTTTTTAAGTATATAATATGCTTGTGCTAAGAAGATCACCGCTCTTCCACATGTTGTGACTTAGGTGTATTTAGACATAACTTATGTGTGTATGTGTGTGTGTGTGTGTGTGTGTGTGTGTGTGTGTGTGTGTGTGTGTGTGTGTGTGTGTGTGTGTGTGTGTGTCTGTGTGTGTGTGTGTGTGTGTGTGTGTGTTCACATTTAATATACAGGTCTCTGAAGTAAATTTTCAATATCAAAATATCATCGAAAACATTTTTTTTAGAAACTTTTAACTTTTTAGGATTATTATAAAACAAACCTAACCTAATGGGTTTTACACAATTTTACAAACCTTTTAGCTATATTTAAAAAGTTAACGGTTACTTACTGAAAGAAAAAAGAATCGTTTTCGGTGAACCGTTTGTCGGTAAAATAAAGGAATCCGCCTTATGTATGTGTACTGTTACATTTTATCATGTTACATAGCGAAAGCTGGGAAAGCATTTACAATTTCATATTTCTAGTCTCTATACTACGAATGGCGTTATGACGTAGCGTATACAAATTGTTATGTACCGTATAGAAGTTTTTCCAAATTAAACGAGCGTTTTCCTGAAATGGAAACTTTCATGTCACGGAAAATAATATCCAAGTTGAAAGGAGCATGTTTGAATTTTCTTTCTTATGGAAATTTACGTCAGAAAACTTTATGCTCGTTGGAATTGTTAGAGAAGAGCGCACGAAGTTTCTACGAAAGTCTTAACTACATCCATACTTTCAAAATTAAGTAGGTACTTAAGAAATATGAAATTATACGCCGAAAAAAATATCGCTTAAATAATATTTCTTGCTCATTACTTTGCCATTTATACAAAAAAAAGTTTTGTACGAAAATATCTCAAAAAAGCTAGAATTACGCAAGAAATAAAATATAGCAAAGTGGCTTAACATTACTGGAACAGGACCTTTTTCGGTACCAGCGCGCATTTTTAAAATTCGATAAGAATTCTACTTAACGTAAAATGTGGCCTCGGAAGCAACAAATCTCTTAGGGTAAGTAAATTCACTTATATTCTGTTCTGAGGCTACTCAGAATCTCATTTGCTCTTTGTACCTGAAATCGTGAACACCTTTTGTAACTGGAGCGTTGTTGTCGCATAGCAGCCTTTGATTAACACGGTGGACACTTAGCAAATTAGAGTGGAGTGCGTGTTTTCAAGCTCGAAATACTGCTTGCAACACAGACAGCCTAATCTCATTTATGGCAGATTGAACAAAGTATAAGTAATTAAATTGAAGGCGCCCGCGGCTCGTTAACTGCGCCCGTAAGAGACACGTTTATGTTTCCGCGCACAAGAGAATGATTATCATCATCATCATATCAGCCGAAAGACGTCCACTGCTGGACATAGGCCTCCCCCAAAGAGTGCCACAAAGACCGGTCCTGCGCCACCCGCATCCGGCGGAATAGGTTGTAACTACTTAATACTTAACATGTGGGGTAAATGCCATAACCGACGCGTTTGGCATGCGGGTTGGCGATCGCATTATTTCCACCGTAGGTACTCTAACTACTCTAAGGATGCTGCTGCCCATCCCCCGGTGACCTTGGTCGTAGTTTTAGGACATAGGTACCCCGGTCCAAGAGAAAGATATGGCACACTATTCTGTAACGGCTAATAAGCCATCCAGTAGGACAAATGTCGATAAATATCTTAACCTGTATTTTTTTATGAGGGAGGATTTACCGTCATTCTGACCTGATTATTTATGACGTTTAACATCATACATTGTTTGAGGTGGCAGTGGTAAAAACGAAAATAAGGACCGAACTTTGTTTTTTTTTTACTTTCTATTAAGTAACATTTTAAGCAATCATGTCCTGGCTCCTGTTAAACAACAAAATATATGGACATACGATCCGACATATATATGTAATATATATATATGTCGGATCGTATGTCCATATATTTTGACTTTATTATAGTCAAGATACATAATTTCCATAAATCAGATTCAGATGAGATTGATGAGATGAGATGAGATTTTATCATTAGATGGCGATGGGGTAAGCATACCGTATGTGGCCGACACTGTGAGGCGGTGGTTGGCTGTCAACCCGGGTGCGTCCGTCCCGGAGAACCCAAGACTCCAGCGCGCGTGAGATGACGTAGGGTGTAAGGCCATCTTGGACGGTCAGGTTGGGAACGCTTCAGGTGTGGACCGCGCAAGGCTTCTGGCAGTGTCGCGGCCGGAATTGGGGGCTTGGCTGCAGGCGTTACCCTCCCCTCAACTGGGCACGTTACTCGACTGTGACTCGTTGCGGGTGTCAATCGCTCTCCGCTTGGGCTGCGATGTATGTCAACCGCACGTATACATTTGCGGTTCCACGGTGGGAGTTGACGGTCATCATGCGTTGAGTTGCCGCCTTTACCGGCGATGTGCCGGGAGGCATCCGCGACACCACGCCTTGAACGACGTGGTCCAGATGGCGCTCAGGTCAGCGGGTGTTCCGTCTGTGATTGAGCCTCCGGGTCTTAGTCGCAGGGACGGCAAGCGGCCTGATGGCCTAACTTCTTAAAAAAAAGTATGCTTCATTGGGCTCGGGGTATATTTTCGTCCCTTTTGCGGTGGAAACGGCGGGCTGCTGGGGTGCTGACGCGAAAAAAATTGTGCGTGACATAGGCCGTCGACTTAAATATTTGCGGACAATCTAATAAATAACTCCGAACCGTTTCTGGTGCAGAGACTGTCCATAGCCATCCAGCGAAGTAATGCCGTGAGCATTATGGGCACTTTTGCCCCGGAAGCGATAACGAACGGGGTTAACTAGTTGACGTGTTTACTAATTAATAATAAATAATTTACTAATGACTGATGAATGAATGATTAATAATTAATTTAATGTAATGACATGTAACTCTAATAAAATTATTTATATTGAATAATATACAATAATTATAAATACTCATTTCCATAAAATAATGATCCTTGTTTCCTAGTTCAAGTAGGTATGTAAGCATTAAAAACCCTCATAATTTTCTAACCCTTGCTTATGCTTTATTATAATTATTATTCAAGAATTACCCAATACTCACTTTTCAAAGTAGGTACACGGCCTTATATTACCTAGGCACACTTTAATGGTCTCCAAGAAAAAAAGTAAAAAAGGAAACCGTGATGGGAAAATATAAAATGTATTCACATATTTCAGACAAGGAGGCTTCAAATGTATTTTATGAGGAAAATTAAATTTTCCAAATAAACCTAATTTCACGCGGCATTTACGAAGCGCACTGCAGATTTCGTTCATTTGAGAAGAAATCTGATAAAAATGTACTAGACTAAGTTTGATTTCTAGTCCGTGTTAATGAGTTTTCCAATTTGGGGCAGCTCATTACATTATTTTAAAGTGTATGTAGAGATTTGTGGCGTGGTGCAAAACAGCGTGTTAAATTATCAGCTAAATGCTGCCTGTAAGCTTTTCAGAATAAGTATTTCAAGTTTCACTAATCTGCCTGTCACTTTAACGAATAATTTTCTTTCAAAAAAAGACATTCTTGGTACAGTCTGTCTCATAATTTGCTGAAAACCTAAGTACCCTGGTCGTTTTCACTCGTTTGACAACTTCATATGGCAGTTTAACATGACGTTTAATGCGACACGGTACAAAGGTTTTAAGCCCCTTGTGAGGCTGACAGCTGACCATACTACTTTGCTGACTGTATTTTTTTCACACTATCAACTGTTTAACTCGTTGATAGGGTACCAAATGCTTATCTTGTGTACTATTAAGGTGTTGCTATGCACCATTCTGTCACCATCATTAGATCTGCTACTTATGTGGTGGACATTGGTACCGAATTCACATATTTGTATGCCAAATTACAGCTAAATGGGATTACCGGCCATGTTTTACTTTTAATGACACCTTACATACAAACAAAGCAAATAAATAAAAGCATGTAAAACAAAGCATTACTGACCTCGGTAAATCCAATAAAACGTTTGAAAAGGGTTTTATACGTTTGGCGGCAGCACCTCGTTCTGTTAGCTTTTCCCAGTCGGTGATTGAAACAGAAAACGTGACACTTCACGTAGGACGATAAAAATACATTTTCCGTCCCCCGTAGACAAACATTATGTTAGAAAAGATAGGCGGTATTCTACAGGCACGACAGGCAAAGGAAATGAGGTTATCCTAACCTCCCATCCGGTCTCTTGGAAACAGCTATCTAAATAAAAGCAACGAGAGTGCCAGCATTCATTCCGGATTACGTGGTCCGGCTGTAGTTATGACAATGCAGAATATTGTTGGGTTTTAAACGATGTTTACTGCCTGCGATGGCAGCGGAATGAGCGTAAGCTAAGGGATTACGAGCTGCCAGTAAATGCTTAATAAAACTAGCAATAACAGACACTTTTTGCTTAGTAAAAGGCGTTTGATTGCCTGTAATTATTGTAGAGGCTACAAAGCAATAGATAAAGAGAAAAGCACTACGTGATACCTCGGCCGAAAGTGCAATATACTTATATATCTTCGAGAGCTTTACCTTAGGCTCGGCACTCAAACTTACTCGTCCGTCTACTACTTAGGTACTTTCTAGCCTCTACAACAATGTAATAGGTCAAGTTTCTTTTAAAATAATATACATTTACACGGGAGCGTCCAGAAAGTCCTGAATGTTGTTTGTTTGTTTGCTCGACTTGGCGGAATCACCGCCATGCCCCGCGATAAATTCAATGATGAAAGGAGTCTCTTTGTAAAGGACGTAAAAAATAATTGAAATGCATGGCTACCTGGGCGCGTGTAAATTGAAAAAGCATTCGATTACAAACCTGCGAATTGGAAACGACTAACGGTCGGAACCAATAACCTTTATCCGTGGGATAAATATGATTCGAAACAACTGGAAATAATTCCAATCACAAAAGAGGGCCGTTTGCTCGTTAAGCTTTTGTTTAAATTTGATCAACTTAGATCGTATTTGGTTCAAATCACGCAGAGTACGATTCATCTTTTTATTGAAACAGGGTATCAAATCAACGAATGTTATCATAAAACATACAAAGTATTAGCCAGCCTCTTTATATAAATATTTTTATACACTGTGACGGTGGTGAACAATCATACAGGCCGGTGATGATGATGGGCTGATGATGAGAGACCACACAATATGTGTCAAATTGTAATGTATGTCTACATTGTCTACTCACTTTGTCTCTATGCGTATTTTGTGTAGTGAATAAATGTCTTCTTTCTTTATACCATGGCATGAACGCTTGCGACTCCGGTGGGCATTTCATGAGGCTACAAAAGAAAGAGAGTAAGACCCTTGCTTGTGGCCCGCGAGCCTCCCTGGCTGTTTTGTATTGTAAACGTCGTTGAATTCAGAATTTTGCAATTGCCTGCTAAAGTCACGAATAATTAAGAAGTGCGGCCCGCGTAATTGTTGTGAGCTCCTATGTCGCCCTTGGTTGCTAAAAGGTTGCCGACCCCTGGCTTAACCAATAACATATGGCTATTTGACTCGGATCTTTCAATAATAATAGATAAATTTAAATCCATTGGTTTAGAACAAAATTTTAATAAATGCGAACTTTATATTCAAAACTCTTGTAACATTGATAATTTAAAACAAGAATTCTACCAACTCACACCAAACATTAAAATTCTTGACAAAAGTAACCTTTACCTCTTGGGATCCCCCATCTTCGAAGAGAGTTTTCCTGATTTTGTTCAAAATTCTGTAACTAAATTCCAAAATCATTCCCATCGGTTGCTTGAAATTAGGTCACATTATGCACTTCAATACATAGTATAAAACAAAGTCGCTTCCCGCTGTCTGTCTTTCTGTCTGTCTGTCCCTATGTATGCTTAGATCTTTAAAACTACGCAACGGATCTTGATGTGGTTTTTTTCAATAGATAGAGTGATTCAAGAGGAAGGTTTATATGTATAATACAAACCATGCATGCATGTATTATACATATAAACCCGTGCGAAACTGGGGCGGGTCGCTAGTTGTATAATAAAATTTTGCCTTTTCGTTCCTAAATTGACATATTTGCTACGCTGCTGCCCCCTTTAGAAAACTCAAAATTTTCTATCACGAATAGATTATCTAATCAAAATTTCTTTAGAATCCGTTCTGAATATTCAGCTAAGCGAGCAGTCCTGGACCCAAGGATCCCTTCCCATCCGGTACGGTGGCTTAGGGATTCGCAAAATTTCGAGTGTTGCGTTACCAGCATTTTTGTCGTCAGTCCATAGCTCATCCAGTCTCATAGGAAAAATCCTACACATAAACTGTGAGACTTCGGGCCTGGCTGATGCCAAAAATGCTTGGTCAGTTGCTTGTCCCGGGCAACATTTTCCGGAACATAATAAATCTCAAAGGAGCTGAGATGACATTGCTTGTAAATTGACTCTATCCTCCCTTCTCGATCAATCGAACACTGAGGGGCGAGCCAGACTTTTGGCTGTAAGCACCAAGGAAGCCGGGTACTGGCTCCAAGCGCACCCATCTCCAAACATAGGCACTTTTTTAGAACCCAACACCCTACAAATTTCAGTTTCTCTTCGCCTTGGGGTCCCGGTCCGCGCCCCACATCGTTGCCCCTGCGGAAGCGATGTCGGCCGACTAGGGCACCACAGTCTGTCCTGCCAGCGAAGCGCGGGCCGCTTCTCCAGGCATGCTGCCCTAAATGACATAATCTGCCGGTCTCTTGCGTCGGTTGGTGTGCCGGCTCTTCTAGAGCCGACCGGCATCTCTAGAACCGATGGCAAGAGACCGGACGGTGTGTCTCTGATTCCGTGGAGTATGGGACGGGTGCTGGTGTGGGATGCAACCTGCGTAGACACACTAGCCCCGTCGCATCTCCACCGAACCTCCGTGAGGGCAGCGGCAGCGGCAGAGGCGGCTGAGAAAGCCAAAGTTGAGCAAATACAGTGGTCTCGGCGCCGAGTATAATTTTGTTCCATTCGGCGTCGAAACCCTAGGTCCGTGGGGCCCTGGCGCTCTGAGCCTCTTTAAGGACATGTGGAAGAGGCTCAGAGACGCCACGGGAGACCAAAGAGCTGGCAGTTTCCTCGCTCAACGCGTCGGCCTGGCGATCCAGCGAGGAAATGCTGCCAGCGTCTTCGGTACCATGCCGCAGGGGCCATTTTTAGATATATTTTAGTTTTATTTAAATGTATTTTAGTTTAGTTTAATTATAGTGCTGTATTTATTATTTTTTATGAATAAACTTGTTATTTGACTTGTAAAATTGCAACTTGTAGTCATTATCTATGTGAAATCATCCAAAGAATAATCACAAGTGTTCGACTTATTTAAGTCTTAACGATGATTAAGACGCCTATGTCCAGCAACGTCTTTCGGTTGATATGATGATGATGATGATGAAGGATATTTTTTTATTATATTACGTAAGTGATACAAACTCGTAACATGTACATCACACTTGCAATACACACAAATCTGATACTTTTTCTATAGACCATGTTGTCTGAAAATAAAGATATTTTATTTTATTTTATTTTTATCTTTTAATACTACTTATGTATTTTTTTAACTGCTTATGAAAACCCTGGCAGCATATTTCCAGTAATAATAAACACGCACTGCACTGCATATTAATCCCTATTCCTGCCAAGTAAGCCTTCGCACCAGCCTCGTGCGAAGATCTATCCAGTCTTTTTAACTGCTTATTAAAACCCTGGCAGCACATTGCCAGTAATAACAAGAAACACGCACTGTACTGCATATTAATCCATATTCCTGCCAAGTAAGCCTTCGCACCAGCCTCACGCGAAGGTCTAGCCAGTCTTTTTAACCGCTTATTAAAACCCTGGCAGCACATTTTCAGTAATAATAAACACGCACTGCACTGCACTGCAAATTAATCCCTATTCCTGCCTAGTAAGCCTTCGCACCAGCCTCGTGCGAAGGTCTAGCCAGTCTAACGTAATACCCGACCCAAGTTAACGACTAACGACCCGGAAGGGCATTCCTTCCATACCTTCAAATGCAAATATCCGAGTTCATTCTGTCCTTACATTCCTACAGCTCATAATAATTGTATGTGGGTTTGTCATCTCTTGTATGCGAAATTTGCGTTCGTTTTATAGCACTTAAGTTGGGAATGTGAAAAATGAACACTGAAACTACGGCGTCGGTGTTTTACCCGGAATGCAGATGTTTATGTTGTTATAAAAGATACAAACACGACACAGCTTCCGAAGATTATATTATGTACCTCAAATGTCTTTTTGACATATTTTCTCATCCTTTTTTTATTTTTGTGGAGGACAAACTGACGTAGATGTACAGAAGAAAAATACAGTAATGAACTCACTCGACGGTTCTATCGGAAGACCAGCGCTGGCAGCAATGCCAGCATTATGCTGAGATAGAACCGTTTCGTGACAAACGCTGTGTGTTGTTTGTCTCGAATAAATGTTTCTTTCTTTCTTTCTTTTTCTTTCTTAATAATTGTATACTAAGATCATGTATCTCTAAGTCCTTATACTTCCCACTAGGACTTACATTGAAATCAGAAATCAGAAGTTTATTGATAAAACACATTATTTTACATGTCAGGCAGAATATAAAATAGAGCAAATAGAGCAGGTACATATGTTTTAATATTAACGTTTGTTTTATTGAATTTACCATTATGAATCCCCAATATGCGATCGTTTTTGCCATCCGCGTCACTATGCGACTCACTATGCGATCGTTTTTGCCATCCGCGATACTCGTTAGGCTACCTGCCGGTCGATCACGTAACGCATTGTACGAACGCAAATTGTACTGACGCGCGTTCGGAACGTAACGTGATTACCCCACTGCTATCGATCACGAAACGCATCGTACGAACGTCGGGTAGGTCTAAATGTCACTTTTTATATGCAAAATTGACAGTTAAATTGTCCTAACGCGAAACATTACGTGATTACCCTATTATGTCTAGCATTTTTTACTACAAACTAACAAAAAACATCCCGTACTGTAAGTACAGGCGCCATCACATACATCGGAGCAAACAAGCACGTCACAAACATCGGAACACACCTCTATTTTCAAGGCATTAGGGTGCATGTGCCGATATTTTTGAACACCTATAGTGTACCTATGTATGTGATGGCGACTGTACAAACATGTATGTTTAACGTTACGACTAGTACCCGGATAAATATCGAATACCCGGTATTCAATAATACATATATGTATTTTGCTACCCGGTTGTAACCACTCTATAATATGTCCTTTAGGGAAGAAAAGGTATTTCGGCTCACCTAATCCCGCTTCCGCCAATCACTGTTAATGTATGTGTAAAAAAATATAGCCGGCAACAAAAGCTAGTACAAAAACATTTTTTTTACAGAATCTTATATTGTTTTAGGATTGAAATAGGTATCATTTTGTATGAAAAGTAAAACCCTAAAGTAAGTAGCTAACTGTAAATTGCTAAAAGTCCAACTTTCTAATTAACTAGTAGAAAAGCTTTCGGCGTTATCACTTCGTCGATTAACGTTTCTTGCTTTTTTTACTCCATTAGGAGCCCCCAAAATCAGCCGATTTCCCCAAAAACGCCGTAATGAGTGCTTAATGTTGTAGAGTGAGAGCAAAGTAAAGGTTCTTACAAACTTCGTACCAAACCTTTTGCTGGATATTATATCCAAATAAAGTTTTGAAATTCTGAATTTTCTAAGTGGAAACCAAAGAGTTTGAGTAATGAATTCATTAGACACTTAATTAAAATTTCTGATTAGGGCTGCAAAAACAATGATTTGACCACTAGCACCTATCTACTAAGTACCTCTACCTACCTGTATCTATATTATAGTAGATATCAATATCTCGTACTCATCCAAAAGAGCGGCATCTTCTGCCAATGAGCTTATTTATGATTGCAGTTCACTATCGTTTCGTTTGTGGCTAAAATTAAATTTGACGGTTACGGTGACACTAATGCCTTTCACATATTATTGTATATCTAAGTATACATGTATTGTATTGTTTACTCCTGATTGCCACCGCAGGCCGCACCAGTCTGTGAGATGATTTAGGAAGGGACTGTAGCTGTTTACTCTGTGATCTGGGGGCACGGCAGTGCCCCCGCCAAGTCGAGCAAAACAAGGAGGTACGGCCGTACCATCCTTTTCTCGAAGCAATTCAGGCCATTTTCAACATCCTGTAATTTTGTGCTGGCTTAAGCTAGAACCCTGAATTTTCAGTAACATGTAGGGCATAATATGGCTTACATATATATTATCAATAACATTCAATTTGAACTTTAAGTTTAAGAACTATTGTCCGTCAAAGTTCGTTAGTTTTGTCACTTACATACTCACTCACTTATATACTGACTAGCTGTTGCCCGCGACTTCGTCCGCGTAGAACTTTTTATCGTCTTAGAAAATGATTTCTCTCAATACAAAATTTGAACCCTCTTTTAGGGGATAATTAAAAAAAAAGTTGATGTTCATTTTCTAGTTTGTGAACAAACAGTCTAAAACCAAAGTTAAAAATCTCATACTTTAAAAATGCCTTGAAATACTCAAACTTTGAACCAATTTTAACACTCTTAGGGGATGAATTTGGAAAAACTCTGAAATCAGTTTTGTAGTCTTTTAACGTACAGAATAAGACCGAAGTTAAAAATCTCTTACTCACACTTTAAAATTTTATTGCTCGCCATTTAAAATTTGAACCCCCTTTTAAACCCCCTTAGAGGTTGAATTTTTCTAATCGCTGAAAGAACTTTTTTCGTAAACTTTTAAGTCTCTAGCTCAAAAAAAGTGTTGCCCATACAAAGCTTTCTTAACCCCCTTAGGGGTGGAATTTTCTAAAACTCTGAAAGTACTTTATTATTAATTTTAATAAGTAACATTTTGAATAGTTTTAAGTCTAGTAAAAAAAAAAGTTTTTCCCACACAACACTGGCTACCCTTCTTAAGGATCTTAAGGATCCCCTTAGGGATGGAGTTTTCTAAAACGCTGAAAGTTCTTTTTTAGTATTCTAATAAGTAATCTTTTTGCAAAGTTTTAAGTCTAACTCAAAAAAAAGTGTTGCCCATGCAAAGCTTGCTCTCCTTTTTAACCCTATTAGGGGTGGAATTGTATTTTAATAAGTAATCTTTCTACAAAGTTTCAAGTCTCTAACTCAAAAACATAAACTTTCCCTGATAAAAACTTTGCACCCCTTTTTATCCCCCTTAGGGATAGATTTTTTCAAAACGCTGAAAGTCTTTTTTTTTGTATTTTTATAAGTAATCTTTCTACAAAGTTTTAAGTGTCTAGCTCAGAAAAAGTGTTCCCCATACAAACCTTGCACCCTTTTTTAACCCCCTTAGGGAATGATTTTTGTAAAACGCCGAATGTAGTATTTTTCATGTTCTAATAAGTAATTTTTCGTCAAAATTTTAAGTCTCTATTAAAAAAAAATATGTTTTTCCCATACAAACTTTGCACCCTATTTTACCCCCTTAGGGGTGAAATTTTCCAAAACGCTGAAAGTACTTTCTTTGTATTTAAATAATCTTTCTACAAAGTTTTAGGACTCTAGCTAAAAAAAATAGTTTCCCACATACAAACTTTGCACCCCTATTTTAGCCCCCTATTTTTAGGGGTAGAATTTTCTAAAACGCTGAAAGTACTTAATTTGTATTCTGATGACTAATCTTTCTACAAAGTTTTAAGTCTCTATTTAAAAAAAATATTGTTTCCCCCATACAAAATTTTCACCCCTATTTTACCCCCTTAGGGGTAGATTTTTTTAAAACACTGAATTTAGGTACTTTATTTGTATTCTAATGAATAATTTCTCTACAAAGTTTTAAGTCTCTATTTAAAAAAAAGTAGTTTTTCCCATACAAACTTTGCACTCTATTTTACCCCTTTAGGGGTAGAATTTTCTAAAACCCTGAGAGTTCTTTATTTGTATTCTAATGACTGATCTTTCTACAAAGTTTTAAGTCTCTATTTAAAAAAAAAATGTTTCCCCCATACAAACCTTGCACCCCTATTTTACCCCCGTAGGGGTGGAATTTTCCAAAACGCTGAAAGTGTTTCATTTGTATTCTAATAACTATTTTTTCTACAAAGTTTAAGTCTATAGCTCAAAAAAAAAGGTTCTCCCATACAAAATTTGCACCCCCATTTTACCCCCTTAGGGGTAGAATTTTCAAAAATCCCTTTTTATCTTTAGCCCACGTTATAAAAGCAACATACTGTGCAAAAATCAACTCTCTAAGATTAGTAGTTTCGGCTGTGCGTTGATGAGTGAGTGAGTGAGTGATTGAGTGAATAAGTCAGTCAGGACATAGGCATTTATTATGTATAAATAAATAGAAGATAATGAAACTCCCATTCAAATATCTCAAAAAATTATGAAGCTACATCCGTTTTAATGTCGCTTGTTAGAGTGAGAAAACGATGAGGGACTGTGACGTCAATATACTCGAGCGTCATAGTAAAAAACAATCGTTTCATATGAAGGTGCGTTTTGCGGAAAAGGGACAGAACATACCCCCTCTTAAAACTTTGGACTCTTATAACTTAATCATTACCTATATAACATCTTGCTTTGTTTTTTATCCATTTGACTATATTTATTTTAAATTCTTTTTCGAGAAAATACATTATGATTATTTACCATATTTTCGATTCCTGAGCTATAACCACGAACTTCGAAATTCGAAAATATTCGGGTATCTATATCTCTATCGCACTAACCATACTCGAGTGACAGGGATGCAAATATATGAACATTGAGTATCGGTTTTCGTAGTAGCGCCGCAGGTACTTTGGCTGAATGCGCCGAGCGCGTGCCATTGTCATTCAAAAAAAAACAAATTCGTGTTAATTATATTGTTCAAATTTGTTGATTTCATTTATTGAAATTACGACATAAAACGACATTTGCGCATATAAGTTCTCATATCAGAATCGAATATTTTTTTATGGTTTATATTTTAGCATTTGTCTCGTAAAGGTCTATCGTAGACGGGATTTAAATTATTAATAAGTGAAAGGCAAAGCAATTCCGCCATTTTGACGAAAATTTGACGGTTCTTATAGCTGACAGTTGGAGCAGCGTTTGATTTCAATAAAAATAAATTAAAAATTAAATGAAGTCGTATATTTCGGAAAATTAATTAACTGTCGCAGTCGGATAAAAACTATCCTAAGTTGCAGCTAGAATAATAATGTACCTATATAAAATGTTTCATATTTTTCCGTTCATGGGATGCTGAGAACATTCGAACCGCGCAAAGCTTAGTTTCAAACTGGCTGATTCTTTTTTTAATTTAGAGATTTATTATAAGTGGAGATAATGATCAACATAATTCTAAGGTACGTCTATCAGACCCACAAGCTCCAAATTTCAAACGTAATTAGTTTTTAGCCTATTAATTCATAAAAAAACCTAAAAATATTGCAATATCAGTCACGTTTCAGAGATATACACACTGCATAAGTAAAATAAATGCAGTAAAGTTGTGTGATTATATAAGATTAATAAGAATGCCTGACTTGGCTCTACGAAATATCTCACCACCTTTTACTGTGGAAGAGTTTCGAGACTTGGCCTATTTTTTACATGGAATGTTTTTATGCGATAGGTATGACCCATACCTATTTACTCATAGCCTCCTCCGACACGCTTCAAATAAAATAAAAAATCTTTCCAATTGGAGGTCCCAGCTTGTTTCTAACCAGAGTACCCCATCAGACCCATGAAAATCCAAAAATGCTAATTTGTTAGCACATACGACCTCTTTGTGTCGGTTTAGATTTAATCGTGAATTTTACTGGTTGTGAACGTGAGCGTAAAAGTATCGTCAAACGCAGGTGCTCCGGAGATACGGAGGCCATGTCTGAGTTTAGTAAAAGGCTTCAATCGTAAAGAGGCATATAAAATGAGTCGGGAAGATTAGGTTGCGGCGAAAGACTGCTGAGAGGCATGGTATTATATAACTCAAATATCGTAACTGCATTATTTACACGCTACGGTAGCCTAATGGTTCAAGCCCGCGGCTGTTGTGGGTTCGAAGCCTGGCTAGTACCAATGAGTTTTTCTGACTTATGTACGGAATATCATTTGATATTTACCGTTAGATTTTCGGTGAAGCAAAGCATCTTGAGGAAACCTGCCTATATATCTGCGAAGAAATTCAAAGGTCCAGTCCAACCCACTCTGGGCCAGCGTGGGCCATTCTCTCGCACCCATGAGAGGAGATCTGGGCTCAGTTGTGGGACGTATATAGGCTGATGATGATGATTATTATTTAGATAAGATAAGATAAGATAATTATTTATTATATTAACACCTTACATGATTACAAAAAAACATATGCAAATAACAGCAAACGACGCCACACACCATAACTAAATTAGCACTTTCGTTCTAATTATAAGTATGTAAAACCAAACCGCAAGCACCTTACCCCCTGGCTCTGACCTGCGACCAGCGTTTTATCTGTTCATTGCGCGTGATCCCAACTAACCACAGTGCGTTGCGCGTCTCGACCGCGCAATGAACAGATAAAACGCTTATCGCAGGTCGCTTAAGACCAAAGTCGTGGCCAAGGCGTTAGGCTGTGTTTATACACAAGAGCGGGGCGTTTGGAGGCACTGGAACCGCGTCGCGTCGTCGTCGTAACAACGCTCAAACTCAAGTGACTGAGTCTTGGAACGCGTCGCCTGTGCCTAAACACGGCCTTAGAAAGGTCAACCACGTTTTAAACCGTTTTACGATATCACTACATAGTATAGTGTATTAATACCAAATAAATAAATATAAATATAATAAAACAAAGTCGCTTCCCGCTGTCTGACTGTCCCTATGTATGCTTAGATCTTTAAAACTACGCAAAGGATTTTGATGCGGTTTTTACAAGCTTTATAATAACTTGCACTGTTCGTATGTATGTAAATATGTAAGTTGCTTGGAGGTTGTTGTTGTTCTACGTCCGTAGGAATAGCCCTAGAAACCCTACACGTGACCTCCGGGTGGTGCTAAAAGAACAACAAACTCGGCAGCTGCACTGTTCCTTCTGAACCTCGCAGCGCACACTGGAACTCTATCAGCGACATCGATACGAGTACATATATTTACCAGTGTGTAACCGCCATACGACAAATAAATAAATGTAAGTTGTCCGTCAAAATTTGTAATCCATTTTTCAGTCACTTCCCGTTATCCAATTGAGCTGAAATTTTGCATGCATATGTATATCGCATGACAATGCAATATTATGATGACTTGGAGCTGATCTGATGCTGGAGCAGGAAGTTGGCCATAGGAACTCCGCAATAAAACGACACAACCCTATCGAGTTTGGGCTCGTTAGAATCGTCTCAATAAGTAGTTGATGATGGTATGCAGAAAAGTACAGTCGGCAATAAAAGCTTGTAACAAAAAATAAATTTTTGACGGTTACTTATTTTAATAGATAGAGTGATTCAAGAGAAAGGTTTATACTATGTTTACCAAATACATATATGTTTAGTATCAGCATTGCACCCGTGCGTAGCCGGGGCGGGTCACTACGCTAGTAACTACATAAAATAAAAATTGAAAACACCCCGACACAAGAAACAAACCTAAGAGCTATCTCGACAGACAATATTTTCGATTTTAAAAAAATCGGAGGGGTAATCACGCAACGTTCCAAACGCGCGTTAGGACAATTTTACTGTTATTTTTCCATATAACAATTTACTTTAAACACAAAGTTTAAACCGACTTCAATTCAGTACTTCGCCAAGCCATATGGTAAGAACATGAAAATTTCCACATTTCCTTTCCAATTTACCCCATGAACTGCTTTCCGAGAGCAAATGCGTTGTTTATTACAGAAAAAACCCTAGACGCTATATGTGGGCTGATAATATTTGAGCAGTTCCGTTGATTCCTCAAGGATCTCAAAATTAACACTTTATTAGTTGCTATTTCAACGGAATCATGTCAGAATCATTGACGTACTTTACATATTTGAGGAGTTCCATAAGTCATCTGTGGTCTTCATCATCAGTTCCACTTCACCAAAATTACGATTTCCGAGGGTAAATACACAAGTTATAATAGAAAATACCGCAATTACTACAGAAGTGCCTATAAATTTTGAGGGTTGCCCTCAATTTCCCTGGGATCCCATCATCAGATCGTAAATTGGTGACAATGGGACCACCTAAGGAGTATACTTTTTCGAATAAAAAAAGAATTTTGGAAATCGGTCCACAATTGACGGAGAAATCGGCGAAGATACTCGTACATTAAAAAAAACCGGCCAAGTGCGAGTCGGACTCGCGCACGAAGGGTTCCGTACTATTATCAATTAAAATATTTATTTTATTCTGTTTTTATAGCGGCAACAGAAATACATCATCTGTGAAAATTTCAACTGGAACTATCACGGTATCAGTGAGATACAGCCTGGTGACAGACAGACGGACGGACGGACAGACAGCGGAGTCTTAGTAATAGGGTCCCGTTTTACTCTTTGTGTACGAAACCCTAAAAAAAATACATACAGTGGAACATATAACCTCCTCCTTTTTTGAAGTCGGTTAAAAAGTGACATCTACCTGACGTTCGTACAGTCGCCATCACATACATAGGTACACTATAGGTGTTCAAAAATATCGGCACATGCACCCTAATGCCCTGAAAATAGTGGTGTGTTCTGATGTTTGTGACGTGCTTGTTTGCTCCGATGTACGAGTATGTGATGGCGACCGTACAATGCGTTACGTGATCGACCTGCGGGTCAACCGTTTAAAAGTATGAGGCCACAAACACATTGTTACACAGACAGGTAAACCTCGCGTCGGGGGTTAAAGGACATCAAAATTGAGCATTTTATATCACAGCTAAATTCATTGTCGATAAACACTAAACAGTTCGAGCGCAACAATCACGTATCTTTATGGGATCAATAAGAGTAAGCCGCGTTCAGGGACAAAGAAATGTCATAAAGCTGTAACAAGCGTAAACATGGTGCGTTTTTATACCGTGTCGTTACCGTAACCGGGTACTTTTTGTAGCTATCAATATCAGCATTTAGGACTGCTGGTTTAATGAAGAACTATATACAGGGCGAATCCTAAGTCGTGAACAAAAATATTTACTTCTTACTGTTTAACTTCATTTTAAACATGTGAACGTGACAACAGTAACGTTGTTTGTTAATTCGTTAATTTTAAAAAATGTTTTAAATTTACTGAGTCTCATGGTCACCCTAATTGCGACGTTAAACTGTCATAGACCCATAGTAGTCGAATACCACCAGTCGAATAAGACCATAAGGTTGGTGTTTTTGCTATTTAAAAAAGGAAAAAATCACGAAAGATCACGTTGGGGGAGGGGAGGTATAAGGGGACCTCACGTGTATTTTTCTACAGTGAACGAAACTAAGAAAAAATATCTACCATACGAGTAGATACTATCGGTCGTTAAGGTGGTTCGATTGCCATACAAAACGTTATTTGATATTCGCAGGCTAACGGCGTGATATTTAAAGAAACTTATGTAACAAACTTTCATCAATTGGCTTCCCATTTGCGCCAAATTCCCCCTTTCCTAGAATAAACTTGTATAAACTAGATTAATTTGAGAAAAATAGTTTTCCCAAAGTATCACGTCCCAAACCAATTTCTCAAATTAATCTAGTTTATACAAGTTTATTCTAGGAAAGGGGGAATTTGGCGCAAATGGGAAGCCAATTTATGAAAGTTTGTTACATAAGTTTCTTAAGATATCACGCCGTTGGCCTGCGAATGTCAAATAACGTTTTGTATGGCAATCGAACCAACTTAAACATAAATCTTTACTTAGCACTTCAAAATAGCAAGTCTATGTTACTAAGATAGAAAAATAAACAAGATTTACTATGTACAATACTATTTATCTTACAATTAGCCAAGTAGTAGGGGGTAGCCAAGAACCTCACCAAATATCACCAAGGGGGGGGGGAGGGGTTAAAAAGTAGGCGAAAAAACCTCGCATGATTTGTGCACAAGCCCTTAGAGAGAGAAAATGCTCGGAGCCCGTGGCGTCACGAGAGCGTCATAGTAAATGGTTTCAGTATTCAGTATTCATTATTTATTGCAATAAAGGACACGTCCATGCATTAATACATAATAATCAACAATAATATAAATAACAATTAGACAAAATAAATAACAAAATAGGCTTAAACTTAGAAAAATATATGAAACAGGGTTATGATTAAGATAATTAGGTACATTTAATGTCAGGTAAAGAATAAGATAATAAAGTCAGTTTAAATATAATACACATTACAATTGCATGTCAAATAAGAGAATTAAGGAATACAATAATTGAGAAAAATATATATATAGAATAAGTGATGGCATACATTATTGGGATACATAAATTAAATTAAAGAATCAATTAATAAAATATCTTACCAAAGTATTCGTCCAAGTTATAGAAAGGCCTACGTATTAAGTATGATTTTAACTTCCCACTAAATTCCCTTATGCTGCTATAGAGTTTTTTATGTCACTATCGAGATGATTATAAATTTTTATGGCTATAAAACTGAAGCTTTTATTAAAATGAGCAAAATGTGACACGGGCAGTAAGAGGTCTAGCTTACGACGTAAGGGATATCTATCACACACTTTTCTTAATTCGTACAGATTTTGATTTTTATAGACGTGAAGACAAATTTGATATATGTATAATGAAGTAACAGTGTAGATGTTGTTTTTTATAAATAGGTTTCTATGTGTTTCTGGGAAGTAACCCTCAAACATTTCTTCTGCATCAATAAAACCTTATTCACATATGAACTATTGCCCCAAACTTCAATTCCATATCGGATGATACTTTCGACGTAGGAGTAATGAATCATTCTTAATGTTTGCTTATCACCTACTTTAGCCATTGATTTGAGAGTTAAACATGCACTTCCAAGTCTTTTAACAACACAGTTAATGTGGTCATACCATTTTATGCATGGATCGAGTTCTACCCCAAGAAAGCGGATAGAATCACTTTTGTTAAGAGGCAGTTTCAAAACACAATCTACAGAGTTGAGTGCACGTTTAAATATCATGTAGAAACATTTGTCTTTATTTAAGGACAGGCCATTCGCGGAGAACCAATGAGATAATTCTCCCCAGCCACAGCTGGTTACATGTATTAACCTCTCGTAACATTCTGCTCCCAAAATAAGACTTGTGTCATCAGCGTATAAATATGGTGTTTCATATGAAGTTGCGTTTTGCGGAAAAGGGCCAGAATATACCCCCTATTCAAACGTTAGACACTTATAACTTTGTGATTATTTAACGTCTTGCGATGCTTCTTTCTCCATTTGACTATATTTTTGATATTTTTCTAGAAAATACAACATTATCAATAATCATAATTTATTTCAGATAAAAATCCATAGTAAGATCCATCATAGAAAGATAGACCAGATAAATAATATAAATATAAATATTTTTGGACAATCTTACAGAAATCGACCTAGTCCCAAACCAAGCAAAGCTTGTAGGTACTATGGGTACTAGACGACGATAAACATACTTATATACCTACTTAGATAAATAAATACTTACATAGAAAACATCCATGACTCAGGAACAAATATGTGTGCTCATCACACAAATAAATACCCTTACCGGGATTCGAACCCGGGACCTCCGGCTTCGTAGGCAGGGTCACTACCAACTAGGCTACAGGGTACTACTTCCATACAACAAACGTGATTTATTTACCGTTTTTATAGATGATGGTACGGAACACTTCGTACGCGAGTCCGACTCGCACTTGGCCAGTTTTTCTAGGAAATACAACATAATTGATTTATTTATTTAGTTTAGAGTCTACACTATTGTAATTGAATAAATAATAAATTTCTTCAAAAATGTAAACAGCTCTAAACTACAGATCGTACATCGTGGCCGAACATTATTTTTTATCCGACTGAAACCGTATATGTAATCTGTTTTAAAACTATGATATTATTATATAATATTAAAGTTTCATCCAGACGTGATAGAATTTCAATAAATCGTTAAAACCTCGAGCGAGGTAGGAAATAGAGAGGCCGGGCCATTTCCAATAAACGCCCTTTGGCATCCAGTAAAAGGTCTATCTATTGTTTGGCAAAGCGTTGTTGTCAGAATATTTGCCGGTTCGGCCATATTCGCTGGCTAAAAATAATTTGGGTGCTTTGTAATTGAAGGCTCGGTATTAATTACATTGTGATTCAATGATAATGCGGGTAGCTGATACTAGACTCATTTACGGCATTCATCGAATAGTAGTCGGCAATTTTCTGTTTGGAAAGGTTCTGTGGTTTTTCATTTGCGTGGCGACATAGGTATGACATAGGTACCTTTACGTGGTGGGTCAAAAAATCGAGTGTTCAAGCCTTCGTCGCGCCGCGCGCCGTACAAGAGCAAATAAAATGGTTCGTGAAGAAAATGCAAAAGTGACAAAAAATCTGGATCCTGACCAAACAGACGAAAGGTTAAGAGGTAATATTAGCTGAGCCCTTTTTCAGATTTAAGAATTTCAAATCAATATTTCTATCGCGCTGACATAGGTAGGGTTGGGAACGCGTGCGAGTGCAATAAGTCCTTATCGCACTAAGCTTGCACTAAAAATCATAAGTTAAAAACTCAAAAATCGAGGTTTCGTTCTCGACTGTTTCATCCTCCGATAATTAACCTATCGTTCATCAATTTTTTGGAAACTGAATATAACGGAAAAAGGAACGATTTTTCCGAGTGCCGAATTCCCCGATCAATAAATTTCCCGTTATATTTAAATGAGCCGTTTTAAGCATTGTTCGAACCAACCTAGCACTCATAGAAAATAAAAATATCAAAAAAGTAAAACACACAGACGCAGATTAATATTTATTAATAATATTAATATCCTAGATTAGATTAATGTCTAATCTAGGGCAAAAAACCTGGGAGAAAACCGTCAGAACGTTTGCATCGAAAAATAACCACTCATTCCTCTTAACACGGCACAAAGGTTATGTATTTTTTCCTCTGTTATGTACTTGTTGTTTTTTTTGGTGCAATAAAGTGTTTACTACTATTACACTTGGGAGCAAAGATTTTCTATACATTTAGGGCGGAAAACAAAACTCATGTAAATATGGAATTGTAGCAACATAATGAAAATTCGAGAGTAGGGAAAAATTACATGGAAAATTAAAAAAAAAAAACTTTCAGCTGCAATGAAATACCGACCCAGACCATGACAGATCCACCGCCATATTCGACGCTTTCTTCGATGCTACACTGCGAAAATCGCTCTCCTGGTCTTCGGTAGACCCTTTCTCTTCCATCATTGCCAAAAAGGTAGATCCTGCACTCATCAGAAAAGATCACGGTCTTCGATTGCTCAAGGGTCCAATTGTAATGGTCCTGAGCGAAAACAAGGCGTGCTGTGCGATGAGCTGCGGTGCGGTAACTTGGGCCCATTGGCAGCTCGATGTGGTATCAGTTCTTGTTCCTTGAGACGTCTTCTCACGGTCCATTTCGTACCTCCTGCAGTTTCTGCTGTAGATTAAAAGCATTGAGTCGGCGTGCCCGTAGAGAAGCCGAGACGATGAAGCGGTCGTTTGTTTTTGAGGTAGAGGAGTCTGTGCCGGGTCTTCTCGTAAACGCACCAGTCTCTCGGTACCTCTGAAACACTCGTTGGACTGCTGTTCAGCTTAAATTCAGTTGTAGGGCCACTTGACGCTGACCAAGTCCGGTTTGGACGGCTTCAGCAGGGGTATTATCAATATTTCATGAACTTTCGGGCTTATTAGCGAACAATGTCATAGGTGGAGATCCACAAATGATGGGCAATTACTGATAATTTTTCATTTTGTACCTTCGCAAACGGCATAAACCACATCACGTGCATTAATCGGCTCATTGCTGACTAATAGGAAACAAGCGGTAGAACTTACAATCAATGGAATGCGACATAAATCTACATCTCAGAACGTCCCAGTTGGCGTTCCGCAAGGATCCTCATTGGGTAATACATTGTTCCTTATTTTTGTCAATGATATCTCAAAATTAAACATCGATGGCAAGATGATTTTATACGCTGATGACACATCCATTATAGTAAGTGCTATGACGTATGAACATTTAGAAAATAAGATAGCCAAAGTCATACATGTGTGCGAAGACTGGTTCAAAGCTAATGGATTAGAGTTAAACTCCGAAAAAACTAAAATAATGTTATTCCAAGCAGCAAAATCCACATTACTTGGATTCGAAATAGACTCTACACTGAAGTGGAATGAGCATGTAGAAATGTTATGTAATAAAATGGCAAAGGGTATTTATGCATTAAGACAACTTAAGACTATGATCTCGACTGATAGTTTGAAACAGACATACTACGCTTATGTTCATTCAATGATATCATACGGTATAATATTGTGGGGATGCTGTTCAGATAATGAGCGCATTCTAAAGATGCAAAAGCAAGCAATTAGAATACTCATGGGAGCAAAACCTAGGGAAACATGCCGAGAGCACTTTAAACATCTTAGTATTTTAACATCGATATCTGTCTATATCATGGAGGTTGTTATGTATGTGAAAAAGAGCATCAACGAGTTCAGGGTAAGATCTCAATGTAATCCCCGTCATACCAAAAGATCACTCGATATAATACTAACTCCATATAGGCTGAAGCTAGCAAACCGCACTCCTAATGCTATGGGCTCCATGTTGTATAATAATTTACCATATAACGTTAAAAACATAAAGAGTGAAAGCACTTTTCGGTTACGCCTGAAAGCACTACTTTTGGATCGCACACTATACAGCATTAAAGAATACCTCTCTAATGATTATTCTAAGTTTGACATTGATATAAATGAAATGAAAATATAAAAATATATATATACAATTCTAATTTAATTCTGGTAGGTACATTATTAGGTCTGGTACTGTATCAGACAATAGATGACAAGACCATTGTAATAATAATAATCCGATATAAATAAGAAATTGAAGTTAATAGATACATAGGTTTACAATTGTTAATATAGTTATTTTATTTATTATAATATGAAATCTGTATTCTTGACGATCATATATAAATTCGTATAAGTTTGATTTAAGGCATATTGAATATTATATAAGAATAAATGATCTTTATCTTTATCATTAGTAATGGGGCAAAATTATCACCCATAATTTCGTAATGACGCTATTCCAAGTAATAAAATTAGCATTATTCAATAGCTGAGTAAATTACCTTTCAAACGACATCCTAATTTGTCTTTTTCATGGGCAGATTTCGGATAAAACGAACAAACATGAAAATTGCACGGGTGGCTAGATTTCTTTACTCCCAAGGTATTACTACTACTACTACTAAACCTTTGAATGTAGGAGTAGGAATGAAGTCATCGAGGCAATTCTACCGAGTCCAAATTCGATAGGGTCAGGTATGGTCGGTAATTAGATAGGGTCATGTCATGATAGTTCTGTAATTAAACAACGTATCATAGTTTAATTACAGAACTATCATCATCATCAAACGAGCAAAGTTCAAAGTATTTATTTGCCAAAACACAGGTTATAAAGATGTTATAAATGCAGCTTGGTATCGCTATGTCTTACCCGAAGGTGTAACAAAATATAGGCTTCAATTAATGGTCAATATAAACATAAATTTAAACATAAATTTTCATAAATTTTCATGCAGCGTGCTTTTTTTTTAATACATAATGCGAGTTCAAATTTATCTTTTCTATATTCGTCAATTGAATAGTATGCCTTTTCCACTAGAAGAGCAAACAGTTTCTTTTTAAACATCATCAAATTTTCTGCGTCTAAAATGTTTCTTGGCAACTTATTGAAAATTATTGAAGCCATCCCAAGAACACTTTTTGAGAGCAGGGCCGTTTTACATGAAAGAGTATTGCAGATTTTACCCCGTTGACGCAACTTAAAACTAGGGAAATTATTTTGATTAAATTTAACATAACAAGCAATTTCGTTGATATATAAGCATGGCAGAGTCAATTTACGTAGTCTAATGTAATGTGGCTTACATGATTCCATTGGCGGGATACCACATATGGCGCGAATACATTTTTTTTGACTTCTAAAAACGATCTCACGGTCAGTGCAATTACCCCAAAAAATCGAAGTTACATATGCATCATATGCTATAAGAACCGCTGATTCACTTACTACTTTTCTTAAGTTATACAGAGCATAAGAGTATTTGTTAAGTTTTTTACAAATTGTTTCTATTTGGTTTCCCCATGTCAGCTTATTGTCTAGACTTAAACCTAAAAAGTTAGTGGCACTTGTTTCTTCTATTACATGGTCATTATAAGCTACAGTCAAGTTGGATATGTTATCAGTCCGTTGTTTAAAATTCATTATTTTAGTTTTGTCAAGATTAATTTTCAAGTTATTGTCATTGAGCCACTCTATTACCATTTCTAGAGTCTTATTTATGTTATATTCATAAGTGTTTAAATCTACATTTGCATTCTCTTTATTATCATTATTCCAACGGCATCGGATTTAAATATGTAAGTACCTATGTATCCAAAATTTTCGCTGGATCGAACACTGGGAAGCGAACAAATTTTAACATTTTTTACATGGAAGATTTGATTACTTACCTATCCCTTCCACTCATTTTATATACACTCTCTTCGTTAATCTTCTTTCATCCATCCTCTCTACATGCCCAAACCACCTTAATATACCTTTCTCAATTTTCGTGACTATATCCATTCCACACAATTTCTAATCACACTGTTTCTGACTCTATCACTCAATTTCACTCCACACATACTTCTCAACGCTCTCATTTCTACTGCATTCACTCGACTTTGATGTATTTTCTGCCACACCCAACTTTCGCTACCATACATAAGTGTGGGCACCAACACTCCCCTATGCACAGCCACGCGTGCTTTTTGCGATATTTTCTGGCTGTGCTGTTTTTATATAAAGGCGTTCAGTGCCCCATTTACTCGATTCCCTGCATTCACTCTCTTTTCAATATATTTCTCTTGCTTTCCGTCTCCATTAAATGATGTCCCCAAATATACAAACTCTTTTACTTGTTCCAGTCTTTCTTCACCAATCATTATTTCGCAGTCTGTCATAATTTCATCTTTTTCAAATACCATCACTTTCGTCTTACTTACATTCATCTTCATCCCTTTCCATTCAAAAGATTCTTTCATCTTCGTTACCAAGATTTGTATATTACAACATCATTTGAATTAAATATTAAGCTATTATTAGACATTAGAGTATACCAAAAAATACATTTGATTATAGAAACTCCTTGTATTTGAAAATTTGTTGAAAGAGTCTTAATTAAGCTGCGCTTACCAAACAGAGGTACTTCATCACTCGATGGGGTAAATGAAAAAAAAATTGCCTTAAATGGAAATAAACGTTATTTCCCTGACAAAAAATCTGAAGCGCAATTCTTAAATTTTTTTTTGATTTATAAAATTATTATTTAACTGGGAAACAGCCACAGCAAAAAAGGAAAAAATATATTTTGGAGTCCCAAATTCCCCCATCAATCCGTCAACAAGTTACAGGAATTCCTGTGAGAGGTTTTCCAAGCAATCAATAGCCGAAACTCAAACTATGGCCGATCATAAATATATCAATTGAATGAGACCTAATGCGCCCCGCCATAGAGACTACGATGTGTATTGTGTATATGAAACTAAATTATTTGAAACCAATATCATCACATCCACTAGTTTATATACTTTATATACCTACACCCCACTACTGGGCACATGCCTCCGCTCGTGGATGAGAGGGCCATGGATAGTATATATATGATTTGATTATCAATCTATAGGTACCTACTGCTGTACTAATTATAAAGAGGAAAAGTATTTCAGGTTTGGAGTACGATTACAAAAATTCTTTAATCAGTATAAAATCTTCTCCCGGGTTGGACAAGGGCTATATTTTATCTATTGTTACCTATTGAACTACTGGAAAAAAGTCCAACTAATTAAATCAATGGAAACAAAGAGATGTTGTCAATAATGACATCTTTTTTTCAGCCTATAAAATACGTGAACGTATACATATATTCATATTTGAATGGTCCACGGAAAGAACATGTCTAGTCAATTTTTTTTGAAAATGAGATTTTATTGCCAAAATGTAGAGCAAGTAATAAACTATTACTTACATCTTCTGTTACAACTGTATTATTATATTAACATGACTTTTTTTTTACTTTAAAAAAACCTATACATGGAAATAACGTGCGTTGTATATTAGGTACATGGAAAAAACATGTTATGTCACACAAAACAAAACAATACATTAGAGAAACTTTCCAGAGGGTATTTTTATTCATTATTGGACATCGTTATAATACTAAAATCGCTATTACCTTCCTATAGATTACATACCTATTAGCTACATCGTTCCAAGATTTAAAAACGCGATAACTCAAAATGTCACTAAAGTGACTAGACATGTTCTTTCCGTGGACCCTTCATTTACCTGTCTATAAGACAATGGCCCTAATGAAACAGTGTTTTATCAGCCGATCTAGGCCCATCTCCCTGGAAATAGCAGAAACAATGCATTTAGTGATACAGAGTACTGCCTTGGACGTATCTGGGGCGCTGAGGACCTAACTTTATTGGAACAGTGCCCGAAGGAAACTTGGGTGCGAGTAACGCCGTGCCTAGAGATTCCAGTGCAAACGTTAAATGTGCAGCGCCGTGATTTGTTGTTTGCCTCCAGCTCGATTTAATGCACTTCTTAATTGTTCTAGTAATGGATTAATACCGAGGTGAGTGAAAGTTCGCTGTCCATTGTGTGTATAGCACTTTATGGAATAGTTTTTAGTTGTTTATAAACCTCTTACCGGAACAACCGGGAAGTTATTTTCCGTGAAAGCGGTTTGCCACATGAAACTGAAATAACTTTACGTTTAAAATGTAATAAGTTATAAAGATGTGTTGCAATATTTTTGGCAACTTTGGCTGCTAGCTACCTATTAGGCATAGCCACTATCTAATTCCTTACAAATCCCCTTTTGCCGCATTCGTAACCGAACTTTCGTAGCTGGTTACGGGGAAGAAAAAATGATCTTCGTAAGCTACTGGTTTCGAACGAGGCGTTATTTTTACACGACTGACCAACGAAAAGGAGTGTAATTTTCATGTGTAATTATGGTTTCGACAGAAGAATCGTTCATTTTAAATTCCCAATAAAGACTTTCTATTACTCATACGTATAACTGGTATAACTACGTAAATTTGTATTGATCATTTTAGTAGCCGAGTATAGGTATACTTTACTCAATATAAAACCACTTAAAGTCCTTAATGATCTATACATATTACGTTGAATGTAGTATGTAAATTGGAAATGTATACTTTACGTGATATCCTATTAGGTACTTATAAGAAAAGAAAGAACTGTTGTCAAAATATAGAGGTACATACCTAGTACATATCTCCTTTTCCGAAGTAGATTTATGTTTGTTCAAATATAACACTGTGTAGCTACATGTTGTAGGTATCTATGTGATATGATGTTAAAATTCTATTAACTCTCTTGGCACGAATATTGTAGATAGCAAACCTAGCTAGAATACTGCACAGGCAAGTTTCCACCTGTTGTATCAGTTGTTGCCAAAGCACCAGTTTATTTTAGCTGCTACGAATAACTCGGCGTAATAGCTTAACTTTAAAGTCCAGCATTCGAGTATTGAATCATATTCCCAAGGGTGCAAGATGTTTAGCTGCCGGTAAGCTATGCACGGTTATTGAAGATTGTTTGCATTCGAACAGTGTTGAAAATTGGTTTACTTTACTATCATTCTCTTTTTCAGCTTTGAAGGTACCAGATACGTCTGAAAAGAAATCATTGACATCCAAAGTTAATAATAATATCAATGACTCTAATTTGTACTTCCCAGTTTCACAGTTCCCAATAAAACAAGCTTCAATATATCGTTCTATTGAAGCCAAAGTACACGACGGAGACTTAACAGGAGCTGTTCGTTTGCTCCTTTCCGACTCTACTCTCGCCCCTGTGAATGAAAGTACACTACATGCTTTGAGAGACAAACATCCCTGCCCATCGAGGTCAGTAATCTTACCACCCGAACCGAGTTTAACAAACCCTTTCCTTTCTGTAACAACTTCGGATGTGGCCAACGCAATTGCGTCTTGCTACAATGGGTCTGCTTCCGGTCTAGATGGTCTGCGACCGCAGCATCTCAAAGAGTTGACTTCACCCTCCGCAGGAAATAATGGCCCCGTTTGTTAGAATCACTCAATAAATTATGCAATTTTTTATTGAGAGGTATGCTAAACTTGGAGGTGAGACCGTTTCTATATGGTGCTTCATTATATGCTTTATCTAAAAAAGATGGTGGTATTAGACCAATTGCGGTCGGCAGCTTCTTTCGTCGTCTTACGGCTAAGCTCTGTTGCCATTCTGTTAGAGAAGCTAATGTCTGACTATCTGCAACCAAGTCAAATGGGTTTCGGTACCAGACTTGGTTGTGAGGCGGCCATACATGCCACCCGGTCTTTTGCTATACATCGCAAGTCATCCAATACCATAATCGTTAAAATCGATATTAAAAACGCTTTCAATAGCCTTGAAAGGGACACTATTCTCAACGAAGTCTTAGAGCAAACCCCTTCTCTTTACCCTTTCATTTACCAATGTTACGCTTCCTCAAGTAATCTTTTCTTCTCGGGCAGTGTAATACAGTCGCAAGTCGGTGCCCAGCAGGGTGACCCATTAGGGCCCCTGATATTTTGTCTCGGCATTCAAAAGATCATTTCTGGATTAAATGCGCCCGTAAATGTGTGGTATCTCAATGATGGCACTATAGGAGAAAGCCCAGAAGTGGTCTTAAAGGACTTGAAAACATTGATACCTGCCTTGAAGAAAATTGGCCTTGAAATAAACCCGTCTAAGTGTGAGTTTTATACTTGCAGTTTTTTAGACACAAACTCTCTCGCAGAAATCGAGTCACTTTTACTACCCAGTCAGCCCCCGATGATTGGGTACCTGGTTCACAGGTTTTCGCCACGTACAAAAAAAAGCCATTAGACAAATACAGGAGCATTCTTTCAATTTACTGGGCGCTTCAATTTTCACCGAGGGCGTTAGATCAGCCCTCCAAGCCAAAAGACAAGCACTTTCGTTGGCACATGGACATTTGGCACAATTGTCGGGACATGTTCCTCTCATCCTGCTGCGAAACTGCTTTGCTTTGCCTAGGATGGTGTTACATGTTACGGACGTCTCCAGCTTGATTTTATGACGATGACGACACTATTAAATCTTGTTTAGAGTCAATACTCAATGTGAGTCTAAACGACAAACAGTGGTGTCAGTCAGGTGGCTCTGCCAGTACGATACGGTGGCTTAGGCGTGCGTCGGATCAAGGACATAGGACTAGTAGCCTTTTTAGCGTCGGTACATGGTTCGTCGGATCTTGTTGTAAGAATATTATCTATTGATGGCAGCAGCTTTCGAGTTCCATTCATTACCGAGGCCCTTGCTAAATGGGCGACACTATGTCCGTCCAACGATCACCCGGATAGCTTGGCGATCCAAAGAGGATGGGACGACATTCTCTGTAAGCAAACATATGCTCAATTGTTGAGTGATGCCTCGGCGCTTCAAAGCTCTCACAAAGCCCGAATCCGGTGCATGGCTACATGCCTTGCCTTCCCCTCAACTCGGCACTCTGCTCGACAACGACTCCCTGAGGATAGCAGTTGCTTTAAGGCTGGGGAGTAAGGTATGCGAAGCGCACCGATGCGTTTGTGGGGCAATAGTGGAGGAGGATGGCCACCACGGGCTAAGCTGCAAAAGATGTGCGGGTCGGTTCCCTAGACACCATTCTATTAATGAGATCGTGCGTCGTGCTATGGTGTCGTCCAACGTACCGTGCATCCTAGAGCCCCTGGGTCTGTCTCGAACTGAGCGGGAAAAGACCGGATGGGTTGACGTTGGTTCCTTGGCAGAGAGGGCGTTGTCTTCTATGGGATGCCACTTGTGTTAGCACATTTGCAGCGTCCCATCTAAGATACACCATTAAATCAGCTGGTTCGGCGGCTCCACCTACGACTTCGTTCCAGTCGCTGTAGAGACAGCTGGGCCCTGAGGCAGCGAGGCTCTCGGGCTTTTCAAGGAGTTGGACAGACGTTTGAGGGAGAGGGGTCTTGACCCCCGCTCTGGGTCATGGCTCGTCCAACAGGTCTCAATTGCTGTTCAGCGAGGCAAAGCCGCAAGCATTTTGGGGACCTTTGGTTCGGGCATGACGCAGAGCGGGGTGTAGTTTTACTTTATACATTTTCGGCTTATTTGTACCTATGTATTTTATTGTAATAATTGTTTTGATGTAATATTGTTAATGAATTTTACATATTTGTAACCACTACCATATATGTAGGTATGTTATTATGTTAAATATATGGTTACTGTCAGCTATAAAACTTACGCAAATATGACCATGGCTTGTTCTCCAATTTTAGTAGGTAGGTATACAAAACCTCGTTCTGAGACAATCTCTAAAACCTCCCCGTAAGTGTCAGGAAAATTAGATGAACAGCTCTAGGGAATGTTTTAAATTATTGCCACACACCAGAACCCGCTTCCTGCCAACGCTGATCAATAAACATGGCATGACATTAAAGGCAATGAGACTTGCATGTTTTCCGTATTCATGCACAAAGGCGTTTTGGCAATCTCCAACCCATTCAGCTTGACTAACTTAAAATACGAAACTTACAAGAAGGAGTCGAGTAAGTAGGTATGTTGGTTTAGAGTTTCACCGTAACGTAATTATAATAGTGTTAACATGACTCACGATATTTTGAATTTTACCACGGCAAAACTGTTAGACAACGCTGCCTCCTTCCGTACCACGTACTTATGGTCGACTAGGTAAGAATGTAAGCCAACTAATTTAATAAAAACGTAGTTTTAGTTAGAGATAGGTAGGTAATTAATTATAAGTTTGGAACTTTAGGTAATGTAAATGTTATTTTACTAAATACTCGTATGAATCATAATATTAAACTATTTAAATACCGTCACATTTAAAGGGTAAATTATAGTTAGATACCTATTGTAAGTGTTTCAGACCGCAAACAGTGACTGCGCCGGTCTTTGATTGAGTTTCAGTTCAATCATACAATTTCCGCCCTAGGGAATAAAAGTTCCTCAATCCAATCGTTGTTGTTTGACCTATTTTTATTGACCGAGTTATTAAGTTAAGTATTGGCAATCTAAAGGCGCGTTTTATAAACTTCTTTATTTACAAACATTGATTCAGAAACGCTTGATCATCCCACACTAATATAACAAATTCCGAGAAAAGCCAAACTAGGACCGTATAAAACTTTTTTAATTACGGATCTCGGTACCAAAGCGACAGCAGTCAGGCTAAAACAAAACTTAAGCTGTTGATATTAAAGTCTTCGTCGCTTAAGAAGTGATCAGCGTACGGAGTGAGATGTTTATCCTTTGAATGTCACTGCTAGAACGCTTTATTAAGTCCTGTGTAGTCGGCAGTATGTCAATGCCAATCGTCAACAAGATATAATATAAATCAAGATATTTCATTACCTACCTACGTTATAATAGTAACTAAACGAAACTATTCTAAGATTTTATTTTTATTATTTGGGACTTGCCGCATACAATACAATGTATGTATTTCCTCTTTGAGGTTACTCGAAGTTTCGGATGATCAACACATCCGTGGTTGCGAGCAGACACTATTCTAGGATTTTTGAGTGGCTGAATAGAGTTTTATTTTATTTGAGAAATGACATGCCTTGAGTCCGTTTCGATCATATTAAAACTTTTCACAGTTACCTACGCATTTGTTTGTCTTCTTTCGTTACTATGAATCAAGGCACATATGAAATTCAAGCCATTATCTGTACCTAATTCCCAATTATAATAACAGTTTTCTGCCGTTGTTCCAGGCGGGTTGCGCGGATGGTGTGCGGAGATGGGCGGCCCGCGGCGCATGTCGAGCGCGCTGCTGCTGCCGTTCCTGCTCGCGCTGCCCGCAGACACCGCCAACACCACCGGCTACCGGGTATGACCACCGTAACACTACTCGCAGGGTGGGGTGATGGTGGCCCGCGGCGCATGTCAAGCGCGCTGCTGCTGCCGTTCCTGCTCGCGTTGCCCGCAGACACCGCCAACACCACCGGCTACCGGGTATGACCACCGTAACACTACTCGCAGGGTGGGGTGATGGTGGCCCGCGGCGCATGTCGAGCGCGCTGCTGCTGCCGTTCCTGCTCGCGCTGTCGCAGACACCGCCAACACCACCGGCTACCGGGTATGACCACCGTAACACTACTCGCAGGGTGGGGTGATGGTGGCCCGCGGCGCATGTCGAGCGCGCTGCTGCTGCCATTCCTGCTCGGGGTGCGTCTCACGAAATATAACAACATAATATATAATTTCATATTAATAACGTTGACAAAATATATAAATATAAAATTATAAGGAATAACGGTCAGTTGCCATAATATTCATTTTATATAACGTTTTTTTACATAACACTCAAATTTACTAATTTCAGTTGGTATAACATGCAAAACGTATAACGATCATAATACATAATATATTTTAGTATAAGCATTATAAGATATAAGAGACATGAGATATAAATCAGAGCCCGCGGAATAAGCTTAAGGCAGCTAGAAAAAGGGGGGCTCGGGGGGCGTAGTAAAAAACAAATCAACAATTGTATTTTTGGTAGGTTTAGGTTATGGTTATCTTGTGTCCCTTAGAGCGGAAATAGGCACCCCGCGAAGCGGGGTGACGTCGAAACGCTGGCGGTTAGGTTAGGTTTAGGTTAGTTTAAAATAATTGCCATGCGTTTAAAAAAAAAATAAGTTCTATTAGGTTAGGTTACAAGGAGACAATTTACTTTAACTAAATGTTCAGGATTAATAAGGGCTCAACTGTAGAATATCTGGCATGGAGTACAGGGTTCATATTTTTTTTATAGATTGTACTCACCATAAGACGACTCCTCGCCAAATTTCAAGTTGCGGAAACGCTTGGTTTGCGAGAAAAAAAATATTTAAAATTTCATACAAAGTCCCGATTTTATGACCGCCATGACGCATATTTTTCTGTTTCTTTGCACGTGTTGTCATTGATATGTTCCTAATAGCGTACTTATCCAATCCTTTTGTTAATCATTTGCATATTCTACTCTAAGACAGGTCGGTGTAGGTACGACGACGAGCGAAGCGAGGAGGAGTGTTAGGTGTACCGCGACCCTACAGCGCGCGAGCCGAGCGAGCGAAGCGAGCGTGCCGCGGTAGCGGCCGGCGAAGCGCCAGAACCGACTTTATACGAAAACAGGCCATAATATTGATGAAAATGTCAATTTCATATGAAAAAAAAAATTTTTTTTTCTCAAAAACCATAGATTTCCGCAGATTTTGGATTTCAAAAATACACTATAGACACCCTCCTCTGCTCTCAAAAAAAATGGTGCATTTTGGCCATGAAAATGTTAATTTCATATGAAAAAAAAATATTTTTTTTTCTCAAAAACCACGGATTTCCGCAGATTTTGGATTTCAAAAATACACTATAGACACCCTCCTCTGCTCTCAAAAAAAATGGTGCATTTTGGCCATGCCAGATATTCTACAGCCCTTCCTTAATAAGTTAGGTAAGGTTGATTTTAAATTAGGAAGACCACATAACACATAAAAAAATATTTAATTTTAACCAACATAACATGTATATCTTCAATGTTTACTTTTCTTCAAACACAAAATCGCTGTAAGAAATTCACATTCAGTATATTCAGCTTTTCAAGCGATTTCAAGAGTAATTGTATGCGTTTATACTATACGAGCATTATGCTTTTTGATGTTAGATTAATTGTATAATATATGTTTTCAATCTTAGGAGTTATGAACATTATACACTTTAATCGTTATATCAATTGGTATTATATCTTAATAACGTTATACTTTACAAAAGTAGATATTTTGAAATTATATATTTCGTTCATTATATCCAGTGAATGTTATACTCAACAAGCTTATACAAAGTGAGCGTATGTATTATGAATGTTATATGATGTGTTCTTATATCTCGTATTACTTACCCCCTGCTCGCGCTGCCCGCAGCTACCGGCAAGGGGGGGTGATGATGAACCGCTGCAGATAATGTCAAGCGCTGCTGATGCCCTTTGCGTCACCCACGAAACTGTCAACACCACCGGCTACCGGGTATGCATATCCCACAGGGTAGGGTGATAATGGGCAATGTGCAGAAAAGTTCACATGTTTGACCATTTCTATAGAGTAAATATACTCATTAGCGTACAGGGTCAGATAATAAATAAAATGTAATCTACATGACTAATCAAAGTAACTTGAATTTATTAAAAGCACCTGCCTAATAAGTAGGTAAATACGGCTTTTGCATTATTCAACCATAGTGAAATATCATATCCTCTATGTCCGTGTATCAGACTAAAATGGTCATAAATGATATCAAGAGGAATTATTTATACCTACATTGGCCAATGAAATGAACACCGACCACGTCTGTCAATCACAGGATCCGACGCCAGCCGAAATCATTTCATCCCGCAAAACTCCCTAGAGGTATCAAAAGATTAGGATATCTCGAAATCCTATTTTTTGGAGCATACGCAAGAGAGATTACCGTAGCTTTTATTTAAGTAACCTTTTGAACCTTCGATTTGTAGAGGCCTTAAGGAAACTGTTATGTAACGTTAATTGTTTTCATGAGTTTTTGCTTTGTTATCAATATGCCGTTAGCTAATATTTTCATTATAACGTCAGCACTGTCAGTAGTGTGCCTACGGGTAATTATGGACGCACGCATAACACAAACATTCGGAAGACTGAGTTCGACAAGGAATTAATGAGAGATATAATAAATAATATTTATATAAAGATTCAGTATAATGTCCTAATGAACATTTCACGGCACAAAGAACGCACGGTGACCAATAATTGAATTTTTTTCGTCTTCAATGGCAGGAGGGTTTTATCATCATTATTATTACCTCCTTTATTATTGACCTCGTGCAAAATACCATCTTTTCTTTATCCGTTAAACCCCGATGAGCTTGAGGGAACGAATTGTTTCCCTTTCATGTTTTATTTTGTCCGAGTTTAAAGTACGAGTAAAACCGGGTTGCTGGGCGGATATTACAAAAAAAATACGCAATTTTGATTAGAACGTGCAATTTTGATTAGAAATGTATTCACTCCGGTGGCTCCGTTGCTCAGTCATGTAGTTAAGTAAGAATGTCAGAAAAAAGGTAAATATAATCATCTGCTAGACATCAGTCTGCGCGGTCTCTGTGGTGTCTAGATAAAAATGATATATTGCAGAATACGATAAATATTACATTATAAAGAAACTGACGTTGATGTGTTTAGGCTCAAAGCAAACGTCAGGGTTTCTTCGCATCTGATTCCCTGATACGGTTGGAGAATCCGGACGGACAAAAGATTGACACAATAATCGCCTTCGAGTGTCATGTTTCGAAAACCGAATCTGGGAACCAAAAACCTGACGTGTACTGCGGGCTTAAGAACTTGATTTGTACCCACGTGTTTTTTACTTGTACGGGTTAAGTTAGGCTGTTGTTGTTATTTAGTAACGTGGGTTGTTCTATAACCGTGAAAATATTTTGAATATCTGTACCTATCGCACGCATTTTCAACCGACGAAAAAAACGGAGGAGGTTCTCAAGTCGACGCGTACCTATATTTTTTATTTTATTTTTATGTATGACCACGCATAACTTTTTACAGAGTTGTTCGATTTTGATAATTTTTTTTTATTGGAAAGGGTATACCCCGTAGTTGATCCCATATAAATTTGGAGAAAAAAAACCAACCTTAAGGGTAGGAAAATAGGGGTTGATTGATTTTTCGTCGGTTAAAACTTTGTTTTTAAAGTAAATTATTAATCTTACCTACTGCGGTCCTGTACCCTAGAAGACCTCAGCTTGCAGTTTTGTCCGCTAAATACCACTACAATACCATATTTATCGTCCTTAACTTAACGGCCCGTTCACGTGCTCACTAGGCACTGGTACCTAAATAGTTAAGATTATTTAAATTTAACGATAGATATTTTAAAAAATAAGCCACTACACACTGGATTTTGTATTTAAATATTGTGAATACATCAAACTAGTTTTTGTTGCTGGATTCGTCAATCTATGAACTCAAAAGAAAAACGGCTGTTTTAACTTTGGACGCATAGATTGACGTGACGAATCCAGCAACGTAAAAACTATTATGATGTGTTCAAAAGATACTTATATACAAAATACAGTGTGTAGTGGCCTACTTATTTAAATATCTATCGTGAAATTTAAATAATCTCATCTATTTACAAGTGGCGCTAGTGAGCACGTGAACGGTGTTAAGAGCCCGTATACCGACAAGAAGAAAATATAGGTGTAAGCATTTTTCCTTATTTCCTACGACGATTTAAGCAGCGATTGGGCCTTTCTTTACATATTCAAAATCAATATGTCTACGAGGTAATATATTAATTTCAAAATTATCTTTCATCTGAAAAAGTGAAATTGTTTATCAACACTTGTTTACATGATGTTGCGTTAATAGTAAGTGGGTAGGTACATTACTACAAAGGCCGGGAAGGAAGGGATTGCCTGTCAAGTGTGATATAGACGACCGAGCTTAGCGATACAAGGCAGGTTTTATATAGAGCCTTTCTCAAAAAAATGCTCGGAAATTGGAAAGTTACCTACTAGAAAATGACAATTAAAGTTCTAAAAATTCAGTTAAGAAACTGTGGGTGATTTTAGGGGCGACGGCGCGGGGGCTCCGGTGGCCGGGCTGCACTGCAGGGCAATTTTCTATCCTATACCTTCGTCGACACCTGTAACGCTGTGTTTCGCAGTCTAGTTTCGCGAACATAAGGTCTACATTTTCGAGCATGTTTGCTAAAAATAATATAGATGGGTCGGATCATCAAAATTCATCTTTCCAATAGTTAAGAGCTTACGTGCATATAAAATAATGTTTTTATCGCATGATAATATTTATATAAGAGCCCAACCAAACCTAAGGCTTTGCAGCCCTTAACTTTGACAATGTCTGTCGACAGGAAAGACTCGAATCTAAATCTGTGTTCCTACTTTTATGACCCGGATACCTACAGCTTACCACGTCAATAAGTGTCTTGTCTTGGAGAGCTCGTTTAGCCCAGCTATCGTGATAGCATGGGGACGTTCAAGTAAATCAGATTTTAATGGCCGACATCGGACGTAGGTATAAACCTAGATAATATCGCAACGTAACATCGTTAAAAGGGTGAATATGTTGGTGACTTTCTTGTTAATACATATAATATTATAGTAGATATAAATACATAGGTAGGTACAAGTATATACAACAGTCCAAACTCGTCCCATTGCGTCCCATAACGTAGTGTTAGTACGTTAGTAACGTAAAGTATTGAGAAAATATGCATTTTTTTTATTGTCCGAGAATAAATTTAAAGCTACCAATCCTTATGCTAAATTTTGTTGTTTCTATAACAAAAAAAATATGACAACTACGGACCTAAACGCAGTATTTTGCGACCGAAACTACCAGCGAGGTCCGTCATTAACTAAATTTTTTGGGTATTTATGTTCTTTAATTGTAGTTGCTCCGATACTACAAACATTTGTTCCTCTCCAAAAAAAAAGTGGGTAAGAAGGCCGAACCCGCGAAAAATATGCTATGCGAATCGACTCCCCATTCGCGCTTTCACGCGTTCGCGCATAATAAACACAGCGTTGTCCGAAATGATAGAATAACCGTAAATATAACTGCAGCAATATATATCCGTCATGGCTTGTGTGGTGTCATTACCATAAATAAGGTCATTACGACGCCTATAAATTCAGCGGGACGCCCGACTGTCTCCAACGGTAATTGGGACAATAATAAATGTTTGTTAGGTAATGAGCGTTGATTTGAGGAACTAGAAAGCAGATCAATGATGGCGGCTGTTTGCTCATACATATTGTTTGAGTAATCCCGCAGGGTGCATTCCACCCAGACAATGCTCATTTACACAAACAAAGCACAAAGCGCAATATTATGCAAATTTACGGCATTAATTTGAACAATTATACTATTTTAACTCGGAAGTGACATGAATACAAATTTTGATAAGCCACGTAATTGTAATAAGATAATTGCTGTAATAAAATGCTAAATTAGTTGATAGGTACTTGATTACAATTTTTATGCATTAATTAATTAATGCATGAAAATACTCTCTTTATGGCATACTATCTCGGGTCGATTATAGACCAGAGATAATATGCCATAAATCTACGTCGCAATAAAATTAAAATTACAAATATAAAAAAATAACCTACTTAGAATTTAACGAAATAAGAAACTGTACTACTTCAAAGCTGGCAAAATAAGGAAATGACATATTACGAAATCGCCAAAAAAGAAACTGACCTTCTAAGAATTTGACAAAATCAGAACCTGGCCTACTACGAATCCAACAAAATAAGAAACAGACCTGCGTCGCCTAAAGGAAAAAAAAATACGTACCGAAAAAAAACAGTTTTACCCATTTTAATGTACTGATTACCTAACCATGATAGGATCTGAATTCTTCAAATTTGTTTACAGGAGGAATTGGAATCGTCACTGGTGCTAGTCCACGCAGTCGCCACTGGAGCTACGGGGAAGCTGTGCGTGTCGTACCGCAACGGCCAGCTGCGGGCACCCATGCACGTGACGAAGTGGGACTCCGCCAGGGCTCGAGCAGACCTGGCGGCCAGCCTCTTACATCAACTGGGATTAGACTCTGCTGGTCAGTAACAAACTTTTCAATAATTGAACTAGAGACTGGTGTTAGTTCACGCAGTCGCCACTAGAGCTACGGGGAAGCTGTGCGTGGCGTACCGCAACGGCCAGCTGCAAGCAACCATGCATGTGATGAAGTGGTGCTCTGCCAGGGCTGGTGCAGACTTTATGGCCAGCCTCTTACATCAACTGGGATTAGACTCTGCTGTTCAGTAACCAATTTGCACACAATTCACTATATCGCTACGGGAACTACGGGGAAGCTGTGCCTAGTAGTTGCGTAGGTGACTTGATGACCATTTATTTATTTATTCGTATTACAATATCGTAATTCATAACTACCTACTTATTCTAAAAATTATGGTGTCATCTTAACTACAATGTGTTGAAATAAAAATATAAATAGTAGACATTGTTTTTCAGACGTACTCCAAGCGGTATCAAAATCGCTAGTAATGGGTGATCAGAACTCGGAGAAAGCGGTGGGAGCCAGGGCAATACCATTACGGGCCTCAACCAAAGTGAAAAACGTAACGGGGTGGCAACGTTACGGTACAGCAGAGCCAGTTCCCGTGTTCTTCCCGCCATTAGAACAAGTGCCTGTCGCTGAATATCCTTGGCAAGAAAATATGCCTATTATTACAACTTTAACAACCATATATGTACAGTCAGCATCAGATAGTTAGTAGCAGCCAAGAAAGCCAAATAAATAGTTATATCGCAACACGTCTTTATTACTACAGGAGTAAGGAAGTGTTACGATATATTTGGCTACCTTTGCTGTTACTAACTATCTGATGCTGACTGTAGGTAGGTATCCTATATTTTCAAGATCGCTGATAAACTTAGATTTTCTCGTTTAACAAAATATATAATTGTAATTTCCGATTCCTACTTCATTTCAGGTATGAATCACGTCATAAAACCTCTCAAAAATCTGTCAAGTTCATGCCTTCGCCTGTTCCTAACGCGGCAATGAAGGGCTGGTGGTCATTTCCCTACTATAGTTGCGACGCCGAACGGTGGCTACTCTCATACACAGTTCCAGTACATTCAGCTAGAGAGTAAGCATAACTGACAATGTTTCAAACAAAAAATGTTCAAACGAAAATGAAATATTGATGCCGATAGGTAATCTAATCGAATTGTGTTTTGGTTGCAGACAAGAAGGAGTTGTTTCCCTCGACATAGACATATCTAATTTGGAAATAAACCAATGTGAGCTGAAAACCAACGGCAATCAAATATATTCCTTTCACGGCACTCATAAATGTCACAACGAAACCACCTTTGTAAGTGTATATCATTAAAGTTTGTAGATATAGGTAGTTCACTGAATCCACTACGAAATGCCCCACTCTTTTTCATTTCGTACTAGTTTGTGTTATACCAACTCAAAGCATAGATAAGAGTGCTCCTTCTTTGATTGAACAACTAGGTACTACTAGTATGACCATATCGTGAACTGGGTTTATCGAACCTATTATAAATAAAATAATAGTACATTGTTTAACAAGGGGCGTATGAGGAATATTGCAAACGAGAGTCTATCAGGAGCCCGACGCCGTAAGGCGGAGGGCGTTTGATGACTCGAGTTTGCAATATTCTTACGCCCGTGTTATACACAATGTTTTTCATCACATTTGCGAGGAAATAAATAACTACAAAAGACATAAAAATCTAAGTTTCATACAACCGCACCAATCAAAAATTAACGAAATTGACAACTTCACATACAGATTTGTGAGTGGAGGGCGAGGGGGCGGGGCGTGGCGCCCCACGGCCTGCTAGATTTCTTTCAACCAATCACAGAGAAGAATTCTTGTGACGCGCGGCCAACTAGATTTGCCAACCAATTTGTTTGATTTGCTTTTAACCAATCAGATCACACACAAGCTCATTACTTCCCATGGGCCATTATTTCCCGCGGGAACAATTTAGGCCATTGTCTTTCCGTATACAGGCAAGGAATAACACCATTTATGAGCAAGTGTGAAGAAAAATATATTTATGCTCAGATAACTTCTGTACGTTTCAAGTTACACTCTATGGAAGAGCGGTGTCTCTTGACACAGGTATCTCGATAGGTACTTAAAAAAAGACACCAACCTGTATTTAGTTAAGCTATGTTAAGTTACTGAATAAACTATTTTTCAAAACTATTTTCATTTTCAACTGAAATAAGGTCGGACATATAACAACAACTTTGTTTGTTAGTAAATAAAAATCCATATTGGTAAAATAAATTAAGTAATGTTTAGGAGAACTATTATCAATTTAAACATTAACGATTTAAATAAAGCAGGCCCCATTTTACCAAACACGGCATATTAACCTTGCCATGTATTTAGGTATAAGTATATTGGAAAAATCATATATTGCAAACAAAATCTTCTAGAGGTATAACCTACCTACACAATAGAAGATTTCTTTAGAGATAGATAATGAGAGCCAGACTTATTTTCTTTGTTTGGTTTTATGGTACCTATGTATAATTATACTAGGGTCGTTTCGCCGGTAACGCGACCACCACCGGTTAGCGACCACTTGACGGACTAGGCTGCTTCAATTAAAGATATTAACATTACTACAAACCCAACAGAAAAAGAATAACTTATTAACTATTCTTGAATAGTATCAGAATAAGAATATATACAATTTAAAACCGAAAGCTCAATCCAAAGCAAGAAAAAATAACCTCAATTCACACATTGCTTCCGTGGAGTGTTGACGTGCAGTGAATCTGTGAAAAAAATAACGCGACAGTTGGCGCGAAAACTTTAGTTACGTCACTTAATTTTATTATTATGCTGAAATTGGTTAATTGATCGTTTAAATGATTTAGCTGTTGTAATAATTTCGTTGAAATTCGGCATATTTAAAAATAGATTTAAATAAAATGGGGTGGTCGCGTACCCAAATACATAATTACCAAAGAAGTCGGATAGCGACCACATCGTTTTATTTTTCTTTCCTTATGGATTCTTATGCGGCACCCGCGATATTTAGCTTGGCCAGCCAATTGAGTCGGTATTTAAGCCGCGCCAATCCATGCTATGTCCATAGTATATAATAATATATAATTATATATTATATTATATAATAAATAATAACAATACACAATTTATATGAGATGGTTATGTTATAAATTCGAAAGTGTGTATGTCTGTCTGTCTGTTATCTCTTCACGCTTAAACCGATGGACCGATTTTGATGAAATTTGGTATGGAGATAGTTTGAGTCCCGGGAAGAGACATACCTAGGATAGTTTTTATCCCCGAAATAATCCCCTAAGCGGGTGAAAGTTTGTATGGAGCTACGATATAAACGATTTCCACGCGGACGGAGTCGTGGGCAGACACTAGTGTAAGTAGAATATAATCTAAAAGTTAAATAAAAGCTTGTAAAAAGGTGGCATTTAGATACCTACTATGAATGACATGTGTGACTGTAATAGCAATTTATATAATAGCACCATGGTGTGAGCGAGATGGCGCGCTTTTTTCGATTCTATTCTTCATTGACACAGCAATGTAAAGTAGATTTAGAAGAGTAACACTAAATAAAATGACCTATAATGATGATTTTTCTCGAAAAAGGATTAAATGTAATGTCAAATGGAGAAAAAACAGAGCAGGGGATTAAGTAATTACAAAGTTATAGTATCCAAAGTTTTAAGAGGGGGTAGGTATATTCTATCCCTTTTCCGCAAAACGCACCTTCAGCATATGAAACGATTGTCATTTACTATACCGCTCGGGGATTGTGACGTCACGATCCACTAGCGTTTTCTCTCTCTAACAAGCAATATTAAAACGGTTGTAGCTTCGTATTTTTGGAAATATATGAATGGGATTTTCGTCACTTAGGCTTATTATTTTGCCTTCTTTTTTTTGGAGTAATAATAAATGGTTAGTCGACACTCCTATTTGTAGTGGTATAAGGGCAGTTAGGTAGGTCAAACTTTGAGAAAGAGGTCAATCGTCGAATCCGACTCGACTGGGTAGCGTTCGGGAAGCTCTACGCTATGGCTTTTCGTCCAATATTCCGCAGTGTCTCAAGGCGAGAGTCTTTGACCAGTGTGTGTTGCCAGTGATGACGTATGGCACTGAAACGTGGTCGCCTACTATGGGCCTCATAAGAAGGCTCAAAGTCACCCAAAGGGCAATGGAGAGGGCTATGCTGGGAGTTTAAATGCGTGATCGCATCAGAAATGAGGCTATCCGCAACATAAACAAGGTAGGTAACCGATATAGCCATCCGAATCGCTAAAGTTAAGTGGCAGTGGGCGGGGCATATTGCACGGAGAACTGATGGCCGTTGGAGCGGAAAGGCTCTCGAATGGCGACCACGTACCGGGAGGCGCTGAGTGGATAGACCCCCACAAGGTGGACTGATGACCTAGTAAATATCGCAGGAATCGGCTGGATGCGGGTGGCGCAAAACCGGTCATTGTGGCACTCTTTGGGGGAGGCCTATGTCTAGCAGTGGACGTCTTTCGACTGATATGATGATGATGATGATAAATCGTTCTATTAACTACTTAAACACTATTTGCAAGAGTGGTCGCCAACTAGCTAACAGGTGGTCGCAAACCGACTAAAGCGGTCGCTATCCAGCGAATTCGCTATTTTGAAACCTTTTCCATATTTTTGCCTAATCTATGGATGAAAGTGCTATATTTTATTGTAGGTTTCAAAACTTGACTATACTCAGAACCTATACGAATACCATATATTATGTGTGTACATTGAATAGGTATACATTTACTAATCTAAAGTGAGCAACTCGGCTAAGTGGTCGCTAACCGGCGAAACGACCCTACATTGAATTAATTTAGATATGAATAAGTTAGTGTGTTTTTGCTTATTTAGCTTTTCCTAATTTTGCCTGCACACACTAGACTATGTGAGTTGCTGTAGGGTACCTACTTAGTTATTAAGTTTGCTATACCCGCCCAGGGTCCATAAGACACTTTTATATATTGTAAGAACTTTTATTTTACCATGGTGCAATAAACGATTATGATTAAGATAAACAATACTTACTTGAAAGCTGATTCAACGAGGTGCACACCACGCCTACTTGGGCGGGATCGTTGAACCTGCCGAGTGCGCTTTCCTGCCTTCCCGCAACTTAATTATATGAATATATGTAAAAAGATCATTTAATTAATTCTGGATTTGTGTTTTCCGATTTTAGTGCGAGTACAAGCCGAATCGAGAAGTTGGCGTGAGGCATGCTGGATGGGCTCGAGGGTCATACATTTGCCGATGTCGGGACGGATATTACTCAATGCATCATCCTGATGGATTTAATGGCTCACTCGTTGAAGGTAATTAATTACATTGACAAGTTGTTGCGTAGGGATAGTAAATTATTCAAACAGCTAAGCCGAAAGACCTAACCAGACAACTTCTATTTCCGCTATTTCCAATTCGAAATCTTCTTCAATTATTGTTACAGTTCAAAACTCGGACAAACAAAGAACTTCATCAAACAAATTATTAAGTCAAAACCATTACATTATTTATTTTTCATTTATCCCCAGTCTATTAGAATTCAGTGAACAGTGAAATTTGTTTCGACAGTCGCCTATTGTTGAAATTAGAATAGCTGTATTAGCTGTATGTAACGCCTGTAACGAAAATGGTAATCTTAGTTAAAATCGATAAAATCGGAACCTCTTTAGAATGCTACATCACTAGCCCACTAGGCGATTTCTACATTTTGATTCAACCACCAGTCAACAGAATATTTTATTAAGTACTGGATTTGACTTCATGAATTGGCTAGATTTGATGACATGAATTGAAGATAACTGAAGACATTTTTTGGACTAGACACACTAATGAAAAAGCTACTGAAAACTTTGTTACTGGATTTGACTAATTGAAATTTATATATACTAAAGATGAGGCAGTATGGCCCATGGTCTTAGCCTGTCCGACCGAACGAACGGACCGAAAGGATGTATAAAAAAAAAAAAACAACCATCAACATCATTCAATTTTCAAAATTAAATGTCAAAACGAATGGCGGCAATGTTTACAAGGTTATTTTATTTTATTTTTATATTATTAAATAATCAGCCAGTATTAATAACCAGTATTGTCCCTTAATAACAACATTGATGTTTCCCTTAAACTTAGCTTACTCTTGCTTGGCTTAGTTTACGTGTCATTAATTTCAATAAACTAAAAGTTTAGAAACAAAATTACGAATAGGGTGAGTGAGTTTGAGTTATTTCAAATTAGTGTTAACCACTTGACTTTAAATTCAACCTTATTGTTTTGCAATTGAGATTTATTGAAGAAAAGAACGCCAATATTTGTTAAGTGTACTTTTGTAACTCTTCCATAACAACCGCACTTGTAAGTGGATACATTTACATGGTAGATAATTGATTATATTTCCTCTAATTTCAGTTGCTTATCAAGAGTACAAGGAAAATAATGGCTTAGAAAACTGGAGTGAACCATACCAATGTCTGCAATGTCAGCCGGGCTGCGAAACATGCCGGGGACCGGAGCCTTGCCTTGCTACTTACAACTGGCCATTCCGGTAAGCCTCGATATATTTTACAATATATATTCTGAATGAAACAAGTATTAGTATCAGACAAGCTAAGAACATAATGTTTATATCTCTCTCTTTCTGATAATTGTGTTTTTAATTCATGTCTTCTCACATTAAATTGAAATTAAAGTATTGTATAGTGGCTATTTTCCGCTAAATAGTCAGTGGTTTTTAAACTTTTCAGTTGGCATCACTCCTTTCGGACAAAAATACATAATTTGCAGCGTAGATTATTTATTAAGCCATATTTTTCCCTCTCTGGTGACAAACTTGCTGTGCTTGCCTTTTCATCTTTTTTCATTTAATTGTAGCACTTTGTCAGAGGAACAATTAAAAGCCATTTCCTTTACTTTAACCACAACGTTACTTAACCTTTTTTTCTTCATTTGATTTACCCTTTGAACTTGATAGTTAAGAGGAGCCCTTAGAAAAGCCTCTAAATGGATCTGACTTTAAACATAAACAGTAGGGCTTTAAAAAAATTTGCTAATAAGCCTAATATAATAAAAATTGTCTTATTTAGACATTTTTTGAACAAATTCCTTAACAAGAGGAGTTAAAGTCTAAAGTTAAAATACACTAAGTTTAACTAGAAGGAAGTATAGTTCCATGGGGATCTACCATTTGTAGATTCTAAACGAAGGACTCCTCCATTTTATGCCAGTAATTCGTGTTTTGGGCCTGGCGGTTCCAAAAATGTATAAGCTTATTACAATTAATATAAATTTCACAATTGAAACTGTTACTTAATACTTTCAGGATATCCCTCCTGGTGATATCGGTGAGCTGTGTGTTTGTCACCGTGTTGCTGACGATCTACACGCGCCACCACCGGCGCGTCAAGGTGTTCCGCGTCGCCAGCCCCGTGTTCCTCTCCATCACACTGCTTGGATGCGCCATCATGTATATGGAGGTAACTATTGGCTACTTTCCTAAAAATATATTTTTATAGATTATCATTAAATTATGGACAGTCGCCATCACATACATCGGTACACTATAGGTGTCCAAAAATATCGGCACATGCACCCTAATGCCTTGAAAATAGAGGTGTGTTCCGATGTTTGTGACGTGCTTGTGTGCTCCGATGTATGTGAAGGCGACTGGACACGTTTTTTTTTTTCAATCTATCAAAAACTTATGAAGATATTAGCCCGTTAAAGTTCTGTGTGACGTCACATTATGGGACACTTTTTAGCATAATGTGACATCACGCGGGACTTAAACGGGCTAAACACAATTTTTTGGTACACTACATAGTTCCGAAGAGTCATTAGTCCGAAAGTATACTTTGTCCAAATTTCATAATTCCACCATTGCAGCACAGCAGGGCTAACGCGATTTGATGCCGCGACGTGAGACGAGAGCAATGTATCCTCGTCTTACTAATTGACACAGTTCGAGTGAGACAGGAGTCGTTAAGTCGTGCTCGACGCGACTTGTAACAACGTATGCTAAACCCCCCTGTATTTCGTGAAACGGGCTATAAGCTTGCAACACTGGGGCAGTTGGTCCAGTTGCTGGTTGCAGCTGTTGCAGGGGCAACTAGCGACCAATAATGTGTGTGGCCAGCGTCTGCAACTCCATCTGGGGGTACTAACTGATTATTATTATTATTCTGGTAGTGGCTTCCGGGCTGTCAAAGCTGCGACCATCGCTGATCTATTGTGATCGCCACTTACTATAATTCTTGGTCAAGTCCTGCAAACTCAAAGAATTGCAGGATTTTGTTGATCTCAAGAAATTTGACCTCCTCCGGGCACATGATGTGTTTGCCCAAGAAGGAGTTACTTCTGCGCATGAGGCAAGGGCAATCGGTAAGGATGTGTATATAGGCGTCTCCTCTGATTCAAAGCAGAATCTGCACTGCCTTGTGTCACACAGTCCTATCGTTTGCATGTGCTTATTTAGGCGGCAACCGCCTACGCAGGATGCGTAGGCGGTTCCTAATTAGCGCCAAGGCGTCAGAAGACGCCTTTTTGCTAAAGGCTCTAATAAGTGCATTGGAACGTTTCAGTCGTGAGATAGCTCTCCAGGCTTGAATGGTCTTGTAGAAACAATAGGCTTTTAGAGTGAGCTTGGTTAGGCTTTTGGGGATACCACAGAACGGCTCTGGTCCGCAGTGTGTTCCCTTCGCCCCCGCTCGTGCAAGCTCATCAGCCTTTTCATTTCCCTCGATACCTGCATGCCCTGGGACCCTGATACAATACCCTACCTAGTAACTGATACAATAGAATGAACACTATCTTTTTCTCACCAGATGGCAGCAATATTTCCAGTTTTGGACCGATACTCTTGCATTGCCACAAAATGGACTCGTCACTTGGGATTCTGCATAACATACACAGCGCTGCTCATGAAAACTTGGAGGTATAATTGCGTATTTATTATAAAAAGTAGATGCAGATTAAAGCTGCTGATTGAATATGCAAGTTTTTTCATGGGCATGATATAAATAGTCATGAGTAGCGGAAAATCTGGCGTAACAACTTAACGGTCATGCAAATTATAAATGAATGAAAATGTTCAGTTTAATATAGGCAAATAGATTCATTCATCAATTGAAAGTAATGCAGTAGGCATGTATTTTTCGTAACTCATCTATCTAAAGAACGGTGACACACCGCGAAATTATGCAGTGATTCAGTTGCGATACGGTATGAATGCACGATACAGTCGGTTGTTTGTATCGCTGAAAAAGCCCCCGTGTGTCTCTTAAGGCCGAAACGCACAAACAGCGGTGGTGGCGCGGTGCGGTGCGGCGCGGAGGCGGTACCGGTTGTAATGTTCGAGCTAATATGAAAGGATCCGCACAGAATACCGCGCCGCACTGCGCCGCTCTGTGCAAGTTTTTTTTTAGCCGATATTGTGTCCCTCTGCTGGGCAAGTCATATTATGTTGATAATATTGCAGAGTATCCCTGACATATCGCGTGAAGTCTGCCCACAAGTTGAAGTTAACCGACAAGCAGTTACTGCAGTGGATGGCGCCCATACTCCTTATCATGCTGGTCTATCTAGGGACTTGGACTCTATCTTCGCCGCCTGATGCTGAAGATGTGAGTATCCTGATTATGTACTTTATGGCAACGAGAGAAGGTCTAACAATAGTCATTGTAACAATCAAATTAAAACAGGAACATGCTGAAGTTAGCAGTTTGTTATTATTTATATCTATTTTCAGATCACAGACAGAGAGGGCCTGAGATTCAAACAATGTACTTACAATTGGTGGGATCACAGTTTGGCTATAGGTACGTATAATAACTACCTCGCGAGCAAAAAAATCGACTCACGCCACATTTTTTGGTTTAGGGCAAATTTTTCGCAACTGGGAAATGTTACAGGAAAAATGAGTATACCACGTTGTTATAAATTTATTCAGCTTTAAAAAACGCAACAATCATAAAAATCAGACGCATAACTTACAGGATATGCTCGTTTGAACGGGAATTGAAATTTAACCGCCTTGAACTACCCACGAGTGGAGCGCCTTCAGGATGCATAAAAACAGGTGTAAACCTGTTTTTCTTATCTGTCGCTTATCACAAGTTGACCTGTGTACATCTCTCGCAATTGGACCACTGAAACCACCTGGAAAAAATGGACACCACCGAAAATGAAGCCACCCAAGTCGTCGCCTTGCTGAATCAAGGACTTTCTCAGCGTTCAGTTGCCGAACAGCTGAATTTAAGTCAGTCTGCTGTCTCCAGGGTTTATCGTCGATTTGCTGAGACCGGAACCCTTACTCGGAGACCGGGATCCGGCCGTCGAAGATGCACATCCGAGAGAGAGGACCATTTCATCGTGACGACCAGTCTTCGGAATCGCCACCTGACCGGCGTTGACGTCCAGCAGCAGCTAATGCGGACCCGTGAGGAGCCCGTGAGCTCTTGGACAGTTCGCCGAAGACTTAAGCAAGCAAACCTCACCCCAAGAAGGCCAGCTACGGGGCCCAAATTGACGCAGAGACATCGGGACCTACGCAAGGATTTCGTAGCACGCTACGAAAATTGGAGCTACGAGCAATGGAGCCGGGTACTCTTCACTGATGAGTGCAGAGTTTGTCTCCATGGCAGCGACAGAAGAGGACGGGTGTATCAAAGACCTGAAGAGTGGTTTGCACAATGCTGCTTTTCAGAAACAGTCGCCTACGGCGGCGGCTCCGTCATGATGTGGGCGGGCATTTCAATGGAGGCGAGGACTGAGCTGGTTTTCATCCCTGGTGGCGGCCGAGGAGGTGGATTGACCGCGGATAGGTACATCACTGACATCCTGCAGGACCATGTTGTCCCATACGCAGGTTATTTTGACGAGGGGTTTCATTTGATGCAAGATAACGCCCCTTGTCACACCGCTGGAATGACCAAAGCGTACCTGGCGGCGGTCGGCATCCCCACCCTTACCTGGCCACCGCTGAGTCCGGACTTGAATCCCATCGAGCACATGTGGGATTACCTGAAGAGGAAGGTTCGAGCGCGGGATCCAGCCCTGGAGACGATTTTGGCCCTTCAAGCTGCTTTGGTCGAGGAATGGGACGTTTGCCCGCAGGACACTATCAGAAAGCTGATAAGGTCCATGAGGAACCGTATCGAGTGTGTAAGAAACGCCTATGGTGGCAATACGCGGTATTAAAATGAAAAATAAACGGTTTTTCCTCCATAAAATTTGTTTTCTTTCAATGTTGTGGTTATGAAATTAACCAGTTTTCCCCCACTTTGTGAAAAATCACGTTTTTTTTCAGAACCTGAAAAAAATATGACTTGAATTTGATATTTTCTGAAAGCTTACATTTTCAGCTTTCAGAAAATGCTACTATGCTACGAATACCTATATTAGTTTTAAAGATATTGCACATTGAAATCCAAAAAAATGTTGAGTCGATTTTTTTGCTAGCGAGTGTATGTACCTATGTATCGTAATGTTGTATTTACAGGTATCAATATATGCCTAAATATTTCCGTTTGATGGTTTGATAGGCTTAAAGTTTCAATTGCAGTGTTTGTAACATACATTTATGTAACGAAAGTAGTGATGACCCTACTTCGAAGTAGGGTTATTTCATCGCATTTTAACATTGATTGAATTATTTGTCCATTACCAAAATTTGGGTACTAATATTTAATGTGTAATTAGAGGAGTGGAGGTATTGAAGAATATAAAAAAGTGCAATGCCCACCTCTTAGAGTCTTGCTCCTCGAGTCAAGAAAAAGCCCGCCTACCAACCGTATCGGAGAGGGAGTCTGGGTCTTGGTTACATACACTCCCTTCCTCCCACCTTTCCACACTACTAGACCGCAACAGGCTGGCCGGCGGCCTGCGACTCGGCGCTCAAATTGTGATGCCCCATCGATGCCCCGCGGAGCCCAGGTGGATCGTCTGCGGGGCCACCACGGTCTCTCGTGTAAAAAGAGTTCTGGCCGCCCATCGCGACACGCCTGCCTCAAAGCCATCATCCGCCGGGCCCTTGTCAGCGTTAACGTGCCGGCCATGTTGGAGCCCCCCGGTCTTGCGCGCAACGATGGCCCTCGTGCCTTGGCGATTTGGACGGCCACTAATCTGGGACGCAACTTGCGTGGATACCCTCGCGCCGTCACATCTTGCCGCAACCTCGCTGAGAGCAGGCGGGGCGGCTGCAGCGGCTGATGCAGCAAAGCGCGGCAAATACACGGGTCTCACATACCAGCATGTGTTTACTGCATTTGCAGTCGGGCCTCTCGGGCCGTGGAGTCCAGATGCCCACTGGTCAGGACACCGAGTCAAAAGCTCGTCCAGACCACTGGGGACCACAGAGCTGGCTCGTTCCTCACTCAACGAGTCAGCATAGTGATCCAGGGGGGGAACGCAGCCAGCCTAATGGGGACCCTGCCACCGGGGCTCGATCTGGGAGACATCAATTAGTTTAAGTCTAGTTTCATTGTAAAATTGTATTTTTTTTCTTTTTCCCGAAATTTTATAGGCGAAAGACATAATTTATTTATTATAGGGTTCCAATTTTAAACCAAACTTTAAATTCCCTAAACATATGTTTTTGTGCCAATTGTAAACCCATTTTATGGTGGGGCATCTCCAGTCCACTCCGCCGTCATTATTGTCTCCTGGCTAACCGGGACAGAAAAAAGAAATAGTTGATATTTTGCAGAAAATAACAAATCATAACTTCATGACTATTAATTTGTTCCTCAGGCGAGATCCTGTTCCTACTGTGGGGAGTCCGCGTGTGCTACCGCGTGCGCCACGCCGAGAGCCTGTACAACGAGGCGCGGCTCATCTCCATCGCCATCTACAACATCTTCACAGTCAACTCTCTCATGATAGCCTTCCAGTGAGTGCTCAGACTGTTCCTACTGTGGGGAGTCCGCGTGTGCTACCGCGTGCGCCACGCCGAGAGCCTGTACAACGAGGCGCGGCTCATCTCCATCGCCATCTACAACTTCTTCACAGTCAACTCTCTCATGATAGCCTTCCAGTGAGTGCTCAGACTGTTCCTACTGTGGGGAGTCCGCGTGTGCTACCGCGTGCGCCACGCCGAGAGCCTGTACAACGAGGCGCGGCTCATCTCCATCGCCATCTACAACATCTTCACAGTCAACTCTCTCATGATAGCCTTCCAGTGAGTGCTCAGACTGTTCCTACTGTGGGGAGTCCGCGTGTGCTACCGCGTGCGCCACGCCGAGAGCCTGTACAACGAGGCGCGGCTCATCTCCATCGCCATCTACAACATCTTCACAGTCAACTCTCTCATGATAGCCTTCCAGTGAGTGCTCAGACTGTTCCTACTGTGGGGAGTCCGCGTGTGCTACCGCGTGCGCCACGCCGAGAGCCTGTACAACGAGGCGCGGCTCATCTCCATCGCCATCTACAACATCTTCACAGTCAACTCTCTCATGATAGCCTTCCAGTGAGTGCTCAGACTGTTCCTACTGTGGGGAGTCCGCGTGTGCTACCGCGTGCGCCACGCCGAGAGCCTGTACAACGAGGCGCGGCTCATCTCCATCGCCATCTACAACATCTTCACAGTCAACTCTCTCATGATAGCCTTCCAGTGAGTGCTCAGACTGTTCCTACTGTGGGGAGTCCGCGTGTGCTACCGCGTGCGCCACGCCGAGAGCCTGTACAACGAGGCGCGGCTCATCTCCATCGCCATCTACAACATCTTCACAGTCAACTCTCTCATGATAGCCTTCCAGTGAGTGCTCAGACTGTTCCTACTGTGGGGAGTCCGCGTGTGCTACCGCGTGCGCCACGCCAAGAGCCTGTACAACGAGGCGCGGCTCATCTCCATCGCCATCTACAACATCTTCACAGTCAACTCTCTCATGATAGCCTTCCAGTGAGTGCTCAGACTGTTCCTACTGTGGGGAGTCCGCGTGTGCTACCGCGTGCGCCACGCCGAGAGCCTGTACAACGAGGCGCGGCTCATCTCCATCGCCATCTACAACATCTTCACAGTCAACTCTCTCATGATAGCCTTCCAGTGAGTGCTCAGACTGCTGAGAGCTGCCATAGATGAAAATAAAAGATTAACTGCATTTTGCAGTCACAGTCATAGTCAACCGGGTCTTGCGATCACTTCAAGGATAATTAGGACTCTAGCACAACTTGCTGTATAGTCTCCAGTATTTCCCGGCTCAAGTGGTACTGCGCAAATCAGAACGAGTAGGGTAGATTTCTCGTCCCTCGTCACAGTGTTAGGTGTACTCCTACAAGACACGGCTACATGTTTCGGTCACATTTTTGTATTGAAACTTCATCGGGGCTAGCACAACTGACGCTGCGACCCGATACAAAACAGAAAGTGACCAGAAAATCTACCCTTCCTTTTTCTATTTCGCGCACCACAGTGCTAGATGCAACTTTTGAAGATGGGGAAAAAATTCACTTTATGTTATGAAAGTTGTAACCAATATTCTGGCAAAAGAGAATAAGAAACAAACCCTAGAAGCTTGAGACTTTCGTAAGTGTATCCATCCTGGTTATTTTATTACTAAAAGAAGGCCTCACTAGTGTATTTGTTTTTTCTTTTCAGTTTACTAATCCTACCTCGAGCCGGGCCAGATATAAAATATCTGCTCGGATTCATCAGAACGCAGTTGTCCACTTCCACTACAGTGCTACTAGTATTTTTACCCAAGGTAAGTTCCGTTAATTATACAATTAATCTAACATCAAATACTTTCCTAGCAGCAGTTTGTTTTGTGTAGGGGTCGCAGTTCTAACCTAACCTAACCTATTTTACTGGCAGCAGTTTGTTTTGTGTAGAAGTCGCAGTTCTAACCTAACCTAACCTACTTTACTAGTAGCAAATCGTACCTCGCAGCAGTTTGTTTTGTGTAAGGGTTGCATTTCTACAATAAGTATTGATTTTGTTATTATAGCTAGCGTTCATTATATCTTCAATATTATTAATATGAAATGATATAATATAATGTTGTTATATGTTGTGAGACGCACCCCCTTTTAACCCCTCTGACACCTTTGCAATAGTCATCAGATACGCTAACTTATGCGACGCTACTAGTAGTCATCAGATACGCTAACTTATGTGGCACGTACAGTCGCCATCAGAGATATCGGAGCGGCTATAGTGCTCACAAATATCTGAACACGTCTCTAAAATCTCTATCGCATTAGAGTATTCGAGCGACAATCAGGGAGATGCACGTAACACGACGATGACGATGACGACGATGCGATACGATGTTGGCAATTCGTAGTAACTGTGATTGGACGACCGGTTTAGCCAAGTGCCTACGAACCTGACTGTCCTGGGTTCGTAATTTATAAACATTGCGATGCCCTTACAGGGTTCATGTTTGAGACTACCTGTAACTTCCCGAATCGCTAAACTTAAGTGGCAGTGGGTGGGGCACATTGCACGTAGAACCGATGGCCGTTAAGGCGAAAAGGTTCTCGAGTGGCGACCACGTACCGGAAGGCGCGGCGTGGCGGCCCCCCACAAGGTGGACTGATGACCTGGTAAAGGTCGCGGGAGTCCGCTGGATGCGGGTGGCGCAGGACCGGTCACTTAGCACTCTTTGGGGGAGGCATATGTCCAGCAGTGGACTTCTTCGGCAGATATAATGATTATGATGATGATGAATTATACAGGGTGGAATTTCATAAACTGTACATAATAAAAGGAGAAAAATTTCAGCCAATTTCATCGGTGAAACGGTGTTTTTTTTTTTTTCTAGTCATTAGATTTTTTTTTACAGAATTTAGAAAATTTTTGTAAAAACTCGGGTAATACACCTAATTCAGACGGTATAAATTTTGATCCAATGGTCCTAAAATGAAAATAAAAAATGCAGAGTATTACCAAGGGACAGGTTAATAATTCTTAATAACAATAAAAAACCAACTAGAAGAGAAAATCCGCAAAAAAAATTATTGTTTTTGAAAAATGGCTACAAAAATTACGAATTTTAAAAGAAAAACACAATTTTCTGAAAAAAACGCAGATTTAGTTACCATTTTTTTTGCTTAGTATTAAACCTCACTTAATGCCGATTCTAAAACCGTTTTTAAACTGTCTCAGACTTTGAAAAATACCACGCTAATGGGTACGTAAATCAAACCATAATTTTATTAATTTTAATCCTCTTAAAATCCTTAATGACCGCTTGTTCCCAGGTAGTTGAAGGGTGTTATCGGGTTTTAGGTGGAGATAACAAATTACGTACTTAGTATTAATCCTCACTTAATGCCGATTCTAAAACCGTTTTTAAACTGTCTCAGACTTTGAAAAATACCACGCTAATGGGTACGTAAATCAAACCATAATTTTATTAATTTTAATCCTCTTAAAATCCTTAATGACCGCTTGTTCCCAGGTAGTTGAAGGGTGTTATCGGGTTTTAGGTAGAGAAAACAATAGGAAGAAAAGTAGTCCTAAAAATTGCGTAAATAAAATCATGTATTTTAATTAAAAGTCATAAATTCGATTGATAAACCTTTATTAAAGAAAAAACTTATTCTAGTGTTGCAAAGGGCGTTCCCTGTATGGTATTAATTGTTCAAAATGACCTCCTCTTTCTTGAAGGCACAATGTGGCCCGAGCTTGAATTTGTTGCGTAGCCCGTCGAATCATTCCCGGATTATTTTTTATTTCTTGTGCTGCATTTAAAATTCTGTCGTGCAATTCTGCTTCGGTATTGACGATTCTGTGATATACCCGTTGCTTCATATCACCCCAAAGAAAATAATCCAACGGCGTCATATCAGGCGATCTTGCAGGCCATCCAACGGGGCCGTCTCGGCCGATCCACCTATTGGGATATTGCTCATTTAAAAAATGTCGAATTCTTAATGCCCAATGAGCTGGGCATCCATCCATTTGGAGAAACAGGCGTTGTCTCACATCTAACATCACATCTTCCAAAAGCTCTGGGAGCTCGTCTCTCAGTAACAGTAAAAATCTGTCGGCGTTCAAAGTATTCGGTAAGAAGACTGGTCCAATCAATTGATCGTCGAGTACCGCTGCCCAAACGTTTATGGGGAATTGGTCTTGAAAATTAGATGGTCTTACTAGGTTTGGATTATCGTGAGCCCATGTGTGTAAATTTCTGAAGTTAGTTATTCCCGTATGAGTAAATCTTGCTTCGTCCATCCATAAAATTCTTCTAGTAAATTCCGGATCCCTTCTGATATTGCCAAGTATCCAAGTCGACATAACACACCTAACGCGGGCATCGCCAATTGGCAAATTTTGTACCCGTTGATAATGAAATGGATGCAGTCCTTCCTTCTTCAAAATTTTCCAGACAGAGAATTTTGAGATTCCGTGCCTCAATGCCAAGCGTCTTAGACTCGTGGTTGGGTCCGCGTACAAGTCACTGAGAACTGCTTCTTCTATGGCAACATCAATTATGTTTCCTGGCTCTCGGCGATCTCGGCCACCGTATCCCAGGCCAATATTGCACAACCGGCGATGAACTTCTTGAAAGTGGCGAGCAGCAGGTCTTGGAACGTCATTAGGATACTGCTCCAAATAGGCGATACACGCAGCTCTTGCAGATCCATGGCACAATCCATAATAATAGTGCATGTTGGCTATTTGTAACGGCGAAAACTCTCGTAAGCGGGGCATGATGATTCAAACTGAACAAGTACTGGAGTAATCAAAGAAGTGGCGAGCAAAGACAAGCAATTGCGATTTGCGAGCGACTGAATAGTTGACCTATTGCCCAATGCCTTTATACCCCTCATGTTATCTCCACCTTCAACCCAAAAACACCCTTCAACTACCTGGGAACAAGCGGTCATTAAGGATTTTAAGAGGATTAAAATTAATAAAATTATGGTTTGATTTACGTACCCATTAGCGTGGTATTTTTCAAAGTCTGAGACAGTTTAAAAACGGTTTTAGAATCGGCATTAAGTGAGGATTAATACTAAGTACGTAATTTGTTATTTCCACCTAAAACCCAATAACACCCTTCAACTACCTGTGAACAAACGGTCATTAAGGATTTTAAGAGGATTAAAATTAATAAAATTATGGTTTGATTTACGTACCCATTTGCGTGGTATTTTTCAAAGTCTGAGACAGTTTAAAAACGGTTTTAGAATCGGCATTAAGTGAGGTTTAATACTAAGCAAAAAAAATGGTAACTAAATCTGCGTTTTTTTCAGAAAATTGTGTTTTTCTTTTAAAATTCGTAATTTTTGTAGCCATTTTTCAAAAACAATAAATTTTTTTTCGGATTTTCTCTTCTAGTTGGTTTTCTATTGTTATTAAGAATTATTAACCTGTCCCTTGGTAATACTCTGCATTTTTTATTTTCATTTTAGGACCATTGGATCAAAAGTTATACCGTCTGAATTAGGTGTATTACCCGAGTTTTTACAAAAAATTTCAAAATTCTGTAAAAAAAAAACTAATGACTAGAAAAAAAAAAAAACACCGTTTTACCGATGAAATTGGCTGAAATTTTTCTCCTTTTATTATGTACAGTTTATGAAATTCCACCCTGTATTATCGTATATCTAGTATCCGCAAAACAAGCCTTATTGAGCTTACTAGTTCGATTTGTGTAAGCTAGTACCATAATATTTATTGATTAAAGGTTCATGTGTGTGTGTTAGGTGATGCGCGTGGTGCGCGGGACGGGCGACACGTGGGACCGTGGGGCACGTGCCCGCGGCGTGCCCGCCTCCACGTCGCTCAACGGCATCGGGCTCGTGCCCGACGAGCCGCCCGACCTCTACCGCGAGAACGACGAACTCAAGGTAACACCTCACCTTCCTTCATAGTGTGTATCAGGTGTGGCACGGGCGACACGTGGGACCGCGGGGCACGTGCCCGTGGCGTGCCCGCCTCCACGTCGCTCAACGGCATCGGGCTCGTGCCTGACGAGCCGCCCGACCTCTACCGCGAGAACGACGAACTCAAGGTAACACCTCACCTTCCTTCATAGTGTGTATCAGGTGTGGCACGGGCGACACGTGGGACCGCAGGGCACGTGCCCGCGGCGTGCCCGCCTCCACGTCGCTCAACGGCATCGGGCTCGTGCCCGACGAGCCGCCCGACCTCTACCGCGAGAACGACGAACTCAAGGTAACACCTCACCTTCCTTCATAGTGTGTATCAGGTGTGGCACGGGCGACACGTGGGACCGCGGGGCACGTGCCCGTGGCGTGCCCGCCTCCACGTCGCTCAACGGCATCGGGCTCGTGCCCGACGAGCCGCCCGACCTCTACCGCGAGAACGACGAACTCAAGGTAACACCTCACCTTCCTTCATAGTGTGTATCAGGTGTGGCACGGGCGACACGTGGGATCGCGGGGCACGTGCCCGCGGCGTGCCCGCCTCCACGTCGCTCAACGGCATCGGGCTCGTGCCCGACGAGCCGCCCGACCTCTACCGCGAGAACGACGAACTCAAGGTAACACCTCACCTTCCTTCATAGTGTGTATCAGGTGTGGCACGGGCGACACGTGGGACCGCGGGGCACGTGCCCGCGGCGTGCCCGCCTCCACGTCGCTCAACGGCATCGGGCTCGTGCCCGACGAGCCGCCCGACCTCTACCGCGAGAACGACGAACTCAAGGTAACACCTCACCTTCCTTCATAGTGTGTGTCAGGTGTGGCACGGGCGACACGTGCGACACTACCTTAACCTACAGTAGAGGATGTTACTACTTGAAGCTTTTCTTTATTGAAAGGCAAGGTGCGGCGGTGCGTCAGGCGATTATAGAAACGCTCACGCCTACACAAAGTTCGCCCAAACACTATTTGCGTTTGGGCGAACTTCGCAGTGGTCGCGACGCCTATTCACAAACGCGGCAAAAATATAGGTGTCACTGACCGCTCCCTCTCGTACTCTTGCACTGTCGCGTACTATGTAACGTCACACATGGTGGCTAGCCGACTAAACGGGGCATAGTTGGATAAGGAGTGAGGAGTTAGCCTGGGCGCAAACGTTCAGTTTCCGCGGTCGTTATTCCGGATTTAAATGCCAACAAGTAGCGTTTTTAATAAAAAAAAGTTACTGTCATCAGGAGGAGGTGCAGAAGCTGGCAGCACAGATCGAGTTTATGAAGATAGTGCAGATGGAAATGCACAACCGGCATCTGCGGCCGCGGCCCGGCGGGTACTTCAGCGCGGGTGCTGAGACTCATCCCGCTGTCAACATCTCGCAGGCAAGCTTCAACGAAACGCACACACAGCGATGGCGGCGCGGCGCGGGGGCGGTACCGGTTCTAATGTTCGAGCTAATATGAAAGGGTCCGCACAGAGAGCGCGGCGCGGGGGCGGTACCGGTTCTAATGTTCGAGCTAATATGAAAGGGTCCGCACAGAGCGGCGCGGCGCGGGGGCGGTACCGGTTCTAATGTTCGAGCTAATATGAAAGGGTCCGCACAGAGAGCGCGGCGCGGGGGCGGTACCGGTTCTAATGTTCGAGCTAATATGAAAGGGTCCGCACAGAGCGGCGCGGCGCGGGGGCGGTACCGGTTCTAATGTTCGAGCTAATATGAAAGGGTCCGCACAGAGAGCGCGGCGCGGGGGCGGTACCGGTTCTAATGTTCGAGCTAATATGAAAGGGTCCGCACAGAGCGACGCGGTGCGGCGCGGCGCGGGGGCGGTACCGGTTCTAATGTTCGAGCTAATATGAAAGGGTCCGCACAGAGCGGCGCGGTGCGGCGCGGCGCGGGGGCGGTACCGGTTCTAATGTTCGAGCTAATATGAAAGGGTCCGCACAGAGCGGCGCGGCGCGGGGGCGGTACCGGTTCTAATGTTCGAGCTAATATGAAAGGGTCCGCACAGAGCGGCGCGGTGCGGCGCGGCGCGGGGGCGGTACCGGTTCTAATGTTCGAGCTAATATGAAAGGGTCCGCACAGAGAGCGCGGCGCGGGGGCGGTACCGGTTCTAATGTTCGAGCTAATATGAAAGGGTCCGCACAGAGAGCGCGGCGCGGGGGCGGTACCGGTTCTAATGTTCGAGCTAATATGAAAGGGTCCGCACAGAGCGGCGCGGTGCGGCGCGGCGCGGGGGCGGTACCGGTTCTAATGTTCGAGCTAATATGAAAGGGTCCGCACAGAGCGGCGCGGTGCAGCGCGGCGCGGGGGCGGTACCGGTTCTAATGTTCGAGCTAATATGAAAGGGTCCGCACAGAGAGCGCGGCGCGGGGGCGGTACCGGTTCTAATGTTCGAGCTAATATGAAAGGGTCCGCACAGAGCGGCGCGGTGCGGCGCGGCGCGGGGGCGGTACCGGTTCTAATGTTCGAGCTAATATGAAAGGGTCCGCACAGAGCGGCGCGGTGCGGCGCGGCGCGGGGGCGGTACCGGTTCTAATGTTCGAGCTAATATGAAAGGGTCCGCACAGAGCGGCGCGGCGCGGGGGCGGTACCGGTTCTAATGTTCGAGCTAATATGAAAGGGTCCGCACAGAGCGGCGCGGTGCGGCGCGGCGCGGGGGCGGTACCGGTTCTAATGTTCGAGCTAATATGAAAGGGTCCGCACAGAGCGGCGCGGTGCGGCGCGGCGCGGGGGCGGTACCGGTTCTAATGTTCGAGCTAATATGAAAGGGTCCGCACAGAGCGGCGCGGCGCGGGGGCGGTACCGGTTCTAATGTTCGAGCTAATATGAAAGGGTCCGCACAGAGCGGCGCGGTGCGGCGCGGCGCGGGGGCGGTACCGGTTCTAATGTTCGAGCTAATATGAAAGGGTCCGCACAGAGCGGCGCGGTGCGGCGCGGCGCGGGGGCGGTACCGGTTCTAATGTTCGAGCTAATATGAAAGGGTCCGCACAGAGCGGCGCGGTGCGGCGCGGTCTTCTATGTTTCATATACATTACAACCGGTACCGCCTCCGCGCCGCGCCGCACCGCGCCGCCACCGCTGTTTGTGCGTTTCCAGCTTTATTGTTAAACCAATGTTTTTCTTTGGTTCGCAACCACCGTCGAACCCATATTTGATTGTGTCGCAAACTAATGTACTCGTATTGTCTGAGTAAGCTGAGTAAAAACGGGAAAATAAAAACCTAACTTTTGTTTTTTTTTCTATCGAGAAAGTTTTAGGCAATCATGTATCGTAGCTCCATACAAACATTCACCTCCCATTTCATCCCCTTATAGGGCTGATTTTAGGGATGAAATCTATCCTATGTCCTTCCCCGGAACTCAAACTATCTCTATGCCAAATTTCGTCTAATAATTCTTATAAATTTCCCCCCTATACAAACATTGCACCCTATTTAACCCGCTTAGGGTGGTTTTTTTTAAAACCCTAAAATTACTTTTCTTGTATTGTAATCCATACACAAAGTTTCAAGTCTCCGACGTAAAATTTTACTCCATCCCCATACAAACTTTCAACCCCCTTTTTACCCCCTAGATGGTGAAATGTTCAAGAATCCCTTCTTAGTGGGTACTTACGTTATATAAACTACCTATTGTGAAAAAAACAGCTTTCTAAGTTCAATTGTTTGGCCTGGGCGTTGATTTAAGTGAGTGAGTGAGTGAGTCAGTCAGGACTTTTACTTATATACATATATATAGATTGCTCGTTTAATAGTATAGGATATATAGTCAAGAATCATATATCTGAAAAACAGACCTTGTTGTTTCTTAATCTAGTCAGAACGGCGTTTTGAAGCATGCGATAATTTCCAATGCACCCCCTTAATAGAAAGCGAGCGTAGCTATTCTTGGGGCTTGTCCATGTATGTCATCGTTTTTGGACCCCCCTATGATCATCCTGTTAATTTCTTGAATAGACCCTCCCCGCCTAATAAAATGACTGGGTCATCCAATGGTCAGACCCCCCTCCCCCCCTCTATTTTGGTATGACGTAATATATGGACAGCCCCTTAACAGTGAATGTGTCTGACAGTGTTTGGTGGAGGTCGTTGTTGTTCGACGTCCGTAACAATAACCCTGGAAACTACACGTGACCTCCGGGTGGTGCTAACGTAACAATAGCCCTAGAAACTACACGTGACCTCCGGGTGGTGCTAACGTAACAATAACCCCAGAAACTACACGTGACCTCCGGGTGGTGCTAACGTAACAATAGCCCTAGAAACTACACGTGACCTCCGGGTGGTGCTAACGTAACAATAGCCCTAGAAACTACACGTGACCTCCGGGTGGTGCTAACGTAACAATAGCCCTAGAAACTACACGTGACCTCCGGGTGGTGCTAACGTAACAATAGCCCTAGAAACTACAAGTGACCTCCGGGTGGTGCTAACGTAACAATAGCCCTAGAAACTACACGTGACCTCCGGGTGGTGCTAACGTAACAATAGCCCTAGAAACTACACGTGACCTCCGGGTGGTGCTAACGTAACAATAACCCCAGAAACTACACGTGACCTCCGGGTGGTGCTAACGTAACAATAACCCCAGAAACTACACGTGACCTCCGGGTGGTGCTAACGTAACAATAACCCCAGAAACTACACGTGACCTCCGGGTGGTGCTAACGTAACAATAACCCCAGAAACTACACGTGACCTCCGGGTGTTGCTAACGTAACAATAGCCCTAGAAACTACACGTGACCTCCGGGTGGTGCTAACGTAACAATAGCCCTAGAAACTACACGTGACCTCCGGGTGGTGCTAACGTAACAATAGCCCCAGAAACTACACGTGACCTCCGGGTGGTGCTAACGTAACAATAACCCCAGAAACTACACGTGACCTCCGGGTGGTGCTAACGTAACAATAACCCCAGAAACTACACGTGACCTCCGGGTGGTGCTAACGTAACAATAACCCCAGAAACTACACGTGACCTCCGGGTGGTGCTAACGTAACAATAACCCCAGAAACTACACGTGACCTCCGGGTGGTGCTAACGTAACAATAACCCCAGAAACTACACGTGACCTCCGGGTGGTGCTAACGTAACAATAACCCCAGAAACTACACGTGACCTCCGGGTGGTGCTAACGTAACAATAACCCCAGAAACTACACGTGACCTCCGGGTGGTGCTAACGTAACTAATAAGTTTCTGTCAAAAATTACATTTTTGGTACAAGCTTTTATTGCCGACTGTACTTTTCTGTATACCGTCATCAACTACTCATTGAGACGATTCTAACGAGGTTACGTCGGTTAAGTACTGAATTCCCATGGCCACCTTCTGTCTCCATCATCAGATCAGCTCGATGGTACCATAATATTGAATTGTCACCCAAACTATACCTTTACCCAATATTACAGCTCAATCGGTTGAAGATATCTGCTTCAAAATTGAGTTACAAGATTCCACCCGAACAAATTACATACTTACATACATTGCAAGTTAATAAAAAGCTTGTAAAAAATAGTAGATTGTACAACAAGTGCATAAAACGAGCCATTTAACCTGAGACGTTTATATCCACCCGAGCCACCGGCGAGGCTGGATAGTTAAGTCGAGGGGTTAAATGGCTAATTTATGCCCGAGTTATACACACTGCTTTTCACTTCGATTGCGAGAAAATAACAAATAATTGCAAAATTAAATTAAACAATAGCTCATTCCCGTCACTTAACTTTTTAAAGTTTTTATGTTTCATTTTCGACACGTGATATTAGACTTAGGTACTTCATACTGCCAAGTAATTTAATGGTTCAATAGGTACGTTTTAAAATAACAATTGACACCTATTTTATTAATTTAGTAATGGAAAACACGAATGTGAAATTTATTAAAGCAAATCAAATCAAATGACAAGCTTATTTTACGAAGTTTTATTGTGTGTGTGGCTGTTACTTATGCCCGATTATCTTAGTCTTTAAAATAATTTTACTTTGTGCACTAGAGCATAAAAGTGGCATTTTGTGCAGCATACATCCAGCAAAAAGGCGAACTTTGCGAGCATAAGAAGTGAAAAATATTTTTTTGGTCGTGTTCCAGGACAGCACGGAGTGGCCGGGGCCGGTGTGACTGGTCGCGCTGAGCGACAGCGGCTGGTCGTGGCGCGGGAGGGGGTGGGGCGGGGGCGGGGGCGCGGGCGGGGGCGGGGCCCCGGGCGGGGGCGACGCCCCGGCGCCCGCCGCCCGGCGCGTGCGCACCGCCGCCGACGCGCGCCGACCACATTACGTTTGAGGCGCTGTTCTGTCGCTTGTTAGCCTTGGTTGCGCCGGTTACATGACGCTGGGTTAGAGTTGTTGATTGTAAACAATACTACATTCCTTACCTAGGGCGGTAAAACAAAGAATTTCAGATCGCAGGTATTGAATGTGTTAATACCAATTTATTGTATTTTAAGTACGTACTAAATTAAAGTCCTATGTTTGCTATGCCCTACTTATTCAGGGACCATGTTTTCCAAATTTTACCACAACAGCTGTAAATAATAATATATATGTATGTAACATGGATTGCAACAAATAAATAATAGAAAAAAGGGTGGTATTCCAATTGTTAAATATGCATTGCGTCTCACGTTTTTTTTAGCAAAATATGAGAGGCAAATAGTTACATTGGACCAAGATCTGTCCAATGTATTTAATTACCACTCGCATTTTGCTAAAAAAAACGTGAGAAGCAATGATTATTGAACAAGTGGAATTCCACCCTAAGGATAAATATGCTATCTAAGGCTTTCTTTAGTACCGCCCGTGGTGAGTACAACATTTTACGTCTCTCCCTGGCCAGATGCGTGCTTTTATTTGCTACTTTATGGCCAGGTATGACGTAAAAACATTGTTGGACAGTTTGCATTCATAGATGGCCTGTTTGTGCGACGTCCAACTGCCTCAGCTTGGAAGCCTGAAGTCTGACCATCTTTTGCCACATTTCCGAGCAGTGGCGTGAAATAGTACATTGTTGTAAAGGCTTGAAAGTAAGCAATTTAAACCATTTAGCAGCTATTGCACTTTCGGCCTAGGCTTAACACGGTGCTTTTTACGTTGGGGGAATGCTTTGACGCACCGTCCCCGGTCAGGGGGACCGGACGAGTGTGTGGGACTCCCGGAGTCCCGGACAGAAGGCTTAGCTTAGGTACCCACTAAACCCCCAACGATTGTCCAACCATGTCGCTGCCAAGGATGCCATAGGTTCGCTTAACACATTCTACTTTGACCCTCGCTAGTGATTTTACTGCGAGGAAATGGCAAATAATTATAATTTTATACCACGTCAACGGGGATATGGGATATCTCTTTGACATGCCGGAGACGTCATAATCTTAAATTAGGCCCCGTGCACCGATTTTGAATTTTGTGATGATACAGGTACACAAATATTTTGACCATAAATGATACTAAGCCTCACTGCTTCCCGGTTGTACAGTACAATCGAACACGGACTTTTAAAAACAGTTGAATATTATAGATTAAGCCTATTGTTACACAACAACTATAACTCCGTAAAAAACTCGAGTAAAGTACTTGAGACTACTATGCTTATTCCTAGTGTATTACTTTGCTATATTATATTGATTTTGCATCGATAACATAATCATCATCATTGTATAATAACCAGCTAATTAGTTGGAGTTTCACATCCAGCCAAAATCAGTAAATATGTGTTCTCGATTAAGACTCGCTTTGATAAAGCTCACAGCTTGAATAGTGTCAGGTGTAATGTTATATATGTGCTAGAAATAATACGTAATAAATGGTCTTCATATAAATGTTAAATCTGCTCTAAGCACTGAATTTTTCGTTTAAGGTATAGTGGAAAGCTAGCGTTTATTTTAATCGCTAGATTAAAGTAGTTAGAAGTTTTCATTTTTATTTGGATGTACCTTAGGTAAACTTTTTAAATTTCATCATGTCATTATCTCTAAGTATAACTTACCTCTTCTAATGCTAGTCGTTAATTTTAATGTATGAATCTAGGACATTTAAATATCAGTTGAATCGAGTTCAGTATTTTCATTAAAGATGTGCTTAGATAAACAAATGTTGAACACTGGTGTTCATGGCTAGGACTGACAATAAATATAAAATACTGATGTAGTCTTCGGAATAGGAACTCTAAATTGTTTTATTTAAGATAATGAATTTATTACGTTACCTGATGTTACCTTGACAGCATTAATTTACGATATAAATTTATTATGATATTTTTTTATCATAGCTATACTCATATTTAGCTATAAGGTATCATAAACGAACTGTAAATATGAATCAGAAAGAAGCATGAATTCTAAAGTGTTGTAAATAAATTCATTAATAATGACGTAGTTATGATTATTATTTATTTTCTTTGACTGTCTGTGATAAAATATAAATTAATAATTAGTTTTATTCATGGATGTTATAATGGAACGGAACCACATATTGAAAATGTGGTAGCACACCATATTGAGCAATAGAAAATGATCTATATTTTGTTCATGTGGGTATTCATCTTTGTCGTAGGATTTTTATATGCAGCATAGCGGCTGTCCATACATTACGTCATTTCAAAATAGGGGAGGGGGGTCTAACCATTGGATGAAGTTAGTCAATTTGTTAGGCGGTACATTTAAGGAATTAAACAGGATGATGATAGGGGGGGAGGGGGGGGGGGGTCAAAAAACGATGACGTAGTATATGAACAAGCCCATACTAATAATTTTTCATGAGAAAATTTGTAATATTTCGATTTCAGATGCTGTGCTTTCAATGTTGTAATTATAGTTTGAGTGAAATACCATGTTATGGCGGTTGAGTGTTACTGCCGACATAGTTTTAGTATAATAATTCAAGGTAAACATATTTTGTGTACTTAGATTTGCTCTTACTACTGTTATTCATATCCATAAACAAAGGTAGCTGAAAGTTATAATATACTTGTATTTGATGCTACAGTTATTCACAAAATGAGAGTGCATTTCTCTTTCTAGACTTTGCATGTTATCTGTATAGCCATTGAGTTTTCCATTCAAGTTGTAACAGGTATGTAGACTGTATGTAGTACTGTATGTAAGAGACGATATATTAACTGTTGCAGTGTTCAGTGTCCTACTGAGGTGGCATAGCCTTGCATCTTAGGTGACAACAGTGGGACTGTAGAAATACTGTTTTCGCTGGCCATAGCACAAATTTGGTATAAATATATATATTTATGTAACCTCTGTTTTGGTCTTGTTATATACTCAAACCACCAATCAAATGTATGTAGTTGTTTGTCTATGAAATATTAATTCATCTGCAAAATAATTTATTCTGAGATTAATATACTTATTGTCTGTTATTGTTGGCTATTGCCAAATTCGGTCAAAATATTTATCCTGTGTAATGTTTACAACTTTGGAATCTCTTACATTTTATTAGTATTTATTTACTGTGCCAAAGATAAGATTTAGGAATAAATTATTCAACATAATTTTTTCATTAGATGTTATATCAATGTTTTCTAATGCATCATGGAGTGTTAATATAAACTAGAATTGATGTAATAATTATTGTTATTCTGTGAACTAGGGCATAGGTAAAATGTGTAAGAAGTTCTGTTTTTACATTAAAATGAAAAAAAAAACTGTTTGCAATGATTTGTCTATTATTTAACACCTACATAATTATATTCAGTACACAATGTAATACCAGTTACAAATGGTCCAATATCACTTCAGGGTTAAACACAATAAAAATAAAAATACTCGACTATAAGATGTACTATGAAATTTGTGATGATGAACACAATTGAATATGCAAGCTTACATTTTCTGCATAGTCATAAATAATGATTGTTGTGACCTGACTTGTATATATTGTTGCAATTATTATGCAAAGAGTACAGTCACCGGCATCAATATATGATGAATCAAAGGCCGCAAAAATATCTGACACACTCTTACGGCTCTAGGAATAGAGGTGTCATCAGATATTTTTGCGGCCTTTGCTCTATTATATATTTATGCCGGTGACTGTACATATCAATGTTCATTAATCTAGACCAGGACAGGTGAATGTCGCAAAGATAGGCAGAAAGTTCCAGTACTAGTAGTAACTAGTGGGCAATTATCAGTGTTTCAATTGATCAGAATTCGGTGGACACATTTTTGACAATGGCTAAGATTTGTGTAGCCAATTTGGACATGAATGGCAGTCATCCCTTAGATTACTAAATAAAGTGCTCACTGTGGACACATTTTTGACAATGGCTAAGATTTGTGTAGCCAATTTGGACATTAATGGCAGTCATCCCTTAGATCAGTGTCTTTCAACCTGTGGGTCGCGACCCCCCGGGGGGTCGCGGCTGCTTGGATTCTTACTCTAGGGGGGTCGCACCATGAAAAAGGTTGAAATACACTGCCTTAGATTACTAAATAAAGCACTCACTGAAATCAGGGCAGGCAGAAGTGCCCAGAAATGATTTGTAAAAGCACTTAAGTATGTTCTCTCACACAGTGATTGTGACAGACCTAGAGATTTTTAAAAAGTTTAAATCAAAACATCTTGAAATATACTAGTTCATACACTGAATGACAAAGTCGGGTCCATATACATGACCCAATAATCTGCACCAATTATATATCTGTCCCCTTTCTTATCCATAGAAAGATATGTGCACATTATTGTGTTACATTGTTATACTGACATTGTGTGTCCCTATTAATGTATGGTGTAGGGACACAATGTTAGTATTACAATGCAATTTCAGGACAAAATACAATTGTTATATCAATTATGTTTAGATTGTAACTCTGCAACTGGTGTTCTAGTAAGGTATGTATACCTTGATTGATTTCATAAAAATAATACTATTTACAAATTCACCTGAATGACCATAAAACGACTATCAATAAATTGTACAAAAATTACATTACAATAGCACTAGTAAATATTTAAATACAATTATTTATGTACATAAAAATAATCACTTTTAAGATGATTCATCCAAAAACCCATCATCCTTCAACGAACACTGTGAACACAAAAGTTGTGCACGACTCTGGATTGTTATCAAATCCGTTTTTTCCAAATTCTTATTAATCATATCCAGGATCTCCATGTTTTGATTAGCGGTTTCATAAACCTGCTCCAAAGCAGATATATCATTCTCCTCCGCAGTCAGTAAAGCTTCTATCAAAGCTGCCCGTTCTACTCTGTTTCTTAGGGCTGACACTTCTTGCTTTAATTCATAGTACTCTGCATCTGATACTTCATCTTCGTGAACTTCGTCAGCAGGTAGCAACACATTCGCAGGTACAGTTAATATTCTCTCGATCTCACTGTCTATCACTTCCAAGGAGGGCTCAGCTCGTTCACAATATAGCCGTAGTAACTTTTTAAACAAACTACGGATTGCTGCTTTATCACTTTCATTGAGGTCAAGGGAATTTAGAAGGTGCGTTTCCATATCACAAACACCAGTCCTTATTTTTTCTTCAACCATTTGTCGAAGAGCTATCTTGACTCGCTGCGCTCCAAAGCCAAAGTGTTGAGTCGCGTATTCTTCTTCAGTTCCTCCTTTCCATCGATTAGTTCGAATCATTTTGTATTGCGTGTATTTAATTCACCGATAAAGATAAAAGTAGTAGAAAGCCGAATAGCTCCGACACTACCGGACACTACAAACAACTATCCAGGCAAGCCAAACGGTAAACTTTCAAACGCCAATTGACATTTCTTTTTTTTTGGATTTTTTTGGCCTGGATTCAAGTAATTGACATTTCACTTGTGTTGCCATTGCCGAGTATCCAAAAATGGTTCAAAACCAAAGCATAAAATCTTTATACAACATAGGAGGCTGGCAACTGTCAAACTGACGTACCACACAAATGGTCCTTAAAAAAAAAGCTTAATTTGAATTGTGGGAAGTAGTTTTTATTTATTTTTGCGAAAATGACTTTTAGTTTCGTCCCGAATAGATCCGAAGTCGGAATCCACCGTTTTCAGAAAAAGGCAAAAAATAAAAGGTTGTGGCAAAGAGAATATAAATAAGAGACGGGACTTCGGACAAGGTTTTGGATGACAGTGACATTCTCATTTGATTTTGACATGACAACTCATTCGAACTTTAGCCAGTTTGAAATACCACAATACCAATAAAAACAAACGCTAGTACGGAAGTAGACTTACCAACCTAACGAACGAGGACGATAGTAGGGTTGTTATCGAAGGTGTTAGGTGTCTTATCGATATCGATAATATTAGAATCCAACGTTATCGATATCGATAAATCATGATTAGGGACGTCGTTGGGCCCACTGCATGAACAGAAAATTGCTTTACAAAATCTAAAACTAATCCGATTTAGGTATGAAATAATAAAACGAGAACAAATATTTCATACAGTTTATTTCACACTTATTTCCAAATCACAGTATAATTACAAAAATTGACCAATCTGAGGGCCTACCGCGAACGGCATTCGAAGTTTTCCCTCTCTGTCGCACTTACGTACGAAATCACAAGTATGACAGAGGGGGAAAATTTCGTATGCCGTTCGCGGTAGGCCCTCTGTACCATATATTTGCGGGTCGCAATGAATTCTTCTCGAACTAAGGAACCTCGTGCTTGTAGGTTTTATCCAAGTACCAACCGTTGTTTATCATAAGTAAATCAATATTGGCGCTTGATATTTCGTTATTAATACTTACGTGTTTTATTTTAAGATAATTATTAATTTTATTTCATCAAAATCATAGTTTGTTTGACACACACATGTTTTCTCGTGAAGTTATAATATCCATGGTAACCGGCCAAAGTCACCATGACAAAATGACAGACAGAGAAAGAACGGAAGTAGGAGATAGCATGAGTCCGCCATAGCAATAGCACAGATATTGTCACTTGCCAGAACTTGTCAGATTTGAACTGAATTTGAGCAGTTGGATGTCATTCATACTTTTGTTCCTAGTTGCGCTACACTGGGTTGTGGATCAAAGCTATGGGGAAGATTTATTACCTAAGAACTGTATTATGGTCCATACACGTTAAAGCCTGCATCACACTGGCGCGGCCTGCGGTGGCGGACTATAGTAAATTTGACAGCTAATGACAAGTTTTCTATTGTCCGCCGCGGCCAGGTCGCGCCAGTCTGTGAGAGGCCTTAACCTCTGCTAGACGGTCGCCAACACGCCACTCTGACCGAGCGACCTTGGTCGGCCCCGACTGCTGTAGTATGAAATTTTTCTCTAAACAACTGTCTTCACGGTCGGTGCGGACCAAGGTCGCCCGGTCGGAGGGGCGTTGGCGACCGTCTAGCAGGGGCTTTAGGGACCATCGATACTCTGTCTCCCTCTCTCATCGTATGGAATCTAGAAGAGTGCCACCTACAATTAGCTTTCACCGGCCAACGGCCAACCCTATTAATTACGAATCAAGAATAATTTAAATTCTTGTTTAGCAAATCAGCACAAAGCAAATGAGCTTTCAAAGTAAAAATAAAGTAATATTACAATAAAACCCAAACATTAAAGTCATCGTTTTTCGTCGTTCACTCAAAATTAATAGCACTGGCAACCTTAGAAAAAAAAAACATTGTTGTGAAATGTGGATGCTAGGGTTTTTTAGTCGATGTGTAGAGATACTACAACAGCGCCATCTAGTGTCGATTAGCAAGAATTGCGTTATGATGCTGCTATTTCTCAATAGATGGCGGTAAATATAAACTATTGAGAAATTATTTAGAAATGGTGCACAAAATAAATAAGGATTTTTCACTTCTGCCAATATGTGAACGTATGCGATTCGTAACCTGTTAGGCATTACCTCTCAACTCATTCCAGTTTAACCAATCGTAAGTCTTACAAAATTGTATGCGATTGGAGGTCACGCTTTGATTAACTGGTCAGGTGAACAAGGTACAGAATAGCGGGGCTGGTGTGGGAAGCCTCAAGCGTCCATGAACTTAGGTGTCTGCTTAACATTAGGCAGGCCGTATGTCGGTTTGGCACCGTCGTAGTAAAAAAAACTACCAGTTGCCCAAGTTATTTAATCACAACGAATAAAATATTTACTGCCTGTGATTTCCATGAGACAGTTTTACGATTATTGCTAATTGCTGAGAGCCATCATTACGTTAGGAGCGTACCTACCGATTGTGTAGCTTGGAAGATGCGCGATTCACGAATCTATCCACTCGTTTCATGAAATACCTGCGGCGCTACCACGAACTTCTTATATCTCCGTCTCTATCGCACTTATGGTTCATGGTACTCGAGCGACAGAGACGGAGATATACGAAGTTCGAGATTCGAAGTTCGTGCTAGCGCCGCTGATCTGTGTACCTGATGGTCTACCGCGAAACGAAAACGAACTTCGTTCGTGTATCTCCCTCTCTGTCGCTCGAACCAGCAAGTGCGACAGAGACGGAGATACACAAACGAAGATCGTTTTCGTTTCGCGGTAGGCCCTCTGAGGGCCTATCGCGAAAGGCATTCGAAGTTTCCCCTCTCTGTCATACTTACGAGTTCGTACTTAAGTGCTACAGAGAGGGAAAACTTCGAATGCCGTTCGCGGTAGGCCCTCTGGTATTGAAGTATTTTTTTGTTATCTGATTTAACTTTTTATTTCGATTTTAATTTTATCATTGTATAATTGTAATGAATTTCAATTAATTATTTTTCTTACCCCTTCACTAAAGCTGCCCATCGCCCATTGTTTTCTATACATCTCTCAACAATGCCGTTTAATAGTTTTCGAAAGAGATGGGAATCTAATTGAATTCTAATTGGAATTGGAGAGTGGAGTACTCTTGATATTTTAATTAAGAACTGCGTCTGTAGGTATAGTCTGGGTACTACTTGAATAGGGTACCAAGTTTCCGAGTTCCTTAAAGAATATTAAACTCAATTAAAGTAGGGTAAAGGCACCAGTGGCCAGCCAGGGACCAGTGGTCAGCCTTTTGAGTCGTTTATTGGTCATAAATATCTGGTATATTCGTTTTAACAAATCGTGTGTATTTAAATAGGAGCTCTGATTTATTATTGGTCAATACATTTTATTGAAATAAGGTTCAAAGGTGTATAGATATTTTTGACGTTGACTCTATTGTTTAAATAATGGTTTACCTGTTACGCACGTATATGTGAGTTAAATACCTACATCATTTTATTTTCTTATTTATAGTAAAATGTTTGTATTTTTTGATGCGGCTGAATACTGGGTCGATTTTGAGATCCTAGAACTGAGACCCCAATAGTCAGCCGCCGCGCCCGCTACTAATGTAGCGGCTGACCACTGGGTATCTAAAGGCTGATATTAGGGTCTCAGGGTGGGGGCACTTTTCTTTAAATATACTACTCAAAAGAAAATGAGGGCCACTTACATATTTCTGTTTTTGAGTAAATTTTTAGATGTAAACTAATTAATAAGTGACTAATTAATGATGTCCGGCCTCCTTCAGTATCCAACCTCTTTAATGCTGGTGTTTACCTAACACAGCTTACAGCTGGCCAGAAATTGAAGCAAATAAAAAAAAGCGGCCAAGTGCGAGTCGGACTCGCACATGAAGGGTTCCGTGAAATAAATTGCGGTTTACGATTTATGACGTATTAAAAAAAAACTACTTATTAGATCTCGTTCAAACCAATTTTCGGTGGAAGTTTACATGGTAATGTACATCATATATTTTTTTTAGTTTTATCATTCTCTTATTTTAGAAGTTACAGGGGGGGGCACACATTTTACCACTTTGGAAGTGTCTCTCGCGCAAACTATTCAGTTTAGAAAAAAATTATGTTAAAAACCTCAATATCATTTTTGAAGACCTATCCACGTATGGGTTTGATGAAAAACATTTTTTTGAGTTTCAGTTCTGAGTATGGGGACCCCTAAAACTTAATGTTTTTTTTCGATTTTTGTGTGAAAATCTTAATGCGGTTCACAGAATACATCTACTTACCAAGTTTCAACAGTATAGCTCTTATAGTTTCGGAAAAAAGTGGCTGTGACATACGGACGGACAGACAGACGGACATGACGCATCTATAAGGGTTCCGTTTTTTTCCATTTGGCTACGGAACCCTAAAAACGATTTTCAGGTCAAATTCCTTTCAGATGGAATCACAATTTTATTCTGTTAAAAAACTATTTCTGTCCATCTTTTGCTTCTTTTAACATCTTTTGTTAATAATGCCACGTCAACGAAGGCATATGGATACCATTACTGCCACCAGAGCCGTTACGATCGAAGTTTTTCGTTGGGTTTCTCTCGCCGAGCCATCCAAAATGTGTGGGATCGGTTCCAAGAGACTGGCAGTGTTGCAAGAAGGCCTGGATCGGGCAGGGTGCGAGCGACCACGGCACAAGAGGATCGCTACATCCGATTGAGTGCCCGTCGAGAGTGCTCTGTGACGGCACGTAAGTTACAAAATCGCCTACGGTTGACAACGGGGACTCGTGTTAGAGACCAAACGATACGTAATCGACTGCATGAAGACCAGCAAAGGTCCAGACGCCGAGTAGTACGAATTCCTTTATCTAGGGTTCAACGTGGAAATCGTTTAAGTTTTTGCCGCGAACATTCAGATTGGAGCATGAATCAATGGGGTATGGTGCTCTTCACAGATGAGTGTAAAGTGAAGCTTTGTAGTGATGATCGGCGGATTACAGTATGGAGACGACAGGGTGAGAGATTTTCCGATGTCTGCATCAAGGAAATTGACCGCTTTGGAGGTCCTAGTGTGATGGTTTGGGCTGGGATTAGCTTACAAGGCAAAACTGAGCTGGTTTTCTTAAATCAAGGCACAGTAACTGCACAACGGTACATCGATGAAGTCATCAGGCCTCATGTGATTCCATTCTCACAGAGAGTGGGGCCAGGGTTCTGGTTAATGTATGACAATGCCCGCCCACACACAGCTCGGGCCACTCAGACTGTACTGGGTGACTCCCATGGCCAGCGTATAGTCCGGATTTAAATCCAATAGAGCATATGTGGGACCAATTAAAACGAAGGGTTAGGGAGCATGAGCAAGAGGTTCACAACCAGCAACAGCTTATGGATGCTCTGAAACGTGCGTGGGAAGAGATACCTGATGAAAACATCAGAAACTTAATCGAGAGTATGCATTCCAGGCTCCAGGAGTGTGAAAACAGGAGAGGAGGACACACCCGTTACTAAACCATTAAAAAAAACAGCTTGTGTCAGTTTTTGTTTTGTTTTGCAAAGAGTTTCTGTTTAGTTTTTGCTGTTGACAATGGACTAATTTCATGTTAGGGTCATTGTCAGACACAAAAACAAAAATCATCTTTCCGGTGGTCAATAGTTAAGGGCTTACGCTCACACATAATATGTTTTTATCGCATAGAATTATAGAAGGGGCAACGCCGTTTATGCGGATTCAGAGATCAACCAAAAATTAGGCTTTATAGCCCTTAACTTTGGCAATGTCCACCGAAGAGACGCGAACCTATATCTGACAATGACCCGTTAAGTAATTGAAATAAGTGAAACAATTGACTACACAATTAAATGGTTATTAGCATAAGTTAAAACAAAAGCCTTGTTACATGTTATTTCTATAAATATACATTACTGTTTACTATATTTTTCACGTAGCAATCAAAATACTTAGTGGCCCCTATTTTCTTTTGAGTAGTATATTTCAGATATTATAATGTTATCATTTTAAATAGGGTCGTTTCGCCGGTAACGCGACCACCACCGGTTAGCGACCACTTGACGGACTAGGCTGCTTCAATTAAAGATATTAGCGTTTCTACAAACCCAACAGAAAAAGAATAACTTATTAACTATTCTTGAATAGTATCAGAATAAGAATATATACAATTTAAAACCGAAAGCTCAATCCAAAGCAAGAAAAAATAACCTCAATTCGCACATTGCTTCCGTGGAGTGTTGACGTGCAGTGAATCTGTGAAAAAAATAACGCGACAGTTGGCGCGAAAACTTTAGTTACGTCACTTAATTTTATTATTATGCTGAAATTGTATAATTGATCGTTTAAATGATTTAGCTGTTGTAATAATTTCGTTGAAATTCGGCATATTTAAAAATAGATTTAAATAAAATGGGGTGGTCGCGTACCCAATTACATAATTACCAAAGAAGTCGGATAGCGACCACATCGTTTTCTTTTTCTTTCCTTATGTATTCTTATGCGGCACCCGCGATATTTAGCTTGGCTAGCCAATTGAGTCGGTATTTAAGCCGCGCCAATCCATGCTATGTCCATAGTATATAATAATATATAATTATATATTATTATATTATATAATAATACACAATTTATATGAGATGGTTATGTTATAAATTCGAAAGTGTGTATGTCTGTCTGTCTGTTATCTCTTCACGCTTAAACCGATGGACCGATTTTGATGAAATTTGGTATGTAGATAGTTTGAGTCCCGGGAAGAGACCTATAATAGTTTACCTAGTGCAGGAAAACTAGTGTAAAAGTAAACACTCATGCAAATTAATACGAACGTAATTTATTACACAATGACATCGAAATTCTATTTATGCAAGGAAAAGAAAAATGAAAATACATTTTACACAATTAAAGATTGTTGTCGCGGTTGAGTTGTCATTAACATTATCAGAGAAAATGAATCAAAGAAATCAACAGCCTGAAAAGTTACAACTTTGAACCAATTTTATCACTTTTTAATGGCCCTAAAAAAGGTTACATAGGATGTCCCCAAGTAATAGATTATAACCCTTTTGACGCACAGCACGCAAAGGTAAACAATACCTACTAATATCCCCACTTCCCAACTGGTAACGAACCGCTCCGCCTGTTGTTCGTTATCGGTACGACCAGCTATGGGATAGCAGGACACGGATGCTTTTTAAATAATATGATGAGGGTAAGTAATGATAAGCGCGTGGAATGGTGGTATGACGTGAATGGTGATATGTAATGATGGTCCTAAAAGAATTAACCAAAAAAAATAACTACGTTGGCGAACAAGAAGCCTTTCTAAATTTTGAAAATAAAAGTTGATCCGATAAAATAATCAGAGCCCGGCTATGCACGCTCGGCGCGATAGCGGGTAGTCACCCAGAATAAGAAGTGAGGGGGGGGTCGAAGGTGCGAAGGGGAGCCTAATTACAGATCGAAAGATAGAGGCTAGACCTAACTCCTAATGTAGTACTAATCTGATCGCAAGGGTTCGTAGCCGACGAAACTCGACGAACTGCCCACACGTTGCCTGCGTGGCACAAATGCAGGGGCACAAATGCAGGATGTCCAGCACGATCTCGTTGCCTCAACCGGTTTCCACGCCTGGCGAAACAGACGCGTCCAAGCGTTTGTTTGTGTGTCGGTCCGATACTTGTCCGCCCGAAACTGGCGGCTAGCAACAGAATAAAACCCGTTAACACAACACCACAACAACTACCAAGCCGGCAAATTAACGGGCCCTAATGATGTAAACAAACACTCACCCGAACTGTCCTCTAGTCCGGCACTACTAATGTCCAATGGTCGATCCAATTCAACATTCGCTGAGAAAAAATTATAGGCCTCCTGTTGCGCTGTGGCTGGAGCCTCCGGAACAATATACTAAGCAGAAATGTTCACAACAAAGTGAAGATAGGGCACTTGTACGCCTTTTTATTTAACGCAGCCCCATGAAAATAAATATCCTAGCCAACTTAATATGAATGTTTTCCAGATCAAAACTCAAGTCAGAATGAAGTCTCTCCCAGTCTGTTTACCAAAATTGACAAGATTCGAGAAGAATAATCTACGCATTTCAAAATTTGAATAATTAAAAATAATAGCCGAAAAACCAGCTAGTCCCTCAACACGACGTGCAGCAAGGAGATTAGATACTGCTAAAAAATAATGAACAAAATAAGACACAGATAACGCAATAATAGCGAATGCAGGGAGTTATCACTGCACTAGATACCTAGGATAGTTTTTATCCCCGAAATAATCCCCTAAGCGGATGAAAGTTTGTATGGAGCTACGATATAAACGATTTCCACGCGGACGGAGTCGTGGGCAGACGCTAGTACTAGCTAACTAGCTAGTACTAGTAATCTAAAAGTTAAATAAAAGCTTGTAAAAAGGTGGCATTTACTATGAATGACATGTGTGACTGTAATAGCAATATATATAAAAGCACCATGGTGTGAGCGAGATGGCGCGCTTTTTTCGATTATATTCTTCATTGACACAGCAATGTAAAGTAGATTTAGAAGAGTAACACTAAATAAAATGACCTATAATGATGAATTTTCTCGAAAAAGGATTAAATGTAATGTCAAATGGAGAAAAAAAAGAGCAGGGGATTAAGTAATTACAAAGTTATAGTATCCGAAGTTTTAAGAGGGGGTGGGTATATTCTATCCCTTTTCCGCAAAACGCACCTTCAGCATATTAAACGATTGTCATTTACTATGCCGCTCGGGGATTGTGACGTCACGATCCACTAGCGTTTTCTCTCTCTAACAAGCAATATTAAAACAGTTGTAGCTTCTTTTTTTTGGAGTAATAATAAATGGTTAGTCTACACTCCTATTCGTAGTGGTATAAGGGCAGTTAGGTAGGTCAAACTTTGAGAAAGAGGTCAATCGTCGAATCCGACTCGTCTGGGTAGCGTTCGGGAAGCTAAGCTATGGCTTTTCGTCCAATATTCCGCAGTGTCTCAAGGCGAGAGTCTTTGACCAGTGTGTGTTGCCAGTGATGACGTATGGCACTGAAACGTGGTCGCTTACTATGGGCCTCATAAGAAGGCTCAAAGTCACCCAAAGGGCAATGGAGAGGGCTATGCTGGGAGATTATATGCGTGATCGCATCAGAAATGAGGCTATCCGCAACATAACCAAGGTAGGTAACCGATATAGCCATCCGAATCGCTAAAGTTAAGTGGCAGTGGGCGGGGCATATTGCACGGAGAACCGATGGCCGTTGGGGCGGAAAGGTTCCCGAATGGCGACCACGTACCGGGAGGCGCTGAGTGGATAGTTGATTGTGGGGGCACAAGGTGGACTGATGACCTAGTAAATATCGCAGGAATCGGCTGGATGCGGGTGGCGCAAAACCGGTCATTGTGGCACTCTTTGGGGGAGGCCTATGTCTAGCAGTGGACGTCTTTCGACTGATATGAAGATGATGATGATAAATCGTTTTATTAACTACTTAAACACTATTTGCAAGAGTGGTCGCCAACTAGCTAACATGTGGTCGCAAACCGACTAAAGCGGTCGCTATCCAGCGAATTCGCTATTTTGAAACCTTTTCCATATTTTTTCCTAATCTATGGATGAAAGTGCTATATTTTATTGTAGGTTTCAAAACTTGACTATACTCAGAACCTATACGAATACCATATATTATGTGTGTACATTGAATAGGTATACATTTACTAATCTAAAGTGAGCAACTCGGCTAAGTGGTCGCTAACCGGCGAAACGACCCTACGTCTACCAAATTAAAGATTAATAAATTCTCCACAGGTGATAATGATGTAAACTCCATTTGGCCCATGTATGACAGATTTACATGACTTTGAACCTAGAAATTATGTTAAGAGGCTGACTACTGGTGCCTTTACCCTACTTATGGTAAATATGAATAAATAATATCTAGGTTACGTTAACTTCGCTGTTTAATGTGTCAATAGTCCGACCTCAGATAAGATAATAGAATTTCGACAGGGTCAGGGATGAGAAAAAAAACATCCTATGGAAATAGACCTGAACGTAGACACTGGAGTGGGCAGCTAGCATCATACGTTTTATGGTCATGTTTTACATGACGCTAAAACTTGACCATAAAATCGACCTAGCTCAAAGTATGTAATGCGTCTAAGTTAATGAATGAAAAGGAGATAACCCATGCCGACGCCGACGAAGCGTGAGTTTACTTTACAATATGGATCGTCGACCTACAGTCTAATTTAGAAACGTTATATCACCGAGGTCAAACTATTTAGTTACATATTAGCACCATAGAACTGACGACTTGCAGCCTTTGCGAAACCTTATCAATCTTATCATTATCATTTATTAAAGACGGTTTGTTGAAAAAGTTTGGGAATTGTTAAACAGTGATTTAAAATAGGTAGGTATATTGAGATTATTTGAGTTGGCCAAATTGCATCAAAGTAGTCCATTCAATTAGCAACTCACCATCCAAGATAGAATATTAAAATTCGAATGATAGTTTTATAAATAGTTGGCCACATAAAATAATCTCAACCATACAGTATACTTCAGTATGTGCTTGGATTCGATTGATAGGTACGACGACGACGATTCTCTGAGCTCCAGAGGAATCTCCTCGTTGCCGGTGCTTTAAAAACCCGTAAAAGTACATACAGTCTTTCTTGAGTACTCTATACTGCATTCCGTCGAATAAATCTCGGCAGGGATTTCATTCCATGGATGTGCAGTGTATAAAAACTTGACACGGATTACTCGGCGCGTGTTGCGATTACCCCCCCCACTTCCCCTCATTTGCGCACGAAGTTTGCCGTCTACTGTAGAAGATTTTTTATTGCAAGTTACAATTCCACGGCCACGGTCGGCAGTCTGCCGTGATAAGTATAATACGGAATCCCGCGCGCGCTATCTTCTTCGTTGCCATTTGGCACAGTCTGGTTTCGTTTCGCTCGCAATTCACTTCACGCGGTTGTTTTGTTCCATCCATAGTCCACTCCACGCGCGCCGCGCGCGTAACGCGTGAACACTGTTCAGTAGCAACGTGGATTTTGCATTGAGCGAACGCGCTTCGCGAACGCATCCTAACCTCTCTTGTTATCAACGCGAAAATCTACTTATAAACTACGGTATATTGAATTAAATTCGGTTTAAATTGTCATTCTAATTGTTCTAGTCTGAACAATGCTTTAAATTTCGCTGTTTTTGTTCAGTTGAGTTTGGTCACGCGTGTTTTGAGTGTTTACAAAGTTTGTTTGATTTTGTGGCAAGTTGAAAACGTATAGTGAACTATTAGTGTCAGTGGGTGTTTGTGTCCGTGAACTTGTGGATTCTGTGCAGAATTGACTGACGTATTCAGCCAGCTAGGTAAGTTCCCTATGTTATTACAGAACGTGTACAGCTAAGTAATTATTTAGATAGCGAGCGATGATAAGCGAAATTATTTGGATTAGTCACATCACATGTTGATTTTTTTATGCTGTACCTACTATGTAACATGATACTAATATTATGAATGTGAAAGTTGGATATTTAGATGTTTGGACGTAGCGGACATCGACATATCCAACACGACGGATTCCGATAAAATTTGGCACAGACATACCTAGTTTGTAACCTGGATTTTTATCTCGAAAATCCTTCCCCAATTAAGTAGATCCTTTTGGGGAAGGACGTTGATATAGTAGGTAAGTACGTGCGGACGTATTCGCGGGCAAAGACCTACTTATTAGTGAAGTATTCATTCTCCCTGGGGTGTGATAAGTTATATATATACCTTATGATAAGAGGGAACTAAACCAAGTTCGTAGATGAGAGATTTGTTGAATTGAGCACCGAGGCAATGTATTTTTCAATTTTTATCTGATTCAAAACATAAAAAACTTCGTTAGCCGATGTTACTGTTTAATACTTTATTATTATAATACCGAAATAAAGTATTTTGAATACAAATTACGTGATGAAGTTATTCAGGGGAAAACGAAGAAATTTACAATTGAGATTGCACCTTCAATTGCCGACTCGTAACATTGTTTTAATGTTTACCTATTGTGTAATATGACAATGTATTTACCTAATGATACCTAAGCTGTAGGTATCATTGTAAATTTTCATACAAAAAGCGATAACGTTTTTCACCCCGTAAACATTATTCGATTTTTATAAAAAGCAAAAAGGGTCCAATTTATTATCGAACACTTTCTTAGTTACCAAATCAAGATTAGGCAATCATACTAGGGAGCCAATAATGTACAGCCAAATAATATACAGCCCGATAATACGCGTCCAATTTTAGTGGACGCGTATTATCAGGCCGTACATTATCAGCCCGAACAAAGGTGGCTTTCAATTATTGCCCCGTACCGATAGTTGGTAGATAGGTTCAAATAGCTTTCATAGTAATTAAATAATTGGCAAAAATCTACACTCACTTCCTTAAGCATTCGGTTAACTTAAGAAATCATGATTTGTTCACAGAAGCACTGACCCCACTTGATTTTTAATTCACCATCTTTAAACAAAACGACCTATCTCAATGATTTTATGCTGGGTGAAAGTAGGATAGACACTGTGTATGGTTCAGTATTGCCATATTAGAAAAAATAGTTTCTAGTCTTTATTTTCAACGGTTAAAGAAAAAAAGTAACCATTACTGGCTCCATTCCATTACTGGTGCCACCACGTAGTTGTGAAAAAAAAACTTGCAATATCGCACAGACTACTAAGAGATACTAATCGGTTCATAGCCCTAACACCTACCTCTGGTTACAATTTGAGGTAATATTAAAAATACACACTGTATTCAAAATATAACGTAACGGGTCAATCACGTCTTTTAGGCGAGAGTTTCAATACGCGATAACGCGATATTTTTTGAAAGCCTTACTTTTATTCTAATTGGACGTTTTGCGTCAATATCTGCAGGGTAACGTCCTAAAAAGCTATTGAATTATTGATGAACGAATGAGAATAAAAATAGCACCGGACTAGCAAGTTACTCGAAATAACATCGACAAATATGAAACTGTTTTTACAAGCTTTATATTAACTTGCACTGTTCGTATGTATGTAAATATGAAAGTTTGTAAATATGTAAGTATGTAATTATGTAAGTTGTCCGTCAAAATTTGCAATCCATTTTTCACTCACTTCCCGTTATCCAATTGAGCTGAAATTTTGCAAGCATAAATGTATATCGCATGACAATGCAATATTATGATGACTTGGAGCTGATCTGATGCTGGAGCTGGAAGGTGGCCATAGGAACTCCGCAAGAAAACGACGCAACCCCATCGAGTTTGGGCTCGTTAGAATCGTCTCAATGAGTAATTGATGATTGTATGCAGAAAAGTACAGTCGGCAGTAAAAGCTTGTACCAAAAATGAAATTTTTGACAGAAACTTATTCTATTTGTATCTGCAATAAGTTGCCCGGGTTTCACTCTGGTTGTCTGTGTCTGGTAAATACGGTTATTCCAAGTTTTAGTCTAGTTTGTTAATTCAAAGTTACATTGAACGAGCGAGCGACGCGAGCGAAGTTCTCCGTTTCAGCTTGGTTTTAATAATTCTTTCGTATGTCCGGATGTCTTGTTGTTCTCCTCTACAGCCCCGCTATTCTGTAATGTTGTTTTAAGCTCACCTCAACGCTCACCCACAAATATATCTTGACGCCGCGATTCGTAGTAACTAAGCGTAGGCCTGGCAGAGGTCTAGTTTCGTTAGGCGTGACGGGTGGGGTGAGGAGCATGAGCGCGTAAAGAATAACAGCCCAGGCCACATTTCTTAACAGATTTTTACGACTATTCAGTTTTTAGAAAAAAAGCAAGCCAGTCTCGCGATTTCTACAGCTAACAGAGCCACTAGTAAATAGGTAGTAACAACTCACTTTTTCAAACATAATTGACGCAGCTGAAAAGACTGCACCTTTTTTCTGGTGCTAAGGAAGGTTATATTTTCATCCATTCCCAATTGCTGCAAACACAGCTCTCTGGAGTTATAAGCGTTCATATGCTACTAAGGTGCTTACCATTGGCATTTACCTGGCGGGCTTTAAATGTCACCAATTCAGAGCAATGCGCGTAGTTGCAGCATCAAAGAGGTAGAGGCTCCCGGTATTTGAGCCCCCGAAGTGTTCTGGAACCGCCCTCCACAACACTTCGGTTGCCTCTTGGATACTGCAACTACACGTTATTGGTATAACTATAGGGTACCTAGTTGTAAATTTTATTTTTGACAATGTCGCGCATGTGTTTATTTGAGGGGTCCGATTCGAGATTTGAAATGTCTCAACCCATGTCGGGATACCCCTACTTTACTGTGTTTCTAAGTCAGCATGACAGAAACGTGAACCACAAGCGATATCCTAGGGATGTCCCTTCTGTCAATTCTGAATTGCGGCCTACGGATATTTGGCATTTGCCGAGGCACATATTTGTATTAGTATTAATGATGTTGCAACATCGACACTGCTCTCGAATACGCTGGGTTCATAGCACAAATACGAGGACATATCGAAACAGGTTTCATAAAAAAACCTGTTTATTGAGTTCTTTCTCTGATTCAAAGTTACCCCTCGTACTGCGAATTCTTGGTGCAGGTGTGTGGTGTCTGATCGCGAGAATTTCATGAAAATATTTTATACTTAAGGTACCATTTTCAAAATTCCGTCGTACATATAGGTACACCTCATGGTGTACCTATATGTACGACGGAACATCTGAACGTGAACACGCACTCTATTGACAACAGAGTCATGTTCAGATATTTGTTCACCTTGTCCACTCCGATAGCGACTGTCCAACATAATGGGGAACTTGCATGGGACTTCAATTTCGAATAAATTGCACTCAATGGATGCGGATATACGTAATATTACACAGAAGAAAAAAAAAACGAAAAAAAAAAACGATTGTAGGTATAGTTTTATCTCACGTTAAAATGACGAAAAAAAAATTTTTTTTTTCGATAAAATAACAACTGTTACACAGAATATTTCATTAGTATATTACATATTTTGGATGACAAGTATAGACCTAAACGCAAATGTTGTGGAGATAATTGCAAATTAATGACTTACTCCATAGTAAACGCGCCGAGAATATATGTTGTGACGTCATAGCATAAGCCAGTTTAATATAGAGCGTTTTCGGGGGGTGCCGGCGCGTGCAGATTTCAAATGCATATATAACATAAGAAAAAAAAATCATAAGAAAGTTTTATTGCTACAGTTGTTTTAATGCTGGATTATACTTTTGATTTTCGTAATAAAATAAAAAGATGCAAGTTCCCTATTGGGTACTTTCCTCATGTTAAAATATTAACATAGTGTTGCTATATTGATAGTAACCCATCCGATTATTACAATAAAGTGTAAATTACAAAATATAATTAAAATCATAAAAAAGAATGAGACTTCAAAGTTTCACAAAAATATGTATATTTTTTATCGCTATAAGTTTTACAAAAATATGAACATTTAAAAATACCAGTAGCATCCTTACATAAACGCAGTATTTAACGACCAAAACAGCAATTTACGTGATTTCCCATACAACGGTTAGTACGAAGATAATGCTGTGACGTCATAATACTATGTCAACTCGTATGAGCAGGGCTGTTATTCGCTACGCGTTAATGCGGCTCACCCCGCCGGTCACCCGTTACGAAACTAGACCTCTACCCTTATTGTGAGATACAATCGTAACCTAACGTTACGTAACTACTTACGAGTACTTTTAGCGTGGGATTGACGTGAGTTGCGTTTACTACAGGCGCTAGCGCCTATCGTCAAGATTTAGTATGAAAAGTCTATACACCGCCCCTGGTGGTCACTCATAGAATTAAAAATCCAAACTGTAACGTGAGGCACTTATACATTACTTAATTCGCCATCGACTTCACGTTCGTTCACGATTTTCCAATATTCAACCTTATATCACTAGCATTTATCGTTTTAATGTAAATGTTTGTCGGTTATGACATTACAGAATACGCGCATCGCGACGTCGACAGTGTCCACTGTCGATACAATATGGCGGCGCGGGGGCCATTTATTTGCATTTTTAAATACAAAATACGCGACAATCCGAATTTTGCGGATATATGTTGTCAATTCAAAACCCTTATTTTTATAAGTTCTTTAATTTGAGATAAATTTCGATCGGATCTACGGTAACTCTTGACGGAATAATACGATATCACGGGCCATTTTGCAAGTGAAATAGTAAACTACAGTCGCTACGGTATTCTTCGATACGAAATGTCAAATTTGGGTCTCACACTACCGATTGGTAGTACGAATCGAACGTTAAATTACGCATCGAAAACTAAACGCTAGAGCCTAACGTTTTGCAGTTGGTTTCGTAGGACAACGGCATTGTGAGTTACAAGTTTGACGGGTCGAATCGAAGAATACCGTAGCGAGATCGAAATCTATTCGAAGCGCGTTTATTCGATCTCGTATTAGTTACGTAACGTTAGGTTACGATTGTTATCTCACAATAAGGGTACAGATCGAATAAACGCGCTTCGAATAGATTTCGATCTCGCTTCGGTATTCTTCGATTCGACCCGTCAAACTTGTAACTCACACTGCCGTTGGACTACGAAACCAATTGTAAAACGTTAGGCACTTTGCGTTTAGTTTTCGATGCGTAATTTAACGTTCGATTCGTACTATTACCAAGCGGTAGTGTGAGACATTTCGAATCGAAGAATACCGTCGCGACTGTAGTTTACTATTTCACTTGCAAAATGGCCCGTGATATCGTATTATTCCGTCAAGAGTTACCGTAGATCCGATCGAAATGTATCTCAAATTAAAGAACTTATAAAAATAAGGGTTTTGAATTGACAACATATATCCGCAAAATTCGGATTGTCGCGTATTTTGTATTTAAAAATGCAAATAAATGGCCCCCGCGCCGCCATATTGTATCGACGGTCGACACTGTCGACGTCGCGATGCGCGTATTCTGTAATGTCATAACCGACAAACATTTAAATTAAAACGATAAATACTAGTGATATAAGGTTGAATATTGGAAAATCGATTAAACTATACGAACGAACGTGAAGTCGATCGCGAATTAAGTAATGTATAAGTGACTCACGTTACAGTTTGGATTTTTAGTTCTATGAGTGACCACCAGGGGCGGTGTATAGACTTTTCATACTAAATCTTGACGATAGGCGGTAGCGTCGATAGTAAACGCGACTCACTTCAATCCCACGCTAAGGGTGCTGTACCTACGCTTAATTACTACGCATTCGCGGTGTCAAGGTATAATTGTGGGTGAGCGTTGAGGTGAACTTAAAACAAGTTACAGAATAGCGGGGCTGTTTCGGCTATCGTCTCGTCAGCGAGGACCCGCCTTTGACCCTTTTTACCAGCTTTATTTTGTCTTTTCTACTTGCTCCAATTATAGTCTGTCCCATACAAACATTTGATCCACTCCGAAAACGGTTCGAATGGCGGCTTGAAAACAATTTTGTAAGTATAGCCATTTATTTATACTTAAGGAGTTCCAACAGCTGCAGAAACATGATATAGGTCTTACATAGTAATATAAAGCCAATTAAAGGAACCCACACAGGAATAGGAGGAGGAATTTATGTGAACATACTCAATCATGTAAGATATTTACGGCTTTTGCATCATCTGTACCGTATCGCTATTTCAATCGGCTGCGCCCTGCACGCTTATTTTAGGATTCGACAAATAGCATCAGTTGACGGTTACATCGTGTGCGGTCCACGGTGGGCTTGTATTCACAACGAATGTCAATTACATCACAAAAAACCAGGCTAAGATTGAACTACGTTCAAGCATAGTTGCTAGGAATCTCCTGGTTCAAGTTAAAATGGGTGTGTGAGGGGATAGGTTGTGAAGCTGATCGGTCTTGTTTTAATTACTGTATTTATTATCAACAACGACGGTATAAATCCAAGGTTCGAGGCTGTATACTACTTAAATATTTGATGTTTGTCATCGTTTCTGTCAATCGTCTTTTAAGGTCGAAACTCACAGACAGCGGTGGCGGCGGGGTGCGGTGCGGTGCGGAGGCGGTACCGGTTGTAATTTTCGAGCTAATATGAAAAGGCCGCACAGAATACCGCGCCGCACCGCGTCCCGCCGCGGTATTCTGTGCGGACCCTAATTTTAAATATTCCCTATAATTTTAAATATGCTTTTACACGCCTAGGCACAATATTAAAAGGCGAATACTGCAATTGTATGAAGATTAGTTTTCATTAAATTTGACCAACTTCTGCTGTTCAGATATTTTTCTTTCCATACAATGAAATAATCCTTACATGAAACAGAGTCGACCCGCGTCAAAAAAAAATTGACCAACTTTATAATTTTTTATGAACAACTCACGCTTGACCAAAAATTTTAACGAGCCAAATTTGTTTACATAAAAAAACACCTAATGTCTCCTTGGACACTTTTCCTCTATCTCCTTTAGATTCGGATTTCCCCATACTGTCCCATTTAAAAAAAACACTCTGTATAGATAAATAAATACTTAGATACATAGAAAACAAAACATCCATGACTCGGGAACAAATATTCATGCTCATCACACAAATAAATGCCCTTACCGGGATCCGAACCCAAGACCTCTTGCTTCGTAGGCAGGGTCACTACCAACTAGACTAAAGCGGTCGTCAAAAGAAGATGAAGAAGAAGATAGAGATACAAAAACTCCCCTTGGACAAAAAAAAATGGGGATTTAAAGTATGTAGTCGTTACTTAACCCTTATACTTGGCAGTGTATCTTTACGCACACAATTTTTAGTCACATCTTTGATTTTTTTTCTAGAATGGTGATGTATTTTTTTCTAGATGTTGATTTTTTTGTTCTACAGCGCAACCGAGGCTTGAACAGTCGCCATCACATACATAGGTACACTATAGGTGTTCAAAAATATCGGCACATGCACCCTAATGCCTTGAAAATAGAGGTGTGTTCCGATGTTTGTGACGTGCTTGTTTGCTCCGACATTGCCTAGGGTAAAATAAACGCACTGATAATTTTTCTTTAAACAGATAACGTGCATAACAGAATAATGACATCATATGTCTTCATTTGTTTTTCATAAATCGGATTTTCCACCAACCAGGGTCACTAGTCGAATGCATAGTGTAATCTGCGGGATAATTTGCGTGATTAAAAGATAAGACTATTAGACTAGGTCACATGTCCTTTGATTACGAAAATTACGATTCGTAATTACTCGTGTGAGTTTTTTTTATTGTCGCGTATTTTTTTATCGCGTTGTCGTGCATGTACCACTTATTCAAAATGCTAAACAAATACTTACATTAGTAGTTAACACAGGTTCAGATTTTCATTTGTTTTTTTCTGTAACAACGTTTTGTTTTGGAAGAATGAAATACTTACCAACAATTTTTATGTATAGAAAGGTTAAAACTAGGTAGAGAATATAGTAAGAGCAAGGGTACTTCGACGACACAGATTAGGCTCCAAACTCCTTAACTTCCAGGAACAGATATTAGTTTTTGTACAGTTATGTTATAACGAACGGAAAATACTACAGAGAGTAACTTATTGAACATATCCAATAAAAACCAGCCAAATGCGTGTCGAACCACGCACAACTAAGGGTTCCGTGCCTATTAAAAAGGTCGTATCGTCACAGAAATCTTACGGCACTTACGTCCTTTTCCGCAGGGAAGGCAGTTTTTCAGCAATATCTCGAAAACCTTTTAACCGTTCTTGTTCAAAATACTTTTCGGTAAAAGAATTTAATAAGCGCTATGTCTATAATTTTATTTTTGGGGTGGGGACACAATTTTTATGACTTTCGGGGCGATTATCTCCGACTATATTCACTTAATCAAAAAATTGCTAAGAAACCTTAGATTTAATTTGAAAGGCCTATCGATTGATGTGCCACACCTAGACATACAAAGTTTTTTTTATTTTTTTGACGTGCAGTTACATGTATGGGGAGCACCCCTAAAAAAATTTTTTTTACTCATTTCATTACAGAACTATGTAGCGGCTAACAAAATACACCTATCCTCGGCTACGGAACCCTAAAAACCAGCATGAACTGATAACACTAAACATTGCATTAACTCCAGTTTTCAATTGTCTAGTCTTTAATTACTTTGGTGGCGTCCATTAATTACGTCTCACGTTCAGGGGAGGGAGGGGGTCGAGCTGAATCTCATCTAATCTTACTTTGGAGGGGGGGGGGGGGGGGGGGGTTGATGAAGGGAGGGGATGATTTTTCCGCAAGAAACAGTAAAATCGCGATAAAATAATATTAAACTAAGTAAAACATGTTTCTTCACAAAAATATGGCCAAATCATACACAATAATATTTATCGAGATTTTGCGAATGCTGTTAAGTTGTACAGTAGCCTGTCGTTTGCTTACGCAACTCCCAGTGCCAGCCGAACGGGCGACCAGAGACACATTTACAGTAGAAACACATTTTGAAAAATTTCACGTGAGATTGGGGGTTGGGGGAAGGCGATGAGCTAAATCTCACGACATCTCACCAGGGAGGGAGGGGGGGAGTCAAAAAACTTCTGAAAACGCCTCACGTAATTAATAGAAGCCCCCTAATATTATTATTATTTATTTCTTGAAAGGACACATAAAATGATCACATAATAAATGCACTGCCAAACTGCATGACAGTTTGTTGGCAGTTCGTGTTGCTCTTGGTACATAGTACCCTTTTATAGACAGCGTTTTTAGGGTTCCGTAGCCAAATGGCAAAAAACGGAACCCTTATAGATTCGTCATGTCTGTCCGTCTGTCTGTCTGTCCGTCCGTATGTCACAGCCACTTTTTTCCGAAACTGTAAGAGCTATACTGTTGAAACTTGGTAAGTAGATGTATTCTGTGAACCGCATTAAGATTTTCACACAAAAATCGAAAAAGAACATTAAGTTTTAGGGGTCCCCATACTCAGAACTGAAACTCAAAAAATTGTTTTTCATCAAACCCATACGTGTGGGGTATCTATGGATAGGTCTTCAAAAATGATATTGAGGTTTCTAATATCATTTTTTTCTAAACTGAATAGTTTGCGCGAGAGACACTTCCAAAGTGGTAAAATGTGTCCCGCCCCCCTCCCCTCCCCCCTGTAACTTCTAAAATAAGAGAATGATAAAACTAAAAAAAATATATGATGTTTTTGTTAAACTTCCACCGAAAATTGGTTTGAACGAGATCTAGTAAGTGGTTTTTTTTAATACGTAATAAATCGTAAACCGCAATTTATTTCACGGAACCCTTCATGTGCGAGTCCGACTCGCACTTGGCCGCTTTTTTTAAACGTGAAAATCAGCCTTTAATCAGCGGCGGACGTCAGTCGAAGAAATATTTTGGATACTTCCAATTTGTTCTGTAGCACTATGAAATTCTAAAAGCCAACTATTAACTAGCACACTTGATTTCCTCTACAAACGGTTTTTCCCATCTACGAGCTGCTAGCTACGAAGCTAGGAAATTAATTAATAAAGTTGCCATGCCAGTGAATGTGTTAAGGGATACATGTCTCGCATATCTCCAGGAACGTTGCGTCCCTTCTACTTTTCTGACGTCACTGGTAACACGTGTTGCGGGACCTTTAACCTCTGTTACAGAGTTTTGCAAGCGTTTTCATGGCGCGACCCCATTAGTATCGAAACCCATTTCGCGAACCCACACCCTCTCCTTAACCTATATATTTTTTTTACGGATTAATTTCCAATTATTGCTTTTACTTTACAAATAAAGTACCTACCTGCGACACCCCAAGACGATATGCAAACCCCTAGAAGGTTGCGTTGCGACCCAAAGGAAAACATAGCTCTATTCAATCCCTAGCTAAATCAGTCTCGTGCAAAAACAGCGGCTTCTCGTTTTTTTGTCAAGTAAAAAAAAAAGTTATTGATTTGTAAAAGGTATTCTTCATCATTCATCATTAACTGATCCCAAACCCGATTAGAAGAAGTACAAGAAGAAGTGACTCATAGAAACAAGTATGGTGATGTGTTAAACAGTGGGTCACTTCTTTTTCCAAGAACCATAGCTCCGAAATAAATGATCACAGGATTTTGATATTAAGGATGTGCAAAGTACATTTAATCTATTTCACATTTGTGTTATTTGTTTTTTGGAATAAGCTATATATTATAATAAATCTGTTTTTTTTAGTCAGAAATAAGCCAATGTGCGATTGGGTTGAAACAGTGGCTCTGCCTCATTTATATTGTGGTTCGGGATGGTACACCGTGGGTAATTTCGGTTTAGTTAACAGAATTTCATTCATAAATCAATCACTCTCATTGTTTATTTATCAATAAATTATAGTAATAACTAAAAACTTAATGACTTGATGACCTTTGCGAGTTGATCCACTGTAGACTAACACCGTCATTTTGAACGCATTTACATCCTTTGAGAAATGTATTGCCTAGATAAGCTTATATTGCGAAAAAAATACAATGAGCACGAATGATGAACACAATAGTTACGGGAACACTAGCAAACATTACCTTAAATCAGAAATATGCACTCCTGAAACAAAAAAACACTTCCTCACAATATCAACCTTGCATGCAACCTGCTTGGTTCGATCATCCTTGTCTCGCTTTCCTAAAGTGAGGAAACGGATAACTGCGCCACTGTTTCCTATCCGCGCCACTGACTGACTATAACACTTGACCCTACTTTTATATATCTTAAGTGCTAAATGCGACGCTCACTCACCCGGCATGTTGTCACGGAAACTGTGACGTTGATTTTCAGCGCAGTTTTTCGCTAGCGTCTAACGTTTTGCAGTTGGTTTCGTAGTACAACGGCAGTGTGAGTTACAAGTTTGACGGGTCGAATCGAAATCTATTCGAAGCGCGTTTATTCGCTCTGAGGCTCTAGTATAAATTTTATTGATACATATACGTTTTCGAACGCGTTTGCGTTTAGCTTCAACTTGTATGGCAACGCGTAGTTCCTAAAAGTTACCACCAGAGGCGCTGTTCGCGTTGCCATACAAATTGAAACTAAACGCAAACGCGTTCGAAAACGTATTGCATTGATAAAACTTATACTAGAGCCTCTGGTCTGTAGTTACGATTGTAACTCACGATACTCTTATACAGAGCGACTAAACGTGCTTCGAATAGATTTCGATCTCGTTTCGGTATTCTTCGATTCGACCTGTCAAACTTGTAACTCACACTGCCGCTGTACTACGAAACCAACTGCAAAACGTTAGACGTTTAGTTTTCGATGCGTAATTTAACGTTCGATTCGTACTACCAATCAGTAGTGTGAGACATTTCGAATAGAAGAATACCGTAGCGTCTGTACTTTACTATTTCGCTTGCAAAATGGCGTGTGATATCGTATTATTCCGTCAAGAGTTACCGTAGACCCGATCGAAATTTATCTCAAATTAAAGAACTTATAAAAATAAGGGACAACATATATCCGCAAAATTCGGATTGTCGCGTATTTTGTATTTAAAAATGCAAATAAATGGCACACGCGCCGCCATATTGTTTCGACACTGTCGACGTCGCGATGCGCGTATTCTGTAATGTCATAACCGACAAACGCTAGCATTTAAATTAAAACGATAAATGCTTGTGATATAAGCCTGAATATTGGAAAATCGATTAAACTATACGAACGATCGTGAACTCGATCGCGGGTGAAGTAATGTATAAGTGACTCACGCTACGGTTTGGATTTTTTGTTCTATGAGTGACCGCCAGGGGCGGTGTAAGATAGACTTTTCATACTAAATTTTTAACGTTAGACTCTAGCGTCTGCGTAAACGCAACTCACTTCAATCCCACGCTAAGGGTACTGATTGTTTATATTACGTAAAGTACTTTTACGTGTGCTTTTAAGCTAACAAACAACCTAATTTGATAATTAAAGATCATTGTTATGCCTGTCAGGGGAAAATCACACCGCCATGTAACACAATCCATAAAATGTACATATATGTTTGTGTATTATCTTATCTTGAAATGTGTTGAGATAGCTTGATTGGATTATCCTAATGGATGGGATTGTGGTACGTTTTATGTGTTGTTACTGTGGTTGGCACTTTGAGTACAGTCAAGTGCAAAATATGGTATCGATTAATCCTCTCATAAATATGTACCGACACCTGAGTCCGCTGACAAAAGAGTGATGGGACATATTTATTTATGAGCAAGTTGTACACAACCGTATTTTATACTTGACTGTAGGTAAGTTGGGAAATGAAATTAAATAACATTTAATTAATTATTCTTGGGTGCTTGCAGTAGGAGAGTGAGTTTATGTGTATGAAATAATGTCGGTGATGTATGTGTATGTGTAGTATGTATGTGAGTGTATGTTATGTTATGATATTACATTAATTATTGCTTCCGATTGCTTGTAGTTCCAAGATAACAATAGAGTTTGGATTTTCTTTTTTGTACGTGGAATATACCTATCCTATCAGTGTATTAAATACCTACGAGTGAATTATCTTAATGTAGACTTTTTCGGATTAGTTCGTACAGGCAGGTTGACATGTGACAGACAGCCATCCTTACGTACTTAATATGTGCTAATTACTTTGTATACGTGGGTCACTAGGAAAGTTTTGAGATACTCAAAACTTATAAAAAGAACGCAACTAGATTGAACCTTTTTTTGAAAATAAATTATTTGTAATTCGAACATAAAAAACCATTTGATCAAATATAAAAAAAAAATGACAGTTGTTTTTTGTTTCAATTCCGCGGCTTTTAACGTCAACTATGGATTTTAAACGAGAACATTTTCGTGCGATGATTTTGTACGATTATAAATTTGGATTAAATTAATGTGAGTGCAGAGAGCGATTAGTTTCGGCGTTAGGGGACTATGCACCACCGCGTGCAACAGTTTTCACATGGTTTGCTCAATTTAAACGAGGGATTTTCTCCTTAAATGATGATGAAAGAAGTGGCCGGCCCGCGACTTCAGTTACTTACAGAAGAAAACGTCCTAGCTGTGAAAAAATTAATAAGGAAGACCCAAAAGTGACTTATAAACAAATCGAAGAAAACGCGGACGAAGTGTTGGGAAAAAAATGGTGGCCACATTTTTTTCTGCAAGTGGTAATGTGGCCACAATTTCCTTAGACGACCAAAAAAACTGTGAATGCTAAGTGTGGTCATATTGAAGTGTGTTTACCTACTGTATTTAATAATTTAAAACAAAAAAGCGGCCAAGTGCGAGTCGGACTCGCACATGAAGGGTTCCGTTAAATAAATTGCAGTTTACGATTTATGACGTATTAAAAAAAAACATGACAATGCGTCGCCGCACAAGGCCATTGTCACCATTGAGATATAATGTACTAACGTACTAGAGATAACACGCCGAACAAGAAGTTTGCGCTACTTACGCGTTGCAGTCCATGGGCGTTAGTACATTATACCTCAGTGATTGTCACCAAGGATTTTTTGAAGAGTACAGAGATTGAAGAATTTTGTCATCCTCTGTATAGCCCCGATTTAGCTCCTTGCGATTTCTTCCTCTCTCCGAAAATCAAACTCGGACTTCGTGACACGCAATATAACAGTCCTGAGGATGCACGGAATGCCTACTTGCAGGCCGTAGAAGACCTCCCTAAAGAAGAGTACCGGGAATGCTATAAATCATGGTTTAGGCGGATGAATCGATGCATAGACGCTAATGGAGAGTACTTTGAGCAACTGCAATAAAAAAAAAACTTTTATACTTTTTTTGTATCTCAAAGCTTTCGTAGTGACCTAAGGAAAGGTAGTCGTAAATAATTGCGATTTAAACTAATACCTAATAGTTGACACATGTTGTTCACATCTATTGTTATGAATTATAAAGCCTTGGTCAGACACACGGCGCGACGCAGCGCCGCGGTCGCGCGGCGCGACCGCGACTCATGCTAAAGCCTTGGTCAGACACACGACGCGACGCAGCGCCGCGTGATGCCGACGCGATGCCTGTTCAAACAGGGCGCGCGCGGATCGCGCCGGCCTCGCGCTCTCAACACGCCCTCATCGCGCGCGCGAACGCGGCGCGACCGCGGCGCGATGCGGGCGTGATGCGCGGCGCGATGCGGGCGTGATTCGCGCCCGGATTAATTTTTCTATATCCATACCTAATCACAAAATAACTAATAATTATGCTACGCTCGCACTACGCACTGCGCGCTACCTAACGTCCGACTGATGTGTGTGACCCAGCGCGGCGCAGCGTGCCGCCGCGTCCGCGCCGCGCAGCGCTGCGCCCGCGCCGCGCGAACGCAAGGGGCCGTGCGGCGCGGGGCGCGACAGAAGCGGGGCGCGATGCCGGCGGGACGCAGTCTGTTTGACGTCGCTAACCTGTTAACATGCGTCGCGGTCGCGCCGCGCGACCGCGGCGCTGCGTCGCGCCGTGTGTCTAACCAAGGCTTAACAGGTTAGCGACGTCAAACAGACTGCGTCCCGCCGGCATCGCGCCCCGCTTCTGTCGCGCCCCGCGCCGCGCGGCCCCTTGCGTTCGCGCGGCGCGGACGCGGCGGCACGCTGCGCCGCGCTGGTTCACACACATCAGTCGGACGTTAGGCAGCGCGCAGTGCGTAGTGCGAGCGTAGCATAATTATTAGTTATTTTGTGATTAAGTATGGATATAGAAAAATTAATGTTTCCGGTATCCTGTATCCGGGCGCGAATCACGCCCGTATCGCGCCGCGCATCACGCCCGCATCGCGCCGCGGTCGCGCCGCGTTCGCGCGCGCGATGAGGGCGTGTTGAGAGCGCGTGGCCGGCGCGATCCGCGCGCGCCCTGTTTGAACAGGCATCGCGTCGGCATCACGCGGCGCTGCGTCGCGCCGTGTGTCTGACCAAGGCTTAAGATTGATGAAAGTGTGAACCGATACGAAGGAACTTTTACATCTTTCTTCAGTTTAGTTTTATTTTACCGTTACTTATGCCATTGCCAAAAACTTCGACAACAAGCGATTCCAAGTGCTGAATTCTGAAAAAGTTTTTGAGGAATACAAATGATATACTTACTCGTATGTGAATAATCTTGGTTCTTACACTTTTGGGGGTGCGATTCTAGTCGCCCCCGGAAATGTCGAGAAATCGTCTCGTGTTCTAGCCGGCAGGAATTAAAAGGTGGTTCCGATAAATGAAACTGTATATCACTTCTGCATTAACTAATTAATAGCGAAAGTAAACAAAACACATTTTTCTGTGACAGTTTGTCAATATCTAACCCAAAAACATATGCCGCTCAAAAGCTGATAGAAAAGTAAAATAAAACCGAAGGAGTTTTGATGCGTGGCGAAACGCCACACACTCTTGCGCTAGCGCAGAGCCAACGGTGACTGTTGAATAGTGTGAGAACTCGCACTGATATTGAGATAACTTCAGATAAGATTGATATTTGGTATGAAAGTGACCAATCGTACCATTGAGTTTTTCGGAGCTGTGGGGCGATTTTTGACTTTCGAGCGCTCGAAAGTTAAATAAAACGAAATATGATTGTAATGTCAAAATTGCAGGCACTTACTTTCTACCGATAGAATTAAATACGAGTGGTCAATACCACTCGTTTTTAAATTTTCTATCGCTGTTTAAAAATAGCATTTCATATTTTTTTACAGTTTTCGAGTGAAAGAGTCGAGCGCTCGAAGTTCAAAAATCGGTCCCCTGTACAGAATGTCATTTGATACATATTTACCATTTACCTTTTCGGTGAAGGAAAAACATCGTGAGGAAATCTGCTTTCATATGAAGGAATTCAATATTTTTTATCTATATAAGTATGTTTATCTTCGTCTAGTACCCATAGTACAAGCTTTGCTTAGGTTGGGACTAGGTCGATTTGTGTAAAAAAAAAAAAGGAAAAAAAAAAAGGTATATGTGAAGTCCCCAACTGCACTGGGCCAGCGTGAGGACTACCGCCCGCTCGCATACATGAGAGGTGGCCTTTGCCCAGCAGTGGGACGTAGATATATAGGCTGATTTATTATATTATTTTATATTGTCTCGGCCTTAACCGCGTAGTTTACTCGTATTTTTATGTTAATATAGGCCACGACGCTTTGCCTGTACTAAACAGTAAGTACTAACATGCAAAAGATATAAACACGCGCCCACAGCTAGTGGTCCGTCGGTAATAACCACTCGGCAATGGCTGTCATATCCTCAAGTCCAGCTTAATAACCTCCGAACGACCGGCAACGCCTAGCTAAGATAATAAAATGTCTTTGTTACTTAAGACACTGCCCAATGTTATTGCCTTTAGCATAAAAATAACCGTATACGGCTGAATATGATATTTTGTTTAGTCAGTGGAAGTGGGTTGTTATTTTATGGTATGGTAGAAGTTATTGATTGAGATATTTGAAATGGTCCAGGCTGATATTCGGAACGCGCTAATGCGCTATCAGGAACCTATAAATAAAGGCGTCAAGATATATTTGTGGGTGAACGTTGAGGTGAGATTAAAACAAGTTACAGAATGGCGGGGCAGGTTAGGGTGAGAAAGTGAGAATCCACTAGAAACATGCTGTTTCCAAACAAGTGACCCTCACAAACATGTGAGGTGTCAAATGTATGAAAACACAGTTTAGCCTAGCACATCTCTGGTGAAGCACAACAATATTTAGAAGAAGATAAATACATTACAGGATAATAAGCGGTCGCAAGTCGGACTCGCACATGAAGGGTTCCGTTAAATAATTTGCTTTTTACGATTTATGACGTATAAAAAAAAACTACTTACCAGATCTCGTTCAAACGAATTTTCGTTGGAAGTTTGCATATATATTATTTTTAGTTTTACCATTCTCTTATTTTAGAAGTTACAGGTGGTGGGGGGGGGGGGGGGGGACACATTTTACCACTTTGGAAGTGTCTCTCGCGCAAACTATTCCGTTTAGAATAAAATGATGTTAGAAACCTCAATATCATTTTTGAAGACCTATCAAAATATACCCCACACGTATGGGTTTGATGAAAAAAATGTTTTTGAGTTTCAGTTCTATGTATGGGGAACCTAAAAATTTATTGTTTTTTTTTCAATTTTTATGTGAAAATGATAATGCGGTTTACAGAATACATCTACTTACCAAGTTGCAACAGTATATCTCTTATAGTTTCGGAAAAAAAGTGGCTGTGACATACGGACGGACAGACAGACAGACAGACACGACGAATCTATAAGGGTTCCGTTTTTTGCCATTTGGCTACGGAACCCTAAAAATGAGTTCCACTAACAGAATAATGAGCGTCTCGTCTATACTGCAAGAGTGGTCGAACAATTTAATGGGTCTGTAAAATATTTAAAAGTGAGCGGGTTATGGTTATGTGTGTCTATTTTTTTGGGACAATAGAAAAATTTTGCATTCCAAAATACATCTATCTATGCTATTGTATACTAATATTATAAGAATATGAAGAGGAAGGAAGTAAGTGACGAGATGACGAGTGACAGGGAGGTATGGAAGAAAAGGACATGCTGCGCCGACCCCAAATAAATGGGATAAGGGTCATAAGGGCAAGAAAATGATGATGACTAATATTATAAGAAGAAAAGTCTGTCGGTTATAGGTTTGTATGTAGCAGCGGACGTCTTTCGGCTGATATGATGATGGTGATTAGGATTAGGTAGGAGGTTAATCTCCGGTCTTGTTTGCTATAAATAATCTTTCACCAGTATATTATAATCTTCAGGCCCCGTAGCATGGATGGCGTTATCACGCGATAAGTGATAGGATAAGCGCGTCGTCTCATTCTATCGAACGGTGTCAGCCAGGGACGGCAGCTCTATCCTATCACTTATCACGTGATAAGGCCATCCATGCTACGGGGCCAGGATGGAGAAAGGCTGACGCTATATTTTATCCTGCGACTTCGCCTGGGTTCTCTATACTTAATACATGGGTAGAGCCGCGCGAGCAGCTAGTCTGTTCTAATTCTGAAATTGGACCCTAAAGCCAAAAATACGTAGTAAAATGTATTAAGCTTTCCATTCTTTAACTTTGTAAGGTTAAATTGGGACGAAAATAAGTGAGATTCGGACGAGCATGAACGATTTTCGTGCATGGCTGTGTCGTTTAAAAGGCCCTGTAAAGGCGTTTTCTTGTTGCTTTGAGGAGATAAATGATTCTTGGAACTAGAAGGCAAATATGTCGGGTACAGTCGGCCAAGGAATTGATCTACAATCGAAAGGTTTTATTATTTGTACGTTAAGGTTCAAAACTCGTAAACCAATTTCTTCGCTTACTGGCCAGTGATAAACATCAGGGGTCGGGCAACCTTTTAGCAACCAAGGGCCATATAGGAGCTAAAAAAAAATACGCGGGCCGCACTTCTTAATTATTTGTGACTTTAGCAGGCAATTCCAAAATTCTGAATTCAACGACCCTTACATACAGAACAGCCAGGGAGGATCGCGGGTCGCAACTTAGTTGCAAGTGTTGCAACTTCGCTAGCAAGCCCTTGCGCCTGTTGCCGACCGCTATTATTATATGAATCGTATATAACCAATACTACATGACATCACAATTACGAGTTCTAGCGACTGGTGAATTAATGGTAAGTAATAAATAAATGACAACCTACTACTACTACTAAAATAGGTTTTTCCCGTTTATCTCTTTAAAAACAATCATTTCACGTGGCTAGGGCGATAAATATTTTATTACGCATTTCATGAAAGTCCAGGCTAGTAATAAAGATTTATATTGTGAACCACGTACCGGAAGGCGAGGCGTGGGTAGGCCCCCCACAAGGTGGACTGATGACCTGGTAAGGGTCGCGCGAGTCCGCTGGATGCAGGTGGCGCAGGACTGGTCATTTTGGCACTCTTTGGGGGAGGCCTATGTCCAGCAGTGGACGTCTTTCGGCTGATATGATGATGATATTGTGAACGTCAACGTAAGTAGTTTCTTGTGGAAGCTAAGAATATCACGGATTTATTAGACCGCGCATAATGTGTGCACCAATTATAACCATGGTGGTATATTTGGTTAGTTAAATACCTGGCAATTCGCTGGTTCTTACCATTAGATTACCGAAGCACATACAAATTATATTCATACTAGCTTCTGCCCGCGACTCCCTCCGCGTGGAACTCGTTTAAATCGTAGTTCCATACAAGTTTTCGCCCACCATTTCACCCTCTTACTTAGGGGATGATTTATTCCGGGATAAAACTATCCTATGTCCTTCCCCGGGACTCAAACTATCTCTATACCAAATTTCATTTAAATCGGTTTGGCGGTTTAAGCGTGAAGAGGTAACAGACATGCAGACACACTTTCGCATTTATAATATTAGTATGGATATCGAGTATAGATGAATTATCGAGAACATGGAATTGCATTTGGAGTGGTTGTACCGTTTGCAACAAAAGAAGAATAATCTTCTCTTAATTTTTCTTCACAATTTGACACTGACATTATTTTGGTATTTACTTCTTCAATATATAACATACGTCTTTTTATGCTGATAGTACGAGAAAATAGAAAATTCAAATATAGAATGCCTGTAAACATACAATACTACTACATATGCAATTCCATGGTCACATCATGCAAGCCAAATGACTACCAACTTCCCGAAGTCCAATTAAGTTGTATTTCTCTACACTTGTGTAGGTAAAACTGATAACCTGACGCCATCACTAGACACCATCATCAGCCGAAAACTGCTGGACATAGGCCTCCCCCAAAGAGTGCCAAGTGATCGGTCCTGCGCCACTCGCATCCAGCGGACTCCCATGACCTTTAATCCACCTTGTGTGGGTCTACGCACGCTGCGTCTTCCGGTTCGTGGTCGCCGCTCGAGAACCTTTCCGCCCCAACGGCCACCGGTTCTGCGTGCAATGCGCTCCTAAACTAACCAAGATAAACCCATCGTGCTAGGGCTCATTATAATCTCGCAATTAGCAGTTGATGACTGCGCAAAATAAAAAATTGACATTCTAAGCTTTGTAAATAAATGTATAGTCACGTCTAAAAACAAGTATACCTACGGTTTCGAACTTATGTCTCGGGAATAGGACTAAAAATTGCATACCTAACTATATATTTTTAGACGACGAGCAGCGAACTACGAATCATTATAATGTACCTATATTGACCGAATACTCCTAGCAAGCCATTGAAAAAAACTGCGACCGCGACACTACTTTTCGCATATTTACGTACATACATATGCATGGGTTTGGCATGAGAACGCTTCTGCGAGATGACATCAGCGTTGTTATCCGGTGTGGTGCCTAAAGGACCGTGGCGAGAAACGGGTGTGGACTGTTTTTGTGATAGGTAGGTACATGCCTCTAGTAAGGGTTTACTTCAATACGAATGATATAAATACATTTTGTATGAAGCAGTAACCACTGCTAACGAAATTTAAAATAAAATAAAAAAATGTAGTCTACTATCAGATTGTATATTATATCGTGGGATTGTATATTATCCTGCTCGGAGCAATTTTTTTTTCTCTTATTTAACCTCCTAACCGCGTACAAAATTTTGTACAAATTTCAAAATCAACATTGAACTTTTACTGAATGTCTAAAAGATCTTAATTCAATGACACAAAATCGTAGTCTGGATCTGGATCCCAGGAGGTTAAGAATAGAATGCTGTTACAGTTGGGCTCATATGTTGCTGAACACCTAAGTACCTTGTCGTTTTCACTCGTTTGACAACTTCATATGGCAGTTTAAGTAAACCCCTCTTTTTCCATCGTGGCTTAAAAATGTTTAGTTTAACGTAACTTGTGCATGTGACCAACCCACTCGGATGCAACCCGTGTAACGTGCGATAAGGAACCGTGCTCCACAAAGTTCCACTATATTTCTCACACAAATTGACTGAATGAAAAACTGACTCACTGTAGCCGCCTACGTAAGTCTCCGACCCTAAACTTGCCTTTATATGTATTCCATAAGTTCGCCTTCCCTATTTGCTCTGTCATCGTTGGCTCTAACGACCGGCAGTTCTTTATGTGCCAATATAGGATATTGTTACGCAAAAGAATCGGTTACAAAGAGGTGTAATGATAATAACCCTTTTCTAGACAGTGCTATTTATAGGATGGATGGTTTCAATACCGACCGTCGACCTCGATGTCCGCCTTCAGTTATTACTCCATCTCGTTACTGAAAGGAAAAATTAAGTTGAAGTTAGCGACCATTTTAATATTACAATACCTACAGATATTTGCTTACCAAAATAATATCTACGATTACAGACCGATCAACGTTAAATATGATGCCAGTAGCTGTCATTCCAAAAAAACTTGTCAAACTCTCCGTACATTCAGATTAGGCTTCTTCCTGATGCTCGTTCTTTAACGGGAGCGCTCCGATCTCGTTCAATCGGTTTGAGGAACTAGTTCAGACTGTTAGTTCCTTCTGTTTTTTATGCTTATAGACGAATTATGCGTCTTTGTTAAGAATAATATGGACTACTTTGCAAGTAAGTCTTCACAAAAAGAGAATCTGCGTGAGAAATATAAGTACAACTTGTCGCTACCTAAGGCCAGTAATTTCCAATACTTTAAAAGCGCGTTCATTACTGCGATACGTGTCTTTAATGTATTATACCTAATATTAAGATGTTAAATGGTAATAAATTCAAATCTACGTTGAAAAAAATTCTCATGGACAATGTATTTTACAGTTTAAATAATTTTTTTGAGTACCAGCAGCGCATAAATTAGAATAGGTATGTATCCAGTCAGTGCACATTATTTTTAAACGTTAATTTTAAGGTTTAATATTGTACGCTCGGAATGAGCAACTGTTCCTGTATGTACACAGTTTACAATCAATAAATACTTTACTTTACTTTAGGTCAGTGGGAGTGACCGTTAGTTAAGATTGGCTGATGACCTTGAACTGTCAAAAAGCGCAGTAGCTTTGAGTGTTACGTATTATGACCCAAACTAAACCGACGACGAAGCAACATCTTATAACTATTTATCAAACTCGCGCCATTGCCAGCACGGCCATCACAAGACGGCCCACGAGCTCTCTCGATTTTTCTCGCACTATACCTCTCTGTCTAAGTTTTCGTCTATTCATTACGTGAGGTGTTTAAGAAGGGAACCCTCATGACCTCCGAGCCCATCATCATATCAGCCGAAAGAAATCTCACCTATGAATTTTCGTATGAATGTAGGTATTTTATTGTTCGAAATTTTATTGTTCGATTTTCTTATTCTGATCCTACATTATAATTATCCTAATAAAATTTAACAACATCTCACGAGGGGTGAGGAAGGGTTAACCGATTGCCAAAATCACCCTCGCGTAAATAATGGACGCTCCATTAGACATTTTGAGTAAAACATGACAAATACACAACATCCACCAAAAATATCGAGCTACTCGTACCAATGTCGAAGACGTATTTTCTAATATCTCACGACATTAATTTCGGTAAATAACAGAGCAGATTGGTTGACCTCGACATTATTTACCATCACAACACAGTAATTAGGATAAACGCAAATAAATAGCCAGACAGGGCCATTAAAATGTACATAATAGTGACATGTGATACAGATCTGTGGGCTATCAGATATGTCCGCAGCTATATTTATGGTGTAATACCCGCACAGAAAGCGATAATCAGACTTCAATCCAGTCATATGAATACCTTATCTCAATGAATTAACATTTAATAGCAATCGTTTGAATTAATCGAATATCGAGTACCTTTAATTCAGACCTTATAGAGAAGGAATCAGAGCTGAAATTTGAATAACCTCAGACAGATTTAATCCATTTCGAAGTATAGATATCACGTTGAAATACATACTGATCACACGTGGAGGTGCATTTGACAGGTGGTCTCGATCGAATGGATTTCAAATGGGTATAGCCGAAGGCATGGATGCTTCATTTATCGGTTCAGTATCTGAAACGCTACGGTGGAACACACGTACCTAAATTTTACAAACTACAGCTAAATTCCTTTCTTTCGGCTTTGCCTTATAGTCAGGCAAAAATAACTATCCAATTTTGATTTACAGCTTTCATTTGCCCGAGTGTACATGCAATTCTTTCAAATGTTTATGATATTGGCTGGAAATTTCACACACTAACATCTCCTGGGAAGTCAATCAATTTACTGTCGAAAATCCACAAACAATATACATAAATAAAATAGTTGATAGACAAAACGTAGCTGCTGGAGTCATAAGTATACTTTAAGCAGGTTATATTATTGTTATGTGCTTTACGGTAAGTCTATGAGTAAAGTAAAGCACAAGCCAAGTTTGCGGTCGTGTATGCCGCTCTCGCATTGGCTTACACAACCATGGAAGACGTTGTCTCAATTCTTGACACTGCTTGTATAGTCTGTAAAAGACTTAAAGGCCATTGATGATGAGTAACTAAGTAGGTAGGGTACATATGTGACGGTTTTTGGGAAAACGTCCCACTTTGTCGATATGGAGTTAAGAGTAGTTCCTAATACTACAGATCATACGCTATTTTTTGGTGAAATATTCATGTCTCTAGATGCTACAGTTATTTTTTTTAAATTCTGCAAAGTTGCAGAAGTGAAAAAGCGACAATTGAGAAAACGTTGGTTAAAGTTTGGGATGGCAGAAAACACACTTCTACTTTGAAGTTATGGAGTGGTTGGTAATAAATGAATGGGCATACTTTAGGGATTTTAAATTAGTTAAAATCATGTATGTAACCTTAGTATTTTGAATGTTATGGAGGCTTGAACATAAAAACAGGACGAAAATATGTAAATCCTGAATATGGGTTTTATCCTGGCACGCAGATTTATCATTAAAGTTGTATTTATAAATGGTTTCCTATGCTAAAAAAGACAGAAATAATTCTGTGGATCCTTTTATTTAGTTATTATGTCAAAGAGTTAATAACAAATGATTTGAAGAGTGCCATGCATAAAAATTAAAATGCATGTGTCTCTTAATATATAACATGAGATTACTTAAAAAACATACTTATCAAGCATAGAAAGTATGTAAAATATCAAATTATAAGTACTTTTTGTGTGTATAAAGTTTAGTGATTTTATATAGGGAGCGTCCCACTTGGTCGGTTTACTAAACTTTAGTGCTTCTTCATTGAAAGTGTTTGTGTTTGGTATATTTTTCAGTTTTATGTATGAGATAATGGTTTGTTATTGTTAATCTAAGAGTCTTTGATACTAACGTCGTTTGTTTAAACTTTTTTAACGTAATTGAACGAAATATCTTTTCGACTCAAGTTTAGTGACCCACTTTGACGGTTTGGTGGATCATACGCTAAAAAATTACTACAAGTATAAAATCATAATTTATAAACATAGGTGTAATTTGCTGAACCAAAAACAGTATAATTACAAACCAAAAATGGTGTACGTATTGAACCTATGAGATCCCCCATTTCACTCACTTAGGGGGTGATTTACAGAATTAAAACTATCCTATGTCCTTTCCTAGGACTAAAAGTACTAAAATTATCTCTAAACTAAATTTAATCTAAATGAGTTCATCCAAATTTTTCCCTCCCATTCCACCCGCGTAGGGGATGATTTCCGGAATAAAAATTATCCTATGTCCTTCCCCAGGACTTTAACTATCTCTATACCAAATTTCATCTAAATGGGTTCCATCCAAATTTTCACCCCTAATTTCACCCCCTCAGGAGATGATTTTCGGGATGAAAACTATGCATTGTCCTTCCATGGGACTACAACTATCTCTGTACCAAATCTCATCTAAACGGGTTCCATCCAAAGTTTCACCCCCCATTTCACCACCTTAGGGGTGATTTCCGGAATTAAAACTATCCTATGTCCTTTTCCAGGACTTAATCTATCTCTATACCAAATTTCATCAAAATTGGTTACATCTAAATATTCACCCCCTCATTTCACCCCCTTAAGGGATGATTTCCTGAATAAAACTTATCCTATGTCCTTCCCCGGGACTCAAACTATTTATATACCAAATTTCATCCAAATCGGTGAAGCGGTTTAAGTAGCTCCATACAAAATTTCACCCCCAATTTCATCCCCTTAGGGATGAATTTTTGGGATAAAAACTACCCTACATTACAAATTACTCATAACACCATATCGGCAAAGTAGAAATTGTTCTCTAATAATAATAACAGGTACAAATAAACAGTACAGGACGATTTTTTCTGTATGCGACAAAGTGGGTCGCTGGGCACTAAACTTTGAGGCCCTAAAAAGGTGCTTAAAATGGAGATTTATGCGTCCTCATCAAAATCATAGGTTTATTACAGTATGTTCTATCAGTTTTCATCGAAAGTTGATTTTCGGTAAGTTTTGCCATATTTCACTAAACTGCCCGTAACTCCGTAACTAGAATCGACAAAGTGGGACGTTTTACTAAAACCGTCACATATAGTCAACAACTTACATATATTAAAACTATAATAAAGTTAAAAATATCTATTGGATATACGCCCACAGATAAAAAAATATTATGTAGTACACATGGTAGCCACACCGCATGCGTTTGAAGCACGTATGCTTAGACGTGCACGTAACTCGGTGTGACATGTCTTATGGGGATTCATACTTTACAACGCAGCGGTTCACGTTCTGCACACGCATATACGAGCTCCAGTGTGTGCCCACTAAAAGTAACTCAAAGTTCCTATTATGTAAATGAATCTTAACAAACGGTAGAACTGTACGTGTGTAACTGGAAAGTAACTTATTCATAAGTAGGAGAGTAGAATGTACTGTAGTATTACTCGTAACTAATAGTCCATTAAAAGCTTTTCTCTTTCGAGTTGATACTCATCTAGGGGGCGTCCACAAATTATGTAACGCAAATTGGAGGGAGGGGGGGGGGGGGGGGGTCCGGCCAAGCGTTACGGTCCTGTTACGTTGGGGGAGGGGGGTGTCAAGGTTTGCGTTACGTCACGCACGATTTTTTATAATAGTATAAGTATACTTAAAAAAAGTTTAGTTTTTCACATCCCTAGTTTGCGGTATTTGTCTAAGAAAATATTGGCAACACCGAGCGCGCGACGCGACAATGACAGACAGATACAAAAGTCTACCCTCCAAACGAAAACAAAATACAAGTGCAAAGTGCCGTAGGTACTGCAACTACTGCAAGTGACGCAGTTGTTTGTGATTTGTGCCGTGTGTTACGCTAAATTATAAGTAAATTAATATATTTGAAGGTGATGACATCGAACATATGTTAAATTTATCAAAAGGCCTTTAAGGCATACAAAGAATGTCACTCCAGTATTTCAACAGCCACTGCACAGCAAAATTTCAATGTAATTTGTTACACACTTGTTACACTAATGTTTCATTAAAAAAATGCAGATTTATGATTAAATAGTAGATTGTACAACAAGTGCATAAAACGCACCATTTTACTCGAGACGTTTATCCATCCGAGCGAGCTTGCGAGCGAGGATAGATATAAAGTCGAGTGTAAAATGGGTTTTATGGACGAGTTGTACACTCTACTTTTCACTTCGATTGCGAGGAAATGAAACAGCAACACGTAAAATAATAAATGAGACGAAATACAAATTATAAGTTTATTTCATGAAGTTTTATTGTGTACTTTGGCTGTTGGTATCTTTGCCTTGGTCTTAGAATACGAACGAAACGAAATAAAATAAAGAGGTTGTTGTATGAAGTTAAAGATGTTCGTGTGGCTGTTGCAGCGATTGCCTTGGTCTTCGACGAAGATTTTACTTTATGCTCTAGAGCATAAAAAGCGACTTTATGTCGCCTACGCACGACATAAAGACGAACTTTTAGAGCATGAGAAGTGAAAAAGTATTTAAAATACCACTTATCTTTCTTTTCTGAATATTACCCTGAAGACTTGTTACGTAACGGAATTGAATGGGGGGGGGGGGGGGGTCCCAGCTAAGCGTGACGGTGCTGTTACATGAGTGGAGGGGGGGGTTAAAAATTTAAGAATTTTGCGTTACGTAATTTGTGGACGCCCCCTACTTTTCAGGTGGCACTTTGCCTTGTTCAACGTACCTAATACTGAACAAAGAACTAAAATACCTATACTGTTGATGCACAATGCACTTAACAGCTACATTCTGCCTATCATAAAGATCCTTTTAAAATGTCTAGTAGGTACAGTAGACTACAGTTTCTACGTTATGTACTAAATTTGATATAAAGTAGGTACTTTTCATCCATTATACAGATGGGTGAAGGTGGTGCCTCTATTCGTACCTTAGGCTAGTACGTGTATACACATACGAACTTGTCGGCACCCTCGAAACTATCCAAATATTATGACAGCGCGTTCCCATCAGTGATGTGTGCATTTACTCGTCAAATAAGAGCAAATACCTAAAAGGGTAAATGATTTAACAATCTTATCAGCCTTAGTCTGTACACTGCTGAACGCAGGCTTCTTCTTCCGCAATTAAACACATATGATAATATGTGTTTAAGTTCATTTATCTACACCCATATCATAAATCCTCTAGAATGAGTTCGGAAACCATATATAATGACTACCATTATTGCAACCAGTAACGTAACATCAGCGTTTTATCTGTGCCAGTTATTACAATGTATGAACAATGATAATAACATCGATAATCGATGTTAGTATGGAAATCTGGTCTGGTGGTGGTAGTGGTGGTATGGTGGTGGGGTGGTGGTCTGGTCTGGTCTGGTGGAGTTGGTCATGATTTGAAATCTAGTCGGCCATAGCGGACAATGGCGGTTATTCTAATGGTTCCCGAACACATCATTGAGGATTTATAAGATGTGGGGCTAAGGATGTGGGTAGATAAAGTAGTGTATGTAACTGTATATAATTAGGCATTAAAACACTCGTGTGAACCAAGGGAATTTTCCAAATCGGTCCAGGCGTTTTCGAGAATCGAGTAATCGGGGAAAAAAGATTCCGACGAATTGAGAACCTTCTCCTTTTTTGAAGTCAGTTAAAAAGAAGATCAAATTGTTCAATCAAAATTAAGTGTGTCTTAAAACATTCGGGAACATGAGACACAACTTTAGTTTCCCTCACACGCTGTCTTGATTTAATGTTGGGAAATGATATTGTATTTATGTTAGTATGAAAATATTCCACTTCGTGCAACCAATAATTTTCCATACAAACGAGTATTTAATTGCTATTGCTCTTAGGCATAATAAAATACTTCAATAATGCTTCGCCTTGTATTGTGATAACCTATTGCATTAGGTACGCAATTATTAGTTATTTTTTTAAACATAAAAACATATAAAGGCCAGTCCAGCTAGACAGGACAATTTTCGCTCATCTGCGAATACCAGCATATATATGTATATTATATCCTTGGTTCCGACGGGGCAAGTCTTGAACCTGAAACTGTGTGGCGATACAAGTAGTACGTCTTATCATTGTTTTGTGTAGGTTACTACAATACTAACAGTGCGATAACCTTGAGGTCTATCTGACTGGAAGTATTCGTATGATATCAAAATTGCATTTGTTGCTCGCTCTTTCTGGCAACGATAGACATCCTGGCGGGGCGGCATCGGTATGTTGTACTTTGAATTAAGCTTACTGGTGTCACGCATTTTAACTCACTAGTCGTAGTCGGTATATATATTATCGGCCAAAGCCAGAGTCGACCACCTTAAAGGCGCATTTTGATTCCAGCCGTATAGCATTGCAAGCGATTCTGTTTTGAATCTGGTCGACTCTGGCTTTGGCCGATGGTACATGTCAGTATTATATTTGTGAAGTAGACCTGATGACCTGGTAAAGTTCGCGGGAGTCATTGTGGCACTCTTTGGGGGAGGCCTATGTCCAGCAGTGGACGTCTTTCGGCTGATATGATGATGAATATCGAGCGCAGAAGCGGGGCAGTACTGTATTCGTACTACCACTACTACCCCATTTCCGCCCATCCCGCGCCAGTTAGGGCCTGGACACATGTCTGCGGTGTGGCGACGCAACGCAAAATTTTGCGGCGCGTGAGCCGCAGAAACCCGCGTATTGCGGCGCCGCACCGCAGAAATGTTAATTAAAACAAGGAAAGAGCCGGATAGTCTATGTCGCCGCGACACAGGTCGCGGGCCGTGCAGGTAGCACCCATTTAAATATAATTATAAGCGTAAAGAATCTCAATTATAGTGATAGTTGACACTGACAGCTTATGATTTATATCGTACCGCCTTCACGCCGACAAATCACGAAGCCGGCCATAGGAAGCGAGTACAGTCGCCATCACATACATCGGAGCAAACAAGCACGTCACAAACATCGGAACACATCTCTATTTTCAAGGCATTAGGGTGCATGTGCCGATATTTTTGAACACCTATATTGCACCTATGTATGTGATGGCGACTGTACGCGCGGTAAATGTAATCTTAATATCAAACCAACATTTTAAATTAGGTTAGACCTTGCTGGGTACCTCCACACGTTCCGGCGGCTTGCATTTATCACTCGCGAACGTTTCCTGGCGGGAAATAAATCTTCTGCTCACTAGAATCCTAGTAACAGAAGGTGGAGGCCACAATAAATTAAATCGACGACATGTGTAGTGACCCTTTTGTTACAATTAATTTTATAGAATACGCTGGAACGAATTTAAAAGTATCATCGGGTTCTGCCACTTTACATAAATAAACTAATGTAAACTAGTAGTGGGGTAGTTTCAGGTGATAATGTGGACACGCTGGACAAAAACACCAAAATAAAAATAAAAAAATTAAATTAAACAGTGCTCTCGTACATGAAATGTAATTTTATGGGGTGTTTTTGCCCGCCCATAACAATCGGACCTAACAAGTACCTGAAAAAAATGTGGTGCTTTTGTCCAGCGTGTCCACATTTACGACCATTTGTTCTAGCACTATGCCCTACTATACATTTACGACCATTTGTTCTAGCACTCTGCCCTACTATACATTTACGACCATTTGGTCTAGCACTCTACCCTACTATACATTTACGACTATTTGTTCTAGCACTCTACCCTACTATACATTTACGACCATTTGTTATAGCACTCTACCCTACTATACATTTACGACCATTTGTTATAGCACTCTGCCCTACTATACATTTACGACCATTTGTTCTAGCACTCTGCCCTACTATACATTTACGACCATTTGTTCTAGCACTCTACCCTACTATACATTTACGACCATTTGTTATAGCACTCTGCCCTACTATACATTTACGACCATTTGTTATAGCACTCTGCCCTACTATACATTTACGACCATTTGTTCTAGCACTCTGCCCTACTGTACATTTAAGATTATTTGTTCTAGCACTCTGCCCTACTATACATTTACGACCATTTGTTATAGCACTCTGCCCTACTATACATTTACGACCATTTGTTATAGCACTCTGCCCTACTATACATTTACGACCATTTGTTATAGCACTCTGCCCTACTATACATTTACGACCATTTGTTCTAGCACTCTGCCCTACTATACATTTAAGACCATTTGTTCTAGCACTCTGCCCTACTATACATTTACGACCATTTGTTCTAGCACTCTGCCCTACTATACATTTACGACCATTTGTTATAGCACTCTGCCCTACTATACATTTACGACCATTTGTTATAGCACTCTGCCCTACTATACATTTACGACCATTTGTTATAGCACTCTGCCCTACTATACATTTACGACCATTTGTTATAGCACTCTGCCCTACTATACATTTACGACCATTTGTTCTAGCACTCTGCCCTACTATACATTTACGACCATTTGTTCTAGCACTCTACCCTACTATACATTTACGACCATTTGTTATAGCACTCTGCCCTACTATACATTTACGACCATTTGTTATAGCACTCTGCCCTACTATACATTTACGACCATTTGTTCTAGCACTCTGCCCTACTGTACATTTAAGATTATTTGTTCTAGCACTCTGCCCTACTATACATTTACGACCATTTGTTATAGCACTCTGCCCTACTATACATTTACGACCATTTGTTATAGCACTCTGCCCTACTATACATTTACGACCATTTGTTATAGCACTCTGCCCTACTATACATTTACGACCATTTGTTCTAGCACTCTGCCCTACTATACATTTAAGACCATTTGTTGTAGCACTCTGCCCTACTATACATTTACGACCATTTGTTCTAGCACTCTGCCCTACTATACATTTACGACCATTTGTTATAGCACTCTGCCCTACTATACATTTACGACCATTTGTTATAGCACTCTGCCCTACTATACATTTACGACCATTTGTTATAGCACTCTGCCCTACTATACATTTACGACCATTTGTTATAGCACTCTGCCCTCTGGCTCTGGCTCTGTGAGCTTTAGAACCCGCAAGCCTCTTTTAAAAAAAAATTGTCTAAAAACTGAATCGACAACAAATTCTCGATAATTATTGAACCTGCTCACAAAACACGAGAATCGGTTGAGAAATGCGGCCTGTAGAGGAGAACACCTTAACATCTTGACAAGCTGAAAAGGAGAACTGCGTTCGCTTTGCTCGCTCGTTCAATCAATTTTATTTCTATTTATAAGGCTCACTCTTAGTCTGAGTGCTTGTAAAATAAGTTTCTGTCAAAAAATTCATTTTTGGTACAAGCTTTTATTGCCGTCTGCACTTTTCTGCATACTATCATTAACTACTCATTGAGACGATTCTAACGAGCCCAAACTCGATGGGGTTGTGTCGTTTTATTGCGGAGTTCCTGTGGCCACCTTCCAGCTCCAGCATCAGATCTGCTCCAAGTCATCATAGTATTACATTGTCATGCGATATACATATGCTTGCAAAATTTCAGCTCAATTGGATAACGGGAAGTGACTGAAAAATGGAATGCAAATTTTGACGGACAACTTACTTACATACTCGTACATATTCATACGAACAGTGCAAGTTAATATAAAGCTTGTAACAATAGTACCTACTTACTATATATAACTACTAGCTGTTGCCCGCGACTTCGTCCGCGTAGAACTTTTTATCGTCTTAGAAAATGATTTTTCTCAATACAAAATTTGAACCCTCTTTTAGGGGATAATTAAAAAAAAACGTTGATGTTCATTTTCTAGTTTGTGAACAAACAGTCTAAAACCAAAGTTAAAAATCTCATACTTTAAAAATGCCTTAAAATACTCAAACTTTGAACCAATTTTAACACTCTTAGGGGATGAATTTGGAAAAACTCTGAAATCAGTTTTGTAGTCTTTTAACGTACAGAATAAGACCGAAGTTAAAAATCTCTTACTCACACTTTAAAATTTTATTGCCCGCCATTTAAAATTTGAACCCCCTTTTAAACCCCCTTAGAGGTTGAATTTTTCTAATCGCTGAAAGAACTTTTTTCGTAAACGTTTAAGTCTCTAGCTCAAAAAAAGTGTTGCCCATACTAAGCTTTTCTAAAACTCTGAAAGTACTTTATTATTAATTTTAATAAGTAACATTTCGAATAGTTTTAAGTCTAGTAAAAAAAAAAGTTTTTCCCACACAACACTGGCTACCCTTCTTAAGGATCTTAAGGATCCCCTTAGGGATGAAGTTTTCTAAAACGATGAAAGTTCTTTTTTAGTATTCTAATAAGTAATCTTTTTGCAAAGTTTTAAGTCTAACTCAAAAAAAGTGTTGCCCATGCAAAGCTTGCTCTCCTTTTTAACCCTATTAGGGGTCGAATTTTCCAAAACGATTTGTGTTCTTTTTTTGTATTTGAATAAGTAATCTTTCTACAAAGTTTCAAGTGTCTAACTCAAAAACATAAACTTTCCCTGATAAAAACTTTGCACTCCTTTTTATCCCCCTTAGGGATAGATTTTTTCAAAACGCTGAAAGTCCTTTTTTTTGTATTTTTATAAGTAATCTTTCTACAAAGTTTTAAGTATCTAGCTCAGAAAAAGTGTTCCCCATACAAACCTTGCACCCTTTTTTAACCCCCTTAGGGAATGATTTTTGTAAAACGCCGAATGTAGTATTTTTCATGTTCTAATAAGTAATTTTTCGACAAAATTTTAAGTCTCTATTAAAAAAAAAATGTTTTTCCCATACAAACTTTGCACCCTATTTTACCCCCTTAGGGGTGAAATTTTCCAAAACGCTGAAAGTACTTTCTTTGTATTTAAATAATCTTTCTACAAAGTTTTAGGACTCTAGCTAAAAAAAATAGTTTCCCACATACAAACTTTGCACCCCTATTTTAGCCCCCTATTTTTACGGGTAGAATTTTCTAAAACGCTGAAAGTACTTAATTTGTATTCTGATGACTAATCTTTCTACAAAGTTTTAAGTCTCTATTTAAAAAAAATATTGTTTCCCCCATACAAACCTTGCACCCCTATTTTACCCCCGTAGGGGTGGAATTTTCCAAAACGCTGAAAGTGTTTCATTTGTATTCTAATAACTAATTTTTCTACAAAGTTTAAGTCTATAGCTCAAAAAAAAAAGGTTCTCCCATACAAACTTTGCTCCCCTATTTTACCCCTTTAGGGGTAGAATTTTCAAAAATTCCTTTTTATCCCTAGCCCACGTTATAAAAGCAACATACTGTGCAAAAATCAACTCTCTAAGATTATTAGTTTCGGCTGTGCGTTGATGAGTGAGTGAGTGAGTGAGTGAGTGAATAAGTCAGTCAGGACATAGGCATTTATTATGTATAAATAGATAGAAGATAATGAAACTCCAATTCAAATATTTCAAAAAATTATGAAGCTACATCCGTTTTAATGTCGCTTGTTAGAGTGAGAAAACGATGAGGGACTGTGACGTCAATATACTCGAGCGTCATAGTAAAAAACAATCGTTTCATATGAAGGTGCGTTTTGCGGAAAAGGGACAGAACATACCCCCTCTTAAAACTTTGGACTCTGATAACTTAATCATTACCTATATAACCTCTTGCTTTGTTTTTTTCTCCATTTGACTATATTTATTTTAAATTCTTTTTCGAGAAAATACATTATGATTATTTACCATATTTTCGATTCCTGAGCTATAACCACGAACTTCGGAATTCGAAAATATTCGGGTATCTCTATCTCTATCGCACTAACCATACTCGAGTGACAGGGATGCAAATATATGAACATTGAGTATCGGTTTTCGTAGTAGCGCCGCAGGTACTTTGGCTGAATGCGCCGAGCGCGTGCCATTGTCATTCAAAAAAAACAAATTCGTGTTAATTATATTGTTCAAATTTGTTGATTTCATTTATTGAAATTACGACATAAAACGACATTTGCGCATATAAGTTCTCATATCAGAATCGAATATTTTTTTATGGTTTATATTTTAGCATTTGTCTCGTAAAGGTCTATCGTAGACGGGATTTAAATTATTAATAAATGAAAGGCAAAGCAATTCCGCCATTTTGACGAAAATTTGACGCCTGACGGTTCTTATAGCTGACAGTTGGAGCAGCGTTTGATTTCAATAAAAATAAATGAAAAATTAAATGAAGTCGTATATTTCGGAAAATTAATTAACTGTCGCAGTCGGATAAAAACTATCCTAAGTTGCAGCTAGAATAATAATGTACCTATATAAAATGTTTCATATTTTTCCGTTCATGGGATGCTGAGAACATTCGAACCGCGCAAAGCTTAGTTTCAAACTGGCTGATTCTTTTTTTAATTTAGAGATTTATTATAAGTGGAGATAATGCGACGCAAAATCTGTGGTATTATGAGTCGTATTCTGTGGTATTATGAGTCGTATTTTATAGATATGTATAACAAGAATAAACCACAAGCATACCATTATCAATGATTACACTGTTCACTACGGGAACTCATATCACAGCGCAGCGCTGCTGTTACATAAGGATGAAATCATCATATTCAGTCATGGGAAAACAACATGGACTTTGTTGGATAACGCTCTTGGTAGTTAGGTATGTGCGCAGTTACGCCATAATTGCCTTAATTTGCCGATATAATCTCTGGAATGATAGCCACTGTTATACAAATATCAGTCGTACACGCATTCATATATACGCATTCATTATCGTGGAAGTAATCATAAAGCAAGGTCGAAAGTCAAAGTATTGAATACAATTTGTAGGCAATGTAAATAAATGGTTTGACCACGTTTTAAGCTGGAAACGCACTGAAGGCTGAAACGCACTGAAAGCGGTGGCGGTGCGGCGCGGCGCGGTGCGTAGGTGGTACCGGTTGTAATGTTCGAACTAATGCGAAAGGGTCCTCACAGAATACCGCGTCCCGCCGCGGACCTTTTCATACTAGCTCGAACATTACAACCGGTACCGCCTCCGCGCCGCACCGCACCGCGCCGCTACCGCTTTCAGTGCGTTTCCAGCTTAACAGCGGAGGCGGCGCGGCGCGGAAGCGGTACCGGTTGTAATGCTCGAGCTAATATTAAAGGATCCGCACAGAACATCGCGGTGCGGCGCGGTATTCTGTGCGGACCCTTTCGTATCAGCTACGGAAATAGGTTTGCAATTTATAGAGCAACGAAATCCCTCTAGTTCTCAGAGCATAGAATACTAGAGAGAGGACAAGCCGCCGGCGGCCGTGTCGCAGCTGTATGCTCAATGGGCATACTCTGCCATACTGTGCACGCGTGCTGATCGCAGAGAATATTACGTTTTTTCCCAAAATGCCTGATATGATGCGCGTTTATTGTCTAATAAGCGTGTAGGTATACAAGTGTGTGTGTTTTAGATGTGTGCGTGCTTTGTCTTGTCAATTACTTGGGCGTTGTGTGGGTTAATGTACTTGCGACAGGCTCACTCTATACAAATCGGCCGCCATGTCCGATCTCCTTATATTCATACATCTGTGCTCTAGTTAGTGTGCCATACTTGGCATCTTGGACGTCAACTGGCACTATATTTCCCCCAATTAAAACGCCTGGCAATGTTATATTTGAATTAAATACATAATCAGCTATTATATCACACCAACCTCAGAGCTCCATAAATTACACACCTTCAATTGATTTCGCAACCCCTTTGTTGCCCAATTCACTCTCACACCCACCGCTAAATAGCTGCCAGGCGCCCGAATTAATTCATAATCATAGTATGGCACACTAACTAGAGCGTTTTCGTTGCTCTATAAATTGTAAACCTATTTCCGTAGCTATCGCTCTCCGTTTATATTGTGATAGATATGAATGTATCGCGTGATAATATTTAGTCTGCACCGTGTACGGCCCCAGGGAACGGAAAACCGCTTCGCTCGTCGATTCTGAACCCTCTGTCAATCGATGATAATATTGTGCTTGATACACAATGTCTAATCTTAATCAGGTTATTTTGTAATATTGTATTCTGTTACAATGAGTATCAACAACCGGACCTTAATTTATAACCTGCCAGCCGCAATAATTATTCCGTACGAGTATCAGTGACGATACGATATCAGTGTTCGATTTAGTGTTTTTTGTGGTTTTTTTTGTGACACTAAATCTTTTTTATTTTATTTTATTTATTAACTGTAATTTTATTACGTCCTGTTTCGTAGTTTGATTTATTGATCGTTCATTCATTATCTATGTCAATAAAAATAAAATGTTTCCTTTGACAACGGTATAATATCATAACGGAACGACTTAGCATTTTTTTTATAACAAGCCTTTTATTAATTTATGCTGTAGGTAACTAAGTAACAATGTCATCAAATCTCGCAAGTAATTTAAAAAAAAATCATCCGCTTTGATTTATTCGTATCGATTTTAAATCGCTATGACTTACACCTAAACTTCTATGCGACTCTAAGTAAAATGGGGTTCATCTCTTCTGGATTTCCCCTAATACAATAATGTCAATAATTAGGCACTATCAAATTGATCTAATTGTGTAGCCAGAACGTGGATAGTAGAACTCTCTAATGGCTAAATGTCTGTACTTAATAGTCTGAATAAAATTATAGAAAGTGCTAAAATAAAAATAATATATATATATATATATATATATATATATATATATATTTATTTGGAATCTCAATTCTATTTCTTAAATAGAATACAAAATATAAAATGCATTATAAAATAATTCTAGCCTAAATATGTACATCCTTACCAAAAACAAAAAATAACAAAACTATTATTATTATCTCTTCATTTATTATCATTCTTGGATTAGGTTTTTTACAATATGAATATAAAAGTACAATAAATATACAAAACATACAAAATAAAAACACATTATAAAAAACCTAACCTTGGGTGCCGCCGGCAGCGAGGCAGGGCCTAAGCTACCGGTGGTCAGGGCGACATAGACAGGAACCTCCGGACTATCCGCGCAGTATCCAGGAGTACCGTTTTCTGTATCTGACCCTTGATCCATCCATCTAGCGAGAGTCTCTTAAGGTGACGGTCGAGACTCTTCGCTATTAAACCGTTCGCCGAAACGACTATCGGGACAATGATCGTCGAATCAACATCCCACATGGCGGTCACCTCGTGAGCCAGGTCTAGGTACTTGCTGGCTTTGTCCTTCTCGGCCTTCACGAGGTTCTCGTCATGGGGGATGGTGATGTCGACGAGCACTGCCTGGCGTTTCGATCGATCTGTCAGCACGATATCAGGCCTATTGGCAAGAATAGTCCTGTTTGTGATGACAGATCGATCCCAATAGAGCGTGGCACGATCATTTTCGAGAACTGGCGCAGGTGTGTACTTATAATAAGGCACTTCGGAGATTATTATTATTATTATTTTTTAGCTGTAAATGCTTTTCATTGACGGGTTTTAAAGATCTCGCAATGTATGAAGTATGCACCGTAGTATGATTTGTAGGTACATATCGAGGGCTTTAAGGCGAGGCATTTTTCATTTTTAACGCCATCGCCATTGTATTCGGCTAATAAGAATAGATGAGCTCAATGTATTTCATAATTTTATTGTAATAAACAAAATAAGTTATATATTTATTAGCGTATGATTGAAAGTTGGATATTATTGTCAGTCCAAAAGGGCGTATAGCGGGCGTAGGAACAATAATATCATGTAGACTAGGTGTAGACTCCAATAAGTATTTAAATCAGAATCACAGTGATGTCGATACTGTCAAATTGGATTTAGTGCCCTCTATATCGCGGAAAACACAGTCGAAGGTCTTCAGCATATCATTGATAGGAAATGTAGAGGAGAATTCTTCACTCTGTATTACCCCATAACAATCTTTAAACTATATTATATCCACCCACACAGAAACGAACGGGGGCAGAAAACTATCTGTGAAATTTCGTCAAACCGTAGGGGCGTTAAAAATCTAAAAAAATATAAATATCTTCATTGTAAAAAAATATTCTTTCAATTTAGTAATAGATCACAGACCAGTTACAATTGAATAAATAAATAGTTATTTTTATTATACGCCCATAAACCCCAAAAATGTCTCAGGGAATTTCAATGGAGTTAAATTGTCGGATATTTTCGTCAAGGTAACACACATTAAGACATTATGTGAGCACACATTGGTTTTCAGAATATTTATAGTAAGAGCCCGCGCACACAGAGAGCGGTCTGGAGTTCCGAGTTCTGCGTTCAGAGTTCTGCGTTCTGACCGCTCGAGAGTTCCAACGCACACAGGCGGCGTTCAAATTCTTGCGTTCCATTTTCGTCCGTGCCTTTGCACGCGCAACATGTCGTTATAAAGTTTATCTTCCGAAGAAGAGGCATTGCTTTTGTGGAGTCTAGAAGCTTCTAAAATGAAAAGAAAGTATTGGGTGCACCCAATTAACACAACACGAGAAGACTAAGGCGAATTCAGTAGTATTTTACAAGCTTTTTATTAACTTGACCTGTTCGTATGTATGTAAATATATAAGTATGTAACTTGTCCGTCAAAATTTGCAATCCATTTTTCAGTCACTTGATTCGATTGAGCTGAAATTTTGGGTACTAGTATAGTTTGGATGACAATTAAATATTATGGTACCATCTAGCTGATCTGATGATGGAGACAAAAGGTGGCCATGGGAATTCAGTACTTAACCGACGTAACCCCGTTGACTTTGGGCTCATTAGAATCGTCTCAATGAGTAGTGATGATGGTATACAAAAAAGTAACAGACGGCAATAAAAGCTTGTACCAAAATGGAAATTTTTGACAGAAACTTATTCAAGCGAAGAAGAGCGATTTTATATTTATTTTCGTATGTCGATAAAAAGCTTCAATGAATTATATGATTTCACAAAATGTGATATCGAAAAGCAAAATACTAACTGGAAGAAGTCTATTACAGCAAAAGAAAGGCTGGCTGTATTTGTTAAGGTAAGTATTTATTTAATTACTAGCTTTTGCCCGCGACTTCGTCCGCGTGGAACTCGTTTATATCGTAACTTTCTCCCCCCTTTTCACCCTCTTAGGTGATGAATTTCCAGATAAAACTATCTTTAGTAACGACTCTTTGGGAAGGCCCCGGAATTCAAAGTATCTCTATACCAAATTTCATTTCAATCGGTTCAGCGGTTTAAGCATGAAAAGGTAACAGACAGACAGAGTTACTTTCGCATTTGTAATATTAGTATGGATTGTATGTATGTCGGGTACTTTGGTATATGTATTATTACTGCATGCGGGTAAGCATAATAAAGGTGAGTCAGTCTTGATCTGAAACTGGTGTTTGATTGTAGCTTCCTCGTAGGTACCTTAACATGGCGCAGCCGAATTAAAGTGAAATTGATTACCTATGCATAGTGGAGTACTGAGAACAGAATAAGTCGTGTCAGTGCAGTGATTTTGTAGACATTCGCATTACAAAATTAACAATCAAGGGATTTGGTGCCACGATGGAAGCTGTGCTGCCGCCGCCGCCGCCATTTAATTTTACAAATAATTTAGAAAATGTTACGTCGGGCAATCTGTCCAACGAATGGGACAAGTGGAAGAGTGCGTTTGTGGTTTATTATGAAGCGTGCGAGTTATCAAAAAAGGCGGCTAAAGTGCAAATTAATATATTGTTGCATGTAATCGGTGAGCAATGTCGCGAGGTACATGCTCAATTTGATGGCACATTTGAGAGTGTTACGGAGCTATTGAACAAATTTGAGTCGTTTTTTTCGCCAAAAAAAAATATTACGATAGAACGACACAAGTTCTTTACTCGTAGTCAAAAACACGGTGAGTCTATCGAGCAATACGCATTCGAGCTGAGAAGATTAGCAAGCGCTTGCGAGTTTAAAGATTTAATGGACGACCTGATAAGAGATCGCCTAATATGTGGAATCCAGGAAAACGCGCTTAAGGAGCGTTTGTTACGAGAGCCCGATTTAACTCTAAAAAGATCTCTGGAAATATGCAATATAGCACAGATATCTAAGTTGCATGCGGGGGCGATCAAGACCGAATCCAGTGAACATGAAGCTTATAATTATAATATTACGGCGAGTCAAGACCAGTTAATATTCGAGGATGAGGGCAGTCCGCATGGTCAAGTGAATTGGATATCGAATCGTGGAGGGTACCGCGCGCGAGGCGCAGCGCGGGGCAGAGGCCGCGGCTGGTCGCCGGCAGCCCCGCGCCCCGCGCCGCCGCGCCCCAGTGCCGCTCCTGCGCAAACAGCTGGTTCCTCGCGAAATATGAGACAATATCAACAAACAGTGCCGTATCGTGGTAATAAATCGGGAGTGCAGTGTCCGAAGTGCGGGTTCACCCACGGTGTTGAAATGCGGTGTCCGGCGTTAGGGAAGATGTGTTTAAATTGTAACAACTTTAATCATTTCTCGCGAATGTGTAATGTGTATGATGTGCAAGCTGAGGGGCCCACCGATCAGGTAATATTTTGCTTTAATGATTCGCGTAGTGACTGGTCTATTGATTTAGCCTTTGGGTCAAATCTCATTAAATTCAAACTGGACACCGGAGCGGACGTGAATATTTTACCCCTAAAATATTTGAGTCAGGTGGACGTAGACCAGCATGATTTGATAAAATCATGTATTAAATTGAAAGGTTATTCGGGTAGCGATATCAGCGTTCTCGGTAAATGTCATTTGAAGGTTGAATATAAACAAAACTTTTACATATTGGAATTTTTAGTGGCTGATGTATCTTCGCCACCCATACTGGGCCGCGACTCGTGCAGCGAGCTCAATGTAGTTAAGTTGGTGTTAGGTATTAGCGACTCTCAAAGGGACGAAGGCATTTTTCATGACTTCAGGGACGTATTTGAGGGGTTAGGATGTATGCCTGGTGAATACAAGATAGAACTTGATAGCAGCGTTAGGCCCGTGGTCCATGCTCCTAGGAAGATGCCTGTAGCTTTAAAGGATCAAATTAAAAAAAAACTAGATGATATGGTCGAGGATGGTATAATTGCGAAAGTGGGAGGCCCGACGGATTGGGTGAACAGCATGACTGTGGCTCGAAAGGCCAACGGTGAATTAAGACTTTGTTTAGATCCGCGTGATTTAAATCAGGCAATAAAACGTGAGCATTTCAAACTGCCGACCTTGGATGAGATAACGGTTAATTTATCAGGATCTAAATATTATAGTACGCTGGATGCTAAACAAGGGTTTTGGCAATTACGTTTACACGAGGAAAGCACAGATTTGTGTACATTTAACACGAGTTACGGTAGGTACAAATTTTTGCGCCTACCATTTGGAATTACTTCCGCTTCAGAAGTGTTCCATAAAAAAATGTTTGAGCATTTTGATGACATACCGGGAGTATGTCTATTCGTTGATGACTTGCTCATTCACGGACGAACGAAACAGGAGCATGATGAGCGGTTGCAGAAAGTCCTAAATAGGTGCAGGGAAATAAATTTAAAATTGAATAAAAATAAATGTAAATTTGGATTAACGGAAATTAAGTATCTAGGTCACAAAATTAGCGCAAAAGGTTTATATCCGGACAGCTCACACACTTCAGCTATAAAAAATATGCCGCGACCAGAAAATACAAAGGATTTAGAAAGATTTTTAGGCATGATTAATTACGTTGGCAATTTCATATCAAATCTATCGGATCGTAATTTCTTATTAAGAGAATTATTACGTAAAGACACGGAATGGCACTGGACGGAAAAGCATCAGAAAGCGTTTGATGACTTAAAGGAGTGTTTGATAAAGGCTCCAGTTTTGCAATATTATGACCTAAATAAACCAGTGACAGTGTCGGTTGATGCGTGTAAGAATGGTCTAGGATGTTGTCTTATGCAGGATAATTTACCGGTCTGTTATGCGTCGCGATCGCTTACAAAAGCTGAACAAGCGTACGCTCAAATAGAGAAGGAACTATTAGCTGTTGTTTACGCGTGTGAAAAGTTTTATATGTATATTTACGGTAGAAACGACATAACAATAGAAACGGACCACAAACCCTTGGTTAGTATCATTTGCAAGCCTATCGCAACTGCCCCAGCTAGATTACAGCGTATGTTACTCCGACTACAGCCTTATACATTCCAATTAATCTACAAACCGGGAAAATATTTATATATGGCTGATACTTTGTCACGCGCGGTAGAACAGACGCGCGGCCCGCCCGACGAGCCTCGCGACCAGCTGGACGCGCGCGCGCAGGTCTGCGCAGTCGCGGTGAGCAACCCGCTACTCGATACGCATTTTGTAAAAATACAAAGGGCAACGCAAAGCGATAAAGAGCTACAGCTCGTAGCTAAGTACGTAAAAGATGGGTGGCCATTACATAAGCATGAGGTTGATGTTGAGGCTAGGTCGTATTGGGGTTACCGGGATGAGTTGTCATTAGCTTACGACATGTTGTGGAAAGGTGATAGAATTGTTATCCCTCTCATAATGCGTAGCGAAATATTAAGACGTGTGCACATCGGACACTTAGGATTAGAAAAGTGCAAATTAAGGATTCGAGAAAGAGTATTCTGGCCGAATATAAACTCGCAGTTGGAGGATTTTATAAGTAACTGTCAGGCGTGTCTTACATTTAAGAATGAGAATAGAAAAGAAACCTTAATTCCCCATCCCGTGCCAAACAGGGCGTGGTCAAAATTAGGCGTTGACATATTCCATTTTAAGAGTAAGCAATACTTAATTGTTGTAGATTATTTTAGTAAATATGTAGAAGTTGCTCAGTTGAATTCATTAACTTCTGATCATATTATCAACGAACTTAAAATTATTTTCAGTCGGCATGGTATTCCCGACATAGTCATGTCAGACAACGGGCCTGAATTCAGGTCTAACAGTTTCGAAATATTTTCTGCAGAGTGGACTTTTCAACATTTGACGTCATCACCACGCTTTGCACAGAGTAACGGACAAGTTGAAAGGACGGTACAGACCATTAAAAACTTGTTTAAAAAAACATACCACGAAAAGACCGAATTTAGATTAGCCTTACTCGAATATCTAATTACACCTATCAGTAGCAAGCTTGCTTCGCCCTCTGAACTTCTCAACAGTCGCAAACTAAGAGGTATCGTGCCGTGCCCTCCAAAACTTCTTTTGCCTAAAATACAAAAGAACGCGAAAGAAGAATTAGAAGCCCGTCAACAAAAGCAGAAACATTATTTTGATAAAACGGCTCGAGATATGCCTGCATTCTGCCCCGGGCAAAATGTTAAGGTAAGGGTAAATAAGCAATGGGTGAGTGGTACCATAGTGACTTTACGCGGCATAAGATCGTATCAGGTGAAAATCTGTGGTGGTGGCACACTAATTCGCAACAGACGTCACCTCATAAAAGATTCTGACCGGCGTCTAACGTCCCAAGATACTTCATTATGTTCTTTGCCTTACGATGATATCGTTACTCGAAGTGATAACACGATGACGTCACGCAGTAGCGCGCCGCGCGCTGCCTGCACCGAGAACGATTCCCGTTCTGCAATACGCTCCGGTCAACCCAGTCAATCTCCCACCACTACTAATGACTATGTTACTCGCTCCGGCAGGGTGGTGACTGCGCCTGATCGGTGGGGTTCGTGGGGCTGGTAACCCGTAAGGACTGGTAATGTACTTACTATTCAAATATAAGCTAATTTACACAAGTCAAAATTACAAGTTACCTACTAAATATTGTTCCTAACCTGTTAATTATTAAGTCATTTGTTAAATTTTGCATGAAATGATTATTATTATGTGTTTTTTTTTCTTCTAGTCGTAACTAGCCAATTTTGAATGGATATTTGTTTATTGTTACCACCGCTTTATTTGTTCATTGATGGTTCATTGTTACAGCTAAACCTTACAGCTAAACCAAATCATTATAATTTTTATACACACTTACTACTTAAAAATTTGTATATACATTTTTTTTATTGATGAATTAATGCCGATAATTATGGGTTTTCTTAGTAATTATACGCAGTATCAAATGAATAATTATTATATTATTAATGACGAATTCCGAATTAATAAAATATTAATGAAAGCACATTATTTGTTTAAAAAGTTGATTTTTGTGGAAACCAAAAATAACGATCTTGATTAATTTTAATTGTAACCAACCAACAGTATATTTATGTATTGTACTCTTTGGTAGCCAAGTTATTAACTAAGCATGTAATACTGTAAAAAAATAAAAATAAATAAAAACAAAGAATGGTTCTCTCCTCTAATTAAGTTTATTTACTATTCAAAAAAAAAAAAAATTTTTTTTTGAAAAAGGAGGATGTCGGGTACTTTGGTATATGTATTATTACTGCATGCGGGTAAGCATAATAAAGGTGAGTCAGTCTTGATCTGAAACTGGTGTTTGATTGTAGCTTCCTCGTAGGTACCTTAACACATGTAGGCTTTATTCAGTATTATTTTGCATATTTTCATATCACACGGCCGTAAGGACCTTTTCTACTAAACCGTAGGATTAAATTAACTGACTTGTAATTTAAACATTTTATATTAAAAATAAAAATACTTCAACAAAATGTTACATCTAATAGTTTTCAAAATAGCCATAATAAAACGTCTTTTTTACCCCGTTTTAGAAAACATCTTCAAAACTAAGGCCGCCATAAGGTACTTTTACCCTTAGAACGTCACATACATATATTTACTTATGTAATGTTACTATTCCCCAGGACTCCCCTCTACCGCTATACCGTAAATGGGTTCCATCCAAATTTTCACCCCCTATTTCACCTCCTTAGAGGATGATTTTTGGGATAAAAACTATCCGTTGTCATTCTCCAGGACTCAAACTATCTCTATACCGAATTTCATCTAAATGGGCTACATCCAAATTTTCACCCCCATTTCACCCCCTTAGGGGATGATTTCTGGAATAGAAACTATTATATGTCCTTTTCCAGGACTCAAACTATTTTTCAACCAAATTTTATCAAAACAAAGTTCCACCCCCAATTACACCCCCTTAGGGGATGATTTTCGGGATAAAACTATCCTATGTCCTTCCTTAACTATCGCTATACCATAAATGGGTTCAATCCAAATGTTCATCCACCATTTCTCACCCCCTTAGGGGATGATTTCCTCCTTTTATGTGTTCCGGAATAAAAATTATTCTATGTTCTTTCCTTGGACTGAGACCTCTCTCTATACCAAATTTAAACAAAACAAAAATAATTAACTTATGACTAAATGAGAGTTAGTTAATAATAATACCTACTTAGGGTCTAAAATTCTCGTGTGCGCGTCTTTACCTGCACTTCCTATGTCCTTCCCAAAGACTCCAACTCACTATACCGTAAATGGGTTTCATCCAATATTTCATACCCCATTTCACCCCCTTAGGAGATGATTTCTGGACTAAAAATTATTTTAAGGACTCTTAACTATCTCCATACCAAATTTCATCTAAATCGGTTCTATCCAAATTTTCACCCCTCATTTCACCCCCTCAGGAGATGATTTAGGATAAAAACTATGCATTGTCCTTCCCTGGGACTCCTTCTATCTCTATACCAAATTTTAACTAAATGGGATTTATTCACATTTACATCCCTGTTTCATCCCCTTGGGGGATGATTTTCGGGATTCAAACTATCCATTGTCATTCTCCGGGAGTCAAACTATATCTATACCAAATTTAATCTAAACGGAGTCCATCCAAAATGTCACCCCCCATTTCACCCCCTCAGGGAAAGATTTCCGGAATAAAAACTATCCAATGTCCTTCCCCAGAACTTAAACTACCTCTTAACCAAATTTCATCAAAATGGGTTACATCTAATTTTTCACCCCCCCATTTTACCCCCTAAAGGGAAGATTTTCGGGATAAAACCTATCCTTAAACCTTCTCCGGGACTCAAACTAATCATATACCAAACTTCATCCAAATCGGTGCAGCGGTTTAAGTAGCTCCATACAAATTTCCACCTCCCATTTCATCCCCTTAGGGGTTGATTTCCAGGATAAAAACTACCCTAAGTCCTTCCCCAGGACTCAAACTATCTCTATACCAAATTTCATCTTAATCGGTTCAGCCGTTTTCACGTGATTCGCGGTCACATAAACAGACAAACAGACAAACAGACAAAAATTCTAAAAACTGTTGGAACGTGTTCTGTTATCGATTCTTAGTATCCCTAGGCAATTTTTTTTCGAATATCTTCCATGTACAGACTTTCGACCCTCTTCAGCTTTATTATATGTATAGATAGATTAATGCTAATCATATAATAATCTCCTTTCTCTAACCAATTCAATCAGTTTTTCTGGATTTGCAACTTCAGACATCGCGGAGAACGCGGCGTTCTCTGTCTCGGCGGCAAAAGAACTCTAGAACGCGGGGAACTTTGACCGCCGCGGTCTGACTGCCTGCTGTGTGCGTTATCGTACCGGACTCAGTACATTCGAAAGAACGCAGAACTCTGAACTCGGAACTCCAGACCGCTCTCTGTGTGCGCGGGCTCTAACATCTAGCATAACAAGCATAACAACACAACATAGTGTATTACACGGCCATTGCTAAATAGAAGGATCGGTAAAAAATATTCAGTTTTTTGCCTCTCCTTTAAAGTAAGCATTTTGTTATGTAATAGTACGCCAATTTAACTTGAAGCCCGAAGATATAATTGTTTATATTTAGGTATTTGTGTTTCATCATCGCATTGACAAAACAATGCTAACAAGTTCATTACGGACTATGTCGGTTGGGTTCGCAAATTATTGCTATGGTTTCTATTGTGAGCGATGTGCGCTAATTGTCTGAGTATGCCAGAGCTCCGGAAAACATGAATTCTGAAGCTCAGACCATTATTCTGGAGTTTAAGCGTGGAATGAACCGCGCCAGAATATTATTATTCACATTATTTATTATTTAGGATTCCGTATACCCAGGGGGTACAGTACAGAGTACTATTGTGGTACTATATGTAGAACCGATGGGGAGGATAGGATCTCGACAGTCGTGCCGGACGGTGCATCGTGGGTACCTGATGATGACCTGGTAATGGTCGCGGGAGTCCGCTGGATGCGGGTGGCGCTGGACCGGTCATTATGGCACTATTTGGGGGAGGCCTATGTCCAGCAGTTGGCGTATTTCGGCTGACGTGCTGATGGTGATAATGATGATGATGATGGTGATGATGATCCAAACGGAACGGGACCCTGTCACTAAAGCTCCGTTGTCGGTTTGTCTATCGCTCCTCGTCTGTCCACGTGTAAAGTGTCATGTGACAATAACACACGACTCATGACGTCACGTTTAGTTCAACAGGTCATTCATGTTTACGTTACTCACTTTGTCATTGAAGCCAATGCCATTGTCATTTCATAAGGATGGTTCACACTACACCGCTCCGAGTCCGGCTGGCACTCGCTCTCCGGGATTTCCATACATTCGCCCGTTCGCCGGCCGGGAATCGATGACACAAGTCAAAATTGTGTAGGAAACAGAATGTCAATAATTAAGAGGGAACATTAGCTGAGCCCTTTTCAGATTTACGAATTCTAGATCAGTAGTTCTGTCGCGCTGACGTAGGTTGGATAAGCTAGGGCGATTAGGACAACTGCAGCTTCGACTAAAAATATTCATCATCATCATTTTCAGCCTGTAATCGCCCACTGCTGAGCATAAGCCTCTCTCTCTTCGCTTCACTAAAAATATTATGCAAAAAAATCTTATCCTATGCTTAAAAATCGAGGTTTTGTTTTAGACTGTTTCCTCCTCCGAAAATGGATAATAATAGATCTTATAACCTTGAAATACTTCGATCTAGAAGTATTTCAAGGTTATAAGATCTATTAAGAGGAAGCGCGGTGAGCGAGCTTTTTGAAAAATTTAATTTTGTATAACCTATTTCCATCGCGTTTTGCGCTAATTACAGGTGTCTCTGTGAATGTGTGCGTAAATCATCAATGTGTGCGTGCAATGCCCGCAGTTTTATAATCTTGAAACCGATCCGATCCTTAAGTGCGTATCCATGTTATAAAATGATTGGACTATGGCCACATGTTCCTGGTTTTTCGGAGTGAATCGGTTTCTTACTTTATTGAAGATCCATTTATGAGTGGAAAACGATCGCTCTACATCTACCGATGTCATGGTTGCATGTTTAAGGACTTGTTTATAATTTTCCATTGTAATCATATTCCTTAATTCGTCAGCATCTGGGTTTCTATCTAGAACCAATTCGAGTTTATTTCGCACGGTTTCACTTCCTTGGAGGCTTAAAATACTCCTAACTATATATATTACTAGAAAACTTTCTTCTATCGGAATTTTAGTGCATTCTAATTTTTCTATCGATTCAGGTATAATTTCGTAACAATTTTTATTAAAGCTTAACTCGTTTTTTAAATTTTCATTTTCAAACAACTTCTGGGCTTTTCTAATGGCAATAGCTTCTTTACTGTTCAATTGCATCACAACATTTTTAATCACGTCAAAATGTCTATCGTAGTAAAAACTTGCATTTAACCAGGTGCCCCAACGAGTGATAATGGGTTCCGGCGGTAAAGGCACATTCTGCGCATGGTCCCTGAAAAATCGGACGCGGTGTGGTGATGTTAAAACAATCTTCTTGACTTATTAAAGAATTGACCAATTTATGTTCAGATCTTATCTGCTCTGCGACTCTGTGTAGTCCATGAGCGAAACAAGTTACGTGTCGTACTTTAGTGTACTTTTTCTTCAAAATCTTGCCAGCAGCAAGTATGTACGCTGCGCTATCCGAACAGAATATTAAAAATTTGTTCATATTATCTGTAAAATTATCCTCCCACAAAAAATTCAAGCTTTCGTCAATGGCTTATTCATCTTGATATTTTCGGTTTTAAATATTTAGCCGACGCAATAATAATTCAGATAATATAGATGTAAAGCAGCTGTCTAAATTGACAATGTCAAATAATTAGTTGCTAAATGTCTCATAAATTTGTAAATTAGTAACTTTGAAAAGAAAGGTTGCATATGGTAAAAAAAATTATATCGATTAATGGTGACTTTGTTAAAAGAAATTGAAAAATAACCCAAAACATTTACGACATAACATTTAGGTGTTCCTGAAATCGATTTATGAAAATAAATGTTAAGTACTTACTTCCAATTTACGAGTAGGTACCATACTAAGTACATTAGATAAATGAATAATTTTATTATTCAAGCCTAAAATAATAATTATAAAAACGACTCCATACCTTTTGTGTAAAATTTGTCACCGGTACTCCGCCCTCTAGAAATCACATAAAGACATGGTGTTAATGGCATTAACATAGATAATTTCAATCGTATTCTAATTAATTAAGGATATTAACATTATTAACTAACTTTAATTAATCATTGTTGTCATTGTTGTTGAAATTATCTATACCGAAAATGTTAAAAATATCCAATTGCGCACATGTGCGCTTTGGTATCTGTTTCATGTCAACATTAATATAATCTGAAATACATATATAAACGTATTCCCAAAGTTATTTTTGTATTGCCAAAGCTGCCATTTCACTGTCACAAACATCGCAATAGGTAATTATTTATGTCAAATTCCTTAACACATTGGCCTGGAACATGTTAATGTTTCTTACTTGAATTATTGCCAGATTAAATTGGTTCTATTTACAACGTAGGTACCAGTTTTAACTCGTACTTTTGCAGTCTTTTTTACACATAAAGCTAAGCGGGCCACGAAATAGCCCTTGACATTATTTATTTAATCTTTATTGCAAAACAGGAGAACTTATAATACAAACAGGCGTACTTAATGCTATAAAGCATTCTCTACCAGTCAACCTTAAGGCAAAGCTGGTAACATTATCTCTTCTACAATGTTTTTTTTATGATCTATGTTTCTTGACCCTACTTTTTAAGAGAAATTACTAAAAAATGAGTAGCAAATAAAGAAAATTATAAATACCTTAATTACCTATATTGTACGAAATTGGAACAAAGTTCTAGAGATGCTCATATTTTGTAAACAACAGCCAGAAAATGACTCGTTAGCTGGCAATTGTAAAAATGATAATAAGTACAGTATACGGCAATCAACATGAGGAAATCATTTTTTTTTATTACATTCCAAAGCGAGTAGTTAGTAATAAGTCAAAAATTACACGTACATGTTGTTTACACAAAGAAATGTAATCCATAAAAGCGGGGTCCTTTTTTTTGATCGTAAGCGTAGGATGCGCAATCCTTCCCCCACCACGTCATCTAATGCTCAAGAGGTTTGCCGGCTGTAATAGCGAGTGAAATTGTCTGTGTTATTTGAATCGCATTTAGTTAGTACCTACAACTTAAATATTTTTTCATACCTTCGCAGAGAACGGGTTTTTGTAAGAAAAAGTCAAGGCTATCTGTTTTTTCTTGTAGAGAGACGAATACAATGCTAGGTGTAAAACCAACAATTATTAGTTTTTTTTTTCTATTTGTTAAGACTTAAGACTTAATTTACTGACACGAAATTCACCAGCAATGTTAACGTATCAACCAAAATGCGGCTTTAAGTATGTCTGAGGAAAGGAGGTCCAAATAAAAAAAAAATATATTTAGAAATGTTTACGATTTTGTATTTAACAATAAACTACTTAAACGCTATAGGCCAATCAAATTTGAATTTTTCGAAGATTTAATTCCCATAAAGCTGGAAATCGTTTTAATACCTTCATTTGGTCCTAAATACGTGTAATCTGAGTTTGCCCAATCCCAACAGGTGTGCATAAATGTTTGCTCTTTTTTCATGTAGCACAAAAACGCTACCTCGGATAGAAAATGTATTCTATTCAATATTATAGAAGGTCAAATTCTGCGTCGAATGAATATCTTAAACTTCAAATTCGGTTCAGAAGTATAGTCGAAATCAAAGGTTAGAAACTGGGAAAATTTTGTCGTTTAGGTGCAAACTTCCATTTTGCGACTTTTCAAGACCGACATCTTTTAAAAAATATATATACCTGCTGAAAAACCAATAGAATAAAAAAATTAAAAAAATCAATTTCACATTATATACATTGACCTTCTTCAATATTGAATAGAATAGGTACATTTTCCGTCTGTCGTACTGTTTTTGTGCACATACAAAAAACTGAAAAAAGAGCAAAAATTTCGCGGTTATTGGGCTCCCAAGTAAAGTTATGCACACCTCCTGGGATGGTGCAAACTCGGATTACATGCATTTAGGACCAAATGAAGGTATTAAAACGATTTCCAGCTTTATGGGAATTAATTTCTCAAAACGTTTTTTTTGGATCTAATTTGCTTGACTAAAGTATTTCTTACATGGCCTTTTCATTTCGAAGCGATTGTTGTAAGTGGCTAAGCAATTGCTTTGTTTGTCTTAAGATAAGCTCCGTTCTAGAAAAACCGGTCAAGTGCGAGTCTGTCTCGCGCACCGACGGTTCCGTACAAACTTTCACCAGGCTTTATTAAGAAAAAAGCGGCCAAGTGCGAGTCGGACTCGCACATGTAGGGTTCCGTAAAATAAATTGCTTTTTACGATTTATGACGTATTAAAAAAAAACTACTTACTAGATCTCGTTCAAAGCAATTTTCGTTGGAAGTTTGCATGTTAATGTACATCATACATTTTTTTTAGTTTTATCATTCTCTTATTTTAGAAGTTACAGGGGGGGGGGGGGGGCACACATTTTACCACATTGGAAGTGTCTCTCGCGCAAACTATTCAGTTTAGAATAAAATTATGTTAGAAACCTCAATATCATTTTTGAAGACCTATCCATAGATACCCCCCCACATATATGGGTATGATGAAAAAAAATTTTTTGAGTTTCAGTTCTAAGTATGGGGAACCCCAAAAGTTATTATTTTTATTCTATTTTTGTGTGAAAATCTTAATGCGGTTTACATAATACAACAGTATAGCTCTTATAGTTTCGGAAAAAAGTGGCTGTGACATACGGACGGACAGACAGACAGACCGACAGACAGACATGACGAATCTATAAGGGTTCCGTTTTTTGCCATTTGGCTACGGAACCCTAAAAAATCTATGTTGGTTTTTCAGAGATAATTCTTTATCAAGTGAACCAATTTCGATAATTCTTTTTTTATTTGCTAGAAGGTACCTTCAGAACACTTCCATACAGAAGAAAAAATCAACACAAAAGTATTAAATTACAAAGTTAAATATTAAATGATTTTTTAAGAATAAAAAAAATGCGATAGGTCGTTATACTTTTCCGGTAATATTAATTATATATATTATTTTCAAATTTTTCGCTTGGTAAACTTCGGAGATAAGGGGGGGAATGGAATTTTTTTCTTCATTTTCCTTTGTAAATTAAAATTTTACCTCTATAGAAAAAAAAAGAAAAACTGTTTTAGAATGTGCAATTCAAACCCTTTCATATGATATCCCACTTGGCCTACTAACTAGACTTTTAATTTTTCGATTCATTGCATTTCTACCTATAGAATCCGTGCGCTTGCGTCTAGCACCGGCGTGGACGCTCCGTATCGTATTACGGAACCCTGAACACGATTGATGTGTTTGGGTTATCAAGTCCACTACGGAACGTAATCGATCTTCCGTTGTTTAATCCGCATCATCACCAGCGTTAATATCTGCTATAACAACGCGCTCATAAATATCTGACACGACTTTATTTCTACGGCCGTTAATAGGACGTGACCTCAGAGCATAGAATACTAGAGAGAGGACAATCCGCCGGCGGCCGCGTCGCAGTTGTTAGCTCAATGGGCTTACTCTGCCATACTGTGCACGCGTGCTGATCGCAGAGAATAGACATAGACATCCTTTATTGGTAATGAGGTATTACAAGTCATTGTTTACAATAAAAATAGAACATTCATTTGTAAATTAAATTAACAAGATTATTAGTTTATTATATTATATATTATTATTACATATTTTATATTCTAAAAATTCCTTAAAACTATAGAAACATTGCTCAAGAAGCCATTTTGCAAAAATGCGGTGTGGTCTGGTGTAATATTACGTTTTTTCGCAAAATGCCTGATATGATGCACGTGTATTGTCCAATAAGAGCAGCGTAGGTATACAAGTGTGTGTGTTTTAGATGATTGCGTGCTTTGTCTTGGCAATTACTTGGGCTTTGTGTGGGTTAATGTACTTGCGACAGGCGTACTCAATACAAATCGGCCGGCATGTCCGATCTCCTTATATTCATATATACATCTGTGGACGTGACCATTACCGTACCTATATTATATTTCTACGTTTCACCATTAGGGCACAGCAATATAACTTCGTCAAAAACCGAAAATACCGCGAAAGTTTTTATTATAACCCTAAATGGCTAGTTTTTGATAGTACCTTCTCAAGGCGTTTTTAAAGTAGACTAAATTTGCTACAATATGGGACTAGAATAGTCGTTTGTTACACCTTGTATATCGATAATATCGATATTGTGATTGGCGGCCTGTATTCCAATACTTTTACTGAATATAATAAGGCGCCATTATTATGTAAACCGCTCAATTATGATCCTAGATCATATATTGTGCGCGAGAATTCCTATTAAACGTGTTTTATGATGCTATAATTGTGTTGTTAATTGTTTATTTATGCCTAAGAATCTTATACCTGATTTAATTTATAAATTCTTATTTACTAGTTTTTTATTTACCCGGATCTTTAACGATGTAAGAAATATTTGTAACAACAATTAATAATTGTATTTATGACTAGCATTTGCCCGCGACTTCGTAAAGTTCGTGTACGTGAACTTCCGTATCAATCCATTGTTTAGATTAGGAGTAAAATCAGTTCAACCACGGATCTAGTTGATAGTTAAGTTACCAATTACATAAACTAGTCAGACTTTGCTTTTCGATTCGATCTTTCGTACGGAATATTATGGTGTTATATGTTATGGAAACTTGTAATAAACAGTACGGTAATAGTGGCGGAAGTCAGTTCGCCGAATAATTGGTATTGAGCACACTGCAGGCGCATTGCCAAAACACGAGCGTCGTCGGTCAGAGCCGGTGCATGTTCGGAATTTTAAGCATGGAATCCACGTACATATTCCGTTCATATACATTTCTCTATACTAATAATATTCATGTTTGAAAGAAAGAAAGAAAAAAAAAAAACGTTTATTCGTGGACAAAACAATGGGTGTAAAAAACAAAACACAGAACGTAAAAATAGCAGGGTCCACGAAAAGGCCCCCACTCAGCATGGTGCTAACCTAGAAGGCCAGCGCTGGTCTTCCGTCGGAACCTTGACCTCCTGTTACCTCCTGGAAGGCAACACAAAACAAATACCTACGCTAAACATAATATATATCTTAAAACTATTCCAAAACCAGAGCCATATTCGTGCCAGACTGGCACGGCAGATTGCATCGTGTGAACGCGTCGCCAAACTGTGTGTCAGTGTCACTGTCAGCTTGACAGACCGAACGCAACTTTTATTTCAGATAGTGATAGTTTGTATGTAGAGATAAGGATGACTCACGCTAGAAACAGCCTTATCCGGCCCGGGCTGTTTTCTAAGAAAAACGGCGGCGTTTTTGCGCGGCTGAGCCATACCCAAGCCCGGCCGAGTCGGCCGGGCCGTGCCGACACCGAGCCGCTACCGAGCCTCGGCCGTGGCTCGGCCGCGCAAAAACGTCGTCGTTATTCCTAGAAAACGGCCTGGTACGGACACGGCCCGTTCTAGCGTGAGTCATCCAATAGTCTCCGAAATTACACGCCGATTTTAAAAATTCTGTCATGGTAGATATGTCCTTCTGGATGAATATAGGCTATTTTGTTCCGCGCATATCGCTGGCATTTTGTGTAATTCCTGGACGGAGCCGCGCGGGCGGCTATATAGTAAGTAGTTCATAGTGAAGCGTTCGGCGACTCCGATGCAGACAGACTAGTGTTAAAGTAAATTTACACATTTGAAAAACTAATTATATAATAGCATGACCTGAAATATAGAACTAAGTTACTTATAAGACCTTTTGTGTCCCTTAACAGGGTGTCATGGAAGGCTTTTTGTATAATTGTATATAACATCTCATGTACATGTATAGTGTGCAGGACAACCATCTACGTAAATACTGATAAAATAGATTGCCTGTAACCTAGCTTATAACCCTCTTACAACGTAAGCATTGTATTACAGTCGCCTTATATAATTTGTAGTCGAAATAAATAATAATAGGTCTCACACTTAATTCCTACCTAGTTAAGAGGTAATATACTGTTGGGTTTATAAGTAAAGAGTGGCTAAACACTAAGTTTCCACTAGAAATATAGATAGATTAAGAGGAAGCCTTTAGATCCTATCCGCGCACTGGCCAAGCATAGACTGATGGGCGAGCGAGGGGGGAAGCTCGGTATTTATACCCCAGGTGGGGGCCGAGGTACGTATATAGACAGCGACACGAAAAAACCCGCGCTTTAGATGCGATTGGCCGGCAAACGGAGAGGATCTCGGGTGATAATGCATTACGAATGTCATAGAAATAAGTATAAAACACTGTAAATAACGTATTAGCCTAAGATTATTGTCATAAATAAATGAGATGTCGTTTCGCGCCAAAAATTTCCCGCCAATACTTTCCCGCCCATATTTCCCGCCAAAAGCACGGGCGGGCGGGCTGCGGGGCAAGGAATTTCATGGTATAAATATGGCGTCCGGGCCTCATGAAATTCAGTTCTACAAATACCTACGAAACGGCATCAACTCGGAAAAGAAAACAAGTCTTTCACTCAGCTGCTCCCTCATCGGAATCCCGTCAAATTCAGTTGCACAACCAGTGCATAGGTGCATCAGGCACATAATGGTCCTTCAGTAAGCCGGATATTCAAGAAAGAAATTGCAGTTTAAGCACAGCTACAGCCTCAAGAAAAAAAGAAGATTCCAGTGAAATTGAAAGAACGTTGCCGAGAAATTATCGTCGAAAATGGGTCCAGTCACAAGGTCATCGGCGCCGGGGCAGTCGTTAGCCCAGCTCATCTTCGGGACAGAGCAACCGCCGAGGACCTCAAGAGAAGAAACAAGTAGAGACTCAACATACACGCCACCGACGGCGTCGGACAACGCGACGACGACGGACAACGCGACGAGCACGGACACGATCACTGAGACGCCGCCGTTATCTCAGGAATCGTCACAGACGGGGACGACGCCACGTCCCCCCGCGCCGCCACCGTCGTCGAAGTCACGCGCAACGACCACGAGCCGCCGTGCGCAACGCTTAGCCAAAGCAAAAGAAGAGATGTTACGCATCAAGCTTGAACTCGCCCAAGCACACATCGCCACACTAGAAGCCGAACAAAGCGACGAAGACGAAGGAACTGTGGTTTCCGCCACGCAAGTGAACGAGCAAATCGACGCCTGGTTCGAGAAAAACCACGAGATGCCCGCTATCACTCAAGAACCACACCTTCCTGAAGAAAAGGGGAACAATCCTGACGAAGAAAAAGCAACGGTCCAGCAGCCACTGCCGCGCGCCGAGACCCAGCTCCCCCCGCCGCCCAGCGCACCCGTCGCCGCCGCCGTCGCGACGCCAGTGCCAGCGGGGAACGCCCCCCTCAGGGACCCCCCCCCAGTCTTCACGCCCGCGCCGCCCTGCGCGAATCGCTATGAACAAAGCGGCACCACCAACGCAGTGCCGCAAACAACACAGCAAGTTAACCTATCCGAGCTCGCATCCGCGATCGCTCTAGCCGCCCGCGCTGGCAGCGCCGCCCCCCGATTCGCAACCGAATTACCTGCCTACGCCGGGTCGCATCAAGAATGGCTCACCTTCAAAGCCTCGTACGAAGAATCTCAAATGAAGTTCACCGAAACAGAAAATATAGCGAGACTACGAAGATCACTGAAAGGGAGAGCAAAAGAATCAGTTGAGAACCTTCTCATCTACCAAGCTCCGGCCGCCGAGATAATCAAAACGCTAGAAACACGCTTCGGGAGGCCCGATACCATAGCACTAATTGAATTAGAAAGGCTCCGCGCGCTGCCCCGCCTCACAGACGGCGCGCGGGACCTCTGCTCCTTCTCGTGCCGTGTTGCGAATGCCATCGCCACCCTCCGAGCGTTAGATCGCGCACAGTATCTCTACAGCCCTGAGACTACTAAAGCGATCCTAGACAAGCTGACACCGAACCAAAGATACAGGTGGTTCGACTTCGCCGCCACCACCGTGTCCGCGGAACCAGAGCTAATAAAAATCTCCGCCTTCCTACAACGAGAAGCACAGTACTGCGCAGCCTACGCGCAACCGGAAACAAGCGAACCTCCGCCAAGACGAGTGCACAAAGCCTACGCCACCTCCGAGAGACCAGCCAGTAAATGTTCGTGCTGTCAGAGCGAGACGCACAGCATCGACAAGTGTCCGAAATTTACGGCTGAAGAAATCGACGAGCGCTGGAAGTTAGCTAAAGAAAAAAGACTATGCTTCAGATGCCTAAAATACAAGGGCAGAACGCACCACTGCAAACGGGTGAAGTGCGAGCGAGACGGCTGCGAGTACTTTCATCACAAATTATTGCACAATAAGAAGCCCGCGCCCGCCGACAACGAAGCCGTTACCTCAACGTGGACGACCCGCCGGTCCCGCGCCTTTCTCAAGATATTACCCGTGACAATAAAGGGGCCCAAAGGGGAGGTCAAGACTTCGGCTTTGATGGACGACGGAAGCACTATCACGCTCCTGTCAGAAGAAATCGCCAACAAAATCGGCCTAGACGGGCCTACAACGCCGCTGCGCATAGAGGCAATCACCAGTGAAAAAATAAACGCAACGAAATCCCGCCGAGTCCCGCTCCTCATACGCGGACAAGGCGGGGAGGTGCGCATACACGCCCGCACAATTCCCAACCTACGCTTATCACCCCAAACGATAAGCGAAGACGATATCAGTACGTGCCCACACCTGCGAGACATAGAGCACCTACTGAGATACGACACGGCCGAACCGGGAATACTGCTCGGGCAAGACAACTGGCATCTGTTAATACCAGAAGAAATCCGACGCGGCGACAGAAATCAACCCGTCGCCAGCCGACTACCGCTCGGATGGGTGTTACACGGCGCGCACACCCGCGCCCCCCTACAAGGCGAGGGCATCCACCATATCGTCAGCCATATCTCCAATCAGCCAGCCGAAGAAAGGGAATCGCTAACAAGCGAGGAAGACGTCGACCGGCAGTTAAAAGAATACTTCGCCATCGAAAATATGATGATAGAGCCGAAACGACCCAAATCCGACCCGGAAGAACGCGCCCTCGCTCAGCTCGCGCGATCAACCACGCTCACGGCCGACGGCCACTATCAAGTGCCTCTACTATGGAAAAACGAAGACGACAAACTGCCGGACAACTACGAGAACGCGCTCAAACGCCTACACAGCATCGAGAAAAAACTAGATCGAGATGAAGAGTTCAAGAAGCGCTACAACGCCGAAATGGACCACCTAATCGAGCGAGGTTACGCCGAGCCAGCCCCGCCAAAGAATAACAACGAAAAAAACTGGTATCTACCGCACTTCGCCGTATTGAATCCTATGAAGAGAGATCGCGTCAGAGTGGTCCATGATGCTGCGGCCCGTACTCGAGGCGTATCACTCAACGACAAACTCCTCACAGGCCCCCCCCTCCTCCAATCACTTCCGGGGGTGCTCATGAGGTTCCGTCAGCACAAAATCGCCGTGTCCGCCGACATAGAAGCAATGTTTATGCACGTAAAAATAAAGCCCGAAGACCGCAACGCGCTACGATATCTGTGGCGTGGGAACCGCCGGGACGACACGCCCCCGGAAGAATGGCGTATGAGCTCCCTTGTCTTCGGTGCAACCTGCAGCCCTACGATCGCTATATATGTAAAGAACGCGAACGCCGAAAAATATAGGGAAACGAACCCTGAAGCCGCCGAGGCCATTGTACGTAATCACTACGTAGACGATTACCTACAGAGTTTCAAGTCAGAAGAGGAAGCGATCAAGATAGCCGCCGAAGTACGAGATATACAGAAAAACGCCCACTACAATCTCCGTAAGTGTTCGTCCAACTCGGCGGGAGTGCTACTAGCGGTGGCCAATGAGAACACAGACCCCTCAGAAGAAAACACCGCAAGCAAGAAAAATCGCACCCCCACCACCGAGCCTTCAAACCTCCACGAACACGCCCGGGAGGTGGCAAACGAGCGCACGAGCCCCGCACACGTAGAGCTCGACGCGAAAGAAATGAAAAATGAACGCGTACTCGGACAAGTTTGGAAGCCCGCCACAGATGAAATCGCTTTCAACTTGGACCTGAGCCGATTGCCGCCCGACGCACTCAATGAAAAAAAACCGACTAAGCGCTTGGTACTGAGAGTGATGATGTCCGTCTTCGACCCCCTTGGGCTGGCCTCACCCGTCACCGTCCAAGCGAAGAAAATACTACAAGAAATATGGAGAAGAGGCACGACATGGGACGCAGCAATAGACGACGACCTCGCGCAGAAATGGACCTTATGGACCACACAGCTGACAGCGCTCCGCGACGTCGCCATACCCCGGTGCTACCCATATTATAGCACCGCGGTAACCCGGGAGCTGCACACATTCGTCGACGCCTCCCTCACCGCATACACGTGCGCTCTATACTGGCGTACGGTAACCGCGGACGGACAAATACACGTGTCCCTCATCACCGCGAAGGCCAAGGTCGCCCCCCTCAAAGTGACCTCGGTCCCACGCCTGGAGTTACAGGCAGCGGCGATGGGCGCACGAATGGCCGTCACCGTGGTAGAAGAACACGACCTGAAACCGACCAGTAAGACATACTGGTCGGACAGTCGCACCGTGCTCACCTGGATTCGCACCGGCGCCCGCTCATACAAACCCTTCGTCGCGCATCGATTAGCCGCCATCGAAGAAACAACGACAGTACGCGAATGGAAATGGGTACCTACGCGCCACAACGTCGCAGATATACCTACCAGAGAGCTCCCGCCAGACTTCAACAGCAGCCACCGCTGGTTCCATGGGCCCGACTTCCTGTACAATGACTACACAACATGGCCCGCCGAACCACAACAACAAAATAATGCACCGACCGGCGAAGAAAATAAAATAGCAACCGAAATTTGTAACAAAATCACGCACACACCGTGGTTACCGCCGGCGGAAAGGTTCTCGCGCTGGGAGCGCCTACTACGCACACTAGCGCGAGTACTACAGTTCATAGAACTATGTCGTCCTAACAAAGGCCGAACTCACTACAAAAGAACACTCAAGAACAAAGAAAAGGACCCCGAGTGGAACAGAAAACACAAGCGACCCGCACCCGCCGCGCCGCGACAGGCCCGGCCCGCATCAAAAACCTACTTACCAATTGACGCGCGGTACCTAATAGAAGCGGAACGCCTAATAGTACGAGAGAGTCAACGAGACAGCTTCAGCGACGAAATTCAGAGACTAATGCAGGGCAAGCCGCCGGCCACGAATAGTCGCTTACGCCCCTTAGCGATCGAACTCATCGACGGCGTGATAACGCTAAAAACGCGCATCAACGAAGCAAACGACATAACCACAACGCAAAAACGGCCGTCCGTATTGGACGGAAATCACGCGGCCATCCGACTGTACATCGACTGCGTGCACCGACAAATGAACCATCACGGAGTTGAAGCGACAGTGAACGAATGCAAACAACACTACGCCATACTACGACTACGTACAGTCGCCCGAATGATTATCCATCGATGTCTGCCATGCCGGCGACGAAAATCCAAGCCGACTGTACCTCCGACGGGAAATCTGCCGCGCTGCCGCCTCGCACATCACGAGAGAGCCTTCACATACACGGGCGTCGATCTGTGGGGCCCCGCGACTATTACAGTAGGCCGAGGGACACAGAAGAGATATGTAGCGCTATTTACATGCCTTACAACGCGCGCTATACATATGGAAATAGTGCCCAGTCTAAGCGGCGAATCCGCCATAATGGCTCTACGAAGAATGATCGCGCGTCGAGGCACACCTACGGAGATTTGGTCGGACAACGGGACGAACTTCCACTCTGCGGATAAGATGCTGCGGGCGGCCGCCGAAGACGCGATGCGAGAGGAGGCGGGGCGACGACAAATAATATGGCGCTTCATCCCCCCTTCGGCGCCATTTATGGGCGGGGCGTGGGAGCGAATGGTGCGAGCGGTAAAAGACACTCTTTACACTGTCCTGAAAGAGCGTCACCCCTCGGAGGAGGTCTTCGCCACGACCCTGGCTGAAGCAGAATACATCGTGAACAGCCGCCCCCTCACACACGTGTCCGTGGAGCCCGATGACCCCGAAGCCCTATCACCGAATCACTTCCTACTCGGCGGATCCGGCAGAGTGCAGTCGCCCGGTACCTTCAACGACAAGGACCTAGTCGGCCGAGCAACGTGGAGGACGAGCCAACGACTCGCGGACCACTTCTGGAGTCGATGGGTCCGCGAGTACCTACCTACACTTCAAGACCGGCGGGAGCCGTATAGGCGCGGCCGGCCCATAGAAATCGACGACATCGTACTCATCGGCGACGGGACCCTCCCACGCAATACTTGGCCCATGGGTAGAGTGATCGCCAAGTACCCGGGACCCGACGGCGAGACAAGAGTGGTGGACGTCAGAACAAAGGGCGGAGTGCTACGGCGACCGACCAAGAAGCTCGCGATTTTACCTACCAAGGATGACGACCTGCACGCCAGCGAGCTGGAACACCGGCCGGGTGTTCCACGGCGGGAGAAATGTGCAGGACAACCATCTACGTAAATACTGATAAAATAGATTGCCTGTAACCTAGCTTATAACCCTCTTACAACGTAAGCATTGTATTACAGTCGCCTTATATAATTTGTAGTCGAAATAAATAATAATAGGTCTCACACTTAATTCCTACCTAGTTAAGAGGTAATATACTGTTGGGTTTATAAGTAAAGAGTGGCTAAACACTAAGTTTCCACTAGAAATATAGATAGATTAAGAGGAAGCCTTTAGATCCTATCCGCGCACTGGCCAAGCATAGACTGATGGGCGAGCGAGGGGGGAAGCTCGGTATTTATACCCCAGGTGGGGGCCGAGGTACGTATATAGACAGCGACACGAAAAAACCCGCGCTTTAGATGCGATTGGCCGGCAAACGGAGAGGATCTCGGGTGATAATGCATTACGAATGTCATAGAAATAAGTATAAAACACTGTAAATAACGTATTAGCCTAAGATTATTGTCATAAATAAATGAGATGTCGTTTCGCGCCAAAAATTTCCCGCCAATACTTTCCCGCCCATATTTCCCGCCAAAAGCACGGGCGGGCGGGCTGCGGGGCAAGGAATTTCATGGTATAAATATGGCGTCCGGGCCTCATGAAATTCAGTTCTACAAATACCTACGAAACGGCATCAACTCGGAAAAGAAAACAAGTCTTTCACTCAGCTGCTCCCTCATCGGAATCCCGTCAAATTCAGTTGCACAACCAGTGCATAGGTGCATCAGGCACATATAGGTACATGACTTTACAAATAAATATTTTGAATCTAGATTTTAATGCGACCTTCATGAAATCGTCGTCAGGTATATCGTATACAATGTATGTATAATGTATAATCAATGGATATTGGCCACTGCCGACTACTTACATACACTTATTTAAGTAGTTATTCGTTTATGTGTCTAAGTATGTATGTGTATGTGTGTGTATGTGTATATATGTATATATATATATATATATTAGTGCTCATAACTAGACCAATTTGTGCAAAATTGACCCCAGAGTACACGACTGTCAGACTAGTTATGTTAGATGCGAGAATGTGCATATTATGAATGTGCAGATAAACATTAAGTATTTAACTAAATGCCTACATTAAAACATTTATCAACGCATGCAAGGCCAGTAACATCTTCCAGCTAACAAGCTAACAAGGATGATGATTAGTGTTGTGATACACTTATATAATTCCCTTTTAATACGAAACACGACTCGACTCATTAATAGGACTCCATTTATTGCACGACAACTAAGGGACTTTCATGAGTCTATTTTACGTTCGAGTCCATCTGTGTAAGGAATTCAAACAGCGGTTTTTTTAGTTTGGGCTCGCCTCACTTCGATGAATACACGACTGTCAGACTAGTTATGTTAGATGCGAGAATGTGCAGATGAACATTAAGTGATTAACTAAATGCCTACAATAAAGCATTTATCAACGCATGCAAGGCCAGTAACACCTTCCAGCTAACAAGCTAATTAACAAGGATGATGATTAGTGTTGTGATACACTTAAATAATTCGACTTGGAATTAATAACGAAACACGACTCGACTCATTAGGACTCCATTTTTTGCGAGACAACTAAGGGACTTTCGTGAGTTCGAAAAGCGGTTTTTTTTTTAGTTTCGACCTGCCTCAAATAAATTTAAGACATATTACATTAAGGACACACCCGTTTAGCGGACATTAATAAATAAATAATAATAATAATAAATATTACGGGACAATCTTACACAAATCAACCTAGGCCCACGGTAAGCTCAGTTAGGCTTGTGTTGTGGGTACCAGGCGATGATATATATAATAAGATACAAACATATAGATACTTATATACATACATAACATCCATAACTCAGGAACAAATATTCGTGATAAATACACAAATAAATGCCCTGACCGGGATTCGAACCCGGGACCTCCAGCTTCGTAGGCAGAGTCACTACCCACTGGGCTACGGAGGCCGTTAATTATGTTACATTATTGTAACATCGAAAAGACAAACAATAAAGAACTTTCTATCTATCTATCTGCGTCACTTCGATGAATCGTTACCCTTTTTGTTCGATGGTAAAGTTGTATAATTATTTTCTCTATTCACAACAGGCAGAGAGAAGAACAGAATAGCGATTACTCCACCGACAAAAGCCCGGCTGTTAAGTTTATGATGATGATTCACAACAGTTTAATTTACGTTTTGTTGCGAATATTTAGCGTCGAGACTAATTGTGAAACTAGTGATGGAAGTGAACGACACCAGTTTCTTTGAACATTCATGTTTCTAGTTGCACAGAAGACTCAAGTTGAACTAGACTCGATTTGCAGGAGTCTTCGAGTTCACATATCCCTGTGTATTATATGAGTTGGGACTCCAGAACACGAGTCTTTTACAACACTAGATGAGATGCAGGCCACCTGGCCTTTGCGAGGCGGGTGAGCAAAGCGATGTATGTGCATACAGCAGAATTGTCGACTTGTCTACGTAACATGCTCGCAGGGTCGCAGGGGATACGAACGTCGGGTAGGTCTAAATGTCACTTATTATATGGAAAATTGACAGTTAAATCGTACCGACGCGCGTTCGGAACGTTACGTGATTGCCCCTCAGTAGCACAGTGATGGCACTGGTCGTGTATTCATCGCATGAACTGCGTAATAACAAGTATGGTCGAACTCACGAGGGGTTGTGAACACTTTTGTACAGTGACACTGACACACAGTTTGGCGACGCGTTCACACGATGCAATCTGCCGTGCCACTCTGGCGTCGGATTTGGAATAGTTTTAAGATATATTATGTTTAGCGTAGGTATTTGTTTTGTGTTGCCTTCCAGGAGGTAACTCATGTAAAGGTTCCGACGGAAGACCAGCGCTGGCCTTCTAGGTTAGCACCATGCTGAGTCGGGGCCTTTTAGTGGACCCTGCTATTTTTACGTTCTGTGTTTTGTTTTTTACACCCATTGTTTTGTCCACGAATAAATGTTTTCTTTCTTTCTTTCTTTCTAAATAAACTGCTATTAGAAATTGCCGAACGGGCGAGAGCGACAAGGTATTAAAGTGTTCAGTTTCTTATGACGACCGCTTTAGCCTAGTTGGTAGGTGACCCTGCCTACGAAGCAAGAGGTCCTGGGTTCGAATCCCGGTAAGGGCATTTATTTGTGTGATGGGCACGAATATTTGTTCCTGAGTCATGGATGTTTTCTATGTATTTAATTATTTATTTCTTTATATAAGTATGTTTACCGTCGTCTAGTACCCATAGTTCGAGCTTTGCTTAGTTTGGGACTAGGTAGATTTGTATAAAATTGTCCGCAAGTATTTAAAAATATTTATGAGTTTGACTGTTGAAAACCAATACCAAAATAGACATACAATGAATTACAATTGCTATTCTACTCTACGGGTTTTTACGAGGTTTATACTATTTAGGTACTCTGATTTACTTACTTACTCTGATTTATTAATTTATTTACTCTGATTTTAATTGCATTTTTCTTTTATTACAGGTAAGCTACGGCATCTGTTGATTCCTAGAGGAAAATAAACATATTCATAAGCAATAAGCAGTACAATGCATATTCAAAGCCAATTCAATACGAACCATCGCCGACATAGTCAACTCAGAAGTCGTGATTGTGAATTTATGGTGTCTTGCTGTTTGTAAGTATTATTTAGACTTGTAATTCACTCCATAGATATATATACATCATCATTAGATTTTTAACGGACAAATTCGTCTACGTTTCATCGTTTATCTAGCTTAGGATATCAAAGGGAATTAATTATTGTAATAGTTTTGCACATTTCGATTCATAAGGACTTTTCAATCACAGCAATGTTTTTGCTTTTCAAATTGGTTTTCCTTGAAATCACATGAAAATTAACGCACGATTTTTAAATCTTATATGGAATAAGTATATAGGGTAGGTATGGGTGCCCTAAATTCAGCCGATGTTTTTGTACTATGTTGGTTATAAATGCATAAATAATGCGATCATTGATTTACTGTTAAGTTGATGGGCACTGTACTACGATGATGTTCGCAAATATCGCAATGCACGTACATCGCACAAAAGCCACTTTCGTGCAATTATATTTTGGTCGACTCCGCGCCAATATTTTGTCTTTTTTATGTATATTTGAGATGTTTTAAGTCAGTTATAGACACAATATAGATTGTTGTAAATTGACTTGAAATATATAATGTAGATGAAGTGAAAGTCTGAAATCTGAAGTGATACTTCTCGTCACGACGTTTCGTCGTAGTGTTGCCGCGATTCCATCTTGAAAGAAAACTCGGGTAAGTAAACAACGAATATTAACAACAAGTAATCATGTAAAATTTCCAAACTGCCCAAGTTCAAGCTAGTGCCTTAACTAAACACACAGTAGACTCTCTAATGTTTAAAGTAGAGTGTCTAATTAATAAAGGAGAGTTTTTGTCGACCAAAGCAGAATTTCTCAATAAATAGAATGCAAGTAGTGTGTCTAAATAATGGACAAAGTCGAGTTTCCAACGGCCATAGTAGAATGTTCAATGGACAATGTCGATATAATTATATGTCTATATTCCTTCAATATTCTAGTTTTGTTTTTGTTAGTTTTTGCCGATTTATGAGCGGTAATTGTAATATCCTGCACCTGCATTGGCTGCAGGAGTGGAGGTAGTCAGCTGTCAACCGCCGTGCCGTTCGGACGTGCATGGAGTGAGTAGATAACGAGGTGTGTTAGTTTTGCATTTATTATATTTAATAGTTGGAGCTATTAAGAATCGAAGGCCAATGAAATGTACATACAAATAATGAAACCAGAATAAGAGAGAAACCGCAAATGTCTCGGTGAGATCATTCTCAGGTCGAGGATGACTCAAATTAAAATACAGAACTTACAATAAAAGCTTGACATGTGTGTGTGTGACTAGCAAAACTACTGCGTGCAATGTGCACAGTATAGGTCTAAAGAACAGAGGGGTAATCACGTAACGTTCCGAACGCGCGTCGGTATAATTTAACTGTCAATTTTCCATATAAAAAGTGACATTTAGACCTACCCGACGTTCGTACAATGCGTTACGTGATCAACCTGCTGAGTAGATTTTCTCGGGAAACGCCGCTTCGTCAGTTATGTTCCCCGGAAGGTTAACGTCTGAAGGAGCGCGTGTAGGGTTGCCAGACGTCAGGAATTTTCCTGACATGTCAGGAATACGGCCGGAATACGAAAATGTCAGGAATTTTGCCAGGTATCTCAAAATTTGTGTCTGGTAACCCGAGGGTAACCCTAAGCACGTGCGACAGCTAAATTTCAATACGGTTGAAATAGACCCACAAGGAAGTTTTGGGACATAATTATAACCAAAACGATATTTAGTCTGCTTATAGATGTGAATGGGGAACTACTGTCCACCCCCGTTCATCCATGAAGATTATAATATGTGAGTGAACGGGATCGAGGGCGCCCTTAGGAATACAATTCCTATTCGATTTTAGAAGTGCGTGACTTGGGTATTTTGTTTTCTTTAACGTTGGCATTTCAGCAGGCTTTTAATAATACTTATCTAGTCTTGGTATGGGCTGACAAAAAAGTCGCGAGTCATTGGTATTAAGTTTATTAGTAAGTTTTGAATGCGCATTCAACTGTGTCAATATTAATTGAGTGAATGCAGTGGCAGTTAAACCCTGCTGGGTTTTGTCCGCTGCCTGGCCGTGTATTGTAAAATAATTATATATATAAATAAATAAAATATATATATATATGTTTGTTGGAATTTGTCTTATTGGGTCGCCAGGACGTTCGACTCTCCATACAAACGTAGTTTGGTTCTCATTTCAAAACAACATGCTAGAATAAAATGAAACTTTGTGTACACAATGGGGTCCGCCATATGCCAACAGAAACTAGTTTCCGACCTAGATATCTATCCCATTCTGTATAAACTGTTTTATATTATTCCAGCATTATTAAACAATATCATTACTTAAGGGAGGCAACGTTTCGTGTCGCTTCAAATACAAAGGTTTTTCGGTCCGCATTGCTTAACGTTTTCCGGAATAGGTACATTATGTTGGTTGTATTTTTAGTTATCCACATAATTTGATTCCAGGTTCGCATTTTTTTATTTTTAATATGGGATTTTCGTCACACTAAAAAAAATTTAATAACATGTCTACTTTCCGAACTTTGTTAATTTTGCGGCGATGCGATTATGAGACGTGATTTATTAAATAAAATAACACAAAATTGTTCACACACATCAAAACGCAAAATTGTTGAAACAATGTAGACCGAACCGTTTAAATTAATTTAATCTAGGTTTTTTTCCACCGCTAACAAAAAGACAATTGTACAATACAAACTTTATTATACTATCTTAATTTGGCCAAGTGCTCGAACATGCCGGGAAGTAGGTAAGTTATGGTCAGCTAGGCGTGAAGGTTCCGTGGAGTTTTCCGTGGATTAGGAAATCTGTGCTCCGACGTTTTGTTTACGACAGTCCCTTCTGCGTTTCCTTGTGCGGTGCCGGTTGGCTGCGTCGAATTTATATTATATTGTGACATTTTCAAATAATATCATAAAATTACTATTCATTAATTCGTATGGCGATCTGTAGAATAGGCGAATATCCATCTGATATTAAATTAATATTAGCTAGGAACTCGCCAGTTAGTAGGTTATGTCAGATTGCCAACAGTTGAGCCAAGATATGGATATCCACTTTGACCCACCCAGCAAATTATGCAAAGCCATAAGGAAACACACAAACCTTTAAGTGCATTTCTTGGATATCATTGTCATAATAAGCACTTATCTTTATAAACCTACTGAATAAGGTCGCGGGAGCCCGCTGGATGCGGGTGGCGCAGGACCGGTCATTTTGGCACTATTTGGGGAGGCCTATGTCCAGCAGTGGACGTCTTTCGGCTGATATGATGATGATGATGAAATAAGAATTAGGGTACTGGCATTTTTAGATTTTAGATTAGCAATTTTCACAAGTTTTGCACTTGTAGTTTACCTTTAAGTAAATGTTAGGCTAATACTATCACGGAATAACGAACCATGGATTCTTTATTCCGTGGCTACTATCGAGAACACATTATGCTGTAAACTATTTTAAGCACTGGTGTAAACATTTGTTGATAAACCTTGAATTAATAAATAAAAAATTAAAACTATTAATAGATAAACACATTTTATAGTCTGTTTTTAGAGTGATCGGCACTTTTATTTCTTACTTTTGAAGACTCTGTAACCCTTGCCATCCTAGTACCTATATGAACAGTTGTAATAGTTCTTAGCGACCTTCCTGAAACTGGATTTCTTTTTCTCGAGTTTTCGAAAAAAAACTAGTTAGTAAGTCTCGATCACCATTAGGTCGGCGCAAGTTTTCCTTTTAGTTACACCTTTACTTACACGCTGTCATATAGCCTCCTGAGACCAGCTTGATAAAAAAGTTATAGACTAAGCTCCCGTAGCACGAAACCCTACCTCACAAGGTGGCAGATCAGAAATGTAATATAGTGATAGATACTTAGAATAATAACGCCTAGAACCGCAGTTCACGCGCAACGGTGAGGCCACCTAAACTCGGCCATAAATGGCCCAGTACGGCGATCGGTGGATTAAAATTGGTGCGTTTGTGTGCGTATTGGCGCGTGTGAATACGAGTTGATCACAACTACATGAATCCATTTTATGCCTCACGCTTGGCGCGTCGGCCGTATGAAACTATCCTTCTATGCGTTATTGTTCTAAGGATAGATACTACTTAGCCTGTCAGGCTTTGGGCTGGCAACCAATGCGGGTTGTTATCTCCATATGTATGGCTGACCTTGAAACCTGCCAGGCTTTGGCCTGGCAACCAATGCGGGTTGTTATCTCCAGGCCCCGTAGCATGGATGGCGTTATCACGCTATAAGTGATAGGATAAGCGCGTCGTCTCATTCTATCGAACGGTGTCAGCCAGGGACGGATGCTCTATCCTGTCACTTGTCGCGTGATAAGGCCATCCATGCTACGGGGCCTGATGTGTCTCTTTCGATGAGTGAACGTTTCGATCTGCCATCTTATGATGTAATTTTCGATCAAAATAGCGATACGATGATGAAAAAAAATTAAAGTTCCTCCAGGATATGTTATGGCAACCCACTAAAATCCAGTGTTCCTAAGTAGTATCTATCACTATATTACATTTCTGATCTGCCACCTTGTGAGGTATTCGGGTTTCGTGCTACGGGAGCTTAGTCTATTATACAATCAGAAACCACTCAATTCAGAAAACTGTTTTGAATTTGATTTGTTATATAATAAAACGAAACAAAATAAATGCAACTCTGCCACTTTCAAATTTAATTTATATTTCATTGCCTATATTTTGTCCTTTCTGTATAACACGAGGATGTAAAATGCCAAAACCACAACTGGAAGAAACTCTCTTAATAAGTCCCTTATATATATGAATTGATATGAGGTCCATCCAGTACCTAATCTTCCGTCCTAAGTAAATTTCAAATTGAACGGAAACTGAAAATCTGCTCGTGTGGTAAACAATCACGTTTGCGCGAGCGATGGAATAAAGTTATCATTTGTGCAAATATTTCCGAAGTTTGGATTATTCACGTTCGGGATTACGATATACATGTCATTTTATCGGACTTTGCTATCTATTTTAATACATATTTAGTATGTAGGTAATACTGTGACTGTGGTAGTTATATAGGGTCCCACGCCACGGCTATACGACGTGAATGGAAAATTCATTATATATACATAGGGCGTTAATTGTTTTGAAAAATTGGGAAAACGGAGTCTATAAACTATTGTCCCATCATATGACTTCTGGGCTGATACACGAGTGCCACAAGGTCCTATCAGAGGTATGTAATGACAGCGACATAACCCTGCAATGGATCAAAGGGCACAGCAATTCACGCGGTAACGATGCAGCGGATGCACTGGCTAGAGAGGGTTCAGAGTCAAGAGCTGTAGGACCGGAACCCACAATTCCTCTACCCTCTGCATGGCTGCGGAGCACACTGCGACTAAACACCAAGGTAGAACACCAAAAACATTGGAACACCCTAGGAACCTGCAGGCAAACCAGGGAGGCCCTCCCGACAATCAACCCCGGATTGTCAAGGAAGCTAAAACAGCTAAAGAGGCCGGCACTCCGTCTTCTGACAGGAGCTATAACTGGTCATGCACTACTAAACAAACATCTTTTTACTTTAGGTGTTACAGACAGTCCTCTCTGCAGAGCTTGCATGGAAGAGGACGAGACCGCCGCCCACGTCATCCTGACATGTCCTGGAGTGGCGGAATACAGGGCAAAACACCTCGGAACACCGGGGTCACTACCGGAGGCCGTCGGCAACATAAAGGGTCTGCTAGGCTTCCTGGTGGAACTGGGTTGGCACGAATAACAGTAGTGCCAAAACCCCTACGCAAAATAGGCGCATTTATGACGTCGAGTTGCGGAAACCCAACCCGCGTACAACCTATAACCTATATATCATATGACTTTTAACATGTTCGCGCACGCCTCATATCCGTTGCACGAAAGAATCCCACATTATGTAATAGAAGTTATGAGGAAAATTCCATGGTTAAATTAAAATCGTGATGATCGAGTAGCTTTGAAAAATTGTGAATGCGTCCATCAACTAATTGACCCATCATGTGACTTTTGACATTTTCGCGCACGCCATACATTCGTTCCACGAAAGAATCCCACATTATGTAATAAAAATCTTGAAGGAAATTCCATAACATTATTAAATTAACGAAAACCATAATTATAATTAGCGCTAAAGGATTTGTCACAGGCAGTCCGTGCGTCAATAGAGCAACATGTCCATGACGGACGGGCAGCGGGGGCCTGAGCTTCAGGGCTCTTCACTACACGCACACGCACCCGTATTTTGGACAGGCCCGATACCTAACCTAATAAAATAACTATACCTACATCAAACATAGGGCGCGACGCGCGGCACAGTGTCGGCATGACAGAGGTTGTGTAATTAAGAGTACCTAGGTGATGTAGGTTGTATAATCAATTGATCACCTTTACAAACCTCCTTGTTGATGAATGATCGGATACAGATACAGGATATGATTTGTGAGTTTCGTCACTAAGGTATTTGAAACTATAAGTAATCGTTACCCGTTACATTTTTCTGGTTTTACGGGAATTTTGACAGTTCTTTATGAGGTTACTGGTCAGTCGATGCGACTCGCCGCCCTAAGAGTACAGTAGGATACATACATACATACAATCACGTCTTTATCCCTAAAAGGGGTAGGCAGAGCACATGAAACTTTTCCAGTGCCACTTTTAGCATAAATGTGGGTATAAAAGATCGACAAAATGTGATACAATATGTTAACAATCTTGAAAAAATTTTTTTTTGTTTAGCTCGGGTATCACAAGTCGGCGCGCGAGCATCTCGATTACTGGCCGTATACCGAGAAGCAAGGAAATCTATGCGACAACCGCACGGCTATCACAAGACGGAAAACGTGCTCTTTTGATTACAGGCCGTATACCGAGAAGCAAGATCTAAGATGCGTCAACCGCACGGCTATCACAAGACGGAAACCGTGCTCTTTTGATTACAGGCCGTATACCGAGAAGCAAGGAAATCTATGCGACAAACGCACGGCTATCACAAGGCGAAAAACCAGCTCTTTTGATTACAGGCCGTATACCGAGAAGCAAGGAAATCTATGCGACAACCGCACGGCTATCACAAGACGGAAAACGTGCTCTTTTGATTACAGGCCGTATATCGAGAAGCAAGGAAATCTATGCGACAAACGCACGGCTATCACAAGACGGAAAACGTGCTCTTTTGATTACAGGCCGTATACCGAGAAGCAAGGAAATCTATGCGACAAATGCACGGCTATCACAAGACGGAAAACGTGCTCTTTTAATTACAGGCCGTATATCGAGAAGCAAGGAAATCTATGCGACAAACGCACGGCTATCACAAGGCGGAAAACGAACTCTTTTGATTACAGGCCGTATACCGAGAAGCAAGGAAATCTATGCGACAACCGCACGGCTATCACAAGACGAAAAACGTGCTCTTTTGATTACAGGCCGTATACCGAGAAGCAAGGAAATCTATGCGACAAATGCACGGCTTTTTTTTTTGATTTATTTAATACAATTATGTTTACATAGTTACTGTGTTACACATAAAGCCACTATTTAAAACCTGGAAGGTTTAGGCAATAGTTGGCGAGATCGCGCGGTACATCCCGCGTTCCATTATTTAGTTAAGTATAATAAAATATAACAAATTGCTAATATGGACTCCAATTTACCTTCATCTAAACTTAGGTAGCATTTTTTAAGTAGCTTCTTACATTTTTCATGACTACTAATGGTATCGGTGATCGGCTATCGTCACAAGGCGGAAAACGAGCTCTTTTGATTACAGGCCGTATACCGAGAAGCAATGAAATCTATGCGTCAACCGCACGGCTATCACAAGACGGAAAACGAGCTCTTTTGATTACAGGCCGTATACCGAGAAGCAAGAAAATCTATGCGACAACCGCACGGCTACCACAAGACGGAAAACGATACAGGCCGTATACCGAGCGCGCTCCAGGCTTAGCAACAATTGTTCCTTATATTCAGCACTATTAGTTTACGCAAAAAAATGAAGTCTGAGTTTTAGACAGATTTGACCGGGTTCGATTCCCGGTCGTGTATAAGGTTTTTTTGAAAATCTTTGAACGTAGTTATTATTTTTTCTAAAATCGGTCTCGTGACTCCTAAGACCAAATTTCCGTATCTCTTATAGTTACGGATTTTCCCTCACTGCCCCGTTTGAATAATACACACGTGTTACATCACGTGTTCGCTTCACAGATCTGTGGCGCACGTGGATCCTACATTGTATGTGCAAGTTCGTGACCCTATTCCGTACTAATTTCGAATTGACTAGAACTTTTCGTAATGTAAGCATAATTTTAGCGCACATGAAGGAAAAACAGTGACAGTTCAAATCTGATTGCTTTCACAGTTCTTAACCTTACCACAGTTCTTAGCGGCCGGCGTCATTAACCTTACCTGCGGAAGTTGTGGATAAGTGATAAAATGGGAACCATGCTACGCTCGCTGTAAACTGTAAAGTGAGGTTTATGCAGCCTTTTAAGGCTTACATTTTTTTGTGTATCATTTGGACTACTATCTAAATATAAGAATGACTTCAACTTTCATCAAATTAATACTCGATCTGCACCCACCCATTCCGACATGCGGTTTTCGAATCTCGATTATTTCGATTCTCAGCAGTTCTAGGTACAAAGAAAAGCGTTGATTGAAAGGAACATACAAGACAAGCTCCTCCTTTTTTGAGTCGGTTAAAAACAGATGACAATTATTCAACAACGTTGGCATTTGCATGTCAAAAGGCGTCCTTTGACCGCAACGAGGAATACAAATCACCATAACATCCATTTCAATTCACTCAGGAAATGTTCATTTTAATGGTAATTCATTTCCTTCCTCAGAATTTTATGAATGGATGTTTTGAAGGGAAAAATTAATGGAATAATTATGTTATAGCTATCGCTTAGACAAACTGCGGGTTGTCGATGCTAAAATGCTAATGAATAATTGATAAGACCTAATGGGAATTTGCAGTTATTTCACTGCTTTGGAAATTATTGGTTCGTTTTGCATCCATATTATCTTTACCGTGTCAACAGAAATATAGTTTAGTGGTTTTTTGGCGGAAACTCTACAAGAAGAAAAGTTAAGTAAGGTACCTACATACCGTAAAATGGGGTGAGTTGGGTAAAAATATACATTCAAACCTCGATAAAAATGTAGTTTTACATGCGGACGTTGATTTTTATACATAAAACATGTTCCGGCCGTACGAATTTTAGTTTTTTAATGATTATCTGTCGTTTAATTTCATAATTTTAACGATAAACACAAAAATAGTGTGAAATCCCACCTCACCCCGTAATGCGAGTTAGAGAGGATAGCAATGGGGCGAGCTGAGAAAATGTATGTAGAAAAACTGTCCCACTCTCCGCTAATATTTATCGCTCCTCTTCCGCATGATCGCTCCCCGCAACCCTGGTTCCACTCCAGACTCCAGTTCCGAACGCACGTTAGGACAATCCAACTGTCATTTTTCCATATAAAATTTGACATTTAGATCTACCTAACGTTCGTACAATGCGTTACGTGACCGACCAGCAGGCCACATATCTTTGACCTCTCACTTATAGAGACTCCACTTTTTTATATGTTATCATTTAGCTACTCCGTGTTGCCGCAAGTAAGAAAATATGTCTAAAAGTATAATACAATTACTTTTAGGGCAACCTGAGTCAGAAAATTAAAGTAGCGACTGAGAATATTCGCATCCCTACTGCCCCCGCAATCCCTACTTACCCCATTTTACGGTACATTACTACGGCCATGTATAACATGCACGTTCTACGCGGTAGAGCAGGATGCCATCATTTGATTTTTCTAGCTATTAACATCGGTTTTGTAAGTGTGCCTTCTATACGTAAGTTTTTACTTTGTGTGTATGCGTTTATTTATTTATTTATTAAGTACATCCACATCATATATATTACAATTCACTTAAAGCTAGCATATTAAAAGGTGCGATGTTTTACACGTTCAGCCGAACTCGATAACATTGATAATTTGAATGAATTTACCGAGATAAGCTTTGATTGAGTTTGGATCGATAATTTTGAGGCATGGTTGAAACACCTGCTCGTAAATCTCGTAATACACGATTTTACTGATAATAAATACGTTTTACCGATACAAATAGGTAGTATTTTACCTTTTAACGATTCGGATTGTGACTCAATACATTTTAAAGGAAACACTCACTGAGATATAGTTTATAGAAGAGTATAGTTTTTAGGTGCGCGACGTTGGAGATACCATTACCAAACTCAAGTGGAGCTGGGCAGGACACCTTGCCTGGCAGAATGGTGGTAGGTGGACCAAAAAGGTGTCAGATTGGTGGCCACTTCTAGGTAAAAGGAGCGTCGGCCGTCCACCAACTCGATGGGTGGACGATATTAGGAAGATCGCGGGTCACTTCTGGATAAGATTAGCCCAGGATAGGGACGGGTGGCGTACTCGAAGAGAGGCCTATGCTCAGCAGTGGGCGATTACGGGCTGACAATGATGATGATGATGATAGTTTTTGAACGCGACGATAAGCACATTGTCAGTTGAAAATTTGGGTTCTTGTTTCCTGTTCCGGACCTAAAAGTTGCATAATTTAACTAACAGTTACGATACTAGTTCGATTACGAAAAACCTTCACAGTTCTATTAATATAATGGAAGGTAGGTTACTTTTACCCGGAAAGTTACTTTATTACGACATTAACTTACATCTTTGTATAGCTATAGGTACATACAATATTTGGGCAATGTAACTCACGGAATAAGCTGACTTCTTTATAACGACTTATCTTAACTAAGTCGTTAACTACAACATAATTAGTGTAGGTACTTAATTGTGGTCGTAAAAAGCGTTCGTGTTAGTATTTATAAAGGCAACGAGGACTCAGAGAAGAATCATTAAGAGCTTGAGTAGACAAAGCCCCCACTCAGCGTCAATCAATTCTTTATGCACGAAATTGTCCGTAAAATTGTTTATGGAAATACATGTCATCGAATTTTCCAATTCGTTAATACCTAAACGTTGTTCTGCGTGGTATAACAAACGAAAATATATGAATCTGCTCGTTTGTTTTATTTTTAGAACACGTAGATAAAATCTGGGAGCAGTGCCTTTGTCAGCCATGGCAAAAATACTAACCTTTCATTTTATATAGAAAACTCGCGTGAGAATCAGACATATTATAATTTACTTTAAAAACAAAGTTTTAACCGACGAAAAATCAATCATCCCCTATTTTCCTACCCTTAAGGTTGTTTTTTTTTCCCAAATTTACATAGGACCAACTTCGGGGTATATCCTTTCCAATAAAAAAAGAATTATCAAAATCGAAATACTCTGTAAAAAGTTATGCGTGGTCATACATAAAAAAAAATATATACGCGTCGACTTGAGAACCTCTTCCGTTTTTTTCGTCGGTTGAAAATATAATGAAAACGGGTAGCTTTGTGAAACGGGCCACTGCATGTCAGTAAACAAGTTTTTTTTTCTTGCTCACATAGCCCCTTAAGTTGGGCCCCGAAGGGGCCCTTAACTAATTGCCGATTTCGACGGTGGCAACCAGGGCACACCAAAATAAAAACATGACAAGAATAATTTCTATACAATAGAGTCGGTAAGCAGGTAAACCACTGAACCTTTTTAAGTAGGTACTTACTGTATTTAGTATTTAGGTACTTGACTAACATAGATAATGTAAAGGCTCTATTCACTTCTGATAAACCTGAATGATTGAGTACCTACCTAAATAAAACTATATTAATAATTAATAAAAAAATGTTTTGTAGTTAAGTAATATAGTCTTCGAAAGTTTGTATGAAAAGTTCCCGCTTCCCCCCTTAATCCTTTGATCTTTGCCCGTAAGCTCTTTGGATTGAACTATGTATAAAACAACGAAACTGACACATTTCAGAAACCAGAGATGCTCGAGTGCCCGAGTAAAAGGTTAGTTCAAGATCCGTGCCGCTGTAGACAGGTATGCTCTGGAACGTTTTAACGGATTACGCTAGTGGCTTTAGGGAATGAAGGCAGCCATGGGATTTGCGGCTAAGCCTTATTAAAGCCTCCGCCAAGTGCGGTGAATAGCCAAGTAGCGGCTCTAAGACATGGATCGAAAAGTTTTAAAATCCTGGTTGATAAACTCACCTGTATTACTAATACTCATATGTGGCTTTAAAACGTATAAAGTACTAGCTTCTGCCCACGACTACGTCCGCGTGGAACTCTTTTATAGCTGATTGTTACTGTGGTAACTAAACGCTGCCTCTTATTTTTCCCCTGTTCTCTTGGTCTTGGATAAATGTCATGTGTACATGTAGGTGGTATATACAAAATAAATAATATTATAAAACATCCGAGTATTAATGAATTACCGGATGTCCAACCAGCAGCGCATCCAATTACTACAGTTACTAACAAAATACCTATGGACCAACAGTAGTCTGAAATAAATGGTTTTTTTATTTTAATATTTTTTTTTATTTATATCGTAGTTCCATACAAATTTTCACTCCCTTAGGGGATGATTTCCGGGATAAAAACTATCCTACGAGTTACGTTACGGGGAAGGGTCCCTGTAACGTAACTCAAACTATCTCTATACCAAATTTCATCTAAATCGGTTCAGCGGTTTAAGCGTGAAGATATAAGAGACAGACACACCCACTTTCGCATTTATAATACTTATTAGTATGGATGTCCCAAAAGTCAACGTCAAGTCAAGACGAAACCGAGTGATAAATAGATCATAAAAAATATCAAAAAAAAAACGAATCCAGCAAAAGTGGGTATGCGGGCGAAGAGTTAAAAAATATCAAAACAATTGCCCTTACCTCCATTTGAACCCAGCCCCGTCAGCTTCAGAGTCACTACCCACTAGACTAAACCGGTCAAAAGTTTAAGTTCACTCTTTGTTTTAGGTACAAATGAGTACTTTTGGACAATACTTTTTTGCAGTTCGGAAGCCGAAATTTGTTTCCAACTGATCCGTTATTGTTTTCAGAGATTTGTTTAATTAGTCAGACACAATTCACGTACATTTCTAAACAACGCATTCCCTAAAATCTTATAGGTATGACGGCAAAGGCTGGGCCATATATGGACTTGCCACTTAAAACGTACAATGATCAGATACAATGTTGGTTTTTAGGGAATCAGTTGTTTAGAAATCTACGTAAATTGTGTCTGACTAATCAAACACATCTCCGTAAACAATAACGAATCAGTTGGAAACAATTTTCGATATCTGAACTGCAAAACATTATCGCACAAAAGTACAAATTTGTACCAAAAACAAAGGGTGAACTTAAACTTTTGACCGGTACTGTAATTATATCAATTCATATCATTCTACTTACTTATTACTATGGGTAGGAATAAAATCCAAATTAATTCTTATATAATTTGTCTAGGAATGATTTACTGTGGCTATAAATAAAATGGGTATGGGGACTCTAAGACAGGTAATATAACTACACAATATCAAATAAAAATGTGTTAAATCACTAATACGAAATTGATATTGATACGTAAACGCATGAATTTATTTTTGGACTTGAGTTGCGCTATTAGACTATAAGTAGTTGGGAGGTTTTGCGGGACATATCTTTGACATATCTTTGACGTTGATTGTACATGGTAACTTTCCAAGACACATTTTCTCCATTTTCATCATTAGATATTCAACATTAGCCAGAACGGCTTCGAGATCAGCATAGAGTCGTGACTCATGGCAAATAGGGTTCCGCATCAATTTAAACATCTGCATCCGCAAAAATCGATGCGGAGCTTTACCGTGTAGTGCAAGTGGCGACTAGAAAGGTATTGCGTTTTATTACCTGCGGTATTTTCGCCATTATACATTTGAATATAAACTTTGAATTAGTAAATGTTACCTGCCGATTCACCGCATTCTCTCGTGTAAAGAACAGACTCATGCAGAGAGACTCACATGCATAATCAAATGGACGTTGTTTATTTATGTTTTTGAGTATTTGACCCCTAAAAGATGACTCACGCTAGAACGGGCTGTGTCCGGCGCGTTCTAGCGTGAGTCATCCTTAAATCCGCATCCGCATCTGCGCATGTGAGCATCAAAATCCGCAAAACAGTCAAACAAATCGCATCCGCAACATCCCTGGTATGTATGTTTGTATGTATGTAAGCACTTTATTGTACACAATAACAGGTTAAAAAATATACATGTCACACAATAAATCAACGTACAAAGCCGAACTTAGCCCTATAAGGAGTATAAGGGATCCGTTCCAGCTAACCTTGCTGGCTTTCGTTTTTTGGCTTTGCTTTGTATGAACGTTTGTTTGCTGCAGTAATATAGTCTTTACTATATACTGTTATTTCATATCTTCAGATCACTCTATAAATGGATGGAAACCAACTTCAACATCGATTTCAATGCACATGTTGTCCAATACGATTGTAATAATGACAATGTACCCTTTATCCACCCCGTTCAATATACATCCAATAAGCATCGTATTGATTAGAACTATAGACACTGCGTCTACAAAGGAAGGGTCAGATGGACCTTTTCTACGCTTTCTCACCCCTGGCTCCTCCTGTGAGTCAATATTTGTATCGTATCGTATGCAAAGAGCCTTTATTATAATGCGCATTATTTTATTTTGTATTAGGAATTATTCGGGTTCGGTGTTTTTTAGAGATATCGTATGAAAAAATATATTAAATGTCAGAAATCGTGAATAAAAAATAAACATTGCTATAACAGATATCAATATTAGAATGATGTATAGGTATGTTATAGAACAATTTCTTCATTTTAGCATCGTGTATAATGTTCCTTTTTTATTCAAGTACGTATATTATATTGAAATAATGTGTAAAGAGAGAGAATGTGAGTTACGAGTATACCGTGTTTTAAGACTGGAATTCATTATATTAAAGTTGTTCCCTTGACTTGAGAGGAACGGAATTTCTTTTAGCACTGTGTTCCGTCAACTTGGTCTGTATATTAAATAACGGGTAGCAAGCCATGGGTACTTAATACTTTTTGATGATTACTTACAGTTTGTGTAATTTTAAATTCATTCTAATAACATGAACATGGCGTTATTTTGTTTTTCTATTACATATTGTATCTAACCCTTGGATACCGTCAAATTCAATGCACTACAACAAGATGTAACCATTTCTTTACCTTATTACAGTGAAAATAACACAACAACAACATAACATTTTTTTGTAATCGGCTGTGCACAGGTTAAACCCAATACGCGAAGATCGAAAAGTATTTTAACGCGTAAAAAAAACATCTGTACCTTTGACATGTAATTTATATTACCAATAAATTGATTATGATTATGATTAATAATTCCCAAGTGTGATGTTTTGGCAATCGCTGAGTAAACAACGAATACGAATAAAAATTCCAACATTTAATAACTTTTCTTCAGCCACCTTTTCGATCTTCGTGTATTGGGTTTAACCTGTGCACAGCCGATTACAAAAAAATGTTAAGTTGTTGTTGTGTTATTTTCACTGTTATAAGGTAAAGAAATGGTTACCAGACCGTACGGTACGGGACATGCGCCTTAAGCGAAGTAAATAATTTAATATAACAATAGTGTTATATTAAATGATTTACTTCGCTTAAGGCGCATGTCCCGTACCGTACGGTCTGGTAAAAAGGTGATTTTTTAAGAAAAAAAATGATGGCATCATTTGGTATGTTTTATTGCTTAAAAACAATAAATACTAAGTATCTAAAAATATGGATGATGTGAGGTGTAGATGAAGTATCGTGATTCGTGGTCGTATGGTTCTAGTTTTCCTGAACCTGCTGTATTTGATTATCACGTGTCATCGTTTGCATGCAATCCTTTGATGGCAAACAGCATTTAGCATATCCACTATTTACTTAGTCAACCTCGCTTCTCATTCACCTTACGGAAAATAGTCCTTGGCTCTAGTTCAATAAACGCACAGTATTCATGAAAACGCGAGCGGCCTAAATCGAAATCTACACTCGTACACATTAATCACGCGCCGTTGGGAACGTGATTGTTTGTTTCAATGATTTTGATTTGAGTGTGTAGGTTTTATTGTCTGATGATCAGTATCAAAATTGAGTTACAATTTAGTTTACTGTGATCTATTTCATGGAATTATTATCATTCAATGTTGATTTCACAGAAAAATTGTTCTCATGGTTACTAATACTTAGACCCGTTTATGTAAAGCTCGCTTACGGCTCGGGCACGACTTGGTTCCACGTAAGCCGCACTGCCGCTTTAGGCTGCTCGAAGTCGTGGCATGGCAGCCCTTAGAACGTTGTTACCTCAAAAATGTTAGACACTGAGTAACCAATATTTTATTTGGCCTAACTAACGGATCGTTGTAAAAATTACTTGACTCCTCGATGCGTCGTTATCCTCAATGCTGCTGGTCATGACCCCTTGTCATCATTTCCTCTCTTTCGATGTTTCGGTAAGTCTCCGTCTGTTTTCAGCGACGTGTACGGTTCGGATTCGAGGACCTTGGTGTCGCTGTCGAGGGTAGTGCGTTTCTGATCATTCCATCGGATTGGGGTTTTTTCCCTTCACCTGGGTATAACAAGTTGCTCAGGGTTGTCATCGCTGTTCCTGTCTTATGGCTGAAGAATTGTTTGAGTATGTAAACGACAAAGTACCTACCTTTGTAAGATTCACACCAGTGTATGCTTTTCCTACATTTATCTTAATAAAACAAATAGTTTGTCATGAAAAAGCCTCAGATCCTCGCTTTCAAAAAACCTTTACTTTAAGAATTGATTTAAATGAAAAAAAATATGAAAACTTTCTCGTTTCTATAAATAACTTGTTTGCTGGAGCAAAATTTCGCCAAAACAAAATCATTCAGCATTTCCTAACTACCGTAACCGTAACTTGGTTGGATTCGTTTGCATCTACTACGATCCGCTTCAATAGTTCTGCAGGAATCGAAATTCTGCTATGCAAGAGATTTCACGTGCAACGTTGTCTGAAGCGTACTTAGCGTCTACGCAGTAGGTACAATGTAGTTTCCAGCGCGATGAAAGAATCGTTCACGTTCACGAAACTTAGTAACAGAATAAATATGAATGTTACGTTTCAATTCAATGTAATAGGTGATGATGATGATGATGATGCATATTACATTACGATTCAATAGGCGAAAAGTTTTATAGTTTTTAATGCTAAGTCATTTAGTTCTTAGTTACATACTGTTATTAATACGTTAATGACCTATTATTGCAACCCGCCCTACTAGGCCTCAGGGAATACGTTAGGTCATATCAACTTTAATTTCTTAAGTTTTCAATGCCGGTTGAATTTTAACGCTGGTATGCTATAAGTTTGCAGAAAATCTCCATGAAAGAGAAGAACAAGTCGAATTGTACTGAAATTCCTTCTCATTTGTGAGATAAACGCACAAACGTGAAACGTCGTTTTAGGATTAAGTGTGGGTGTGAGTGTAAAGGCCCATCTGTTATACGTAGGTACAATTACAGTGTAATTGTGAGTGATGGTGATCCTGTGCTACGGTATTATTATGCGAGGGTAAATTTTATTTATTTCAGTATTTTCGTATTTTTTCAACCATTACCTATGGATTTCTCAGCCTTTTCGGATTAGTTGTCGTAAATGAATGCCGATTTTTCTATTGTATTCTTGAGTTAGCAGCTTAAGCGTAAACATCAAATGAAGCTTAAAAAAAATTACGTCTTTACTTATGTCCATCGCCCGCATCAAGTAACTTCTTCTTGGAGTTGGGTTTTTCATTCTTTTAATTAATGTTAGATCGCAGTCGCCGCTTATCGGACGAGCAGAACGAAGGATGGTAAGGTAAATGTCCCAGTACTCGACGTTGCATTAATAGCATGGGAACTTTATGTCAAAGTGACATGGCTTAAATTCCAATGAAGAAAAATCCTCTCCCAGTTCGTATCTCCCAGTGCCCCTGCTGTACTAGTGAAACGTCGACTTAGGGCTACCTTATCACCGAAAATACATATTATAATGCTTCTACAAACCCGCCTTAGCTTGACGGGTGTTATAACCAGCCTTTTTCTAACAACTGTATATATACAGTGAGGGAAATGTATTCACGTTCCTTTTTATGCCTTATTGTCATAGTAACAAGAGCTAAAAAGGTACGTGAATACATTCCTCTTACTGTACCTACAGTTTTCAGAAAAACGCAGTCCGGAGGTTAGTCAGTTTTTGTATACAAAAAAACATAAGTAGGGTGCGCCGATCTCGAATGATGAGCTCATATGTGCGACGAAGAATTTTATTTATATAGGTCTGTAGTCTGTACCAAAGGGTTAGACAGGGAAGATCCTGTGATATTCCCTTTTTATTCAGACAACCTTCAACGGTGCATAAAGCTTGATATGGCGGAAAAGAGCTACAAAGAGTTTACGCTACAGGGTGAGATGACCTGCTACGAGCTCCGACGTACTCATACTCATACGCATACTCATTTATTTATAATATTATAAAAATATTACACGTCACATAATTATTCACAATTTCATATTATAATCAATTCAATTTTATAAATGTTTATACATATCATTCAATTATTGTTTTCATAAAAATTATTTAAATTATGAAAGGCATGTCTAATTAGCCATTTTTGAAATTTATTTTTGAAGGTGTTTGTGCCTTCCTCCATCGTAATGTCTTCAGGTAGTTTGTATGGTTGCAAATGGAGCTGCGTTGTTGTCAAGTTCTTCAGGTCTGTGTTTGGTTTATAAAACCTATTTTACTTAAAATGCGCGTTTTTAGCTGTCACTATAAGACATTTGTATTTATAGAAAAAGGACAAAACAAATTTAAATCATCCGAGATGATTGATCATATAGTCATGTTTTGTGAAGAACGGTAAAGTTTGCAGAATGTTATACCTAATCATCTTACGAGCCAATACATCAATGAGCAGTAGAACGTATATTGGCTGTTAATTAATGGATGGAATGGAATGGTCAGGAATGGATAGTAGGTAGTAATGTTTTATGTCCAATCATAATCATCGGTACCTACTCTTTGTCATCGAGACAACTAGAATCGTATCCCTGATTCGTTGTTATTTCTCTTGTCCTCACATTAATGTGACGACATTGACATTTTAGTACGTTTGATGTCGCATTTAATTTACATGAGGTCCTCAGTAAAATGACCCTCCTACACCCACCCAGTGGACATCCAAGGGCAGATCGAGGCAGGATGTAACTTGAGTGCTGGAGTCTATTCGAGTAGTCGTATTGATTTGGAATAGATTTTAGTATTTTGGTATTTTAAGTTTTTTTTATTTTATCGTATGGCATATATTATTTTTGGCCTTTTGAGTTTGTCACTCTTTAGTACCACCCAGGGGACACGCGCAGCGTTGTGGTAGGTAGCTCCTGCGGACGCGAGTGACATTTGTCCCCCCTTTGTCAAGTGAGTGGGCAACTCGACTGTTAGAGGTTCTTAAGCCGCCCGAAGGCCTCTAACTCGGCTTAACGACTACTGTCATAGACAGCAACCGGGATCAACTGCTTAGCGTGCCTTCCAAAGCACGGAAGCGCTCATTTATATAGTAACCACTCAAACAGGCGGTCACCCATCCAAAGACCGACCCCTGCCGTCTTTGCTAGACCTGCGTTATCGTTTCCGATACGCAGGCGCCGCCGGGCTATGAACGCTTCGGTATTTTTAGTGACGTCATCGAACTGAAAGTTAAGTTGACACATTCAGTACCAAATTTTTCGTTAGCTTTATTGTTAAGTAGCGGAAAGCGCCTAACGAACACAGCGCCATCTAGGCGGGTTCATAGCAGTGAGACTGTTAATTAATACATTCAGCGTCAAAGATTTAGTTCTGATACGTTCGAAGCAGATACTAGGTACATTGATTTCGTACTAAGTAGAGAAAAACGCATAGGAACTAGTAGAGCGCCCGGCTAGCGGGTTCTTGATAATGCAAGTGTTAAAAATGTTATCTACACTTATAATAAATCTCTAAATTAAAAAAAGAATCAGCCAGTAACATTTCAAACTTTTTTTGTCACGAATGATCTCAGCTTCCCATGAACGGAAGAACATGAAACATTTTTATGGGTAGATTATTATCCTGACTGCGACTTAGGATAGTTTTTATCCGACTGCGACAATTAATAAATTTTTCGAAACATTTGACCTCATTGAATATTTAATTTCTTTTTCTTGAGGGAAATCGCCGCCACATCTGTCAGCTTTATGAACGTCAAAATGGCGGAATTGATTTTCCTTAATTTCACCTATTAATAATTTAAATCACGTCTACGATAGACCTTCACGTGACACATACCAATAAATAAATTAATCGAATCTGATATGAAAACTTATATGCGCAAATGTCGTATTAAGGCGTAATTTCAATAAATGTTTCAACAAATTCGAACAATATACGTAACACAATTTGATTTTGTTTATTTTTGAATGGCACGCGCGCGCGCTCTTTGCGCATTCAGCCAAACCATGAAACCGAAACTCGAAGTTCGTATATCTGCATTCCTCTCACTCGAGTAATGTTAGTGCGATAGAGATAGAGATACCCGAATATTTTCGATTTCTGAAGTTCGTGGTTTAAAAGAAAATACGGATGTCGGATAGATCGAAAATAGGGGTGTAGACACTAAATAAAATAATCATAATGTTGTATTTTCTCGATAATTTACTTTGAAAACAAAGTTTTAACCGATGAAAAATCAATCATCCGCTATTTTCCTACCCTAGGGTACCTATACCTAGGGTTGGTTTTTTTTTTCCAAATGTATATGGGACCATCTTAGGGGTCCCTTTCCAATAAAAATTTTTTTTTTTGAGCTAAAGACTTGAAATTGTTTAGAAAGATTATTTATTAGAATACAAATATAGGTAAATTACTTTCAGTGGTTTGGAAAGTTGCACCCGCTAAGAGGGGGATAAAAAAGTTGCAATGTTTGTATGGGAGAAACTTTTTTTTAGGTAGAAACTTAAAACTCTGTAGAAAGTTTAAGTAGGTACTTTTAAGGGGTTAAAAAGGGGTGCAAGGTTCGTATGGGAAACACTTTTTTTAGCTAGAGACTTGATAGTTTGCAGAAAAAATACTTAGCTATTACAATAACAAAAAACTTAGTGTTTTGTTTATTTTTCCCTGAAAAGCGTTCAAAGTTTCAAAGGTTCAAAGTTTGTATGGAGAGCAAGAAATTTTTAAAGATATGAGATTTGTAACTTCGATCTTAGGCTGTTTAGACTACCAAAATTATTTCAACGTTTTTTTTAAATTCATCACCTAACGGGGATTATAAGGGCGTTCAAAATTTGTATGGAGAGCAAGACATTTTTAAAGTAAGGGATTTGTAACTTCGGTTTTAGACAAAACAAACATGCTAAAATACTACAAAACTTATTTCAGCGTTTTTTTTAATTCATCACCTAAGGTTAAAAGGAGTAAGAAATTTGTAACTACGGTTTCAGACTGTTTACTATGAGGAGGGTTCAAAGGAGGTTCTAAGTTTGTGTATAGAGCAAGACATTTTTAAAGTAAGAGATTTGTAACTTCGGTTTTAGACTGTTTACTAAAAAAAAGACTAGTTACAAAACTAATTTCAATGTTTTTTTTTAATTCATTCCTTAAACAAACATTTAGGCGATAACATGTTACACGCGGACGAAGTCGCGGGCAACAGCTAGTGTACTTATATGTTTTAACATTTTGAAACTTTTGTTGTCATAAGTATTGTTAAGTCAACCTGCCAGTTGGCAGTGGCGAAGAGAAATACTGGAAAATACGAAACCAATCCCAATTGAATATCTTCAGTCGAATAGAAACCCCGATTGCTGAGCTAAATGTAGCGGGATTCGCCGCACGCTTGCTTCCGAGTAATTTCCGACTTTATAGGTGAAAACATTTAGCAAATCGTCTGCTTAATTCTCGTTTAAGTCTCGGATTATGGACGTTATTCTGTTCTTGACAAGGTTGTTTTTTAATTACGCAATTCATTAACCACAATGCGAGGTTGAAGAATCGAGCGTTTAAAGTGACAGAACTAATTGGTTAGTAATTGGTTGATACAGTTTATTAGTATACTGATAATTAATCATAGTTAGTTAACATTATTTAATTTGCTTTACATCACAGCAACATGTTATTTTAAAATTGTTGTTTCTAGTGAATGTTCTAAATAATTCAACTGTTTATTACTAAAATCTAAATAAAGACACCTATATTGTGCCTCTGAATTGCCAACAGGTTTTAATATTTTTAATACGAAAACAACGGCTTTTCATTTGCATACCTTTGAGGGCCCTTTTACAAATTCGTGGAAATAGAAACCCAAAAGCTTTGTGATAAACATGTAATGAAACTGATGCCAGGAATTCTAAAACAGGACCAATTTTAATATCAAAGGAAACCAGTAGTACATCCACAGAGTTCACGGGAATAAAATATTTCTGGAACCTAACAATACTAGTGTACCTGAGCCTTTCAATGTTCAACACCGCAATTCAAAAGCACGGGTGAAGCGTTCAGTCAGAGGTTCCATTGTAACTTGTAATCGAATATCTCCACACACATACAGAATTTCAAGAGATCTGAAGAGTAACATTTACCTTAGGAAATTATTATTCTCATGATGTAATATCTAAATCAAATAAGATCGAATTGAGTTAACTTTAGTCTCTAATATGATTCATAGATCAAATATGTCGTTTGACTCGCAACCACGGTTTAACCCTTCGATCCAACCTCCGCAACATACCTAATACCTGTACGGTTTGCCAATTTGGGAATCCCTCGTCACCATCCGACATCATTACTATAGACGAAGCAATCTCCTTGTAATTATCTTCAGTGGGACATAAAGTTAAGATGACCTAATGGGGTTGTCATCGGTTCATAATAGATTTTTCAACACACCTGCTCGTAAAGTAGGTCTTATTACAGCGTATTTACACTGATAATGCAGAATATTACCCATGCCGTGCCTTTTACATTACATTATCGCACTCGTGCCTTTTCATTACATATCTTTTTAAATATTAGCAAAATAATGCAGAATATTACCCATGCCGTGACTTTTACATTACATTATCGCACTAGTGCCTTTTCATTACATATCTTTTAACATTTTCATTTTTTATTTATTTATTTTTTTTCCTCGCAAAACGTGTTGAAAAACGTCGTATGAAACACGTGAGCATTGGTCATTACACTTCTCGTCTCCATTAAGCCTCGAGTCGAGTGTAATGACCAACTTAGCACACTTGTATCATAATGTACTATTTCAAACCACATGCTCGACAATGCCGAATTATACATAGGTCATGTAAACCCTACCGAAAGCAAGACATTAAATCCCTTGGTATTAGCCGGGTTATAATGTTGTACTGAATTTCATTGTAACCCGCTGGTTAATAATATGTTTTCACTTTTCATAATTCTTATTACTATATGCATAAAGTTTAATTTTGCTAAACACAATTTGTCCTAGGCCATGGCCTACTTGATTTGACAAAATAAATGAAGTTTGCCTCCGTGTGAACCCCGGTCCGGAGGAGCGCGGTGCTCGAAATTCGAATTTCGAATCTAGGACCACGGCTTGTGCTTTCGAATTTGGAACGCCGCGCGCCTTCATTTGTTCACGCGTGACGAACAAATCGAGTTCTTGTAGGTGCCTATAGAAGATTTAATTTCAAAAATAATATTGAAAATGTCGAGTGATGAAAGTGTTTTGACTCCTGAGTTTATCAAATTAGATGCCATAGGCATTGTCAACAATCTGCTGCCAGAGAAGTCAAAGGAAAAATACCTAAAAGCCTACAACGATTTTGACAAATGGAAAGCTACTATGTGTCTAATGTTACTATGTACTTTTAATTTGCTAAATAAACATTATTTATCTACTGAGCCTGTTTTTTTGTCTCGCATAAGGTGTGAAAAGTAGAGTATACACCTCGGGGATAAGACTGTTTTAGTCTTGGGCGGTTGAACCCCTCACTGCACTCAGGACTCAGTCTTAATTCCCTCGCTTCGCTCAGGAATTAACTTATAACTCCCTCGCTACGCTCAGGAGTTAAATTATGAGTCCTTCGTTACGTTCGGGATTCAATTCGCTCCCGTGACATAAAACAGTGCTTTATCCCCTTGGTGTATAATCTACTATTCTGACGCGCTCTAAAATTGAAAGCGGCGTTGGGGTTGATACGTTTTTACTTAGTTAGTTGTAATAAAGCGCCTTTATCTACTCTTTCAGGAGATCAAATAACAAGGAAGAAAATACTAACGCTTTAACCCGTTATAGATGAGTAGAAAGGAGTATTATGGCACGGTACTTACCTTGTTTAAAGTATGAAAGGTATTTCCTGTATTGATCCAAAGATAAAATTCTGCAATGGACCAGTAGGTAAGTTGGAGGAACAAAGGACCATAGGTACGTAAGGTAGAGAAATATGAGTACCTAAGTTCTTAGTTTCGATCAAAGAGGAAAATTGAAAAATTATTCGCCACGGGCGGGATTTGAACCCACGACCTCTGGAATCCGTCCATTGCTCTTATCCAACTGAGCTACCGTGGGTCCCGCCAATGGCAATGAATCTTTCAATCCCTTCACTCTTCTAATTAACCTTAAGGAGGCTCGTGGGTTCAAATCCCGCCCGTGGCGAATAATTTTTAAATTTTCCTCTTTAATCGAAACTTAGAATTTCGTTGGCGGACGTTTCTGCTTAGTATAAATTTACCTAAGTTCTTGTTTAATACGTATAACTTGCACAATTTACGATTGATCGTATTTCGTGGGTTTGGAACACTGGGAGATTTAACATTGATATAACCTTGGTATAACGTCTGTCATCACATCGGCTGTTTAATCCGCCAGTTAATGTGTCCTAACGACAACCACACCAATGATTAAATCTCGCAAAGTACCGTCAAACATGCCTACTTTGCCACCAGGGGAACTTTGCCCAAGAAGCAAATTTTAAAATTTTCCTCTTGGGCAAAGTTCCCCATGTGGCAAAGTAGGCATGTTTGACGGTATTTTAGAAGAGAAAGAACTTTTCTAACGTACGTTAGGACAATTCAACTGTCATTTCCTCGTACAAAAAGTGACATTTGGATCTATCTGACGCTCGTACACTGCGGTAAGTAATCGACCAGCAGATCCACGACGCATCATAATTTGCAAGTTATAGTATAATCTAACGTGTTTGTGCCCTATCATTACGTGACTTTTATAATTAATATTGTTTGTGGGTGAATTATAGTGCGTAAATCTAAACCTATGTTATCCCGGAAAAGTCCAAGCTTGTTGCTTGTTATAAGAACCGAAACAGGGCCAGTATTCCTTGCGCGGTATATGACAAGACAATGTCTCCGCTACTTTCATGTCAGAATACCGGACACATTACTGTGGGAATAGGTCATCATTATCGTCATGTACATAGGCCTCCTTCACGTTGCACCATTAAATTTGACTTTGGGCTTTGCCCATCCAGCTCCATCCTGAAATCCTTTTAAGGTTATCAGTCCAACGAGTTGCAAGATGTCCTACACTACGCTTTCCCTACCACAGTGTCTACTTTAGAACTTGTCTGCTCCAACGTCGATTCTACGGCTGACATGACCATCTAAGCTGCCACTTCCGTTTAGCCTGCTAATTCTTCTATGTCGGTAACCTTCGACTTTTGTAAATGCTCTATCTATACCAAGCATTGCACTCTCCGTAGTACAGGCAGCCAAGAAAGTGGTCTACCACTTTTCGACTTTATTGCATACAAAATAAGGTCCAAAAGTGGTAGACCGCTTTTTTGGCTGATGGTACCTACGCTGCATGGCCTCTAACTTACGGACTAGTCCACCGGTAAGTGTTTAGGTATTTGCAGCGTCGTCTAATCAGAGATATGACCCCTTCTGTTAAATATGGCGAATGGAACACCGCCCAGAAATGCCGGGCATAGGTTCATTGCGTCCTTCGACCACGAAAGGGGATAATCATTTGCAGCAAGGCAAACTGCGCAATACGACATACTTACTCATTAACATGCCTACGGAAATTGAACAAGTACTATTGTATCGATTTATCTATAGATACCAAACAGCTTAAGTATTTATACACTAACAGTGACTTACGACGATTGTCTACAAATCGACGCAAAGAGTAGGTTCCAGTCAACAAACTCAGACACGTGATATTATTTCACAAACTTTGACGTCGTGCCATAAATTACTACTTACTGTAAAATGTACAAGGTAACAATAAATTACTTTAAAAACAAAGTTTAAACCGACTTCAATTTAGTACTTCGCCAAGCTTCAAGGTACATGAAAATTTCCACATTTCCTTTCCATTTACCACATAACTGCTTTCCGAGAGCAAATGCGTTGATTATTACAGAAAAAACCCAAGTCGCTATATGTGGGCTGATAATATTTGAGGAGTTCCGTCGATTTCAAAAGGATCTCAGAATTAATACTTCATTAGTTGCTACTTCAACGGAATCATGTCAGAATCTTTGACGTACTTTACATCTTTGAGGAGTTCCATAAGCCATCTTTGGTCTTCATCATCAGTTCCACTTCACCAAAATTACGATTTCCGAGGGGAAATACACGAGTAATAATAGAAAATACTGAAATCACTACAGGCGAGCCTATAAAATTTGAGGGTTGCTCTTAATTTCTCTGGGATCCCATCATCAGATCCTAAATTGGTGACAATGGGACCACCTCGGGAGTATACTCTTTCGAATAAAAAAATAATTTTGGAAACCGGTCCACAATTGACGGAGATATCGGCGATTAAAAAAAAATACCTACATACAGTGGAACATATAACCTCCTCCTTTTTTTTAAATCGGTTAAAAATGAGTCTTTATGTCTTTAGGTGTCGATATGCGTCAACCTTTTTTTTATGTCGCAATGATAATAATTATAATGCAAGTTCATAACGCAATCACAGTAGTAATGCACATTAGAAGTGTTTTCCTTCCTGTACTACCTAATACATACAAACGATTTCTATCACTAGATAAGGAATATTTGCTACACAAACCTAACATTTTCAGCAGTTCTGATATTCCTACGCAAATTAACTCTTCTCTACAAGTTATTTGTTTTATTTGACATTATAAAATCTCCGAGTTAGTCATTCCCGATGCAACGATATTCCGTAAATGAATGAGTCTGAATGTGAATAGTATTTGCAGTAAAGACGTCATGATCGGAACAAAAGAACCGCTACATATGGCAATTATATACCTACAAAGAAAGTCGTTCTGTCGACGTGCGTATATTTCTGCCACGAAAAAATAATATAGTTCCAACAAATGAATCATTTGTAAACAAATCATTTGCTAAGTCGTACGAAACCGTTTGATACAAATTGATGTCATGTGAAATCAATCATGATCGATTATAAAATGTTTTATCTATTTTAATAAAAAAACGATTTAAAATACTGTTTTTCTGTGTACACCTTTGTTTTATTTAATTATTAATACTTATTAATTTCATCAAATTTACAGCGTTCGTTCGTGTTTTTTTGTAGCGTTCTTTCACTACACGGGGCTAGATGTACCTATATAGTAACTAGTAATGGAAAGCCCTGTTAAGTTCAATAATTCATAATATTGCAAATAGATGTACTCACAAGGTACATTAATATTTAATAGTACATTATGATACAAGTGTGCTAAGTTGGTCATTACACTCGAGTCGGTTTTTAAGCCTGAGCCGAAGGCGAAGGCTTAATGGAGACGAGACGTGTAATGACCAATGCTCACGTGTTTCATACGACGTTTTTCAACACATTTGCGAGGAAAAAAAAAAATGAAAATGTTAAAAGATATGTAATGAAAAGGCACTAGTGCGATAATGTAATGTAAAAGTCACGGCATGGGTAATATTCTGCATTATTTTGCTAATATTTAAAAAGATATGTAATGAAAAGGCACTAGTGCGATAATGTAATGTAAAAGGCACGGCATGGGTAATATTCTGCATTATCAGTGTAAATACGCTGTAATAAGACCTACTTTACGAGCAGGTGTGTTGAAATAGTACATTATGATACAAGTGTGCTAAGTTGGTCATTACACTCGAGTTGGTTTTTAAGCCTGAGCCGAAGGCGAAGGCTTAATGGAGACGAGAAGTGTAATGACCAATGCTCACGTGTTTCATACGACGTTTTTCAACACATTTGCGAGGAAAAAAAATAAAAAATAAAAAATGAAAATGTTAAAAGATATGTAATGAAAAGGCACTAGTGCGATAATGTAATGTAAAAGTCACGGCATGGGTAATATTCTGCATTATTTTGCTAATATTTAAAAAGATATGTAATGAAAAGGCACTAGTGCGATAATGTAATGTAAAAGGCACGGCATGGGTAATATTCTGCATTATCAGTGTAAATACGCTGTAATAAGACCTACTTTACGAGCAGGTGTGTTGAAATAGTAGATTGTACAACAAGTGCATAAAACGCACCATTTTACTCGAGACGTTTATCCATCCGAGCGAGCTTGCGAGCGAGGATAGATATAAAGTCGAGTGTAAAATGGGTTTTATGGACGAGTTGTACACTCTACTTTTCACTTCGATTGCGAGGAAATGAAACAGCAACACGTAAAATAATAAATGAGACGAAATACAAATTATAAGTTTATTTCATGAAGTTTTATTGTGTACTTTGGCTGTTGGTATCTTTGCCTTGGTCTTAGAATACGAACGAAACGAAATAAAATAAAGAGGTTGTTGTATGAAGTTAAAGATGTTCGTGTGGCTGTTGCAGCGATTGCCTTGGTCTTCGACGAAGATTTTACTTTATGCTCTAGAGCATAAAAAGCGACTTTATGTCGCCTACGCACGACATAAAGACGAACTTTTAGAGCATGAGAAGTGAAAAATATATTATTATCTATAGACATGATACATTGTTTCATAGAAATGTTTTCTTAGTTTTAGGTTCAGTTCTATTATTGAGTTTTGTTTCATTTAATTTCATTGCTTTGATAAAATCTAATCGCGATCGCCCAACTAGCACACTAGCGTTAAAATAACCTGTATATCATTCTTATATCGGTTCCATTCAAGTATTAAAGTGGTAAGAATGCCTGTAAAAACTCTGTTATATAGCCTCTGCCTGCACCTTATACTGGATATAACACCTTAAGCTTTATAAGACACTCCACGGCAACAACTAAACAGCAGTAAGAGTTAACGAGAGTCACCGAAGACTCTTGTAAAGATTTAAGTGTTACAATCAAGTTAAAGCTATAACATATTAAGTAGGTATACTTGCTTTGATTAACACTATTCTAACTCTAAAACCTGTTTAACATCGTACAATAAAGCTCTAGTAACACTTTTGGAGTTTTTTTTTCTTACCTCCTCTTTAACACTATTAGAAGGAAAGAAATAAAATAGTTTATTAGTGCAAAAACAAAAACTTAACTTAATACATATATTTTTAAAGTAATTTGCACTAAAAGGCTTGCACTAAGCTATTAGTTCTAACTGAGATAATTACAACTCGCACATATAGGTTAAGGTTATAATAAAACCCTTAGCTGACTCCAAAATTTTACTTGGGTGGTATAACCTAGACTTCACTGATCAGAAGAGAATAATAATAAATAATAAATAAATATTTGCGGACAATCTTACACAAATCAACCTAGTCCCAAACTAAGCAAAGCTTGTACTATGGGTACTAGACGACGATATAGATACTTATATAGAGAAATACATACTTAAATACACAGAAAACATCCATGACTCAGGAACAAATATTCATGCTCATCACACAAATAAATGCCCTTACCGGGATTCGAACCCAGGACCTCTTGCTTCGTAGGCAGGGTCACTACCAACTAGGCTAAAGCGGTCGTAAAGAGAAGATCTGAGAATCAAATAAAATCTTCAAATAAATCCCAATTATCCTTTTACTTATTCCAAATGAGCTCTCTGAATGTCTGCTAACTACGCGAAGGAATAAGGTAAAACAAAAATGTGGTACAATGAAAGAGAAAATTACGATTGTGTATGATCCCAACAAAGGGGCAATAAATAATCCACTCTTTGCCTATTAATAACACAATAACGTACGTTAATCCCATACCAATAGATTATTACTTTCTTCCCAAGAGACTGAAATACTTTTGATATGGGTACTCGTAAATGTGTGTGTGTGGTGAGTTGCTACATTAGGAATTGGGATAGAGCTAGTAAAACTTTATACAGCGTGTATATTTATATAAATAACCGCAAACTTTAGGGGGTTATAGAATAGGCACTTATTAATATATTTATCGATAAATTATTTAAAAAAGCGAACTTTTTTTCCATATAAAATAATTCAGCACGCAATGGATCACTAATTTGTCTTACTGATGCGACATCACAACTGTCACAAGTGACCAGCTCCTTCCATGTGTCAAATGAGTGTACGCCGTACATTGCTGCTCAAAAAAAAATCAAAAATTAATTACGCCACGGCTGTTAACGCTAAATTAATAATTGTTATAAATATCAGATTATAACACTAAAATCTACGTCTGGCTACAATATGCGGTTATATTAAATATAGACGCTGTATATAGGTCCTAGCTATTTATTGTTATTAAAATTTAGTTGAATTAGTACCTACGTAGCAGTAGTACGGTATGGTCCGCTGTTAGGATGTATATTTTTGTACTTTCTCTTGTAGTATCGCGTAAACCTTTTCCTATCGCTCATTAATATAGTAAACAACCGTATGTCTTCTGTAGGTAGTCTATGGACCGTCTGTTGACCCTTATAGGCTTACACTCACACCGTCACTTGTTTTAATTATTTAATTATTATTGGAAATCGGCCAAAAATATGTACTGTCAACCAATTTGATTCGTAGGCCACCGTATAACCCTGTCATTTTAACTGCTACTTAGCGACGCAATAATCCTAGTAACCCGTATTGACATGGCATTTACAACGGCAAGGTTCTATGATGGCCTAGGAATCAAATTGGTTGACCGTACCTCATCGTAACAGGATGTAGTTTGAAAACTTTGAAATAAGTAGCTTTTTGCAACGCGATGTCTTCCCGCTTTCTGAGCAACCGATCCGACGAAGTACCTTCACCTTACGGAAGACCACAACCGTAATAAAACCGCTACTTGCTCTGTAAGTATGGAGTATGGGGTGTAGTATTTCGTGATGAATATAGGTAATAGGTAAGGTCGCCAAAGCTTCCGCGGATGCGCTGCGTTGAGTTAGGGACCTCCATTCGTTTCTTGCTATCAAATCAATTAATGGTCTAGGCGATTGTGACTCTTCTGTAAACCTCTATCTATATTAGGCTTCGGTGACTGCTTATCAAGCATGCCGTATGCTAATTTTGTTTAGGTAACCACAAGAGTGTGCGAGTAACATTACCAATTCACAGTAAGGTAATAGATTCACGTTCTCACGTGAGGTTTGTTTGAACTGCCACTTCGTTAGTCCATATATGTCACGGAAAAGCGTGCATAACTCTTGCTTCAAAGACCTAGAGAATGCTAGGCTGAAACTGAAGCACTAACTGAGCATTTCAAAAACAGTATTTTTTACAAGCCAAAGAACTCCAATAGACTCGCTTTAATCGCTTGGTAATTAGACAAATTAAAGCAGTGATTTTCTGACACAGTATGATAAGTAGAAAGTATTTTCCGTTTGTCACGTGACAAACGTGACCATTATACGTTTCTAAATCAAACATGAATAACGGTTGTCTTTGTATGAAATATGTGGTGCCAAAACTCCGCATCAGCAGCTGTGGCTCTCACTACAACTTGCACCATTTATCTCGGTCGTTGGTCTGAGATACTTTGCGAGGTACTTATTCACGGCCAAGCTACGCTCGTAGCACTACATCGTAGTGTACTGATTAACCACAATGTTTAGCAAGAATCGCCGTATGGCTACGGCGATTCTTGCTACATATCAGATGGCTCTGGCGGATCTGTGTTGTGATTACCAGTGTTACAGTGACTTCCATGCCATGGCGTGTCTGTTGTATCGATTGGATACATTAACTGGTTAATTAATCAGTTAATGAGACAGCCACGTTATGAGAAGATCACTGTCAAATCTCCAAATTGTTCCAAACCCCCTTCATAAATTGTGCAAGTTACAATACCTGTACGTACGTAGACTACGTACCCGCTCCGCACAAATGCACTACGTTTCACGACCCGGGAAATTGCCCGCCATTCTCCCATTGTCCTATCGACCAGCGGGGCCATTCACGAAACAATGTCCCGACTCAAACTCGTCTCTAGTTTAACTAGAGTCCGCTTCGCAACAAGTATGCTTGATCGGCGCTCAATTTATACTGGATTTTCTGTAGCTATATGTGCAGGGTAAGCGGTATGAATATAAGCTTCAGTGTGCATTGAAGCAGCTTTATCTACCGTATAGTTTTGGAGCTGTTGCAACATATAAATTAATAGATAAAAAGTTACCCGTCATATTATTGGACAACATCAAATTACTTTAAAATGTGCTTAAGGCTCCGCACGTTCATGGTCTTCTCTCGTGCGTGTTCGAAGGCGCGGATATCATGTTTTTCGGAATATTTCAGAAAACGAGAAGAAATTTAAGTAAGTAAGAAAATAAAGTTATTGTTCATTACTTTATGAAGAAGATTATACAATTTCACCTCTTTCTGATAAAAAATGGAGCTGTAAACTGGTTAAATACAAGTGAAAAAATAGGGTTGACTTTAGATTTTTTTTTCTCTACTTTCTTATGTTAAAATGGATTTCTACGAAAACTATGTTACTTCTCGTATCTTGCAGATTATGACATATATTTTCCGACACGGAAATTGTTACGTTACAATGGTTACTAAGCAACTCATTTTTACCAAAATTTGACATGTCAAGCCTACCAGTTCATGAGCTCTGTTGACATACGCTTTAAAAAAAAACCGTCATTCACTACATATGGTACACAGTTGCTTTATTAGATATTAACTGGCTGTGCCCGCGGCCTGTGCCAATTTCAAAAAATAAAGTCACTACCTTATATCCATCCCTAAGGTGTAAGTAAAGTGTCTACATGCCAAATTTCATCAAAAATAATTAAATAGTGAAAAGGTAACAGACAGTCAGATAGCTTGTCCTTAAGCTAATATTCTTCACCAACAGGGCTGCTATGCTACTAGTAACCAAATGCAAACCTAAGTTTAAAGTAGATATAAAAATACTTTGACAGCGTAGCGTACGCCATGACAAGTAGTGTTTGGTACTATAAGCACGACAACTTGCATATAATAGTTAATTAAGACTCGCAGAGTACTACGCTTCTAGTCTAGTACGCTGAAACGTCCGTGTTCTTGAGCAAAATGCATAAATGAAATTGTATACACTCGTGAGTGTTGCGGTTGCCGACGCCGTAGCAACATTGCAAAGCTGCGGTTTTCAGTTTCCTGTTTCATTATATTGTATTTACTTTACAGCAAGCATTAAACTAAGAAAAGATTTATGTGTTGCCGCAACTACCATCAAGGAACGAGTTGTATAAACGTTGTGACATTAATTTCGTGGACGTCGTGTCGTGCGACTTTATCTTTTCTCAAATAGTTACACAGTGTAAGTTTATCTGAATCTCCAGTTAGGCTGACTTTCCACAGCAAGGGTAATTGCGTAACTTTTTGGACGCGCGTTAGGAAACGTCAGCTTTCATTTGACATGTTCTAACGTTCGTTTGAAAAGTTGCGGTACCTTGCAGTTCTACCATACATTTTTCTTGCGGACCATTTGAACTTGTTTATGAATTGCGGAAAACTATGTTGTACAGTCGCCATCAGAAATATCGGACCGGCCAAAGTGCTCACAAATATCTGAACACGTCTGTAATTCCTCGATAGAGACGTGTTCAGATATTCGTGAGCACTTTCGCCGCTCCGATATATCTGATGGCGACTGTACATGTTGTTGATACATCTTCATATTTGGCATTGAACTCGGATACAAACATTTATGTATAGGTATTACATAGGCTGCATATCTAAAGAATACTGTGAAAAGGACAAAGTTCATTATTGTAATACCTATAATAATATCATGATAAGTTGATAAAATAACGTAAAAGTAGGTATGCGAAGACCTAATGAAAGATTGATTCTTCATTAAAATGTAATCTTTATTCGAATGTATAACGGCCGGTAATAGGTAAAAATGTGATACAACAGTGAATGAAAATGGTATGCCGGCAACAAAAGAGTCTTTTGTTTCTGCTGGTGATATTCTTAGTCCAATCAACATCAAATAGCAAAAGCCGGCAAACCACGTCCGAAGGCGATTTTTCTGCCTTTCCCACTCGGCTAGCGGTAGTTGAAATAAATAGAAAAATTCCCATCACCCATTTTTCGCGCGGTGGGCCCCTCATTTTCCGCCGTTGGTCCGAGGGCGGCTTGAATACAGACAATGATTGCAAAACTATTTGAAGACTACATTCCCTCTACTTTTCTTAGAACCTTTAAGTTATGATGTCTATGAAGAAAAATCATTGGATTAGCAAAGTATCGTAGAGGAAATTTATCAACTTACCCTACTAACTATACCTATGTGTCAGTGTTTAGTGAAAGGGTCCATTTGGTTTGGAGGCATCGTTTCTGAGATACAGGCGTTTACTTACAACATTAAGAATATAATATGTAAAGGAATAACAGTTAAATTGAGTTTTTATTTTTTATTTATTTATACCTCAATATGTATTTACGCATAACAAGACAATACCTACGTGGTACTCTATACTAATAATATTATAAAGAGGAAGTGTCTGTGAGATTGTTAGCTTTGTAAATTTGTATGTTTCGAGTAATCTCCGGAACCGCTTATCTGATTTCAAAAATTCTTTCACCTGCGTATAAAATGGACTTTCTGGATGGTTATAGGCTTTATTTTTTCCCGCGGGTTTGGCTGCGTTCTTTGCAATACGTGGGCGAAGCCGCGCGGACAGCTAGTAAATTATAAGTTACTTATATCGATGTTATAATATGAAATTTTCTCCAGATCCCCCTTTATAATCCGTTACAAGACAGGTTATTTAATGCTTCATATTATTAGGTTTCCACTCGCATAATTTCAAACAAAAAGTAACAATTCCCACCCTACCCTTTTATCATATTAGTTTTGTCGATATTATTCGTGTTTATACAATTGATGGAACAAACAACGTCACGGGCGTTACCGAAAATATCCACGTTGTTGCTAAGCGAATATTCTACAGGTTTTTTTTTTATTGCTTTAAATAGTCCGTAAGCCCACTCCCATTACACCTACGTCTGTTGTCAACACGATAAAATGCATGGCAGCAGGTCGAGAAAGTTGTGCTGAGCAAGGATCACAAGATTATCGCACCTAAAATTGGCCGAAAGTCTGAAAAATCCTTCACTTCCGAGCAAAATTTTAAGGGTAGGGTAGGGGGGGTATAATTTAGCCCTTTAATCGTAGAGAGAGTAAACCTAAGTCTGTCAGTCCTGAAATTGCCAGAGGTACTTCGCAGACGGTGCCAAAGGTGGCCAACTTTGGCACCGTCTGCCTAGTAGTTTTATAGGTTCGTTAGTAAGTTTTTTTCTGAAATAAAATGTTACTGGCAAAATACACAACAAAATATTTATAGGGTCAGTCTAATCCAAACCAGTCGTTGTCAAGTTGTCACATTCGCTGTTATTCGCGGTAAAGTTCCACAACCAAATTCGAATGCGAAAATCCAAGTTAAATGTATTGTCACATTGATCAGCAATATGATTTCCATGTGTAGGTAGCGCTCACTCATTCTAACACGTTACACATTGTAATCATATTTGGGTAAAAAGTGACAAATGAAATTGGCCTCGTCCATTGTCGCCATCTATACATATAAATGCCTATTACTCCAGGCAAAATACGGTTTTGAAAAACATTAATTTATAATAGCGTTTTTTTTCTTTATATCATTTTAAAACATTATTCTAAGATGCTTTATTCAGAATCCAACAAACTTTCCATCCGGAAGTATTTAAATGGATTTAAATAAACCATGAATTGTTTTTTTTTTATTATTTATTTTGAATATTATAGAGCAAACGTCAATGAACCAAAATAAAGATAAAACCATTTATTAATATTTTTTCTGACTTTTCAAAAGCTAGTTAAGTTATCATTTTTTTGATGTCTGAAATTTTGTTGGATTTAGTCGCTAGGTAACTATTTAATTGATAATATATCCATTACAAAGAAAAAATCAGCTATTATAAATTATTTCCAAATTTGACATTTTTTCCATACAAGTTGTCAGTTCATTGCCTGGACTATATGTCCTGACTGACTCACTCATTCACTCACTCACTCATCAACGCACAGCCGAAACTACTAATGTTAGAGAATTGATTTTTGCACAGTAGGTTGCTTTTATAACGTGGGCTAGGGATAAGAAGGGATTTTTGGAAACTAGGGGGTAAAATAGGGTGCAAAGTGTGTATGGGGGAAACTTCTTTTTTTGAAATAGAGACTTAACACTTTGTAGAAAGATTACTTATTAGAACATGAAAAAACTACATTCAGCGTTTTACAAAAATCATCCCCTAAGGGGGTTAAAAAGGGGTGCAAGGTTTGTATGGCGAACACTTTTTCTGAGCTAGACACTTGAAACTTTGTAGAAAGATTACTTATAAAAAACCAATAATAGTACTTTCAGCGTTTTGGAAAAGACCATCCCTAAGGAGGATAAAAAGGAGTGCAAAGTTTGTATGAGGAAAAGTTCATGTTTTTGAGTTAGAGACTTGAAACTTTGTAGAAAGATAACTTATTAAAATACAAAAAAGGAACATAAAGCGTTTTAGAAAATTCCTCCCCTAAGGGGGTTAACAAGGGTAGCCAGTTTTGTGTGGGAAACACTTTTTTTTAACTGAAGACTTAAAATTTTTAGAAAGATTACTTATTAAAATACAAAAAAAAGCACTTTCAGAGTTTTGTATGGGCAACACTTTTTTTGAGCTAGAGACTTAAAAGTTAGTAAGATTACTTATTACAGTTATTACAGTACGAAAAAAGTTATTTCAGCGATTAGAAAAATTCAACCCCTAAGGGGGTTAAAAGGGGGTTCAAATTTTTTATGGAGAGCAAGAAAAATTTAAAGTTTGAGTGAAGCTGAAATGGGAATGGGCGGGCCGGGCCACGTTTGCCGCATGCACCCGCGGAGGTGAGCTAAACTAGCTACGGAGTGGGTGCCCCATAGTGGGAGGCGACGGCGTGGCAGGCCAAAAAGGAGATGGCGGGACGATCTGGACGTATTTCACAACGATTGGCCAGAGATTTCTCAGAATCGGGACGAGTGGAAATCAAGAGGAAAGGCCTTTGCCCAGCAGTAGGCCACTATATAGGCTTCAAAAAAAAAAAAAAAAGAGATTTATAACTTCGGTCTTATTCAGTACGTTAAAAGGCTACAAAACAAATTTCAGAGTTTTTCCAAATTCATCCCCTAAGAGTGTTAAAAAAGGGTTTAAAGTTTGTGTATTTCAAGACATTTTTAAAGTATGAGATTTTTAACTTCGGTTTTAGACTGTTTGTTCACAAACTAGACAATGAACATCAACGTTTTTTTTTTATTTATCCCCTAAAAGTGGGTTCAAAGTTTGTATTGAGAGAAATCATTTTCTAAGACGATAACAAGTTCTACCTACGCGTACGAAGTCGCGGGCAACAGCTAGTAAATTAAAATGGCGACAATTTTCAATTTGCACCGTCCAGAGAGCCAAGTAATTAATTTTACGTGCTCCAATAGCCACGCTAACTCACATTGGATTGGTACTCCCTATCAGTGTGGGACGAGTTGCTTAATCCCTTGGTAATTTATAAAGGGACCTTTCATCGGCAGTAGGTCGTTTAAAACCCTCATACACTGAGAGAAAAAATATTGTTCGAATTAAAAACGTGGTTTTTAATAGTCGTAAATATCAAGTTTTATTAATTTATACATATTTTTTCTGGAAATTACAAAATAATGTAATTTTTAGAACATTGTATTAATTTCTATAATAACATTATTGTATTAACAATTAAACGGTTTTATTCTATTCCGAAATTAACATTCAGTACTTTCGGTTACAAAAATTTATAAATACTATAAGTATTTTCTTGAATTGATAACTAGCATACTCATATCAAGATGAAAATGTTACTAAAAATTACAATAATAATTTATTAGTGTGAAGTTATAACTGATTATAATATTGAAAAGTCACTTTGTTATTTCTATAATTGGTTAACCAGTAATTACTAATCGTTTTTCATATTTATTAAAAGTTTAGTTGTTCCGGAAAGAACTAAAACACTATTTGTTATTACAGTGACGGCTTATGGGATTTACAATAAAGTTTACTAATAACTAGAATCAGCGCCCGCCCCCACCCCCTGCCCCCTTCCAGGCCTTCCCGGCCAGTCTTCCCACTCCCACCGCTCCGCTCCTCATTCGTTATTTCGTTTGGTAAGCGCGCGCGGCGGTGGATATAACGACGACGTTTTCTTTGTACGAAGTAAAAAAAGTTGTGTTGTGTTAATGCTATTAAGCTATGGACCAATTAACTGTGGATCTGCTCCGCTCCTGGGGCTTTGAAGACTATGTGCGTCCGTTTGTCGGTAAGTAATTATAATTTCCGTTGCTATCCCATAGTTATTCCGATTCAAAGGTTTTGGCTTGGACGCGTGAGTACGCGTTCCCGCCCGCGATTATTTTAGCGTACGAGTATTTACGAGTCATCATCATCATCATTTACGAGTACGGCGACTGACAACGTTCCGCCAACTTGAAAATTGATGCGCGCGCTCGGAACTATTCGGCAAATGTCGGGGAACTTCGGGATCGCTCGACTCGCCCGAGCCACCGCGCGATGAATTCCAAGAAAAAGCAGCGAGTTATCATTTGTTCAAATAACACTTTTAGCATGAATACAATAAGGTCGAGTTTCTTTTCATGACATTCTTTGTTTTGGTGTAATAGTAATATTTTAAAAACTGTTGCTAGCCGAAAACGCAATAAGTAAGTGCGGTGAATTTTGGATTATTATTGTTGTAATTATAATAATGAATACTAATAGATAGTTTTACGTAGTGAGTTAATTTAATGTAATACTTAAATAGATGCTTAATGATTAAATTAAGTTAAGTACTCGTAGATACTCGTGGACCTTGTCTTTGAATCTAGTCTTTTTGCGGACGCGTACTCGCAAGGCTTAGTCCGCGTTTTACCTAGTACGTCTCACCTCTATACATTGTACTAATAAAATACCTTGATTCAAGAGCTGCCTAGTCGTAAATTCCTTTCGAAAAGAACAGTAGTTAGGTATGCAGATCGCACCAAACTTACCTAGTCTTGGACCATTATAACGGAAATCCCAAGTATCCCAACTAGCAAAATTTCGTCATATAGGTATAATGGTTGCGGCAACGTTTCTGCGGTTTCATATACGGACTTCGAGATTCGATTTTCGTGGTTATAGCTCTGTCTTGCCCATTTTACTAGTAAATTAAATGTTGTGTGTTGTTCTTAGATGGAAAAATAGACTCGGGGACATTGCGAATCCTCACCGACGACGAAATACGTCAGTTAATCCCTGTCCCGGGGGATCGAGCTAGGTTTAAAATTAATCTCTCGAATTGGAAAAAGGAATTAGCGGATTTGAACTTACAAGAGCCAGAAATTGTAAGTATTTAAGTACCCATCTACTTATTTAAAATGTTATACAAGTAGGTAGGTAACTAATTAGATAGGTACGCCTATTATACGCTACGTCTATAGCTACGAACCTACGAATCGTGTTGAGGCACGCGCACGGCACGGCTCACCTATTTTGCTCAAATTCGTACGCGCTCACGCAAGGGGGGAAAGTGGGGGGAAGTGGGAAGGTGCAAAATGGGGGGAAGTGGGGGAAGGGAGAAGTGGAGGGAAGGGGGAAGAAATGAAGGGGGATAGGGAACTGGGGGAGGGGGTGTGGGGGAGGGAGAAGTGAGTGGAAGGGGGTAGAGGGGAAGTGGGGTGAATGGGGAGGAGGGAAGAGGGGGAAGGTATACGGCCTAAGTATTCAAAACTATGTATACAAATTCTTTTTTCCTTGGGCCCCTTTGCTACACCCTAACCGAAAGACTGAAAAAGAGGAAGAGTACCTACAAAAAGAAATGAGATCCCAATCCCATCCAAAACATAAACATAACAATAAAAAAACCAAGTCTCGCAACTCAGTTTTCCTATCGTAAAAAGTTGTGAGATCCATGTAATACCAAGTCGGTCAATTTATTCAGACCCTACTTAAGGGTCCTTCTGGTGACTTGGCCATCGAATGAAAACACACTAAATGATCTAATTTAATATAAAATGTATTACTTGTGTTTTCATGGGATGACCGACCTATGAATAAAAATAGAATAAAATTGTTTGTTTTAGGAAACATCTTTCGACGTCGGAGATTTAGAGTTGGGGAACTTGGGGACGTTATTGAGGGAGTCCATTGATGACACGGAGTTCAATTTGACCTCTTCCACTCCAGTGTCGAAGAGATTGAGGACCTTAGACGATAGAGCCCCTCCTATTAACATTCCGATCCAAGAACCACAAATCCCAGAGAGCTGCTGAAGATTTGGGTCAGCAGTTCAGCGTGGCAGCACAGCGTGGATACGTATGTATTAGTACTACGTTACGTATCTACAGCGGTGAATTCGTGAATGCCCCAGATCGCAGGTGTTTGTGTGTAATGTAATATGCGATAATTTTACACCGTTGCTTGTAAGTGTATCAGTAAAATGATCATAAATAGTATTGTTTAGCGTACTTTTATGATCAATTTATTGCATATACTGTATGCAACGGTCTTTAATTAGGTCTAAAAACGCTCGTAGCGCGTTTCTTAGCGATGTATCGATGTCTCTTTACCACCCATTCAAATCCATGCTATTATTTTCAGGTTTTGAAGATTTTAAAGTCGACAGTTGACGGAAGATCATTACTGAGAAACAGAGATACAGGAAAATTAGACGACTTTCAGCGTAATTTATTGGTAAAATTACTCATAGCACCAATCTTTGAAGAAAATCCTTACGCTAAAATAACAAATAAAGAACTACTAACATGGTCGCTGGAAATACAAGAAATTTTTAATAAGGAATCGGCAGCATTATATTATACCCCATATGTGTCTGCATTAGTGCATACAACTGCCCGTAACGCGTCTGGAAAACTACTGCGTTACGTTTACAATAAACGGCAACAATTTCGTTCTCGGGGGATTATTGAGAAAGCGCGTTCCTGTTCTTCGAACGGGGCATCATCATCATCGTCATCCAATTCTGATCTGGCTCCGTTAATACGGTTACCAGCAGCATCTGCAGGTAAGATATTATATATTTTACATTATATATATTAAACTTGTTATCTTTATAAGCACAAGATAAGGTTAGTGATATTACTGTGGTAAATTAATGATTAATTATTGTATGCCTCCAGAAACAAACGAAGAGATTCAAGAAAAAATAAATTGGCTGAGAAATTCTTTAGAGCCGTGGCACCTTGTTGCCCAAAATTGGTCCGACACAGCTGCATTTCGCCTAAGGATCAACTACCTGGGTGCTACTAGTTTGCAGGAGTATTTCAACGAATACCCTGTGCTGAAGTCTCCCGCCGGTAATGAACTACTACAAGATGATTTCAAGGTTATGTACAGTGACAAAACGGATGCTCTCTTTACGAGTTTGACAATACACACAAATAAAATTGCAGAAGTGGCAAAAAAAAGAGTAGAAAGCACTAGAGACAAAGACATCAAACAGTCAATGCAGGTTTATCTAAATGCAATCAGTGGTAAGTAAATAACCACTGAGTGCTTACTATCTGTAATAATATTTGAAAAGCAATGTGAATAATTTGTTAATATCTATTCAAATATGATAGACTGATAGTATTACAAAGTTAGGCACAGTTCACACTAATTGAGTTCAAAATTTGAAAGCTTGTGTGTGCCTGCTAGAAGTATGTATATGTAGGTATCTAAAATTAAGTAACTTTGACTGACTTGTATTTAGTTCTTACACTGCAGGTCCAAATTGAATATAATTTGGGAATATACAATAGTCTAACCGAAACTGAGTAAATTTTGTCAAACGAACGCAAGCAAAAATCGACTTTGTGCTCTCGTGATAAAGTCGTTTTTTGCTTGCGTTTATTGACAAGATACCTTACTATTTCGGACGTACTATACCTAGTTATTTTACCTATGTCCTCTTGGTCACGTATATAATTTTTTATGGTTCCGTATTTAAGTATAATAATAAATTTTCAAAATTCAAAATTCAAATCATTTATTGCACTCATGTTAGTTCTCATGTTAAATGTCATTCTTTTTTTTTTGTTTTTTTCAGATGCTGAAGGTCCGGATGTAAAAATCAACGGAGCTCTATTGCTACTGCCATACATTACATCTAGTGTACCCTTAAAAGAAAAAAGAAAAACATTGTGGAAACCGTCTAAATCAGAGGTCAGGGACGGATTTATTACCCAAATCGGCTCCGATGCCGAGCTAGAAACCGTGGTAACAGAAAGAAAAAATAAACTGTTAAGGTATGGGAAAAGCTTACAACCATTCATAGTATTTGTAGGTCCGTCAATAGAACATGTATCTCACTGCTATATAGCTGCCGGAGATATATACTACAAAGTTCCCAAACTAATAAATGCGGTAGACATATGCTTTAAGATATTTCACGCTACGGGCGCAAAATATCAAAGCGAAGCATTTGTGGTTTGGATGCTGATTCAGAAAGCTTTTTATAGGATTGACACACCATACGACAAGGAATTGACAACGGTCAAAAGTTTACTAGTAGATTTAGGTATTTAAATTATCTTTTTTTTATTTAAAGTTCCATATAAATGTATCGCAGAGTTTCAAATTTTTAGTAACTACTAAGCCATTAGTGGCTTGTTTGCAGTCAGATTTCGTATTAACTATTAATTAACTTTAAAAATCTACAACTAGCTTCTAAATCTAATACTAACTACTATAATGTTTACTTGTGCAGAGTGTAAGCGTAACTTCGAGTCAATTAAAGCTCTTTCAGATCATCTTAGATTTCTTTGTTTTAGAGCACAAACATCATCTTTCAGATGTGGACAAGAAGGTTGTCTAAGACATTTCAGTAGCTTGGCATCTCTTAGAAAGCATTTAAGTAAATGTAACTCTCAACAGTTAAACTTACCGCCTGCTGACGTAGAAATAGCAGCGTTAGATCAAGGCCAACATATTCCTGATAGTAATTATGTCAATAATAATGAAAATAAAAATTGTTTAACCGAACCTGCAGACCTCTCTCGTCAAACAGAATTATTTGTATCTCATTTATATGCCAACCCATTAATCCCACGATCAAATGTGCAAGTACTTTTGGAGTCTGTACAACATTTAACAACCACTTTAGCAAGTTCTTTGCAATCAGAGGTATCTGCATTATTAAGAAAATTAAATCTCAATAATGATGATTTAGTAAGACCACTTGATACAATTTTTGAGAATGCAACTAACATTTTTGAAAATTTTAAGTCTGAATATAAACGACTGCAACATTTTGAGAATCTAGGCACATATATTCCGCCAATTCAGGTTATTGTTGGTCAACAGATGGAACAAAAACGTACTAGAATGGGTCTCACTTACATGCCTACTAATTGCACCATGCAAATTATTCCGCTGCGCCAGGTATTGACACTTTATTTTTCAAACACGGCTATTCTCAGGGACGTTTTGGCGTACAGAAACTCGTTAAAGGACTCTGCTTCAGAAGCAGTAATAAACTTTATCCAGGGTTCTGTTTGGTCCGAAATGACAAATCAGTATGCCACAAATGATATTAATGAATTGTTGTTCCCTCTTCTTCTATATTATGATGATTTCGAAACCGGCAATCCTTTAGGAAGCCATGCAGGTATCCACAAACTCGGAGGCCTTTATGTTAGTTGCCCTTGCCTTCCTCCAAAATACGCATCTCAGTTAAGTCAAATTTTTATACTAGCACTATTTCACTCCTCAGATAGAGTGAAATTCGGGAATCGTATAATATTTCAAAAGGCGATTGAAGAACTTAATTTTTTGAGTAAAGAGGGAATTGTTTTAAGTACTGACTTTTTTAAGGGTGTCATTAAATTTCGCGTGGGTGCCATAACTGGAGACAATTTAGGGCTTAATGGCATGTTAGGATTTGTCGAAAGTTTTAGTGCTAATCGCCCTTGTAGAATATGTCTTGCAGATCGCAATCAAATTCAAAGTATGACTATGGAAGACTGTAGTTTGTTACGAAATGAAGCAAACTACCCACTTTCATCTTCATCTGAACCAATTAGAACATACGAAACTGGCGTCAAGGAAATATGTGTTTGGAACAATCTTGATGGTTTTAATTTATTCAACAATGTTGCCGTAGATGTGTTGCATGATATGCTAGAAGGGTGTTGTAGGTATGTTATGTCTTTTGTTCTTACACATTTTATAAAGGATTTGAAATTACTCCATTTAAATACTGTGCAACAGCGGATTGCAGCTTTTGATTTTGGTCCTGAGTCGGATACCAAGCCTACTACTGCACTGTTTTTCGAAGGAACAAAATTAAAAATAAAAATGTCAGCCTCTGAAATGTCAACATTCGTTCGCTATTTCGGCCTTTTAGTGGGTTACAACATCCCAAGGGAAAATGAAGTTTGGAGTTTATATATATTATTACGTACAATATTGGACAGATTGCTTTCGCATAGGGTATACTCGGATACATGTGATCAACTAGCTGGATTAATATGTGAATTCAACGAGAAATACTATAAGCTAAGTAAGGAGAATTTGAAACCGAAATTTCATTTCCTTTTGCATTATCCTACTATGTTGAAAAAATTTGGACCTCTTATTCATTTATGGACAATGCGGTTCGAAGCCAAGCACAGCGTCGCAAAAAAAATTTCTCGTGGATTTAGTAGTAGAGTCAATCTATGCAAATCAATTGCAATAAAACATCAGTTATTACTCAATGATATGTTTATACGCAATGAAAGTAATTCGGGTATAAAGTATGGAAAAAAGAAAATTCTAACTCTTGAAAAGTCAGCACAACTTAAAGAGAAATTTAGTATGTGTACTGAAAGTATAAACTTTTATCTTACCTGGGTCGAGATTAATGGTAGTATTTTCAAACAGTCAACTAACGTTACCGTAGATTTGTCTGAGGAGACCTTCTTGCCAAGTTTTGCTATAATTCATGAGATATATATCGACGACCAAGATCAAATATTGTTTTCTTGCATGTCGTTAGACACGATTTATTTTGATGAGCATTATTTAGCTTACAAAGTGGTGACTACTGATAAACCTTTATATATTTCCTATACCAAGTTACTTGCTCTTTACTTATGTGACCACTCGTTGGCCTCTTGATTAAAACAAAATAAACCGATGTATAGAGTCTAGCTTGAAAAGAGAGCCTATGAATGTACAGAAAACTAAAACATTATATTTAAACAAAGCCTAATAACTTAAACAAATTGCACTGGCTCTCTTTACAAGCTAAATTTTACTATAATTTTTGCGACGAAATGAACACATTAATACAGGATGTCCCAAAATTACCACGTCACAGTGACACTGGAGGTGGCACCTCAAAAGATGTCCAACCAACCTAACATGACCCCAGTAAAAGTTGCACGGTTTACGAGTTATTCAAGATGGTGATCTAACATTTTCGTGTAATAGTAGTGATACACGAAAATGTTAGATCTTTCGAAATCGATGCTGGCAAAACAAAAGGCTGGTTAGGTCCCTCTTGAGCTAACCTACCTCCAGTCCAGTGTCACTGTGACGCGGTTTTGGGACATCCTGTATATTAATTGTTAGCAAGTTTATAACTTTTTAGCGGTAGTTTAAGTTACACTGTGTTTTGTAATAAGTGGAATAATTAAGTTATCATTAATTGTACTGGGTGTACTAAAAACCAATAAAGTTAAGTAGTAAATATTCGATTTTTATATTTAAAGTTAAGTTACACTGTGTTTTGTAATAAGTGGAATAATTAAGTTATCATTAATTGTACTGGGTGTACTAAACACCAATAAAGTTAAGTAGTAAATATTCGATTTTTTTATTTAAAAGGTATGATTTAGCTCCTTTCCACAACTATGTGATTTGTCACAAAATTGTTGGGTAGTGGTGGCACTACAATTGACCGCTATATTTGTACTGCATCCCTTTCTAATATACAGCGGGATGCAGCACAAATATTTGGCAAATACGGCTAAGTGTAGTGCCACCACGATCCAAGTGAACCAAGTCAACCAAGTGAAACGTGAAATTGAAAATGACCGCGAAATTTAAAATTGTAGCTATGGTATGCGTGTATGAGCTAGAGTTAGAAAATATTAATGCTTTTGTCATTAATTATGAAGTCATTAGTTAATGACAAAAGTATTAAAATCATTTAACTCTAGCTCATTCAGGCATACCATAAGCTACATTTTTTAATTTCGCGGTTATTTTCAGTATCACGTTTCGAAGTTCACCAAAGGACAAAAACAAGCTAAAGCCCTGATCGAAGGGTTCAATAGTAAGCTGTCTAAAGAGTTATTACAATTCAAAAGGCACAAAACCTGCGCAGTGACAAGAATCCTGACAGGACATTGCAAATTGAACAAACACCTGTTTCAAATCGGTATGAAGCAGGACACAACTTGCAGGTTCTGCCAGGAGACAGAGGAGACTGCAATGCACATTCTCTGCTCCTGCGGACCACTCATGCATAAAAGAAGTACCTACCTAGGGCGGCACATAATGCACCCACAAGAAGTACAACATATCACCGCCCAAAGAATCTGGAATTTCCTGGAGGCAACGGGACTTAACGGTGAACTCTAAAACAAGGGCTGCCACAATAGATCACTTGCTGGTCGAAGCGGCATATTAAGGCCCACAAAAAAATAATAATAATAAATAATAATAAATCACGTTTCGATGGCCAGACTCTAATTAATATTAAACAAAATACTGGAAATTACATCACAGCTTACTGAATATTATACACGGATTTGTAATGTCTAGTCATCATTTTACTAATTCCTATGGGAAACAAACTAGAAATCACAACACGGCTTTGTTAATTTACATCACAGCTTACTGAATATTATACACTGATATGTAATTTCTAGTCATCATATTACTAATTCCTATTAACAACAAACTAGAAATCACAACACGGCTTTGTTATTTCTATACACAGTATTGTGAATCCTAGTCCCGGGATTCGTATAACCAAAAAAGAAAACACCAAATAAAACATCACGGTTTAATAAATTCCGTATTTTATTTTGTAATTCCTAGTAACAGGAGTAATAAGTCCTATGAAAAAGTTTTAGAAATAAAAAAATATATACTCTCACCGACTATCGAATGTTATCGGCATAACTAATACATATTAATAGCAAGTATGCTAATATTATTTGCATTCAAATAAAGTTTACGTGTTATTAGTAATAGTACATTATGATACAAGTGTGCTAAGTTGGTCATTACACTCGAGTCGGTTTTTAAGCCTGAGCCGAAGGCGAAGGCTTAATGGAGACGAGAAGTGTAATGACCAATGCTCACGTGTTTCATACGACGTTTTTCAACACATTTGCGAGGAAAAAAATAAATAAATAAAAAATGAAAATGTTAAAAGATATGTAATGAAAAGGCACTAGTGCGATAATGTAATGTAAAAGTCACGGCATGGGTAATATTCTGCATTATTTTGCTAATATTTAAAAAGATACGTAATGAAAAGGCACTAGTGCGATAATGTAATGTAAAAGGCACGGCATGGGTAATATTCTGCATTATCAGTGTAAATACGCTGTAATAAGACCTACTTTACGAGCAGGTGTGTTGAAAACAATATTGTAATTCCAAAGACACATATTTTTTTTGCTGTTAGTAAATACCATAAGTAAAACTCGTTTGTAACCGTTAGTATACTCTCCTTGTCCTGGGAATAACTAATATTTTAGCCATTATTACTATTTTTTATTTAAATCTACAAAAGTTTTCTCTCCGTGTAGTTATTATACCATGGCGATATTGGCGATGGTGCAATACGTATAAAGTACGTACTTACTTTATTACTTCCCCGAACGATACATTTTGGTAATGTTTAGAAATGCTAAGTTCATTCATAAAGGAGCATTAGGGTAAGGAAAATGAACTGTAAAACCAACTCGGCCATCTTCGTTTGACGAGCTATAATTTTCAACATAAAGAGTTTATATGGGGGAAGGATTCGCTCGTAATCGGATAATTTAAGTCGCAGTAATATTGTAATTATAACAAGATGAGCTTATCTTTGTTAGTCAGACATTCATTATAGGTCAGTCCGTAGAGTATTTCTTTGTTGCAAAAGGTGGTGTAGAAGTTTTTTTTTTAAATATTGTTTACATCTATACAACTGAGCAAATATCAAAAATGATTACACGAGATATCTTGGGACAAATTTTGGCAGCCACAAATCCTCGAATTTTTTTGGTTTCTCGCTCGTAGCTTCTATACGGTGCATCCTAGCGAAAAGTTACTCACAAGGAAATTAAAGAACATGGAATTATGCGTCTAATGAGTTCCAAAACATATTAATTCGGTTTAGCGACATACTAGAAAACCATGGTTGAAAACGAGGCTTTCCTCAAGTTTGTAAGTTATTTCAAGATAGTGGTTTTTAAGTTTCTGCGTTTCAATTTTGAATTAAACTATAGGTTTTAGCTCCTCAATGTAGGAATTTACAGAATCGACAGTAATTTCAGCATTAGTATCATTATAACTGGTAATTGAAGAGCTGGCAGTTTTCTCGTGCAACGAATCAGCATTGCAGTTCAGTGAGGAAATACCGCCAGCATACTCGGTACACATTGTACCGAGTATGCTGGCGGTAGACATCTAGAGGGCCTTTTTAGGGTTCCGTAGCCAAATTGGCAAAAAGATCCAGCTGAGAAACCTTATATTTATTTTAAAAGGCCTATCGATTGATGTGCCACACGTGGACATACGATGTTTTTCTTTTTTTTTACTTGCAGTTATATGTACGGAGTACACCTCTAAAAGAATATTTTTTTGTCATTTCAATTTAGAATTATGTAGCGACTAATAAAATACACCTATTCTCTAAATTTTATTCAAATAAAATAGTTTTCGAGTAAAATGCCTGTGACATACGGACAGACGGATTGATGGGCATTCATGACGAAACTATAAGGGTTCCGTGTTTGCCATTTTGGCTACGGAACCCTAAAAAGGCCCTTTAGGCATTGTACCGAGTATGCTGGCGGTATTTCCTCACTGAACTGCAATGCTGATGCGTTGCACGAGAAAACTGCCAGCTGAAATTACTGTCGATTCTGTAAATTGAGGAGCTAAAACCTATAGTTAAATTCAAAATTGAAACGCAGAAGCTTAAAAACCACTGTCTTGAAATAACTTGAGGAAAGCCTCGTTTTCAATCATGGTTTTCTACTATGTCGCTAAACTGAATTAATATGTTTTGATACTCATTAGACGCATAAAGGATGATTCACGCTAGAACGGGCCGTGTCCGGCACGGGCCGTTTTCTAAGAAAAACGACTGCGTTTTTACGCGGCCGTGCCATACCCAAGCCCGGCCGAGCCGCGGCTGAGGCTCGAAAGCGGCTCGGTGTCGGCACGGCCCGACTGTGGCTCAGCCGGGCTTGGGTATGGCTCGACCTCGCGAAAACGCCGTCGTTTTTCTTAGAAAACGGCCCGTGCCGGACACGGCCCGTTCTAGCGTGAGTCATCCTTAATTCCATGTTCTTTAATTTCCTAGTGAGTAACTTTTCGCTAGGATGCACCGTATAGAAGCTACGAGTGAGAAACCAAAAAAAAGTCCCAAAATTTCTAGGATTTGTGGCTGTCAAAAGTTGCCCCAAGATATCTCGTGTAATCATTTTTGATATTTGCTCGGTTATATCGATGTAAACAATATTAAAAAAAAAATCTTCTACACCACCTTTTGAACCTCTACGGACTGGCGTATTATACCATCGTTTTCAATCTTTGTGTAGGTAAAGCGTATGTGGTATATAGTGTCACAATGACATAAAATATTGTATAAAATAATGGCCTTTATAATATATGTGTAGATTGTAGATGTAGATAGAGCGCTAATTGTACAGTCGGGGTAAGAATTTACAAACCCTTGACAGTGCGAATACACACACAGTGATAATACGCGCTAAGCGCGTCATTGCCTCAAAACTGATCTACATGTGTTGCGGCCTGCGGGCCTAATTCGTCCATAGCACAGGATTGTCAATTTTTCAGTGCATCCATAAATGTGTTACTGCGCCGCGTATCGGATCGTCCGCAGCTGTAACTAAGTTTGGTCGTGTTCGGTTTCATGGCGTATTCGGTTTCAGGATAACTGCGTCATATTTTATATCGTAAATCTCATCAGCGTCGGTAGAGCTGCGATATTAATATGAATGGTCACACTGCATTTTCGTTGACACTTGCACTGGCACAAAAATGTCGAAAAGTTACGCGATTGGGTAATAATAATGCCAGTGTGAAATAGTACTTTACTCTTATATAAATGGTATTACGGATTATGTCTCAGATCCCAGGCACGTATTTATCGCCCGATCCAAAGGAAAAAGCTCTAAGTAATAAGTATGTGATCTGATGCTTTCTTTATTACCGACCATTGTGAGTGAAATATTTTACATCTCCCTCTGGTCAGGAAGTACCTAGATTTTCCGCAGCAGATAGACTGGGACACGTACACTCAAGGAATATTTTTAAATGCGTCATTTAAGGTGATATTTTTGCAACTGGAAATAGTATTTTTTACATTTTTATTTAATGAAGAGTACAGTAATGACAATGGAAATAGTCTCCCGTAAGTCTTGTAAACAATTTGGTGACTGATTGAATCAGGATACTATTGAGGATTGGAGAATAACTTGATTATCGCCTGATCAAGTAATTAGATTCCACCCTTAATTGACAGCAGTGGAGCTAATAACATTGGAAAACAATGATGAAATCAGATTACATTATTCATCTATTCTCTAGAGAAAAAAACTTGGGAGCTTCTTTTCTTACAACTAGTTGAACACACAAAATCAAACAAAAATGTTTATACCTACCTACATAAGTACATTTAGTAAAGTCAACCCTTTCAAACAACACTTCGAAATATGCGTAAAAATACGTACCTAGTGTAAAGCAGAGGGGTAATCAAATCACATAACGTTTTAAACTCGCGTTGGGACAGTTAACTGTAATTTTTCCATATAGTTTGACAATCAGATCTACCTAACGTACGTACAATGCGTTACATGATCAACCAGTAGGCCGATCACGTAACGCATTGTACGCGCGTCAGGTAGGCCTGTTAGCTATTTTATAATCAAAGATGTTAATAAACGCCGATACGTCAAGAATTAGGTCGGCGAGACAGCGACGTGAGTGGCATTATGGTTCGAGCGCAAGAGAGTTGGCGGTTTTTAAGAAAAAAAGTGAGAGACGGAATCGAAGCGATGGTGGATGCGAGATGTAAAATGAAACGATATAAATAAAGAAATATTTACAATAAGAAGAACAAGTTAGTTTCTATTAGATCAGAAGTGGTAACGACCAGAAGAAACGCCAGTGTCAATCGATAAAACAGGTGAGGGTTTCTAATCGAGATATAGAAGTAACAATGATGTTTGATTTTCTGTAAACAGTTCGCTGCATTGAATATGGCGACAAAATAAGAAGAGACTCCAGTTTTCAGATACGAATTGACAATGAGTAATGAGTATGATAAATGTTGTATTTTGTATGAATAATGAATATGATTTTATTACAAGTAGGTACATAGGTACCTATTATAAATCTATAAGTGAATAAATTATGTATGTAAGATAAGAGTTGTATTTGTATTGTATTTATAATATGAATTTGAAAAGTTCAATCAATGTAGACATAATATATTTATTCAGAAAACTAACAGCAATACAGAGCATGACTGTATATGCCCAACTTTAATGCAATAATACACAGTAGTATAGCCAATTATAATAAAATCCAAGTATACCTTAGATAACTTGATATGGAAGAGAAAATGGAAGGTAAGTGTGTATTTTCGCGGTCAATAGAAATGGCAAAAGATGAAATATAGGTCGTAACTACGTAGCATGTCAAACCATAGGTTAATGTAAATGCAAATATATTAATATCCTATTGACAATATTAAGTAATTTATTAACGCCAAATTAAGAGTGAAATAAATACAGATTTAGTTAAATAAGTACAACTTTATTAACATTTGTAGCCACTTGTTGTTTGAGACATTAACATTACTTAGGTAAATGATGAAAGTTTGTTTAACATATTACTTACCTACCAGTTGCGGCACGTGAAAATGTTCGATGGGCAACCCGGACCATAAAAAATATGAAGGAGTTTAGGGTATTTAACTATAGGTTTGCCTAAAAAGAAATTTTAGGCAAGCAAACTGCTACCTACCTAATTGTATAGTATCCAGAATATAGTAAGTAGGTACAACAACGTCCCATAAAAATACATGTTTACAAAGTAACCAAGTAAAATGATAAGGATTTGAAGACTATCAACATTATAGACACACACCAACTATAGGTACCTACATATGTTTCCTTATTAATCTGTTTTAGTATGTATGTGTGTTTTGTTTGATTCATTGGATATTTCAATACTTACTGTAGTATTATTTAAAAACATTAATGTTAATTTTATTAACTGAGAAGTGGACACAAAAATTGGTTGTTCAGTCAGCCAGAACTGTGTCAGTAGTAAAGAAGCTGAGAGGGTACATGTCCTTTTGTTTCGGCTGAGAGTTGGCTTACGCGGGTCAATCAACTATTTCTTGTCGTTATTCTGTCCCATTAGCCAGGAGACAAAATGACAGATTTTGTAACAAGCTGAAAAGATACAAAAAGAAATTGACAGAAGGATACCAAATATTTGAAAGAGATATGGGTCGTTTGGTGAAATTATGAAAACAAGTTGAGCCTGCCCGTCATGCCCTACTGAAAAACTATGTATAGAGACTAAAATATGTATGATTTAATCGTGGGTGGCTCACTGGTGATGCATTGTGGCCAATGGTAAGGATAGCCCAGATTCTGCTGTACTCAATGATGTTTAATTGTACTTTTACAATGAAAAACACTTTTCTGGAGGCCAGTGAAGATTCAATCTTGTATTGAATCAATATTATGAAGACTGACAGGGAGAATCTTTTGTTCACTACAGCTTCAAGTTTAGAGAGGTGATAAAGAAAAAAAAAAAACGAGTCATCATTCAGTATTTTTTGTAATCAGATCATTAAAACGTGTTTATTGTTTACCAACAGTCAAAACTTTTAAGGTTAAACAGGTTCTAAAAAACACTTCCTTCAATGTTTATATAACTTTGACTTCCACATTGATTCTTCATCATGTTTTTATTTGTAACTTAAGAGTACATATTATTATGATTATACACTTGTTACACAGCAAAATGCCTACTCATAAGAGAAGTTGCGGCACAAAAGGTTCAATTGTATTGTTTCTTCCCGTTGAAGACACTTGGAGTCCAGTCAATACAAAAATGAATTACCGACGTCAGTTCTTAATCTCTTCGTTAACGTTTGATCCATTCATTGCGGTAAGTATTGCTTGCCTTTTGAAACGCGTCGTTTGTTCAAGGTAAACAGAACCGTAACTGTCAAGTCTGCAGCAAAGCCCGTTTCTCGTCCAGGAAATCAGTATCCAGGCCATTTAGGTCTTAGTCCAGCTTATAATACACATAAATAATAATCAACCTCAACGATGAAAACAATTCCGAAGATTGGCGTTTGACAATTTTGAGTATTTTGACATGAAATAAAGTGCCCATAGAATGACATATATAATATATATAGAATGACATACTCTTGTACGGTGCTGAAACTTGGACATCGTATGCTAAACAGGAGCGGAAATTGAACAACTTCCATATGCGATGTCTTCGGCGTATTCTAGGGATCTCATGGAAGGATCGAGTTACAAACGAGAGGGTGCTTAGCATCGCACGTTTACCCAGCATTATTGCTATCTTGAAGCAAAGACGTCTTCGCTGGCTGGGGCACGTGCAAAGGATGGAGCCCTCTCGTTTGCCACGTATAACTCTCCTGAGCGAAATAGCCCATGCGAAACGACCAGTAGGGCGACCAATGCTTCGTTTTAAGGACAGCGCAAAACGAGACATGTTGTCCTTTAAGATTGACCCAACCAAATGGGAACTGGAATCTGGGGACCGAAACCACTGGAGGAAGACCCTGGGCGAAGGTATGGTTGCGCATGATGCAGCTTGGTTCGATCTTCTGTCGTTCCGACGAGAACAGAGACACCAGCTTGCTGCTGTCCTCCCTATATCATCGTGCACAACTTTTACTTGTCAATTATGCGGTCGGGCCTGTCGCTCCCGTATCGGCCTTACGAGTCATGTGCGTAAATGCCGCACCACCTTGACATAGACGCTGTTTAAATCATCTTATCATAGATGTACAAGGCCAATGATGAGAATGACATATGAGTTGAACCGTTTTGCGTTCCGATACTTACCATATTCATGCTGAAATAACGTTTCTTTGATTTTCACTTTATTTCTTTTGCTTATTTATATAAATCAATGAGAAGATCCAGTTTTGCGAAAAAATATAAAACTGAAACATTTTGACGAATGATTTTTGGCGTGTTCAGACCACCAAAGTAATCGTTATAAAATATAAGGATACGAATCGTTGGCGCAACGCAAAAATGCGTAAGTACAAAAAGGATTCCATAGATGGAGTCCTAGCGAGTCCCCAACAGGGATGAAGGTAAATTATGCTACCTAACTAAATTAATAAGTAGGTAACAAAAGACTAAAATACATCCTTGACATATTATGTCCTATCTATATAGGTACTTTAGTCGTATTATGTGTGAAGCTGATGGGTTGAGGTCTTGATGATGAAGTAAACGCAGGGAGATTTGACACAGTTTTAATGTGAATAAGATTTTAGAAATTTGGTACAGATAGACAGAGACAAAATATAATTAACCCGGCAACGCGCGGCTCTGTCAGCGGATGCATGCAGACTGACTGGGCCGGCCGTGGGGCGTTAGCAAAAATGCACTTAAGTATGAACTTATAGCTAGACGTACATATGTATACAAATAGGTTCTAGAAATCGGGTTTGAAATGAGCGCGTCGCTAACATAGCCCACCCCTAGTGCGAAGCACTATTCTACCAACGGCACGGGAGCGACGCGAGCCGCGGCCCGGCGCAGCACGCCGCTCGGGGTGGAGACTTCGACGACCCCGTGGGCAGCCTTCACGTGCCGGTGCCGCACCAGAAGCCGCGCCAGCGGGTGCCGCCCATCGAGGATCACGGGCCTCTTTGTTTCCAGCGACACGTCCGACACGGCATCGATGCGGCCGCCGACGCGCAAGAGACCCTCCTCGTCTAAATACGGAGACAAATTCAACACCCTACTATCACGGTGCACATATTTACCCTTTTTTATTTCAGCTATTCCAGAACCGAACGAGTCCGCCTGTGCTTGTCGAAGCAGCAGTCGCTCCGCCTGCGCCGTCAGCGTGCTGTCATCACAGGTGAGCTTCCTACATCTAGAAATAAATTTAAGGACAGCAGCAGCAGACCTAAGCAACCGAAGCCAGGAGGAGAATCGTTCCGGATCTGGAATAGGTAAGTTACAAGTGACATTTGTATTTTCACTCATATTAACATAACCAGAAAACACATCGTTTGTTTCAGGTTCCAAAAAGTTGAGCGGCCAGGAACTTTCATGTGAGTATAAAAACTGAGGACCCTTAAACCACTCGTTCAAAAAGGATTCATAATTGAATACCTCTCTTGTAGCAATATCAGCTACATTCAACTTCGTAGGTACATATCGCCATTCCGATATATTTGTGAGCTCGTCAATTTCGCCCAACCGGTTCGCTTCAAACGCCTTGTAAGTGCGGGTATTATTATTTAACCAGTGAAGCACGGTTGTCGAGTCACACCAAAAATAACGGCGCGTAGCGGTCAGTCTATGCTCTCTCTTAATGGTGTCCGCCAAGCGCGCACCAAGTAAACTTGCTTGAAGTTCGGATCTTGGCACCGTCATCTGCTTTACTGGGGTCACTCTGCACTTACTGGCTATGAATGTGACATTAACTTTACCATTGTTAGTCCAGCGCCAGTATGCTACCGCGCACATAGCCTTTGTAGACGAATCACAAAAAATATGTAGTTCTAAGTTATCATAACAATTAGTAGGTAACAAGTCCATACTATTATTCGTTAGCGCGGGCGTAGCACTCGTAGCGGGTCTCGAGGAATCGACCAGGGCGTAGTCGCTTGATTGCGTCACTCTCGTAGCATCTGCTACAAGTGCTACGCCGCTGTGCGGGGCGGCCGGCTCGGCCTCCGCGCACGTACTTGTGGCGCTGCGCTGGTAGCATCTAGGTATGCGAACATTACCTATTACCTTTAGTAGCTCCACCCAGTCGCACCATGAAGCATAAATATCATTTGGGATCTCGTCATCCCAGCCTAGAGATAACCGCCATGTATCCTGCAGCATAATTCGACCCTGTATCGTAAAGGGCGACAAAAAACCGAATACATCAAATATTGACATGACCACACGTAACATAATTCGCTTTGTCGGCCTTTGTTTATGTCGAATTATACTGTCTGGAATGCGCTTTAACGAAACGTCAAAACCTAATTCGTCCTTACCTGGATACCATAAGAGCCCAAGTGCTCGCTCGCCCTCAAACTGCTGACCGACTTTGAACTTAACGGCAGCCGTCCCTAAGGTCTCTTTTGGGATATTATCGAGTACCAGGAGGCTATTACTTGTTAAGTTTCGCATCTCAAAACCACCACTTTTATGTATGTCGGTGACATCCTTAACCATCTGTATTGCCGTGGCTTCGTCCGGCAGGCTCTGGATGTAATCATCCATATAATGTGAGTTAACTATCGCGTCGACCGCGGCGGGCATAGATGACTCATACCGCAAAGCGTTCTTATTTTTTATAAATTGAGCAACAAATGATGAACACTTCGCGCCAAATATTAAGGATGTCATCACATATGTTTTGACTGGTTCGGTGGGGTTGCTTCTCCACAAGAAGCGTAAGGCATCCTGATCCTGAGGCAATATTTTGACCCTTAAAAACATATCTTTTAAATCGCCCGTGACCCCTACCTTGTGTTCTCGAAACCGCAGCATGATGCCAAGCAGCGAGTTCAAATAGTCCGGACCCCTAAGAAGATAATCATTTAAACAGAACCCTTCTGTGATATTTGCTGCATCAAAAACGAACCTCATTTTTTTTTTATTTACGTTATCAACGCCAAAATGAGCTAAGTACCATGTTCTTTGAGTGCTTTGAGTGTCTTTTAGTTCCGAAGCGAAGCCATTGCTAAACAAATGATCAACACGTTCGGAGTACCTTTGAGCGTAACTGGGATCCCGACTCATTTTCCTCTCGATCCCTTTGAGCCTCGTAAGCGCACTGGGATAAGAGTCTGGCATCGCACAGTTAGGGTCCGACCAGGGTAGACCGACGTTCCAGCGCCCGTCGACCAGCTCAGCAGTTCGCTCCAGCTGTTCGACCGCACGCTCGTCGTCAGCGTTCTGCCGCGGCTTACCTGTCACTCCCATAGCGTCCAGCGCGAACCCGCGCAGCACCTCCTCGTGCAGGTCCCGCAGCTCCTGCTGCTCACGGCCGCCCTCGCTCACGAACAGCACCGTCGCACCGCGCGCCGCTCCCGCCATACGTAAGGTACCATGTATGCACCAACCTAACGGGGTCAGTGTAGCTGACGGCTCATTTCTATTACCCAAAATGACTTGAAGTGGCAACAATAAATGATAGTTATCCTGGCCAATAAGAATTTCTGGTTTAACATCGACATTACACATAGAACTCATAATATTCCTTAAGTGAGTATATTGAATACAATCAACCACAGACAAGTTATGCGTAGGTAAATTTAATTCGGATACACTTCTTGCCCTAATAGAATGAACCTTATTGTCAGTCCCAGAAAGTTCTAAATTCAATACCGCGCTATCACACGTCATCACGTTATCGCCCCATGGTCCATGTACTCGCATTGTCTCCCGATGTCCGACTAGTCCAGCTCGCGACGCTAAATCGGCACTTAACATTGTAACAGTCGAACCATCGTCTAGTAACGCATAAGTGTTTATTATTTCACCGGTAGCCGTATGCACACGTATAGGTAGCACTTTAAGTAACACTTTGCAACTACTAGCGTTTACGTTAGTGACCGCCTCTGTAGCTGGATCGGAATCGACGGTAGGCCCCGCCAGGGGCTCCGCAGAGACTCCAGACCCCGTTGACGTGGTCGGCACCTCACGAGGCAAAGCGCGCTCCGCCAATCGGCGCGCTTCATTGTTTGCATTGAAGTGGAGTAACGAGTGATGACCTTGACCGCAACTATCCTTATTACATACCGGCGCCGGGCAGTGTTCCCGACTATGGCGAGAATCCAGGCACTTATAACAAATGCCGTTACGTTTCACATATTGCCAACGTACTTTCCTGAGTGCCTTCTTGAATTGCTTGCATTCGGATAGTTTGTGTTTTGATCCACGGCAGAAATGGCACTTATCTTCGGTATTCTGCTCAGTTTGCAATAAAACTGTTTGTGGTCGCGCGTACCTATCCTGGTATTTAGTTTTGTTTGTATCGGCAAGATAACCGCACGTATAAATGTTAGTAGTAGTAGATATACGTATAGCTTCCGTATTCAAGAAATCTGTTAAAATATCCAATCGTGACTTCTTGCCAGTCTTTATAACAGGAAAACTATAATCCGACCACTTCGATAACAATAGTGTAGGCAGTTTAGATAAAACTAGGTTGACTACATTTATGCCTTGTAGGTATTCTTCGCGTCCTACTGATCTTACAGCTTCCACGAAATTCTGTACCTTTACAGAAAATTGGACTATATCCCGCTGGTACTCTTGAGACAGTGGCTGGATCTTCTTGATGTCCTGCATAAGCTTGGAAATGATGAGGTCTGGATTACCAAATCGTAGCTCCAGCGTCTCCATGACGCGTTCAGGCGAAGTTGCACTGATAAGCAGAGCTGAGACCGCATCTTTGGCAGCTCCACGCAGACATTTGCGTAGTCTCCAGAGATTTTCTTTGGGTTTAAAATCGCACACTTCGGTTGACTCGTGATACGCCCTTTTAAATTGAAGCCATTCCAATGGGTCGCCGGCGAACTCGGGTAAGTCGCGGGGAGTACAAATGCGGCTCAATAAGTTGGCGTCCGGTTTGTTCTGGACAGAGGCTGCAGCTAGCTTCTGGACCGCATCAGCAAGCATCTGGACCGTGTCCTGTGATGTACCGGCCATAGGCACATCGGCGGTAGGTATCTGCGGCTTATCTAATTCCAGCTGGCTCTTTTCCATCCAGTTCTCAATATTGCGTGCACAATCTTCCTTACTTTGTGAACTGTATGCTTCCTTCTCCTCCTCTAAGTCGGCTAGGTCTGCCTCTAGCTCTTTGTCGATAAGTTGCATCCGTATTTTGGCCTTTCGTTTTTCAGCTTCCAGGGCTAATCTCTTCTTACGTGCCTCGAGGGACGATGCCGAGGACCTGGGTTTTGCTGGATGTGAGCGCGTAAGGCGTGGCTCGGGTTTTATACTGCTACCCGCCATTGCGTCCGAAACGTGTTGCGTAACCATCGGCGTTTCTCGAACACTCTGACTTTCTTGTTCCTTTTGGACATTATTCTCTGTATCTTGAGCTTCGGCGTCAAGACGCTCCTTGCGTACGGTACTCCTTGTCTTCATCACTATAGGCGTGCGTATCATCCAACAGATCAGGCTCGAAGACCAACTGAAGCTGATGGGTTGAGGTCTTGATGATGAAGTAAACGCAGGGAGATTTGACACAGTTTTAATGTGAATAAGATTTTAGAAATTTGGTACAGATAGACAGAGACAAAATATAATTAACCCGGCAACGCGCGGCTCTGTCAGCGGATGCATGCAGACTGACTGGGCCGGCCGTGGGGCGTTAGCAAAAATGCACTTAAGTATGAACTTATAGCTAGACGTACATATGTATACAAATAGGTTCTAGAAATCGGGTTTGAAATGAGCGCGTCGCTAACAATGTGCATAACGTCAGCTTTTGGATTTCTAACAAAAAAAAAACCGGCTATTTATGATGAAGAACAGGAGATTCAACATTTGGCATATCTCGTTCCGTGTGTGTTTGTGTGTATCGCCTCTACACAGGGATGGAATTTACGTCCGTCAGCGCGATATTTAACGTTGATCACGTGTAAAACGAAAGTACCGAACATATTTTAGATATCATAGTACTTACAAGGGATCTTAGAATCACAGCAACATTGATAAGAAAAGATAATCTAATTATAGAAGTATTCAAATGGAGTTCAATATACAGTAGAAATAATACTTATATGAAATTATGCAAACAGAACTTTTGAATTAAGACTTGCTGCTACTAAAGTTGAAAAGAAAAGTAAAATATCTAATAGCCATCATTCCCTATTGGTACATCGCAAATCACATACAATTTGCTGTTTGAAATTAAATACGTCCAGATAGACTAGACTGTACTGTAGACAAAAAGAAGACTACTCACTATGGAAACTGTCAAAGAAGATTGAAGTGGCCCTTATCATAAGGGTATGCTTAAAACAAAACGAAACAAAAACTTCTTTCAGCATTGCCGGAGGATGTGATGTGTTTCAGCCGAATGAACGAGACAAGACCTGAATATCAAGCTAACCATAGAGTCTTGTAGGAAGACAGTTGAAGTGAAAATAAAATACTTATTTACGAACGTCATTCCGATATACGTACTTACTATGGACTTGCAGCAGTTACGGGCCTCAACTAAGAATGAAAAATGAAAATGAAAAATGAAAAATAGTTTATTCAGTAACTTAACATAGCTTAACTAAATACAGGTTGGTGTCTCTTTTTAAGTATCGAGATACCTGTGTCAAGAGACACCGCTCTTCCATAGTGTAACTTTAAACGTACAGAAGTGCACAGAACATGTTTAAATAATAATATAATATAAGAGGAGTAAATCTCCTAAAACTAATACTAATTGTTTATTTTAAATACTAAAGCAGTGTTTGTGTGTGTGTGTGTGTGTGTGTGTGTGTGTGTGTGTGTGTGTGTGTGTGTGTGTGTGTGTGTGTGTGTGTGTGCGTGACTATGTGTGTGGTGTGTGCGCGCGTATGGGTGTGGATCTAAATATGTCGGTATATAATGAGTTTTATCTGTCGTTTTCTGATAATAAGCTTTCTACATCGGAGTAGTTTTTATCTTTTAGCCAAGTCATCATTTTCTTTTTACACTCTTTAAAGGTTGTGGAGTTGATGTCAATAAGAGGATTCTTCTCCACCTTATTTTTAAGCTCCTCGGTTTGGGCTGCGAGAAACGCGATGGAGTTTTCGATATTACTATTTGACTCCTTAATTTGCAGTAGCGTTGGAGTAATAATTTTTAGTTCTTTTTCATGTGATATCATAAGTCCTCTAATCATCTGCTTCATTTCATCTTTAAAATTTTCTAAGTCCGTCCCTGGACTGTCACGTGGTCTTTTGTTGTTTCGTTGTGTGGCGAAGTTAGGTGGTGTCACACTGTCTTGTTCCATGTTCTCCTTGTCCGAGTGGTAAGACTCAGACCCATCACCTCGCAATTCGGACTTGTCACTCATCGTACTGAGTACCAGGCTACTATGAGTTGGTGGTAGGTAGTGTAGTGAGCGGATCGTCAGCGGCCAATCGCGTGAGGGGGCGCGGTCTGTTGCTTGAGTGACGTTTGCGCGCACGCCGGTGAGGTATGTCTATTGAAATACCTGTTCCGCCGCTAGCCAGTACTAGGGCCGCAGCAATCACACAGTAGTTGTTTACTCGCGCGGATCTTCTTTCTTGGTTTTATGAATTCCTATTATTGTCGTGTAATTAAATTTTTAGAATCTTGATGATTTATTTTATTTTTGAAGAATATTTTAATAAGGTCACTTTAGCACGTGTAAACCAGAAGGCGGTCCGAAGGGAAAAAAGGAATTATATATGAAATTAAATACGTCCAGATAGACTAGACTGTACTGTAGACAAAAAGAAGACTACTCACTATGGAAACTGTCAAAGAAGATTGAAGTGGCCCTTATCATAAGGGTATGCTTAAAACAAAACGAAACAAAAACTTCTTTCAGCATTGCCGGAGGATGTGATGTGTTTCAGCCGAATGAACGAGACAAGACCTGAATATCAAGCTAACCATAGAGTCTTGTAGGAAGACAGTTGAAGTGAAAATAAAATACTTATTTACGAACGTCATTCCGATATACGTACTTACTATGGACTTGCAGCAGTTACGGGCCTCAACTAAGAAAGAAAGAAAGAAAGAAAGAAGACATTTATTTACTACACAAAAGACACACAGAAACAAAGGAAGTAGGGAGTAGCGGTAGGTAGGGAGAGCTATGGGTTCAGTTTGTTAAAAAAAAAAAATATTGAAATTCTGCAATGATTGCAGAACAATGCCCTAAAAATAGTATTAAAAAAATGCCCCATGCTTCATATAAAATAAAATAAACACAGAAGATCATGAGTAAACAAGCACTTTCGAATCGTCAGTTAGAAACATAATCTTCTAATTAATTATTATTCCTCAAATCCATTGATAGATACAGTTGGTGCCAAAATAATCATTTGTAAGTATATAGTATCTGGTAATGCCAAAAATAAAAGAGGATATACAAGGATGTTGCAAAAATTACGAGCACAGACTAGCATAAATAATATTTATGTATATATATATATTTAACTATACCTAGTAGATTAAGCTGTTTTCATTATATTATAGTTTATATTGTTATTAATAAACTATTACTTCGCTCATATATCGTCTTGTATTTGATAAATATCTGTACATATTTGTTTGACTATCGTACCAAGTTGTAGAAGTCAACTTTGACAATGCCCATGCTATGAATGATATTCAAGTTTATAGGCGAAAGATAGATCTAGGTCTTAAGATCTGTATTTAATAGACCTAATGTCGACAATGATTCTGCTTGGAGTATTTGTTTATTTTAAGGTGCAGTGCAGCAGGTGTTTGGAGTGAGCGTGCTCCGACACGGCTGGCTGAAGATATAACTTGCTGGGTGTCGGAGCGAGCGTGCTACCGATGACAGCAGATGAATGACTAGCCTGGGTCTTGGAGGAAATCTAGTACCGATCGCAGCAAATGAGTGCAGCAGGTGCAATCTAACCTTTGAGACATCTAATTTATATTATTTAAGGTTGAAAATGATTCTGTTTGGAGAATTTGTTTATTTTTAGGGTGCAGTGCAGCAGATGTTGGAGTGAGCGTGCTCCGACGCTGCTGAAGATACAAGCGATTTGCTGGGTGTCGGAGTGAGCGTGCTACCGATGACAGCAGATAGATGATTGACTCGCTGGGTGTCGGAGTGAGCGTGCTACCGATGACAGCAGATAGATGACTGACTCGCTGGGTGTCGGAGTGAGCGTGCTACCGATGACAGCAGATAGATGACTGACTCGCTGGGTGTCGGAGTGAGCGTGCTACCGATGACAGCAGATAGATGACTGACTCGCTGGGTGTCGGAGTGAGCGTGCTACCGATGACAGCAGATAGATGACTGACTCGCTGGGTGTCGGAGTGAGCGTGCTACCGATGACAGCAGATAGGTGACTGACTCGCTGGGTGTCGGAGTGAGCGTGCTACCGATGACAGCAGATAGATGACTGACTCGCTGGGTGTCGGAGTGAGCGTGCTACCGATGACAGCAGATAGGTGATTAACTGACTGGGTGTCGGAGTGAGAGTGCTACCGATGACAGCAGATCGATGTAACTGACTGGGTGTCGGAGTGAGCGTGCTACCGATGACAGCAGATAGATGACTGACTCGCTGGGTGTCGGAGTGAGCGTGCTACCGATGACAGCAGATAGATGTAACTGACTGGGTGTCGGAGTGAGCGTGCTACCGATGACAGCAGATAGATGTAACTGACTGGGTGTCGGAGTGAGCATGCTACCGATGACAGCAGATGTGACTGACTGGGTGTCGGAGTGAGCGTGCTACCGATGACAGCAGATAGATGTAACTGACTGGGTGTCGGAGTGAGCGTGCTACCGATGACAGCAGCTAGATGTAACTGACTGGGTGTCGGAGTGAGCGTGCTACCGATGACAGCAGATAGATGTAACTGACTGGGTGTCGGAGTGAGCGTGCTACCGATGACAGCAGATAGATGATTGACTAGCTGGGTGTTGAAGTAAGCGTGCTATCGACGACAGCAGATAGATGGCTGAAGCTGGGTGCCGGAGTGAATGAGCTACCGATGAAAGTAGAATTAGATGCCTGCAGTAGATACTGAAGTGAGCGTGTTCCAATACGGCTGAAGATTTGACTGATTTGTCTTGACATCCCGGGGGATAAGAATTAGTAATGATAAAATAAAAATGCTACAAGAACTAGACTCTGAAAGCAAGAAAATTGGCTAACATATGATATGAATGCATCTAAAACAAAAATAATGTCAAACTACAACAGGAAAGTAATTAAAATAGAGGAAAACCCCATAGAATATGTGGATGATTATGTATATTTAAGGAAATTGGTGTCTTTCGAGGCAAATAGTAATGAAAACGAAGTTGATAGAAGAATAAACACAACATGGAAGAAAATAAATACTGGGCTCAGAAAGAAATCTTTAAAGGAAACTACAAACCTTAACATGAAAAAGATAATAATGGATTCATGCATCCTTCCCAGCTTGACACATGCTAGCCAAACATGGGTCTATACTGAAAAAATAAAGAACAAAATTTTATTCTGCCAGCATGCAATGGAAAGGAGTATATTAAAACTAAGAAGAATACAGAAAACGAGAAACACAGATATACGTAAGAAAACTAAGATATCAGATGCTCTTCAATACAGTTGAACACAGAAGTGGAGATGAGCAGGATATAAAGATAAAAGATGGACCCTCCAAACAACGAAATGGCAAGGTCCAGCTGGAAAAAGAAATGTAGGAAGACAAAGAAAAAGATGGATTGACGACATCATAAAAACGGCAAAAAAAAAAAAAAAAAAAAAAAAAAACTGGACTGAAACAGCAACAGACAAGGAAAGGTGGAAAACGATGGAGGAGGCTTTTACCCTTGGGGACCACTAATGTGGAAATAAAGCTTTAATAATAATAGAAATAATAATGATAAAATAAACTGATAGAATAGGGTCATTCTATGATTGAGGGATGGCCGAAGCACTACAGGAATACAGACTTGAAAATTGAGTCCTTTTGAATAGATCTTGCAAATGAGATTTGAAGTTCAATCAAGTAAGGAATAGGAACTCAGCAATATCACAATCCGGTGTACCTAATCAGTGAATATTGTGTGAAAAAGTACAGTCAGCTATAAGAGCCTGTGCCAGGGAATATTTTTTTTGTCAGAAACCTAACACAGTTGCTTTGAAGTGGTTACCCAACAGTACACAAACATTTGAAACATCGGGTCTCTACGGGGCAATACGAGCAGTCTTTAAAGTGAAGGTCTGGATCTCAGCAAGGTCTTGTATGAATTTGCACACGCACGAATGTAAAAGAAAAAAAAAGCCAGAAAGTACCTTTATTTGAATTCCTGTATCGTGGTCTGAGGACAGACACGAGTCAGAATGGCCGAATGTTAGCTATTTTATAATCAAAGATGTTAATAAACGCCGATACGTCAAGAATTAGGTCGGCGAGACAGCGACGTGAGTGGCATTATGGTTCGAGCGCAAGAGAGTTGGCGGTTTTTAAGAAAAAAAGTGAGAGACGGAATCGAAGCGATGGTGGATGCGAGATGTAAAATGAAACGATATAAATAAAGAAATATTTACAATAAGAAGAACAAGTTAGTTTCTATTAGGCCTAAATGTCACCTTTTTAAATGGGAAATTGACAGTTAAATTGTACCGACGCGCGTTCGGAACGTTACGTGACCCCTCTGTTGTGCATTCGCAACCGAACGAACAAGCAGAACAAAGTAGTTCCGCGCCAAAATCTCCATAAATGTCAAAGTCAAAACTGAAGCGTTTAAAAATAGTAAAGAAGCCAGCGCGACGATGCGCCAACGCGACGATGCGCGAAAGAAACGATGGCGAATGTCAACATTCTCAAATGGTAAATATACTAACGTCCGCTAACGAAATTCTAAGTCGCGGGTCCAGAGGTCGCGGGTTCAAATCCTGCTCGTGGCGAATAATTTTTCAATTTTCCACTTTGATCGAAACTTATTCTCAAATGGGCCTGCTCACCGATGCCACAACGAACAAGCGGAAGTTACGTATGGCACCCGTGAAAGTGGTAAAACTATTCCATCTGAATATGCTGAAGCGTTCATAGTCCAGCGGCGCCTGCGAATCGGAAACGATAACGCAGGTAAAGCAAAGATGGCAGCGGTCAGTCCTTGGATGGGTGACCGCCTGTGTTTGAGTTGTTACTATAAATGAGCGCTTCCGTGCTATGGAAGGCACGCTAAGCAGTTGATCCCGGCTGCTGTCTACGACAGTAGTCGTTAAGCCGAGTTAGAGGCCTTCGGGCGGCTTAAGAACCTCTAACAGTCGAGTTACCCACTCACTTGACAAAGCGGGGACAACTGTCACTCGCGTCCGCAGGAGCTACCTTTTTTTTTTTTTTTTTTTTTTCGTGTGGAAATGCTTGCGTCTGCAGGAGCTACCTACCATAACCCTGCATGGGTGGTACTAAAAAGTGACAAACTCAAAGGCCAAATAATGTATGCCATACTGTATTTTGTCTGACTCTGACCGATTAAAAGGCGTCTTCTCTGTGATACAGTTTTATTGCATAAAAACCTTTGATATATCCACGTAAGCTCTTAACTACTGACCACAGGAAAGCGGACTCTTTTCAACCAATATGACCCTTGTCGTAGAGAAGAAATGGCGCGGCGCAGTGCTTAGGCGAATGTCCAATTGCCCAGCTAACTGTTACGAATGAACAAGATCGTGGCAAGTCAAACTATTATTTAATAGGTGTCCTCTAAGTAAGCAAAATGTTCGTTCCTTAAATTGTTTCAACCGATTGGTTTAATTTTTCGCTACAGCAATGAAAAAAACTTTATTTAGCTTGCTAATGGCAAGAGAGAATGGCCGCAAGAAAACTTTACTGCTGTCGTGACTGATGCTAATTATTAAAATACCAAATGTGTCCAAGTGAAAATGCTGATTCACTATTGGACATAGTGACCCTAAGTTACTCCGGGGTATAAAGGTTATAGAATAAAAGTTCATCTAGCATGGACTTTCTCAGCTATTATTCTTATTATAAAATATAGATTACCGTCACACTGTATTACGTTACGTGACCACACGACTACAAATCTGTTTGATATACTTTATAGTTTTATAGCATGTTTCATACAATATTATGCAATGTAATCAGTAATTCATATCCTACATTCCTTTCATTCAAAGGACACGTGAAATATTTGTATGCGACGAGCAAATTGATATGTTATTCTGTCTGTCACGTACTCTGTTAGCTCATGTGACGAGTGTTAATTAAATTCCTCATTGTTTGGAAGGCACGGTAACGTCGCGGAAGTGCGTGGTCTTTGTTATTAATATTTTCACTGTTGTTATTTTTGTAGGGTTATAATAAGATGACCTATTTAACTGTCCGCTGACCGTAGAGTGGAACCACCTGACGAAGCATTTAGACGCCGCCTGAAATACCTTTTTTGGAAAATCCATAGTACTATATGAATATGAATGACGTTGACATTTTAAATTAATTACTCTTTGTTAGTTAAGATTAACTTACAATTTTCTTACAATATTGGTTCATACTACTAAAAACTACGTATGGTTAAAATGTAATATTAAACACTAGCTTTTGCCCGAGACTTCGTCCGCGTAGAACTCGTTAATATCGTAGCTCGATACAAACTTTCACCCTCCATTTCCCTTTTAGGGGTAGATTTCCGATATAAAAACTATCCTATGTCCTTCCCCGAAACTCAAACTATTTTTATCATCATCATCATATCAGCTGAAAGATGTCCACTGCTGGACATAGGCCTCCCCCAAGGAGTTCCAAAGTGACCAATCCTGCGCCACCCGCCTCCAGCGGACTCCCGCGACCTTTACCAGGTCATCAGTCCACCTTGTGGGGGGCCTACCAACGCCGCGCCTACTAACTACCTCTATACACAATTTTATCTAAATGGGTTGTATAGTAGCTCCATACAAATATTAACCCCCCATTTCACCCTCTAAAGAGATGATTTCCGGGATAAAAACTATCCTATGTCCTTTTCCGGAACTCAAACTATCTGTAAACATCTAAATGGGTCACTCAAATCCAAATTTTCACCCCTTAGGGGAGGATTTTCGGTATAAAACTATCCCTTGTCCTTCCCCAGGACTTCCAACTATAGCTATACCGTAAATGGGTTCCATCCAAATTTTTACCCTAATTCACCCCCTTCGGGGATGATCTCCGGAATACTAACTGTCATATGTCGTTTCACAGCACTCAAACTATCTTTCTACCAAATTTCATCTACAAAGGTCACATCACATCCAAATTTTTACCCCCTTAGGGGAGGATTTTCGGGATAAAACTATCCCATGTCCTTCCCCAGGACTCCCAACTATCGCTATACCGTAAATGGGTTCCATCTAATTTTTCACCTCCCATTTCACCTCCTTAGAGGATGAGTTTTGGGATAAAAACTATCCGTTATCATTCTCCAGGACTGCCAACTATCGCTATACCGTAAATGGGTTCCATCCAAATTTTCATCCACCATTTCTCACCCCCTTAGGAGATGATTTCCTCCTTTCATGTGTTCCGGAATAAAAATTATTCTATGTCCTTTCCTAGGACTCTATCTCTCTCTATACCAAGTTTCATCTAAATGGGTTCTATCCAAATCTTCAACCCTCATTTCACCACCTCAGGAAATGATTTTTCGGGATAAAAACTATGCATTGTCCTTCCCTGGGACTCCTATCTCTTTACTAAATTTCATCTAAATGGGTTTTATCCAAATTTTCACCCCCTATTTCATCCCTAAAGGGATGATTTTCGGGATTAAAACTATTCATCAAAATGGGTCACAAACAAATTTTCACCCCTAATTACACCCCCTTACGGGATGATTTTTGGGATAAAACTATTCTATGTCCTTCCCCAAGACTCCAACTCGCTATACCGTAAATGGGTTCTATCCAAATTTTCACCCCTCATTTCACCCTCTCAGGAGATGATTTTTAAAGATAAAAACTATGCATTGTCCTTCCCTGGGACTCCTTCTATATCTATGCCAAATTTTAACTAAATGGGAATTATCCACATTTTCATCCTTATTTCATCCCCTTGGGGGATGATGTTCGGGATTCAAACTATCCATTGTCATTCTCCGGGACTCAAACTATATATATACCAAATTTGATCTAAACGGAGTTCATCCAAAATTTCACCCCCCATTTCACCCCCTTAGGGGAAGATATCCGGAATAAAAACTATCCGATGTCCTTTCCCAGAACTTAAACTACCTCTAAACCAAATTTTATCAAAATGGGTGACTTCCAAATTTTCACCCCCCCATTTTACCACCTAAAAGCAAGATTTCCGGGATAAAAGCTATCCTTTGACCTTCCCCGGGACTCAAACTATTAATATACCAAATTTCATCTAAATCGGTGCAGCGGTTTAAGTAGCTCCATACAAATTTCCACCCCCCATTTCATCCCCTTACGAGTTGATTTCCGGGATTATAACTACCCTATGTCCTTTCCCAGGACTCAAACTCTCTCTATACCAAATTTCATCTTAATTTGTTCAGCCGTTTTCACGTGATGCGCGGTCACATAAACAGAAAAAATCTAAAAACTGTTGGAACGTGTTCTGTTATCGATTCTAAGAATCCCTAGTCAATTTTTTTTCGAATTACTTCCATGTACAGACTTTCGACCCTCTTCAGCTTTATTATATGTATAGATAGATAGATAGGTAGATACAGGCTGTATTAGGTAATATTTATGCTATACTATGAAAAGTTCTCCGATAGCTTATAGATCCCGGGACTCACTCGATTGATAATACGAGTCTTATAAAATACCGGCCATGTGCGAGTCGGATTCGCTCACGAAGGGTTCCGTACAATTATCTATTAAAACGGCAAATAAAACACGTTTGTTGTATGGGGGCCCCCTTAAATGTTTATTTTATTCTGTTTTTTAGTATTTGTTGTTATAGCGGCAACAGACATACATCATCTGTGAAAACTTTAATTGTCTAACTATCGCGGTTCATGAGATAGGTACAGCCTGGTGACAGACAGACAGACAGACAAACGGGTGGACAGCGGAGTCTTAGTTTTACCCTTCAGGTACGGAACGCTAAAAATCAAAATTCTCGTTTATTTTCTGAATCGAATCTAATAATTTGACTAAACTGAATTAAAACATGCTGACGCCGAAGCTTGTTAGCAAACAAACTTTATTTTTGAAACAGGGCTGAAAAGGGCACTGGACAGGCAGGAATAATTATAAGTTAGACACAAAGAGGCAATGTTTTGACCATCTATGTTTTAATTAAACTAAGCCAGCTACAAGCTATGCGCCTCTCCCTAAATAATTGGCTCCCCGCCTACACGGAATTTGCCAACTTTTCCTACACAATATATTGCTCGTGACTACGAGTATGTGCAACTCAATGGAGCCGGCCGTCATATTAGTTTGCTGGTGCCTCGGCTAAAGTAGGAAACTAATTTGATGCTATACCTATACGTTTACGTAGTTTACCTATACGTTTTTCTTTCACGGCCTGGCGACCGTACCTACCGTCTTTTCGAAGATCTCACGGTTCTAATACCATGACTTTAAGATACCTTATACATCTCTGGGGTACTAAATTAATATCATAAACTTATTGTTAATTCTGATACAGACCTTATATCGAATGTAATTGATAATATTTTACAATTTTGGATTTTATTAGTTTTCATTTAGTGACATTTAGTTTTTTAACCGGTTAGGTACTAATTTGTTAAAATCTGCAATTTTTAAATGATTATTGTGTAAGATTATTAATATTATATTGTAGAATATACCATTTGACATCTAAAAGTGCCCTTGTGGCCTGGCCTATTTGCAGAATAAATAATTGATTTTGATTTTGATGATTCGTCATACGATAAATTAATAAATACGTTTTTTCTCAAAAATGGCCCGCAAAGTGAACATAACTCGCTACATATTGAAAGGTAAAGTGTATAGTTTAAGGCCAGATCAAAATTAAAAAATAAAAAACATTGCAGGCCGCCTGGAATGTTACATATAAATTCCTTTATTTGTCGAGTGCCAAACTTTAAAAAAAGTAGAAACTCGCATATAAAAGAAGGCACAGGCCGTATTCAGCCAAATCAAGTCGTATTTTTGTGTTGCAAACGCTACATTTTTGTACGAGTCTCAAATAGTTTGCGTTTTTCGGTGGAAAAATACACTTGCGATTCTGTTTAAAAAAATATTATTTATTCCGCCATTTTTGAGAAAAGCACTATATTAGCCTCAGCCGGAATGGCAATTGCAGGCTTCGTATTATAATTAAACGGACTCGCAAGCTCGTCCGTTTAAACAAATACTTAGCCTGCAATTGCCTCCTTCCCGGCCACGGCAATAATGTACTATTCTTTATGTTGTAAAACAGACTGATATTCTGCATAACATAAGTCTCTATGAACCTAAACTTGTAAACGCGATTTAATGTTATAGGTATCTCCAGTTGTAATTACATTCCGCTTAAATTTCCAGCAGATAGGTATCTCGATTTCCAACCGAGGTTGTATCTATATTACGCTTCACATTACTCATAGTGAATACTATGTTTTTTGCTAGATATTTATGTTGTTAGAAATCGTAAACAATGTACTGCCTTTTAGGAGAGTTTAACCAGAGTAACTAAATCAATGTGATCGCAGACAAGCACTTGTTTATTCACGGTTACTTTTAATTACAATTGGTGTCGACAGTTGACAGACAAGGGACAAAGTAGAGCGTTGTCTGATGTACATTTTACACGTTAATTGGCTACTTGACAAATTATTTCCACGGTGCCGTTCGAACCAGTTTTCTGAGTTGATCAAACGGACCTTGCTGCTAAGCTGGCGACAACCGTAATGGCTCGAGACTCAAACTATCGTTATACCAAATTTCATCTAAATCGGTTCAGCGGTGCAGGCGTGAAGAGGTAACAGGGAGACAGACAGAAAGTCAGACAGACACACTTTCGCATTTATAATATGAAGAATGTATATAGGCACCCACGAGTACTAATTTTCTAATGAAATTCCATAATTAAAACTCAAATACTTCTGTAAGTTACTAATAATATTTGGGAGTGGGGGGGGGGGGGGGGGGGCTGGACCACAAAACTGGTTGGTTTATTGGATGTCTGGGATCCATATAATATATATCAGAAGTCAGATTGCGGTGCGCTATTTTTGCAAACGAAACTCCACTAAGAGCCCGGTCTAATAGTATTGTGACGTCACAGGCCGAAGCAGCATTCATTTCGTACTAGCCGTTGTATGCAAATTACGTAAATAGCTGTTTTGGTCGTGAAATACTGGGTTTCTGTACAGTCACTATCAATATATGATAAATCCAAAGCCGCAAAAATATCTGACACGCTCTTACGGCTCTAGGAATAGAGTTGTCATCAGATATTTTTGCGGCATTTGTTTCATCATACATATATTTATGCCGGTGACTGTACATAGTTGTCGTACAATTATTTTGTTGGCCGATAAAACAAAACATGTTTTTTTGAAACTTTCAAGTCTCATATCTTTTTATTATGCGGAAAGTACCCCCAATTGGTGTTTCATTCTTATCACCATTGCGTAAGCAGAGGGTTTCTGCCATTGCAATATCCCCTTAGATGTTAAAAATGTAGGTATTTTCCAAAATTGCCCTACACAGTACAAACAGAGCTTAGGCCTAATAATCGTCTCAGACCGAACGTTCACAACGGGGTTTATTATTGGCATTACCCACTCCTTTCTGTTATTGCCATTTGCATAGATTTACATGAACCGCTCTTAGCGGGACCTTATTTGGGATTTAGAGAATACAAGTTTCTTTTGCACGATTTTATTTTGTTACGAGTTTGGATTTCTCTTTGAAGTAACGAAATCGGATTGCAATTTTTTCAGTGGGTTTGTTTGTGTCTTGTCTTTTTATTTCGATAATGTATTGTATCAAAATGTGTGTGGAAATGTGTTTATTGCCTATACACAAAGTTTCGAACAGTCGTAATGTGTGTTTACTCATTGGGGATAGAGATGAGTGATGTATTTTTAAATAACTTTATTTCCAAGAGATTTATGTCATGTAATACTTTATTTTATAGTCAGTGAAGTCTTTTGAAGTCGAAATATAACAGACAGAGTATTAAAATCGTCATTGTGTTTTAATTGAGCCGAGGTTTCGTGACTGAATAATTGCGAACAATAAAGTAAGTAAATGAGATTTTGCATTGCCATTTTTGTTCATTAGCCACAAAGGCAGGGACAGCTACCAATTAAAAGATGAAAGGAATTTTAATTTTAATGATGACAACACAGTGACGTTTTAATAACAAATAGGTGGATACTTTTAAGGTGATCATATTAATTAATGATGACACGAATAATGTTGAAACTGCGCTTTGTAATTAGATTTTAGTATTCATATTATTTTGTAGAGGGTAAAGGAAACGCAAAACGCAAACACATACTTTTTTGTCCCTTTCATTTTGTCCCTTTCATTTTGTCAAGAGCAAAATAGGTATGTGTTACAATTTAATAGGCTGGTGAGTTCGTAAGTCAAATGTAAAATTTAATTTATCTTAATTAGGCAAGTACCCGAGAACCTTTCCGCCCCAACGCCAATTTATCGAATTTTGTCGTAAACGGCCATTCCCGAAGAGTGTGTTAAAAAAATTGCCGATTTAGTACGAGAAGACACAAAAAAAATTTTCATTTTAATTTTTTAAATTTTTTTTTTTACCATTTTGTAACCCTTGCCAAGAGGCATCTTTTGACACCTCAATCATCCACGTAGCCCTAAAATTCACGAGACCAGGGTAATGTATCACTCTCGCTGAAATTGGAGGCTATACTGAAGCGATCGAAAAAACATTTTCAAAAATAAAATAATAGGTATTCAAAATGTTACTAGACAAAGTGGAAACCAACATAATTACTTTTTTATACCACTTCGGTGTCAAACTTGCTTACCACCTGATGGCAAGTGATTACCGTAGCCTATAGACGCTTGCAACTCCAGATGTGTTACAATGCTCATTGCCGACCCTCAATAACCGCGACCTATATGTGAAGTAAAATATTTAATTAATTAATGAAAATATTTACGAAAGTAACAATACCTAAGAATTGTATTTATTATATTCTAACTAGAAGCTCGTGAAGGTAAAAGTAGTCTGAATAGTATATACAATATTATTTACATTGTAGTGCTAGTATGTATTACTATTACTTATTTTGTGGTGCTGGGTACCGAAAGAGCGAGTTTGATAGTCTCAAGTGGGAATGAACACTAAAAAGCGTTCAGATGCTTCTTATAAAACTTGCCCATCAAAAAGGCAAGTAATTTATCAAGAGGATTCTTAAGTTTTCTGTTTCCTTGGTGTGGCAAAAACTAGGTACGTGGTAGATACGGGCGGGGCAAGATAAAAAGAGTATCGTCGTATGAATCATTATTTGCTGAAGAATAATGATATGAATGTTTCATGTGAATATTGTTTTCTTCTGTCTTTTGGTTGATTTAACAACTGAAAGAAGTCATGTACAATACAGCTGCCTTATTGCCTATATGCAAAAAAAATATCAAGCCCCGCGTTTGTTGTCTATAGTTTACAAAAACGTATATAATCAATAGCTACTCACGCATTTATAATTATTTTTGTTATCGACTTTAATTAAGTTAGGAATAAGATGGAATTAATACCTAGTTATAATTCATTTTTCACCTGGGGCGGTAAAACAAAGAATGTCTCATGTCGCAGATGTTTGACGCCCGAATCGACCACAAGGGCGATACATGTGCGATCTGGGGGCTTTCTTTACTACCACCCTTCGTGAGTACACATTTTTCCGTCTCCCTCTGACCAGGAAGTAACATTTTCCGCACGCGTAGCGGGTGTTAATTGCCTCTTTATGACCTTGTGTGAAGGAAATTATATTTTGGCATTTTGATTCTTACAATCAAAGCTTCAACATACATAAGTGTGTGTCAAAAATATTTTTTTTGGTACAAGCTTTTATTCCTCACTGTACTTTTCTGTAAGTACTTATACAGGGTGTGGCCTGTAATAGGAGCAAAAAATTAAACGGTAGATTATTTAGCTTGTGAACAAATATTCCCACATGATTATAAGTAAAAAAAAATTTTTTTTTGAAAATTTTTTTTCTTTTAAATAACTTTTGTTGTATTTTTTTACTCTTCTGGAGTGCTATAAGTAACTTTTTATTTTAAAGAAACTAAAACAAAAGATTAAAAATTAAAAAAATCAGAAATATCTTTTGAAAACCAAAATGCAAAAACTATTATGACTCGTTACGTGATGTTACCTCAAAATCTGCATTGACTGCTGTGCTATGATGTCGTGGTGCCAAGATACATTACTTGGAGGTCATAACTTTAGATCAAAATATCTCCGAATCCAAAAAAAATAAAAATGAATGGGGACACAAGGGGTTACTGCAAATGCTCTAAGGAAGCGTCCTTTTGAATATTTGCTCCTATTACAGGCATTATCGTGATCAACTACTGCCACCTTCTGCCTCCATCATCAGATCAGCTCGATGGTGCCATAATATTAAATTGTCATCTAAACTATACTTATACCTTAACTTATGAGCAAATAAAGAACTGAAACTATACCCAAAATTTCAGCTCAATCGGTTCAGGTTAACTGAGTACAAAATTCAGTTCCAAGATTTGTCCCACACTAACGTTAACGTCACGTTAAATAAAAGCTTGTAAAATAAAATCTTCCAATTCGTGTATAGGTACAATATTTAATTATATCGAAACCGTCCGACGCGTCTTTCTGATCCCGGGACGCCTGACCCTTTTAAACGTGCGTGTTCTATTTAATTAACAAATTACTCACACAAAGTAAACAACTTAATCGAAGAATTTGGGACATTTCATTAATTCGAGTATTTGTTTACTTTGTTTCCCGTTAAATTAAGATAAAGATCAATTCCGGTGTCATATCGTGCTGGCAAGAACAATTTATTAACCAGATTTAAAAACATGTGATCTATTTTGAATCTAATGCCTCAGGAATGAGTTACAAAATGTATTTATTCTTATGGACGACTCAAGTCAAGAAAATTTAAATGTTGGGCTACTTTCGCTTTTGTTACAATGATAATAAGGCATACAACGGTAGGTATATTTCAGTTTTCTCTTACCGTACAGTCAGCAGCAGAAGTAGCTACGCAAAATAACACGCTCAAAATAATCTACTGCGCCCTTATTCACTTGACATTAGACTCGTGTGACTCGTGTGTAGCTAATTTTGAGCACCTGGTCCGCGTAGCTACTTTTGCTGCTGAACGTACAGTGATGCAAATTGCTTTGTATCTCACTCAAGTTAATGTTAAATGGGAATCTTACCTTAATACGTACGTAACAAAGTCGATATTACAAACTAGAGTTATAACGATATATCATTACGTTGAACAGGCGATATTAAGCGTAGGTGTACCTAAATTACAAGCAGCCTTTTTCCATATGGAGATCAGTCCTTTATTGAAGCTATGTGGAATTTATTGGTATTTACATGACTTCTGAGGATGAAAGAGGAAATTCATGCGTACCAAGTACGAGTATGTGTGTCGTTCTTAGGAAGAAGGCACCTTACTGCAAGGTGCACTAAGGTTCCTTTTTCCTTATATAGAATATGCATCGTACAATGAATACGAAATCGAAGAAAAGATGCATTATTCAAACCGTTTGTAGTAACAATATTACTTTTTATGCAGTTTGCTGCATCTACAGTTTCTATCCAAACTTATTTGGTACGCTGAAGTTAGATGGAATTATTAAGTAAAGTACAAACTTGTATGCTTCTACAACAACTACTATACTTAGTACATTAGAACGTCTCAGACACGGTAAAACAAATAATGTCTCAGATCGCAGTTATTTGACGCCCGATCCGAATACTTTCTCTATTACCGCCCGTGGTGAATACAGAGTTTTACCGTCTCTCCCTAGCCAGGAAGTGGGATTTTCCGCACGCGAAGTGTACGGTAATTGCTACTTTATAATTCCACTTAAACTAAAATAAAAAACATAACTAACCCATCTCCTTCACTTTTATAAATCTAAATTACATACATGCCAGAGAAGGATACAAAGAAGAATTACGGTATTATGAGCGGAAATCCCGGGTCGGGCTCGACGTTAGTCCATATTATTTTAGCAATATCACCGTTGTTCTTTTATGAAGCTTTATATTAAACTTGCGGCAGTTTAAAACTGGGTTATAGTTGATATTATATTTTCCAACATAATTTAGAAGATGTATCTATTGTTTATGTTGGGAACCATATTTTTCTCTCACCGCAATAGAATATTGAAATAATGTTTATCATGTCATAACCGAATGGCCCTATGTGAATTTTTCAGTTAAAGTACTACTTATATACATAAGTAGATACGGCCTTTTTTTTCACTAATTTGTTTTGCTACTAAACATTTTCATATCAATATTCTTGTTCAAATTGTAACTCATCTTAACTCATCTTAATGTATAGTTTGATTAATTTAAAACTATAATTGATCGCCTGAATAAAATAATAATCCTGTCCTGGCATGAAATTGTATCGTCATAAATTCAAAAACATTTGTACGGAAAACGACCTGAGTTCTACCCTTTTGCACAATACATAAACACTTAATTCTTCTGAAAAAAACTAATTCTGATTGGACTTTTTAATGCCCAATTTATCAAATATATGTATTTCATTTTGTCCTGTCCTGTCCATGCAACATCTTACTAGAAATTTGACATTATTTGATTAATTGGGTCAATCAACTATTTCTTGTTGCTCGTTGTCATGGTTACGTCTCCTGGGTCACTCTTAAAAACTATTATTGTATGGGGTTTAAATCCACAAAAAACGTGTTTTTGTTATATTGATAAACCCATTCCATGGTAGCGCATCTCCTTAGCATGATAGGAATCCAGTTTATAGTATTTTTTCTAAGAAAGTATGTTACTGTTGTCTCTTGGCTTACCGGGACAGAATAACAACAAGGAAAAGTTGATTGACCCAATTTGTTACTTAACACAAATAAATTAATAAAATTGTATTTCTAATTTAACTTGGGACTTTCACACTTTGTTTACTACAGTCTCGGAACAGCCGAGGACACCGGTAAAGGAAGTAGGACGGTTTTCCGAATTAGTGATCTCAAAAGTTACATAGCTAATTAAAGTTATTTTTGTTCAGGTAACCATCAGCGGTGCCGCTGGAGCCGCGAAAGGTTCGATTTCAAGAGTGCTGGAGGAGTAAGTATTTATTTTCTAAGCCTCTGAAATGACCCACTGCTGCGCAAAGGTCTCCCTTCCCCCCCTCGACTTCCACTCATCCCGGTCTGGAGCTATTTCTGGCCAGTCGGTGAGAAAAGCGTCCAGGCCCGTATTATACCAAGTTGACAATTATCCCCTGACAACGACAATTCTACGTACATTGCTGGTTCCACAAGTAACCTAGCGACCACCTTAACTTCTAGAACAAGCAATGTATGGCGAATTGTCACTGTGAAATAGGGACCTGGTTGTCCTTTTATCTCCACCTCGGTCTGCCACGTCTTCCAATATCAATGCTAATTATCCACACATCCTTTTCATGCTTAAACTCCTAATCCAATTGAATGTGGTATGAATATAATTTAAGTTTCTGAGAAGGACATAGAATGCTTTAAGAGGGCGCTCGTTTTTTGGTCAGGAATAAGCGAGAATGACGGATTTTTGACGTTGTAATTCTAAGAAACGGAGAGCTTTTTCTAGATCCTGATTACTTATTTGCATAGGTAAACTCCTCATATTGGTCCTAGCCGCCTCCAATTTACGAATTACTGAATACTTTAACCGAAAATACCCGATTACCGACAGTAGTTTTCTGAAGAGAGCGCAGAGTCATAAGTTTGAGCCCCTAATACTCCATGATGTTATATGAGAACCTACTTGTTTTTTTCTATTTTCACTAGCGTAATATGTTGCCATTGCGCCTAGCCGCCTCGAATTTTCCTTATTCTGCACGTATATATATGTAAACTGTTCTCAATTACACCATATTTGTCAACAAAACCTTACTGAAAACTCAAGGATTTTCTCATTATTGTTGAATTATTTGTGTATTGAATCTTACACAACATTAAAGTTCATGTTTGTACCAACAAGATCCAGTCCAAAAAATATAACTTTAGTCAAAATTTATATTTATAAATAATTATTCAAAACTAGTATAAATTTACCGCCGCGCGGGAATATATCTCAGTACCGGCTGAATAGCCCTCCGAGACAGACGTGTACTGTGTTTATTTGTGGCTATTCACGAAGCTAACCGGCCACTCTTCAGATAAAATAATATTATTTTGATCTCTGACTAGGCATAGTTGTTACCAACCTCGGGGTCAAACTATACTGGGGATACATTCGTGAGGCTAATCGAGACAAGTTATGAATTGCATAGCTGCCAGATAAGACGTAGTGTAGCGAAAAGGCTCAAACCCACAGTATATGTAACATTTAAAATTGAACCTTCTACCTAAAACAAAAGTCATACATTTCAATGGTGATGTCTTGTGGGTTGGATCCTTTTGTCTAAACTACGCGTTCTATAGTCAATTATTATTGTACGAGTGATCGTGATACTTGATAGATTTAATTTATTTACTTGTTACTATCAGTCCACCTTGTGGAGGGTCCGCTGCAGTTTCCGGTACGTAGTCGCCTCTCGAGAACAAAAATTTGCATGTCACCGCGTGACGAGATAGATAGTTCTATACATATATTATAACTAAGAACATCCAATTGTACTCTGTCTTATGTGAATAAAGATAAATGAAATGAAATGAAATGAGAACCTCCCCGCCCCAACGGCCATTATGATTAGTTAGTATGTATGTATGTATGTTAGTTTGGGCGAAATCTTCAAATTAGGTACAATTATCATCTTATATTAAGTATCTTCGGTGACAATGCCATAATGTCATAGAGCTGGTCTGATGATGGAGTCGGAAGGTGGCCATAGCAACTCCTAAACTCAACAAGATAAAGCCATCGAATTTTGGCTCATTTATTTGGTCATGGCACGGCAAGACTTGGATGCTGGATGATTTCCAGAGTCTGATGATGGAGCTGGAAGGTGGTCATGGAACTCCTAAACTAAACTAGATAAACCCATCTAGTTTGGGCTCATCTGTTTTGTCTTGGTAAACACTTTGGTGATGGATGATTTCCAGGATCTGATGATGGAAGGTGGTCATGGGAACTCCTAAACTAAAATAGATAGACCTATCTTGTTTGGGTTTGTGTGATTTGTCTGTACAAGTACCCACGAACCAGCGACATAATTATGCAGGGTTATTGAAAATAACAAGATGAATATTTTTTTTTTTTAAAAACAAGCTTATATGGCGTTTGTTAAGTACAGCACGATCCTACCTTGCATTTAGTAATTATTTTCGTTTATATATAATAATAACACACACCGGGGGTTTACACTGGAAAGGGAGATTTTTACGTGGTTTTATTACATTTCCGAGTCATCATCATCATCATCATCATATCAGCCGAAAGATGTCCACTGCTGGACATAGGCCTCCCCCAAAGAGTGCCACAATGGCCGTTCCTGCGCCACCCGCATCCAGCGGACTCCCGCGACCTTTACCAGGTCATCAGTCCACCTTGCGGGGGGCCTACCCACGCTGCGCCTTCCGGTACGTGGTTGCCCTCAAGAACCTTTCCACCCCAACGGCCATCGGTTCTACGTGCAATGTGCCCCGCTCACTGCCACTTAAGTTTAGCAATTCGGAGGGATATATCGGTTACCTTGGTTCTGCTGCGGATAGCCTCATTTCTGATGCGATCGCGCAGAGAAACTCCCAGCATAGCCCTCTCCATTGCCCTTTGAGTGACTTTGAGCCTTCTTATGAGGCCTATAGTAAGCGACCACGTTACCGTGCCATATGTCATCACTGGCAACACACACTGGTCAAAGACTCTCGTCTTGAGACACTGCGGAATATTGGACGAAAAGATGTGCCGTAGCTTCCCGAATGCTGCCCAGCCGAGTCGGATTCGACGATTGACCTTCCCTTCGACATTTCCGAGTATCACTCTTTATTTCGAAATAAATGTTAAAAAAACCGGCCAAGTGCGAGTCGGACTCGCGCACGAAGGGTTCCGTACCATTATCTATATCTAAAAACGGCAAAATATCTATATCTAAAATCACGTTTGTTGTATAGGAGCCCCCTGTAGCCTAGTTAGTAACTTGGAAGTGACTCTACCTACGAAGCTGGAGGTCCCGGGTTCGAATCCCGGTAAGGGCATTTATTTGTGTGATGACCACAAATATTTGTTCCTGAGTCATGGATGTTTTCTATGTATTTAAGTATTTATTTATCTATATAAGTATGTTTATCGTCGTCTAGTACCCATAGTACAAGCTTTGCTTAGTTTGGGGCAAGGTCGATTTGTGTAAGATTGTAAAAGAAAAAGAAACAAATAAAAACTAAATTAAAAATAAAAAGATGTATTCTGTTTTTTAGTATTTTTTGTTATAAATAGCGACAACAGAAATACATCATCTATGAAAATCTCTGTCTATCACGGTTCATGAGATACAGCCTGGTGACAGAAGGACAGACAGACGGACAGCGGAGTCTTAGTAATAGGGTCCCGTTTTACTCTTTGAGTACGGAATCCTAATAAGTGACATAGGTTTTAGGCTCAGAACATAAAAAAAGGGAGAAGTGCCGTACTGCTTAATTTCAACCAAAACCGATGTCCCCAGTTTTCTCCCACCGCAGCGCCCACAGGCACACCCATTGAACCGTGTAAAAACAAAGACTCGGGCGTTGCCAGTGAGTCTACGGCAACATGCAAACAAGGGCTGTGATTGGCTTAAACGCACTACACTGGGGGGGCGACAAACGTTAAAATTATGTTTTATCGACATTGATATTAAAATTAATATTATGTTATGATATTGATGGGTAACAACTTCAAAAACATGGTAAGTTTATGTGGTGGTATTTAAACTTCTAGCTACAAGTTTAAATAACACGTGTTGTTAACTTACCATAAATCGCAAAAGTAAAAAATATTGACGAATACCTACAGAGTAACATAAACGGCTTTTTATAAGTTCGTGTTCACATACATTTAAAACTCTGGTCATATCGATATTTTTGACCTGTAGGTACCAGGCCGATCCGACTCGCATTTTGGCGCGAAATAATATGTCCATTACTCATATTACGAGATTTAAGGCTAAGGGCGAGTATCCACCAAAGATGTGCGAAGATGTGTTACCATACATTTTACACCTAGGTTTCAAGCAAGCGAGGTGTCAAATATTCGAAAAGTGTACGGCTCTTATTAAGTGGTTGGAAACATTTTTCTTGAAAATGTTACGAACACATTAACTCTTCTCTGTACAGGAAACCAGTTAGGACCTCTGCCAGTAGCATCTATCCATTTTTTTAGAACCTAATCGGATTCTTTGGAAAACTGTAATAAGAAACCGAGATTTCTTCTTCAATTATCACATTTGAAATGAAAGTAAAAAATACTCATTTAAAAAAAATTATTGGTAATAATATCACATTTTAAGTTGTTCTGAAGCCATTTGCAATTAAATTATATACTTGTATATACAATTTTAATATGTCTATTTACCGTTCATACTGCAACTTAGTGAAAATCTTATTAGTAGGTACCGTAAACATTTTGTGCCTTTTAATCTTATTAGTTACCTTTAAGATAGGCACCCAACGAAAACAAGTAATTAAATAAAATAAAACAGCGAAAGTAGTCGAAATAAAATAACTAGTATGATATCGTACTTCTATTTTATCGATTACGCGTAAATTGTAACTGCACTTTGGCACCGCTCTAGTTTGCGACGCCAAGCAGCGGCCGTACCACTAAAAAATTCAAGCATCGTCCATATCCATAGTGGTTTAATACATTGCGCCGTGGTTTACTGTATTGAACGATCAATGTACAACGCAAAGTACAAAAATATGCTTTTTCGTTCGATATGTTAGTTCGATCCCGAGAAATGATGCGGCGTTGCGTTTATTTATTAAAATATTAGTTTTTACTGACTTAAGTGAAAATACTAATACTCACATGTGGTGCGTGACTCCACCATTCATGTAGGTTTTAGTTTCATTCCTATTTTTGCATGTAACCACGCTACAATTCGGCATTTTGAGTAAACGTGGAATAACATTTCAGATTCACGGCAAATTGCGACTAACATGCGGTGGGCAGTGACATGCCATTTGGCCATGTCGCACCGACACGCGCCAAGCCCCCGTTTCATATCTATTCCTTTTTATCATCTGAGGTTTTAGGCTTTTGAATAAAATCACGCATTAATTAATTGCATTCTAGATAAAAAGCTGTGTTTGTATAATTTATAATTTTCAGTTCCTTTGGTAAGAAACGGACATAGCAATTTCTATGAAGGGCAGTTTTTTTTTACTGTCCATAACAAAAAAAAATTTCTTCAAGAAATGAATACGTAAGTACCCAGTAATTTCCTAGTAGTGGGTCTACTGGTATAATTTCATTACATTACTATATATAAATAAGACTCAGATAACATGCAAACTATTAACATCCGTAAAACAAATTATTATTCTTATTACTGACAACTTTAAAACTCGTTAGTTTATTTTATACTAATTAAACGAAACTAAATATTATACTTTGTCATATCATAGTATTTTAATACAAATAGAAAACCTGTGCTCAAAAATCAAATACTTACTTTATTCAAGTTATCTAACTTCGCTAACATGATGTTCTAGCTAGAACATCATGTTAGCGAAGTAATACTTACCATTTTTTAGTGCAAGTATCAATATCGGTCACGGAGTTAATTCAAACGGTGCGCTATTTGCATCGGCAAGCTCCGCGGTTAGTTCTATCCCGATCGCACTTACATATAGCTAGAAAGGGACGGCACCCGCGGCTGGTGCGATCGCGCTGTGCATGTGGGTGTTAGGTACGTTTGTGTGGGTGGTAGTAGTATTTACACACACAAACGCACTACGCGTGTCAAAATACCGAATTCTGAGCGAGCGCTTTTTTGAAGAGCACTCTTAAAACATCGCGAGGTCGAAAGTTTGTCAGTGCATCGCGTTCTGAGCGGGTCAAGTAGCAGTAGCAAACAAACCTATTTTACTATTTGTTGTAGAGCATACCTACTCGTATTAGTGACGCATGGCATGGGACATTTAAATAAAGTTTTTTTTTAATATGGTGGAGGTGACCTAATAACACTTTATTTAGGAAGATAGGCTCTACGGTCTCTGAGTATATCAAACTGATAAACTTATGATTATCAAAACGGTACACCCTTTTGCAATGTTTAATATTATTTATTTTTCAAATATTAGTTCACAAACTCATAATAATAATACAATTCAGAATAATTACGCTTAGGTACTTACTGAAGTATAGTTTATTATCTGGGGGCACGGCAGTGCCCCCGCCAAGTTGAGCAAAACAAAGAGGCACGGCCGTACCATCCTTTTCTCGAAACCATATAGGCCATAAGTATTCAACATCCTGTAATTTTGTGATGGCTTTACATAGACTTGACTTTGACTTACATAGTTTTAGGTACCTATGCAAAAATTAGTAAATGCAGTAAAGTTGTGTGATTCCCAAGTTGCAGAATTTTATTTAGCAAGCAAATAAAGATTAATAAGAATGCCTGACTTGGCTCTACGTAATATCTCACCACTTTTTACTGTGGAAGAGTTTCGAGACTGGTCTTTTTTTACATGGATTAGTATAACAAGTAATCGTATCAAGGAAAAAACTGAGAAATAAATGTTTACTACGCGAGTTTCCATTTTCCATGTAAAGCGCCATCTCCCGGAAAACTACCGTACTGTTAAGAGCGGTCTGCGAAGCTCGGTTGTATGGCGTTGTGTAGCTCGCGTTTGGTGATCCTGTTTCACATGTAGTTTGAAGTCCTTCCTAAAGATGACGCTACTTGTATCAGGCTTTAAATGAGCATTATCAGCCAGTATACCAAAGACTACAATATACATACTGAGATAGACAGGCAACTCGACCAAATTGAGAAGGCATTTAATGCTTGCGTATACAGGCGCCATCTCTTCTGCCATACTTAAAACTTTTCTTTGAATTTACAAAACATACAAAAAGTGCGTCGGTCACAGGGTTTGAACCCCGGCTCATCGACTCCAAATACCGCCGTCTGTACCCCTAGGCTACTGATGTCTTATGACAATACGGCGAATTTTGAAATACCATGACAGCCTAGCCTAGTAATCGCTAGAGCTTCAGAGAGTTCGCCACCTATCAAGTAGGTGACACTATTTTCAATAAAAAACTGGATTTGCATTAAGTTCTAAGTTCGCATAGCATGCAGTATACATTCACGAGAATCGTCCTTGCTATCTAGCGAACAAAGCACTGTCGATTTGTATGAACATATAATTGAAATCTTTTGAAGCTATAAACTACGTTGTGGTAAAAAATAATAATGTTGTATTTATTGTCTGTGGCAGGTGACGGCCTCAAGCTGGCTTCGTCGGGCTCGGGCAGCCCGGCGCCGCCGGTGCAGTGGCGCGTGCGACGAAAGCCAGGTAAATATAATTAACACTTAAGATAGAGAGGGAGTGGACCGTAGTAGAGGATATAATAGATGACGTCCTAGCGTATACCCAAAAGGGACGATGGTAAATTAACCTTACTAAATTAAGAAGTATCAGAAGCTAATACATTCTTTACGTCTAATGTCATTTATCATATAATTTATTCGTGTTATTTCGGTGACGTCATGGTGGTGTTAGTTTCAGTAGAAATTTTGACAGGTGTGGTGAGGTGGCAAACAAGCTGATGGCAAACAAAAAACCCGTATACGCGATGAGGGACAGAAAATATGACACTGTAGTCTGTATCTCGTTCCCACTTGCGGTATTGTCTATGCATACATCTTTGTCACTCATGTGTGTATGTGTGAGTGAGTCCCTCTATTCTATTCTACCTCTATGCCGGGGACGGATAGCCTGAACGGCAAACGAAAAACTTTAGTGCTTAGGTACTCGGAACCATATCTATCGTGTCCAAAAACATCTTCCCACGAGTGTGTACAATGCAAGCCCAGGTGTGAATGATTCAAATTCAAATTCAAATATTTATTCGTGACACACAATTTACACATACAAAAGATATAATATAATACACATTTTGCCACGAAATGGACCCTGCTCAGCATGTTGCTAGCTTCGCAGCCAGCGCTGGTCTTCCGCAGGGTCCATTCGGTGAGAACACGGTGGGCAACAACAACAGATACACATGCAATATCATAAAAAAATATATACATGATTAAGAGCCGGTTACATACCGCTGCAGCAGCTTACAGCATCGGTACTGCACGATGAGCACAAGACGGCGCGCGAGCTCTCTCGAGCTCTTTCGCACTATCCAATTCTCTCTTATTAGAAAGAGACGGATAGCATGAGAGGTCGAGAGAGCTCGCGCGCCGTCTTGTGCTCATACTGTGATCTATAGTTATAGTTTGTATCGCTCTTACTCATTCACACCTGGGCTTGTACAGTCAAGTCTAAAAATATGCATACACTCGGGAACTTAAGTATGGGGGATAACATTAAAATCGTATATATATTTATAGCTCCGTACAAACTCGTAGAAAGGTGTCTTTTAACACGACAGATTATGGTTTCGACAAAGCAATATAGTTTCCATTAGCCGTTCAGGCAATCCGTCTTTGGCACTAAGCTACCAAAGGCAAGTCCCAAGCAAATCAGCTTTCAAGCGAATGCTTCGTAAACATCTGCTGATAGAAGAGTTTGTATAGCGCCCACCATCCAATATATCAATATGTACTAGTGTATGTACGTGTATATAAGTTATGTTATTATGTGAATGATGTGGGTTCATACATATTTTTATAAAAGTCTGATCTATACTCATATAAGTATAAGCATACATTCCAGACTGTCTCTTGTTCAACCCTATAGTTGGTTGGTAGAGAATGTTATTTGTAGATTACTTATCTTGTTTTCTGCAATAAAGTTTTAATTAATAAAGTGCTAAAATTTAAGGCCATCCGTATGCCTCGACTACATCACTGTCAACATTTCAGTGTAAGTAATTGCACGTTCTCAAAATTGCATACCTAAGAAAACAATGAACCACTTTACTAAAATACATCCCGTTTAGTCCCGTCTAGTTACATTCTCAGAGCCATGTTGCTTTACGTGAAAACTATAAATTCCCAGTTTACGATTCCCGTGAAACTGACACGATAAACAGGTTACTCGTAAATACTGCAACACGTTATTAACCTCCTACCTTACTCATTGTGTAAATGTGAAGTCAACCTTGATGTGTGCAGCGTAAAGTTTACATTACAAAACGATTCGAACGATAGATACGTTTTCGTGGAAGTAAAGGTACGAAATACGGCAACGATTGCTCAGTATGTTTCATGATTCATAAACCATATCTCGCTGAGATTAAGTCAATCAACTGCAATTTATCGACGATCATACTCCTATAAAATGTGCGTTTGCATTCAGATAATATACTGCATATTGGATGGAGTTTATTATAAATTAGTCGCCGCCTGGGGTTCGCTCACGTGTTACAATGCAGGTGAAGTCGCAATATAAACTAAAGCCTACTAGCTATTTCCCGCGACCCTGTCCGCGCGGAACTCGTTTACATCGTATGACGACGTATACCTACGGATGATTTCCGGGACAAAAACTATCCTATGCCCTTCCCCGGGACTCAAACTATCTCCATACCTACCAAATTTTATCTAAAGCGGATCGCTGGTTTAAGCGTGAAGAGATAACGGACAGGCAGAGAGACAGACACACTATCGCATTTACATATAATATTAAATAGTATGGATGTGGAAATTGTGGAAAGACGGATCCAAAACGCCTAGAAAAACTATTGGTCTTTAAAAGAGCTACTCAAGGGCCTTCCTTTAACCCTGAAGCGAAGACTCGTCGATACTGGTCACTCATTGAGGCACAAAAGACCAGATTGAAGGTTTGCCAATGAGCTATGGAGCGTAGCATGCTGGGAGTCAAACGGATCGATCGGATCCGAAACTCTACGCTACGCTCAAAAACTTGCATAGCTGACGTTGGAGCCAAGACCGCCAAGCTGAAATGGGAATGGGCGGGCCACGTTTGCCGCATGCACCCGCAGAGGTGGGCTAAAATAGCAAACGAGTGGGTGCCGCATGGTGGGAGGCGACGGCGTGGCAGGCCGAGAAGGAGATGGCGGGACGACCTGGACGTATTTCACAACGATTGGCAAGAGATTTCTCAGAATCGGGACGAGTGGAAATCAAGAGAGGAGGCCTTTGCCCAGCAGTGGGACACTATATAGGCTTCAAAAAAATGGATATGCATCCGAAAGAGGGTTTGATGGTGGATGACTGAAAACACTTTAAAAACTGTTCTTGAATGTTGATTCTTTAAAATATTCAATTATTAATAGAGCTTGATCCGTTCGGTATTCAGAGAGTTAAATGAGAAGAAAGTGAAATGATTTCGTTCAGAAACAAGTCCATTCAGCTTGCTTATCTTCAGCGTTATGTTATGTTGGTAACCTTGGTTCTCCGTAAGATACAGATTAAGTATAGATAAATTAACGAGAGCATGGAATTGCATATGTAGTAGTATTGTATGTTTACAGGCATTCTATATTTGAATTTTCTATTTTCTCGTACTATCAGCATAAAAAGAGGTTTGTTATATATTGAAGAAGTAAATACCAAAATAATGTCAGTGTCAAATTGTGAAGAAAAATTAAGAGAAAATCATTCTCCTTTTGTTGCAAACGGTACAACCTCTACAAATGCAATTCCATGTTCTCGATAATTCATCTCTAGAAATGCGTGGGCAAAAATCATGTCTCATATGTCTTGCACATCGATGTTTCTGTATATCTGATGATATAATTATTTCGTGAGAAGCTAAATAATGTAACAGCCGCTGACAAGATATGATATTTTACGACTTTCTTTCACGTGTGAGTGAGAATAAACTGAAAATATTTTAATTATGCCGTGTTTTAAGAGTATGAACTAATGTAAAAATTCCTCGTATGCATTTTCAATTAGGTGAAAACTGTTGGAACATAATATAGAGTTCGTATATAGACCAATCTAAACTCTTTAATCTCTTTTAGGTTTTAATACTATTTAAGATAGATGTCACATATATTGTTTGTTTGCTTTTGGGAGTTCCGGGCCGCACGTAGTGCATTATCAATAAATTCATGGAACAGAGAAGGTGTTTAGTTTAGATGAATATCCCGGCTTCTCCAACAAAAACATGTCGAACTAGGTTAAGGATCGCTCCGCCTGAACAATTTTCATAAAATAATAATCTTTATTTCCCGAGTGCTACAGCTAGCTACGGAGGCGTAGAGACCGTAGCGAGAGCACTCGACGTGCGTAGCGCCGCTACAATAATGAGCTTACACTCACTATTCTAAAGAACTATATTATATTCGGATTCCTGAAGACTTTAGACTTAAACCTGTTCCACTACGTCTGCAATTACAAAGACGTTATTTCGACGACCCCTGTAGTCTAGTTGGTAGTGACGCTGCCTACGAAGCTGGAGGTCCCGGGTTCGAATCCCAATTGAGTGGAGATCTGGAACTACGGGATAGAGAGACTATTAAGTTTGTATGTAGGGTAGTAACTTCTCATCCGATTTTTTTAAAACCATTATATAGAATGGATCTTGGAATGGACCTAGGCTATATTTTATCCCGCGGGTTTGCCAGCGTTCTTTGCAATACGCGGGTGAAGCCGCACGGGCAGCTAGTTACTTATAATTTTACAACACTCTCCTTGAATTTTAAAAACCATTAGCTTTATCGAAATTCGGGTTCGAATCCCGGCTCGTACCATTGAGTTTTTCGGAACTTATGTACGGAATTACCGTTAGCTTTTCGGTGAAGGAAAACATCGTGAGGAAACCGGTCTAATCCCAATAAGGTCTAGTTTTCCCTCTGGGTTGGAAGGTCAGATGGCAGTCGCTTTCGTAAAACTAGTGCCTATGGCAAATGTTGGGATTAGGTGTCAAAGCGGACCCCGGGCTCCTTTAGGGGCACAACCGGGAATAATAACGCTAGGAGGAGGATTAGCTTAATCGAAATAAAGTAAAAACAACTTGAACTAATTCCGTAATAGTTGAAGTGGATGTACATCGGTTATTACTTAACTAACCCATCTATCTGATACCATCGTGGAATTACGTCGTTATTCTCCAAGGTAACTCGATAATAACTTGCCTGTTAAAAGAAAAAGAGCAAGTGATATATGGACATACGTTCATTCTTGTAACCTTTTAACAAGTGTCGGATGAATTGCCATCGCGTGTTTGTGGCGTATATCGCTTTTTCCAGGAAAAGCCATAAACAAATATAGCTCATCCGTTTGTAATTATGTTTAGAATAATGGTTATAAGGTTATTGTTTTAATGTAATATGTATGTACGCGAGCTTACAAGGGGCAGAAAACCTTTGTACCGTGTCACTATACGGTACAAGTTGGAACCCGACCGCAGACAGCAGCAGCAGATGAGGTGTCGCTGCGACACTAGGTACCTACTGGTTTCTATGTATTTAACAATTTGACTTTGAATATGTGACATGTCCCCAGTATGTAACTGGGGACATGTCACATACATGACCTCACTTTCATGTCTGTCTTTCTTAATGAGAATGATAGAATAAGAAACAGGGGAAATGAAGGGGTCGCGTCTCATATTGTCAGTCGAATAACGGTACAGATTAAATTAAGGAACCGACTAACTTAAGGATATAAATTGGAAAAAAAAGAGATTTTTGAAAGGCTGAACAGCACTTGAACAAAATTATTCATGAAAGGAAACAATATGATTTAATTTCGGTTATAATGAGTCTTGACTATATTTATATTTTCTTGTTTTTCAGGAGTTACAACCCTTTTCCAGGTAGTGGCGTTATATTGACCCCATACTGCCTGTCAAACATGTATCTTAATGTCATCCGATTCTCATTTTCCAATTGCTGGCCTGGTAAATGGTTTTCTATAAATATGAATAAATCTCCACAGATTAAATATATGTATGTCAATTTTTTTTCAAAAAACCATACCCGAAGAGTCTTTATATTTGCATGTCGGTTTCTCGTGTGTTGAAGACATAAACATGTCTTATACTTAATACAGGAGCGTAATTTACAAGAATCGAGGCAGCGGATGCTTATACATGAACGATATTCCTATACACGGATAGATAAGTTGTTTCCGACCGAACAATATGCCGTAAGCCTGGAAATGTTTCTCAACTAGAACATAAATAAGCAAGCTATCGCCATCACAAGTCACAACTCAATTCATCATCTCGTTTACTTCAAAGAGTTTCTGAAACCCCATTTTTCCGTGACACTTTTAGGTCGGAGCTTAACAAATTTGTTTGTGAGATGTCTTCAAGTAATACTCGTAAATTGGTTTGTTAGGCCGTTTACGGTTCTGGGTACTGGAGTATTATTACTTATTCTGTGTTGCAAACAATTATCTGGGTTTCCCCTTGCCATGACGCTTACGTATATCATCAAGCTCATAGTTTTTTTCCCGATTGCACTTTAACGGAGCCCGGGTTCCAATTTGGCACCTAATCTCAAGAGTTGCCGTAGCCTAATAGTGAAATAAGCGGACTCCGGGCTTCTTTAGGATGTGACTGAGATAACGCAGGAATAAGTTTTCTTGTGTATTTTTTTTTTGCCAACTACTTTTTAGCAGTGTCTAGAACGAAATGGATGTACTGTTCTAGAAACTTATTATGGATTTCCGCAAAGTAACGCTCGATTCCATCAATTGCTTTTAAGCAGACAGCATCATATTATATTACCTTTAAGCGTAACCTTAAAGGCTATTTGTTGACGCTCCAAAAATCCTAATCCTAATCCTGCACTTTTGACAGCAAAAAATATGCCAATTGCAAATTTTTATCTAGTTCTTGTTTTTAGTTTAATAGTAAAATTTACTTTAATGTGTAACGTAGTTATTATTTTATTAAAGCTGCATGTAGGTAGTGCTGTATGTATTATCTCACTATATATTATCGCCTTTCACAATTAATTATATAATTGTATGACGTTTCCGTGAGTCACCAACGGTGCTGGCTGAAAATCAGCACTGTAGATGTCTGACTGACACCTCAGCATAATGCTGAGCCAGTGTCCGGTTCACTGCCGCAGAGACACACTTGTTACATATTTTTTACTGTTATTTTTATTTATTTTTGCTTAATATGTGTGTCCTGTGTGTTAGTGAATAAATGTATCTTTCTTTATTTCTTTCTATATTGTAATTTAGTGGTTCCTGCCTTAATATCCTGTCTCGATCGCTCGAAGAGCATTTTGAATCTAGCATAATACGAGTATTCCGTTGTTTTTTTGACTCAAATAATTAATAGTTATTTGTGTCACAAGGGAGCAAAATAGTATATTTACGGCGAGGGTGGTGAATTGAATCCTGAACGTAGCGAGGGATCCTACAATAGAATTCTGAGCGTAGCGAGGGATTCTAACGTAGGATCCTGAGCGTAGTGAGGGATTTAAGTGTTAACGCCCAAGACGAAAATAATTTTGCTCCTGAGTGACACATGTAACTTTTCACACCGACTATAAGGAAAACGTTTGCAAAAAAAACAAAGAAACAAAAAAAAAAAAACAGAACAAAACTAAAAAAAACGAAACAAAAAACAAACGAAACTTTAAAACGAAAAAAAAAAACAAACGAAACTAAAAAACAAAAAGCGAAAAAAAAAATAACAAAAAAAACCAACCAAAAAAACAAAAAAAAACAAAAAGAACGCAAAAAAAACAAACAAAAACAAGCAACCAAAAAAAAACAAAATAAAAAAAAAACAATTGAAACAAACGAAGAAAAAAAAACAAAAAAACTAAAATAAAATAACTAAAGAAAAAAAAACAATAAAATGAAAAAAAAACAAAAAACCACAAAAAAACAAAAAAAAAGAAAAAAAAAGAACACAACAAAAAAATATATATATCCTCACGTACATTGCACGTAGAACCAATGGCCGTTGGGGCGGAAAGGTTCTCGAGTGGCGACCACGTACCGGAAGGCGCGGCGTGGGTAGGCCCCCCACAAGGTGGACGGTGGACTGATGACCTGGTAAAGGTCGCGGGAGTCCGCTGGATGCGGGTGGCGCAGGATCGGTCATTTTGGCACTCTTTGGGGGAGGCCTATGTCCAGCAGTGGACGTCTTTCGGCTGATAATTATGATGATGATGATACGTTTGTCGATTACGATGAAATTATACAATCTAATATTTTATCAAGATTCTATTGGCACATTGTGTAAATGCTGGAAGCAAATTAATAAATTAAAAAAAAGTAGCTTGAACAGAAAATTAGCATTTTGCTCCCTCTCGTCGGGGACCAAAACTTACTTTTCTGAATGAGAGGTGTGAAAAAATTTTAACTGAATTGAATCTCGAAAATGAGTCAAGCTTGTCTTGCAAGACTCGAACTAAACATTGTCATTTCAATGAGATAAATGAGCAACACTATGCACTTATTTACTTATCGCCACAAGAACCTTTTTCTTACCAATAAAATCTATACGAAATACATATACATTTTATTCCATATTCTTTATCCAACAATCTCAATTTTACATATCTGCCATATATGCCTTTTCAATTTTATCCCCTATGATATAAAGTTCATAAAATCTTGGCCAGCGCTCTTGGCGTGTAATGTAAACCATACATAAAAGGCTCGAATTGATGAAAGTCCTATGTGACGTTCTTATTTTATTCTATATTGCAACTTACATTAAGGTGTTAAGGTTTCAAATCGATCGCAACGACGAGACCCCTTCGACTAAATGTAGTTTTCAAGGTACGATGCGTCCTAATACAATAATTGCAACGTGTCCCGCATATACAAGGAAGGCGGCCTTTGACAACTTGGGTCTAGAACATCGTTGGTAAATTGAGTTTGAGACACGTAACTAGCTAAGGTGTTTATCGAAATTGATTTAATAACGAGGCCTACTTCGAAACGTAAGGAATACAGACCGGGTAGGTACTTGAAACTTCAAGTACCTACCCGGTACTTCGGTTTAAACTTATTATATGTTTTTCAGTTCTCATGCTCGAAAAGTGTGTCATGTCATATTAGGCTTAGCAAGTGGGGCTAAAGTAGTACATTTAGCCCCTAGGGAAAATATTTATACACATTTATGATTTTAAAACATTTTCATTTGACCAATCAAAACACTTCACCGTATTAAATCCACCAATCACATCCCTTTAAAAAATATTTGTATTTGATATCGACCAATCAGGAAACAGAATTAATTCAAACATCAGGCGTTTTTATTCCCTAGGGTATCACAATCTTGCCGTTTGGACGCGCCTATAAACGTTCAGAGGCGTTTATTCTTGGTGTAAATATTTTGTATCTGTGTCAAAGCAGTTTACTAAAAAAACAAAAAAGAGGGTTCCAAATCGGTATTCGAGTAATCGGGAAACATACCTACATAAAAAATAAAAGTGAATAGCTAAATGGAAGTCGGTTAATAATAACACAAATTACACCGACAAGCATAGTTTGTTAATGTATTAGTTTTAATTTTAACGTTAGAAGTTAAATATCTTCCAAGCTAAAAGCTTAAAGGGTCGCTTTATGAACTTTTCCTTGAAAGCTGCATTTTATTTGCGTTTCTCGCACATCGCAAACAAACAAAACATCCAACGTTGTTCGGAGTGCCAACTTTGCTCAACAAAAATGAACTACAGTCTCGAGAGGGTTTATAAACCGCTAGAGCGAGCGTTGCGACTTTACGTACATTTTGTGTAATACGATATTATACCTTATGAGGTACCGATTTGTATGTAGGTAAACACTTGTTAGTTTCACTACTTCACTTCAACTCACAACAAGTGTCTACTATGGAAAAAATTACAAGTTCGGAAATATTTTATAATAGCAGTTTTTTTCTTTGTAACGGATATATTATCATTAAACTAACAACCTAGATACAAAATGCAACAAAATATCAGACAAAAAAAAATAACTTAAATAGTCCCTGAACCCACATTTAATATTTATTTTGGTTTATTTACATTTGCTCCAATTGCTCTATTTAATATTTAAGAAAAATCATACAAAAAAAAAGACATTTAATGCTTCTTCTAAATTAGATTCTTGAACAAAGAATCTTAGAATAACGTTTTAAATTAAACAAACAAAAATAAACGCTATTATAAATTAGCGGTTTTGAAAGCCGTATTTTTCCTGGAGTATAGCAACCTTTTATCCCTTTTATTATATACGTTGTTTTATTTTATCGGTTATATAGTTCCAGAGATTATTTATCCCAAAAGTTACATACTCACCAAATTTACCTACCTCTTAATATTATAAGTATATAAAATACATTGCAGAGGAAAATGTTTCAATAAATACGAATTCGCCAATTCCCATTTCCGTTGCACCGTACCTACACGCTTATCTCCAACAGTGCGAGGAAATACAGTTAAAATTTAAATTATAAATAATATCCTATAAAATTCAAATAGGGATTGAAATTCAAGAACTGGTAGTTAGTTTGTGTTGACGAATATAAGCCAGGCATATTCTATTATTTCTGTTCTAAATTAAAAATGTGACTATATTTCTGTTTGAAGTAAAGAAATAAGTATCTGCAAAAATTAAATTTTTGGTACAAGCTTTTATTGCCGAATGGACTTTTCTGTATGCCGTCATCAACCATTGAGACGATTCTAACGAGGGCTTGTGCACAAATCATGCGAGGTTTTTTCGGCTACTTTTTGACCCCCCCCCCCCCTTGGTGATATTTCGTGAGGTTCTTCGCTACACCCCCCCCCCCCCCCCCCCACATAACCTTACGTATATTTTTTTCATTCGAGCTAATTGTAAGATAAATAGCAAATCTTGTTTATTTTTATCTTAGTAAAATATAATCACTATTTTGAAGTGCTAAGTAAAGATTTATGTTTAACGACCCCAGATTTTCTCCTGATCCCTCCACCCCCCCCACCACCCTCCCCTATCGAACCTCGCGTGATTTGTGCACAAGCCCCGAGCCCAAACTCAACGTCGGTTAAGTACTTAAATCCCATCGCCTCCTTCTGTCTCCATCATCAGGTCAGCTCGATGGTACCATAATATTGAATTGTCATCCAAACTATGTATACTATATACTTACCCAAAATTTCAGCCCAATCGGTCACCGGAAAGTGGGTCAAATTTAACTTACAAGATTTCATTACAGACACCGGGACAGGTGAAACTAAATAAAAGCTTGTAATATGGTCTTATTCGAAATGTAATTTTGGGCTTCCAAACAACGGTTTAAATTTTCATGCACTTTTATTTCTGGTTTAAGAAAAACTTGTTTGCGCCTTAATAAAGTTAACATTTATAAGAATAGTAGGGAAAACAATATGCCCAGAGTAAATTCAGTCCAAAGTTGTAAGGAAGACTTAAGCCAATTATAATCATTAATTATTATAATTCTCAAGCAAACTTATCTTGTTTATCTTAGTAGCTGCTAGCTTAAACCTACATTCTGGAGTAATGAAATCAGTGCATAATATTTAAATACAAAATGAATTATTTTCCTCAACGCTAGCGATATGTTTTCTGAAATATTGATGAGTCAGTTAGATTAGATAGGGTATAAAAAATAGAATATGAACAAGAACATTACATACATTGAATATCCCTGTTCTATAATTCTCATTTTGAAAGGCAGAGTGTTGATGGTGTGGATATTCTGTGATAATGATAAGCTAGGGGCACATTTTCAAAGTGAAATCGCGCCCTAGATAAATGAATGTGGATATCTATACTGTAATGTTGGGGAAATATCACACTCTGAAAGCACCCCAGTTAACTTTAATGAGACAGCCGGTGACAGTATCTTAGCTTTATAATATTCAAGACGTAATTAACAATTTGCTTAAATAAGAATGAAACCCGAAGGGAAACTGTTGTCTCCAATGTATGTAAATGAAGCCTTTTCCCCGAATTGCTGGTGCCCTGACAGTTTAATTTAGACTGGCATCCTCTTTAATTGTTTCCCTTCTGAAATATAGACAACGTAAATTCGCAGGACAAGGGTTCATTTACACGAGTCACAAGTTTATTCAAAATTGCGGTTTTACAACTAAGAGGGATAAGATAGTTCAATTAAGCATAAATGATAATTATTTGTGTCGCTTCTTAGAATTCGCTTCGTGTAAAAAGTGTCGTTTGGTTTGTCGGAAGTCGATAAGGCGATAAGTAGATATTAGCATAACGATGCAATTAAAAAACGTCCTTGTTGACAACCTTTTGTCTAGGAACGATACATTCATTCCAGCACAGAGCAAACATTAGTAGCAGTAGGTACTAGTTTACAAACTTTAATTCTTCACAACCGTTTCAATTTGCATGTCGTAGTTTATGAAGGAACATTTTTTTTCTGGATTATGCTACCCAGTTAAAACATCGTGAACAATCAAAAGTTTTAACAAGAATCAGTTGGTAGATGACATTTTTGGTTAAATGAAACTTTTATCAAAAAACAGAGCTGCAGGGCTTAAAGTTTCTGGCTAGACACATTTCGCGGTTCTAAATAAAATAAAATACTATATCAATGTGATTGTCGTACCTACCTAAATACTTACATTCGATTGAGTAGCATGATGCATCTTCCATCGATGCATTAAGAATAGCTGCAAAAATAGTTACTACAGTACTTACAGCTAATTCAGTACATCGTCGTGGAGTTTCTTGAATTATATTTACTTGACTTGTAACTATGCTTAAATCAACATTTATCAAAGGAATGCTAGGTATGTGTTGTGTCTGTGAGAAGAAATTACCAAGTAAATTCGAACCTAGCCAATTCACTTCTTTTCAATTAATATGTTTTCAATTTCAATTAATATGTTTTAAGAGCAAGAGGCAAGCAAGTATAAGTGTCTCACTAGCCTCTTAAATGCGAAGTATTACGGGTCATACCTAAAACACGTAGTCCCGTAATAAAAGGCAGTCTTAAATTTAATTTAATTCTAGAAAAATCTTCTTACATACGTATTGAGGCTAGGTCGGCACGTTTTCGCAAACATAATTATCCGAGTATTTCCCGCAAGTGTGCTATAAATACTTGAAAACACCATAGCAACGAATGTCGGCAGTTATGTGATTAATTGCTTTGTGAGGCTTCACTAATAAATTATAACATTCATGACCAAATCTATTTTCTATATGATATTGTAAATCCACTTAGCGAAGAATTAAAAGTCATATTGAATGAAGAATGTGTAAGTGCTCTTGAGCATGGATCAGAAACCTTTATTTGTTTAGGAATAGCTAAGTCTAGTATGGTCTAGTGAACCTTCTTTTACTTTTGTGGCGAGTAAATATGCAAAATGTTGGTTACAACATTTAAGTTAGAAACATACATTTATTCAAAAACACACTGGACTCGCACACAATTAAGTTTACTTACGCTTCAAATACCTGGCAAAAAGATACGAAAAAAATTTTTTTTAAGTATTGCATTACGAAGGTATTTGCACGTTCTCATTTCTAGCAGGATACTTAATATCTCACTACAATACTTTAATAAACAACCAGAATTTCTACTTAAAATTTGACTATGGAAGGTTATGACAAAGTTCAATAGGGCACGGCAAGTGACTTTAGGACATACGTTATTAGGGATTGCGAGGGTCACCCACTAATTTCGCCTAAAAACTATTTGATTTAAAAAAAAAATTGAACGGTTACTTTTCTCGATGAGCCTTAATCTTATTATTTTAAGATTTTAGGTTGCCTAATATACGTATACTGTAAGTAAATTCATGGTGAACTCATAATTTTAGATGCGCGATGTGGCGACTACTTATTCTACACACCCATTAACTAACTTTCAAACTCATTTTCAAACACTTTCCTAATGACACTGCGTAATGACTGAAAATTAACCCAGGAAAATCCTTCCCGGGTAGAACTATGCAAATTAGGTAACACATTGTTTCAGTCAAGAATGCCAACATTCCAACTTCAATGAATAGCTAAACTTAGCGCTATTAGCTATCAGGTGCGGGCGAGATAACGCGTGGGTTGATTGAAAAAGTTCTTGACTGTGGTTCACAAATAAGCCTCTGGCTTATGGCGAAAAGAGACGAGACTCGGACGCGATGCAACATAAGTTTACCATTATAAAATTGATTGTTTAGTTTAGTTTTTTGGGCCTCTCACCGAAAACCAGTGTCAAGGGCTCCGTGATAGGTAACATGCTGAGTGACCGCCCTATTTAGCATATTATATGCCTGTACCTTTATTTGATCTGATGTATTGTTTTTACTTCGTGTGCTAAATAAATACATTCTAATATACGAATATTTGTTCCTGAGTCATGGATGTTTTCTATGTATTTAAGTATTTATTTCTCTATATAAGTATATATATCGTCATCTAGTACCCATAGTACAAGCTTTGCTTTGTTTGGGACTAGGTTGATTTGTGTAAGATTGTCCGCAAATATTTATTTATTTATTTATTTTATTTATTCTTATGTGTATACAGCGTGGAAATCCAATACGAACAAAGAATTCAACCAGACAGAGGGTTAAGTAGCGTAAACATTAATTAACGGGACTTTTTAAGTTTTTTTTATTACAGCAATCTAATTATAAAAAGTTTCCCATTTAAGAAAAACTGCATGATGAATATGATGATGCAGAAAAGAATCAACACGGACAAAAAAATCGACCATACCTCAATAACCCGACTATACTGCCCCGCTAATCTGTAACTTGTTTTAAGCTCATCTCACCGTTCACCCACAAATATTTCTTGACGCCGTGATTCGCAGTAACTAAGCGTAATCAGAGGTCTAGTTTCGTTAGGCATTGCGGGTAAGATGAGGCGCATGAACGCCCAATAAGGGTCCGGCCACAAAACTTTGCGACGGCGGCGCCGCACCGCAGACATGTGGCCGGACCCTATCAGCCCTGCACGTGCCCAGTGCCATATACTTAAACGACCTTTCTGCCGATTATATTACTTATTGAACGATTCGGATTATAACACACTACGACGCAAAAGTGCGATAACGATAAGACCATTGCGTAATTACATTTGGTTATGTAAGTTACCGAAGCGGCTTTACCTTTATCGTAAAGTATAATCAGTGTAAACATATTTTGACGACCTAATCTAAAGTCGTCAACGTCTACATTTTATAGACTATACACTATTGACCATTATCATCATCATCATCATCATGTCAGCCGAAAGACGTCCACTGATGGTGATAGGCCTCCCCCTAAGAGTTCCAAAGTGATCGGTCCTGCGCCACCGCGCATCCAGCGAACTCCCGCGACCTTTATCATCAGTCTACCTTGTGGCGCATCACCCAGTCTGCGTCTTCCGGTACGTGGTCGCCACTCAAGAACCTTTCCGCCCTAACGCCCATCGGTTCTGCGTGCAATGTGCCCCGCCCTGCCACTTAAGTTTAGCGATTCGGAAGGCTATACATTAGTTTTGCTGCGGATAGCCTCATTTCTGATGATATCACGTGAAGTTTTCTTTTTTTAATAATATTTTTTGGTGCAAACACAGATCAAATTTTCTTATATTTATTGGGATGACCATTTTACATGCACCATACAGAATGAGTTTCATGATTAGAATTGGATTTTGAATCGAAGACCGAATTCTGTTGTCGAATGCATGTATGTATATGCATTGCGTGGGTGTCGTCTCAATCATAGTTCAGCCAGTAACCAGTTTTAGTTTTATTTGGGAATTTCGTTTTACCTGACGCCGGACGCCCACACGTTCTATTTGATACATTGGTGTAGTGTAGTCTTAATTTAATATGATTCACCATGAAATGAACAGGACAGCATTAGTTATTGTATACAGTGTGAGTTTCCATAAAGTGCTCATATGAAATAGGGTGAATCGAGACCCAATTCTATCGTCGGAAAAAAAACAAATTTTTTTTTTTGTATTTGTAGAAAAAAAATATTCCAAAGCGCTTTGGCCCCTTTGTTGATGAGGGTTACGGCCAGGCAACAAAAAAAAGAACTCTGAATCATTCGCCTGTGAAAAAAAATTTTTAGGCTAAAAATACAAAACAAAATTTGGTCTAAATTCACCCTATTTCATATGTGTACTTTATCGAGATTCACACTGTATTTGCGTGTTTATTCGTGCCAAAGGAGGGTGGGATCATTAAATGCATGCAAAAACACACAAGATGGTAAATCTCAGTAATCGCTACTACCGATCGATTGCGTAACGCTTCGTACGTTAAGTAGATCTAAATGTCACTTTTGTAGGGGATAAAGATAGACTTTGATTAATCCTAACGCACGTTCGAAAGTTACGCAATTGCCATTACCAGTCAACACGTTATTAAGCGGATTAATGTTGTATTAAAATCGGCAGTTTTTGTAAAGCACCTATCCTAAGCTTTTTCATTCCAGATAAGACAGGTATGTAGCCGTTTAAAAAGCACATTATTTCAAGCAGCATTTTCATTCGAATTTGACACGAACTGTAATTTCTGTATTCACGGCATTATGCGCATCACCTTTGTTACATTGTTACCTAATGCCTTCAGAGGAATCGTAACGAACAATTTATTGTTTCCAGATAGTAGAAACAAAGGAAAGTACTCACTCAAGCTGCTTCGTTGTTGCGTATTTCCGAAACAGAAAATTGGGTATTGTTAGGAAATATAATTTTCGAATTTCGGGATTTGTAAAGTCCCAATTCTGAGGGGTGATTTTAATTTGCCGAAAGTCATCAAGTTTAGTCCTAAGTAGACTAGGAGTATATCTGCTCTGAATAATTTTGTACTGAATTCAAATTGGGATTTATTGCATGCAAGTGGGCGGCAAATATCAATTTGATTTCAATACGATTCATTTGGTTAGGTCCTGAACTAGAACCCCGTTTTTATATATGCGCGAAATATTTTTTGATTACGTAACGTTTTCTGACTTATTTTATTTTTATCGGTATATACCCTGCGATGCATGAATTAGCAAGCTCTATAGGGATTTATCTAAGAAATGAGTTTGTTGACATTGATTTGACAAAGGTTTTCTCGAACGGTTTTATTATGCTTATTGAGCAGCAGCCGACCATTTATCATGTATATTTTTTCAAGGAATAATAGGGTCAGACAGCTTTGGGTGTGCCATTAATTGTGTATACATTTTGAAAAGGGAAAAAAGTACCTTAATAAGTACTGCAAAGCAGGTTAGTGATACGATATTAAGGGGGCGTTCATGTGCACACAAGCGCCACTGGTAAATAATTGTGATTATTTAAATTTAACGATAGATATTGAAAAAAGCAGACCGCTGTACACTGTAATTCGTATTTAAGTACCTTGTGAATACATCAAACTAGTTTTTATGTTGCTGGATTCGTCGATCTATGAACTCAAAATAAAAACGGCCGTTTAAACTTTGGACGCATAGATTGATGAATTCAGCAACGTAAAAACTATTATGATCTATTCAAAAGATACTTGGATACAAAATACAGTGCATAGCGGCCTGTTTTTTTAAATATCTATCGTTAAATTTAAATAATCACAATTATTTACCAGTGGCGATAGTGTGCAGTGCACAAGAAGGCCCTCTTAACCTAGTACGAGTAGGTAGATGCGAGTACACTTGATTGAATATTTTGTGATACACGTATACATTTAGGTTTTTCCAACGCTCGATCGCAGTCTTTTTACGAAAAGATTGAGCGCTCAATGGAGATGAAAATATTATACTATTTCCACAGAATATTTAAGTTCCTCGAAAATGTAACTCGTGACTTAGACAACATAAATAAATAAAAAAAATCCAATTCCCCAATATAGCTAAGAAAAACAACCAACATAGCTAAGAAACATCCAACAGATTTTTATATAACGAAACAACACAATTAAAATGCTTCATTCGTTTGTATGCTACGCAGATACAGACATACACACAGATACTCGTACAACGTTTGAAATGTCGCTAAATCCGTCACTAGAAAACAAAAAGGTTGAAGTTTTTATCGATCTATCAAATACAAAAGTAAACTTGGACACTTGGAGCTCATAGCTTATTACGAGAAAGGTTATTCCCGAAATTACCAATTTCTCTAGGCATATCAATCATTTTCTTTGTGTGGTACCTAGTAGATGCAAAAGTTAAGTCGCCTGTGACAGGATATATATCATTGCCGACATTTTCGCCCGCTTCGTTTGCAGTATCTGAAAATATTTTTGTATCGCAATTTCGTTTATGTTTTTTGTGCATTTCGTGTTTCGACGTCGTCTGATAGAATGTCACTAAGCGCCGTTTGGTATTTGTATTTTTTGAGTCATTCTTTGAAAGAGTTATTATATTATTTTCCTCGAAAATGCACCGGAAGCTTTTGTCCTATGAACAATGGACTGAAAATATGTTTGTTATTTTATTACGCTACTGATTCGAATTCAGTTTGATATTTTTGCCCGACTACGGCAGAGCCGAAAGGAAGGCATATATTAGCAGTCTATGTTTGTATTTACGTGTGTTCCACCGTAGCGCTTAAAATACTGAACCGATTTTGATAAATCAGGTGTCGATCGATTCGAAATTATGCTCCGGGTGACATAGGCTACCGTTTGTATAAAAATAAAAACATATTTTTAGTTACATTTCCGTAGTCGGTACTTACAGTTTTTTGAACTGTTTATGCTTGTTATGATAGCAGCGGTTAATTGTATTGCATTGTATAATTTATTATTATAGGTTTTCGTTACTGACGATATTCAATCGTTTCTAATTTTACTGAGGGGTAATCACGTAACGTTCCGAACGCGCATTAGGACAATTAAATTGTAATTTTTCCATGATTCCTATTTCAAGTGATATTTAGATCTACCTGACGCGCGTACAATGCGTTATGTGATCGACCTGCGGATGCCGTTATCTTTTGTAACGACAGGAAAAAAAATGAAAATTTGCACGCATCGTGTTATGTCGCATATATTTATTTCTGGCTCATGCGCTAACGGATCTTCGACACCTCATTTAGAAAACCTAATTTAGTCTGGACTATTGGACAGCACATACTATTAGAAATAACAGTTTTCATATCTCCTGTTCTGAAAGTTGACTTTTCATGGGCATATAGCCGGGTGGAAAATAGCGTTTTCTCCCCTAGGGTGGAAAGTAACTTTTTTTAATTGTTACGGTCAGCCACGGAGTCGAAGATAATTGAGTTACTTCATATTATTAAAATAAAAGCTTTACATATATCGAAACTCAGCTATACATTAAGCGACGGATTCATTACGACGATGTTGATAAAAATCCTTTTACTGTTGGTATTTTTCTTCCTAATTACAGAAAATCAACATTCTTTTCTGTAAATATCGACTGCCCGCCATAATGCTATGAATTTTTTTTTCCACGTTTCGGCATGACCCTCTAGATTACAAGCGTCGCGGCCTACTCGATTATAATCGATTACAATCGAGTAGGCCGTGGCAAGTGGCCAGTGCAAGAGGTTAGAGGTTGGATATAGTTTTCATTATTTTACTTAGGTATATGTAAAATCGAATAATTAATTTATTTCATATGCAGCAAACAATTCCATACATTTATTTATAGAATTATATAAATACAAGAAATAAGATTAAAACTATTAGATCAGATACGTTTTTAAAACTTTTCTAAAGTTGGCAGTATGTGTATTTTAACTGATTACTCTTAATATACCTGTTTATAAAATGTACGTGCAGTATTTTACTTTCCTCACAGTCGAAATGAAAAGTAGAGTGTTTAACTCGGGTGAAATTACCCATTTCACCCTCGAACTGTTGGCGCTCTCAATTCCATCGAGCGCCAGAAATATCTCAGGTGCAATGGGTCACTTTCAACCCTTGGTTAACAATCTACTATTTAACCCATTCGAGGCCAAGCAACGCTGTCCTATGCCGTAGCGCGTAGCAGCATTTTAAGTACCTTGTCGTTTTCACTCGTTTGACAACTTCATATGGCAGTTTAACATGTTGTTTAATGCGACACGGTACAAAGGTGTTAAGCCCCTTGTGTGACTGACCGTACCTACATCCAGAGTGATTGACAGTTGCACGAATGGTGTGTAGAAAATTATCGTGATAATTAGGTAAACTCCGCGACCGAAGGAGGCCAGAAATAAGTGAGAGGGCCAAGCAGGTTGTTTATCCAGGTACTATTCCAGTCTCACGTCCCCGGACACAGCGGCGCATCCAAGCAAAACACCAACCGATCGTAAAATCCTCTAATACTCACGGAAACATGCCGGCTCGAACGTGACCACGCGGTCAAATGTTCAAACCATTCTCAACCTTACTCCCTATACATAAGGAACACGCGAATAACCATTTACGAGTCGCGTGCCTACTCGCAAATTAGAAAATTGTGGGTGGTGTCGAATGAAAATATTTGTAGCAAATTGTTATGTCAGTCATGGTTGCCAGCGGCAGAGAACCATTTTTAGAACGTTGATGAAAATTGAACTGAAATAAAAACCATGGATTTAATTAACAGGAGATATTTAACAAGAATGTGCAAGGTGTGAGTAATTTTAGATACTTATAGATATAACAACTTTGTTAGGTACCTATTTGATAAATATCTGTTTTTAGTTATTGACGCTTTCGTATAGTTTAGATAGGTACTCCACTCCTTTTGTTTGAAATTAATTTATGTTATACCAACGGTGTGTGATAGTAAATCAGTTCAAATTCGCCCTCTTTGTTTTGTTAATAGTATTTAATATAAGCTCTGGCAAACTTAGCCACTTAAAAATATCCAGCGTTTATATGAGGTGGTTTTTTGCCGATTGGTAACAATATCAAACCACAAACTATGTTCTGCAATATTGTTATTGTTTATTGGTCACAGTTGCGTGTAGTAATTATCACTTTTTAAATTGTAATTGGTTTTCAACCTTGCATGGCACGTGTTTTTTCAATTATAAGTAAAACGTATTAATTATACTTAGCATATTGTAGATTATTCAAACATTATTGTTGATTACATGTTAGATTTGGATTTAATTGAAAAGAATGACGCCTTTCTACTACTCCTGTCAGTGTCAATGGCGCTAGTGTGCTGTTACAGATCACGCAGGAGTGAAATGGCTGCGTTCATAAATCGCTGGACAATATTATTATATTTTTATGTTATATTTTTAATTTCGTTAATTGTCCCTTCTCGTGCTTAACTAAGTTTTTATCATTATTTTTTTTTTGTTAGTTATCCACCGTGAACTCACTCGACGGTTCTATCGGAAGACCAGCGCTGGCAGCAATGCCAGTATTACGCTGAGATAGAACCGTGTCGTGAACTCGTGACAAACGCTGTGTGTTGTTTGTCTCGAATAAATGTTTCTTTCTTTCTTTCAATATTAATCTCAAACTAATTACAAATTTTCTGTTTATAAAATGTAAACCGATCATCTACTTTGAATAGTCCCAAATGTTAGAATTGAAACAACATTGAGTTCAATTACCAGTATGGTGAATATTTTCAAGTGCTCCAGCCAGTAATTGAAATATTAATACATTTGAGAAAAGCCCGCATTTGGAATGGAAGCGAATTCTATTTTCGGCTCGCTATCAGACGGTGTGGTAGCGTTTCCGTTCAGTGGCTGCCAGCCAAAGCTTTGTTATACCTGTAGTAAATTAAACATTATTCACTTCTAATATGCGGTTTTATGGCTCATAATTTATTTTATAAAGGGGTAAAATGCAGTGGAGTTGCGTCAAATGTACCCCGAGTAAAGGTTTAATAACTATATGGCGCCGCTTTCGAAGTCTGCGACAGACGTGCGGCATCTTCATACACTGACTTAATGTCGCATGCCGCGCGCGTCAGTCGCACGCGACCGATCGCGCGCGGCTGCGATCGGCCGGGATTCACGGAATTAAACCTTTACTCGGAATACATTTGACGCAACTCCACTGCATTTTACGGAATTACTCCTTAAAATACACATGGTTACCTACATGTATAAAAATAATACATTTTGGATTATAAAAAGGGAAGATTCGGCAAAATGAGAATAACTTGGATAGTGCCTGTAGTAGGTATGTACGCGCAAAATTATGTATGTTAGTCAATAAATTTAGAAATACACTCGCGGACAAAGAATACGGGTCGGTAAAATACCGTCATATTTTCTAAAATAGTGCAAGGTCGTACAGTTTTTTTTTAAATTATTGTCGGGATCTTTATTTATTCTACATCAATACTACAAAAATAACAGTAAAAAAGCGGCCAAGTGCGAGTCGGACTCGCACATGAAGGGTTCCGTAAAACAAATTGCAGTTTACGATTAATGACGTATTAAAAAAAAAACTACTTACTAGATCTCGTTCAAACCAATTTTCGGTGGAAGTTTGCATGGTAATGTACATCATATATTTTTTTTAGTTTTATCATTCTCTTATTTTAGAAGTTACAGGGGGGGGGGGCACATTTTACCACTTTGGAAGCGTCTCTCGCGTAAACTATTCAGTTTAGAAAAAAATATATTAGAAACCTTAATATAATTTTTGAAGACCTATCCATAGATACCCCACACGTATGGGTTTGATGATTTTTTTTTTTTTTTAGTTTCAGTTCTGTGTATGGGGAAACCCCTAAAACTTAATTTTTTTTTCGATTTTTGTGTGCAAATCTTAATGCGGTTCACAGAATACATCTACTTACCAAGTTTCAACAGTATAGCTCTTATAGTTTCGGAAAAAAGTGGCTGTGACATACGGACGGACAGACAGACATGACGAATCTATAAGGGTTCCGTTTTTTGCCATTTGGCTACGGAACCCTAAAAATGACGTTACCAGATTTAAATCGGACTCGTAACGACCCATGGAAAAAACAACGTTAACGGAGCGAGATATCGCAGAAATCGTCATTTTTGGACATTGATATTTTTATGAGCTGCTAATACAGTTGGGTATTATAAAGAATAGTATATAATGTAAATAAAACTAGTGTTAAATATAAAAAAAAAACCTATTGCGGTTATTTAATTTAGGGTGACCCGAATTTTTTGACCGCGAGTGTATAAAATATAAGTGGGATCTTACACAAATTGATTAAATAAGTACGAGACCACGATATATTTTTAAAATATATAAATAATTAAATACATAGGCATGATAGGCAACATCCAGAAACAAATAATCAGACACAGTCTCATTCATGCTCATCAAATAAATATTACCGAGATTTGAACCCAGGACCGTCAGCTTTACAGGCAGGTTCACTGCCCACTAAACTGGTCGTCAATCTGCGGGTCTCTCACGTAACGCATTGTACGTACGTTACGTAGATCTAAATGTCAAATTTTATATTAAAAAATGACAGTTAACCCTTTATAAGATATGCCCCAGTTATACAGATATGCTATACGTGAAAGTTAAATACACTACTATGTTTGTAATGCACTGGGGAACACATCTACGGCAAAAAAAACGAAATCATTAAGAAAAACATGTGGTCAATATTGCAGTCAGCCTGTTAGTGCACTTGAGTTTTTAGATGATCTGTTTCCAATACACCTATTCATTGACATTGACATAACAAACATAAGCTGCTCTGTACAGACTGGCGTTTGATTGACTACATACGGTAAATCGAACATTATTGGGTAGGATTAATATAAGAATATCACTGAAAAAAATATAACCTGTGGCCCGTTTCACGATACAATTTACAAGCGGAAGTCTCTTTCTATCATTCCGTCAGGTCTACTTTCAATTGATAATAAATTAAACTTGGTTTTCATTAGATATAGCTTATATTTTTAATTTAACAATGACGATAGCTTGCTTCCCTTGACAGGCATAGTGCATAAATTGACCACATACTATAGATTAATTAATTACACTAACTATGAATGAGGAAAGAAAGCCTGATATATATATTCGCTATATAAAACCATTATAGTTAAATAAAAAAGAGGATGCTCTTCTCCTTAAATGTTTATTAACTAAGTGGTTTCCAAATCGTCTCTGCCTTATAAGGGTTAAACTGTCCTAACGCGCGTTCGAAACGTTACGTGATTACCCCTCTTAAGTACCTTCTGAAGATTAATAATATGTATATCACATTTCGTCTGCCATAAAGTTCCCTTTGATAAGCAAGCATGACACATGCAGAAACAAGTGAAGTACGTAATCAACTTTTCATGCACGCGACGGAATGTCTTCGTTAATATTTCCAATTGAAGTAGCAGTGCCAATTAGTTGGCTTGGCTGTAAAGACGACCAAGGCCGCAGAAGTCTCAAGTTAATATCAAAGCAACAATATTGATCAGTTGTTTGTTTGCACAGCCAGGTCGGCAACCCACTCTGGCGATGACATTATTAGTACAGATACAGGTAAGCCAGAAATACATTCGTGAATGAACGGCTCTTCAATCGGATCGTTCGTGGAAAATTTCACACTGCTCTACGTTTGGAAATTGAATGACGTCAAAGGATTTTGACGCTTATTTGGTTTCGGGAAGAGGCAAGAATTGCATGGATGCGACAGAAGGTGTTGAGACAACGATTTTGCTGAATGCATTTGGGACATGATGCCAGCATACTGATCGGGCGTGACATGAATGAAATTGTAATGATATTTGTTTCACTTACAGTCACGGACTTTAATTTAGAGCTCACTTTATACTGGGCACTTCAAAGCTTACTTCTTCTTCTTTCTGTTTGTCTGTCTGTTTGTCTGTCTGTCTGTCCGTCTGTCACCAGGCTGCATCTCATGTACCGTGATAGTTAGACAGTTGAAATTTTCACAGATGATGTATTCTGTTGCCGCTATAACAACAAATACTAAAAATACAGAATAAAATTGTTTTTTATAGATAATGGTACGGAACCCTTCGTGCGCGAGTCCGACTCGCACTTGGCCGGATTTTCTAGCCTCACGTCTATATCTAGTTGGAAGACCAAGGGCGAGCCATTTATGTAGGAAAGGAATACACAGACACTTATCTCAATAGCAATTATAAGATAAACGATTAGGTACGGTCAACAAATTTGATTCATAGGCTACTAGAACCTTGCCGTTTTAAATGCTATGTCAATACGGTTACTAGGATTATTGCGTTGCTATGTAGCAGTTAAAATGACAGGGTTCTACGGTGGCATAGGAATCAAATTGGTTGACTGTACATCATGGCTAGGGATATTTAGCAATGATAAGTAACGTCCTGCACGAACAATCTATAGCAGAATAAAGAAATAGGCTTTCTAATATAGCAATGTATGTTATAGCATAAAGCTATGGGGTAATAGTAATAAGTGTAATGTCCAATCAGCTTTTATATTGCAAAAAAGAGCAATAAGAATAATGGCGAAGGTACCTCAATGGACTTCATGTAAAGAGTACTTTGCCAGGTTTGGAATTCTTACTGTGCCCAGCCTATATATTCTTGTAGTACTTAAAGACCTGATATAATAGAAGATGAAATAGAATCGTCTGAGGAAAGAGATTTACGGATAGCTACTAGACTTAAAAATCTGCCACAGTAAATTTTTACTCGGCTCAATGTAGTGAAACGCGCTGAGAGCTATCAGGGTATTGTGCTGTATAATAAGTTGCCCTCAGAACTGAAGTTGCTAACAAGTACTAACATATTTGTTACAAAACTTAAAACAATCCTGCTAGAACAGTGTCTATATGCAGTAGAGGAGTTTATATTACACTTGAGAAGTGAACTGACTTTTAATTTTTCTAATTTTATTTGTTATTATTATTTTTATTTATTTTTTGACAATCTATAGCAGGAAATATAATTACTTTTTGTGTGTACTATATTTTTGACATTGTTTAATTATGCAAATATTTACCTAATCCATAGTTCTGACATACAAATTTGACGTGTTTATATTCTTCTCTGTTAATTGTATTAATATTTGACATTCTAATCTATTTTCAACGTGTATTTTCTATAATTTCAAACACAAACGTTGTATTGTTTATGAATAAAAAAAAGCGCAACATATTTTACCTAACAACGTATTATTTCTGAGCTGAAGCAACATAAAAATTACAATATTAGAAGGCTATATAGGTGCATATAATCATACACTTTTCCGCACTACAGACATTCGAATCTTTATTTATCACAGTCACCCAATGATATTCTCAACTGATCCGCAAGTCCGTAAATAATCACTGGGGCAATATCCCTGGTTCTTACTGCTACAGGGAATCGTGTTCTTAATGATGTAACTAAATATCCATTGTAATACGAAATGGATAGCCTTGTTACATGAGTAGCCAAATCACCACATTGTATCATCTTATTATATACTAGCTGTTGCCCGCGACTTCGTCCGCGTAGAACTTATACTTAGAAAATATAATGCAAACAAACTTCTACTTACCATCTGAAGGGATGATTTCCGAGGCAAAAACTATTCTATATCCTTCGAAGGGTCTCAAATTATCTCTATACCAAATTTCATCTAGGTACATGGATTTTATCCAAACTTTCACCCCCTATTTCATACCCTTAGGGAATGATTTTCGGGATAAAAACTATCTAATATCATTCTTCGGGACTCAAACGACCTTTATACCAAATTTCATCTAAACGGGATTCATCCAAATTTTTACCCCCATTTTACCCCCTTAGGGAGTGATTTCCGGAATTAAAACTATCCTATGTCCTTTCCCTGGACTTAACCTATATCTACACCAAATCTCATCAAAATAGATTACATCCAAATTTTAACCCCCCCCCCCTTTCACCCCCTTAGGGGATGATTTCCGGGATAAAACCTATTATATGTCTTTCCCCGGGACTCAAACTATTTATATACCAAATTTTATCTAAATCGGGGCAGCTGTTTAAGTAGCTCCATACAAATTTCCACCCCCAATTTCAGCCCCTCAGATATAAAAACTACCCTTTGTCCTTCCCCGGAGCTCAAACTATCTATATACCAAATTTTATCTAAATCGGTTCAGCGGTTTAGGCGTGAAGAGGTAACAGACAGACAGACACACTTTCGCATTTATAATATTAATATGGAAGTATGGATTATTAGTATGGATAGTATGGGTTCTTTCCGCTTGTCTTCCAAATAGAGGTGTAGCTGTAGACTCACTTCAAAAGAAAGAAGAAACGAAAAACTCATTCAAATATCTCTAAAAATTACGAAGCTACAACCGTTTTAATGTCGCTTGTTAGAGTGAGAAAACGATCAGGGACCGTGACGTCACGATCCTCGAGCTTCATAGTAAAAAACAATCGTTTCATTATAAAGGTGCGTTTTGCGGAAAAGAGACGCAACAAACCCCCTCTTCAAACTTTATACACTTATAACTTAGTGATTACCTATACGAGTATAGCCTCTTGCGTTGTTTTTTTTTCGAGATAATACAACATTATGATTATTTTGTTTAGTGTCTACATCCCTATTTTCGATAAGATAAAGTAAGATTTCTTTATTGTCAGAACTGTGTACATTTAGTTGTTTTGGGTAAAATAAAGTCCAACAGCTTGCCCATTTCGGACGTACAATATTAAACTTAAAGCTAGTCAAATATACTAAAACAATAACAACAATAGTATTTCCAAATAATTTTAACCATATTCACACATAAACTATTAATTTAGATCTATCCGACATCCGTATTTTCTTTTAAACCACGAACTTCGGAATTCGAAAATATTCGGGTATCTCTATCTCTATCGCACTAACAAATGACAGGAATGCAGATATACGAACTTCGAGTTTCGGTTTTCGCTGTTTGACTGAATACGCAAAGAGCGCGCGCGCGTGCCATTCAAAAAAACCAAGTTTATATTGTTCGAATTTGTTGTTACATTTGTGGAGATTACGCCTTAATTCGACATTTGCGCATATAAGTTCGCATATCAAAATCGATTAATTTTATATTTGCTTTTGATACCTATGTGTCTCGTCAATGTATATCGTAGACGGGATTAAAATTATTAATAGGCGAAAGAAAGGCAAAGAAATTCCGCCATTTTGTCCGTAGTCCTTATTAGTCTGTGATTTTGACGTTTATTTTAGCTGACAGATGTGGCGGGGGTATACTTTAAGAATAATAAATGAAAAATTAAATGAAGTCGTATATTACGGAAAATATCGTCGCAGTCGGAGAAAAAATATCCTAAGTTGCAGCTGGAATAATAATGTACCTATATAAAATGTTTCATATTTTTCCGTCCATGGGATGCTGAGAACATTCGTACCACAGAAAGCTTAGTTTCAAACTGGCTGATTCTTTTTTTAATTTAGAGATTTATTATAAGTGGAGATAAATAGATAGAAGATAATGAAACTCCCATTCAAATATCTCAAAAAATTATGAAGCTTGTTAGAGTGAGAAAACGATGAGGGACTGTGACGTCAATATACTCGAGCGTCATAGTAAAAAACAATCGTTTCATATGAAGGTGCGTTTTGCGGAAAAGGGACAGAACATACCCCCTCTTAAAACTTTGGACTCTTATAACTTAATCATTACCTATATAACCTCTTGCTTTGTTTTTTTCTCCATTTGACTATATTTATTTTAAATTCTTTTTCGAGAAAATACATTATGATTATTTACCATATTTTCGATTCCCGAGCTATAACCACGAACTTCGGAATTCGAAAATATTCGGGTATCTCTATCTCTATCGCACTTACTATACTCGAGTGACAGGGATGCAAATATATGAACATTAAGTATTGGTTTTCGTGGTAGCGCCGCAGGTTTTTTGGCTGAATGCGCCGAGCGCGTGCCATTGTCATTCAAAAAAAACAAATTCGTGTTAATTATATTGTTCAAATTTGTTGATTTCATTTATTGAAATTACGACATAAAACGACATTTGCGCATATAAGTTCTCATATCAGAATCGAATATTTTTTTATGGTTTATATTTTAGCATTTGTCTCGTAAAGGTCTATCGTAGACGGGATTTAAATTATTAATAAGTGAAAGGCAAAGCAATTCCGCCATTTTGACGAAAATTTGACGGTTCTTATAGCTGACAGTTGGAGCAGCGTTTGATTTCAATAAAAATAAATGAAAAATTAAATGAAGTCGTATATTTCGGAAAATTTATTAACTGTCGCAGTCGGATAAAAACTATCCTAAGTTGCAGCTAGAATAATAATGTACCTATATAAAATGTTTCATATTTTTCTGTTCATGGGATGCTGAGAACATTCGAACCGCGCAAAGCTTAGTTTCAAACTGGCTGATTCTTTTTTTAATTTAGAGATTTATTATAAGTGGAGATTAATAATAGGCGATTGAGCAACGACACAAATAATCGCTTGACGCAACTTTCCTGATCGCAACTCGCAGGACAAGCGGGGAAATTTGCAGCGCGGGGCGGGACCCGCATCGGAAAAGGCGTAAATACAAACATAGGTCGTGTTGCGTTATCTAGGAGTGTTGATCTACGGCCCCGCTATTCTGTAACTTGTTTTAACCTGACCTCACCGTTCACCCAGAAATAATAATAATAGGTAATAAATAAATATTACGGGACAATCTTACACAAATCAACCTAGGCTATCAAATATATCTTATCGACGCGATTCGTAGTAGGTAACTAAGCGTATGTAGAGGTCTAGTACCGTTAGGCGTGACGGGTGGGGTGAGGTTCATTAGCGGAGTGACGGGTGGGATGAGGCTTATTAGGGCGTTCTGAACAACAGCCCATGTGTGAATGTGAGTGTTTCTATAGTGGCCTGACAACCCGCCTCGACATAATATATTATTTAGTGGCTCTGTGATCTGTAGAAATCGTTTAAAGTCTGTGTTTAAAAAAAAACTGTATAATTATCGAACATGCTCACGAAATTTCACGAGAATTGTTGAGGAATTCGACCTGTAGAGAACAGCTGGATACGAAAGAATTTTGGCCCAAGCTGAAACAGAGAACATCGTTCGCTTCGCTCGCTCGTGCAATTATAAGCAGTTACAATTAAACTTTGGAGTCCTAAAAAAAGCTACACATATCAGAAGATTCAACTTCTCATCAATGTGTGGGTGAAATTCAGGAATGGTCATTTGCGATATCTGAGTACATCATTGAACGTAGCCGGCAACTTATAATTATCGAATTTGGTCCTCCCTTGAGAAAACTTTGAAACCGGTTTTTCCCCGAGTAATGTAGCTTGAGAAATCGGTTATAATTTGTTTTAAGTTACAAGAAACGGCAGACGTGTGCCTTGAGCTCGGACAAATTACGTTAGTATATTTAACGCCGTATTTTAAAAGAAACTTCGGCGACGGGAAATATGTACCTTTCAATCACATAGCATTTTGTTAAATCTGTAGAAATTCAACACGAACGAAACGTGAGGTAATTAATATAATCAATGTAAAAATAAAACCTCGTCCGTGGCACACAAGCGTACGTAACGGCGCCTGATAGTAAGTCGTACCCTTTAAAAACCTGTACAGTGCTTTCTTGAAGAACTCCATTATTCACCTCTATACAACATTAAGTGTGGAATGGATGGAGATATAATTAAAATTGAGACGGGTATGTTAGGGTGGTTTGGGCATGTAGAGAGGAGAGGATGGATGAAAGAAGATTAACGAAGAGAGTCTATATAAAAAGAGTGGAAGGAGAAGACCTAGGCGAACTTTCTCCGATCAAATTGGAGAAATCTTACAAAAAGGCCAGGGGACCGATTTTTGACTTTTAAACGCTCGACTCTTTCACTCGAAGTCTATCACAAATTATGACATGCTATTTTGCAAAAGCGATAGAAAATTTAAAATCGCGTGGTACCTATTGGCCACTCGTATTCAATTGTATCGGTAGAAAGTAAGTGCCTGCAATTTTGAATTTACAATCGTATTTACTTTTATTTAATTTTCGAGCGCTCGAAAGTCAAAGATCGGCCCCCAGGTCAAAAGTACCCTAAACCGACGAGCATGTATGAGAAATGTTATGAAAGTGAGTGAAGCGAAAGTGGTTTGTCAGGATCGTGGCAAATGGAGATCCGTGATCTCTGCCTACCCCTCTGGGAAAGAGGCGTGATTATATGTATGTATACAACAATAAAGTACTTTTCTCAAAAATGGCCCGCAAAGTGAACATTACTCGCTACATATTGGAAGGTAAAGTGTATAGTTGAAGGCCAGATCAAAATAAAAAAATAAAAAACATTGCAGGCCGCCTGGAATGTTACATATGAATTCCTTTATTTGTCGAGTACCAAACTTTTTAAAAAGTAGAAACTGGCATATAAAAGACGGCACAGGTCATATTCAGCCAAATCAACTCGTATTTTTCTGTTGCAAACGCGACATTTTTGTATGTGTCATAAAAAGATTGCGTTTTTCGGTGGAAAAAAAACTTGCGATTCTGTTTAAAAATAAATATGACGTTTAGTTTTATGTAATTTGCAGTATCCTCAATTTGTATTTAATAATAACGCTTGATTTAAATTTAGTCTTTTTTATTCCCCCATTTTTGAGAAAAGCACTATATTAGCCTCAGCCGGAATGGCAATTGGAGGCTTCGTATTATAATTAAACGGACTCGCAAGCTCGTCCGTTTAAACAAAATACTCAGCCTGCAATTGCCTACTTCCCGGCCACGGCAATAATGTACTATTACTGCGTTAAGGCGACGTAGGCTCAGAAAACGGATTTTTTATTCAAATTCAATTTTTTTTATTTTAGACCATGTCCATAGTGATTAGTATACAATTGCTTATCCTAAGTTATTCAGGTACCTAAATCTAATATTACACTATATTATATACAGAGCCTCTCATGTGCACCGAGTCCCAGTGCTTCCACACAGCGCAGGCAGGAGACTCCAGCACCAGACCGCACGAGGCTGTTGGAGCTGTCACGCACACGGCGCATCAGAGAGGCGGTTCTCTTACGTATTATTGCACTGAAGCCATCAGTACGTGCCTCCGCAAACATACCTGATGCGCTACAAAAGCGGGGCAGCCCCAACAGCATCCTGAACCCGTTATTATATTGGATGCGCAGGGCATTGAACGCCTTCTTAGTATAATTTGTCCACAGGCTGCACGTGTAAAAGGTCTGACAAAATGCCTTAAACAGCGTTATTTTGACATTCCAATCACAACGCGCAAACCTGCGGGACAACATATACGGCCAATGCCCTGCGCTCCCTTTCTATGTCCGCGTCATCTTGGAGATTGTCGGTCACCCAATGTCCAAGGTACTTAAAGCGTGTCACTCTTCGGACACAAGAAAATGGGAGGAAGTGACTCAAAGGCCTTGTTACCTGCTTTAAATACAAGCAGCTCGCTCTTACTGGTGTTGTACCTCAGACCATGGACGACCGCGTACTCTTCACACACCCTCAATAGCTTTACGAGCGCGCTGGTCGACGGGCACAGCAGCACCATATAAAAGTCGTAGCGCTTGTTTGGATCATAACACAATCTTGAGGCCTTTCTCGAGGGACTATAGCTATTCGAATCCCGAGATTTTAACTTTCGCTCGATAGAAAAAAATCACAAACATAATTAGGTCTAAAATACACTTAAAAAATTCGTAACAAATTATGCACGAAAGCTAAACATATTAAAATTAGTTCTAACAATCGGCAATATCATGTTTGAGGGAACTTAAGCTATTACATTTTTATTAACTTAAATGCTCAAAAAATTCAGGCCAAGTGCGAGTCAGACTCGCGCACAAAGGGTTCCGTACCATATCTATAAAAACGGCAAAAAATCACGTTTGTTGTATGGGAGCCTCCTGTAGCCTATTAAGTTGGTAGTGACCCTGCCTACGAAGCCGGAGGTCCCGGGTTTTAATCCTGGTAAGGGCATTTATTTGTGTGATGTGCATAAATATTTGTTCCTGAGTCCTGGAAAACATTCTATGTATTTAAGTATTTATTTATCTATATAAGTATGTTTATCGTCGTAAAAAAAGAAAAAATATAAAAAAAATATTGATTTATTTTGTGTTTTTAGTATTTGTTGTTATAGCGGCAAAAGAAATACATCATCTGTGAAATTTTCAACTGTCTAACCATCACGGTTTTTTGAGATACAGCCTGGTGACAGACGGACGGACAGACAGACAGACAGACGGACAGCGGAGTCTTAGTAATAGGGTCCCGTTTTACTCTTTGAGTACGGAACCCTGAAAACATGATATCCGCGCTTCCGAACACGCAATTCCATCTCGCTCACGCTTATGTTCAGTGAGAGGGAGCGAAGACCATGAGCCTACGTCGCCTTAATGAACAAATAAATTAGATACTTTTTAATCTACGAGTATACTAGTAATAAAAAGGTTGTCTGACATGTATTGTTATACGAGTAATCTCACAAACTACGCATTTTTTATATAATTTCACCCTTATATAGCATGGATCTTCGGGATGGACATAATAGTTATTTGTGTAACAAGGGAGCAATATTAGTACATTACTTACCTATTAGGGCGGTTAAACAAAGAATGTCTCAGATCGCAGGTATTTGACGCCCGAGCCGAAGGCAAGGGCGATAAATATGCGTTCTGAGGCTTTCTTTATTACTGCCCGTGGTGAGTACAACATTTTACGTCTCTATCTGGCCAGAAAGTGGGGTTTTCCGCACGCATAGCGTGCGGTAATTCCTACTTTATGGCCAGGTATGACGTAAAGTATATTTACGGCAAGGGCGGTGTATTGAATACTGAACGTAGCGAGGGATCCTACAACAGAATCCTGAGCGTAGCGAGGGATTCAAGTGTTAACGCCCAAGACGAAGATAATTTTGCTCTTGAGTGACACATGCAACTTTTCACACCTATGAGGAAAAAAATGTGCAAAAAAACAAAATGAAAATTAAAAAAATTAAAAAATGTAAAAAAAATATTTTCCTTTTTAATCGATTACGATGAAATTGCAATCGATTATTTTATTAAGACCTGTGTTCAATTGGCACATTGCGTAAATGCTACATGCCAATGAACAAATAAAAAAAAACCGGCCAAGTGCGAGTCGGACTCGCGCACGAAGGGTTCCGTACAATTATCTATAAAAAACAATTTTATTCTGTGTTTTTAGTAGGTATTTGTTGTTATAGCGGCAACAGAAATACATCATCTGTGAAAATTTCAGCTGGAACTATCACGGTATCAGTGAGATACAGCCTGGTGACAGACAGACGGACGGACGGACGGACGGACAGCGGAGTCTTAGTAATAGGGTCCCGTTTTACTCTTTGAGTACGGAACCCTAAAAAGGAGCTTGAACAGAAAAGTTGCATTTTGCTCCCTCGCGTCGTGGACCAAAAATTACTTTTCTGAATGGAAGGTGTGAAAACTGTATTTTATCCCGTAGCTCTGCCTATCTCCTTTGTAATATACGTACGAAGCCGCACGGGCAGCTATTAAAATTATAGTCATGCACTGCTAAATTATAAACACATTCAGTTTGGCCTTATAGTACTTACCTACTTTATCACATTGTCTTGCATAGTACAATGTAATTAGTCAATTGGATTACTAGGATTTATGCCAAAAACATTAACAAAGATTCATGGTGTAATTTAAAGAGACGTTCACACGGAAAGAAATGATTTAGTTGTGGTAGCTAAGCGCGCTTTGCTGAAATTTCCTTTGCTGCAGCGTACAATTTCTTAGCAAAGCCTTGTGTATAGCAACTAAAACCAGTTAGCTACCCTTGCTAACGATATTTAGCTAAAATAAGTTCAAATTATTTGCTACCGCTACTAATTGATTAGCAACTATAGCTAATTTCTTTATCCGTATCAACAAATTTTTATCAGTCATTGCTGTTAGCTGTGACTGCTAATAATTCTTAGTGGAAGTGGACAAAAACTTTGTTACTATTGCTAATTGTACATGTATTAGGCAGCAAAATATATCTTTGTTGCATTTGTTAAAAATTATTTGCAGTCACGAACAACAGTTTTGCAACAGCCGCTAATTTTATTTGCAAACTCGTCTACTAAAATATCCTTCACCAATGTTGCTAATTGTGAACGATGCCCCGTCCGTCTTGCTGCGCTGAGACGGGCAAATCGCCAGCCACCTAACAATGGGCGTTTTTAAAAACGCGGCGTTCAAACCGCGCGGGTGAACCGCGGCGTTTGAACCGCTCGCCGAACGACCAACAACACTTTTGGGAGTGTCAATCCCCGTAGCTCTGCTGCGCTGATGGTGGGTGGGGTGATGATAAAAGGCAAAAGGATTTGATAATAAAGATATAATTTTCACTGATACACGAGTTTACAATTTACTAAATAGGAGCTCTACTTGTTGGAGCTTGCGGGACACGATTTGTACTGAGCCCTGGAGCCTCTTTTATACCCCTAACTCGATCCAAGTCGAGGGAGCTTAGGCACGCAATATTTTGTTGGTTTAGGCCAATTAAATAATTCCTAATTTATGGCATAAATTAAGGCCTCGCCTACTTTCATTATAAAAAAACCAATTAAACATTCTACATTCCAATAAGAAAGCCTTGTTGGAACAATTCTACTTTCAGGAGGGAGCTATGGCCGTAGCCTTATATAATGCTGCTGCTTTCAGCCTCCTGACGTGTTATTTCAATTTACAGGAATTATTTCTACATTTATTTTAGGCAGACCTTTCTACATATAATAGGCTCTCTTCGGCTCTAATTACTGAATTTACATATAAATTGTTATAGTACTTCTTTTAAAGTACGGCGCGTCACATGCGCTTTAATTTGACGTATCATTCACTATTCTAGCTTAAACGGTTATATAATTATGCCTGTTTAAGCCGAGCACAATAGGCGCATTTCACCATGACGACCTGTCACTTTGCAATTCTTCCATACAATAATATTAACCAATCAGGAAATCTGACTCGAACTTGACCAATACGTTAAAGGCTCACGCTATGGTAATGCCTTCCTGATATACTCGGGCTTATTAATTTACATTACATTTTTCCTCCTAAAATGAGGTTTCCTATATGCCCAGGCATGTTCTGGGGTCCTATTCATTATTAATATTCACAAATAAGCTTACACAAGCAGCGCAATTCGCGTTACGCTACTTGTGTAATCATTGCTGCCTCTATTGGCTTGAGTGAATTTAAGTATGCTAGTCACAGATGTGACTTGTTCACGGACTCGCTATAGATATAGTCTCGAGTTGCCGGTTCCTAAGCTCATTTGCCCGCGTCTCTCCCTCGGAGACGGGCGGCTCTCCGCAGAGCGATATTTATGCAATTATTACAATGGGTACTTCGTACCTTTAGCCTCCCTATGGGCTATTCAATATAAATGTACTGTCGGTACATGGTTTTAAAACAAATTACTCGCTTTCCAAATTAGCGGTAAGCTTTATGAGCTGAACTATTGCGTTATCGCATTCTAACTTTAAATAGGGTATTCAAAATACTATTAGGTATTACTTATTTATTATTACCACAATAAATTGGGATGCTCTGTCCCTCTTATTCCTAGGCATACATCTCCCTCTCACGTCGGCCACTCGCAGGTGGCATGGAAGGTGTGTTCTGTCGCGCACAATCCTCCCCCTCAGTATGAGTTGAAGACTCATACTAAAGACGGTATCGCTAAGCAACAGCACACACCAATGCCTTAATCGTATTTCACTTAATGATCGTACCGTGGTACCTTGATTCGCACTATCTAGTTCACTCACTGTCTTTGATTCGCACTTTCTAGTTCACTCACTGTCTTATTTTATTTCACTTCACTTAGCATAACCACCAGTCGCTATGCTCTTCTGGCGGTAGTACAGGGGCCTTTCTAGGCACCGGCTGTATGTAGTAATTTTCCTTGTCCTCATCGGCGATGCGGATGGGGATGGACACTTTTAGCTGCATTTTGTCGCTAGCAGCCCTTATCAACGTATCAGGAGGTTGTGCGATGCGCAACCGCTTCCTACGGTGTCGCGTTCTCTCGGGCATCGGTGTAACACTCCTAGCGGGCTCCGGCCTTACCGGGCTCCGCGCTGCAACTTCCTTATCTTCGATGATGTGGGTCGGTGGCTGGTCTGCGACCTTGGTAGCCACACTTGTCGTTTCAACGTGCTGCGCCGCTTTTTCGGCAGCAGCCACGATCTCGCGTGTCCGGCGCTCGGATGCCTCCCGTAGCAGCCGACGCAGTGGTAACAGGATTGGCGGTTCAGCCAGGCGCCCTCTGCGCCATGTTGATTTCGTAGAAGATGCGGTCGGAGGAGTTGTATTTGCGCCCTTCATCGGTGAGGGCGATGCAGGCGGTGCTATACGCGCGAAGGCTGGAACTCGACCTTCAAAAGGAACCCTAGGTTCATCCGAGGGCGGCGCCCTGCTGCCGGGCCTCGGATCAATACATTTTTCCATCGCCAGTATTTCCGCGAATCCCTGGCTCCATTTCTTCTTTATATTGTCCAAATTATTCAGGAAATTGGTTCTCATGACTTCTATTTCCATCTCTTTCTGTTTTCTGTCTCGTTCCATTTCTTTTATTTCCGCCGCCAATATCTTGATTTGCCTCCTGTTCTCTTCTAACTCCTCCGCCGAGTAGCCCTTTGGGTCGCTGGGTGTTCGCTCTTCAAAAAAGGGGTCCCTGCAATGGACCCCGTAGATGTTCAGCGATCCAAAGGGCGATCTGTCGATGTGGGTGACGCTGCTGTTGTCGCTTCTATCGCCTCGGGCCTCCACGTGAAACCCTGGTGGTGCGGCACCGCACCTCTGGTGGGGCTGTAGGTGCCGTCGCTCCTTCGAAGAGTAAGGGGCCCCCCTTTGGGACCGTAAATGAGCGTTGCCGCGGCCACACCTTGTGGCTCGGGGACGCTTATGCGACTCCATGTCGCGTGTCTGCAACCACGCACCGGCAGTTCCAACAGACACGGCCTGCAACTACGCACCGGTAGTTCACACAGGCACCGCAGAAAAGATGCGCTCCGTCAACGACGAACACGCAGAAAACCGGATATCCGGATCGAAGGAGCAAAATCGACGACTTCGACGAAGCTGTCTCGGCGTGTAGTATGTGAGCAGACTGTAGCAGCGAGAAGGAACTGAATTTAAATTTTAAACACTTTGAAATTTGTTGGAGGTACTTGAAGTTACTAGGAGAACTACTGTTGAGGCGAGCGAACACGATTTGTACTGAGCCCTGGAGCCTCTTTTATACCCCTAACTCGATCCAAGTCGAGGGAGCTTAGGCACGCAATATTTTGTTGGTTTAGGCCAATTAAATAATTCCTAATTTATGGCATAAATTAAGGCCTCGCCTACTTTCATTATAAAAAAACCAATTAAACATTCTACATTCCAATAAGAAAGCCTTGTTGGAACAATTCTACTTTCAGGAGGGAGCTATGGCCGTAGCCTTATATAATGCTGCTGCTTTCAGCCTCCTGACGTGTTATTTCAATTTACAGGAATTATTTCTACATTTATTTTAGGCAGACCTTTCTACATATAATAGGCTCTCTTCGGCTCTAATTACTGAATTTACATATAAATTGTTATAGTACTTCTTTTAAAGTACGGCGCGTCACATGCGCTTTAATTTGACGTATCATTCACTATTCTAGCTTAAACGGTTATATAATTATGCCTGTTTAAGCCGAGCACAATAGGCGCATTTCACCATGACGACCTGTCACTTTGCAATTCTTCCATACAATAATATTAACCAATCAGGAAATCTGACTCGAACTTGACCAATACGTTAAAGGCTCACGCTATGGTAATGCCTTCCTGATATACTCGGGCTTATTAATTTACATTACATTTTTCCTCCTAAAATGAGGTTTCCTATATGCCCAGGCATGTTCTGGGGTCCTATTCATTATTAATATTCACAAATAAGCTTACACAAGCAGCGCAATTCGCGTTACGCTACTTGTGTAATCATTGCTGCCTCTATTGGCTTGAGTGAATTTAAGTATGCTAGTCACAGATGTGACTTGTTCACGGACTCGCTATAGATATAGTCTCGAGTTGCCGGTTCCTAAGCTCATTTGCCCGCGTCTCTCCCTCGGAGACGGGCGGCTCTCCGCAGAGCGATATTTATGCAATTATTACAATGGGTACTTCGTACCTTTAGCCTCCCTATGGGCTATTCAATATAAATGTACTGTCGGTACATGGTTTTAAAACAAATTACTCGCTTTCCAAATTAGCGGTAAGCTTTATGAGCTGAACTATTGCGTTATCGCATTCTAACTTTAAATAGGGTATTCAAAATACTATTAGGTATTACTTATTTATTATTACCACAATAAATTGGGATGCTCTGTCCCTCTTATTCCTAGGCATACATCTCCCTCTCACGTCGGCCACTCGCAGGTGGCATGGAAGGTGTGTTCTGTCGCGCACACTAATAATCTTAGTCTCATCAACAAATTACCTAGACAATGAAGGGCAATAATATATTAGGAGTAGTAGCAAATCAGATTTATGTGAGGCTGCAAAGAACATTTTGTGGCAGTGACTAACTTTTTCCCAAACTTTAGCTAATATTCTTTGCTACAACTGCTAAATAAAAATTCGCTAAAGTTGCTAAAAATCTTAGTCGCACCACCGAATTTTCTATGCAATGAAAAGCAATAATATATTAGCAGTAATAGCAAACCAGACTTATCCGAGGCTGCTAAGAACATTTTGTGGCGGTGACTAACTTTTTCACAAACTTTTGCTAATATTATTTGCTACAACTGCTAAATCAAAATTCGCTAATTTTGCTAGAAATCTTAGTCGCACCACCGAATTTTCTATGCAATTATAAGCAATAATATTTTAGCAGTAGTAGCAAACCAGACTTATCAGAGGCTGCTAAGAACATTTTGTGGCGGTGACTAACTTTTTCACAAACTTTATCCAATATTCTTTGCTACAACTGCTATATAAAAATTCACTTAAGTTGCTAAAAATCTTAGTCGCACCACCGAATTTTCTATGCAATGAAAAGCAATAATATATTAGCAGTAATAGCAAACCAGACTTATCCGAGGCTGCTAAGAACATTTTGTGGCGGTGACTAACTTTTTCACAAACTTTAGCTAAGATTCTTTGCTACAACTGCTAAATCAAAATTCGCTAATTTTGCTAGAAATCTTAGTCGCACCACCGAATTTTCTATGCAATTATAAGCAATAATATTTTAGCAGTAGTAGCAAACCAGACTTATCAGAGGCTGCTAAGAACATTTTGTGGCGGTGACTAACTTTTTCACAAACTTTAGCTAATATTCTTTGCTACAACTGCTAAATAAACATTCGCTAAAGTTGCTAAAAATCTTAGTCGCACCACCGTATTGTCTATGCAATGAAAAGCAATAATATTTTAGCAGTAGTAGCAAACCAGACTTATCAGAGGCTGCTAAGAACATTTTGTGGCGGTGACTAACTTTTTCACAAACTTTAGCCAATATTCTTTGCTACAACTGCTAAATAAAAATTCGCTTAAGTTGCTAAAAATCTTAGTCGCAACAGCGAATTTTCTATGCAATGAAAAGCAATAAAATTTTAGCAGTAGTAGCAAACCAGACTTATCAGAGGCTGCTAAGAACATTTTGTGGCGGTGACTAACTTTTTCACAAACTTTAGCTAATATTCTTTGCTACAACTGCTAAATAAACATTCGCTAAAGTTGCTAAAAATCTTAGTCGCACCACCGAATTGTCTATGCAATGAAAAGCAATAATATTTTAGCAGTAGTAGCAAACCAGACTTATCAGAGGCTGCTAAGAACATTTTGTGGCAGTGACTAACGTTTTCACAAACTTTAGCTTATATTCTTTGCTAAAACAGCTAAATAAAAATTCGCTAAGATTGCTAAAAATTTTAGTCGTACCACCGAATTTTCTATGCAATGAAAAGCAATAATATTTTAGCAAATTAGACTTATCCGACGCTGCTAAGAACATTTTGTGGGAGAGGCTAACTTTTTCACAAGCTTTAGCTAATATTCTTCGCTGCACCTCCTTAATAAAGTCGCCGATGTTGCTAAAAATGCCGTACTGACCCGCTTCTGCGCATAATATTACTAAGTACTAGCTCAATATTGGGACAATAGAAGTTTTGATACTTTTATTCTAAATATGAAAAAGTGATGGTTATATGGCATGAAACATACCCGATATATGATTTTTATACTCTAGCGCTGTATAAACAAGGCACCACTTGAACTCGAGTACTTATAGGGAGCGATTGACACCATTAGAACACCTGGGAAGTATACCCTTTCAAACAAAAAAGATTGTTTCAAATCGGTTCATAAATCATAAATTACCGAGTTATCGCGTAACATACATAAAAAAAAACAGTCGAATTGAAAACCTCCTTTCTTTGAAGTGGTTAAAAATAAGGTAAAATGATAAGGTGTCTGGATACCAAGTATCTAGGTCCAATAACAAGTTTGAAATTGTTAGATTTTTTTCAATATAACTAAAATTAATTTAAGCGCCATCTATGCACAGCGCGCGGAACTTGGTGAACAAGATATATTTTTTTAATGGTAGGATGGAGAATACTGACGAATTAACAGCAATCCCTTACTGCTCAGCTTTTAAAATAGGTACTATTTTAAAATAAAATTGACACATTATTTTTAATTACAATTATTTTACATTCAAATACAGTGAGTTACAAAGTTGCATGGCCTTCTAATTATAACTACTTATTATAGAAAACGGGATATTTATCATGTATCATTTTAGATTTTAGGTTAAGCTAAGTAAGTTTGTATAATATGTGTACACCTAAAATTAAATTATTAAGATTAACATGTGGAAGAGCGGGGTCTCTTAACACAAGCATATTTTAATGCTTAAAAAGAGGCACCAACTCCAGACTATGTAAATATTTTAAGATACTGAATAAATGCTTTTTATTTTATTTATTTTATTATTTTTATTTATATTATTGATTTCCGATGTTTTGTCCAACTACCTGCATGTTCCATCGTCAATGGAATAATTGCAGAATAATTGTCAATTTCATTCAACGGATCACTGGATGTCATACACTCAATAGATGAAACCCGGTTGAAATTCTTATGTATTTCATTGTTTTCTATCAGAAATGCAAACGTTTATGGATCTACACGGCTGGCAAAAGAAAAGTATTTATTGCGCTTCAATTGAGCGCGAACTCTTTTCCTGGACTTTCGCGGACCAGCATATCGATGACTTTTGTAACTTGATTTAGACGTTACTATCATTTTCAATAATTTCAATATACAAACACATAATAATCACAAGTTGGTTGTTGTCAATCAAGTACCTGTCAATAGTGTCAGTATACGTAAATACGCGCCAAACTGCAACGTCGCGCCGCGCCGAGCGCCGATGGCTGGCGGCCCGGCCGGCCGAGAGCATGGATTGGCAACGACGCAATGTATGTGTATTTTGTACACGTCATTTGTCACACACGATTTAACGTTGATTTTTGTGTGGTTTCTGTATGAAACAAAGATTTTCTATTACTTTAGCGCAAACGAATATTCGAAAATAGCACATACTTATTTCTGTAGTAATACGTGTGTAAGGACTTGATAAATGGCGATTGTTTTTTGTATGAAAATCGAACCACCTTGAGTTTGGGCTCGTTAGAATCGTCTCAATGAGTAAAGTTGTACCAAAAATTAAATTTTAGACTGAAACTTGTAAAGCCTTGGTCAGACACACGGCGCGACGCAGCGCCGCGGTCTCGCGGCGCGTTATCTCCGTACAAACCGCTAGCGTGGTCAAACAGGCCATGTATGGAAATATCGCGCCGCGATCGCGCCGCGCGACCGCGGCGCTGCGTCGCGCCGTGTTTCCGACCAAGGCTTTATGGTTTATCTGGGGGCACGGCAGTGCCCCTGCCAAGTCGAGCAAAACAAAGAGGCCGTACCATCCTTTTCTCGAAACCATTCAGGCTATTTTCAGCAGCCTGTAATTCTGTGCTGGCTAAAGCCAGAACCCTGAATTGTCACTAGCATATATTATATAGGGCATAATATGACTTTCATATATTCTCAATAAGATTCAATTTGAACTTTTAGTTTAAGAACTATTGCCCGTCAAAGTTCCTTAGTTTTGTCACTGATCGAAATACTCACTCATAATGATCAACGTACTGCTAAGGTATGTACTTCTAGCAGACCCACAACCTCGAAATTTTGAACATAATTAGTTTTTACTTTTTAGCCTACCCATTCATAAAATTATTGCAATTTCAGTCACGATTCAGATATACAGGGTGACTGGTAATTCGACGTATTCCTTGAAAGGGGTTATACTAGAGCTAATTTGCAACAATTTACGTCCAGTCAACCAGGGGTCGAAACTCGCTTTTTTCCGAGTGATTCGAGTTTTTAGTTTGTTTGAAAAAAATCGCCTTGCAGCCTTAAACTGATGATTCTGACAAAAATGTTTTTATACCAACCAAATGGAAGTACTTTTGTCACAATCCCCAGCTTAAGGCTGCAAGGCGGATTTTTTTCATACAAACTTAAAACTCGAATAACTCGAAAACCAGTGAGTTTCGACCCCTGGTTGACTGGACGTAAATTGTTGCAAATTAGCTCTAGTATAACCCCTTTCAAGGAATACGTCGAATTACCAGTCACCCTGTATATATCCTGCATAAATAAGTTTGTAATCCTATACAATACATGCGATTACAAAGTTACTTTTGCAATTCCTTCCTACAAAAAGAAATGAGATCCCATAAACGAGTCGAGTCGGGTATTCTTAATAATCTTTATTTGTTTGTTTAATATAATTTTGTGAGTTGGCTATCACACTTACATAGTTTTAGGTACTTATGCATAAATTAGTAAATGCAGTGAAGTGATTGTGTGGTTCCCAAGTTGCGAATTTTATTTAGCAAGCAAATAAATATTAATAAGAATGCCTGACTTGGTTCTATCCATTATAATATCTCACCACATTTTACTGTGGAAGAGTTTTGAGACTTGGCCAATTTTTTACATGGAATGTTTCTTATGGGATCGTATTAATAACTAGGTTTATCAAAATAGTATCCCATATTTACCTACTTATGTTTTTCATAGTATTTTGATAAGGAAATATAAACCTATTATTAGTGTTAATTTTATTTATTTAAGTTACCTACATAATTTATTTTGTATTATTTAAGACCTTCACCCTATATACGACGGACGGTATGGTCCGTGGTGTGCAGTTCTTAATACGAAGATTACCATCTGCCTACATATATATATATGTATACTGTACATAGATTTCTGCCATGCTAATAAAGTCAATTCGAAAGTATTGCGTGGTGGGTATATACGTACAGTCACCCAATTTGATTCCTATTGGCCACCATAGAACCCCGTCAACGCATCTCATCAAAGAGTGGCCTAGGAATCAAATTGGTTGACTGTACATTAGGTACTTGTCCGGCGACTTTTCGGCGTGGCCATGGTTCAATCTGTACATGTAGGTAATAGCTAGGTATCAGCCTGGAAACGTGTTAAAAGTCCATTGGTACTCATTATTTACCCAGGTACTTGCTGATTTGATGTTTGTTTAGTATAGGTAACATCAATTAACGATATTATTAACCGCTACTTATTCTACGTTGTTACGTCAGATCGAATATAAAAATATTTAAAAAATGTTTTCTTATTTGATCTGAGCTTAAAAATTTGGCTACATTGCCTAATACTTGATTAGCGTTATAATTACAGCGTCACGTGCCCGCCTGCACAAAAAAGCCCGAATGCTTTTGTTGTGCCAACGAATATCATATTCGTTGCGGTAGCCAACATGCGTTTTGCTGTTATGACGAATAGTTTCGAGTTTTACGTGGGAAAAGGGCCAGCGGCGCTACCGGGAAACGCAAACGAAGTTTTCTCTCTCTGTCGCACTTGCGAGTTCCTTTGCAAGTGCGACAGAGAGGGAAAACTTCGTTTGCACTTCCTGGCAGCGCCGCAGGAGGAACGTAGGAAGTGTTGCCAGATATAAACGCGCTTTCCAGTAAAAGACGGGTAATTCATTTTACTATATGGGTGTGTAATTTAATTGTATACAACCCCTTCACGGATTTTATCATAAGTATGAGGTGTAGTTACCTACATTCGTCTAGAAAAAAAGCGATCAAGTGCCAGCCGGACTTGCGCACCGAGAGATCCATACAAACCGTACTCGTGCAAAAAAACTTATTTGTCTGTAGAACATACGGACAAATAAGTTTAAGACATTGCGTCCAGTCAGCCTCACAAGAGTTAACCTTTGTACCGTGTAGCATTTAACGTTATGGTTAACTGCCATATGAAGTTGTCAAACGAGTGAAAACGAAAGGTGGGTACTTAAGCGTTCAGCAATTTATGAGGACGACTGAGTCCCTACTAAGTTGATGGGTAGGTAATAGAAAAATGAGAATATTCTCGAAAGTTTTCCAAAGTAAGTATTATTATTTGCTGTTAAATTAGGTATTCATAATTAGTGGCATATTTACTAATTGTCTAGTTTTTAAGACGACCGCTTTAGCCTAGTTGGTAGTGACCCTGCCTACGAAGCTGGAGGTCCTGGGTTTGAATCCCTGTAAGGGCATTTATGTGTGTGATGAGCATGAATATTTGTTCCTGAGTCATGGATGTTTTCAATGTATATAAGTATTTATTTATCTATATAAGTTTGTTTATCGTCGTCTAGTACCAGCTTTGTTTAGTTTGGGACTAGGTCGATTTGTGTAAGACTATCCCCTAATATTTATTTATTTATTTAAGTCACAAAGATATAAAAACCTGGTAACAGTCAGCTGACAGCCTAAATTAGTACATTTTATTTTATATATTTTATTGGATTTCCATATTCCTAATTCCTAACGAACACAGCAATTTCGATTACCGCACATGGCGATTTAAAAACCCGCGCTGGCATCACTGGTGCACTCGCGTCACGTGACGTCATGAAGTGACGTCAGTGACGAAGCTTTTATTTATTTCATTTCATGCTGGTGCGCAGGTGCGTGGCTATTCGGCTAAGGCTTGTATAAATGGTTATGTAAATTATTGCATCATATCATATCGTCGCGTCGTATACATATTGTCAAGTATATTCTATAGTGCATCGCGTAATCGGAGCTTCGCTTCAGTGTACAGGTAATAGGTATTAAACACAATGGAGGACATTAGCCAACTTTTACTTGGCTGGGGCTACGACCAAAACATAATTGATAAATTTAAAGGTTAGTAACTAGTACTTATCTATAATGTACGTTTTCTGTATATTTTATGAGCATGTGGACCCTTTAACTCGGCCGCAAAAACCAACACGCGACCGCTCGGTCTGTCTCGAGACTCGAGGAGTGTGTACAGCCGGCATCAGGTGAAGATTGGCTCAAGCCTTGGCCCAAAATCGTAGCGAAATATATGAAAACCGAACCAAATTTGGCCCATTTCTTTTGCCGCTGAGTATAACCTGAAAAAGGCATCCATTTCTTCAATAGAATGTACATACTATTCTAAATTAGACCAGAGTTGCATTTGTTTTGTTTTGTCCGATTTTAAAACAAAACAAACTAATCTACTTAAACTTACTTATTATTTTAAACTGTGGTGCAATAATAGTACATTATGATACAAGTGTGCTATGTTGGTCATTACACTCGAGTCGGTTTTTAAGCCTGAGCCAAAGGCGAAGGCTTAATGGAGACGAGAAGTGTAATGACCAATGCTCACGTGTTTCATACGACGTTTTTCAACACATTTGCGAGGAAAAAAAATAAAAAAATAAAAAATGAAAATGTTAAAAGATATGTAATGAAAAGGCACTAGTGCGATAATGTAATGTAAAAGTCACGGCATGGGTAATATTCTGCAATATTTTGCTAATATTTAAAAAGATATGTAATGAAAAGGCACTAGTGCGATAATATAATGTAAAAGGCACGGCATGGGTAATATTCTGCATTATCAGTGTAAATACGCTGTAATAAGACCTACTTTACGAGCAGGTGTGTTGAAAAGAATATTACTACTACTACTACTTCCTATTATCTACAGTTAGTAATTCAAATTGTATTGCCAATGTTTCTTGTATGGTGAGCGGCTAGACGGCTAGAGGATAAAAGTAATTCATTCACACAATGCACAAATGTACGGAATATAATTGTATTATTTGCCGTTAGCTTTTCGGTGAAGGAAAACATGCATATGATGTGTAAAAACTATTTAGGTATCTATTTTTTTTTAGATGAAGGGGTTGAAGTTGGTCATCTGAATGTTATGACTGAATATTCAATTGAAAAACTTTTCCCAAAAATTGGAGAGCGAACAACATTCATGCAAAAAATTCTTCAAAACCAGGTAAAAATTGGTTCACATATACATATAAACAGTCTTTTCTTCCTTCCAAGTATTCTTAATAGAATAGAGTTGACTTGGTATTTGAAATGTCATCTATCATCAGGTAATCAACCCCGGATCAACTTAATCTTATGTGGGCGTTGGGCTAACATAAGTAGTAATGGATTTAAAATTCCTCAAAATTTGTCTGGCACTATAAAGAATAATATTTAGTGAAGGAAAACAATATATACTTATACACTTTGTAGAAATTTCAACATACATTCCTACTGCTAATGCGTTTTTTTTTTTTCATATAGGAAACATCAGCAAAAAAAAGAAAAATGTCGTGTGATTCTGATTCTAATGTTACAAATATCAGTATGGCGTCAACCTCCTCAGCCGTCACAAATGTTTCGTCTGGCAATATGTTGGTAAGTATGTTATCATGTAGAGAGGTGTACTAGGTGTAGTGCTGTCATGTACAGACAGGGCACAACAGTGCATGGACATATTTCAACCGTAATACTATAGCAATACGGTCGACATCTGTCCATGAAATTTTGTGTCCGACTGTATGTATCAGTTATATGTTTCTTATTTTGTAAAGGCCAAACTCAACGCAAAACAGACATACGATTGACAACAGTCTGTCTGTCTGTGGCATCATAGCTCCTAATTAGGAGAACTAAATTAAATGTGTGGTTTTTGTTTGCTAGTGAAATTGGTACAGCTGTTTCAAGATTATCAATTCTTGTTGAAAGTTTTTCATTTAGTTATTAGACAACTACATAATGTAATGCATACATTTTTTTCAGACACTTGAAGATCTATTAAATGGTCCAGATGGCAAAATGATTTTGTCATACTATAAAACTGAAAATAGACTAACAGATTATTATAGACAGAAACTGGCTGACGAAATTGTTAAGCAAGAGCTTAGACATGACATTCAGAAAAGGTTTGTAGTTTTCACTTTGATACCTAATATTAGTAAGGATGGTGACTTATGTATATGTAAAATATAATCGGGGACAAAATTTGAGGAACATTCATAATACAGGATAAACATTAAATGGTCCATAGTTGTAAGAATTACAGGATGTTTATAAAGCATCTTGTTTTAAATGTTCCTCTTATTTTGTCCTAATTTTCATGTTATCACTTGCCAAGGCAATTAAATGAACCACCACATGCAACATGAAAAGTCAAAAAGTCAAGTGTTTCTTCCTTAATAACGTAATATATGGACAGACCCATGGTAAAAACCTTAAAATATTATTTATAATAATAATAATAAAACTCTGTATTGTTCAAAATATATATGGATACATAGTATACATTACCTGGAGACTGCGTTACTTAGTTTTCAATGTGTTGCAGCCCCCAGTTGTTGCCGTTTACATTATTAGCGTTAGATTGTTAAGAACAACCGGATTTAGTACAGAAAAGTATGTATAAACTAAAAATAGGTACCTAGTTAACACATTAAACGTTGTTTGAGTAAAAAGGGTTACAAAGTTTGTTTGAGGGGACCCCTTTTTTTTGAGATAGAAGTTTAAAAGTTGTGGAAAGATTACTTATTAATAATATGAAAAATGTAGTTTCAGCGTTTTAGAAAATTCAACTCCTAAGGGGTTTAAAAGGGGGTAGGGGGTGCAACATATTGGGTATTATATTGTATTTAAATTGTCTTGTAAAATGCTTATTTTACCAATAATTCTGTATTATGTAATTGCGTGTAACTAAGTAAGTACTCACCATTTGTTACACACTAAAGAATTGTTGTCTTTTTTCAGTTTTGCGAATAATGTGATAGAGTATTGGTCTGACCTGATAGTTCATTATTTCAGGGAAGAATCTTATGTAAGAGGAAAATAATATATATTTTTTGCATTTAGGCATTTCCAGCAATGGTTTCATGCCAGCTATTACAAAAATGTTAGTATGTCTACACAATATTTTTAATACCTGGCATGGAACCCCATAACTAGCAAAGGTTTTATCAAAAAGAACAAGCTTTTATTTATAACTTGAAATGTCTAAGAAAATGTAGAATTAGTAGGTAGTATGCTTGTCTATTAAATAGCAGTTATATTAGCTTTGTAATAGTGGTTTGTATCATCTTTTCAGGTAAGATATTAGCTTGTAGTTATAAAAATAGTTGCATAGTAAGGTAGTTCCACGACAGTTGAGGCCACGCACACAACAACATTGTCATGTAATGACAGCGGGATTTTGAAATTAATGTTCTTTTATTGCTACGATAGCAAGTTCAACAGTGAATTGCAAGATAGACCAAAAAGTTTCTTTAAATATTTTGTTAAGTATTATGTAGAACCAATTCATCGACTTAAAACAAAACAGAAAACAAAATATTTTGATCGATTTTATTGAAATAATTACATATATATTTAAGCGTTTTTATTTACATTCACTCACTCATTTCACTCATTCACTTATTTGCTATCAGTACTTCATGTAGCTGTGTGTGTAATCATCCACCTCAACTGTCGTGCTTCAATAGATATTGTGCTGCATTGTATGATTTTTTTTCGGAACTTATGTACAAAAATTATTTTAGGAGGTTTGGGCAGGCTGTTCCAAGGGCAGAAATAGAGACTCTTCAGCTGGACGTGGTATACTATTGAATAGATATTATAACTTAAGAAGAAAGCTCTTGAAAGTGGGAGCGATCTCGAAAAGAAGTCTTTCGGTAGTTAAGGAGGGAACCGAAAATCTCAGCGACGACGAGACAGGTATCATCACCAATTTTATGTAAAATTTTAGTTATCTATCATTTTTAGGGTTCCGTACCCAAAGGGTAAAAAGGGAACCCTTTTACTGAGGCTCCGCTGTCCGTCTGTCTGTCGTTCACCAGGCTGTATCTCATGAACCCGTGACAGACAGTTGAAATATTCACAGATGATATATTTTTGTTGCCGCTATAACAACAAATACTCCCATACAACAAAGGTTTTGTTTTTTGCTTATTTTCATAACAACATGTAGACGCTTGAAATATTCAGAGTATTAAGTTATATACACACTTTAAAAATAAATAATTAAATTAATATTTGAGACAGATGATGTATTTCTGACGCCGCTATATATAAAAAAAAACATTGCTGTTATTATAGATAATGGTACGGAACCCTTCGTGCGCGAGTCCGACTCGCAACTGGCCGGTTTTTAAAATTATGATGCAACCCTACGTATGGTGGTTGCTACTTTGTCCGTCCTAGTTATCCGACTGCCGAAGGGTTATGTTTTTCGAGCGTATGTATGTCTTATTCTTTGGCACGCCCTGCAGCCTAAACTGTTCGACGGATTTCGACATATGAGGTGTCGTTGGACTTCTCTTAATCGTGGGAGTGACATATTTGTAAAAAAGCAGTTGGGTTTTTCGAAAATTCTTTTGATTATAATATATTATTTGTGTGTATGTTTTTAGAAGAAGAGCATGACGACTTGATACGCTGGCTACAAAATACCAGAACTGTAAATCTTGTCCTTGAAAACTGGGAATGCACTACATCAAAGAGATTATCTATGTTGAAAAGGTCAATGGAAATCCACAAATACATGGACAATTTTCCAGCTCTCAAATGTTCTGACGGCTATAGACTGGTACTTAATTAACAACTATTTACTAGAGTTTAGTTTACCTATACTCAGGGACAAAATTAGAGGAACGTTCATAATACAAGATGAACAATAAAAGTGTCATAGTTTTAATTAACACAACAACAGGACGTTTATAAAATAATCTTGTTTTATAAGCGTTCCTTTAATTTTGTTCCTGAGTTCCTAGTACATAGTAGTGTAGTTTTACTGAATGATTTATGTCGATTAATATTTCCAATTTATGTCCCACAGCTAGAAATGGATTTCCGTAATTTGTACCCTGACGCTGCTATGCAATTATATAGCGAGTGGCCGACGCTGTCATCTTTTATAATTAGTAAAATTCCAGTAAAAGAACAGAGCGCAATAAACGACTGCTGTACATCAGGTAGAGTTATACCTACATTGTCTGTAGCATCGTAGCTTCTAAACGAAAGGACCAATTTGAATGCGGTTTTTTTTATCTGAAAGCTAATGTCATCGAGATGGTTATGACGTTTCAACAAAATCTGTTTAGCTGTTTTTGAGATATTGAACTTTGAAATGAAAGCGTCGTGGGATTTTTAAATTTGCTATGGATTTTGTTCTTAAATATGCAAATCCAGGCGGGTATGGATAATTAACATGACAATGGGTATTTTTTATTTGCAGATGGAAAAAAAATGAAGACTCTGAGAGCCCTTCCATTGTTACTTCCAATTAAAAATATTGTGATGAAGAAAAAAGCACAGTGGAGGCCATCAAGATTGGAAACCAAAGATGGCATTATTCAATATGTAAAAGTAAGTAGTTTATCGAAATAACTTTACACCTCCTAGATTACTATTTGAGGTCCTCATCTACGTGTCTTACAAGTGTTTTTAATTTTTCAGTCTGCCGCTGAAGTCCTGCCAACCAACCTGCGTAATAAGAACAACTGTCTCCAACGGGGTCTTACGCTTGGGCCTCAGTTGTTTGCAGTATCACAGGACGAAGACAACATCACTGAGTGTTTTTTGATCATAAATGACACAATGTATAACGTAGACAGCCCCCTTAAAGCCTTCGACATATTTTTTAAAGTATTTCACGCTTTATATTGTTGTTATCCCAAACAAACTGAAAGAGAAATGTATTTTCTGCAACGGGCTGTATACAATATACAATGTCATTCAGATAAACAAACACGCGACTCCAAGACGGAAGGATTAATAAGCGAATATAATAAATATAAGCCTGCCTAATAATAGGTTCTAATAGGGATCAGCCGCGCCCATTTTTGAAATGTTAATCTCTTTTCATATCATTAGATATGAAAAGAGATTAACATTTAAAAAATGTGTATATCAGTTCAATCTGTACATTAGTACAGATTGAACTGATATATATACACATGCCCGATGTTAACCCATTCATTGCCGCGGACGCGACATCGCGTCACTTGTTTTGACATTAAAGATCTAGTAATAACAGTAAAAAAAGAACTGGTACTCAAAATACACTTCACCTTTGGAGGACAATCTCATTGCTTGCTGGTTTTTGATTTATTATGCAGGGTGTCCCATAAACCGACGATAATCCTTGGACAGCTAATATGACTGCTAAATACCACTCAGAATATCTAGTTTTAGGTTTAGTAAAAATGCCTTAGTTTTCGAGATATTGGCATTTATGTACCCCGTGTGGTGTCGGGTTAGAATAGCACCACCCCCTTTCTTCCCGTGGGTGTCGTAAGAGTCGACTAAGGGAACAGGGTTGAAGTGTGTTGTGGGCGATGGACTTGCAACCTATCACTGCAACATCACATTTTGTCGATCTTTTATACCCACATTTATGCTAAAAGTGGCACTGGAACACAAGTTTCATGTGCTCTGCCTTCCCCTTTTAGGGATAAAGGCGTCATTGTATGTATGTATGTATTTTTGTACAAAACTAAATTTTTCTTCATTAGGCCAGTTTCAGAGTTGGGCAAAATTTTATTTGAATAAGAATAAGAACAGAATTTTTATTCTTATTCAAATAAAATTTTGCCCAACTGGCCTAATGAAGAAAAAATTAGTTTTGTATAAAAATGCCAATATCTCGAAAACTAAGGCATTTTTACTAAACCTAAAACTAGATATTCTGAGTGGTACTTAGCAGTTATATTAGCTGTCCAAGGATTATCGTCGGTTTATGGGACACTCTGTATTTTTAGCGGGTGCCGCGGACGCGAATTCGCGTCATCGTTTGCAAGGCAAGCATTGCGGGTAAAGTATAGAGATTTCGAGTGTTGGTAATGAATGGGTTAAAACTGCCATCATGCCACCACGCTAACTTGACGTCAATTTAACATTGTGTGAAAAGCATCGACGATCAGCGGTCAAAACTTTACATTAGATATAAATGAGGTTATTTACATCAGAGAGGGATGAGGCGTATGGCGCACCGCTACTAAACCTTACATATAAGTTGTTTCGGAGTAATAATTGTTAGAAATATTTACCTATGAAAATTTTTATTATTTTAAGCTGCTACAAGTGTCTGTTATTGTTTGTCTACAGATGAGTAATGTTTCCGTGAAATGCTTTGTTCGCGACTGTCAGGATTCCTTTGTGAGTATTGATTCTTTACGTGTGCATGCTAGTATTAAACATCCAGTGTGTAATATATACTGTTGCGATGTCAATGCAAACTGTGCTAGGAAATTTGATAAATGGGATTCTTACTCAAAACATTTGTTTAGGCAGCATAATGTTCCAAATCATTTTCAATCTCCAAATACTGGAATTCTATGTGAGAACAAAATTATTAATGTTCCGTCTTTTGAAAACGCACATCACGTCAATCAAATAGATTCTAGAGATGACTTCGATGTTACTGAATTTAACTGCAATTTGACAAAACATGCTAACGTTTTTGTTGCTAAATTGTATAGCAAACCTGGTTTACCTCGGAACCACGTAGATGACGTTATAAAAGATGTAACATCATTTCTTTCTGATGCCTTTGCTCCGAATAATTGGTCCAAGATTATAAAAGCACTAAAACTGGCTGCATTACAGCCTGATGTTGTCAACGCCGTTGAAAATATATTTAGAGCTATAGCAAATCCATTTTCAGAATTGTCAAGTGAATATCTGAGAATGAAATACTTTCAATCTACTGGTGATTACATTCCTCCTGAGACCTATATTATTGATAGCCGAATCGAGCGAACAGGTACTGGTGGTGTTGTCAAAGGTAAAATGCAAAATGTTACTGGTCAATTTATACCCCTCAGGAAAACATTGAAAACATTCTTTGAATTACCGGACGCCTTAACTGGCACATTAAAATATATGAGTAAATTACAGTCATCTGATATTATATCCAATATAATTCAGTGTGAAAAGTGGAAAACGATAAAGACCCAATTTTACAGCCAAAGAGATATAGCTATCCCCATTATCATATATTATGATGATTGGGAACCAAATAATGCCCTTGGACCCCACAGTGAACAAATTGGTTGTGTCTACGCCAACTTGCCCGCACTTCCAGAAGAATGTCAATCTAAGCTTGAAAACATATTTGAAGTCTTAATTTTCAATGCAGATGACAGAAAAACATATGGAAACAAAAAAACGTTTCGACCTCTTATCGAAGAACTTAAATACCTCGAAACAGACGGTATACTTATAAATACACCGCAAGGGGAAAAAAAGGTATACTTTCCAACCCTCTTGCTTATTGGCGACAATCTTGGAGTCAATGGCATGTGCGGTTTCGTTGAAAGTTTTTCAGCGAAATATATGTGTCGCTTCTGTAAAGCGACTAAACAAATGACGGAAACTATGACTATTGAAGACTTGACGTGTCTCCGCAATTCAGTCAATTATGCTGATGATGTCGCCATTAATGATTTTAAACAAACTGGTATCAAGGAGGAATTTGTGTTCAAGGATGTCAAAAGTTTGGGCTTTGATATTCCCAATGCTTATGCAGTTGACTGTATGCATGATGGTGCTGAAGGCGTAGCCCACTATACGATGATTCCAGTATTGAATCATTTACTTGATTTAGACCCTCTTTCACTGGAAACGCTTAACTGTCGTATGTATATGTTTGATTATGGCCGCGATGTCAATAATAAGCCACCCTCTGTCACACGTGAAAACTTGACCAAGAAGAAATTAAAGATGACTGCTTCTGAAATGACAGTATTTGTCAGATATTTTGGATTGTTCGTAGGTGACATGATATCTGAAGACGATGAATATTGGCACATGTACTTACATCTTCATGATATGTTCGATATTTTTCAATCTAGACACCTTACAGTTGATATTGTTCCGATTCTCCGAAATATTGTCTCGGAACATAATATATTGTACTTGAAACTCACGGGCGAGTCTCTGAAACCAAAACATCACTTTCTGTTGCATTACCCCCGTCTTTTTCTTATAAATGGACCATTCGCCCCAATATCTTCAATGCGTAATGAAGGAAAACACAAAGAATTAAAAAGCTATACAAACGTTTGTATGTCTCGGAGGAATGTACTATACTCATTAGCAGTCAAAAGACAAATAGCACATTGTTACAGATTCATTTTAAAAGAGACTATTCTGCCTAAGATAGCTATTGGATCCGGCAGTTTTCAAGACGTCAGAGATACTGAATTTCTTGTAACATTTAAAGAGAATTTTCCAGAAATACTTGAAAAAAGTACGATGTGCTTTTGTGCAAAATGGGTAGAAGTGAAAGGGTCTTTATACAAAACTGGAATGGCTCTTACATATGGTTTTGACGAATCAATGTGCTGGAGTTTTGCAGAGATTAAAACAATTTTTATTACAGATATAAATGATGTTATATTTATTTGCTTGCCCATGACAAATTTAGGTTTAAATGCACATGTCCGTGGGTTTGAAGTAAAGTGTGGACACCCGCATGATAAATTATTAGGTTTATCATTGAATTTGCTTAAAAATCCGTTCCCTCAATGTATCGTCACATCACCAGATAGTGACAGATATATCATGCCTAAACGGATCCTGTAAATATGGTACCAACAGGCCATCTATGAAATCAAACTGTACAACAATATTATTGTTGGACAGCTTGAAGAGCAATTCTTGAACAATCAAAGGCCTCCTCCCCGCGCGCCCGCGCCGGACGCCGCCGCTCCTCCCGGGGCGCCGGCGATCGGGGCTGCGCTCTTTTGTTTTTTGTTTAGTATTATGATATTTAATTAGGTAGGGTAAATCACCAGTAACTGGCCACCTCATACTAAAAATGAACTCTATTCATCTATAATATAATTCATTTTAGTATAAGGATCTAATTATTGGACACCCTTCTACATAATATAATTGTTCACGTAATTCAATTCAATTTATTGAATTCTATTATAAGGTGAATAGAGTTCATTTTTAATATGAGGTGGCCAGTTATTCACCAAGCTGCGCACAACAGCGTGACCGCGGGCGTCCTGCGCGTCATGTGATTGTAGCCGAAATGAACGCTGTTGTGCGCAGCTTGGTAATATAAACTTAAAAAACAGTGCATATATGATTCATCGTAAAATTCTTTCCGTTCCGATCCGATGCGGCCGTTTGGTGGAAATAGTCCGAAAGTGCAATATCTGGACTCGTACTTTCGAGGGCCTCCGCTGTGCGTCGGCCTTTGAACTAACTCGTCCATCTATTGCTTACTTTGTAGCCTCTACAACAATGTACTATTCTGCAATAATTGATGAAACGCTAGTATTTCACTCTCGTGGAGACGTGGCGAGGTGAGCATGCCGTAATTTAGTAACTTAGCATGGACGGGCATGACGTGCTTGCCTCTCCTTCACTAGAGTGAACCATTTAAATTCTTGGATTACATTAAAACACTCAAGCAGTTGAAAAATGTGTATTTTATAGATAATGATTAAAAAAAAAACAAATTATCATGTTTTCCGCTAATTTCATAAATTTGATTTGGCTGTAATTAACAAGTAAATTCCTACCCTTAACGGTTACTGATCTGGGTGGAAATTTCTCAATATTTGTAAAGTATGTTTAATGTATTTGTTTTTTTAGTGAGTAAGTACAGTGCAAGTCGTCAAACATCGGATATGCGATAGATAGCTACAGTCAACTTCATAAACATGTATACGCTTTTGGCGGTTCTACGACCTTATCTCTGAGCGATAGAACCACCAAAAGTATATACATGTTTATGAAGTTGACTGTACGACGTCTTAGAGTGGAGGAAGACCCGATGTTTGTCGACCCGAAAACGAATGTTTTTTTAAGAACCTTTAAATGATATGTACCGTAACTGATCTTGCTGAAGATCTTTGTTTAAAGGTGGCGACTGACTTGTAACAACGCAAGTGACAAGTAAATGTTACAAGTCAGTCGCTACCTTAACAGCTCAGATACGAGCTTTTACAGCGGTGAGTAAGTCAATGCCAACACAAGTAATGTTGTTTGTAATGTAACACATGATCCTTTCACAATAAATATAATGGTATTACTTAAATTTTCTGCATTTGATTATTAACATAACATGAAAATGACTTGCGTGATGTGATGACTTAATTAAGGCACTAAACTTCATAATATATGTTCGTTTTTAGTAGCAGCGGTAGCAGTAAGTTTATTTTGACTCTATCGTATCATTGCGGCATCGTACCAAGTGTGACTACAGTACGACACGATAGAGTATCAAATTGACTTCTTTGCCACCGCTGAAACCTACATGCGGCTTGTCGCATGAAATTTAGTTTTAGATGCAGCAACTAAGTAGATACTCTATCGAATGAGTTTTAACTGTGGTTGTGAATTGAGTGTATGTTACTTGAACTACGTGAATTAACTGTGATTAAATGTAAAACTAACTCAATTCAAAACCACAGCTAAAACTAATTCCGTGTTATGGCTGTGAATTGAGTTTACTATTTTAGATTAGTTAAAGTACTCAATAACTCAATTTTCACAGCCACAGCTAAAATTAATTCAAAAGAGTATCAAATTTATTTAGTTGCGCCAGCTAAAACTATCTTTCCTCCGACGAATCATTTTAGTCATCTCAACTAATTAATTACATCACGCAACTAAACCCCCTTGTTAAAGCAACAAACCCAATTAGCAGCTACAGCTAAACTTTTGTCACCTACCGCTAAGGTATTTCGACAGACCAACAAACTTACTTAGTTGCTACAGCTAACACTATAGTCTATGGCTACAAATTATTTTAGCTGTCACAGCTAAAATGATTACACCTCGCAACTAAAATTCTTAGCCACAGTCACAAATCCAATTCACAGCTACAGCTAAGATCATTGTCAAATGCCGCTAAGGTAATTTGATGCCACAGCTAACATTACTTTCTATGGCAACAAATTATTTAAGCTGTCGCAGCTAAAACGATTACACCTCGCAACTAAAATTCTTAGTTTCAGTCACAAATCCAATTAACAGCTACAGCTAAGATCATTGTCAAATACCGCTAAGGTAATTCGACAGAGCAACAAACTTACTTAGTTGCTACAGCTAACACTATTGTCTATGGCTACAAATTATTTTAGCTGTCACAGCTAAAACGATTACACCTCGCAACTAAAATTCTTAGCCACAGTCACAAATCCAATTCACAGCTACAGCTAAGATCATTGTCAAATGCCGCTAAGGTAATTTGATGCCACAGCTAACATTACTTTCTATGGCTACAAATTATTTTAGCTGTCGCAGCTAAAACGATTACACCTCGCAACTAAAATTCTTAGTCACAGTCACAAATCCAATTCACAGCTACAGCTAAGATCATTGTCAAATGCCGCTAAGGTAATTTGATGCCACAGCTAACATTACTTTCTATGGCTACAAATTATTTTAGCTGTCGCAGCTAAAACGATTACACCTCGCAACTAAAATTCTTAGTCACAGTCACTAATCCAATTCACAGCTACAGCTAAGATCATTGTCAAATGCCGCTAAGATCATTGTCAAATGCCGCTAAGGTAATTCGACAGAGCAACAAACTTACTTAGTTGCTACAGCTAACACTATTGTCTATGGCTACAAATTATTTTAGCTGTCACAGCTAAAACGATTACACCTCGCAACTAAAATTCTTAGCCACAGTCACAAATCCAATTCACAGCTACAGCTAAGATCATTGTCAAATGCCGCTAAGGTAATTTGATGCCACAGCTAACATTACTTTCTATGGCTACAAATTATTTTAGCTGTCGCAGCTAAAACGATTACATCTCGCAACTAAAATTCTTAGTCACAGTCACAAATCCAATTCACAGCTACAGCTAAGATCATTGTCAAATGCCGCTAAGGTAATTTGATGCCACAGCTAACATTACTTTCTATGGCTACAAATTATTTTAGCTGTCGCAGCTAAAACGATTACACCTCGCAACTAAAATTCTTAGTCACAGTCACAAATCCAATTCACAGCTACAGCTAAGATCATTGTCAAATGCCGCTAAGATCATTGTCAAATGCCGCTAAGGTAATTCGACAGAGCAACAAACTTACTTAGTTGCTACAGCTAACACTATTTTGTATGGCTACAAATTACTTTAGCTGTCACAGTTCAAAAGATTACACCTCGCAACTAAAATTCTTAGTCACAGTAACAAATCAAATTCACAGCTACAGCTAAGATCATTGTCAAATGCCGCTAAGGTAATTCGACGGACAAAAAACTTACTTAGTTGCTACAGCTAACATTTTTTTCTACGGCTACACATTATTTTAGCTGTCGCTGCAAAATTAATAAGCAGCTACGGCTAATTTATTTTCCAGCTACGTCTAAAATATAGCTAATAAATTTAGCTGCCACTGCTAACATAGTTATCAGCCACAGCGAAATTTAGCTAAAATACTTAGCTGTCACAACTAAATATAGCTAATATAGTTAGCAGCCACAGCTAAATTTAGCTAAATTACTTAGCTGTCGCAACTAAATATAGCTAATATAGTTAGCAGCCACAGCTAAGTTTTGGCAGCTAAAAACACTTTGCTACGGTAGCTAAAAACTTAGTTGTCCGTATAGTTTGGAACGAATTTAGCTACCACAACTAAATTGTAGTTACCACAGCTAAGTTTTTTTTTCCGTGCAAGAACTCCTCGGCCTGGCTCCTGCAGCCCAATTTAAATTAATCCGGAGCAATTCTATTCTATACTTATTCGATCGCAATCTAGTACTTAGGGATTTAAACTTTTCCGAAGTTGGTCTACATATTTCGTGTGTCGAATTTCAGCTGCACACCCCGGGAAAGTTCACCTTAGTTGCGGTATCTCAGAACGTATTCGGTTTCAACAAAGTATTTTATTGAGAATTGTTTAACGAGTTTTTTAGATTTTGTAATTGTATTTTATAATTGTATGGATTTTCTAAAAATGTATTATGAGCTTTATGTTACTCGAAATAAATGATTTGAATTTGAATTTGAAAATTACGCGGTGCCGACCGTTCAGACCTTAGTTGCTTTGTTAGTTTGAAAGATCGGGCACCATATAACATTGAATTGATTAAATTCAAACTAGTAAAATTTGATTAGAGTGAACTCAGTATTAACCAGTGTTGAAGAAGAAATATATCTGCAATTTCAAACTCTTAACCTTTTGTGCATCCGTTTGTCAGAATTGCCATGTTAGTGCCAGTTAGTTGCGTTCAAAAGGAATTTCCAAGTGGAATCGCAGAGTTATGTTAAAATACCGACCACGTAGCGGAAGGCGCGGCGTGCATGGGTAGGCCCCCCACAAGGTGGACTGATGACCTGGTAAAGGTCCCGGGAGCCCGCTGGATGCGGGTGCCGCAGGACCGGTCATTTTGGCACTCTTTGGGAGTGGCCTATGTCCAGCAGTGGACGTCTTTCGGCTGATATGATGACCATCCCGTTTATGCGATTGTATTTCTTAACTGACGAAAACCGGAATTGGCTTCACAAATCACTTGCAGGATATCAGCCTAAGAGCTTGGCCTGCACTGGCCCTTGATAAATCACATTACAGACGCCAGCACGGTGGCGACCTGAGTCCATATCTCATCTAGATTTCTTGGCAGACTCATTGGCACTATACTGCAGTAAAACTTAAGACAAAAAGCAAAATCACACGTTCAGTAGGATGTTGCAGACTGACCTACATTCTTAACTCAGTTGCCTCATGTTCGATTCTGTGCCAAGGAGTTTAAACTAAATAATTATTGTGTTTTTTAGCTTTTTTTCTTGTAAATAATTTTAATCTTTGTTTATTTTTATGGCCTGTACCTTATAAACTACCAATTTGCTAAACTTTCAGACTATTAAATTTATTCAATGTTGGAACTTCAGCCGTAAAACACGCACCAAACAAGCCCGGCATGAGATTTATAATCGGAAGCACGAAACATCGTACGTAAAAGTTTCACTGTTTTAAAAATACATTGGGCTGAAATGTCCAATTGATTTGAAGGCAACTTACAGATAATAGTATTTTATGCAATTGTTGTATAAGAACGGTCTTAAAAGGCGAGTGGCGTGGGTTGCGATGCGAGCCTTGGCGAGCATCGCAATTAAAGATGCCACGAGCGTTTTTAGACCAGTTATACACCGTTGCATACAATACTTTTTCTACGACAAATTTTAAATAAATAGCAGACTACAGAATAGTTAAACTTTTCAGGCAGCAAGTTTTCTATTCGTACTTTTGCTAGTTTTGCTACTCACTCAATTTCTTCAGGAGTGCAGTTATTAATTTCTTCGACCATTTTAAAAGGAACGTACACTTTTGTCTTCACAAACACGAATAAAATCTTAATAGTTTAGGACTAAAAGTTTATCATCTTTCGTCTTTTAATTTTGAACTGTATTTTGGTGGGAAATCGGAAATGTGACAGCTCTTGCTTATGGTTTGTTTTTTTTTAATTTGTTTGCACTTGCCGGCCGAACCAAACTGAATCCGGACCCGGACCGAATTCGAACTGTTTATTTTTATAAATAATACCAAGAATTTATAAAACATGTAATTTAACACACAATAGATGGTGATTTAATATTATTGTAGTAAATAATTTATAATATACAAATGTTAAATCGTAAATAAATACTTTTGTTTCGAAATATTTGTTTATGAAGTTGGCACCACTGCAATATAGCGGCCGATTTAAAAAAAGTTAAACAGTGCTTTTATGAAAAATGTATGAACCAAAAAAGTACGCTAAACAGTGCGTTTTTGGGCCATAGAGCATAGAGTTTTGCGACGACTTATTAGTGGTGTCATTGTATTTGAGCTACAACCTATATAAATGACAGATAACGGTACAGGAGTAGAACAAATTAGGTGTATTCGTTGACATGGACAACCGGAATGGGGTCACAATCCTATTTCTTTCAATTCGGAAAGTTCCGACGACGTCGACTTATAATAATAATAATAATAACAACGTAAGGCAGCTTGTGGCGGGCTGTTAGGGAGTAGCGACCCTACGTACCTGAGTGCTCCTGGGGGTGTCCTGTGGTCAGGCTGAGCCGATCGGGTGGATGGTTGGACAGGCCCCCCACCTCTGGCTTGCCTTAACTGGCTGTCTAGAGTGGAGTCGCAAGAGCTGTTGCTCGAGGGTAGATGTGGACACCTAAGTGGCGAGTTGGCTATATGTTTAAAGTCCAGTGCCACCTCTCTACCCCCCCAGCCTCTCTGACTGGTGTTGCTCTTAGGCCATTTTTTAATGTCGCTATTAATAGGGGCCCATCTAGCAGTTGGCGAGTCACCGTCTGCCAGAGATAAAAAATGAGACAGTTTATTAGGCAGGCGTCCGATGTTTCACCCAATAGCCCAGCCACTAGTCCATAATTTTCACCCAATAACCGGTTTTCTTTAGATTCCATCAACCAGCAATAGTCACTATACACCCCAGCGGGTGCTGTCTCTGTGTGCGTCCCATGACACGGGCAGGGACAGCATCCGCTCGGTGTACTCCTTGCATTTCATTAAATTGTCAAAAGGGCCTCTACGTGTTGGCTCAGTTGGTACTTTGTAGGTACCTAGCCCCACGCACGCCTCCCAAAGGTCCGGGATACCATTGTCCCGTGAGCGGGAAAGACATAATAATAAAATCTTTATTTCGGAATACAAAAGATTCCATAGTTGTTAGTAACATAAAAAAACATACAAATTATATAAAACTATGTTAGTTTAAGTACAATACAAGGTAACTTAATTAAATTGAATACAATTACAAGTTAAATACAAATTAAAATACTTTTTAGTCGGGGTTTAGGGCTACCCCTTTAATAAGTCCAACCCAATGCATGAGGATTGCGCTGTCGAACCTGTTGGCAAACACACTTAGAATGCTGTTGGCGCTCCGTCTAACTCGCCCCAGCAGGGACACGATCTTTTTGCGCATGATTGCTGGGAAACCGTCCGTCCGTGCTTCGCAAAACATGCCAGACGCACTGCACCTGCTGGGCAAGCCCAACAGCATTCTAAATATGTTGTTATACTGCACTCTCAATGCATTATATGCTCGCTTCGTATATCTCACCCACAGGCTGCTCGAGTAAAATGATTGACAATAAGCTCTGAAGAGTGTCACCTTAACTTCACTGGAGCACCGAGCAAACCTGCGGGTCAGCATATTTCCACGAACTGCCAAAGCTCTGCGTTCTCGTTCTATATCTTGGTCGTCCCTGAGATCATTGGTAATAATGTGACCAAGATATTTAAATTTGTCGACAACTTGTAAGGGCATGCCATCCAGCTTAATAGGCGGTATGTGGTACGGCTTGATTTTCCCTGCCTTGAAAACCATGACCTCGCTTTTAGTGGTGTTATATACGAGGCCATGAGACTTGGCATACTCCTCACAAGTGCTCAACAGCTTTGAAAGCGCGCTGACAGTCGGCGCCAGCAGGACCATGTCATCGGCGTAGCTGATGTTATTGGCAGAAGTGCCATCAATGTAACATCCCACATGGTCGCTGCTGAGGCCCACTATCAGCTCGTTCACATATAAATTGAACAATTTGGGAGACGTTAACCCACCCTGCCTTACACCACACTCGAGTCTATATTCACTCGAAAGCGAATCGGCCCATCTCACCTGATTCGACTGATTGGAATACCAATAATTGAGTATTCCAATACACTCTCTGGGCATGCCTGTTTTCCCTAGTTTCTGCCATAGCAAGTCGTAGTTTACACGATCAAAGGCCTTTGATAGGTCGAGGAAACAGGCATACACAGGAGTGCTCCTAGCCTTAACTTTGTTGGCAACAATGTAATTTACCAACTCCCGATAGTCCCGATACAGGTACAGTAGGGTGAGTAGGGATGACTGATGAAGGATTTGCTTCCGTCCGATGTTTGCGTCAGCTACTTAACAATATTTACACATGTTGCGCTAGTATTTGATCGGGAGGCCTGATAGTAGAAATACCGGGATGTTGTTAGGGGAAAATACTTCACTTTCGGATACCGGCGCCATATTTTGATATGTTGTTAGGCATGTCCCCTGGATTCCAAAACTGCCGGGAGACAATCTCTAAGGAGTCTGTCTCCCCTGAAATGACGTCATCAAAAACGCGCTTTTTGTACTTTTTTTTACTCATAAACAATACAACGATTGTGTTTGAAATTATAGAAAATACACGTTGAAAATAGATAAGAATTAAATGTCAAATATTAATACAATTAAAAGAGAAGAATGTAAACACGTCAAATTTGCTTGGAAAAATTTAAATTATCTACACCCAAACCATGCAACGTTCATACACGTGTCGGGTACAAAATGAAAGCTGAATAAATTGTCAATAGTTAATTAAATTAGTTTAAGTACTATTAGCAAAAGTATAGAAAAATCTAAGGACATTTAGGCTTTGCGGCAAAACTAGAATAGATACACGAATGTAATGTATGACACAAATGATATCTATGTAGTATTTCCTTTGCATTATCATCACCGATCAACGTTAAATATGCCGCTGACAGTTGTCATAGTTACCATAGAAACTTTCAGCTAGTACCTTTCGATTTTAACAAACACCGCTTACGATTACAGATGGTTTTAATGTGGGATTAAAGTGTCAAGCACAATGAAGCGTGTTCTTGTGACCCACAAAACCTGTACAAATGACTCGGTAGGGAACTACAGGAAAAGATATGTAAATATTTTCAAACGAGTAGTAAGAAATGCCAAGAAAAATGCGATTCAACAACAAATCGAAAAGGCGAAAGATTCGTCTAAAGAGATATGGAAGATAGTCCACAAGCATCGTTGCAAAGTAGTGAAAAATACTAAAGATAACCTGCGACTGAAAATAAAACAAGAAAATGGGTCTGATAATATACTTGACAACCCAGCGGAAGTAAGTGCTGCCTTCTTGGACAAATTTACCCAAAAGAGACATACATACGATAGCTCAAAAGAACCCCTCCTGCTGCTACGGGCCAATGCTATAAGAATTCAAAATGATATGGTCTTTGACCCGGTGAATAAGGCTGAGCTGATTAACATGTTAAAAAAACTGAAATCTAAAACATCTTGTGGATATGATGAGATTCCCATCTCCGTCATTAAAGATAATTTTGATATACTTGCTGAACCACTGGTATATCTCTTCAACGATTGTTTTAGAACTAGTACTTTCCCTGACCAGTTTAAGGTGGCTAAGGTCCTTCCCGTATTTAAGAAAGGGTGTAAGTTGGATCCAAAGAACTACAGGCCTATTTCTCTTCTACCAACACTGTCTAAAATCATGGAACTACTCATGAAGGACAGGCTCATAAAACACCTTAATCTTCATAACATTTTAAGCGCCAGGCAATTTGGATACCAGAAAAGCAGAGGCACAAATGATGCCATTACCACTCTGATTGATGACATTGTCCGCCAAATTAATGACAAAAAGAAAGTGGCAGGTTTATTCCTCGATCTGAGCTCCGCTTTTGATACCGTTGATCATAAGATTCTGCTGGCAAAGCTGGAACACTACGGTGTAAGAGGGAGCACATTAAATCTATTCAGGTCATACCTCACAAATAGAAAACAGTTTGTTGAAGTAAAATGGACACAAGACAGCAAAGAAACTGCACATAGATCTAAGATGGTTAACATAGAAAGAGGAGTTCCACAAGGATCCATCTTGGGCCCAATTTTCTTTATAATCTTTATCAATGACCTGGTTTCGTTTATGAGTAATTCTGTTGATGACACAAAACTGGTAGTATTCGCTGACGATACTAACGCAGTGGTATCAGCAGAGAATATGACACAGTTAAATGAAAGAGTGAACTAAACACCTGGTTTAGTGCTAACAAACTACAACTTAACTGTACCAAGACTAATGCATTATTATTCAAAACCACCTCGAGAAGCAAAGACAGCCTGGAGATATCATCAAATGGAGTAAGAATTCAGCAAGTAACATCATTGAAATTTCTCGGCGTCTGGATTGATTCGAGTTTAAATTGGAAGGATGAACTGTCTTCACTGGTCAAGTCTATCAGCTCTGCTTGTTACGCGCTTAGAAGTCTAAGAGAGGAGGTAAAGCTGTCCCAACTAAAAATGGTATATTATGCTTTAGTGGAATCGAAATTAAGATACAGCATAAAATTTTGGGGCAACAGTTACCGTTATAATATTCAGTCCGCCTTTGTAGCCCAGAAAAGAGCCATCAGAACCATGGCCAGAATATGTCAGACCACATCTTGTAAAACGTATTTTTCTGAGTTACAAATCCTCACTGTTCCTAGTCTATATATACTTGTACTTCTTAGTGATTTAATCAAGTACCTAAACTGTATTGAAACACTAGAAGACAGACAAAAGCGCCTGGCAACAAGAAGAATGGACTTACCTCGAATTTTTACCACCAAACTCAACGTTGTCAAGCACTCTTCGGGATACCAAGCAATTAACCTCTTTAATAAGCTACCCGTTGAATTAAAATGCATTACAAATTTAAACATATTTAAAAATAATCTAAAGGCTTTTTTGTTGAGGAAGTGTTTTTACTCGATTGAGGAGTTTTTTACAGCATAGGGTCTAAGTGTGACAATTGTTTGACATGGCTATTTACATTATTGGAATTTGACATTGATTTTTATATTACGGACATATTATTTTCTAAATTGTATTTTTAAATGAATTAATATGTTTTGTCATGCATGTTGTATTGTACCTACTTATGATCTGGAGTGATGTGTAATTTAACTGTTTGTATTTATTATTATCTTTTTAGTTTTGTATATTATTGTGCCTGATGCACCTATGCACTGGTTGTGCAACTGAATTTGACGGGATTCCGATGAGGGAGCAGCTGAGTGAAAGACTTGTTTTCTTTTCCGAGTTGATGCCGTTTCGTAGGTATTTGTAGAACTGAATTTCATGAGGCCCGGACGCCATATTTATACCATGAAATTCCTTGCCCCGCAGCCCGCCCGCCCCGTGAATTTGGCGGGAAATATGGGCGGGAAAGTATTGGCGGGAAAGTTTTGGCGCGAAACGACATCTCATTTATTTATGACAATAATCTTAGGCTAATACGTTATTTACAGTGTTTTATACTTATTTCTATGACATTCGTAATGCATTATCACTCGAGATCCTCTCCGTTTGCCGGCCAATCGCATCTAAAACGCGGGTTTTTCTGGCGCTGTCTATTTACGTACCTCGGCCCCCACCTGGGGTATAAATACCGAGCTTCCCCCCTCGCTCGCCCATCAGTCTATGCTTGGCCAGCGCGCGGATAGGATCTAAAGGCTTCCTCTTAATCTATCTATTTTCTAGTGGAAACCTAGTGTTTAGCCACTCTTTACTTATGAAACCAACAGTATATTACCTCTTAACTAGGTAGGAATGAAGTGTGAGACCTATTATTATTTATTTCGACTACAAATTATATAAGGCGACTGTAATACAATGCTTACGTTGTAAGAGGGTTATAAGCTAGGTTACAGGCAATCTATTTTATCAGTATTTACGTAGATGGTTGTCCTGCACATTTCTCCCGCCGTGGAACACCCGGCCGGTGTTCCAGCTCGCTGGCGTGCAGGTCGTCATCCTTGGTAGGTAAAATCGCGAGCTTCTTGGTCGGTCGCCGTAGCACTCCGCCCTTTGTTCTGACGTCCACCACTCTTGTCTCGCCGTCGGGTCCCGGGTACTTGGCGATCACTCTACCCATGGGCCAAGTATTGCGTGGGAGGGTCCCGTCGCCGATGAGTACGATGTCGTCGATTTCTATGGGCCGGCCGCGCCTATACGGCTCCCGCCGGTCTTGAAGTGTAGGTAGGTACTCGCGGACCCATCGACTCCAGAAGTGGTCCGCGAGTCGTTGGCTCGTCCTCCACGTTGCTCGGCCGACTAGGTCCTTGTCGTTGAAGGTACCGGGCGACTGCACTCTGCCGGATCCGCCGAGTAGGAAGTGATTCGGTGATAGGGCTTCGGGGTCATCGGGCTCCACGGACACGTGTGTGAGGGGGCGGCTGTTCACGATGTATTCTGCTTCAGCCAGGGTCGTGGCGAAGACCTCCTCCGAGGGGTGACGCTCTTTCAGGACAGTGTAAAGAGTGTCTTTTACCGCTCGCACCATTCGCTCCCACGCCCCGCCCATAAATGGCGCCGAAGGGGGGATGAAGCGCCATATTATTTGTCGTCGCCCCGCCTCCTCTCGCATCGCGTCTTCGGCGGCCGCCCGCAGCATCTTATCCGCAGAGTGGAAGTTCGTCCCGTTGTCCGACCAAATCTCCGTAGGTGTGCCTCGACGCGCGATCATTCTTCGTAGAGCCATTATGGCGGATTCGCCGCTTAGACTGGGCACTATTTCCATATGTATAGCGCGCGTTGTAAGGCATGTAAATAGCGCTACATATCTCTTCTGTGTCCCTCGGCCTACTGTAATAGTCGCGGGGCCCCACAGATCGACGCCCGTGTATGTGAAGGCTCTCTCGTGATGTGCGAGGCGGCAGTGCGGCAGATTTCCCGTCGGAGGTACAGTCGGCTTCGATTTTCGTCGCCGGCATGGCAGACATCGATGGACAATCATTCGGGCGACTGTACGTAGTCGTAGTATGGCGTAGTGTTGTTTGCATTCGTTCACTGTCGCTTCTACTCCGTGATGGTTCATTTGTCGGTGCACGCAGCCGATGTACAGTCGGATAGCCGCGTGATTTCCGTCTAATACGGACGGCCGTTTTTGCGTTGTGGTTATGTCGTTTGCTTCGTTGATGCGCGTTTTTAGCGTTATCACGCCGTCGATGAGTTCGATCGCTAAGGGGCGTAAGCGACTATTCATGGCCGGCGGCTTGCCCTGCATTAGTCTCTGAATTTCGTCGCTGAAGCTGTCTCGTTGACTCTCTCGTACTATTAGGCGTTCCGCTTCTATTAGGTACCGCGCGTCAATTGATAAGTAGTTTTTTGATGCGGGCCGGGCCTGTCGCGGCGCGGCGGGTGCGGGTCGCTTGTGTTTTCTGTTCCACTCGGGGTCCTTTTCTTTATCTCGATCCAGTTTTTTCTCGATGCTATGTAGGCGTTTGAGCGCGTTCTCGTAGTTGTCCGGCGGTTTGTCGTCTTCGTTTTTCCATAGTAAAGGCACTTGACAGTGACCGTCGGCCGTGAGCGTGGTTAATAGCGCGAGCTGAGCGAGGGAGCGTTCCTCCGGGTCGGATTTGGGTCGTTTCGGCTCTATTATCATATCTTCAATTGCGAAGTATTCTTTCAACTGCCGGTCGACGTCTTCTTCGCTTGTTAGCGATTCCCTTTCTTCGGCTGGCTGATTGGAGATGTGGCTGACGATATGGTGGATGACCTCGCCTTGTAGGGAGGCGCGGGTGTGTGCGCCGTGTAATACCCATCCGAGCGGTAGTCGGCTGGCGACGGGTTGATTTCTGTCGCCGCGTCGGATTTCTTCTGGTATTAATAGATGCCAGTTGTCTTGCCCGAGCAGTATTCCCGGTTCGGCCGTGTCGTATCTTAGTAGGTGATCTATGTCTCGTAGGTGTGCACACGTACTGATATCGTCTTCGCTTATCGTTTGGGGTGATAAGCGTAGGTCGGGAATTGTGCGGGCGTGTATGCGCATCTCTTCGCCTTGTCCGCGTATGAGGAGCGGGACTCGGCGGGATTTTCTGGCGTTTATTTTTTCACAGTTGATTGCCTCTATGCGTAGCGGCGTTGTAGGCCCGAAAATGGGAGCGTGGTTTCCCCCGGCGGGGGGAGGGGCGGGGACGGCGGGGCGCACGGCGGCGGCGCCCTGTCCCGCGCTCTCGGCGGTGCTCCTCTCTTGGGCCTGCTCGGCGTACTGTGGGGTTTCCCGCCGCGGTGTTGCTGCAGGGTGTAGGCTCTCCTGCAGCGGCGGGACTATGGGTGGCAGCGTTGATTGTGGGGTTTCATGAGGCAGTGTTCTCCACTGCGCGGCATCATGAGTTCGCTGCCCTATGGGTGACCTTGGCTGTAGGTCTGGACGAGGCGCCGGCGTCGCAGGAGTGCGTGTCTGTGGGGTTTCCTGCGAGGGCCTCGAGCCGTCTTGACACGTAGTTCTTGACGGCACTATGGGTGGCAGCGTTGACTGTGGGGTTTCATGAGGCAGTGTTCTCCACTGCGCGGCATCATGAGTTCGCTGCCCTATAGGTGACCTTGGCTGTAGGTCTGGCCGAGGCGCCGGCGTCGCAGGAGTGCTTGTTCGCGAAGTCTCCTGCGAGGGCCTCGAACCTTCTTGCGTCGTAGCAGTTCCCGACGTGGACGTGGTTGCTTGTTGTGATGTTTGTGGCACTGCGTGGGTGGTGCCGCTTTGTTTGTAGCGATTCGCGCAGGGCAGCGCGGGCGTGAAGACGGGGGAGGGGTCGCTGAAGGGGGCGTTCCCCGCTTGCGCAGGCGTCGCGACGGCAGCGGCGACTGGTGCGCTGGGCGGCGGGGGGAGCTGGGTCTCGGCGCGCGGCAGTGGCTGCTGGACCGTAGCTTTTTCTTCGTCAGGATTGTTCCCCTTTTCTTCTGGAAGGTGTGGTTCCTGAGTGATGGCGGGCATCTCGTGGTTTTTCTCGAACCAGGCGTCGATTTGCTCGTTCACTTGAGTGGCGGAAACCACAGTTCCTTCGTCTTCGTCGCTTTGTTCGGCTTCTAGTGTGGCGATGTGTGCTTGGGCGAGTTCAAGCTTGATGCGTAACATCTCTTCTTTTGCTTTGGCTAAGCGTTGCGCACGGCGGCTCGTGGTCGTTGCGCGTGACTTCGACGACGGTGGCGGCGCGGGGGGACGTGGCGTCGTCCCCGTCTGTGACGATTCCTGAGATAACGGCGGCGTCTCAGTGATCGTGTCCGTGCTCGTCGCGTTGTCCGTCGTCGTCGCGTTGTCCGACGCCGTCGGTGGCGTGTATGTTGAGTCTCTACTTGTTTCTTCTCTTGAGGTCCTCGGCGGTTGCTCTGTCCCGAAGATGAGCTGGGCTAACGACTGCCCCGGCGCCGATGACCTTGTGACTGGACCCATTTTCGATGATAATTTCTCGGCAATGTTCTTTCACTTTCACTGGAATCTTCTTTTTTCTTGAGGCTGTAGTTTTCGCTTAAACTGCAGTTTCTTTCTTGAATATCCGGCTTACTGAAGGACCATTATGTGCCTGATGCACCTATGCACTGGTTGTGCAACTGAATTTGACGGGATTCCGATGAGGGAGCAGCTGAGTGAAAGACTTGTTTTCTTTTCCGAGTTGATGCCGTTTCGTAGGTATTTGTAGAACTGAATTTCATGAGGCCCGGACGCCATATTTATACCATGAAATTCCTTGCCCCGCAGCCCGCCCGCCCCGTGAATTTGGCGGGAAATATGGGCGGGAAAGTATTGGCGGGAAAGTTTTGGCGCGAAACGACATCTCATTTATTTATGACAATAATCTTAGGCTAATACGTTATTTACAGTGTTTTATACTTATTTCTATGACATTCGTAATGCATTATCACTCGAGATCCTCTCCGTTTGCCGGCCAATCGCATCTAAAACGCGGGTTTTTCTGGCGCTGTCTATTTACGTACCTCGGCCCCCACCTGGGGTATAAATACCGAGCTTCCCCCCTCGCTCGCCCATCAGTCTATGCTTGGCCAGCGCGCGGATAGGATCTAAAGGCTTCCTCTTAATCTATCTATTTTCTAGTGGAAACCTAGTGTTTAGCCACTCTTTACTTATGAAACCAACAGTATATTACCTCTTAACTAGGTAGGAATGAAGTGTGAGACCTATTATTATTTATTTCGACTACAAATTATATAAGGCGACTGTAATACAATGCTTACGTTGTAAGAGGGTTATAAGCTAGGTTACAGGCAATCTATTTTATCAGTATTTACGTAGATGGTTGTCCTGCACAATTATTGTTATTTTTAATGAAGTTAATTCAAACACAATGGATATTGTTAAATGAATAAATGACTATGACTATGACTATGGTTTGGTGCAACCCACCCTAAGTCTGAGGACTCCTACACTACTAGAGTACCTATACAATACAGGAGTAGACAACGGTAAAAAAAATAGCATTACTTATAAATGAAAATACTCGGGAAATATCAAACTCGCGGGAAACAGCAAAATAGTTACTGATTTGACTACCAGCCATCATCCCTATTGACCCTTTATCGTCCACAACAGACATGCTCAAATTAGGAATACTGACGAGTAAGCACGTAACGTTTCGAACGAGCGTTAGGACAATTCAACTGTCATTTTCCCATACAAACATTACCATTTAGATCTACCTGACGCGCGTAAAATGCGTTACGTGATCGACTAGCTGGTATAAATTGCAGGTGAATTAGAAGTTTATCTTTTGGTTATATTATATTACTTCCATTTGAAATAATCAAATGAACCTCTTAAAATGTTAAATATTTAAGTCGAGAGCGTTTTGCATGTTATTTATACCCGACGCGGATCAATCGACATCCGGCAAATTTCGGCATCGGCGAAATCAAATTTTCGACACCATTTTTTCTTTTCACGTCTGTCGAAACATAAATAGATTTAGCGAAAGCTAAATTGAATTCCTGAGAGCGACATCGCAAATGGGAACGTTTGATGAAAACACCTTTTCGATTTGCGAATAGTTGGCGCATATAAACGCGAAGACGTATTTAAAATCTCCACTTATAATAAATCTCTAAATTAAAAAAAGAATCAGCCAGTTTGAAACTAAGCTTTGCGCGGTTCGAATGTTCTCAGCATCCCATGAACGGAAAAATATGAAACATTTTATATAGGTACATTATTATTCTAGCTGCAACTTAGGATAGTTTTTATCCGACTGCGACAGTTAATTAATTTTCCGAAATATACGACTTCATTTAATTTTTCATTTATTTTTATTGAAATCAAACGCTGCTCCAACTGTCAGCTATAAGAGCCGTCAAAATGGCGGAATTGCTTTGCCTTTCACTTATTAATAATTTAAATCCCGTCTACGATAGACCTTTACGAGACAAATGCTAAAATATAAACCATAAAAAAATATTCGATTCTGATATGAGAACTTATATGCGCAAATGTCGTTTTATGTCGTAATTTCAATAAATGAAATCAACAAATTTGAACAATATAATTAACACGAATTTGTTTTTTTTGAATGACAATGGCACGCGCTCGGCGCATTCAGCCAAAGTACCTGCGGCGCTACCACAAAAACCGATACTCAATGTTCATATATTTGCATCCCTGTCACTCGAGTATGGTTAGTGCGATAGAGATAGAGATACCCGAATATTTTCGAATTCCGAAGTTCGTGGTTATAGCTCAGGAATCGAAAATATGGTAAATAATCATAATGTATTTTCTCGAAAAAGAATTTAAAATAAATATAGTCAAATGGAGAAAAAAACAAAGCAAGAGGTTATATAGGTAATGATTAAGTTATAAGAGTCCAAAGTTTTAAGAGGGGGTATGTTCTGTCCCTTTTCCGCAAAACGCACCTTCATATGAAACGATTGTTTTTTACTATGACGCTCGAGTATATCGACGTCACAGTCCCTCATCGTTTTCTCACTCTAACAAGCGACATTAAAACGGATGTAGCTTCATAATTTTTTGAGATATTTGAATGGGAGTTTAATTATCTTCTATCTATTTATACATAATAAATGCCTATGTCCTGACTGATTTATTCACTCAATCACTCACTCACTCACTCATCAACGCACAGCCGAAACTACTAATCTTAGAGAATTGATTTTTGCACAGTATGTTGCTTTTATAACGTGGGCTAGGGATAAAAAGGGATTTTTGAAAATTCTACCCCTAAGGGGGTAAAAAGGGGGTGCAAAGTTTGTATGGGAGAACCTTTTTTTGAGCTATAGACTTAAACTTTGTAGAAAAATTAGTTATTAGAATACAAATGAAACACTTTCATTGTTTTGAAAAATTCCACCCCTACGGGGGTAAAATAGGGGTGCAAGGTTTGTATGGGGGAAACATTTTTTTTTTAAATAGAGACTTAAAACTTTGTAGAAAGATCAGTCATTAGAATACAAATAAAGAACTTTCAGGATTTTAGAAAATTCTACCCCTAAAGGGGTAAAATAGAGTGCAAAGTTTGTATGGGAAAAACTACTTTTTTTTTAAATAGAGACTTAAAACTTTGTAGAGAAATTATTCATGAGAATACAAATAAAGTACCTAGATTCAGTGTTTTAAAAAAATCTACCCCTAAGGGGGTAAAATAGGGGTGCAAATTTTGTATGGGGGAAACAATATTTTTTTTAAATAGAGACTTAAAACTTTGTAGAAAGATTAGTCATCAGAATACAAATTAAGTACTTTCAGCGTTTTAGAAAATTCTACCCCTAAAAATAGGGGGCTAAAATAGGGGTGCAAAGTTTGTATGTGGGAAACTATTTTTTTTAGCTAGAGTCCTAAAACTTTGTAGAAAGATTATTTAAATACAAAGAAAGTACTTTCAGCGTTTTGGAAAATTTCACCCCTAAGGGGGTAAAATAGGGTGCAAAGTTTGTATGGGAAAAACATATTTTTTTTTAATAGAGACTTAAAATTTTGACGAAAAATTACTTAATTAGAACATGAAAAATACTACATTCGGCGTTTTACAAAAATCATTCCCTAAGGGGGTTAAAAAAGGGTGCAAGGTTTGTATGGGGAACACTTTTTCTGAGCTAGACACTTAAAACTTTGTAGAAAGATTACTTATAAAAATACAAAAAAAAAAGACTTTCAGCGTTTTGAAAAAATCTATCCCTAAGGGGGATAAAAAGGGGTGCAAAGTTTTTATCAGGGAAAGTTTATGTTTTTGAGTTAGAGACTTGAAACTTTGTAGAAAGATTATTTATTAAAATACAAAAAAAGAACACAAATCGTTTTAGAAAATTCCACCCCTAATAGGGTTAAAAAGGAGAGCAAGCTTTGCATGGGCAACACTTTTTTTTGAGTTAGACTTAAAACTTTGCAAAAAGATTACTTATTAGAATACTAAAAAAGAACTTTCAGCGTTTTAGAAAACTCCATCCCTAAGGGGATCCTTAAGATCCTTAAGAAGGGTAGCCAGTGTTGTGTGGGAAAAACTTTTTTTTTACTAGACTTAAAACTATTCAAAATGTTACTTATTAAAATGAATAATAAAGTACTTTCAGAGTTTTAGAAAATTCCACCCCTAAGGGGGTTAAGAAAGCTTTGTATGGGCAACACTTTTTTTGAGCTAGAGACTTAAAAGTTTACGAAAAAAGTTCTTTCAGCGATTAGAAAAATTCAACCTCTAAGGGGGTTTAAAAGGGGGTTCAAATTTTAAATGGCGAGCAATAAAATTTTAAAGTGTGAGTAAGAGATTTTTAACTTCGGTCTTATTCTGTACGTTAAAAGACTACAAAACTGATTTCAGAGTTTTTCCAAATTCATCCCCTAAGAGTGTTAAAATTGGTTCAAAGTTTGAGTATTTCAAGGCATTTTTAAAGTATGAGATTTTTAACTTTGGTTTTAGACTGTTTGTTCACAAACTAGAAAATGAACATCAACTTTTTTTTTAATTATCCCCTAAAAGAGGGTTCAAATTTTGTATTGAGAGAAATCATTTTCTAAGACGATAAAAAGTTCTACGCGGACGAAGTCGCGGGCAACAGCTAGTATAACATAAACCTCTTTAAACAATGCATGTTTGAATTTAAACTCTTTCCAAAATTAGACTAATCTCTCAGACTCTAACAGCGCAATTAATAGTCTGTATAAAGATAATAGGTATAGTATTTTTCACAATCGTGTTATAATAGTTAAAAAGCTTGATTATAACACTATTGTGAACAATACTTTTTGTACGAGTTCATTAAAATTAATTTTCTACGAGTCAACTGAACTAATTAAACAAACTCGATACTGGTGAAACGAAGTGCAGCTCATCGCTCGTACGCTTGTTGATATCTTAAAAGACATCAACGAGCGTACGACATCAAAGCGATTCTATTGGTCCAATTCATTACAGTTCAGTAAAGCAGCCACGTGATTGGTCGAATTTATTTTAGTTGTCTGGAGCGTATCGAAAAGTAGGCATTTCGATTGTTTCGACAGTAACATGGACTACAACTATGAAAAGAGTGACGTTGCAGTATTCTCTATGAAATCTTAATACACATATTTTAATCGTCGAGTACAAAAAAGGTATTTTTAGTCACTCTTTTCTTGTACGCTATATTGACATGAGCGAATGTTGTAGAGTAGATTCAATAAACTGTCAACAAAATGAACGACGTGACGTTATGTTTTAATCCCAGCTCGAGGCGTGTCGATATGGCCAATTTTGTAACATGTCTATGAAATGATCGGTGGTGTCATAATGCTGGCATGATTATCATCATCATGATCTTAGTAGAGCAAAATGTGTCGGATCGCTTTCATCGGTTTCATGGGTGCCAATGTTATGAGTTATGAGCAGACATTTTAAAGTCCTAAATACGAAACTTGTTGGCCTAAAGAGACGCTGCTAATAATTAGATATTTACTTGATATTCGGAAACAGAAAAGCTTTGTAGGGTACAATATGACATTTACCAGTTACAAAATAAGACATAGCTTTAAAATATCCAACGTTTACACCACTGTACTGTCACGTCACTGCGCATTAATAAAATTAACTTTGCCACATTAATTCAATTTGGTGTTGTTGTTTACAAATGCAAAATGTCAGTCACTGTTCAAATAATGCTACTTCACTTCGTCAGGCGTACGTTAGGTGTATGATCCCATGAGATATCCGAACACGAATTTATAAAAATACACAAAACACGTTCATGGTCTGAGAATACACGTTCACCTTATCCTGCAAAGTATACGTACGTACGCGTATACACGTACGTACGCGTATACACGTACGTTTCTTTGTATACGTGTTCCCGTCACGCATCATTCATTACACAGGATCTATTGAGAACAACAAATCAATGGAAGAGAAAACGAAACGATATCTGATCCCAACTCCGATTGAGGGCGTTGAACTTTACCTAAACTCTAGTATAGGTAGTAGAGGGAACGTATGTAGTTTGTTTCCTCTATATCTCATAAGTCTATATTTAGTATTTTATTTTGATGTTGATGACAGAAGTTGGAACGTGGTTTGCTCTATATTGTGTTGTGGCTTGTCAATAACAAAACAAATACATAATGTATTTTTTATGCTTTTTTTACTTAATCTGTTATTGCCAACAGGTTGTCGCCAAATTATTCATCAAAACTATAATAACTCCTGGTTTACTTGTAGTTTTCCATCATTAATTAGGTTACGCTAATATCAATGTCATGTTCTGAAAATTCATCAAATTGGAGATAATATTAAATACGATTTGGGAGCTTTTTTGACTTTGTTTTTTTTCGATTCATAATCTAATCAACGAAATAAATATTAAAATTTATCACATATGTTCAGTAGAGCACCAGATAAAGACCCACTAAAAAAAAATTTTGTAAACAGTACTAATTATTTATTTTAATTGTAGCTTTAATTTGTTTCGTGAATAACCTTAATTTACTCTTTATTCAGCGCTTTCTTTTAGTTGAAATTCCTGCTTTTAATTTCTTTATAGTTTTTATTTCAGGTAACTTCCAAAGAATTCCAGAACTCGATTTATGTGAGTACCCTATGTTTTTTTTTCTTCCCTTGTGTTTGTGCTTGTAAAAACAACGCAGTTATCATCAAACGTTGTGCTCACATGTGTTTCATGGTGAATTACCTATGCCTTATGCCATTGACATATGACAATTCGTTGCCCTCACCATTGTAATATTGTATTTAAGTGTGGAATATATTATTCAACAGAAATCACTTAATTCTCGTCCAATTGGGTGATTCATTGTTTACGTATGCGAGATTTCCCACGTTGTTTGTTAATTGACTTTAAATCTATACAATACTTACATTATCCAACTGATACGTACTCGTATCGTTTGTTTGTGTTCGCTAACATTTTTTTACTGTTATATTAAATACATCCATGTTCAGGTCCAATGTATTTTGTTTTGTTTTCAACTGTTACCTTATTATAATTGAAGTCATCATGAATACTACCATCCTCATTTTGTTGTACAGGTTAACTGGAAAAAAGTTTTAAGCTTTTTTCGTAGCTAACTGCGTCTAACTTAATTAGCTTTTTGTTGTGAGAAATTGAAATTTTAACAGTGTAAGTATCTTAAGTATTGACAGTCATTAATATCAACTGCAATAGTTGATATGTAGAATTTATTGTAGAGGTGGATTTCGTATTCATCCTGCTCTATTCAACTGCGCGTACGTCTAATTGAGAATGGCAACAACTATTAATTGTAGATCATAAATTGCTTCGTTTCCTGCAGTGTCTTCAATTAATTCATTCATTAATGCTCGTATCGTGTCTCCTATCGCGTCTGGCTGATATGTATTGTCTCTATGAACGTGTGACACCGAACTAGTACTCGCGACTTGACAGTGCGTAGTGCGTCTTGCCGATACCACACTCTACTCTGTTTATTGAGTATGTATGTGCAGTTGCAGCGTGTGTGGTTGTTTTATGCTGTTTATCAGTTTCATTTGGCATCGGTGTGTGTGGGGCGTGAGCGCGTGTGCCGCGTGTGTACGCGGCGCGGCCGTGTGGGTGATCCCGCGAGGCGAGGAGTGCGGTCAGCCGGCGGCGCCAGTCGAGTCCCAAGCGCCGCGAAGCCACCGCGCTCTGCCGTGTCTCGCCCGCACCGCGATCCCAATAACTTTGTACACTGGAAACTTTTCAAAGCAATTTTCGCGTGCTATCGAAGTTTGCTCGCCGTTATCGTCGCGAACCGCGTATAGCGTGCTGAGAACGCTCGTGCGAGCGATTGGACACGCACTTTCGCACGTGTAAACGTATTGGTCGGTCTATTTTTGAATATTCTCTAAACGCTTCGCGAAGTTTTCGAAACGCAGCCCGAGTCGGGTTAACGGCCGCTGCACTGTGCACTCGCAACATACCCGCTAGTGTTTTTGTTGACGGATAACATTTTGTGTTGTTAACCTCCGCTCAATCTGAGAAACGTTATCTGTAAGTATGACCCCGGTTACGATACTGGCTGTTTGTTTAATCTATTATACTGTTCATTTCAACATCCATGACATTCCTTCTCCCAGAGACATGTGTATATCAAAGAACCCGTTGATCTCAAACTAGAACTTTGTTTAGCACAAAAGTACTTTCAGTCATTACAAAATATACAAACAAACTGAGAATAAATACGAGTATGTGATCGAAGTACCCGTATCAGTGTGGTGCGTGTGTGCACGTGTGGGAGCATCTTTGTCGGTATGCGTGAGCTAACACATGTAGGTACCTATACAAAGAGCCCAACGCCACCAGCTCGGTTATAGGTAGGTACTATAGATGCACACGATACGAACTTGGTATGTGCATAGGTAGTACATGTATTTCGCGTAGTTACCGATTGTTTAGACTAAGTTTGCTATGCGTATGCGGGACGATATTGAATCAATAATATAAGTGCCAGTAAGTAGGTACTTACTATACTTAAGTAATATATTAAATACGCCCCAAAACTAACTATCACAATATCTGGTTTTTCCAGTATAAACGTTATTGAATTGAATTCTAATATTTACCTCTTCCTTATCTTAGCGTTATCCCGGTTGCATCTTAAAGAAGCGCAGGGTCCCGTATCCGAAGTATTAGCGTAGGCACTCGTTTTTGCGGAACTCTCATATCAACATCTACTCTTTAGGTATTATGAACATTATACAATAAGGATTATTAACATACGTACTTATTACGTGCTTATTTAAATTACAAAAGCATTGAGTAAGTTCTTTATTTCCAGCCGTATTGAAAGAAACAAAACGACATGAAAAAAAAATACATTTTGTTAAATATTTGTTATAAAACACACGTCTTGAAAACCATGACGCTGAATTTAACAATGACACTGAAGCATGACCATGAATGACACTGAAGCAACCAGGATAAAACATGAACTATAACGGTGGGCTTACGGATAAAAAGAGAGGGGTCGCTGACAGAAATAGACAAATTACTGTCTGAGAGATATAAACAAAAACTATGTCCTTGATCACAAAGGTTATACATGTCTAATATTGTATAAACAACAAAGATACTTACATATTATATTCTGCATAATATGTAGTTGTGCTTTAAATATGTCTATAAAACGAGCATGCCTCTTGTTTGATATAAATTGTTGCACATGTTGCTAAGTTACCATTGCTTACATATCTATTTAACTTTCATTAGATTAGATTAGATTAGATTATTTATTTCATGATAAAAAATAACATTACAAATTGCTTTCATGTCAAAAAAATAAGATTATTTACCACGATCGTCAAAAACAAAGAAAAAATAAAGATATAATATTAAATTAATACAATGTCAACAAATTTACTCAATAACGAGTAAATATAAAAATAAAACAAAGTCGAAAGAACAAATATGTCAACCACTAGGTATCGTCATTCAATTTACAATATAGTGTAATGTGCATTAGAATATAGGTGATATTTAATGACAAATCATATTAAAACAAATGTAAATAGGTAAAAAAAATAATTTAACATGTCAGATCAAGATCCATATACTCTTTAACTGAGTATAATGGATTTTCCAATAAAAGGAATTTCAGGCGGCGTCTAAATGCTTAGTCAGATGGTTCCAGTCTAAGATCAGCGGGTAGTCGCTCGTAGTAGGTAGGCCCAATGACACGCGGGTTCTTTTCTGCAAGTGCCATGCAACGGGGAACTGTTCTCAATCGCCCAGTGCGGCGGAGTGTTTTGCCAATCACATTTACGGTATCGAACGAGGAAAAATTTATCCTTACAAACATTATAATTTCGAATATATAGAGTGAGTAGTGCGTCATAATACCGTGCGTTGGGAAGTGGCCTCTACACGAACTCCTCGATTTTGCCCCAATCATCGCACGTACGGCACGTTTCTGCATAAGCAGCACTCTGTTGGCATCCGTTGAGTTTCCCCAAATGAGCGTACCGTAGGACATCAGCGAATGAAAATGAGCAAAATACACCTGCTTCATGGCATCGTCTGTTACCATAGGTTTTAGTTTACGCAAAGCAAAGACTGCTCTACTCAATCTATCACATAGTTTGTCTACTTGGCACTTCCAGTTAAGGTGAGAGTCCAGAGTGAAGCCCAGGAACCTACATCTATCACTTATCGGCATCGGGCTGTTTGCTACGCACGGAGGAATCGCAATTTGGCGCCCCGAGAAGACCATTACGTTGGATTTTGTTATATTTAAGAGTAAGCCGTTGGTAGCAAACCACCTCTGCAGTTGATCACATCCGTCATGTATCTTCTGTCCAACCTGTTCAGAAGAGTGCGCGCGCTGACAACCACTGTGGTATCGTCCGCGAATAGGACAGAGAGACCAGCTGTGATGGCAGCGGGTAGGTCGTTCATAAACGTTAGGAAAAGGGAATTTCCTAACGCCGAACCTCGAGGGATTCCTACATTCACGCTGCCAGCACTGGACTTCAGTCGTTTACCGCTCGCAGATATTTTAACTACTTGCTTCCGGTCGGACAAAAATGATGTAAACAATTTGTGGCTTAAGTTTCGTATCCCGTAATGATGTAACTTGTCCAAAAGCAGGTCATGATCAATCACATCAAAAGCTTTGGACAAGCCACAAAATATACCTGCCATCTTGCATTTGCCATCCAGACCGGAAACAATGCAGTCAAATATTTTGAGCGCAGCAGTTGTTGTGGACATATCTTGCCGATAAGCGAATTGGCGGTCAGTCAGTAGGTCATTGTTCTCTAGGTGGGTCATTAAATGAATGCGATGAGAGGATGGACTCCACAATTTTAGAAATTGATGGGACTATTGTTATTGGTCTGTAATTGTTGACATCGCACTTGTCACCCTTTCCCTTATACACTGGGCGCACTCTGGTACTCTTTAACACTTCTGGGTATACACCTGTATCAAAAATAATATTAATAAGTACGATTCAAATGTCAAAAATAATTGGCCATATACATAATAAAATATTGAGTGAAATGTCATAAGTATCTACAGTTGCGCGTGTTTTTAAAAATTTTCGAATCACCTTATTTAGCATGTCAGTTGTAACAGTCGGCAAGGTCATCGTCGGTACGTCAAGGTCATGTAGGTAACTACATAGATAGCGCCTACTTAAAGCGGGATTTGTGTTTCAATTACTATTCATGAGAGGATTATCAAGAAGCCAACCACTAAGTACTTTCTGTTTTTTCCTCAAAATCAAACTGCAAATATTTGTGTTCAGATAACAAAGTACGTACACATCGCGACACGAGCTCAGTGGCGTACGCAACGAACGGTCCCTAACCTAAATCAATTAACATCGTAATTGTTACGTGACTTAATGACTACATAAGACCGCACGTAAAGGATCAAGGACCGCTAAATTAACCCGTCAAATTACCCGAACTTCTCAAAGTCAAAGTCAAATCGGATAATTCAATTGAAGGTTGCTTGAAATCGCTTAATTTCGTCAGCCCACTCTAATCCATTATTGGGTAATCCATCGTGTCCTGAATTTTCAGGTTTTACTTGTATAACAGTGGCGGAGCGCTCATACCAGCCGATTCCCACCGGCTTGACTAAAATTTATTTTCATTTGTATACTTTCATAAACATAAACTTTTCTTTGCACCGGGTTGCCAGTCGAAAATTTTCACCCTCCGGCACAGTTGTCTTGTGATTCTTTGTATACAGCGTGTACATAGGTAACATTTTTTTATTAGAGGATTGTCTTACACAAAATCGATCCAACCAGTTTCAAAGTAAGCTCAATAAAGCTTGTGTTACGTTGTTACGAACATTGAAGAACAACAAAAAAAATACAATAAGCCTAATTGTGACTTGAAATCAACTATGTATACTTTTCGGAAAATGAAAAACTAAAGTTTCGCGGCTTGAGACAGGTGTTTCAAACATCAATAGCATCAATGCTACTTTTTCTGTAACATGCTATTTATTTTATTTATTACTAGTGAGCCGCCCCGGCTTCGCACGGGTTTATATGTGTAATACAATTAATACATGCATGTATATGCATATAAACCTTCCTCTTAAATCACTATATCTATAAAAAAAACCGCATCAAAATCCGTTGCGTAGTTTTAAAGATCTAAGCATACATAGGGACAGACAGACAGACAGACAGACAGCGGAAAGCGACTTTGTTTTATACTATGTATTGATTTGTATCAGGCAACAAGACCCGTATTTACAAATACCTAGACTAACTTGAGATTGAGATTGTTTTTAGAATTTTTGTAGGACCATCAATGTTCAATGTTTTTCATGTCAGAATAGTGATCGGAAACCAGTCAACTTTTATTGTTACGCCGTCACTTCCACTCTGTATAGATATTTTTCTCATCTGCCCAATGTGCCAAAATGTGAAATATGTTTTAAAAATCATTTAATTATTTACGCTGTTCGAATACATTTGTTTTATATGGGTTATAATTACAAGTATTAAATATATAATGTCTATTCGAACTGGTTACAACCACATATCTACATAATTGTACTTTCAAAACAAATTTTTAACCGACTTCAAATCAGTAGCCAAATTGCTTCAAGTTTGCCTATAAAATTTGAAGAGTTCCCTCGATTTCTCCAGGATCCCATCATCAGAACTGGGTTTTGGCGACAACAAGACCAATCTGGAAGTAATATATGCTTTAAAACAAAGAAAAAAAAATCTAATCGGTTCATAAATTACCGAGATATCGCGTAACATACACACATAAAAAAAATACAGACGAATTGAGATCCTATTTCGAAGTCGGTTAAAAAAGGGGCCTTACTTAAGTTTTTCACCTATACCGATTACATATATGTTCAATTAACACTAAAAACCAGCCGTATAAAAACTAAAATCTGACGGCGTACCAAGATTTTGGTTTCATTTTGATGCTATTATGGCTCATGAAAGGAACATCTACGTTACTGGAAATCATTCAGGTTCATTAGCCATGCTATTATCATATGAAATAAATTCCAATAAGAATATGATTACAGGCGGGTCACGAACTTCCTAATTAGGGATATTGTACTGAATTAACATAGTCTAAAAGAAAATCAATCGCAATTCCTTATTCCGATCCCGTTTCTCGTCGTTAAGAAAGCAAGGGAAACGAACCCTAAACCGTTATAATGTCCGCCTTGGCAATTTGATCCTTATGTTCTGTGTATTTAAGTTAGAAATGGCTTTTTGCGAGAACGGTAATGATATGTGCTTCAAATGGCTGAAAATTCATACAACTTAGTTATGCGGCCATGGAATGTAGTCATTTGTTTTAATAAATGGCGATACCAATTTACTCGTTCAAGAAGCATTAGTATAGTCTCGAAAATAAACTGAAATGGGTCATTGTCAGATTTAGGTTCGCGTCTTTTCGGTGGACATAGCCAAAGTTAAGGGCTATAAAGCCTAATTTTTGGTTGAACTCTGAATCCGCATAAACGGCGTTGCCTCTTCTATAATTTTATGTGATAAAAACATAGTATATATAAACATAAACCCGTAACTATTTACCGCCGGAAAGATGATTTTTGTTTTTGTGACTGAGAAAGACCCAAATCGTTATTACAAGAAGTATATATATTATATATTTATGAGTAGATTAGATAATTCTACAAATGTTATTTACCGTTAACTGGTGAAATAGTTCTAATTAGTACGTTTTATGAAGGCAGCAAAGTACGAACGTGTGAAGTTGAAGTTTTAAGTGCCGTAATCAATGACCAAACAGCTTGCAGCGTGTTGCCTTCATTTATTAATAAAAATCCAATAAGAAACATTTTTTTTTACTGGCAATTCAACAGCGATTTGTATTAAATTTAGCTACTTATATGTTTTAATATATTCGTTGCCAACCTATTGCCAATTTGTTGTACACCTATTTGCGTTTCCAGTTTCTTTCGAGCGAACTTGTAGTAATCGTGATATTGATTTAGTAGTTTTGCTACTTGAAGTCCCGTGATAGAAAAACTAGTAAATGGTTACAAGCTTGCATAATATTCGTTTTATAGAAAATGGAATCGCTAATACCACAAATCTGCGTAAGCATCACCTTAACAAGTTGCTATAAATACCTATAACACTTTATGTGGAAACAAAATTATAAAAGAAACAACTCAACGAAACATAAATGTACAAAGTCGAAGTTATCTCTGGAAGCTCTTTCAGCTATACTCCGAGGATAATAGAAAATAGAAGAAGACAGACGATCAAATTATGCACAAACACAAATATTAAAAAGAAGCAATGTCAAATTCTGAATACACATAAAATGAAAAAACTGTTACATGAAAAACACAAATATATAGAAAGTACATAAAAAACTAATAAACAAATATAAAGTATTCACTAGTACCCGAAGACATGTTATTTAATACATTCATTGCTTGCTGTTCTATACTGGGTCCCGTAACACAGGGAATCCTAGTTCGGGACCCAATTACTTGGTGTCCTGTGTAGGTAGGTATCATGTTTTTGTCGAATAAATATTTCTATTTCTATCAACAGTTAGGATTCTCAAAACCAACTTTTTGAGTTTATCCTCAGGTAAGCGACGCAGAAGATAACGTGACTCAAATATAATCAGTACTAAGATTACGAAATCAAACCATTCGTATCATAATTACCGTAGATATCATGATTATTGATTATCTAAGTAAATATTGCCAACACAATCGTGTTTACAGTGTTCATGACTAACTAGTAATCACAAAGTAATTACCTCTTTACTAAACAAGCAATCCTTGAACTATAGGTTGATGTCCTACTCGTATTTGAGGGTCTAATAGTCTACACCTATAGGAACACCGTTTCCCTAATTGCTAGAATCATTAAGTTTATTATACAGCAAACATTGATACAATTTTTAAATTCTATTCCAGTTAGTTCTAGTCTTAAGCGGTTCCTGATGAGTTTTGATCTATATTGTATCAACAATTTGTATATACCTCTCAGTGTCATAGAAAATGACTTGTTTACTTTATATTTTCAGAGGCTCCAATTTGCTTGGATAATTTACTGACTAATGAATGTTTACAAAACTGACGACTTTGATACTTATCAAGGCCCGCTTTATGTAAACTGTAGGTAATGTTGTATTAATTATTTCTTTTTTTAGCCTTTCATTGCCAGATCCTGCAAAGTATTTACGATGTACTTAACTCATGATACGAATACGAACCAGAAGTAAATAAAATCAACATACAGTGTTAAAAGTATAATCATCAATGATAATTATCGCGATATGTGTGATAATTATTGCTATGATAATAAGAATAACCCAACATTTACTCATTCGTGCTCGCTATTTGCCTTGTGGCTCAACGAAACATTCGCGCCGAATTATCGACTGAACTGCGTTTCACATTCGCGGGATCGCAGGAGTGTTCGCTCATCGAACATCATTATAGTTTTTGAATTTCAAATGAGCGTTTCAATTTCGATGTTCGCTCGTTTCTTCACTCGATTTTTAAAACCAGTGCATGTTTTTCAACCTTTTTCATGTTGCTGTTCTTAGATTATAATTTTGTATTTTACAAATATAAATCTCCACATGTTTCCCCTTACATACGTCAAGCAGCCGCGTCCCCCTTCAAACAGCTTCGTGACCCTCTGGGGGGTCACGACCCGCGACCCACAGGTTGAAAAGACCTGCTGTAAACCAGTCTCTTGCGTTTTAGTTTTGTTCAAAATTCAATCGCACATCAATGATATTCTGGAGTATAATTTTATCTTGATAATTTCAAACCCTGTCAAGATACAACTATCGCCAGGGATCTAAAAAGGTACAAATGTCTCCGACCCATAACGTCATACGAAATTGCAAGGATATGCTTGATATGTCGCGCAGACCGTGGAGCTATGTAATCTCCTGACATGTCACACGATGTTGATATGTCGAGCGAAATCGCACAACCTCGTCAAGAAATGTTTCCCTTACTGAAAGCCCTGCCTTAAATCAGAGTAGGTACTTAAATAAGAAACTGCATAAACTAAGTATATTTTATCTTTATCACAATCACTCACTCTCTCTACTCTCAATCACAATACGTAGTATTTTAAATATACACGATAAAATCGGTTCAAACCAGTTTAATACAAACATTATACGTTTAGAATACGACATTAAACTTTCCCTTGTTTGTACACGAGTGCATGCTTCACGAGATTTTCTATCTAATAACGGAGATACAATCCTGCTGCATCGAGTGGCTTGTAATGCAGAACGTCACGCGAAAAGTAGGTATCTCGAAAGTCACAGTGGAAGCAAACATCAGCAGGATTAGAACATTAATCCAACTATATCAGGGACTGTATTATTTTCATACAAATACCGGTATCCAGTTTTTTTGTATTCCAACCGACTCCAACGTTTCAGCGCCAACGTCAGTAGGTCGATCACGTAACGCATTGTACGAACGTCGGGTAGGTCTAACTGTCACTTTTTATATGGAAAATTGACAGTTAAATCGTACCGATGCGCGTTCGGAACGTTACGTGTTTACCCCTCAGGGCGAATTGAGTCACAACACGGCGATCGGGTGACGTTGGTACGAAAGCTTGAGCGTATGCTCAAACTTTAGTGGCGCGCGTGCCACGCCCACATTGCCATTCTATAGTGTTCTGTGGTAGTCACCATAGCCCATGGACGCTTCCGACTCCAGAAGAATCACAAGCGCTTTGCCGACCCTTTATTGTTTTGACGCTTGTTGGTAAATTGTGTATTATGCTTTTGCTAGATCGCCAGTTCCCGTCACTGGTCGTGCTAACATTAGCAGTGACTTAGAAGCTTTTAGTATCTAAATACTAAACGCTGAGAAATAACAATATTCGAACACTGCAACTGAAGCGAGTACTGTGGCGTCGTGTTATTAAACAATACATAGTAGCAAATTTTCCACAGCGAGAAAATTGTTTGTTTATGAAGCTGTAGTTATCTCATAGGAAATCGGACTGCGGAACCGAGCTGAAGGCGCAGTTCGTAGTAAGACAATTCCTGTAACGATCATTAGTTGCTTGGCGTTGTGTATCGTGAACAATTTTCCTTTCCAAAAGCTACGTGAACTTAGCATATAATGTTACTTTTGTAACTGTGATTTTCTTCGTAACTATAATCGCGAGCAATGAAATGTAATTACTACACCATGTTTGGCCCTTGTAAAGTGAATCCATTTATTTGTTTTCGAGATATTTTTGTGTTTATTATTGTATTAAGTAGGTAAAAGAAGAAAAAAGACAGAAGAAGTAGAATTACGTAGGTACTCGCAACTAATTTTTGTAATATTTTGTATATTAAGGTGGTTCAATTGCCATACAAAACGTTATTTGACATACGCAGGCTAACGGCGTCATATTTTAAGAAACTTATATAACAGGAGGAATTTGGCGCAAATGGGAAGCCAATTGATGAAAGTTTGTTACATATTTAAGTTTCTTAAAATATCACGCCGTTAGCCTGCGAATGTCAAATAACTCTTTGTATGGGAATCGAACCACATTAAGTACCTAATGTAACCCATGTACACATGGGCAGGTACACCTAATAATTATACAATCGAGAGAAACGTCCCAAGTACAATGAAACCAAGATTATTTCGTTGACAGCTAAACTATTGACACAAGTTCCAACTTTGTTTTAACATAATTTAACCTTCGCGGGAAATATAGGTTGAGAAGTTGTCTCAAAATCCGCCAATTTCTAGGTCAACTTCCTATTACATATTCATAGCAATTAACGGATACATTTTTAATATTTTGACATCTGGTTATATTCTCAAAATAACTTAAATCTAGTCTCTCAATTCAGAAAATATTTCAACCGCATTTACTTTATAGCAACGATCTGTATCGTCTTCCTTAATTATCTGAATCTTTCTGGTTTCCGCGAGGATATAGGATCTGATTTCTATACCAATGATTCCTCTTTATCCAGTGCTAAAGTGTGAATTAACTCGCGATGTCTCACAAAGCGGGTAACGGACGTATCATCTCCGGCTCGCAAACCGTGCCTCAGCCTCTGTACCCTCTTTAGTATATCGTTATCATCCGAGGCGTATCTATGGCGCCTCTTAATTGCCTTCAGACTAATAATTATCAGTTTGCGTGTGCCGCGCCCCTTCCCTCGTGTACATGAACACTCACACTAACGAAACACGCACACACATGAATATAGCACGTGCTTCCCGACTGCCTAAGCGTGGTCACGCGGTAAATTATGTACTTGGTCTTAGTTAATTATATGGAGGCTGATCGTCGGCTCCTATGCGTTTCACTGAGGCCTGCGTCGCCATTTACGGCCTTGATCGTGAGCTGCGATCGTTTTTGCTGAGTTCTGTGGCTACTGATATATCTCCAGGCGGTACGACCCTCGGAAACCTGACCTCACAATCATTGTCCTTCAAATGATCAGCAGTTTTGATTGCGTAAACAATTAAAAACAACACCTTGGACAATACATGACACCTGTTTGAAGGTAAATAGTGCACAACGTGGTTTTTATCCAACTTTCAGATTCCAAACAAAATGTGTTTGCTCGTTTTGTTTTCCAAATAAAATTGCTCCTACTCAACTCCAAAACGCAAATGCGGCTTTTCACACTATTTTTTCACTAAATAATTTTCTCATACTACTCTTAAACTATCTCTGTAGCTGTCTATTAGTTAGTTGCTGTTGTTTTCCATGATGTCACAATATTTCGTCTGAACACATGTCTATTATATCTAAACAAATAATTGATTGGGTTTGGTCTCGGTGAGTCCCTTCATTACTTTAATGAAGTAAATAACAGCTGAATCAAAAATCAATTCATGCGTACGACTCAAGCGTTTATGAAATCATATCATATTAAACGTATTCGTTTTATTTACAGAGCAAACTCAGTAAGATGGAGAGCCATTAATGTTTTCACGGTTGTATACTTAATAGCCAACGTACCAATCTGGCTTAGAATACCAATTGTTTATCTTAGAAACTGTTGTAGCTTCAAGTGTACCTTTGGCGCTAGAACCCTGAACTACATAGGTACTCGTATGTACTCATTATGGTTAGGGAAAAAGGTCGCTTGAGGTAAATATTGCAGCGCCTGATGCTTGTACAGTTTTATACAAAAACTCATACATAACTGAAGTTATTGATACTTGGAAACGACCACCACACCTTCTTAGTTGATTTTGGCTTCGTGTTGTTTTTAAAATAGACAACTTTTTAATTGGCTTCGGATTATTTCTGAGTAATATATTATAACCCCCCAGACAATCATCATAACAATATCAGATTGTGTTTCAGCGACCACCCTAACCACACTTACTATTCAAATGTTTATGAGAGTACGTTTGTCTCCCTCCTGTCTTCAACCTAATAAAAATATCTGAATTCAAACCCACACGCGAAAAGTTCTCTTCTCAGTAAGTAGGTAAATCATATTCATAAAACACTGAGACGCTACTGTATTGTATCGGTCGTCGTTTGACCTCGCTATCGCGACGAGCCTCTGCTAAGAAGGAACCGATTCATCGCTTATCGCCAAGTATTTTGCAATGACGATGACGTTTGCTGGAAAGCTGATACGATTTCTTTAGGACGTGCTCAATTCTAATGCTATTTTCAATACTTGAAGTCAGAGAATATTTACAGTAGCGTGGTTGTGGAAACTTCCAACGCGATGGAATTTGATGCGAGCATTATAACCAGCTTATCTCGGATAAATGGAATTCATTTGGTGTTCGTTAAGCGTGGAATTTCTATACAAATCATTCATTATGTAAATGCGAAACCTTATCTTGCAACGTTTTTGTTTATTGTTTGTTTGTACGGTGCCTACTGTTCAATCAATATACACGTGGAAAAAGTTTTTATGGATTTAGAATACTCGTAATGTTGTTAACCTTCAGAGATCGAAACGCAATCCTAACATGGCGGCGGCGGGCAATGCTGTACGTTTCCATGACAGGTCTATTTGCCTGGGGTATTAAATCTCCAGTGGGATAAGGAAGGCCGCCGTCAACACTAGCCCGGGGACTCGTAAGATATGGAACATTTGTCTCATCCTCCAACACAAACATACGAAAATCTACCTACAATCGTAGAAGCAAGCAAGTAGCGATTGCGATTTGAGCATATTGCTGGCACGCAGCAGCTGAAATTTACAGTTTTTCTAGCCATCTATAGATCAATTTCCTTGATATAAATGTCCAAACCAATGTGTAAACCAAGTATAAAAGAGAAAAAGGGGCAAAATTGTAATTCAAACCTACCCTTATTGACTGTGTCCCACTTCTCAGGCAATCCGTATTTTTCATCATTATTATGTAATTAGATGCGTGTTGGTAGTTCGTGAAGACCAAATTTGATAATGCACTTTTATCTTGAACACCGTATCTTTTTGTTACACTGCAACATTTTGCAGCCGAGACGAGTCTTAAAACCCTATATGTACCTCAAACTCAAATCAAAGCGTGTGTTCCTTTAAATCGCCGCTAACAATACACGCATGGAGTCATTAAGACCGTCCAATTGCTTCCACGGCCGTAAAACGAGCCGAAGGGATAAAGCGGTCGTTTGCAAACGCCTCGCACGCGGACCACACGTGAGCCCACATCTCATTAATTCTATCGATACACCGTAGCCAAAACATTGTGTCACCAGCGAAACGTTACTGTGAGAACAGCCGGCTCAATTAAGAAGCGCCTCTCTCTCAAAGCATTCCGTGCGCGAACGTGCTATTTGAATTAGCACGTTGCCGTTGTTAATCCAACCGGTGGTCCCATTGATCGCTTTGTTCTATTGCATTTATTGTTTTCTATTCTACAATTATTGTAGCCAGTTGTATATGACTATGAGTCATGGTATCCTGTACAATTTATCATTTGAATAAATTTTAACGTCTTTCTGATAAATTTAATTGAATCAACTATGTTAAACAATGTCGTACATCACCAGACAATATACTGGCCAAACACTCCCATTAATATATATTTGCTTTTAAAAGCATATTCATACAATAAGCAAATAAACAGATGAGATTTTGGTAAGGCAAATTATCACTTCTCCGTATTAACTGAACTTTGTTTTCTTGGAATTGGTATATAACAAAACTGCTTCTAAGTAATTTGAATGAGAATTCCTTGTAGAAACTTGTATATTAATTCGATTTAGATAATATGTGTGTTTACCTCTGTCAGTAATTTTGCGAATTCACCTCCACTTCTTAAAAACATCTAAATTATCTCAAAAAGTGGTTTTATTCTTGGCAAGTCCAGTTGTTTCTATCGTTTTAAGTGTGAGTATACCTTTTTTGACAGCGTTCATGCACTACAATAAAAGTTGTCTATCCTGTTCCCAAATTTAAAAGCAGGAGCCAAAACAACTTCAGAACCAGAAATTAGCTCCATTGAGCTAATTTCTGGTTCTGGAAGTTGTTTTGGCTTGTATCGTAATTTTGTGATTAACCAATAATAGGAAAGATAAGAAGTGCCCAAGTTTCTGTAACCTTTCGGTTCACTTGGCTCCTAAGGTAGCGTTTTAAGATATATTTTCTGAAATGTAACCTTTCAAATCACAAATATTTTTCTGTTAAAATTTGGTAGTATTCACCAGTTGTCGAAATACTGAATTCTTAATACCGAGTATATATGCTACAAAAGTGCTTCTCGCGAAACTGAAACAGCAAGTGAGAAACCAATTAGCCATTTTGTTGCACATTGTTTCCAAACATTCCACCTCGATCGCGTCAAAGAGACAGGGGAATGGACGTTCCTTTAGAGTTTCAATTTCAAATGTAATAAACACGTATCGAAGTGCAGCGGAGACGCAATGGTTGGCGTCTCGTGTGGAAATATAGGAACGTGTTGTCCTGGGTGTGTTGGTGAAATAGTTTTTCTCGATAGTCTGGCAATTTAAGGTGTCCCGTGCGGTCTGGTAAAGAGGCGACTTTTTAAGGCCTAAAGCTCTGCAAGGGACCAATAATTCGTAAAAAGATATTGCATTAAATACTATGTCCAAAACATATTTTATACCGATTTTCGAAAAAAATCCGTAAGCGGGCGACGAGTAGGTAAGCATATCGAGATTATCGAGCTAACATGAGCGAGAGAGCTAATCCGAATTTTGAGGATCACAATGAATTGAAACTAGGTATGCTATCGGCGAAATTGAACTCTGATCCACCATAAACGTTACTTTGCTAGGGATCGACTTTCTTGATCTTATTCATTATGCAAGTGCTATTTTAAGAGACTCGATTGATTATATTTTTATAGCACCAACTTCCTGTTTATTTTATAGGTACAATTGCCTAATGGTCTTTTATCCGGGCGTTTTCAGAGGAAAATAACTGGTTACTTATTTGGAGAACACGTGATATAATACAAAATGTAATTTGGCCACATCCCAGCTGACTCCAGCTCGCGTTAGTGGGAATTATAAATGCATTAGTGCCTTTTAAAGTTACCGACACGCTTTCGTTTAATTATTAGAGTTTTTGCCGTTTATTCTCCCGACAGCGACCGCGCGAGGGCACGACCTCGCTCGTGACGTCACGCCTCAGATGAATGAACATCCACCCTTAGTCTCCCTTGCCCCTTGCCCCACCCAGCGGTCAGTCTCAAACAACTAATATCGCAGCCATGACGTTATGTCTGCTATCCTCGCATTTGCCGTCGCTCGAAAATGACACCGACGTATCGCTTACAGACACTAAACCCTCCATTCTTCGTGTATTGTGCGCATTTATCAAGAGCTTTACAAGCATAATATCTTCGTAGCACAATTTGTTTGGACTACAGTGCAGAAGTATCTGCATTTCTCTATGTTAAACCCACGTACTTGTTAGGATTTCGCAACGATTTACGTTCGTTTAAATGCAAGTAGACTCCCTGTAATTAATATTGTTGATCCGGCTTTAGTCGAGCTGCATTTATGGGCTAGGGTCGTAGACCAGTGCCATATTTGGCGAGCTATGAGTCATGCGACTCACACAAGTAGGCTGCAGGCAGTCTTGTATACGTACTTGGTGATATAGGAAGATTGGTAAAGAATACGCAACGAGCAGACCATCTTTTTAATAAGGCCTTTCATTGGATACAATTTTGTTCTTTTTACATTTTATCGCCGCGTTACTCACATGAATTCTTCACTTTCTGTCCAAATAATGTCTTATTTTGTCGCATGATAAATGCGACCATTATAGCCCTGTAGCCAGATGTTTCAAATGTCAAATGTAAGTTAATGAATGACGAGACCACGTCGAGTTGTGTAACCAATAGCTTTATCTGTTGTTGCCACGTCGCTTAGCTCTTGAATTCAGACCACCGATTCCGTATTCTATGTGTTTAAAATATACAATATTCAACGTCGAAATTTCACTGCTTATCCAATAGGAGCCCGATCTGATGCGATGAAAATTACGGCTTGATGATTGTTCAGAACCAGACCCTTGATAATCTCTTAAGCTGTGTATAGTAGGCACTAGACAGTGTTGTGTAACAATAAAGAGAAATAATAAACTTAATTTCAGGTGAATATTCTTGAACCGAGAAATTCATTAGATTTTTTTTTAATTATCTCGGGTCAACAGTTTTTTCTCTTGGTTCACGAAAATCACCTTAATTCAAGATGTTTGCATTCAAGATAATGGATTTCTAATGGAAATTTGTTTCCTGCGTTTGCGAGATAAAGCCCTTTAAACATTTATTTATGGTTCCTTTTTATTACGATTTAAGTTTAAATATACCGTGACAGGAAATATAACCCGGCAACATGATTAGGTATAAGTAAAGACTATAAAGGGTCCATTTCCTCGCACTAGAGTTTAACCGTTCGTTATGGCTATTATAAGCCTTAATAAGAATCTTGCCCACACGTATGAAGACAGAATATTGATTCTGAGCATTAGGAACACAATCAAATTGAAACCACTATTATAGCCCCCGGTGGAAAAATTATTGCTTGCTGTAAAAAGTAATAAGAATTAGTTTCCGATGAATTTATTAAATATTGTCGACCTAGTTAATTCTTAGCGAGTAGTACTCGTATGTACTGATCAATTGATATTGTGTGACATCCGTCTGAAAAAAAAATAACATTGTTACAATAGCTCTCTTAGTGTCAATACAAATACTCTTTTCTCAAACATCCAATGAAATACTGACGTTGTGTTCTTTATAATAGGCTTCGAAATATCACGTTACGGGCGCGGTGAGGCGAGAAATCCGTAATGGAATTTCACACAAAATTGGAGGCCTAGGCCTGGAAAACATAACCTTCTTTTGTTTCAATATAAATTCGTGAGACGACGTGATACGTTCACCATAAAAAAAACTTGGAGGTATTTTTTTAATTTCATTGCATGTTTGAGATAAGAACTGTAGATACCTCGTCGTAATAACCTATTGCCAGCCTCGTATGGTCCGGTCCGGCTTCGCTACGCTCGGCCGTCTATATCTTCTTGGTCGGAAATCCCTGTTTTCCCACCCTCTGCAGTAATATACTATTATTGCACACCTCATACAGATAGAGCAGTTACAAAAGAAAATACAGAGAGTTGGGAGTAGAGGTCAAACAGCAGGCGGTCATATCGCTAAAGAGCGATCTCTTCCAATTGTGTCAATCAGACCAAACAATATTAAAGTTATTTCCAAAAATAGACCATTCTATTTTGAATTCTTATTTCTATTTAGATGAATCTGGCCTTAGTTTATCACACTTACTTTCTAGATTAAATTAATCGACAATACTATGTTATCGTTAATTTGACTCGCATGTCTCCAATGACGCGCATGCCCTAAAAAGCAATTTCGTAGAAGTTTTAGTATCCGGTTACCCACTAAGTGTGGCGTTGCTTGAATCCCGACAACACGGTGGTTTTAGACTTGCAGACATATGATAAAGAATACAAATATTAGGGCGTTTTTCACTAACAATGGTTGCTCAACATTTCAATGCCGAAAACAATATGGACAAATAATTACGCAGTTGGCAGTGCGCGGTTCCGTTTTAACCTTCAATAAGATGTTTTTACTGTTAAGGCGCTGTCAACACTAAAAATGCTGTCAATAATAAAAAAAAAAACCGGTCAAGTACGAGTCTGACTAATTGGTAATTTTTTCTACAATTTCCTTAATAGGTAAATAAAAATTTAACCACTGTAGAAAAAAAAAACCAGTTATTGAAAGTGCAACTCAAGCCCTTACATATGATACCCCACTTGATCTATTTACTAGACTTTGATTTCTTAACCCCCCTCACATTCGTCATTTAACCAGAAAATAAAAATGTTTATTTTTTTTTTCATTTTCCATACAGGTGTCTTAACCTTTTTAACAGTTGGTCCTGAGATATTTAACGTTGTGACAGACGGATGGACAGACGGACAGAGTCGCGGGTTCCTTTTTTACATTTTTGGTACGAAACCCTAAAAAAGTGTAGATTATTTGTGAAATATGGCTCGCTAGCGGTTTACGTATGAATATGTGGACTTCATGTTTTTAATTGCCGACCCATAGAGATACGTCAAAATAATAAAGACAGAACCGTTTAAGATGATTTTAAGACCAATCTTTGCAATTATTTTTTATGGAGCCGATTTCGTCCAATTATGTTTCGAGTTCGTCAATTGTCTTGGAAATATGATGAATATTAACAACATATTTTATTTGATGTGTTTGCTCTACAAATATTTTTTCTTAAAAAACTGCTTAGATAATATCCTAAGATATTTTACTCCCTTTTCTCGCGAGTGTCGTAAGAATCAAATGCAACCTATCACTGGAATATCACATAAAAAACATGTGTGTGTAGGTACCCTTTCCTGCTGGTCGATCACGTAACGCATTGTACGCGCGTCAGGTAGATTTAAATGTCACTTTTTATTTGGATAATTTACTTTAAAAACAAAGTTTTAACCGACTTCAATTCAGTACTCCGCCAAGCCACATGAACATTACCACATTTCTTTTGCAATTTACCACATGAACTGATTTCCGAGAGCAAATGCGTTGATTATTAGAGAAAAAAACCAAATCACTGTATGTGAGCCGATAATATTTGAGGACTTCCGTCGATTCCTTAAGGATCTCAGAATTACCCTTGGCACTTCATTGTTTGCTATTTCAACGCAATTATATCAAAATCTGTGACGTAGGTACTTTTATAGTTTGAAGTAGGTACATCATTGAGAAGTTCCACAAGCCATCTGTGGTCTTCATCATCACTTCCACCATCACCAAATTTATGATTTCCGGGTGTAAATACACGAGTTATAATAGAAAATACCGAAATTACTACACGCGTGCCTAATATATTTGAGGAGTTCCCTCAATTCCTCATGGTTCCCATCATCCAACTGGGGTTTTGAAAACAATGGGACCAATCTGGAAGCAATCTGGAATCTGGAATTAAAAAAAAGAATTGTACGAATCGGTTCATAAATGACGCAGTTCTGAGGTAACAAACATTAAAAAAAAAAAAAAAAAACATCCGAATTGAGAACCTCCTCCTTTTTTTGTAAAGTCGGTTAAAAAATGACAGTTAAATGGTACTACAATACAATTCAAATCAGTCAACGATTCTGAAGTTAGCCTCGAGTCGCCTCCCGCATACCCGCCCGACCCCTCTGACACCTTTGCGGCGCTACTAACTAGTAGCTAACATTAGAATCGTTAACTGATTTTAATCGTATTGTAAATTTGTAACGCGCGTTCGGAACGGTACGTGTTTACCCAGGGGTAATCAAGGGTATTTTAACTGTAAATTTTCCATATAAAAAGTGACATTTAGACCTACCCGACGTTCGTACAATGCGTTACGTGGTCGACCTGCGGAATACGGGGGCGAGTTTATGTAGGTTACATTTTATTATACCAATATCAAGGCTGATTTTATTTTCGCATAAGGAAGCTAGCTAAGCACAAAAACATGTTCTCAAGCGCCCTAAAGAATATCCCGAGAACCAACAAATAATTGGTACAATCTGGGCAATAAATAATTCCAAACACAACAGGCCAGAAACATATTTTACGTTGTACTGAAGAAGCCTAGTATTTTTTTAGGAGGGAGATTTATTATCACGAAAAGTTGGTAATGAGCCGTTACTAATTTTCTTCGCTTGCCTTATTCTTAGCAGGCTTGGATACATATTAATGAAATTCGGGTAGAAGCTGAATATCCAATTACAGCCTTGACAAGACGCCGCCGCGCCGCCGCAGTGTTTTGTGTTAAACCACCGGGTTGAATTATTCCGCAAAAGAATAATTGGAGCGGTTATTCATCATTCGTGAATTGGCCTTGGCCTAATAAAATGATATAGGTACCTACGCACGATTCACGGATATCTCAGTTTAGTTTGTTACTGTCATTGGGATAACGCAACTGGCCGCCTCCTTTCTTTGTCATTAACTTTATTATAGAGGATGTACAGGTGAACACGCTACAAGAAAATAAAAAAAACGTAACCTTTAATTAGGCACTCATTTTGACACCAAACATTGAAGAAAACAAATGAAATAACAAAAAACCGGCCAAGTGCGAGTCGGACTCGCGCACGAAGGGTTCCGTCCCATTATCTATAAAAAACTATCTTATTCTGTGTTTTTAGTGTTGTAGCTGTGTTATAGCGGCAATAGAAATACATCATCTGTGAAAATTTCAGCTGGAACTATCACGGTATTAGTGAGATACAGCCTGGTGACAGACAGACGGACGGACGGACGGACGGACGGACGGACAGCGGTGTTTTAGTAATAGGGTCCCGTTTTACTCTTTGAGTACGGAACCCTAAAAACGGTGATAATAATACGGTGTTCCATCACTCAGTTTTTAATCTCCGACATTTTGCAGTCCAATGAAAATGATTGGGTACGGTTCGTTGTTCACAAAAACACCTGCCCCGCTATTCTGTAACTTGTTTTAAACTCACATCAACGCTCACCCACAAATATATCTTGACGCCGCTATTCGTAGTAACTAAGCGAAGGTGGAGGTCTAGTTTCGTTAGGCGTGTCGGGTGGGGTGAGGCGCTTGAGCGCGTAAATAATAACAACCCTGCCTCCCTATTCTGTAACTTGTTTTAAGCTCACCTCAACGCTCACCCACAATCATACCTTGACACCGCGATGCGTAGTAATTAAGCGTAGGTAGAGGTCTAGTTTCGTAACGGGTGACCGGCGGGGTGAGCCGCATTAACGCGTAGCGAATAACACCCCTGTGCAGTCGATACCGTCCGTCCTCAACCACGGAAACCGAAATTCAGTTATAATAGTATTTTATGCAACTGTTGTATAAGAAGGGTCTTAAAAGGCGAGTGGCGTGGGTTGCGATGCGAGCCTTGGCGAGCATCGCAATAAAAGACGCCACGAGCGTTTTTAGACCAGTTATGCACCGTTGCATACAATACTTTTTCTACGACAAATTTTAAATAAATAGCAGACTACAGAATAGTTATACTTTTCAGGCAGCAAGTTTTCTATTCGTACTTTTGCTACTCACGCAATTTCTTCAGGAGTGCAGTTATTAATTACTTCGACCATTTTAAAAGAAACGCACACTTTTGTCTTCACAAACACGAATAAAATCTTAATAGTTTAGGACTAATAGTTTATCATCTTTTGTCTTTTAATTTTGAACTGTATTTTGGTGGGAAATCGGAAATGTGACAGCTCTTGCTTATGGTTTGTTTTGTTTTTAATTTGTTTGCACTTGCCAATTCGAACTGTTTATTTTTATAAATAATACCAAAAATTTATAGAACATGTAATTTAACACACAATAGATGATGATTAATTATTATTGTAGTAAATAATTTGTAATATACAAATGGTAAATCGTAAATAAATACTTTTATTTCGAAATATTTGTTTATGAAGTTGGCACCACTGCAATATAGCGGCCGATTTAAAAAAAGTGAAACAGTGCTTTTATGAAAAATGTATGAACCAAAAAAGTACGCTAAACAGTGCGTTTTTGGGCCATAGAGCATAGAGTTTTTCGACGACTTATTAGTGGTGTCATTGTATTTGAGCTACAGCCTATTTAAATGACAGATAACGGTACAGTAGTAGAAAAAAAAACATTAAGTTTTAGGGGTCCCCATACTCAGAACTGAAACTCAAAAAAATTTTTTTCATCAATCCCATACGTGTTCCAATCCCAAATTATATTGAGGTTTCTAACATATTTTTTTTCTAAACTGAATAGTTTGCGCGAGAGACACTTCCAAAGTGGTAAAATGTGTGTGCCCCCCTGTAACTTCTAAAATAAGAGAAAAAAAAGATAAAACTAAAAAGAATATATGATGTACATTACCATGTAAACTTCCACCGAAAATTGGTTTGAACGAGATCTAATAAGTAGTTTTTTTTTTAATACGTCATAAATCGTAAACCGCAATTTATTTCACGGAACCCTTCATGTGCGAGTCCGACTCGCACTTGACCGCTTTTTTATCCTTCCCACGCTAGGGAAAATAAAATTGCGATCCAACAAAACTCTAGGGAAATTCTGGCAAAATATATGTCCAAGAGGGTTGTTGGAGTTAGTAATTTAGATTGGTCAACTACAACTTCTATCACCTAAATAAATAAAGCGGCAACAGTTTTAGGTCGATCCTGCCAATTAATAAGTTTCAGTTTAAAAATTACATTTTTGGTACAGTCACGGAATTTTATTGTTAGGCCATTTAGAGCTCACTTTATACTGGACATTTCATAACTAGTTATAAAGTGTCCAGTATAAAGTGAGCTCTAAACAATTAAATTCCGTGTCCGTACCTACAAGCTTTTATTGCCGTACTTAAATAAATAAATAAATAAATATTTGTGGACAATCTTACACAAATCAACCTAGTCCCAAACTAAGCAAAGCTTGTGCTATGGGTACTAGACGACGATATAGATACTTATATAGAGAAATATATACTTAAATACATAGAAAACATCCATGACTCAGGAACAAATATTCGTGCTCATCACACAAATAAATGCCCTTACCGGGATTCGAACCCAGGACCTCTTGCTTCGTAGGCAGGGTCACTACCAACTAGGCTAAAGCGGTCGTCAAATACTTTTCTGTATACCGTCATCAACCACTATAATTGAGACGATTCTAACGATTGAAACTCAATGGGGTTACGTCGGTTTAGTACTGAATTCCCATGGCCACCTTCTGTCTCCATCGACAGATCAGCTCGAGGGTACTATAATGTTGAATTGTTATCCAAATTATATCTTCACCCAAAATTTCAGCTCAATCGGTTGAAGATATATGCTTTAAAATTGAGTTGCAAGATTCCACCCGAACAAACATATGTAGTTTTACATACATTGCAATAGGAAGCTTGTAAAAAATCGGCCAAGTGCGAGTCGGACTCGCGCACGAAGGGTTCCGTACCATTATTAATAAAAATATTTATTTTATTCTGTTTTTAGTATTTGTTGTTATAGCGGCAACATAAATACATAATCTGTGAAAATTTCAACTGGAACTATCACGGTATCAGTGAGATACAGCCTGGTGACAGGCAGACGGACGGACGGACGGACAGCGGAGTCTTAGTAATAGGGTCCCGTTTTACTCGTTGAGTACAGAACCCAAAAAATGCGAAAATTTCAATCGTTTACCAAAAAATACTAACTACGCACCAAAAAATACTGACTTGATCCACATCAAAATTTAACTATTGCTCATCAATGCCGAATTTTGATCAACGATATGTATTTTAGCTGTGCAAATCAGTATTTATTAGGTTGATAGGTTTTTTTTGATGTGCCTTTATATAATAGCCATTGAAAATATTGTCCATTGAAATCCGTTTTTAGGGTTCCGTACTCAAAGAGTAAAACGGGACCCTATATTACTAAGACTCCGCTGTCCGTCCGTCCGTCTGTCTGTCACCAGGCTGTATCTCACTGATACCGTGATAGTTCCAGTTGACATTTTCACAGATGATGTATTTCTGTTGCCGCTATAACAACAAATACTAAAAACAAAATAAAATAAATACTTTTATTGATAATGGTACGGAACCCTTCGTGCGCGAGTCCGACTCGCACTTGGCCGGTTTTTTTTATACCTTGAGGCTTTTTAATTCAACTTATAGGCATTCAGACTTGTGACACCTACAAGAACTTCTTTCCGTCTCCATAAGTACACATGTAGTACACACGCTTTTAAACATATCCCTTCGTCTTATTTAATCTGCGGTGCCTACGTATAGTAATCTTCATATGTACCGTTTCTCAGAATTGTGATGAACATTTTTTTTTACGTTCATTTCCATCAATTCGTCGGACGAAACGATTGTGGGAGAATCAACTTACAGTTTGACTGATAATTAGGTAAACGTCACAATGATTGACCCCTTAACCCATTCAGGGCCCATGACGACACATATGCGTCAGAACGCTACGAGCGCTTTTCGCTACATACGAGGTTTAAGCTGCTACGGACTACGGCGTAGCGCTACGAGATTAGCGTGGCCATGAATGTGTTAATGTCTAATAGTTAAACTCTATTGTTTTGACATAAGATTGAAAGAGACATAAAAAAAAATGAACTGTATATTTCAATAGAACACAAAATATTTTTCATGTAAAACTTAACACATGTATTAGGTATTAGGCCAGTGTCGGGCACTAGGACGTCTACCTTATCAGAGATGAGCAACAACCAAAACCTTGCGGAATTTAGTAATAAAACAGCCTGGTTTTAAAAGATTGTGAATCATACACGAGTATTCGCACTTGACCTTCCCTATCAGGTCTGTGACCGCGCACCAAACAAACCTTGACGGCACTTGCTCAACCAACTTCGCAAAACTCCATTTCAGATAATTTCTTGTAGGAAATATAGACGTTGGGAGCGAATGCATCCTTATGTTGTCAACTTACTTACCATTTATTCGCACGCTAACTAAGGAATGGAATTCGCTCCCTTCATCTGTATTTCCTGAGAACTACGATCTAGGTGCCTTCAAAACGGGTCAATCGCTGGGCAGTCTTTTATAAAATAAAATAAATAAAAAATATAGAGAGTTGATGTGATGTTGCCCAGATCTGTTGCAGAATTGTAAAACAACTTGTGAATTATCATTACTACCACCTAAAGGCTTGACGCTATAAAACGTCATTTTAGATTACAATATTGTATCGCTAAGTTATTCATTATTAATTGTACAAGATCCAGTTCAATATTGAAATATAGCGCCATAAATGATTCACATAGGTAATAAATCTGTAGGATGACTACTACGATTTTGCTGACATAAAAGTATAAGGAATAATACATGTTTGTATTCGTTGACAAGGTGAGTTGCAAGTATCAGTTTAGCTTAGTTAACCTTAAAGTGCCACAGGATCGTATTTTTTTTAAATATTTTTGCAAAAACTATGAATAACATTTTTCGACACGATAAACGTTGAGTTTCTTAGGGGCATTGTATCACATTGTCTGAGAAGATGAAATATTTTATATATTCTCTTTACCTAATAAATAGCATCGTTTTGTTTGGGAAAATAATACGAAGGCTATCAGTAAATACCGGTTTTTTCCCCATTGATGTCTGACCATGAATAGGTGCTATTATGTTCGTGACACAGTAATCTTTATTGTTGTCAATCAAACCATTAATATTGTAATTTATTTCACTCGTGGTTATAAAAACTAATATAATGTTCAACTGGTTCTTAAAAAAATTATAATCGTGTTCTCGAACACATACCGTAAAATAAGCATAATCATATGTATATGGGTAAGAAATAACAACAATATTTTTTGCATCGAGAGTCAGTAATAACAAAAGCAGTGACAGACTAGCTGTATGAAACGAAACCACTTTCGTATAACGGCACAGCACAAAAACCAACCGGCTTCAGTCTCATATTTTTTGTTTCATTCTTTCGTAAACATCGACAGCGAAAGTGGCCATAGAATATGGTACAATGCGATCATTAACCGTCTGTCATAAGCCAACGAATTACTTTCATTGCTTTTATTTTTTTAACCCAGTTTGGGTCTTACAATTTTTTGTTTTTCTTCTTTGCAGTGTTTGCCCGCGCCCGTGTAGTGATGACTTCAGATGACCTTGATTTAGTGGTTTGTCTTTGTGAATCGTGCTAGTGAGAGGCAGTGGCAGTGTTGCTAGTGCTGTAGCCGGTAGTGCCAGTGATGTGACAGTCTGTGGAAGTGGCAGGGTTGACTCGGAATGTTCACAAAAAACGGCAAGGCTCCCGAGCGGTGCCGCCACCCTCATAGGAGCTACAAGAAGAAAAAACCTCTGCCGCATACGCCCTGGAAGTACTTGATGAATTGCCCACTCGTTAGAAAATGTTTTGGTACAGTATTTTTATTTTATTTTACTTTTTAGTTATTTTCTTTTTATATATTTTATTTTAGATATTAGGCACGGTTAATGTTACATTTCTTTTTATTAACGCTCATAATAAATATCAGAATCATAATTACCAGCATTATACAATTGCTTTGTCGATGTCACAAAGGCTTAGCAGGAACTAGTCAATACAGTATATTGATGAACATTAAACCACTTTGAAGCGTCGCGGCGAATTAATCAAAAGTAATTTGCAGTCCCAGACAAGGTTCAATCAAGATTTCAATTACCCATCAATAAAGTAGTAATAAAAAAATTGAATACTTTTTGATAAAAGTGAAGTTTAGGCTGTTTTCTAAATAGTTATGCGTCGCCTTACCGTTTAAAGACCTCGGCAAAGCAAAAACACGGACCGAAAACGTATTGTCGGATAACGTGAATCTAAAATGTTTCTACCTCTAACAATATATCGGTTAATAATGATGGATATCTCGTCTCGCGTTATCTTCAGCATCTGCACTACAGGAATGTAATAATAACGTAATCCAGAAAACAAGTTCTTGCGCACATATCGTGGAATCGCGACGGCCGACGAACGTTCCCGACCTTGCCGTGTTGCCGTGGCATTCCATACACGGCCGGACTGTCCGCCCGACTGGTCCGTCCACCGGTTGAGATGGCCAAGCTGCAAACGTCCATTTTACTGCTCTTATCTTTTTTTTAATCGTATTACCCGTACTTCTTACATTTTAAGGAATTTATCGAGTCGGCGCACGTAAAAAATAAAGCAATAAATGAAACAAGCGGGTAAATTACATATCAAACATTGTTTAGTCAAGGTATAGTTCTACCATCCTAAAACGCACCCATTTCAACCAGCCATGACATCAGAGTAACTACAGAAACCAAAATCTTCACATGATCAAAATAACTGACTCGTCCGTCTGTGCAACAAAGGAAAACTTTACCTAACATTGACTTCGGCAACGCTTGTTTTGTTTGAAAAGTCCAAAGAATTCCAAAGAAGGATTGATGTAGGTGGACAGTCTCCGAGCAACATGATTCCTTTCAGAGACAAATGATTCACCGCGTTTTTGTGTGCAAGCGAGTTGAACGATTAGTTGACTGAACTCACTTGTTGCGGAGCCTATAGCTGCAGCTGACGCGTGAGGCATTTGATTTTATTAGGGTGTTTGCAAAACTATAAAGGCTGGACTAGAAATTGGTTCCACGAAACTAAAGAAGTTGCGCAATAGAATATGTGAACGTATTTTGCTCAGTCCAATCTTGGTTTAGGATTATGTTAGCCTTAGCCACTTCCTTGTGGATTGCGACTCCGCGAACATTGCTACTGGAGAGAATTTTAACGAGATTTTTAATGCGTTCCGTGGGATTTATTACAGCTGGCGCCAAGAAGTGGCTACGAGAACTAGCAATTTGACGGAGCGACCTCTGACTATTAACTGTGGGATTGCAGGTACTTTATTACAGACTTAAAACCATAAAACGTTTGGTCTTACTACGGAGAAATCCTTAATGCCACGGGAATTTAAAGTGCAGGGTTAGATTTATATGTGCGTTCAAATTTGTAATATCTTTAAATAATCGATTATTTATGCTATCACTCCTAACCTAAACTAAAGGAATAATACATTAAAGAAATAAAACTTATTATTTAAACCTTGCGTTACTTAATCAGTTACTGTTTATTACTACGAAATTCATAATAGGTACAACAAAGCTATCGATAACTGATTTGAACCGGTGGCGTATCGACACACACATACAGCACGACTAGACTTTGGAATCTTGGAATGTAAGGCGAATATTGTAAAAATACTTGAAATTACGACGCGAACTTTGCCAAACCATAGTTTCTGAGAATACAAAAATTCAACGTCAAAGCTAGGGATTTAGTTCTAGGATTTAAAATCAAAAATACAAAGATCAAACCAAACCAAAAACACATTACAACATTTCTGAATGCGAAAGGCAAAAGAGATGAAAGTTCTATTCCTTTCATTCAAAAATGTTCATAATCATAGCATATAATTTTTGGTTAAATAGCAACAATGTAGTTAAATATTCCAATTTAACACAAATGAAAATCGCCATGGCATCAAGATTATGTAAAATATCTAGGAATTATTTTAGCGCAATAGAGCTATAAATAAACATGGCATGGCATATTATAATAATTCGGTTGATATTACATTCGGCGCGCGTGGGCCCAGGCGGCTGCGATTTTTCCCGGATGAATACATTACGTGGCGCTTACTATTCAAGTCGGGTGCCTCAGATTGCGTTACCTTGTCGCCTTGAGGGCTCATTGCATATTGCAATAACTGCTGCTGAATCATAGAAAACGTGAGTTGTTGGAAATCGTATACCGTTATGTTGGGATGAGGTTTCCAACGATGACGGACGTGTGAGGGCGTGCAATGCAAGTGACATTTAGTCGATAAGGACTAGAATGGAATTCAATGCGTTTTTATGGCAGAGCGTGAGATAGTAATCATATGAAAATTATTAAAGTTGGCTTGACGTTTATTAGAGTTTTACAACTTATGATCTGACGCAAACACATATCGCTCGTTATTCTGGAAACTTTAAGACTACAATCTATAATCTATATCGTTGCTCAGCTAACTTGCTTATCCATATCCAACGGAAATATAACCCTACGCGCGAATAAGCTTGTTTTAAATTTTAGTCTTTAATATACCACTGTTTCATTTATGGGGCTCCTAATCGGGCCATATTTTCACTGCAATATGTGACCGGCAACTATTGATGTCTTTCTCTAACATGTGAGTAAGAGAGGGACAGGGAGGGAGTTGCCGGCCACATATTGCAGTGAAAATATGGCCCGTTTAGAAGCCCCATTATAGTACAGTTACCACAGTTGCCACATTAAGGCAAAAATATTACATCACAGATTTGAAGCATTCTAAATACAATTGCAATTTTACAGGCAGCAAAAAAAAGTTTTGAAAATCCGTTGCTTTACCAATAACCAGATAAAAATAAAACCTGGCAGTTTCAAAGAAAGGCTTTCCTGATTACGAGTAACTTAGCAGAAAAGGAACTTCTGCATGCAAAAACGCAGCTCGGTAAAAAATGCAATCAGCCACCGCATTCAACTCTGGTGCCAGTCCAATTTTGAATTATTCATCCATTGTATAGTATTTGAGATCGGAAAATCAGCTTATTGAAAATGGTAGGTACTTACAGCACACTAGACTTGCGAAATACACTTAAGGTGTTTAGGATTAAGTAACTAGGCTATTGTCAAGAGCTAGGAGTAGTCCATCACCGAAGGCTCCTTCAATGCCAAGCGAATCTCGCCCTTTCGGACTGGCTCCTTCCAGAACGTTTGAGTAGTATGCAATTGGCTGTCGTCGCGCGCGCATCCCTTCCAGCCGCTGAGACATATATATCACGGTGCTTTCGTGGCTATATACTTTTACCGCTTTCTATGTTGTGCTTTTACCCTAACCTGTGCTGAATCAAGATCGAGGCTTATAAGACCTAGGCATAGCAGAAGGAGAAAGGAGCTGGGCTTTCACCACATCACAAGCTGCTGCTATTGAGGTGCACAAGGTGAGTGGGTTGCTCTTTTCTCTTGCTGATCGCCTTGGTTACTTTCTCTGGGGAATTCATGCTTTCCAACCCCCCTTTCGCTGAGCTATCGAAGAATCTGTAACATAAGGGGTTACCTCGATTCTACGCAAACCACGCCCTCGCATTTGAAACATCTATTTTTTTATAGACAAATGATAGTTTTATTTAATTTAATAAATACACCACTATAATTAAACTTAACTAAAACTAAAATACATCTAAATAAAACTAAAATATATCTAAAAATGGCCCCTGCGGCATGGTACCGAAGACGCTGGCAGCATTTCCCGCTGGATCGCCAGGCCGATGCGTTGAGCGAGGAAACTGCCAGCTCTTTGGTCTCCCGTGGCGTCTCTGAGCCTCTTCGACATATCCTTAAAGAGGCTCAGAGCGCCAGGGCCCCACGGACCTAGGGTTTCGACGCCGAATGGAACAAAATTATACTCGGCGCCGAGACCACTGTATTTGCCCACCTTGGCTTTCTCAGCCGCCTCTGCCGCTGCCGCTGCCCTCACGGAGGTTCGGTGGAGATGCGACGGGGCTTGTGTGTCTACGCAGGTTGCATCCCACACCAGCACCCGTCCCATACTCCACGGAATCAGAGACACACCGTCCGGTCTCTTGCCATCGTTTCTAGAGATGTCGGTTGGCTCTAGAAGAGCCGGCACACCAACCGACGCAAGAGGCCGGCGGATTATGTCATTTAGGGCAGCATGCCTGGAGAAGCGGCCTGCGCTTCGCTGGCAGGACAGACCGTGGTGCCCTAGTCGGTCGACATCGCTTCCGCAGGAGCAACGATGTGGGGCGCAGACCGGGACCCCAAGGCGAAGAGAAACTGAAATCTGTAGGGTGTTGGGTTCTAAAAAAGTGCCTATGTTTGGAGATGGGTGTGCTTGGAGCCAGTACCCGGCTTCCTTCGAGCTTACAGCCAAAAATCTGGCTCGCCCCTCAGTGTTCGATTGATAGACAAATAGAATTCCGTTTGTCCTTCATCTAACCTGATGGAAAGTTAAGACAAGGCCTAAGCATCGGTTACACGCTAAATCTGGCGTTAGTTCAGTCTGGAGTGATGAAAAGTTCTGACTGATGCTTGAATGGCGGACCATGGACACGGTTACAAGATCAGTCCAGACTGACAGCAGACTGATAAAAAGTGCGAACAGTCGCCGTTTGGACACTGAACACAACAGTCATTTTCATTAAGATGGATCATGCACATCCAGAAAATGCCTGTTCACTCTTACATTAAGGTTGTAATGATCCCCTGAAATACAGACGCCGGAAGAGAATTCTAAATTGAGGCAGTGCGAATCAATAAGGATTCTGTGCATGCCCTAAAAATTGTGACGTGTTTTGTTTCCAAGTCGTGGGCACAACACAGGGGCAACGATTTATGGGTGTTTCAAAGAGCAATAATGTAGTGTGTTGTAAAACTCTTTCTTGAGCCATAATAATTCACTTTTTACAACAATTTCGACAGTTATTTTCATACTTGGCCCTAAAACCTCCACGTTTTTATTGCAAAATTACGCATAAATATTTTCGTTTCTTGTTCTCGCGCCTATTAAACCGCGTCTGGTGAAGAAACTCCTCGTTTCTATCAGTTCTTTTACATAATATGTATGATTACCTCAGAGCATAGAATTCTAGAGAGATGACAAGCCGCCGGCGGCCGTGTCGCAGCTGTATGCTCAATGGGCATACACTGCCATACTGTGCACGCGTGCTGATCGCAGAGAATATTACGTTTTTTCCCAAAATGCCTGATATGATGCGCGTTTATTGTCAAATAAGCGTGTAGGTATACAAGTGTGTGTGTTTTAGATGTGTGCGTGCTTTGTCTTGTCAATTACTTGGGCGTTGTGTGGGTTAATGTACTTGCGACAGGCTCACTCTGTACAAATCGGCCGCCATGTCCGATCTCCTTATATTCATACATCTGTGATGATTACCCATTGTGCTCCTACTAATCACTCAGGCTGGTCCTCTGTAGGTAATAAATAATATTAGACAGTCCATTAATTACGATCTGCGTGCCATGGGAGTATTGGGAGTCATTATTTTATTCCTGCGCTATTACAGAACACTCCTTCAAGGGAATGACCTCTTGAGAGCTCTTCATATGTAATTCATAAAGTATGTCTTAGTTGTATAAATAGTAAATTGTACAAGTGCATAAAACACGTCATTTTATCCTAGACAATTTGAAGATCGTTATAAATCGAGGATAAAATGAGTTTTATACACGAGTTATATACATGTACCTACCTAACTATCTACACACTGAGTTCCACTTTGATAAATTATGTCAAATAAAGTGGCCCGCTTTATGCACTTCTTGGTGCATAACAATCTACTATTATATTACGCATTATTTTACACCACCTTTAATTACATAAAAAACCGATCATAGTACGAGTATTAGTGTACGAGTAAAAGCTGACATTTGGGATTCGCGAATCGTCGAACCGCTTCAATTCGACCCAAATTGAATTGAAGCGCTTCAAATCGAATTGAAGCGGTTCGACGATTCGCGAATCCCAAATGTCAGCTTTTATGAAATTACTGTTTTTTGCGTTTTGGTTCCATATTATTAAATAAATCGAAGAATATAGAAATGGAAAATGCACACATGGGAAGAATAAGCGCGGTAGATAATCACGTTGAGGTAATAATTTTCTTCATTTATTTGATTATTTTCTACTCCATATTCGACATTAGCAGCCGGAAAAATAACTATCTGATGTAATTCTGTGCACCTTTTTCAGATAACCTTTGTGGTTTCAAACTTTTACCCCTAGCCCTCTTCTGAAATATATGTTTTACTGGCGACGCATTTAAGTGTATGTGCAAAAAGACGTTCTTTTTTGGGAATTTGAAATACGTAAACCGCTACGCTTCCTACACGGATCTGTTTAGTATCGTCCCTGAATGATAAGGTTTTTTTTTATAATAAGTGAATTAATTATTAGGAACATACGGGAGTGTACACATTATTTGACTTTTGTTTTATAAATATCCATTTTGTTGACAGAACTTATATGCTACGATTTTTATTACATTGCAATTATTATATTAGTAATACGCGCAGTTTATATAATGATGAGACACAAGTAGAAATTTCAGTACCGGCACAAAGTCGCAATATAAACAACAGTCCACTTTGCAAAATTAACGTTCGAGTGCCATGACTCACGCGCACGAGTGGAGGCAGCAGGCAGGAACTTGTGAAAACATTACAAATGCAAAATTATTCTTATCGCTTTTTATGACTAATTTGCACTTAATGCACTAATACTCGTACTATGATCGGTTTTTTATGTAATTAAAGGTGGTGTAAAATAATGCGTAATATAATAGTAGATTGTTATGCACCAAGAAGTGCATAAAGCAGGCTACTTTATTTGACATAATTTATTAAAGTGGAACTCAGTGTGTAGATAGTTAGGTAGGTACATGTATATAACTCGTGTATAAAACTCATTTTATCCTCGATTTATAACGATCTCCAAATTGTCTAGGATAAAATACGTGTTTTATGCACTTGTACAATTTACTATTTATACAACTAAGAAATACTTAATGAATTACATATGAAGAGCTCTCAAGAGGTCACTCCCTTGAAAGAGTGTTCTGTAATAGCGCAGGGGCGCAGCGCCTGGGGAAGGGCGGAGCGCAGCGCCTGGGGAAGGGCGTAGGATAGTTTTTATCCCGGAAGTGATCCCCTAAAGGGTTGAAATGGGGGGTGAACGTTGGTATGGAGCTACGATATAAACGAGTTCCACGCGTCGCGGGCAGAAGCTAGTCATAAATAATAACGTTTTATCCTACAATCAATTACTTGATAAGTTATTCTATAATGAGTTCTTTTTGCAAACTATTCGTATCAAACGAGAAACATTACGTTGGTGGTTATATTGTGATAACAATTTATATGATGTTTAGAAGACAAAATGTGGTCTAAAAGTACGAAATGCTTACACATGTTCAAACCTAACCTTAATTAAGTCGTAGTTATTCCTTAGGTATGTCGTGACGTCTTTAGACGTTGTGCACGTGAAGGTTCCTCTTTATTCTGTCGCTTCCGTAAAAACCAGTGCCTTGACCTATACTCAGGACTATGTATGTTACAACTGTTACAAGCCAAACCTGGGCTCTTTTGAGGTGATGAGGATTCTGTTGTGTGGCTTTTTCCAGTTAAATTCTAATACTGGCCGCAACGCAACAGTTTCAAAGAAAACCCACACATGTTTTAATATAAACAGTGTTATTGTATTTCCCTCTTTAATCACCAGCCAGGAATTCACACAAATTGTCTGAGTCATGAGAAATCATAATGCGCTGTGAAGTTTCAGGAACCCACTTGAACTGTAAATATAATAAAGGTGAATGAAGATGTGCCGTTTTGTATAGAAATATTATAAGGTGTCAGTATTAACATACTTATGTATACGATCAGTTGTCGTGAAACGAGTTCAATATGTGTCTAGGCTAGATAGAAAACTGCAGCATTAATGACTAGTGGCTCTATGAGTTGTTGAACCCGCAGCGTCATCACTACATAGTATAAAACAAAGTCGCTTCCCGCTGTCTGTCTGTCTGTCCCTATGTATGCTTAGATCTTTAAAACTACGCAACGGATTTTGATGCGGTTTCTTTGAATAGATAAAGTGATTCAAGAGAAAGGTTTATATGTATAATACATGCATGTACTGTTATACATATACGAGTAAACCCGTGTGAAGCCGGGGCGGGTCGCTAGTTAAAAATAAATTAAGATCGAGAAAAAATTTCGACATATAAGCTGAATAATTATCGAAGCTGCTCACCAAATTTCACGAGAATCGGTTGAGAAATGTGACCTGTAGAGGAGAACATCCGGACAGCGAGACAGCGGGTCACCCGGACATACGAAAGAATTTTGGCCCAAGCTGAAACGGAAAACTTCGTTCGCTTCGCTCGCTCGTTCAAATAGGTTATTCTATAAAGTGCTTAATAAACAGAAATGCACCGTTTAAATCTCGTTTCCACATAATTAGTGAACTCTCGTTTCTGTAGTACCTAGTTGAGTATCGCTCGGCACACATTTTTTGTAATTAATAGAGCAACGCGTTCTTTGTATTTTTTCGGTTAAAAATTACTGGCTCTTTTCTAGTTGGACGCGTACGCAAATAAATCAGAAATGATAACAAGTTTCGCAATTTGGTTGTGGCAAATTGATGTCGCAGTAGGTATTTTTTTAATTAACAGCGATTTATGAAAGTCTGATATTAATTGCTATGGAGCCCCGCACGCACTTCAGCTTATAGTTTACATACGAGAAATGCGTCTGATCTTTTGACAGTTTCAGTATGACGTAGATAGATAGATAGATAATATTTTATTCATCACTCAAGGTATACATTGTTATGCACGACGTAGAGAGTGATGTGGCTAGAGCAAATCGATTGTCATAATATCCGATTACGATTGATGGTGGCAAATAAAAGGAATCGATTGATTACAATCTAATATGTCGCTTTCGATCTATTCGTGGATCGACGTGATTCAACTATCGTGAAAGTAATTAAATAATACATTGTTATTATCCTATTCACAATTACATATTTGATTCATACCGATTAATTTCTAAATTGACAGATTCCAATCTATTTAAGGAGTGTAACACTAAAATTAAAAAAAAAGTCGTAGGACGTAATTATTCGCATACCGAGTTTTCAATGCTAATATTGCTAATTTCTGTACAAATAAGCCGTAAAAAAATATTACAATCATTTTATAAGTGCTAAAAAGAGCGTGCATGGAGATTGGACTTTGTTTCGTAACTCGTAAGCTATTGAAACTTTTTTTAATTATTTCGATGAGCAGTGCCAATTCACGTTATATGGGTGTCGCGATGTGTCAAAAGACCAGTCGCATTTCTCGTAAACCATAACAGTACATTACTGCAAAGGCTGGGGAAAATAGGGATTGCCGGCCAAGTAGAATCCCTTTTCACGCCGAGCCGTTGCCTGTTGCCATACATACGGCAACAGGCAACGAAATAAAATAAAAACTCGCATGTACAGTCGCCATCACATACATAGGTACCTACACTATAGGTGTTCAAAAATATCGGCACATGCACCCTAATGCCTTGAATATAGCGGTGTGTTCCGATGTTTGTGTTTTTTCAAAAATAATTGACTCATCTGAAAAGTCTGCAACTTTTTTCTGGTGCTAAGGAAGGTTATTCCTGTCACCAAAAAAAAATTCAGACATCTCTAAAATTTTTATCCATTCCGCATTGTGAATATCACATCACACGCATCTAACATTTATATTTAAGCTATTGCTCATGCGGTCGAGAATAGTCGAGATGCGGATAAAAGCATTAGGTTGTATATCCACCGGAGATGTTCGAAGCTGTGTTTTCATGTTTGACACCTCGTATGATAAACAGCTCGGTTTCACTTGTATGGAAACAGGGCTTATCATTTGTCTGATGGATTCCCACCTTTAGAGTTTACCCTGCATAACGACATATATTTATTTTAGGTTCTGTTGTGCACGATAAATGGGCAATAGGAATGATAACTGATAATCAACAACTTTTTATGGAGCGTTTGATACGCTCTGGGAAATGACAACTCAATTTTCTACGGTCTAACAGTGTCCATTTTTGGACGTGTCTAATGTAATGGATACTCGTATTTTTATGTCATATTGTTTTCATTTAGTGACATTTAGTTCTGTTAAACTGCAGCTTCCAAATAATTGTTGTTGTAAGATTTTTTTTATTTTTATTGTAAATTATTGATTGACATGTACGAGTTTAAGTGCCCTTGTGGCCTAATTGCAGAATAAATGTTTCATTTAGATTTTTTGAAAAAAAAAATTGCGTAGGTATTTTCGTATTTTATTACTTTAGTCAAAATAGTTAATTTTATTGTTGTCAAATAACGCATTTCGTTACCGCTATATGTATAAAACCAGGCAGTTTCGAATTCGGCATGACTTGGACATGTCATTCCAATTATTTTGTCTATGATACTTGCTCGCAGAATTTTGATTTTTAACTGACTGACTGACTGACTCTGTCCTTTGACTGTTGACACTTACATTACATCGTACTTGAACATCGATCGCTGTAATGTCTTTCACAAATATCTTCATCATTCTGCTAACGGAGATCGCGATCATTTGTTTTCACATCCAATTTGTTGTGAAAAAGTTTAAATTCTTTTATTTATCCAAATATCATAAACCCTCCATGATGCGTTCAAGAACCGCACATTATGACCACCATAAAAATAGACAGTTTTGTTAGAACAAATTTCTTATCTGTGAAAATGTTATTATTGCTATAACATCGATTTCGATAATATTATTTCATTCAAATTTCGAACGTCTCTGAAAAAGAAAGAAATTTGATTTAACCTCTATTCTAATATCAGTCGAGATGACGTTAAGTTCGAAATGAATTGTCAATTTGCATACAAATTTGACAAATGTCGCACGTAAGTAAGATATCGAACGATATGATGGTTGGATTAGTTGGATCCGACTCTAGTTTGTCTCTGAATTCAAAAAAACTATGACAGCTGCCAGAAAACAACGCCGCGATGCCGGTCATAATTAGCGGCTCCTGAATGCATCATGGAGGCTTATGATATGTGGATAGATAAATTAGTGTATGTAACTGTACATAATTAGGCATTAAAACACTCGTGTGATGTTATTATGAAACTCGCCTTCGGCTCGTTTCATAAACCCACGCTCGTGTTTAATACCCTTCATTATGTACAATCACATAAACTACTATTATTTTATCTCAACCGTGTGGGGCATCCATAATAGCACCACTGCTTTGTAGTGTTGCTATATTATTGCCTGCTATGAAGTATGTGGTGTTGTGTTCCTGGTGGTGAGTAAGGTCGCCAGAGCTCCCTAGGATGCGCTGCGTTGGGAGTGAGGGACCTGCAGGTCTCTATCTGCCAACACAGCGAATGTGTGAGCAAGTGAATAAAGGGTCGGCAACGCGCTTGTGATTCTTCTGGAGTCACAAGTGTCCATAGGCGACGGTACCAGCTTAACATCAGGCAGGCCGTAAGCTTGTTTGCCACCGTCGTTATAAAAAAAAAAAAAAGATGTTTATCGGTTTACTAGTGTAAGGTTTCGTTAAATAAAACCACACGATTTCTATAAATATAAGTAAAAATGCAAAAATAAAGGGTAGTCGGCCGGCCGTTCTGACGACAGAGCGGGGTACTCAGGGCAATGACTGGCGAGACGGGACATTCTGGGTCGAGCGTTCGAACTGAGCGGACGCGCGAGAAGTAATAGTGCTATTTCGCTATACGTTTAAACTGAGTTCATAATAATAAGTTTGGTGGCTTGTGATAGCCTTTATAAGTTTAGAGGCTTATGGTAGCCTTTATAAGATTGGTTGGCGTTTATAAGTTTGGTTGGCGTTTATAAGATTGGTTGGCGTTTATAAGTTTGGTTGGCGTTTATAAGATTGGTTGGCGTTTATAAGTTTGGTTGGCGAAATATAAGTTTGGTTGGCGAAATATAAGTTTGGTTGGCGTATTACAAGTTTGGTTGCTGAGATGCCTTGTACGTGTAAAATGGAATAAATACGTGAATTGGTTCAAAGTGTTCCTTATTTCTGAGATCCCTTAAACTAGTAACAAAGATAAACGAGTTAACTTGGTAACTCAACTCTGTAAAATTGTACAGAATTCCGCTCACCGACTTTTAAACAACAATACGTTAAACTGTGCCTCGCTCTCGCTTTTAAGAAGATTAAAATCTTCATAGTAACTGATGTCTTCGTTGCTCGGGATAGCGTTTAAGGAAATCTTTTGTGTGGTCAAGATGCTGTTGGGTGACGCTAAGCTTAAGCATAGGTAAGTAGGTTATGTATGCACACATTCAATTCTCTTCTTATTTAATTCTGAGAATCATTCGTGGCTTTGCCTTGGTTATGTATGAGGATAATTTGATACAAAATCAAATCTTATTAATCATAAAAAAAATACAACACACTGTCGGTCAGGATTAGTTTTTTTTAATAAATCAAATTTGTAAAGTTATGCAACACATCTTACAGAATGATTTTCTCATAACGTTGGTCGACCAACCCATACTTCAGTAAAATGCAATCGACTCTGCTATTCCGAGCAAAATACAGTTTCGAATTTTTACAAACAATTTCGTATAAATCGTTCGGCTATAAATTTTGTTCACGCTGTGCATTGGTTCACACACATTCCACGAGATTTCATCGGAAGCTCTCATACCCTTTGCATTATTTTCGAAACTGGACTTTATTGTGCAATGCGCGAGATTACTTTTCCATAACATATTCGACGAGATACGAGTTTGTGTAGATTAACAGCCTGTATTCGGATAACGTCATCCGGTTGTGTGCTCTGACAGGTCAGAACTTTGTAGTTATTAATATTTTTATTATTTGGTTTATTATTTCAATGGAAGCCATTTAATATTTTGACATATTCGATGCCTTTATTTTTCGTGTTTAACATGTAAATACTGATGTCATATATATAGCAAATTTAAGGTGACCAGTGTTCGCTATTATTAATGTTTAGCACTTCGTACGTTATCTTATTAACAGTGTTTTAATCATTACACGATGTCTCATCCTTCACTCTTTTCCTTTTCCTAAATTCCATGTGTAATAGTAGGTCCATTAGGCACCAACACACACGGCACGGACTAGGCCCAATTTTTACATTTCGATTATTGATTAGTGCGAGTGCATACATTTGTACCAAATGCAATCGTATGCACACAAATCCAAATGTAAACAGGTTCTAAGGCTTGGGTCTCCGATTGAAGCTGCACACCGCGTAAAGTGTCCACTTGTATGGAAGTGCAACTACTTTTCTGAAGAGCCAACCGCCAACCGGAGGCCACAAGGCCTCAGTCCATGGTATGAAAGCATTACAGTTCTATAGAACGTGACGCTAAAAGTAGCGTGCGGCGTAAACCGGAGACCATGGACTAAACCTGTCATGCTGACACTTCGCACCAAGCCATGCTGTATAGAACTTTACAGCATTTCAGTTTCAGTTCGCAGTACAGTCACTGGCATAAATACATGATGGAACAAAGGCTGGAAAAATATCTGATGACAACTCTATTCCTAGAGCCGTTAGTGTGTCAGAAATGTTTGCGGGCTTTGATTCATCATATATTGATGCGTGACCTTACAAGGTGTTGACGGCTCGTAAAGTAATTTACAGCATTTTAGCTTAAGACTGTGTTTAGCTGTGTGTAACGGCGCTAACAGACTATAGGCCTAAGTCCTCGTGTCCGTGTCTAATGATCCGTTTAAACATCCAGCCATATCGTGAAGCTATCTCGTGAAGTGTAAAGATGTGTGGCAGTGTGTGACGCTGGAGATGTAGACGGTGACGGATGGCGGGTAGCGCGGCGTAGCGCCCGCATGGGGCAGACGGCGAGTATGTGCCGCCTTAACGGATCATGTCTCCACCACAAGAAAAGTAAGTCTAACTAATAGAAACTAGTCTTAAGAGGTTTTATCGACATTCCGGATGAAACAATCATCATCATCATCATCATTTTCAGCCTGTAATCGCCCACTGCTGAGCATAAGCCTCTCTTCGCGTACGCCACTTATCCCGGTCCCGTGCTAGTCTCATCCAGAAATGACCCGCGTTCTTTTTTATGTGAAACAATACAACCGACCAACTCCACGGACTCGGATGTTATTCAATTCAAATTATTTGTTTCAGACTCATGTCCATACCATGTTAGTTATAATAACAATTAAAACTTTAACTATGTTAATAATGTACAAATAATTAAGATTGAATGTCATAGTGAAAATTATAAAAGCAAATTAGATGTCACAACAAAAGATCGCAATCACGAATTAAAACATACTACATTACATTAAATTATACACTGAAACTCTTGAGCCCATGTGTAGGGTGTTCCAGTGTCTCCATACCATACTGCGCAAGAAAAACTCTCCCAAATCAGCTGAAGAAGGCTGTTGAAACTGCAGCATGCGGGAGGCGGTTCTGGTTCTGATAATGGCACTGAAACCATCGACCCGTGAGGACATATCAGACGTGCTGCAGTACCGAGACAGACCCGTCAACCCTCTGAAGCCGTTGTTATTGAAAGTCACCATCCTCCTATCGTTGACCTCCTTAACGATACAAACTGACTTACTATCGACCACTCCACAGGAGTCAAGACCGTAGGTCGATCACGTAACGCATTGTACGCGCGTCAGGTAGGTCTAAATGTCACTTTTTATATGGAAAATTGACAGTTAAGTTGTACCAACGCGCGTACGGAACGTTACGTGATTACCCCTCCGAGCCCCTTCAGGACGCAGGCAAATCTTAAATATCTCTTTCTTTTCTCCGGCGCGTCCCATTGAGACGCGCCGGCGTCCATGCGCTTATAGTGGCGCTCGCCTCCAAAAACAAGTGGGAAACAGAAAAAAAAAACCTAACGTTTTCCCGCTTATCTATACTAGTTCTACGATGGTGACTGTCATTTAACCTCTAACCTCAGATGATACTTTATATAAACCCACAAAGCTACAATCTCAGACTTTTCCTCTTTAACCGGCTTCAAAAAAAAAGAAGGTTCTCAGTTTTTGTTATATTTGTATACATAAATCACTACACTCACGAGCAGGGCCCGTAATTTTCATGCCGATGACATCAATTTGACGTCACACTGCATATAGGCTGATCCCAAATAGGTTTATTGAAATTATTAATCATTAGTTGTCAATCATTTTAATCATGTACAAATTACTTCAACAGTAATCTATTCACACGTGGAATAATTAATAGGTACCTACTTGATACGTGAAACGTAAATTAAACTATTTGTTTTGTTTTATACATACAATTTCAATCATACTCTATGCAGCGTGACGTCATTTTTGCGTCAACGGCGTGATAAGTACGGGCCCTGGTGGTAACAATACCATTTAATAAAATGTATGTATAAAAACAAAACAAATAGTTTAATTTACGTTTCAAGTATCAAGTAGGTACCTATTAATTATTCCACGTGTGAATAGATTACTGTTGAAGTAATTTGTACCTACATGATTAAAATGATTGACGACTAATGATTAATAATTTCAATAAACCTATTTGGGATCACCCTATATGCAGCGTGACGTCAAATTGATGTCATCGGCATGAAAGTTACGGGCCCTGCACGAGCAAAATAATTGCATCACTTTGCAATTTTTCATCTGCATCCTGTAACTTTGTAAATTGTACCAAATGAAAGCTGACAATATAACGCAGTAGAAAATGTAAAAGTTTTCAAGGAAATCCCAGCCTTTGCATGGATCTTATCAACTTCCTGACGTAATTCTGAGGGATGGCATCCCACTCCTCCAGCAATGACAAATATTTATAAAATGACAGGTGTCACGGTGTCAGGATAGGCTCCTTATCTGCCGGCTACCGTACCGTACATCGACAAGGGCCGTTCGTCACATGAAAAAAGGTTTCGTTTAATTCAACTAGTGAGCGTATTCCACTTGCCACGCAGGAGAGGCGGGTGACGTGTCTCCTGGGTGATTTATTATGCTACGTAGCTCGCTCTTATCCTAGTTTTTCGCAGTGTGTGTAAAAATTTTGCTTAAAAATGTACTTTGCTAATTCTTAAAAATGCATCAAAAATATCTGGATAAATATTCAGTCAATAATTTCAGTCGAGATAATTTTAACTCATCATTAGAAGTCCAATATCTAAATATTCGTTGTTATTTTAGCTAAAGTTCAACCCCCTTCCCCTTATTCATAAAACTTAGTAAACTTCTGTTTACTCAAAAATGTTGTCACTGTTTCACAAACGGAAATGTCTAAGTGACAGATTAGACAAAAGACGATATTTTAACTCAAATGGGTTTGATGAACGTTTATTAATACGAATTATTCCATATAAGTATTTTAAGTATGTTAGAATTTAATTAAAGTTGAGAATTTGTAGGCTTCATTTTATTTTTCTCTATAAATAATTTCACACGAGCAAAAATAGTCTTAAATATTTAGATTATCTCCTACATATTTTATTCTTAAAGCGGCTTAAGCTTTTAAAGAAAGAAATAAACAAGTAAATAATACCGAAGGAGGAAGTTGTTTTCCCTGTAAGATAAATAAACGGAGGGGTTGGCATCAATCGGCCACGATATCGAGTTACCGAGTCGTCAGTAAGTAAACCTCAGACTCAATAACTATTCCCTTTGTTGGGTTTGCTGGAATCTAACTAAAGGTCTCTAATATTATAAAAGAAAATACAACTTTAAATGGATGACGGATTGAATTTTGTCACACAAATTTGTTTTGGTAGAGACAAATTATAATAATGAAATGGAATTTGGAAATATTATCGCAATAAAAAATAACGGTAAAATAATGTACTAATAATTAAACAGTTGAACTCACGCCATGTTTCGAACTCTTCGGGAGTTCTTCTTCAGGATGAGTGTTTTCGCGGCGGTGTCGCCTGAATGCGTAAGTTCAACCGTTTAATGTCTCACGAAAGTTTAAATTCAAATACTGTAAAATTGTAGTTAGTACAGTAAATTTACGTCAAAATAAGAAACAAAATGTATTGGCAAAAAAATACAACTCTGTGTAAAAAAAAAATCTTCTCTTAATTCTTGCTTTTAATTGAATGTTATATAACGCTTTATGTTTTCTCCATACATATACAATTAGACAAATATTTCACATGGCTGATTTTCGTTACACATAGGGCGCGTTCGATTAAAGTCTATGATATGTTCATGATAGTCATGATTTCAGGGAGTACCTAACTGTTAATGAGATACTGATCTAAAACTCTTCATCGTTAGTGAGTGAACATGAACATGTTATGATATGATCACTTCAACCTGTTTAGATTAGACTTGGTATTTATTTCATGATAAAAAAAATACATTAGAAAGCATACTTGTCAGAAAAATAAGAATTTTATCACGATCGTCAAAAATAAAGAAAAATTTAACTTATGCTACGCTTAAATCAGCCCAGCAGTAAAAAAAACTTATTATGCTTTGCTGGTTCACTAAGAATTGAGTATCGGTACACTTCGGCGCGACCGTAACCACGTTACGTAATTTGTGTATAAATTGCTCTCAGCGGTCGCGTGTTCGGTCACAGTATTAAATAATCGCACTTGCATGTCATGCTCAAAACGGAAACTTCCATTCTAAATTGTCATACACGTCACCAACGTGCGATTAATTCTACGGCTGTACTGGTACGAATGAGTGTAAATACTGACATATGGCACTGTTGTTAGCTTCTGTTTATCCAAAACAAAATGGTTATTTTACTCCGCAATACTCGACCGTGATAAGACTGATAAGTTTGAGAATGGTTGTGACAGTTTTGCCATAGGTATAAGTCATAAGTCATAAGTCATAAGTCTTTTATTTATAATATTATTAATATTACATGTCATTGTATTAGTTTAAATTAAATTTATATACTAAGTGTGTTAACATATAACATTCTTATTCTGGTAACTCATAAAAATCTTTAATGTCATAAAAAGAGTGCGTGAGAAGCCACGATTTTAATTTTCTTAAAAAAGTTGAGTTACTACCCGCGCATTTTACATTTACTGGTAGTTTGTTAAATACTTTTGGCCCCACGTGAGAGATGATTTTACTTGACTTGGTCAGTCGAGTGGTTTGTGTGAGGAGCTGGTTCTGGGACCCCTGTCTTGTGCGAGTTATCTTTCTGCGGGGAAACGTGTCAATGTTTTCTTTGACGAATTTAGCGACGTCATATATGTACTGCGAGGGCAGGGTGAGTATATTGTTTTCTCTAAAGAGATTTTGAGCTGAAGTGCGTGGAGGGACAAATGAGATGATACGTACGGCACGCTTTTGTAGTATGAATACACGTTGCCACTCTGCGGCCGTACCCCACAATTCGAGACCATAGTTCATAACTGAGTGGAATAGTGAATAGTAGCATGATCTGAGTTGTTTTTTGGGTAAAACGTGTGCCAATCTGCTTAGAGCGAAGCATGCGCTAGACAGCCTACCACATAAACTGTCTATGTGTGCATCCCATCTGAGTCCAGAGTCTAATGTTATACCGAGGAACTTGGTATGTCTTAATTGTGGCAACAAATTACCGAGGATGCTTATATTTAGTGGATCTGGAGGTCGTCCGCCTAGATTAATGTGCAGAATCTGAGTCTTTGATCTTATTCAATATGAATTCATGTAAAATGTTATCAAAAGTAAATAGTTTTACTAAATGAAACGTTTCTATATCATATCCAAGAAGAAATCTTCTTCTTTATCCTCGCCTTATCCCATTTCAGTTGGGGTCGGCTCTCCTAATCATGTTTCGCCAGGACATTCTGTCCTGGGTCGTCTGTGGGTCTATTTGGGCTGCACGTAAGTCCTTGTCAATGACTGATTGCCATGTGAGTCGGGGTCTGCCACGGCCTCTTGAACCAGCTTCCAAGTTAAGCACACTTCGTGTCATATGGTCATGTGGTCTTCTCATGACGTGCCCGTACCACCTCAACCTACATTCGAGCAGTTTTTCCGGGATTGGTCTCACTCTGAATGTGCCGCGAATGTGATCGTTGCGTACTTTGTCAAGGAGCGTCACTCCTCCTGACCACCTGAGCATTTTCATCTCGGCTACATGCATCTGATGTTCCTGCTGCTTTTTCAGTGGCCAGCATTCCGAGCCATACGTTAAGGCTGGTCTGACGGCAGCTTTGTAGACGTTTCCCTTAACCGGTATGGGCATTCTTCGGTCGCACAACACTCCTGACAATTCCCTCCACTTCATCCATCCGGTATTTATTCGATTTGTGAGGTCGTTTTCTATAGCTCCGTCACTCGACAATATAGAGCCAATATCTAAGAAGAAATAATCAATTAATTCACAATAAGGATTTAATTTGTTTAGTCGAGTAAGAATCCATTTGCCGAGAATTAAAAACAAACCAGTATAATCAGGTCAATTTAAGAATGCGCCGAGTCCATACATACACCTTGCTGCAAGGTGCCAGCGTGTCTTAATCGTTATGTTATAAAACACGCGTGTTTAATACCCAGGATTATGAGCCTAAAAGCGGCACAATAAGAGGCACGTTACGAGCAAATGTGTTGAAAATTAATTTTTCTACTTACTAACATCGCAATTTCAATGCCAGTGTTTAAATATATTGCACAAATACCTGTTTACTGTAACATCGCAGTGTGATAATGTGATAAGTATATGCTAATTTACCACCGATCTAAATATAAACAGTATTTAGTAAGTTCCTAGTTCTTATTTACTTAGGCAAAATCGTTAGTCATGTATCTCGTCATTTGATCTATTACCTGGTATTTCTGACCTCTACGTAGGTACCTCTACAGAGAGCTATTATGTGAATGATAAATTGGATTGACTGTCCAATACACACTGTTTACTGTACATTATTTGCGTCTTTCATAGTGTTATTTCTTCTTTTTTTTTACTTATTTGCTTCACAATTCTGTTCCTATAATTCAAAGAACAGAAAAGCTAAAAAAAAAATTATAGAGTCAATTCTCAAATTTGTTGGACACGGGCTCCTAAACTCACCATGCTGCGTGTCGTGCGTTGTCTCCCGTTCTAACAATATAACTTTTTATTTAGTGCGATACGTAGAACACGGTACAAATATCGCCTCAAATCGCCCACTCCATCATTGTCCCTTGCAAACCAAAGTAACTTGGGGACATTACTTGTATTTCTTTTCCAAGGTGAAACCATTTCGGCGATGTCCCGAGGGTATTTCCTTTATATTGTTTATTTACGATGATTAAACTAAATTCTCTATTTGATTACTTGTGTGCCATTTCTCACTGAAATCCTGACCTCTTTAAGTTTAACCCGTAAGATAGTGGGTTCCACTTAAATATTTACCTATCCTCTTAAGCTTATTTACATAAATATTGCAAGCCACCGAGGGGACCGCTCGAGAATAAACAAACGGAATATATTATTTAGAATTTGGTTGGGATCTACATGAAATTCGTCGGAGCGTTTTCTTAGTTTAACGTTAAATAAAATGCTTTTCTACGGTACCTTAAGTGGAAAGGTTACATGCTTTTAGAGTAAATCTACTTGACACATTGGGGAGATTAAGTTGTGACTTTGTTTTAGGGTTTTGTGTTGTGCATTTTCTGTTTTAAGATTCAAAGAATAAATAGGTACTTAAAATATAAGATGCTATTTAACATGCACTAGCTGTAACAGCAGCATAATTATATTAAGATCTTTGATCATTTGCTTTTGTTAAAAAATATTTTAGATTTTTGTATTGAAACCTATTTTAGGCGTCATATAATTTCGCTTTTCATATCGAAAGTATGTACTTAGACGACCGCTTTAGCCTAGTTGGTAGTGACCCTGCCTACGAAGCAAGAGGTCCTGGGTTCGAATCTCGGTAAGGGCATTTATTTGTGTGATGAGCACGAATATTTGTTCCTGAGTCATGGATGTTTTCTATGTATATAAGTATTTATTTCTCTATATAAGTATCTATATCGTCGTCTAGTACCCATAGTACAAGCTTTGCTTAGTTTGGGACTAGGTTGATTTGTGTAAAATATCTAGAATATTTATGGAGTTTTATAATTCATTCGCTTGAGAAGTTCCGAGATTTTGAAAGGTCCTTTGGTTTACCGTTGACTCTGAAGACAGATGTTTCGCTGTATTGTGCCGCCTATTGTCGTCTAATCCTTTTGAGATTCTTCCGAGTCGACAACAATGCCTTCATCAAAATTCAGAATTTATCGTCCTAATCTATAGCTATTAATGTAATTTCTATTCATTTTGATTTAATTTAATTTAGAATTACGAAGGGATTCTAACGTTAGTCACGTTTGCATTACTCGTGAGTTAGAATTTTGCAAACTGCAATCTTATTTGTAAAGTTAGGAAAGTTTTGAATTTCTATGTTATTAAAACTTTTTTAATTTAATTTTACAACGTGTTGTTACTTTTCACAACTTGCCTACTTTGAGCTTAATAGGCGTAATACTGAATTATATGTCATGCATTTTGGCAGATAAGTTAAAATTAATATCATGTAACCTGTTTATGTAATAAAAAAAAAGTAATAAAAGTTATTAAAAAAAAGCGGCCAAATGCGAGTCGGACTCGCACATGAAGGGTTCCGTGAAATAAATTGCGGTTTACGATTTATGACGTATTAAAAAAAACTTACTAGATCTCGTTCAAACCAATTTTCGGTGGAAGTTTGCATGGTAATGTACATGATATATTTTTTTTAGTTTTATCATTCTCTTATAGGATAAGCTGTACTGTAAAAAGGTTTTCTTTTTATAAACAATTTTTATTTTATTTTATTTTAGAAGTTACAGGGGGGGGGGGGGGACACATTTCACCACTTTGGAAGTGTCTCTCGCGCAAACTGTTCAGTTTAGAAAAAAATGAAATTAGAAACCTCAATATCATTTTTGAAGACCTATCCATAGATACCCCACACGTATGGGTTTGATGAAAATTTTTTTTTTGAGTTTCAGTTCTGAGTATGGGGACCCCTAAAACTTAATGTATTTTTTTCGATTTTTGTATGAAAATCTTAATGCGGTTCACAGAATACATCTACTTACCAAGTTTCAACAGTATAGCTCTTATAGTTTCGGAATAAAGTGGCTGTGACATACAGACAGACAGACAGACAGACAGACAGACATGACGAATCTATAAGGGTTCCGTTTTTTGCCATTTGGCTACGGAACCCTAAAAGCACGACAGCTAGATCACACATTTAATGTTTATAGAAACACGTGGGTAGATCTGGTTCAGAGCGTTGTAAAAGAAGATCGATAATGGTAGGAGTTTATTGCCTTCCAATTGGATGTGTCCCGACCACTTCCCATATTGATGTTTATATTTCCCTTTGAGTTATTGCATTTGTTGTTTTTTTGGGACCATTTATTGCATGTGATTAGATATAAAATAAAATGTGGGTTAGATATAAAATACCTATTGCTTTAAACTTCCTTCCCCACCACCTTCCTCTCACTCTCCTCTTCCAAAGATTTAATTAGCAATAAAAAGGTACGTATTTGACTGAACCGTACTTGGGCGTGGAGTACTTGTTTGAAATATAAACGAGAAATCAATAAAAGTAATACGCTATCATATTTATTCAAAATCAATCCGTCAACACATGTACAAATATGACGTGTGAGAATTTTATTTAGTCTTATATTGACAAAGTTTAAATATAAAATCTATTAGCACCGCGCTTCGTGTAAACATGGCAATTTGGGTAGAATTAGCAGTTGAACGAACTTCACGTGACGTCAGCAGCTACGAGTGATGCAACGTCTCCGCTAGATGAGTGCATCGACTTGCATTTAACAACTTTATCTGCAAACCATTCTTAGCGTTATTTGCAGTTAGTTTCCTTTGCCAATGTGGCTACACTAGGTACCCTTTCTCTAGTGGGTTCAATGATAATTTCATGGTACATTGGCGTTTTCTTTCTCGTGTACGTTATGCGCAGGTTTGGAATTGGATAATAGTAGTGAGTACGGTTTTTCGCTGGTCTATGGTCAATCATCGATTAAAACCGATATTGAATGAGTGTACACTTATTGTGTTGACTATGTAAGATTTTAAACTGCTAAGGTCCCAAAGCGGACCCCGGGGGTGCCTTTAGGGTACAACCGGGAATACGTCAGGAGTGGTGATGAGACAAGACTTCAAACCAATCGAATGTAGCCGTCTGCCAAGCAATATTGTACAGTCACCGGCATAAATATATGATGGAACAATGGCCGCAAAAATATCTGATGACAACTCTATTCCTAGAGCCTTAAGAGCGTGTCAGATATTTTTGCAGCCTTTGATTCATCATAATATATGCGGCAACAGGTGACTCAATAGGCTTAAAATATCTTGATCGATATTTGATTTCGCTATACCAATAGTTATAATAACGCTTCCTAAAACAGATGAACATTTCAGATACAATACTCGCATTGCTCTATACATTTTCCTATCGTTACTTACAACTAGGGAATGCAATTACCGGGCAAATTTCATTACCGGTAAATTACCGACTTGAGTGAGGCAAAACCGGTTAACCGGTAAATTACCGGTAAATTCAATTTGGCTAATGAATGAATGAATGAAATTTTTATTTCGTGTAACCATGGACACATGTTGTTTCTAATAAGTAGCGTTATTTGACGTTGATTTATCGTAAAAATAAGCTATGATTTAGTATAAAGAGTTATCATGTGCCGTAAACGCCGTAATAAACAGATTCTTTTTTTTTTTGTGTCTACCGGCTAACCGGTTAACCGGTTTGCATTCCCTACTTACAACTATCACTTGGAATGGTCTCATTAGGAGACCTCCAAATGGTACTTATTAGGAAGCGGTTATCCGTAGATAGTTCGATAGTCAACGTCTAAGTAATTTGTGGGACTGTGTCGTCATCGCCGCAAACCAATTTAAACTTCAGGAACAAATTACCACAGCTTGCTTAACAATCACCAAAGCTACTTACGGTCATGGTTGAGCAATCTAATCTATTTTAAATGGGTTACCTGAATTAAACCTGGCCTGATTTGATGAGTTGCTTGTAGGTACCTAACTTGTACCTAAGTGACCTAAATGTATCGTATTCAAGGAGTACATATAATGATTATTTGAGTGCCGATTTGTATTTTAAAATTTCATCCGTTATATCTACTCTAGGATTTCCTAACAAAGCGGACGTCAGGCCCCTTTAGGGCACAACCGAAAAAAAAACGCTATCTAGGAGGATGATGATCCTCATAGTCATTTGCTAGAGTAAAGCGAACATATTAGAGTAGGGATAATTATGTAAAAAAACGCATGATATCCATACTTTCGGTAACTTAGCAAGATACCGGTTTTTAGGGTTCCGTAGCCAAATGGCAAAAAACGGAACCCTTATAGATTCGTCATGTCCGTCCGTCTGTCTGTCTGTCCGTCCGTATGTCACAGCCACTTTTTTCCGAAACTATAAGAGCTATACTGTTGAAACTTGGTAAGTAGATGTATTCTGTGAACCGCATTAAGATTTTCACACAAAAATCGAAAAAAAACATTAAGTTTTAGGGGTCCCCATACTCAGAATTGAAACTCGAAAAAAAATTTTTCATCAAACCCATACGTGTGGGGTATCTATGGATGGAAATTTTTTTGGGGTATCTATGAATAGGTCTTCAAAAATGATATTAAGGTTTTTTAAATAATTTTTTTTTCTCAACTGAATAGTTTGCGCGAGAGACACTTCCAAAGTGGTAAAATGTGTGCCCCCCCCCCTGTAACTTCTAAAATAAGAGAATTATAAAACTAAAAAAAATATATGATGTACATTACCATGCAAACTTCCACCGAAAATTGGTTTGAACGAGATCTAGTAAGTAGTTTTTTTTTAATACGTCATAAATCGTAAACCGCAATTTATTTCACGGAACCCTTCATGTGCGAGTCCGACTCGCACTTGGCCGCTTTTATTATCTTCTGTAGTGGTTTACTGAACGATTCGTGCGCCTTATCTTATTTGATTGTTGAAACACTTGTAATATTTACTAGTAATTTTATTTATTAGTATTTATAAGGTGCTCGTGCTCAGATTATTTATCAGAATCCAACATTTGACATGATTGTGATGTTTTAAAAAATCTTTTTGCCGATAGCCGTGTTTTAGTATGTTTGACACCTCACAAAGCTTAACAACTAGGTGTGAAGTAGGTATAACGCAGCTGCACACATCTCTTCTAGTAGCGAACAGCCCCTAGTTTAATATGAAAATATTTTAATGTTTGAACTGAAATTTTCGACAAAACAAGCATTCAATCAAAACGAAAAAAAAAACACTGAACTATCACATTCTCAATAATTTCCCTATTAAATTCAAACCTTTAAATCTGTTGCCATTTGGGTATACAAAACGTACAGCGTTTTCCCAAGCTTTCCCCTTATTTTAATTCATTGGGGACAACTGTATTAGTGCAAGATAATCTTAATCCGGTTGAATCCGAAGTAGTTCGTTGGCCCCTGAAGGAAGGCAGATGGAGTCGATCGATCTAACCACAATGCCCGTGTTAAAACGACTGATCGGGGACTTGAACACTGTTTACGATTTTACCTTCAGAGTTATAGGGGCGTAGAGATGTGTTTGATATAACTGGAGTGATATACTAGATACTGGGAGACAAAACCTGACGGAACAATGACGGATCGCGTGTAGTCACATAGTAAGACGGCCAATGTGTAAATCAGGAAGGCATATAAACTTGATTGTGAGTAGATAAAACCTTTTGTTCCGTAAAATGAATATTCCATCATGTTAGCTAGGGTATTGTCTATATAGCTAGTGCAACTTAAATATTCTCAATGCAGATGAGTCTAGGCAACATACAACCGTTGAGGTATACCTACGTTTCTTCGGCAGCATCATATTTAATACTCATAACAACGACGTAATTATAATTCGCAGTTGATTGCGTATAGGAACGACCATGCTGCAGTTTGACGTTGTTAATACGCGTTATTGGTGCGTAAATGCAGCATCAGCATTATTTAAGTAAGCTGCCGACATGATCGATAGGTATCTAGTGGTATGAACTGTTAGCCAATATTTCTCACTGATTCTCTAACTAAACCCAACGGCTAAACTTTGATGACCCTACTTGAAAAGTTACGCAACATTATTTCAGACATTACCTATTGTTACTGCAGACCACGTCGAGCTTCGTTCCACTCGACTTGCATAAACTTAATTTTCTTGTGCACTTGCACAAATTAAATAGCTTCGCTGAGTTTCTGCAACATTTAGTTATGACGCTTAAGATTGTGCAAAACGAGAAAGAAAGATCCCATAAAAAACATTCCATGTAAAAAATAGGCCAAGTCTCGAAACTCTTTCACAGTAAAAAGTGGTGAGAAATTTCGTAGAGCCAAGTCAGGCATTCTTATTAATCTTTATTTGCTTGCTAAATAAAATTCTGCAACTTGGGATTCACAAAACTTTACTGCATTTACTATATATTGCATAGGTACCTAAAACTATGTAAGTGTGATTGCCAAGTCACAAAATTTTATTTAGCAAGCAAATAAAGATTAATAAGAATGCCTGACTTGGCTCTACGAAATATCTCACCACTCTTTACTGTGAAAGAGTTTCGAGACTTGGCCTATTTTTTACATGGAATGTTTTTTATGGGATCTCATTTCTTTTTGTAGACTTTGTATGGGAATGTTATTTTACCAACCGCAAATAACGTTTGTATAGTTTTGCAGGATGGAACTGCAAAAGTAACTTTGTAATCGCATCTATTTCTATAAGATTACAAACTTAATTATGCAGTTTGTATATCTCTGAAACGGTGTCAAATTGCAATATTTTTTATGTTTTTTATGAGTTATTAGGCTAAAAACTAACAAAGTTTGAAATTTGGAGCTTGTGGGTCTGCTAGAAGTACCTTAGAATTAGCGTGATCATTATCAGTGAGTATGTCAGTGACAAAACTAACGAACTTTGACGGAGAATAGTTCTTAAACTAAAAGTTCAAATTGAATGTTATTAGTATTATATGTTAGCCATATTATGCCCTACATGTTCCTGAAAATTCAGGGTTCTAGCTTTAGCCAGCACAAAATTACAGGATGTTGAATATGGCCTGAATGGCTTCGAGAAAAGGATGGTACGGCCGTGCCTCTTTGTTTTGCTCGACTTGGCGGGGGCACTGCCGTGCCCCCAGATTTTAAAATGGAACGCGCTCTTTGTTACTTTTGAAGAAGACTTTTAAATAACTTAGTTGCTGACTCTTCCTTGTTGCCAACAGAACCTAGTTGGTTGTTTTATTGGGTTAATACTCGCTTATTTATACTATATTTACTATACTATACATATATACTATAACATAAATATCAGATTAGCATATTTTTTCTACGTCTATGTCGATGCGTTTCTCACTCTCTCACTTATTAAAGAGGATCCTTTATCTTATATCGTTGTATCATAAAAAGTTACAGGCTTTTTGTATGATTTGTTAAGGGCAAAAAAACTGGCCAAGTGTGAGTCGGACTCGCGCACGAAGGGTTCCGTACGATTATCTATAAAAATACTTATTTTATTCTGTTTTTAGTATTTGTTGTTATAGCGGCAACAGAAATACATCATCTGTGAAAATTTCAACTGGAACCATCACGGTATCAGTGAGATACAGCCTGGTGACAGACAGACAGACAGACCTACAGACAGACAGACGGACAGCGGAGTCTTAGTAATAGGGTCCCGTTTTACTTTTTGAGTACGGAACCCTAAAAAAGTACCTATCTACATTCATGCACGTACGGCCGAAGCGAAGAAAATTTAATAGAACCTACCGCAATGCATGTTCACTCGTTTCGTTTAAACTCGCTAATCTGCTGGGAATTCTTGTTTATTTGCTGTGTCTGTGTTTAATAATGGCAACATTTCGGTAAGAGCGCCGGCCATAAAGCATGATACGAAATGAGAACAGTGTGTGGCATACTAACCCGAAGTGGGCGAACGGGATTCAGCCCACAGGCTGCCATCATCGGCCATAAAGCAAATTCGTGTCAAGTCCGTTCGCACTTTACGAGCTGACGTCCGATATAGTTACGTGTAGGTAAATGTATTCACATAACATTAAACGTGTTGACTCGTACGTTCGTAAAATTAAAATTATATTACAATGACTTAACGCTTTCAAACGTTGGCTATGCGTAATGATATCATTGCTTCCAATGAGCATCGTGAAAAAAAACTCACATACTTACGTACTACAGTATAATTTAACTCGTTAAAGTTTCGAATGTATAATAACAATTATTTTGTGTTCAATAAAAAAATTAACTCAGAAAAAAACAATGCTATTTCCTGAATTACAATACTATACGCCAGTGCCCCCGCCAAGTCGAGCAAAACAAAGAGGCACGGCCGTAGCATCCTTTTCTAGAAGCCATTCAGGCGATTTTCAACATCCTGTAATTTTGTGCTAGCTAAAGCTAGATCCCTGAATTTTCAGGAACATGTATGGCATATTATAGCTAAATTACAATATCAATAACATTCAATTTGAACTGTTAGTTTAAGAACTATTGTCCGTCAAAGTTCGTTAGTTTTGTCACTGACATGACATACTCACTGATAATGATCACGCTAATTCTAAGGTTTTTCTAGCAGACCCACAAGCTCCAAATTTCAATCGTAATTAGTTTTTAGCCTAATAACTCATAAAAAACCTAAAAATATTGCAATTTCAGTCACGTTTCAGAGATATATAAACTGTATAAGTAAGTTTGTAATCCTATACAAATACATGCAATTACAAAGTTACTTTTGCAGTTCCTTCCTGCAAACGTTATTTGCTGTTGGTAAAATAACATTCCCATACAAAGTCTACAAAAAGAAATGAGATCCCATAAAAAACATTCCATGTAAATAATAGGCCAAGTCTCGAAACTCGTTCACAGTAAAACGTGGTGAGATATTTCGTAGAGCCAAGTCAGGCATTCTTATTAATCTTTATTTGCTTGCTAAATATTTTTTTGTAATTTTTTGTAAAATTTGTAGGTAAATGCAGTAAAGTTGTGTGATTCCCAAGTTTCAGAATTTTATTTAGCAAGCAAATAAAGATTAATAAGAATGCCTGACTTGGCTCTACGAAATATCTCACCACTTTTTACTGTGAACGAGTTTCGAGACTTGGCCTATTATTTACATGGAATGTTTTTTATGGGTTAGTTTTTATTGCACACTTTGAAAGGATAAACCAAGATACAGGGAGGCAGCTTTTAGAGTTTCACGGAACAGCACAATGTGTAAAACAATGTGTAAGTAATTTAATTTAATCTTGGATTCAATAAAAAACAGTAAAGTACTAACTGTGCTAAGGCAAGCATTTGTCTTCATCAAAACTAAGTAAATGGAATATAAATTGACTATTCTTTCAATACTGCCTTTTCATATTTCCCGCATATTGTTAACCACCCACCAATGGACTTAACTGCAGGATGCTTAGAAAAAATAACTCACTTAGTCTATTGATCTGTTTACCAAAGCCAAAGCGGCTCCTTTGATCAAAGAGTAAAGTTTCCTATAGCATTAAAAGCCTTAATTTCCAGAGTTAAGTAAGCTCCACCAAGATAAAAAGAGGTGTTTCTAATTTGCCTGAAACTAAGCCACTTTGTCATAGTTGTATATAGATTAAAGGTTCAGTTTAGTGAAGGTATTTTAAATTAATATTTGAAGGCGCATTTTCGTTGTTTAAGTCGGTCGATTTACCAGATAAGAAAGAAAGTCAGCAGTCGATAGCACAGACGTTTGGCACAGATGTTTGGGTATTCCTCGCATACGGTATAGTAGTTTAAACCTGAACAGCTATCAAACAGACGTTTATGTACAGACGTCAATGTTGTGTGGAAATAGATATAAATTATTGACAAATATATGAAGTTAGGTATGTACCCACTGGGTCGAAGTGCATCCGAAAGGGCCCTCACCTAGAGATGGCGACTGTACAATAGAAATAAAAAAAAATATGTACAACTAAAACTACAACAATATTAGCACAGAGGTGATCTGGCCAAAGGGTGTAGTTTTCTGGCCGGTTATTTGACACGCAGAACATGCGCGGCGCATCGCCTTCCTAACGTGTTATTGTGTTATAAGTTTTCTATTGATATGTCTGTTAGTCTGTAAGGTTTTGGTAAACATGGGCCTTGTTTCGTGACGCAAATAAATAAAGCACACCCACATAATGTACTTGTACAATCGTCATATCAATACAAACATTCATTTTTAATTAGACTAGCTGCTGATCCGAAGGATTACAAATCCGATGAGCCTGGCATAGGCTGAACATGGCTGAGGCACAGTAGAAATATTGATGAATCAGTAAAGTACCTACATGGACAAACGTGTCTCATATAGTTACATATGTATCATCCATATGAGGCAGTGACAGAAAAACTGAAACTATAAGATATATATGTACGGAAATTCGTTCTTAGAATTCTTCTTCTTAATTAATATTTATAATTTGTTGTAATAAACTTTACATGTGTATTTTACCTGTCCTAACCTACGGTGCCCAAACATGGTCACACACTGAGAGCCAGAAGTCCAAATTGAAGGTTTGCCAACGTGCTATGGAGCGCAGTATTCAGTGTCAAAAGGATGGATCGGGTCCGAAACACTACACTGCGCTCCAAAACACGCATAGCTGATGTGGGTGTAAAAACTGCCAGGCTCAAGTGGGACTGGGCCGGCCACGTCTGTCGCATGCATCCAGATAGGTGGGCTAGCATAACTAACAAGTGGGTGCCAAATGACGGGCGACGCCGACGGGGCCGACCTAGACGGAGATGGCGGGACGACCTGGATGTATTCCTCAGTAATTGGGCGGAAGAGGCATCTAGTAGGGACGCATGGAGATCACGGGGAGAGTCATTTGCCCAGCAGTGGGACACACAATAGGCTCATAAAAAAACTTTTTTTGTTTCTATTTTTAGGAGTGACATGTAATTTCAAACACAATGTATATTGTTAAATGGATAAATATATATATATGAAGTCACGAGGTGGATTTAAGAAAAAATAATAACACGACCGGGAATCAATCCCGTTCAAATCTGTCTAAAAATCGGAGTTCGTTTAATTGCGGAAATTAATAGTGCTGGTTGTAAGAAACAAAAAAGTTTAATAAACATTCCTGGTATCATTGGTTCCCGTAATCGAAAACGTCTTGTTGCCCCTTGAAACAACAAGCATTCTTAAGGATTGTCTAATAGTAATCTAGTGTTTGGATTTCTTTTAATGTATTATTTTATTCATTGTAATGTACCTATTGTATTCATAGGAAGTCAAATGACTGGATTTATTCTACTGCGATGGAGGCGATCAGAGTTGTGTTCAATCAGCGGCTTAGGTAAATACGGGATTGATTAGTGGTCGCCGACACGGTCGCTGTTCAAGTGTTCAATGACAGTCGTGTACAAGTTCAATGTTCGGTGACGTCACCCACAGCGTGCAACATATACCACCACAGAAAGTGGTCAAAATCTAAACACGCTACGCCATTTTTAACCCCCTATGCAAAAAGCGGTGTGTTATGAGTTTGACCTGTTTATGTGTATGTATGTCGGTCTGTGGTAGCGTAGCTCCTAAACGAATGGACCGATTTTATTGCATTTTTTTTGTCCGGAAGCTGACGTGATGGAAATGGTTCTTAGGTAGTTAGTTACGTTTCAATAAAATCGGTTAAGCCGGTTTTGAGATATTGAACTTTGAAATTAAAACGGTGGGGAGTTTTTAACTTTTCTAAGTTGTTATTAAACTCGAATTCCCTAGCTTAATCATAAATATCCATGGAATACAATAATATTTTGGTCAAAGAGCCGTTGTAATTCGTACAGTGGAGGGTGTACGAATACGTACCTACGTACATAAATAAGGACATAAATATCTGTGCAGGTTAGTTAATGCATATTCAATTCTGAACAAAACTCAAAACTATTTTTAGAAAAATAGGTTGATCAATTCTTTTTATGAGGTTCAAATCAAAGTAAGTACTACTTATTACCATACCTGTGCTAACTCGGGGCACCTATACTAAAGTGATGTAGCAAAATATTTTATTTACTGTCAACATCTAAATGTTATTCAACATAAATACATATTATTTATTTTCTCTTAATTTTAAAATAAAAACAATAAACAAATTAAAACGTGCATTTATTTGTTTATTTTAAAATAGTTTTCATAATATACAATTTATATTTTTACCCTATTCGTCGGTAATAAAGATTGCCGTCTAGATGAAAATATCCACTTTAAATTAATATAAGTACGTTCTCTTAACGTCCACAGTGGTCAACGGGGCATTTTATATTATCTTAAAATATGTCTATTGACTTTTGAGTCAAAATAAAACCTACTTCCGGGTCGAAAGTTTGTTGGATTCGTAAATATAGTATCGTAGAATATGTATTTATGGCTAGGCCCTGGGCGACAATTTTCCCAGACATGACACCTAGCTAGATCGGTTACTCGCACCCGTAGACCCCTATATTCCAAATTTCATCGAAATCGTTAGAGCCGTTTCCGAGAACGTGATTGCAAATATACGAGGGGCGGCTGATAAGTTCTAAGCCTAAGGCATAAAATGAAAGAAATGTTCAAGTTCAAAGTATAGTACACATTCAGTAACATTCTGGGGAATTTAACGGTTACCACCACATTAATATAATACCATTATATTATTATAAACAGGCAAGAAAAGGTCACCATGTCTGCCAAATTCGAATATTTCGGCAATTTTCAATTCCGCTCATAAAGGTAACCTCTTGTTAGAAAGAGAATATCCCCTACAGTAAAATTTGAAGAGTTGATTCATAGTCTGCAGTCTACTATCTTTTTGCACGCTATTTTAAAATTATAAGTCCGCTTTATTTAAAAAGGACATTAGCGCCATGATATCAATCCCGGCTCATGGCGATCTCTGGGTGTGGTGTCTGGCAAAATGCAAAAAAAATAAAAAAATATGTTCAGTCTTATAAAAATCTAAGAATGTAGCAGGTAGCAAAAATGCTAAAAATTCGCAAGAAATGGACAAAATAAACTTTACACGGATATAGAACGTAATAAACATCCTTGAACTGTGTGCTACACAAATGGCCAGGGCGCTCAATAAAGAATCGTGACTATAAAGTTGGGACATTCATTAGAATTAGGCAATAGCAATTCTAATGAAGTTTTCTATTATATCGTCTCCGAAGATTTAATTTACGCATGCCAGTATGACCCGATTATAAGAAAATTCTACATGCTGCGATTTAAAAAAAAAAAATGTCTACCGAAGAATTCCAATAATAAAAGTCGTCTTAAAGAGTTCTATAATCGTGTCTTCGTTCGATGAAGGTATTTTAGTAAATATATACTTGTCAATAGGAACGACAGGGATTTGTAATTATTGCACAAAGTTGTTGAGCCCAGTACGCAAAGCCAGTTTTCAGGAACGACGTGGTAAACTCGTATCCAAAGTGATATTTTCATAGAACACCATGACTGTTCACTTGTCATGAGTTGCCAGGCAGATCATCAAAAAGACTCGATGCGCTAATATTAATCGCCTACCCGACCATAGGAACCTGGTTTCGAGTTACAATATTCGGTTAACTAATTTGAAAAACGAGTTACGCTTCCAAAGATAAGATGAAAAAAAGCTAACATAATAGTTTTGTAGGGCTATTTTAAGGGCAAAACTAAAAAAATTTTTTTGGAGTTTATGAAGTACTATATGCTTGATGTGTTAAGTGTATTTTACTCGAGGATAGATATATATAAAATGGTTTAGACCTTTCTTTCAATTTATGTCTTAGGCTTAGAACTTATCAGACGCCCCTCGTATATATATATACAAATATTGCTCGTTTAATAGTAGGTATAGGATATACAGGCTATTATAAAAATTAATGTTTTGCGAAACCGTTAAATGCTTGGACTATATTCACTTATATAACGTAGGCGAAGCCGCGCGAAAAGGCTACTAGTATTTTTTTAATATGAATTCCTATTACCTATTACTAATTTATTTAATTTATTTTTATTTATTTATTTCAGTTAAATACAATGTTGGTTCTAAAATAATAAAACGGCATCGTTAAACCGCTACGCTATCGACCGATAACCGGCCAAAAAAAACCGGTCAAGTACGAGTGTGACTCGCGCACCGAGGGTTACGGAACCCTCGATGCGCGAGTCAGACAAACTTTCATACATATACCCGTCATGTTTGTTTATGAGCGATAGCTTTTTATCACGCGCACCGATTTCGATTATTTATTTTTTATTTGAAAGAAGGGACTTTAAAGATAATCTGATATAAATTTGAAGTTATAAAATTACATACAAAAGTAAGTAAATTACAATTTTAATTAAGAAATTACTTTTGAAAAATAAAAAATAAATACGCTAGTTAGAGATATCGTTTTATTTTTCCTGTATTATTTATGTTACTCTTAATCATATGTAATTATTTCAAAATTTTCGCTTGGTAAACTTCGGAGATAATTGGATTGGTATTTTTTTTCTACATTTTCCTTAATAAATCAAAATATAACCACTATAGAAAACAAATAAAAATGGTTTTAGAAAGTGCAACTCAAGCCTTTTCATATTACCCCACTTGATCTATTTACTAGACTTTGATTTGTTAACCCCCCTCATATTCGTCATTTACACAGAAAATAAAAATATATATTTAAATTTTTCATTTTCCATACACGTGTCTTAACCCTCTCAACAGTTTTTCCAAATTTCAAATCGATAGCACAAGCAGTTCCTGAGATATTTCACGTTGTGACAGACGGAAGGACGGACGGACAGAGTCGCAGGTTCCTTTTTTACCTTTTTGGTACGGAACCCTAAAAACTTATACATCACTGGAAATGTGTAACGAATTGGAATTCGTTAATTTGATTATTCTAACAGATTAGATTTGTATCTTATTGATAAAGTAATTATCAAAGCACTGTGTAGTAGATAAAAATCTGAACAAACCGCAAACAGTTCCGTCATCATAATTCTTGTAAAATGTAATTAGTATAATTACTATACAGATTACTTATCTACATAAATAGACAAAAGCAAGGGGATAAAATTTATTGAAATAGTGGCTGACTTAAAAAAAGAATTAAAAACGCTACGTAAACGCTACTTAAATAAGTAAAATTTCCAATCATTCAAATCGGCGATTACTTACAAGAAATGAGATCTATGCTGTCATTTTAAATAATAAATTAATTTCACCAAGGGGCACTCTTAAATGTTTGCAGAAATTTAGTAAAGAATATCTACTTATCAAGAACCAAATTGTAATAAGTATGCTCATAGACTTACTCGTACCAAATTAGGCTGCTAACTTCATCTCGGAGAAGCCTGAGGGTCTTTGATAATAAGCGTATAAATAAATGGTGCCCAAACAGGTTTCTTCTGAAAAATTAATGTTCTTGTAAGAATGCAAAACCTATTATGAGAAACCCTTTGTTGTTAAATAAATTAGACGATGTTAGCAACCGAATTAAAGGTTTATTTTGGTACTCTGCCGGTACACATAAAGCATCTGTCACATTTTACCAAGCGGTGTAAGAGAGAGCCGAATGCTCCTATCTTCACGACTGACAAAGACCGCGTGCGAGCTGTCTCGCGTCCGAGATAATCTACCCGTCTCTTTCTAAATATTCTTATTAGATAGGTACAGTCGCCGTCACATACATCGGAGCAAACAAGCACGTCACAAACATCGGGACACACCTCTATTGTCAAGACATTAGGGTGCATGTGCCGATATTTTTGAACACCTATAGTGCCATCACATGCATCGGTATGTGATGGCGACTGTACTATATCTTGCGCGCGGTCTTCGTCGCATCAAAGTTAGCAAACTGTTTGTAGTGTAACATCGGCTCGATTCTGACTCAGGGACCTCCATTAATAAGACGGGTGCTCGGGACGATAAGGATAACGTCACAAATTAGAGACATTCTACTGGGGGCAGGATGCATGCTGTAGGCGCTCTGTAAAGTTTGGATTGTTAGTACAGTCACAGATTATATAATAGTTCTGTACAGTGGCCCAGACGGTCACGATCAGGGACGTCGCAGATTTTCATCCTCATACGCGATATAGTGCGCGTGCGTGCGTGCGTGCGTGTGTGCGTGCGTGTGTGTGTGTGGGTGTGTGTGTGTGTGGGGGGGTGTGTGTGGGTGTGTAGTGTGTATGCATCAAAAGTACCTATCGTTTGTTGAATCTACTATCCATAAGTACAGATTAGTTAAATAACTTTGAATTATTTATGTATGTGTAAGTTTGCTTATAATTTTGTCGACCGTACTGTTTCATTCTTAACATCTGATTGTATGGGAAGAAAGGAATGTTGCCATTAAACTGCATTCAGTTTTTTTATGCATTTGAAGCTTTTTCAATTTAACTCGTGATGCCACTATTATATTAAAAATCCGTGATTCCGATTTACGGACGTACACGTGTAAATCATACTCATCCTCATCCGCAGTGTCAATGAAACCCACATTCCCAGCCACGATTGTTAGCATTTACATAACGCGAGGGCACCGCTTCAAATTGCTTGAGAAGTCATTCGGTCCTCTGCTACATTTCAAACACAATGTTAGTTGAGCTACATATACTTGGCTTTGTGAAGCGAAGTTTCCTTTAGTGTGGTCGGAGATAAAAACCATTTCAACTGTGTAAGGGAATAATCGGCAAACATTCTGCTCCCTCAATTGTAATGTAACACATTGAAATTATCAATATTTCGCAATAATGCCGTTCAGTATTTTTGAGTATTATATAAGTTTACTTACCATAACATAAGCCCATATCTGCTGGTCAATCACGTAACGCATTGTACGTACGTTAGGTAGATCTAAATGTAAAATTTTATAAATATGGAATAATGGCAGTTGGATTGTCCTAACGCGCGTTCGGAACGTTACGTGATTACCTCTCTGGATGCGGGTGGCGCAGGAAAGGTCACTGTTGCACGGCGCAGACGCAGATATGATGATGACGATGATGATGATGATGATGATTCTATACTTAGCTTTACCGTTGGAAAACGTTTACCAACTGCAAATCAAAATATTATTGCATAAAAAAATTACCTTACGGCAAGCATCCTTGTCACTCATTTGACAATCAATTGTGCATGTGTGTGTGAATCCCTGTATTCCAATACTGGTTTACTATTAGTGGTAGTGCTGCCTCTGGCGGCAGAACATTGCAGTAATGTTCCCTATTGCGTTTGCTTTAGAAGTTTGTTTTTTTTCACTGTTTCAAGGGATACAATACCAGAGTAAGTATCTTAATTTAATTTTTTCATTTATTTAAATTGCTTTATTTATTGGTCCGAAAAAAATATATTATGCATTATTCTGAGTATGCATATTTAATTTATGCGCTTCAATCATTGGTAGTAAAATTTATGCGAACGTTATTAATATGCTGAATTGCTGATCCCCGTTCATTTGAATATCGGAATTAAAGGCTTTTTGATAGTAAAGCCCCGTTAAAAATATTATTTGATACGCAAATACGATTTCGCAAAAAAAAACAATGGATTTTAATATTGCATTGTCATGAAGTCTCGCTCCAGACGCAACGACATAACTCAACTTCTGTCTTTGAATCTAGACCCATTCTTCCACCAAAACGTGTCTGAAAACTTCGTCTAGAAATACAAAATAGACTTCAAAGGTAATCACGTCTAAACATTTCCGAGTCCATCAATAATGGAACCTACAACAAAGCTTGATGATAATTAAACAGTACTCCAATTCCTTGTATAGTACCGTTTTCGAACGAAACATTTGTGTTTCAATTATAAGTAATGACGCATTCACACGTGCCCTGTGTCATTTTCAATTAAGCGAAAGCAAACGTTTGCTGGCTTGAGTTTCATTAACGGCACTCCATCTGAATATTGGACTTACTTTCGCAGGCTCTTAAATTTATACTCAAATGCTTAATCGATATCGACCTTGCCATGTATATGATAAAGTTCACATTTGAGATAACGCAGAAGTGAGATATTAGGTTGACAAAGTAATAATACGAACCATGTTTGCGCAAATACGAAACGCCTTATAAGTGCCCATTGGGTTAAAAATTGCGCCGTTTCGGTTTACTTGAAATTTCACACCGGGGTTGCTTACCAATTTTTTTTTTATAAAAAGCTGGCCATATTGCTAAGGTAACAGTGCCGTGACATCAATCTTATCTATAATTTGGGTTGGGTTCTTCAACAGTTCAGTCATTTTTAGAATTAAGTTCCATGGTAACTACAACTACAGCAACTACCTTTAACTATAGCTAGTTACTTTATTAATTTGTTTTTGTTCTTGAGTTGTCTACTTTCAATATTGAATGGTAAACAATTCTGCATTTATGTACCTCTATCTATAGTAGTATTTACCTTACGCTACACTTGTTTTCAATGAATGGACACTCGGAATGTATATTTGATTGATGTGAGTGTGTCAAGTCGTGCATGGAAATTGATCTCATCTGACAACAAAAAATTGTGGAATTCCAACGCAATCCAAATTTACGTCATAATATGTAATATTTCACAAATTTATTTTACAAACAGTAAAATATAGGTACCTACACATTGACAAAATAAATTACGGAATCCAATTAATCGACCGCGATTGATAGCTACCAATAATTGATTCCCAAATACAAACACAATGTTATTAAGGAAACTCGAAGCAATCCATCAAATAAAGAATCTTACTGGCACATCGTATTACATCACAATCCAATACTGCCCATAAAAACATACAATATATGGCACGGCGTATAAATATATATGCCAATATAAAACATTGTTCAGAACATCAGACTGATTGAACGTACCCTAATTGAGTTTTATTATGCCCCTGTCACACTGTTAACGATCATCACTGCCTCGCATCATCTTGCAATGGTCATCTCAAATGTGAACCTTATTCTTAGAGAACAAAGTTACTTTTTAAATGCCGAAGTTGATTGAGATACGATGTAGTATTAGATAATTTATCTCATAAAAGTGAGCCTGCAATTAATCGCTACCTGCCCAATTAGAAAATTATGAGTTAACAAAAATGTATATTACACTCGATACCCCTTATTACTTTACTGCTGCTGTAACGCTTTGCTATTTTTAGAGTCGAGTAATATTGCTCTGAATGTAATTGATACTTATAGATTGACATAATAAACAAGAAGAATTGGGAGCAAAACGCGGAGTAATCACAACAATCATTAACATAAGAATAAAGAGTTAGATAATAGTGAAAAAGCAGCCTCAGGAGCCTTTGCCAAAGACAAAGAATGAAATAGGAACTGCCGTTGATTTTTTTCTGTCAAAAACTATTTTTTGAGACAGGCTTTTTTTACAAACTGTAATTTCCTTTGCATGAGCATTAACTTCATCGATACAGTTCTGAAGAGTTTAATACAAACTCGATAGCGTGCGGCTAACTTCATTAGTTCTATGGCTATTGACACTCGAATATTGTATCGGTGCGTAAATTTTCAGCTAAATCGATTACCAGGAAATGAGCTAAATTTAACATACACGCACATATGAACATCGGAAAACAGGTGAAACTAAAGCTCGTGACATCGAGCATTCATCATAGTATATCGATGATGCTCAAGATGAGAGTGAGTATCGAGCAGATATGTGCGAAGGTATGTTATCATGATAAAAATTTAAAACACCGCCGAAACATAGCTTAAAAACCATCGCGACAGGCAAGAGTTTCGATTTCTAAAACCATTCAAATCTACAAAACACACATACGTATACTCCTCGTTCGCGTCGGGGATTAAACACAGCTTCGCACATAGGTATCTGGTGGATTTTCACGGCCAGGAACCCGCTTAGCGGGTGTAGGCGCTTTCCGGCTAGAGCAGAAAAATCACGGGATCGACAACGAGCGTAGCGCGCAGAAATCCTTCACGTCTTGTAAACAAGGTGTTAAACGTAACACGACTGTGTTCAGTGCTACGTGGATCCCAAGGAACCCATACAACCGACGGCAGTGGGTAAGACTGTCGCCTGCCCGCCTCTGTATCTTTAATCCTTTTACCGCAGGTGCTACGTTATGTGTGTATGCCATTAAACAGTTACTTGCATTTGGTTGTCACATTTAAATAAGTTCTGAATTTTTACTGCTAAGCCTGAGGTGATACTTCTGGAGTGATAATATCAAAAATACTGAATAAACCTAAATTGTTATTCGTTTGCCTTTTGTAATTTCAGTTCTGTCCATTCCTCCTGAATCCCATTGACTGACCTAAGTTCTGATAAGTATGGGACCATGACCACGAAAATGCTTAAAAAAATAAAAGATAAGTTTCACATCGCACTGCTAATATGATATTCAAGTTCTCACCTGAGTTAATACTATAAAAGACGAAATGAGAACTTAGTTTTATTCGAAGTTGGTGGAACAAAACAAAATGGTTAAATTAAAATCCAAACGTATGATATATGGACTACTATCTAATGATGATATAAATTACCGTAAAATGTGGCTATTTGGGACAATTTTATGACTAAAACATCAGTAAATCCATGTTTTATGTGTTTATCAAATATGTAATATTTTTAATAGATAAAACGCATAATGCTCCACCATTCTATATACTGCACGTGTCTTAATTGTTTATACAATATATAAAGTGTTAGGTTAAATCTTTACTCTTGCCCTAAGTATAAGCTTTCGCAAACTGCGGTACCAAGTTTTCCTTCCGCGTGTTTAGCTCAAAACAGCTTAGAGTTAATCCTGTTGCACTAGCCAGCCGTGCTATGAAAATACCTTCCACAGAAAATACAAAGCCAATGTAGCGTAAATCAGAGTAATTTTCAAGAAACTTGGCGTTTCTGTCACACGTCTCAAGTTTCCCTACAGAGTACGACTTGACGTTTCGTCGATCTGCCATGGCGTCATATGAGTGTTGCTATTTTTTCATTTATTGCTGTAGATAAGATATCCATCACGTTCTCACTGACGAGTGCGAGAGCGACGGATGTCTTGTCAAGTGATAAAATGGGAACCGTAATACGCATTTTTGAAATCGGGTGCGTAGTTCCTGAGATTAATCCCTACATACAAACTTAAAAAGCTTCAAACTGACATTTCGCACATATATTGCCTCTTAATGAATGGTATAGATATAGACAAAATCACGATCATACGACGCTACGTTTATATAAGTTATATCACTATTAAATAATTCAAAATAAATGTCTGTCTATCGGAAACTACTAGACCAATTTTGACGCGGGTTGCACAAACGAAGCTTATTATCTCGGCAATTGTTTTAGTGTACATAATTTTAATATATCCGACTGTACGTGTAGGTATATTCGTGCGAAGTACAAGACAGGCGTGGCGTCTACACACCTAAATATGAATATATTCTTAAAATAAACAATACATTAACATCATAATAGTTATATTGCGTTCAGGGTGTTAAGTAAACCAGCTTCCATCGTGACGGCGGTATCGGTGTTATGACGGGTGAAGTTCGGAACCCTCGTCACGTAGACATGTTTGCCGTATGACGGGTGTTTCGTATCATACTTGACCGGCTCCATTATTAAGAAAGGGGAAACTTTTAAATTAAAAAGAAACCGTGGCTGTAGTCAATGCTAGTGGCTAGTCAGTTTAGTATTTTAGGTGCCAGTGGTCAGCAGACCTAGTAGGCGTGTGACCTAAGTGCCAGTGCCACAAGCCTACTAGGTCTGCTGAAAAGAGTCTCAGGCTCGACTCTAACGCCTTGGCCACGACTTTGGTCTTAAGCGACCTGCGACCAGCGTTTTATCTGTTAATTGCGCGGTCGAGACGCGCAACGCACGTGGTTAGTTGGGATCACGCGCAATGAACAGATAAAACACTGGTCGCAGGTCGCTTAAGACCAAAGTTGTGGCCAAGGAGTAAGTCTAAGAGCCTGCCACTCTTTTTCACTCAATCAAGTAAAAATTTAAAATAAGGACCTAACTGTGGAGCAATCTATACCTACTTTTACACTAATATTATAAAGTTTGTATGTAATGGGTAATCATTTCCAGAACCGCTTATTTGATTTCAATCATTCTTTCACCTGCGTGTAGAATGGTCTTTCTGGATGGTTATAGGCTATATTATATTCCGCGGGTTTGCCTGCGCTCTTTGCAATACGCAGGCAAAGCCGCGCGGCAGCTTGTCGTAATATATAATCAAGAAACATATAGACAAAAGGTATATTTTAACGGCCTCCGTAGCCCAGTGGGTAGTGACTCTGCCTACGAAGCTGGAGGTCCCGGGTTCGAATCCCGGTCAGGGCATTTATTTGTGTGTTTATCACGAATATTTGTTCCTGAGTTATGGATGTTATATATGTATATAAGTATCTATATGTATGTATCTATTATATATATCATCGCCTAGTACCCACAAAACAAGCCTTATTGAGCTTACCGTGGGCCTAGGTTGATTTGTGTAAGATTGTCCCGTAATATTTATTATTATTTATTTATTATATCATGTTTGAACCATACTTTAACCGACTCGCTGCCGGGCTGTTGTCAATCTTTTTTTTTTGTACGACCATTTCGTCGGATGACAAGCAAAACTCACTAAGTAACAAATACCTACTTAAATCAAAGGTCGTATCTCGATATCGACTACGTACCGAGATACGAGGTTTTGAAGAGCAGTGACAGTTTTGGTAGTGACTTTTGCTTGTCACCCGACGATTTTATCCTTATACAATTTGTAACTTGTTGTGGTTTAAAATTAATCGAATATAGGCTGAATATCAGCACTGCAGCCGCCATGCTAGCACTATGCTTAGCTTAATCCTTATTGCTGGAACACGACTAGTTTTCTTTTAATCTTCTCTCTCAATTATGTATTTTCTCTCTATCTCCATACAAACGGCAGGCGTTAATTTGTTGTGATTTTTAATCCAACCCATTGAAATTGAACACAAGCATATATAATAGGCAATACGTGATGTTGCGTATTAAACGTATGTATACCTACGTGGACAGGTGTTCGACCTTTCAGATACTATGGCGATCACCTGTTGGTTGTTTACTAGCAACCTTCTCGCTCTTTATTCGGCGAACGTTCTATGAATCGAAATAAGTTGTTAAGGTCATGGATTGCGGCAATATTTATACAAGGAATACCGTTTGGAAAATTGTTAAACATAGACAGTCATTAGTACCTATTGAAAAAAAATACCAAAGAAGTGAATAAGTTTGGTAGAATTGTAGCGAACAGAAATCTAGGATCTGTGCTTACCCGTTCCAGGAAAAAGAACGTCATGATGATATTATAATTCATTGGTTTTTAAATTACTTATTTAAAATATTCCATAATCGTTAAAACTGCAATAATTGATTGCATGTTTCACATCACGGTTATTATTGATCATTACTTTCGCGTGCGGAATATTAATTAAGAGTTGTTAAATCATACATTTATCGGATAAAAAAACCCAGACATCCAGAAAAAAATAAAATATTTATGGATAGACTCCACTAAATCCGTCTCACCTTGATGAAATGTTTCCATTAATTATGGTGTCGTTGCATAAAACTTATATTGCGCATCCGTACATAAGCTAAATAAAAGGTATGTTGCACGTACGCTTTCCAACTCGCCAAGTGAGAATTATACATATTTAGGCACTCGTAATTGCACAAACAAAACAATTTCGTCAGGCCTACTAGAGCTAGCTGAAACATTAATTTCGTTAGCACACATGGCACTAATAAATCAAAGATATGTTGCAAAACACCCCTTTTATGTTCGAAAAGACGTGACAAGGGTACTTAAATGTTTAAATGATTTTCCTGCTTCGTAACAGCCGAAACATGCTGGGAATCGGTGAATGAGCCGAATTCACCGATTCCCAGCATGTTTCGGCTGTTACGAAGCAGGAAAATCATTTAAACATTTAAGTACCCTTGTCACGTCTTTTCGAACATAAAAGGGGTGTTTTGCAACATATCTTTGATTTATTAGTGCCATGTGTGCTAACGAAATTAATGTTTCAGCTAGCTCTAGTAGGCCTGACGAAATTGTTTTGTTTGTGCAATTACGAGTGCCTAAATATGTATAATTCTCACTTGGCGAGTTGGAAAGCGTACGTGCAACATACCTTTTATTTAGCTTATGTACGGATGCGCAATATAAGTTTTATGCAACGACACCATAATTAATGGAAACATTTCATCAAGGTGAGACGGATTTAGTGGAGTCTATCCATAAATATTTTATTTTTTTCTGGATGTCTGGGTTTTTTTATCCGATAAATGTATGATTTAACAACTCTTAATTAATATTCCGCACGCGAAAGTAATGATCAATAATAACCGTGATGTGAAACATGCAATCAATTATTGCAGTTTTAACGATTATGGAATATTTTAAATAAGTAATTTAAAAACCAATGAATTATAATATCATCATGACGTTCTTTTTCCTGGAACGGGTAAGCACAGATCCTAGATTTCTGTTCGCTACAATTCTACCAAACTTATTCACTTCTTTGGTATTTTTTTTCAATAGGTACTAATGACTGTCTATGTTTAACAATTTTCCAAACGGTATTCCTTGTATAAATATTGCCGCAATCCATGACCTTAACAACTTATTTCGATTCATAGAACGTTCGCCGAATAAAGAGCGAGAAGGTTGCTAGTAAACAACCAACAGGTGATCGCCATAGTATCTGAAAGGTCGAACACCTGTCCACGTAGGTATACATACGTTTAATACGCAACATCACGTATTGCCTATTATATATGCTTGTGTTCAATTTCAATGGGTTGGATTAAAAATCACAACAAATTAACGCCTGCCGTTTGTATGGAGATAGAGAGAAAATACATAATTGAGAGAGAAGATTAAAAGAAAACTAGTCGTGTTCCAGCAATAAGGATTAAGCTAAGCATAGTGCTAGCATGGCGGCTGCAGTGCTGATATTCAGCCTATATTCGATTAATTTTAAACCACAACAAGTTACAAATTGTATAAGGATAAAATCGTCGGGTGACAAGCAAAAGTCACTACCAAAACTGTCACTGCTCTTCAAAACCTCGTATCTCGGTACGTAGTCGATATCGAGATACGACCTTTGATTTAAGTAGGTATTTGTTACTTAGTGAGTTTTGCTTGTCATCCGACGAAATGGTCGTACAAAAAAAAAAGATTGACAACAGCCCGGCAGCGAGTCGGTTAAAGTATGGTTCAAACATGATATAATAAATAAATAATAATAAATATTACGGGACAATCTTACACAAATCAACCTAGGCCCACGGTAAGCTCAATAAGGCTTGTTTTGTGGGTACTAGGCGATGATATATATAATAGATACATACATATAGATACTTATATACATATATAACATCCATAACTCAGGAACAAATATTCGTGATAAACACACAAATAAATGCCCTGACCGGGATTCGAACCCGGGACCTCCAGCTTCGTAGGCAGAGTCACTACCCACTGGGCTACGGAGGCCGTTAAAATATACCTTTTGTCTATATGTTTCTTGATTATATATTACGACAAGCTGCCGCGCGGCTTTGCCTGCGTATTGCAAAGAGCGCAGGCAAACCCGCGGAATATAATATAGCCTATAACCATCCAGAAAGACCATTCTACACGCAAGTGAAAGAATGATTGAAATCAAATAAGCGGTTCTGGAAATGATTACCCATTACATACAAACTTTATAATATTAGTGTAAAAGTAGGTATAGATTGCTCCACAGTTAGGTCCTTATTTTAAATTTTTACTTGATTGAGTGAAAAAGAGTGGCAGGCTCTTAGACTTACTCCTTGGCCACAACTTTGGTCTTAAGCGACCTGCGACCAGTGTTTTATCTGTTCATTGCGCGTGATCCCAACTAACCACGTGCGTTGCGCGTCTCGACCGCGCAATTAACAGATAAAACGCTGGTCGCAGGTCGCTTAAGACCAAAGTCGTGGCCAAGGCGTTAGAGTCGAGCCTGAGACTCTTTTCAGCAGACCTAGTAGGCTTGTGGCACTGGCACTTAGGTCACACGCCTACTAGGTCTGCTGACCACTGGCACCTAAAATACTAAACTGACTAGCCACTAGCATTGACTACAGCCACGGTTTCTTTTTAATTTAAAAGTTTCCCCTTTCTTAATAATGGAGCCGGTCAAGTATGATACGAAACACCCGTCATACGGCAAACATGTCTACGTGACGAGGGTTCCGAACTTCACCCGTCATAACACCGATACCGCCGTCACGATGGAAGCTGGTTTACTTAACACCCTGAACGCAATATAACTATTATGATGTTAATGTATTGTTTATTTTAAGAATATATTCATATTTAGGTGTGTAGACGCCACGCCTGTCTTGTACTTCGCACGAATATACCTACACGTACAGTCGGATATATTAAAATTATGTACACTAAAACAATTGCCGAGATAATAAGCTTCGTTTGTGCAACCCGCGTCAAAATTGGTCTAGTAGTTTCCGATAGACAGACATTTATTTTGAATTATTTAATAGTGATATAACTTATATAAACGTAGCGTCGTATGATCGTGATTTTGTCTATATCTATACCATTCATTAAGAGGCAATATATGTGCGAAATGTCAGTTTGAAGCTTTTTAAGTTTGTATGTAGGGATTAATCTCAGGAACTACGCACCCGATTTCAAAAATGCGTATTACGGTTCCCATTTTATCACTTGACAAGACATCCGTCGCTCTCGCACTCGTCAGTGAGAACGTGATGGATATCTTATCTACAGCAATAAATGAAAAAATAGCAACACTCATATGACGCCATGGCAGATCGACGAAACGTCAAGTCGTACTCTGTAGGGAAACTTGAGACGTGTGACAGAAACGCCAAGTTTCTTGAAAATTACTCTGATTTACGCTACATTGGCTTTGTATTTTCTGTGGAAGGTATTTTCATAGCACGGCTGGCTAGTGCAACAGGATTAACTCTAAGCTGTTTTGAGCTAAACACGCGGAAGGAAAACTTGGTACCGCAGTTTGCGAAAGCTTATACTTAGGGCAAGAGTAAAGATTTAACCTAACACTTTAAGATTATAATGAGTCGCCTTTAAGGAAATTTATTTCACAAACTATCCATAAGACGTTAGACGGGACGTCGTCATACGTCCCGTCTAACGTCTTATGGATGATGATAATGACCCCAAATATATATTAGATAAAGAACGCAAGTGGACCCGCGGCCTATACTTAAGCCTAAATAAATTAGACGAGTTAGTCACACAGATTTCGTGCAACTAACCTTACTTACGTCTTTATAATATTCACGCTAATTTATCTAACACAAATCATTTTATTTACTCGTACGTACCTACTTTATTTAGTTACTAAAAGAGACACGACTGTGTATTCCAAACGACAAAGTTGTAAATAAACTCACCACCAGCTAACTTGGTCACTTCTGCTGGAAATTTCTGCAGTTTGCAACACACGTCTTCATCAAAGTTGCAATCACTCGCATTGGTTACTAGCGTTGAACTTTCTTCAACACTGGTACCTATCGGCGCCGTACTACGTGATACACAATTATGCTGAATGTGCAATATAAAAATAAGGAATGTTTACAATTTTACACAACAGAGGCTACACACGCGCGTTTGTTTGGTATGTCAACACAGTTTTTTTTAAATTAATTATTGAGGCATTACTTATTATATCTACTCATTATTACTTTTACTTATAATTTTACGTGTTGTTATTCGATATCGCTACCTATATTTACAAATTAATTATTAAATCAATGATATCTTAAAACTCTGAAAACAAAATATTACTACAAATGTACCAAACAACCTAAATAGGTCAAAGAGTCCATCATGATTTCTTCACTAGTTGCTTATTTTGACATTGACTTGACAAGGCACGAAATTATGACATCTTTCAAACACTTACAGGTCACACGTAGTGGTTATATTCTCTTTGACACGGATTGTAAATGTATTGTTCAATTTATGGCAGCAAAATTATTTTCATGTTGTGAGTGGTGGCAAAAAATAGGTAAAATGCGAACGGTTTTTGTGTGAATTGACTCAGGCAACGCGCTGAATTGATTTTGTTCAGATTTAGTTGTTAATGGAATTTATTCAGTGCAATATTGGGTTTTCATCCGGTTTTCATGTACTGTACCTGGCTTTCCACTGCTTATGTTTAATATTTAATGTTTACCACGGAAAATGCTTTCCGTTAATTTGTTTTTAATTTAATAGTTGTATCCCATTTTGGAAAGATCCACTACATTCAATAACTTTAAGATGTTTTAAAGTGCCAGGATTAGGTAAGAATATGGAAAGACTCTAATTGAAATAAATGTAATATTTATTAAAAACCACCGATTTTCTTCCTTAAATAATACTTCTACACAGATATATATTTACCTCCTTATCTGCTCTCACATGATATAAATCGTTAAATCCACAAAGGAGTACCTTCTCATATCGTATTAGATACGCAACGGTTCATCTTTTCCACATTCCTGTACCATTTTAATATGTTTCGCGTTTGACTGGACCTGGATTTTCATCCGCTATCTCGCACAGTTCTGGTGGATAGGTTTATTTATACTCACCCCGTATATCAATTTCCTGAGGACCTACGTGTCGATTGACGATTGAGTGTAGATTAAAGGGCATGCTAAAGTATGTTCTCCATTGTTGCAGGTCTTCAGTTGCGCAGCATAGAAGAGCCGGCAGGTGGCGCGGGCGGGGGCATGCCCGCGGCCACCTGCTACGATGCGGAGTGTGCGCGCACAGAGGCCTGGCTTGACGAGAACCAGGAGTTTGTGCATGATTACTTCTTAAGGTTGGTGCCTAATGCTTCTACCTCTGTACATGATTATGATTACTTCTTAAGCTTGTTACGCTTCTACTTCTGTATCTCTGTAAGAGTAAATTCGGTCAAACGAACGCAAGAAAAAACTTTGTGCTCTGATTATGGGGTAGGTTTTTGGCTTATGGTTTCTTAACAGAATTTACTATTATAGTGTCTGACGTACTACCATATCAGCCAAAAAATCTCCCAATACTGGACATGAGCCTAGGTGTAGAATCGTTAATTCTAACTCCCGCGTCCTTTACCAGGACATCAGTACATCTTGTGAGGGGTCTACCCACGCTGCGCTTTCTGGGACGTCCTTTCTTTTACCACGGTCTGCCTGATTTTAAAGACCGGCTCTCTATTAATTTGAGAATTAGTTGTGTTGACAGCTAGAGGCAAATGCAGGTCAGTCACTTTATACCGTGCCTCGTATGATGGTAAATTGACCCGTTGCTAACCCTTTACTGATTTAAGGATTCGATGTGTCGACAGCCAGAGATAAAATGCAGGTCTTAAACTCTCTACACAGCGCATCTTCTGGAGCTCTGGCCACCTTACTTACAAATAGGAACAACGGTTCAGAGCGGTTGGTGTTATTGTGGCTGTGGTCTTGGTGAGTTGGAGGTACCTCCCAAGTTGCGCTGTTACAAATATGAGTGAGATGCTATTCCGCTGTACCCCACCTCTCTCGAAGGTACCCACGAAGTACCGTAGATAGTATGATATCTTAAGGGGGTGATTCTCCTTTTGTACCGTACTTTCTAACCCTTACTCTGCACTATTTGTAAATGTAAATGCGCAGCGCTATGCTAAATAAAATGTGTCACGCCAAGTGCTCGTAACAAAATTATATTTAATTTCAAACGAATATGTAAAATCCGATAGGCTCCCTTTCGCATCTGATGGATGTATTGTAAAGACGCTCGAATCTCAAAATTTGCTATTATTTAACATTGAAAATAATTTTGGGTTGTTTAACAAGATTCTCATGTCACAGTGATTGACAGACGTCCGAGTTAAGTTGGCCAATATTGGAATATTTCTTAACAGGATTGACATCTGTCATGAGACTTATTTAATTAAATGCTACAGTGTAGCAGAAATGTTACATATGACCAACTTAATCTTTTTAAGTACGCTAAATATGTAGAAGTTTGTAAATTGAAAAGTATAACATACAATAGGGACGATTTTCGAACCAGTTTTTGGAGAGGAACAAAATGTTTGTATGGGAGCAACTACTATTTAAGAATATAAATACCTAAAAAAAATAGATAAAAATTGACCTCACTGGCGGCAGGCGAACCGCTTCATACTAATTGTCACACAGGTATGACGTCACAACTGCTATTTGTTCTATTCGTTATATGGAAAATCAAGTAAATTGCTGTTTCGGTCGCGAAATACTGCAAAATAATATAGTAGTCATACAATTTTGTTTCTATAAATGCGTAAGGATTACTATTGGTAGCTTTAAATTTACTCTTGGACACAAAAAAAACCGGCCAAGTGCGAGTCGGACTCGCGCACGAAGGGTTCCGTACCATTATCAATAAAAATATTTATTTTATTCTGTTTTTAGTATTTGTTGTTATAGCGGCAACAGAAATACATCATCTGTGAAAATTTCAACTGGAACTATCACGGTATCAGTGAGATACAGCCTGGTGACAGACAGACGGACGGACGGACAGCGGAGTCTTAGTAATAGGGTCCCGTTTTACTCTTTGAGTACGGAACCCTAAAAATACATATTTTTCTAAACTTTCAAGGTCCATATCTTTCCATGATTTAAAAAAAAATTATTGTATCAGCACGGCTATCACAAGACGGCCGCGACATACTCTCGAGCTCTCTCGCACTATCCGTCTCTTTCCAAGTGGTAGAGAGAGACGGATAGTGCGACAGAGCTCGAGAGTAAGTCGCGGCCGTCTTGTGATACCCGTGCAGATGAGTGGTTCCGAAGATTACCTACCCCCAAAAATAGCTTATTCAATTATTTGATAGGTATCTTCAGAGCGCATCTATATTCAGGTTGTATCTACTGAATTCAGGGAACCCAGCCAGCGTGGTGACCCTCGAACATAAAGGTACAAGTTGGAACCAGACCGCAGACAGCAGCAGCAGACGACGTGTCGCGGCGACACGATTGATTTCTATGTATTTATATGACGGCGACTACTAGCTACGAAAGCTATTTCATAGAAATAGATAGGAACCAGAAGTGTCGCTGCGAGACGTCGTCTGCTGCTGCCTGCGGTCGGGTTTCAACTTGTTTCTTAATGCAGCTCTGAGCGCTGCATACTAAACACGTTACAATATGTTCTCGAAACTCATTATAACTCGTTAAACAGACATAACTTTGCATTGTTGGATCATGTGTAGCCGGTTTTGTGGTGCAAACTTTGGCTTTTGCTTAACATCACCTGGCCTGTTGTGGTAGTTTAATACTTTAGGAACTCAAGGATATAAATTAAGTGCTACATCCATTGTTGGCTGTTTGATGCGAATAGTTATAGGTTATAGGTTGTACGCGGGCTGGGTTTCCGCAACTCGACGTCATAAATGCGCCTATTTTGCGTAGGGGTTTTGGCACTACTGTTATTCGTGCCAACCCAGTTCCACCAGGAAGCCTAGCAGACCCTTTACGTTGCCGACGGCCTCCGGTAGTGACCCCGGTGTTCCGAGGTACTTTGCCCTGTAGTCCGCCACTCCAGGACATGTCAGGATGACGTGGGCGGCTGTCTCGTCCTCTTCCATGCAGGCTCTGCAGAGAGGACTGTCTGTAACACCTAAAGTAAAAAGGTGTTTGTTTAGTAGTGCATGACCAGTTATAGCTCCTGTCAGAAGACGGAGTGCCGGCCTCTTTAGCTGCTTTAGCTTCCTTGACAATCCGGGGTTGATTGTCGGGAGGGCCTCCCTGGTTTGCCTGCAGGTTCCTAGGGTGTTCCAATGTTTTTGGTGTTCTACCTTGGTGTTTAGTCGCAGTGTGCTCCGCAGCCATGCAGAGGGTAGAGGAATTGTGGGTTCCGGTCCTACAGCTCTTGACTCTGAACCCTCTCTAGCCAGTGCATCCGCTGCATCGTTACCGCGTGAATTACTGTGCCCTTTGATCCATTGCAGGGTTATGTCGCTGTTATTACATACCTCTGATAGGATTTTGTGGCACTCGTGTATCAGCCCAGAAGTTGTTGCGTGACCTTGCAGGGCTTGCAGTACGGATCGACTATCGGAAAGTATGCGGATGGGATATCCCCTTACCTCCCTGGAGGCGATTGCGTGAGCAGCCTTTATTATGCCCATACACTCTGCCTGGAAGACGGTGTTGTGGGTCCCTAATGGTGTCGAAATGCGTATGTTTAGGTCCTCCGAGAATACTCCTGATCCGGTGCCTGACCTTGTCTTGGACCCGTCCGTGAAGATTCTTAGCTCTCTGGGGTTAAGTCCTTCCTGGGGGGTTTCGTATAGTTCAACTTTGTACTTTTTGTCAAAGACGAACTGTCTGGGAATGATGTCTGAAGTTGCCTCTATAAGGGGCTCCCTACCTACAGCCTCGTAGAGTATTTCGGTGTGTGGAACCCTGGGCGGTCTCCAGAGATGTTGTCTTTTGAGCCTTATGGCTGCTGCCAGAGCCTCTTGCCTGATGAAAATGTGAAGCGGCGGAATGTCCATGATGGCTTCCAGGGCTGCAGTCGGTGTAGTCCTCATGCAGCCACTAGCCGCCATGCAGGCCAGTCTCTGGAGGCGTTGTAGTTTAGCTTCGATCGTGGTTAGCGTGGTACGAGGCCACCACACTATGGCACCGTAGCTTACTATTGGTCGGATTACTGTCTGGTACAGCCATAGAGTGATCTTGGGGTTTAGTCCCCAGGTCCTACCTATCATTCTACGGCACTGCCAGAAGACGACTGTAGCTTTTTGGATTTTATTGTCTAGATGACTGCTCCAATTAAGTTTGGCATCGAGTATTACACCTAAGTACTTTACCTCTGTTGACAATTGGAGTTCTGTATTGAACAGTCTGGGCAGGCGGTAGGTCCCCAGATTCCGTTTGTTGGTGAACATTACCAGCTCGGTCTTCCTTGGGTTGACTGTTAGTTCATTGTCATTGCACCAGCGTTCCACTATGGCGAGTGCGGAGCGGGTGACATCGCACACTGTACCTGCATGTATGCCGCTGGTGAGTATCGTTATGTCGTCAGCATACCCGATGGTGTAGTGATGACTGTTGTTTAGCTTGGTGATTAGGTCGTTAACCACCATGTTCCAGAGTAGTGGTGAGAGGACGCCTCCCTGGGGGCATCCCTTCGCTACTTGTGCTTGTTTTGTTTTGTCTTCCCCGAGCCTAATGACCCTTTGACTTAACATGTTGTGTATCCATTTAATGATATATGCGAATAGTTTTCATGTATACATTCAAGCATATACAGGGTGTATTATTCAAACGGGGCAGTAAGGGATAATCCAACACTATAAGAGATACGGAAAAGTACGAGTCTAAATGTCAATTTTATATGGAAAAATTACAGTTAGATTGTGATTTTACTGTCAGACGCGCGTACAATGCGTTACGTGATTGACCTACTGATCTCGTCTCAATAGGGAACATTATACGCAAAACTCTTCGTAGGTGGCGACACTAGCAGCGTTGACATTGTATCTCGTTCCCACTTGCGGTATTATCTATGCAAGCATCCTTGCCACTCATTTGACAATCAATTGTGCATGTGTGTGTGAATCCCTATGTTCCTATACTGTTTTACTATTAGTGGTAGTGCTGCCTCTGGCGGCAGAACATTGCAGTAATGTTCCCTATTGCATTTCGTTTGCGAGACGACATTGTTGCGCATCAGTGACGTGCGATGCGACCTATCCCCTCTGCAATCACTGGATGACTGAAGCCTGTCAAGCCTGCCAGTTATGCCTGCGCAAGCGAAGTGCGCAAGCACAACCGAGCGGCAAAAAATATAAATTTTCATATTTCCAATTTTGCTTGCGCAGGCAAGGAGTCATGTCATACACACGTTCAGTTATGCCTGCACAAATGAACTGTGCAGGCATAACCATCGGTTATAACCTAGCGTATGTGGCCGGCTTTAAATGCAGTTTTTTTTTAAATTGGTCTCGTGACTTCTGAGAGCAAATTTTCGTATCTCTTATAGTAACGGATTTTCCCTCACTGCCCCGTTTGAATAATACACCCCGTATATTGATAATACATATTTGCGCTGTTATGTTGACATCACTGGTTTAAAATCTTTATGTTAATTGTAGTTATACTATGTATATTTTAAACCCCCGACGCAAAAACAGGGGTGTTTTATAAGTTTGACGTATATGTGTGCATGTGTGCATGTCTGTGGCATCGTAGCTCCTAAATAAATGGACCGATTTCAATGCGGTTTTATCCAAAAGCTGACGTGATCGAGATGTTTCCTAGCTAAGTTGCCATTTTTGAGATATTGAACTCTGAAATGAAAATATCGCGGGTTTTTCTAATTCTCTAAGTTGTTAATTATGTACAATTAAGTGTTATACTACAACTACTAAACCAAGAGATAGAAGACGCTTAATTTTATCCCGCTTGTCCGTCCGCTCGGTTACCTAATCCCTAAATTGACGTAGGCAGTAGGCACTAGTTTTAACAGAACAATACAGAAGAAGTTTATAGGTATTGTTTAATAATGATGAGAGTTCCTCGCGAAACGTTCATGTATTCCCAATATGTTAAAGTTGGCTTAAGCTTAAACGTTGTTTAAAAACGCTTAAACGTTGTCAGTTGGCTAGCGTGTATGAAAATAAGCCTGCCCGATCCCGTTCAATCGCGGGTTAAGCCGTTCATTACACGGAATACATATTGGCTACGCCACGCCATGTCATCATTAAGCGGCACATGCAGTAATCCTGCACTGGAAACTGGGCTGGTACAACTCAATACAACGTTTCAGGCTATCCAGTATAAAGTTTGGACTTCGATTGAGCATAGTTGTTACGAATGTCGGGTTCAAGATATACTGGAGATGACTGGTGAGGGGAATAGAGACAGGTTGTGTATCACGTAGCTGTAACATCGGTTCGGATTTGAAACTACCACAAATGACAGCGATGAGGCGTCATGCTATTCCAAAATTAAATAAAAATAAAAAGCCTTTATTTACAGACATTCGTTTGTTTCATTACATTAATCTATCTTTCTACTACTTCGCACTTTTTAATTTTTTTCGTGTGTGTTTGCCCTTCGGCAAAGGCCTCCTCCAGCCTTCTCCACTCGTTCCGATCTTGTGCAACCCTGTTCCAGGTGCATCCTGCCACTTGCCTTATGTCGTCTTCCCATCTCTTCTGGGGCCTCCCCTTCTTTCTCTTTACCTCTCTGGGGTACCATTGGGTGACCCGTTTGCTCCACTTGTCTGCGCCTCAGATAATGTGTCCGGACCACTTCCATTTGAGCCTTTTGACCTTTGTTGAGATGTCTTGTACTTTCGTCTTATGTCTTATCTCCGCGTTTCTCAACCGGTCGGATTTCCGGACGCCGAGCATGCTCCTTTCCATGGCGCGTTGAGATTGTAGCTTTTGCCAGGGCACAGGTTTGGCTTCCATACATTAGTACAGGCAGGATGCATGTGTTGAATACTTTACCTTTTGTCTTTGTTAGGAGAGCTTTATCTTTAAATACTTCTTTTAAGGGCCAGTATCTTTTCCACCCATTTGCTGTCCTTCTTTCCAGTTCCTTGGTTATGGTTCCTTTCAGTGCTCGACCACATGCTGTGAGACAGGTTATCCAAAAATACAACGAATACAATCTTTTATACTACATTGCATTCATTGACTATAGCAAAGCATTCGACTCTCTCATTCACGACAAGATCTGGAAGGCATTGAAGAGCCAGGGCATAGAACACAAGTACATCAGATTAATCAGCAACATATACGAACAAAGTACATCACGCATAGAATTGGATAGAAAAGGCGAGACTTTCAGCATACAAAAAGGAGTAAGGCAAGGAGACCCCCTATCTCCAAAACTGTTCTCAGCTGTTCTAGAAATGGTTTTCAGAGATTTAAACTGGAACCATTACGGCCTCAATATAGATGGTCGCCAACTAACCCACCTAAGATTTGCAGATGACGTTGTACTGTTTGCTAAAGACTCTGAAGAACTCAACAAAATGATAAATGATATAGCTATAAATAGAAAGACAGTGGGTTTATTACTCAATCTGGACAAAACAAAGACGATGACAAATGGCAAGAAGAACAACATCAACATAGAAGGGAAGTTAGTAGAATATGTGGACGAATATATTTACCTGGGACAGATAATATCGCCTAAAGAAACCTTCCAAAATTGCCTAACGATAATACAAAACTAATGTTTACACCAGACATTGTCATTAAAAGGCAACTAACTACACGGTGATTTTTATTACGTGATCAGGAGTTGAAAACCATTAATAACCAGCCGAAACAGATTTCAATGGATGAGGTGTCATACAATTACATCTCTGTTTAGTTAATTAAGTTTAATGATAATGTTAACACTAATATCCACTGAATTTATGGTCATCCTACATTTCTTGAAGATAAGTAGATACATTCAAAATCACCGTGTATAATTGACTAGATGGTTTTATTTATTCGTATGGCATTTATTATATACATAGTCGCTTTACTTAATCATTATAATATGATGTCTAAATTCTTCACAGGTCAGCCTTATGCTTGTGGGAAAAGCTGAACATAATAAACACACCTTTACCAGGTCATCAGTCTACCTTGTAGGAGGCCTACCAACGCCGCGCCTTCCGGTACGTGGTCGCCACTCGCGAACCTTTCCGCCCCAACGGCCATCAGTTCTACGTGCAATGTGCTACTTAAGTTTAGAGATTCGGAGGGCTATATCGGTTACCTTGGTTCTGCTGCGAATAGCCTCATTTCTGATGCGATTACGATCGCGCGGGAGTCCGCTGGATGCGGGTGGCGCAGGACCGGTCACTTTGGCACTCTTTGGGGGAGGCCTATGTCCAGCAGTGGATGTCTTTCGACTGATATGATGATGATGAATGAACACACTGTTAACTTAAGAAGGAATATATTTCTCATCCCATAATAAATAACAAACAAAACTATAATTCATAGGTTTGACATAAAAATCATCAGAGCTATAACCGGGTATATTCGGGTATCTCCATCTCTATATTTTCGTGGTAGCGCTGCAGCTGACAGAAAACGTAACCAAACCTATCACCCGGTTTAATGGCCAGTACATCTTTTACATGATAACCGCATATGAGGTTTAATTCAGCACTTTATAGTAATACATAAGAGGGAGCTGATGAGAGCCGCCACATGCTTAGGTATTAGATTTTTTTGCAGGTACTCGCACTGTGCCATGTTTATTCCCTCGATATTTCATTGGCAAATTCGTAAGGTAGGCCCAATATCAATCGTTGGAGGGGTAATAGGGTTTTTCGGTATTTTCACAGTTTCTATATTTTTTTGTATCCAAGTGAAGCGATTCTGTTTTTGTGCTGTGAGGTCATTCTCAGACAGGTACCTATAGCAGCTTAAATGTTATTGGATGATAATTTTCATATATTAATCTGCCTTGTCGAACCAATACTCGCGTCAGCTATTCGTCAAATCAAAATTAACATCAGCAAGCTCATAATGACCAATCAATTACTTCAATTAGAAATGTGAATGTCCGTCCACGTTCAGTAATTTTGGTGGAATGAGCGATTTGCGGCGGTAGTTCGAATGGTTACCGAATGAACATCAGATTATATATCTAATGGAGTTTTCAGGGAAGTCGAAACACAGTGGAAATAACACTCGTTATCCATGCCTAATTAATAGCCAGCCTTTTGTCAGCACCTCACAAATTAATAGTTACATTGAACCTCATTACAAGGCAAAAGTGTTGACAATCCAATGGGTAAAAGGAGTTGGGTAATATAATAATATTAGTGATTGGCTATCTATAATTAACATTTTGATCTCTTGATTCCAGATCTAGCAGGGCCATGATAATTTTGCTTAGGTACGTGTAGACATACACTATCAATTGCAAAGCGAAGTCTCATCCATTATAATATTTATAATATATATATATATACAATCCAAACACAAGTTATGAGGGTTCAAAAAAACGACTAAGCGCTTCGAGAAAAGATAGGTAGTAGTGCCTGCCCTTGCGCTTCGCTTGGCTCGTCTTGGCGGGGGCACTACCGTGCCCCCAGATGCAGGGTAATTTATTACGAAGTACATATTAACTGACATTATTTTTACAAGCTTTTATTTAACTTGCACTGTTCGTATGTAAGTATGTAAGTTGTCCGTCATTAACTTTAAATTTACAGATTTTAATGTAAAAATAGTACAGTCAGCATCAGATAGTTAGTAGCAGCCAAGGTAGCCAAATATATCGCAACACGTCTTTATTACTATAGGAGTAAGGAAGTGTAACGATATATTTGGCTACCTTGGCTGCTACTAACTATCTGATGCTAACTGTACATAGGAAGATAATGCCTAACGCTCGTTCGAAAAGTTTCACATTTACCTTGCAGGCCCAAACTCGGCTCGCTAGCATTTTCAGAAATATTAACAGAAAGTTGAGATGCATGTAAATAATCAAGAATCGTTCTCGTACAGTCGCCATCATATACGTCATACGTCGGTACACTATAGGTGTTCAAAAATATCGACACATGTACCCTAATGCCTTGAAAATAGAGGTGTGTTCCGATGTTTGTGAGCTGCTTGTTTGCTCCGATGTATGTGATGGCGACTGTACATTGATCTTATTAGTTCAACATTCGGGTGAATTTTCGATACTGAAATTGTGAGTTTAGCGTTTAATTGGATGACGCTTAATCGCTCAATGGCCTCCATCTTCAGCATATCCACCGCATTCACAAGTAAATACCTCGGGGGCCGGGTGTCTACTGTAATGACATCTCAAGCATTTCCGACATCGTAGCGTAGGTATACGTTATAACTACGTTACGTTACGTTTTAACTATATATGCTATTAAGGCAGAATAATGACGAATATGGTTTTTGAAAGTGGAAAACCTTTGCCTAGTGGGACATTCACGCAGACTTCTAATGGCTATTGCAATAAAATTTCTGAGAACGTCGTTGAAAAGGAGTTTCTTTCGTGGGACCTAATTTTCTATTTACTGGGTAAAACTTGTTCAACACTTTATTCGGCCTCATTAGGCTCCTATACAGCACTGGAGGCGTGTCGCAACTTGTTACAGTGAATATTTAACTTGAGTGCCGTACTTGTACTCGGTATTGAGTTTGGAACTCCGCACTCGTTAGCCCCTAAGTTCACCAACTTGATTTGCCAGTTCCTACAGTTTTCGTCAAAGTTCGTAATCTTTCGTTGTGCTCAGATACGTTTAATTTTAAGCTCATTCCCGTAAATTAGGTAGGTACTGAACATGACAATGTTAAGAGCGCCGCAGGGATAGCTTGAGCTCCTGTACCCTGTACGGTTCGTGTTTACAAGATCCAAGTTAATTTTAGCATCGCCTTGTGAAGTTTGTTTTTAATACAAGTATTGCACAAAACCCTCCCTCCACAAGGTGGACTGATGACATGGTAAAGGTCGTGGGAGTCAGCTGGATGCGGGTGGCGCAGGACCAGTTGTGGCACTCTTTGGGGGAGGCCTACTTATATCCAGCCATGAACGCTTGGGCTGATACGAGGGCGACACTGAAAGTCTTTAGAACTGGCCACTTGTAATAAATATAATAAAAAAATAAGTTCAAAATTTGAAAATGGAACTCTTTCTTAATATTTTTGTGTACGAATTCCACTCGATTGTCATTTGTTTTACGATTTGGCGGCAAATTGAAAATTGTGTGTACTACGTGAGCATGAATTTAACGCGAGAAAATTTTCGAGCAATGATTTTTTACGACTTTCGATGTAATTTAAGTCAACAAGAAAGTTATGATAGACTTCGATTGGCCTTTCACGATGAAGCCCCATCTCGTGCTACTATTTACAACTGGTTTAATGAATTTAAACGTGGCCGCACTGATCTCACTGATGATCTGCGTGAGGGCCGGCCTTCTACGGCGACTACTGAAGATAACATCAGTGTTGTGCGGCGTATGATAGAGACTGACAAAAGAGTAACCTATCAGCAGATTCGTACAAGCTTAGCCATTGGTATGAGTCAAGTCCACAAAATCCTCCATGAACATTTAGCGGTGAGGAAGCTTTGTGCCCGGTGGATACCTCATAATTTGACAGAAGCCCAAAAAGTCCGTCGTGTTGATTGGTGCCGTGAAATGGGTCAAAGATTCAACGGAGGTGACTCAAATGCTGTGTTCGACGTAGTTACGGGTGACGAAAGCTGGATTTACTGTTATGATCCTGAAACTAAAAGACAGTCTGCTGAGTGGGTGTTTCCTTCCGAGGAGTTGCCTACTAAAGTGAAGAGAGGTCGAAGTGTGGGAAAAAAGATGGTGGCCTCGTTCTTCGGAAGGACTGGTCATTACGCAACAATTATTTTAGAGGATCAAAAAACAGTTACTGCGAAGTGGTACACTAACAATTGTTTACCACTTGTCTTGGAAAAAGTTCGAGAAAAACGGCCTCGCAGTAGGATCCTGCTTCACCACGACAACGCCTCATCGCACACCGCCAAGCAAACGATCGACTATTTGGCGACGGCAAACGTGGAATTACTGGGTCACCCACCTTATAGCCCCGACCTTGCACCTTGTGATTTTTATTTATTCCCAAAAATTAAAGAAAAACTTCGAGGAAAACGTTTTATGGACGCCGACGAAGCAGTGGCTGCGTTTCAAAAGGCCGTCGAAGAGACCCCTAAGGACGAGTGGGCAAAGTGCTTTTCTCAGTGGTTCTATCGAATGCAGCGATGTATTGATGTGAAGGGAGGCTATTTTGAAAAGATATAATAAAAGTAATAAGTTGCTTGATTGCTCAGTTTTTGATTTTCTAAGAACTTTCAGTTTGACCCTCGTATGATGATGACGATTGAAAAAAAAACATCATTATTTCAGAAATCAAACTGTTAAATATAAATAAAAACAAAGCTGCGAAACTATCCATGATCACAAGAATACATTGTGCTAAAGAACAATGGCAATATCGTGGTTTAAACAAACCTTAACTGTCTCATTGCTAGGAATTGTCGTGATCCACGCGATGACAAGTAAATTACACTGATAATTTTCTTGTTTAATAATTTACACCGATATAACCAACTTCTTCTGGAACTTACCGAGGTGGACCGGTCAAGTCTGCTTGTTTACAACTTTGTGATTGCAGTTGATGTGAGTGCACGTTATCAATGATCACTGACATGTTTAGTTCTACGAGTATATAACATTCCACCAAGAGTGCGCCAGTTGTCACTTTGTCATCAGCTGTCAACCTAGTACTACACTCATCAGAAATCACACCAGCGAAGCGTGGTCTATCTGATTTAAATGCATTACGACTACCAACTACAAGTGCCTTCCCAAGAACAATACTCGTATTAGAGTTCAACAATGAAGTACCGCCATTTAGAAAATGTTCCGCTTAAACCTGGCCACGGATTTAACGCAAGGTAGGTATGTCGATGTAAAATGAATTCGAAATGCTACTTCAAACGAGAACTAAAATAGTGGTTGCGGGCGAAAGCGGGCGTCCACTCAAAGCAAGCGTGGGGTCTGTTTTCAGCGGCTGTGACCGCCGCGTTGAGTTTCTATGGCTGGGAAATTCGTGCTATTTTTACCGTTAAATGTTTTTTCTTTTTCGCAGGAAAGCTACGCGGCAGGTCGTGGATGCATGGTTGGTGTCGCACGCGACGCCGCCCAGCGCCGAGCTAGCGTCACCATCGCGGGCTGGTTCTGGTGCCACCACACCCGTCAGGTCAGTACAATACTCTTTTATTTAATCACCCTTCATTACTCATATAACGCATATTTCAATCATTCCATTCGACATGGTGTAAATTGATTGGACTGAAGCAAAATCCGGTACTCAAGGTTTTGTCAGTTTCTTATTCATTTGTTATTTAGGAAACTTAGCTATCTTTTAGGGACCGATGACACTAACAAAAGTATGAGTTGCAAATGTGTTCATAAAATACAATTTAATAGTTTTCCAATTAAATTCAGTTTATATTTAGCTTTAATTCAGCGGGCCGGTGTACCAAATGCATATCGTTAGGCAGTCTTATGTTTACGTATTTACTAGTCGCTACGAGCTAACTTCGTAACCACAAAGGCCGCTTTTTGCTCAATAGCTGTAAGGAACATATCCTTACAGCTATAAGTTGTGAACGCATTTTCTCCTTGCCTACTATGATCTAAAACAAAGAACGTCACTGTCTCATAAATTTAGTTGGTTGCTCTGTGGCCCGATTTCCTTTTCAAACATCAAAATCGGGCTTCTCTGACTAGGTTAATCCACAATACGGTACTCGTATAAATAGCCCCTCGTAATAAGCAAAGCTAAGCCCCGTCATTGGATTCAACTCACGATGCGAGAGAAAACTCATAGAGAGCCAACCCGCCTGGGATTACCGTGAATACTCTTAGAGCCTTCGCGTACCAAGTAACACCTTAAGGGACTGTGACTTGTTTGCAGGTGTCATTCTGATTTCTGCTAAAACCTTTCACATTGGATTTATAGCATGATACTTGAGAAGTTGTCTCATTTCATCAAATTAAGTGATTAAGTGTAGGTATAAGTAAACATTTGATAAATCAAAAGAGACGTACCTACCTACCTAATCCAATATTCTGTGTTGAGTAACTAAACGCAGTAATATTTTAAAGTGGTATAAAATATTCCAGCTAGATCGACAATAAAGTGCACCAGACACTTCTCATCAATCTTCTGGTTTGCTCTGGTCTTATGCACAAGCGTTTTCCCCTTCACTGTTTTACTGAGACATGTTTGAACTTGTCTACTCCGCAGTTATACGTAACCCTTCATGCAACCTTCATCAATCTTATGACACCCTCTCACTATAGGTTAGAAGACTGTTAATGTAATATAGTGATGTGTATGAATTTACTATAAGCTGGCAAAGCTTCTGAATTCCGCTTGAGATGGGTAAGGCGTATTCTGCCTTTCATTTATGAGTATCGGCTTCGTGATTTCTAGCACCAAAATTGTGCAGCTATGGTTGTAATAAAATGTTTACGGCGTTCAACGTTTAGTTTTAGAATTCCTTTACAGTTCTTCCCTGCATGAATATATTCTATATTTGGTTTTGCCAAATTTGCAGAAATTCTATAAGTACCTACATTTTTTATCGCCCTAATCTAAAGATTAATATAGTTGATAGATAACTAGCTATTTACTGACTATTCGGAGCAGCATCTATACCTAACCTTAAATTGATTATAGGTGTTAGAGGTGCCTTGTACTATTAAGTCAATGAAATCAATTAACTGAACAAACACTAAATTATAATTGCTTGCCAAGAAACTGCGAGCCGTAAATACATGTCATAAATAAGAAAACTCAACAAAGAAGAGGATGATTTAAGCAGATCCGAATCCTTGATTTACATTTTCGGTACGAGTATAAAGACTTCCATAAATGACTACATATATCCTACTATATATAATATAATATTATAAATGCCAATGTTTCGATATTTGGATGTTTGTCTTATATATCAATTTCAACAGATTAGGTCTTGTCAGCCTCTTAAATTGATACATTCTTAAATATATACAAGAAAACACAAACAGAAAATGAACTTCGCATCATACTGATTATGGTTATTATAACTATCTAATGATAATAAAGCCGACGACTAAGGTCAAAATAAAAATAATAACGTTGTGATGGTAAGCAGAACAAATTTTCTGATTAACCACTGATAAAGTTGAAAATATCTAAATCAGAAGGGTGAAAAAATTGAGAGAAAAGTTACGCGAGTCTTAAATCTTTTACGCCTTATCTTTAAATGTTTGTCGACTTTTGGAAGTCGCGCAAAGTCCCTAATCGAAGCTCGATTGATTGTTTTATCTACTTTACGGGTTTATAATTCTCCGCTGTTTGAAGGTTATTCGAGTGCTTGAATATTATTAAAACCACCAGCGATGTGCTTAAATTCCGGAGTATTCGAAGTCAAGTTATTGTTGCCAGGAGACGATTGGCTCTAGCCGGCACATTGTTTGAGTACCACTTATTTAATTAAGCCAAGTCTAGACGTTTAAAGTTATTGCCGCATTTTGGTCGTGACCCAAAGCACTCAATAGTCCCAGAACAAACGAAAGGACGATTCTACATCTGACATATCTAGATGAAGTAGAAATTTATGTTAATAGTATTGCGAAAACTGGAATTAAATCATTTTCTCGAATTATATTATTTGTTTCTTGTCCTATGGAGCTTTTTTTGTGTCAACTTTCACCATGTCGGCTGAAAGTTTATAATGTAAAATTAAATAGCACTAGTTAGAAGTTTTCGCTTAAAATAAATCCCACACTGTTCACAAAAACAATTTGGACCCCTTCCCAAATTGTCGCGCCGTGTGTAAACAGATACTGGGGCCAACTTTTCCCTTATCACCTTATCTGATATTAAGGTATTCCTGGCCTGTGTCCAGGAAAGCTAATTACTAAATTAACTTTATTCTCGTCTAACTTGTCGGCGTTAGTGTTGGCACTAGAATGTGTTGGGAACTGTAGTATTCATTAATATTTGGTGCCCGTCAATGTTTTTAGTTGCTACACGTGTTGACAATGGATTGCAAATATGCGAATATTCACTGAAATATTAAAAAGACGGAGCTTTTGAAATATATAAAATTTTGCAGACTAACGTTTCGTAAAATGTTATTATTAGTTTTGTCATAAAATTGTCATATTCATGATATATCATTGTATGAAAGACATTAGGAATTAAATTTCTACTAAACAGTGCAATTAAGCGCCAAGTAGGTATTATTGTTAACTTCGTTTGTAGGTTATCGAGACTATCATTCCCATTATTATCCCGCGCTTTTCGCCCCAGAAACAGTATCGATATCTAAAAGGCAGGACGCATTTTTTTGGCAGGAAGATATCTGCGCACGAGTTCGAGCGCGGCGGGTTGCTGAAGCCGTTGGTGACGACCGTTGATGGCACGCCGACGTTCCTGGGCGATCAGCCGGCGCATGCGGCGCCCTCGCGCCCGCAGCGCCGCTCGCGGCACGAGCTCAGGCAACTGGACGAGAAGGAACTCATATTTGAGCTGGTGAGTCACTGTTGCTAAAGTTACTACCGACTGGTATGGTATGCCAACGATCCTCGCGACGTGGCGTCGTCACACTTTTATTGGCTCTTTTTACCAGTAGTGCAATAGTCACTTACAAATATACTTTGTAACCCATAAGTTAAGTATAGTGGTTTGTTATTGAAGAGCAACCACACGATGTATTTGTTTGCACACAGCTATTCACTTTATTTACGAAATCGAAATTGATTCAGTACCAGTATTAGCGTAAACCGACAATTATCGGCGGTGGGCTTTGATTCATTGCATGCCAAATGGTTCTGGGTCACTGATTTCGTTCGTAAACAACAACACAGGTCGCAAAAGGAGTACACAGCTCATTTGTTTACCGACCGCGATTCTCCATCGCCGTAATACGACTGACGAATAAAATTTGCGGGAGTTTAACTATCGTAGTTTTTCCATGAACGCACATAAGTACTAAGTACACAGTAGATGTACAGGAACGAGTATAATGTACTTAAAGGATCACATTTGTCATGTTTATTTATTTTTATCCTGTGAAAACGTATTCATAAACTGTAGGTAAATCCACCAAAGGAAAGGCGTGCTAAACTGTGCTTCTATACAAGTGACAATCACCTGTCAACTGAGCTGAAATAAAACTGAACTAACCCGTGCGGTGTCATGTCAGTTTAAAAGCAATAAACAAATAACTCTTTAAGAAAACATGTCTCTATCTGCCAACACAGCGAATCCTCAAGTGAATAAAGGGTCGGCAACGCGCTTGTGATTCTTCTCCACCGTCGTAATATAAAAAAAGAATCATGAGTAGGTACGAAATTAAAAAATAAAACCTGTACATGGGTAGGTAAGCCCCTACATCACACGACACGTCTAGGTTAAAGGTGTACAAAAAAAAAGGCGTGCCATATTCGTAGTTTCAGTCGTTTGTTTTCAATTCTGAATCCTTTACACAGTTTTTTTATGAATGGAGTAATTTGCTGTTCTATGAATCAATGGAAGGATAAAGATTGTCTACTTTGACCCATGCTAGCTTTCGTCTGCTCCGATGTGACTAAACTGTCCCGTAATCACCATTTAAAATTCAATTTACAAAGCAGAATCGGGTGTTGGTTTACGTGTGTACAATTAGGCCCGCCGGCCGGGTCACCGATAAAACGGCGGGCCCGGCTGATAATGAAATGTAAACAACGCCACCGCAACAATGTTTGACTGGGCAGCCCATGAGAGTTTAAAGTAAGATAGGGGCTTGTTTTTAACCCTGAAGATAATGAGTTGTTCTCTCGCGAAGTTCTTTCGTACTCCAGTATTGAAGGTTTTTGCGTAGCTCAATGTGCACAGTGGCACCGTTACTGGCTTGCGAGTGATTGCCCTAATCCAATGACTTTTGTCAAATATAAGGTTATTTTTACAAGAATTATTACTATTACTTGCACTGTTTGTATCATCATCATATCACTGCTGGACATATGCCCCCCCCAAAGATTACTGTCCGTGTGTTGGTATGTAAGATTTCCTTCAAAATGAAACTACTGATTGAGCTAAAATTTAGCACACGGTTGGTGACAATACTGACAATGCAATAATAAGGCACTACAAAGCTGATCTGACAGATGATGGCAATAGCAACATCTAACCTACACCAGGTAAACCGGTCGTATTTGGGCCCATTGGAACCCTCAACGAAATGATATTGATAATTTATACAACTAACAATAAGCAGTTAAGTGCCCATGTACATTGAATATTAACATAAAATGTTGCATATTTCATTGCATATTTACAAAGTTTTTATCACCAAGTACACACTTGCGTACTTGCCATCCAGATTTTGCATTCGCCCATTTGACTGGAATTCTAATAAGACCCTTATAATTAAGACTCGGTTGCAATTGAGTTCATAACTAACATAGTTTCATAGTTTTGAACACCAAATAGCAAACTGAAAGTTGACTACGTTTTTCTTCTGACGGCAAAGGTCGGACGGGTCAGAGCAACTGTCTAAGTTATAATCAGGGCTGGCCCCGGCTCGACTTGTCAAAAGTAGTTATTAATTCCCAGATGTCAGCGAAGAGTTAAGTACAAGGTCAATGGCCGCTTGTTGGACGTGCTGTTAATCTCATCTGAAGAACACTCGCGGAAAAAAAATCGGGTCGGTAAAATATCGTCATATTTCCTAAAATAATGCAAGGTTGTACATTTTTTTAAATCCTGTCATTGGTGGTCTAGCTACTTGGAGAGAAATAATAGTGGACTGTATAATAAGAATAATGTATTATAAATCGATCGTTACAACGGTGGAATTATGTTATGCGCGAACACGTACAAAATATATCGCGAGCGAAGCGGACGCGAGTCGCGATCCGTCGTATATCGCGGTGGATGAGTGAGTGTACGACGCGGTTGCGGGCGGGGCGCGGGAGCGGCGCACCGACAGCAATCAGATCAGCTTGCGCTTAGGTTTTGTGCTCACTGCGCCACCATATACTCCCGGCGTTGAAGACCTTGTGTCTTCAAAACTGTGTACAGGAAGAGGGCATATTGTGTTGAAGGCTTGACGTGTGATCCCCTTCTTAGTACTTATGTCGGCCACTCTGGCGATTCCATCTCTGCCAGGTACTACGTTTACGATGCGGCCCATCGGCCACATGAGAGGAGGGAGGTTATTCTCCTTGATGATAACCATAGTTCCCACTTCAAGTTTTCCTCGTGAACTGCACCATTTAGTTCTCCTTTGGAGTCCGAAGATGTATTCTTTAGAGAAGCGATTCCAAAAGTGCAATTTCAGAACTTCTATGCGGTGGAACCTTTGGAGACTGGAGATTCTTTGGTCTGAGACTTGATGATGCGGCACCGACGTTCGCTCCGTAACTGACTGTGTACAAAAATCCGTGAGTCACTCACCTTGAAACCAGAGAGTTGTGTGTTTTGGTGTGACTCCATGATTGTTATTGGGCGGCTCAAATCTTCTCCGGCTCTTCTACGGCCGTTCGTCAAAAACCGCGTCTCCGAGATTCAGGAAAGCTTTCCACAGGAATCTTGGCGTTTTATCCCTTCCAAGGAAAATCCAGCTGATCTGGTATCTCGCGGGTTAGATGCGGATTTTATACAAACTTGCTCCTTGTGGTGGTCAGGATCATCGTTCTTAGCGTCAGACCCTTCATATTGGCTAATGGAACCTAATTCTGAAAAGGAGGGCTCATTACCAGATACGGTGGCAAATAAGGCTTTAGTTACTTGCCCAAACTCCCCATACTCAGACGACGTTAATGCTATCCAAACCTTGATTGATAATTGTTCAGATTATTCCAAAATACAACGGTTAATAGCATACGTGAAAAGGTTTAGTTACAACTGTAAAAACGCCAATAATAAAATAGAAGTTTTCCTTACCTCTTCCGAATTGTCTTTGGCGTCAACTCTGCTTTTTCTTACGTCGCAACAAAACGCTTTTCCTGAAGAGTACGAATTGCTGAAGGTTGGCAAAGAATTTCCAAAACAAAGTCGTCTCACCTCTTGTCCGTTTTACGATTCTGGTCTTATCAGGGTTGGTGGACGACTTTCTAATTCATTTTACGATTATGGTGTTAAGCACCCTATAATTATCTGTTCTAAGCAACCAATAATCAGGCTTTTCACTAAAATGCTACATCTACGTGCCCTCCATGCGGGTCCTCAGTTACTTATGTCAATCATACGTCAAAATTAATTCGTTCGGTTCGAAGGACCATATGGTGGTCTAGCTACTTCGAGAGAAATAATAGTGGACTGTATAATAAGAGTAATGTATTAGAAATCGATCGTTACAACGGTGGAATTATGTTATGCGCGAACACGTACAAAATATATCGCGAGCGAAGCGGACGCGTCACGTTCGTCGCGGGTGCGGGCGGGGCGCGGGAGCGGCGCACCGAAAGCAATCAGATCTTCAGATCAGCTTGCGCTTAGGGTTTTGTGCTCAATGCGCCACCAGTCATGACCTTTATTTAATTTTTCAACACACCTGCTCGTAAAGTAGGTCTTATTACAGCGTATTTACCCTGATAATGCAGAATATTACCCATGCCGTGCCTTTTACATTACATTATCGCACTAGTGCCTTTTCATTACATATCTTTTTAAATATTAGCAAAATAATGCAGAATATTACCCATGCCGTGACTTTTACATTACATTATCGCACTAGTGCCTTTTCATTACATATCTTTTAACATTTTCATTTTTTTTTTTTTTCCTCGCAAATGTGTTGAAAAACGTCATATGAAACACGTGAGCATTGGTCAATTACACTTCTCGTCTCCATTAAGCCTTCGCCTTCGGCTCAGGCTTAAAAACCGACTCGAGTATAATGACCAACATAGCACACTTGTATCATAATGTACTATTATAATAGTTAATAAATAATATTATATTAAGTAAATAAAACTACTTTTAAATATTATTAAAAAACCTATTCATCATCATCATCATCATCATATCAGCCGGAAGACGTCCACTGCTGGACATAGACCTCTCCCAAAGAGTGCCAAAATGACCGGTCCTGCGCCACCCGCATCCAACGGACTCCCGCGACCTTTACCAGGTCATCAGACCACTGAACCGTGAAAGGAATACAGTACCTACCGAAGCATTAACAAAAGCGTAAAGAACAAATGGGAAGTACCTTTAAGTAATTACATAAATCATCAAAGAATATTTTTAGAATTCCAATTATCAATAATCATTAATAATCGTATGATTAAGTAAAAGTACCTGAACATAATAATATTACATTGGGAGGAAGTATTTAATTTTGGCAACGTATGCACGAATATTTTTTTAAACCACAAAATACTGAATTGGCATTATCATCATCATCATCATCATCATATCAGCCGAAAGACGTCCACTGCTGGGCATAGGCCTCCCCCAAAGAGTGCCACAATGGCCGGACCTTTACCAGGTCAGGTCAGTCCACCTTGTGGGGGGGCCTACCCACGCCGCGCCTTCCGGTACGTGGTCGCCACTCGAGAACCTTTCCGCCCCAACGGCCATCGGTTCTACGTGCAATGTGCCCCGCGCAAAAAATCTATTGCGGTTATTTAATTTAGGGTGACCCAAAAATGTTGACCGCGAGTGTATTCGCGCGAACGCGCGATCAAACATATTGCAATCGAATAGGTGGATGAAAATGTTAATTGACAATGAACGCGTCGCGCGATCGCGCCCATACATTGAAGTCGCTCGAATGTATGAAATGCCGCTCGTCGCCCCGCTTTCCGCTAAATTACATTAGCTAAAATCTGATTGTATAGGAAATTGACAGTTCCACGACAGTTCTATGGGATGACAGCTGCCGGCGCTGTAAAATGTGTTTAATACAACCCGCCCGTAGTCACGATACTGACCACAGTCATGTCTGCAAGTTTTCGATTTCCATACCTACTCATTTGATTACATACGATTCTTGTTACTCATAATACTCATAACATGACCAGTAACTCCACACTTATTTGTTATCGTAATGCGTGAAATGTTACACCATGCCACCAAGGCTAAGAATCGAATGACAGGAAACGACGTCACATTTCTATCAGTAGCCTGCAGTGGCGGCGCGTGAACATTTTCGATGGGCAACCCGGAACAGAAAAGTTATGAAAGAGTTTAGAGTATACAACTATGGGCTTGTCTAAAAATAAATTTTAGGCAAGCCGGTGGGAATCGGGTTGTATGGGCGCTCCGCCACTGGTAGCCTGTTCAGTCATCAATCATCATGCTTTCGTTGCTATGGACTGTTTTTATACAAGCATGCGTACGCGCGCAGCATTCCTGGTGCGCAGGGTGCGCCGCAGTCCCAACAGCATTCTGCGCATGATAGCGGACAGGGTTGACTGTCCCTACATGTCACACTGCGAGGGACTACACTCCCCTGTCAGTGTTGTTTTGTTTTAAATGTAAGTTTAGCTGTAACTACTAACCCCCTAGTTTTGTAAATTCTACTAACAACATGTGTCCATGATTACACGAAATAAAAATTTAATTAATTCATTCATTCATATGTGGGCGTCGCTAATATGTTACAAGATGTTATAATTTTATATTTTACGCTTTATTGGAGATGGGTTGTAGGAAACTCGTTTAAATCAAACTGTTGTTATTATGTTTTTTTTTAAGTTTAGTACTTTCACTTCTTTTTTTCTCCATATCTAGTGGACCGATTGATTTTAACGAAAAATGTGAGATGAGATCTGTTACAAAAAGGAAAGACATTTTATAAACAGGACTATTTTTGGAGGATAAATCATACAATAATATTGGAAAAAGTTTACCATAATTGTAATATATCAAATGAAATGGCCTAATAATGTAATAAGGTATGATAAAACTCTGGGTGTACAAATCTATTCAATGGATCTGTTTTGTCCCACATGAGCCACGCCAATCATCATCATCATCATCATATCAGCCGAAAGACGTCCACTGCTGGACATAGGTCTCCCCCAAAGAGTGCCAAAGTGACCGGTCCTGCGCCACCCGCATCTAGCGGACTCCCGACAATCAATAGACATAAATTTCGCATTCCATTCCATGCTTTATGCGCAGCGAACTAACGCATCAAAATGACCGAGAACGAGTAATAGGAAATCTGAGATAGACTCCCTGGTCATTTGGATTGGGAATGCAAGTATAAGTAAAATAAATGTATTAGACCGGAACACGACTGATGTCACTCGACTATACACAACAACTACGACGAATGACAGACAACGCGCCGGCGCGGCGTGGGCACGTTTGATAAATGCGTACGCGCCGGTACACATGTAAGTATCTGGTATCTACTGGCTGCTACGTAAATACAGCTAATTTCAGTGGACGCGGCCATCGTAAACCGCTCTATGGCCGTACGCGTCATTCTGTAATAGTGGATAGCGGCAGTACTTTTGTTTTCATAATAACGGTCACGCTTTTGACGTGATAACGTCTTATAAATCGATGAACACCGGCAGCATGCACGAAAAAGTATGACTCAGTGTCCCGTTCCGCCTGAGCCAAGCGTTCGGCTTTATGACGTTATCTCGTAAAATGATCGTCTGTAACCCGACTTTACAGACAACCAATATTTACATAATTTTGCATCTGCTCCCTTTTACTTACGTTAGTTAGCGCATAGTGTGACTGAGAGAGACACTGATATTGAGGTGGGATTGATTGGAATAAAATTGTTAATACAGCCTCAGTAGGATTTCAATGTATTTATAAATCTCTTATAATGGGCGAGTAATGGACTAATATGAGTCACCTGTTATTGTACTTAGTACTCTCCTGTTCGTATTGCTCATCTAATATGTAGATGTATTCAATAATGATGTTTACTTCCAGGCTCCCGTCGCCTTGAAACGACAAAATGCGTATAAATGTCGCAAGAGCGGAAACGTCTGTGAGAACTGCTTACATGTACGGAAAAGGTTTTACTTATCACAATTTATATGTAGATTTAGTAGCAGACACTTTTTTGCCTAGCCCTAACTTGAGACTAACCATAAAACAGCAGTTTTACGAGCTTGTTCTCGAGGTATAAAACCCATGAGATTTGGTTTTTTACCTTTATTTATTAATGGTAGTGGTAATTGATCAGCCAGTGTCTTTGGTATTTCGATTACGTATAATACATCTATTGTTACTATTGTATAGCGATGTAGCTTAGATGTGCCCTGAAAGTTCGAGATTTATGCATTACAACTGTCCAGTGTCCATCCGACTGAACTGTAGACTTTGGAGTGTAGCATTCTAAATTCTAACTGAAGTATCTAATGTAAATGTAAATGTAAAACTTACGAGAGTTCTGACACTTTTGATCCCGAATGCACATGTATGTATAGTGCGAATCGTTTTTTCAGAACGGATCTTATCTTAAGAGCCATCGTTCCAACAAAGTCATCGTGAGCCACGTGCCACAAACGCTTCGAAATGAAAAGGTCCTGTTTAATAAATACTTAACTCGAATAGTGACGCTATTTTTAAAATAGCAAGATTCAAATTTAAACGAAAGGAATATCGGTCTTAACAACTTACAGCATACTTAGTAGGTACAACATAAACAATTAGGGGTACACTTAACAATGAAAGACAAATGGCTTTGTCTTCTCTCTGTGCCTTATCAAAAGAGAAGTGAATTCGTTCTTAAACATGATTCGTAGTACTTATACCTTATTTATTCAATGCACTACGCAATACAACGTGCTCAATGTGCAACTTGAGAGACCGAAATGGACTAGGCGGCTTTCGTGTTTTTGTTCCCTTTTGGTTCTCATTAATTTAATTTAATTTATTGTAACTAACACATTATGGGTCCAGTAACCTGAAATAAATATATATTGAATTGAATTGAATTGAATTAAAATCGTTAGAACAGTTTTCGCGAACCTATTTACGTACATAACGTTGTCATAGTAGATAGTTACTTTGCTTTTGTGCGTTGATTAAAGCTAGAGTCAGATAGCATCGTCAAAGCCATCTCGGCATTTCATTTGACACGAAATCAGATAATTAGATACACCAGCAAATTGAACTGCAAGCCGGCTTCGTAAACCGATGGAGGTGCATCAGACAGCGATTGAACCGCATGATTCATTACCGATTCATTGAGAGCTGAGCTATAGGTTATAGGTTGTACGCGGGCTGGGTTTCCGCAACTCGACGTCATAAATGCGCCTATTTTGCGTAGGGGTTTTGGCACTACTGTTATTCGTGCCAACCCAGTTCCACCAGGAAGCCTAGCAGACCCTTTACGTTGCCGACGGCCTCCGGTAGTGACCCCGGTGTTCCGAGGTACTTTGCCCTGTAGTCCGCCACTCCAGGACATGTCAGGATGACGTGGGCGGCTGTCTCGTCCTCTTCCATGCAGGCTCTGCAGAGAGGACTGTCTGTAACACCTAAAGTAAAAAGGTGTTTGTTTAGTAGTGCATGACCAGTTATAGCTCCTGTCAGAAGACGGAGTGCCGGCCTCTTTAGCTGCTTTAGCTTCCTTGACAATCCGGGGTTGATTGTCGGGAGGGCCTCCCTGGTTTGCCTGCAGGTTCCTAGGGTGTTCCAATGTTTTTGGTGTTCTACCTTGGTGTTTAGTCGCAGTGTGCTCCGCAGCCATGCAGAGGGTAGAGGAATTGTGGGTTCCGGTCCTACAGCTCTTGACTCTGAACCCTCTCTAGCCAGTGCATCCGCTGCATCGTTACCGCGTGAATTACTGTGCCCTTTGATCCATTGCAGGGTTATGTCGCTGTTATTACATACCTCTGATAGGATTTTGTGGCACTCGTGTATCAGCCCAGAAGTTGTTGCGTGACCTTGCAGGGCTTGCAGTACGGATCGACTATCGGAAAGTATGCGGATGGGATATCCCCTTACCTCCCTGGAGGCGATTGCGTGAGCAGCCTTTATTATGCCCATACACTCTGCCTGGAAGACGGTGTTGTGGGTCCCTAATGGTGTCGAAATGCGTATGTTTAGGTCCTCCGAGAATACTCCTGATCCGGTGCCTGACCTTGTCTTGGACCCGTCCGTGAAGATTCTTAGCTCTCTGGGGTTAAGTCCTTCCTGGGGGGTTTCGTATAGTTCAACTTTGTACTTTTTGTCAAAGACGAACTGTCTGGGAATGATGTCTGAAGTTGCCTCTATAAGGGGCTCCCTACCTACAGCCTCGTAGAGTATTTCGGTGTGTGGAACCCTGGGCGGTCTCCAGAGATGTTGTCTTTTGAGCCTTATGGCTGCTGCCAGAGCCTCTTGCCTGATGAAAATGTGAAGCGGCGGAATGTCCATGATGGCTTCCAGGGCTGCAGTCGGTGTAGTCCTCATGCAGCCACTAGCCGCCATGCAGGCCAGTCTCTGGAGGCGTTGTAGTTTAGCTTCGATCGTGGTTAGCGTGGTACGAGGCCACCACACTATGGCACCGTAGCTTACTATTGGTCGGATTACTGTCTGGTACAGCCATAGAGTGATCTTGGGGTTTAGTCCCCAGGTCCTACCTATCATTCTACGGCACTGCCAGAAGACGACTGTAGCTTTTTGGATTTTATTGTCTAGATGACTGCTCCAATTAAGTTTGGCATCGAGTATTACACCTAAGTACTTTACCTCTGTTGACAATTGGAGTTCTGTATTGAACAGTCTGGGCAGGCGGTAGGTCCCCAGATTCCGTTTGTTGGTGAACATTACCAGCTCGGTCTTCCTTGGGTTGACTGTTAGTTCATTGTCATTGCACCAGCGTTCCACTATGGCGAGTGCGGAGCGGGTGACATCGCACACTGTACCTGCATGTATGCCGCTGGTGAGTATCGTTATGTCGTCAGCATACCCGATGGTGTAGTGATGACTGTTGTTTAGCTTGGTGATTAGGTCGTTAACCACCATGTTCCAGAGTAGTGGTGAGAGGACGCCTCCCTGGGGGCATCCCTTCGCTACTTGTGCTTGTTTTGTTTGGTCTTCCCCGAGCCTAATGACCCTTTGACTTAACATGTTGTGTATCCATTTAATCATAACCGCATTCACTCCATGCCTTCCCAGTGCTGCGGTTATGCTGGTGAATTTAGTCTTGTCGAAGGCTCCCTCGATGTCAATGAAGGTGCCTAAACACATAGTCTTGTTTTTGATCGCGACTTCGGCCTTGGTAACCACTGCGTGAAGCGCGGATTCTGTTGATTTACCTGAACTGTAGGCATGTTGATTCTGATGCAGGGGCATCCGCACTAGCGCCCTCTCTCTCAGATGTCTGTCACACAGCCTTTCCAACGTCTTCAGCAAGAAGGAGGTTAGGCTTATTGGTCTAAAGGATTTGGGGTCCGTGTAATCTCCTTTACCTGGTTTTGGTATGAAGATAACCTTGACTTCTCTCCACTGCCTGGGCACAAACGTGTGTGCCAAGCAGGCACTCAGGATGATGGTGAGCCTGTGTGTTAGCGCCCTCCCGCCCCATTTCAGTAGGGCGGGGAAAATTCCATCTGGTCCTGGGGATTTGTAGGAGTCAAAGCTGTCAATGGCCCATTGAGTTCTTTGAGGGGTTATTACCTCGCTGGCCAGTCGCCACCCTTCCTCTGTTGGGGCGGTTTCCTCATCCAACCGTACCGTTGGACTCGCTATCTCGCAGTCCGGAAAGTGCGTCTGAACCAGGACGCACTCTGTTTCCTCCGGCCTGACCACCAACTCATTGGTGAGGGTGTCGTCAGGTTTACGCAGGGATCCTAGAGTTAAGGCTGTGTTGTTGGAGAGAACCTTCCTTACCCTGTTGGCCTGTGTAGTGGACTCAATGTTGGTACAGAAGTTACGCCATGAGCTTGTGCTCCTGTATCTGAGCCGTTTTTTGTACCTAGACTTGGTGATTTTATAATCATCCCAGTCCTGGTCTGCACCGGTGTTCATTGCCCTGTTTAGTTGTTTTCTCATTTTCTTCCTGAGTCTCTCCAGCTCAGGTCCCCACCAGTTGGCTTTGTTACCATTGCCTGTCGGCGGGGTTGTTAGAGGACATGTCTGGTGGTAACAGTCTATGATGGTATCTGTAAGGACACCTACCTGTTTGTCTATTTCTGCGGTGCCTGTTAGTTTAGGAGGAACCTCCGTACGTATGAGTGCCTGCCCTATTCGCTGTGCGTACTGGGCCCGGTTCGTTTTCCTGGGGTTCCTCCTGGGTGTTGCCGCAAGTGTATTTACCTGAATGTCGAATCGAATCCATCTATGGTCTGAGCATGAGAGTTCACTCGATACATGCCAGTTTAAGATGTGCTTCGATGCTTCTTCGGTTGCTAGTGTCAAATCAATGATTGTTTTGCTTCGTCTGTTCACAAACGTTGGAGATGAACCTGTATTTATTATGTTTAGGTTTGTAGTGAATAGGTATTCGACAAGTTTCTTACCTCTGTCGTTCCCTGTAGTCATGCCCCAGAGGACGTGGTGTGCGTTCGAGTCGGTGCCCGTGATGAGCTCGAGTCCCGCCTCTTCGCAGTAGTTGACTAGCCTCGTCATGTCGTGTGGCGGTGGATCATCGGCTTCCGGCATGTAGACCGAAGCCATTACCACCTCCTGTAGTGTGGAGCCCTGCAGTCCTCGCACCATTATGGCGCACATGTCTCTGGAACAGAAACTTGTTAGAGGGTGCGCTTGTATGTTTTTTGATGTATAGATGCAGGCCCGGGGGTTTTCCGGTCCTGCTTGTACTGTCAGCTTACCTTCTGTGCTGCGGAGACCACAGACGGTACCTTTCCTGACCCACGGCTCCTGGATCAGTACTATGGCTGTAGTGTTGACCTCCATCCACTTTCGTAACTGAGCCGTTGCGGTTTCGCTGTGATGGAGGTTGGCTTGGAGGATTTTACAAGACGGAGAGGAAGGGGACGGCGCCATCTTCATCGGTCTCCTCCGTCGACATCTCGCTTTCGGTCTCCTCTGTGGCGTCAAGCTCCATGTTGGTGGATTTCTCCGCCTCCGGAACTGCCTCCACAGTGGAGCCCTGTGTAGCGGGCGGGGTACGGCCTGTCGCCTGTACCGGGCCCTTGTGCTTCGGGTGCTTATTGGGCTTCTTGGTCGCCGGTTTCCCGGCGGCCTTTTTGCCCCATGCACCCTTGCCTGCCCTGTGCTTCGGTACTGTAGGCACAGCGCCGACGCCAGGTTGTGCAGTGTCTACCTGGGTTGCTTCCGCTTCCCTGTAGGCACGTGATGTGGAGGGAGGTACTGGTTTACCAGCGCCTGCACCTTGTGTGTTGTTGGTATCGGGTACAGCGGGTGCTGCGCCGTCTACCTCCTGTGTAGGGTTAGATCTTTTAGTATCCATAGTTGTATTGTGTAATTTTCATCTCTCGAGCTTCCCACCCACCGTGGAGCCCGCACCTTTGGGGATGTCCCTCAGGACACCAGGAATACCCAAGAGGTATAGGTATGGAGAGTTGTTGCTCATGCGCGACATCGGGTGCTGCAGACGGGTGGCTGGGCCAGACGATCTTATCTGACCCAGTTGTTCCACCAGCCCTTGCTCCGTCAGCATGGCTGAGCCCCAGTGTTCTCCCAGAGAACACTCCCCCCATACCTCGCCTGCGGACCGTACCACCTCGACCGTACGGGACACGTGTCCATTACCTTGTGGTGGCTAGTCACAAGGCTACCGTTTTGCCTGAAATCAGGTCCAAAGAGGGCGTGTTGCGTCCCAGGAGTAACTGATCCCCGACTCCTGGTCGGCTCAACCCCCCAGGCTTCCGTCATCCTGGCGTTCGGCGTTCACTGCGTAGGACTAGCGCAGGTAGGTGGAGGTAGTCCACCGAGGTCACCTACACCCTCGGCGGAACCGTGGAAATATTCCAAGGAGGGGAGTTTGGAGGGGATTTGGGGAAGTGTGACGGGGTTGTTTGGAGTGTGAGAGGATAGGGAAGGAGGTTTGGGAACACGGGATAAAGGTAAAGGATTACTCGACTGGTGGGAACTCCAGCCGGGTACAGCCCTTCTTACTTGGCTACTAGCGATCCGGGGTAGATAGTGAGAGTGCAGCGCCCGTTGTGATCACCAGCATTTCCAGGGTGCACGGTCCACTCCATTAAGAAGCAGACTCACCACTGACCTGCGGCGGCAGAGTCAGTGGCGACGTGGACGTGTAAGAAGGACTTGGGTGAGTGTGTGCCTTGCACCTCAGCGCTGCACACCTGAGTGCATACATACCCACCCCTTGCACCCCTAGCTGAGCTAGAGCTGAGCTATAACCACGAACTTGGTATCTCGAACTTCGTATATCTCCGTCTCTGTCGCTCGAGTACCATAAACCATAAGTGCGATAGAGACGGATATATACGAAGTTCGTGATTCGAAGTTCGTGGTTATAGCTCAGAGACAGAGATATACGAAGTTCGAGATTCGAAGTTCGTGGTAGCGCCGCTGAGCTGTCTACACACGGCATGGCTGATATCGGGAACAGATAAAGCGGTTCATACAAAAGACGTTTGTGTAAATCCTCTTTCGCATCTTTATTTATGACCATTGCTCAATGGAACACAAGCGCTGTTACTCGTAATAACGATAGCATTGGAGAGTTATATCTTGAGTGTTTTAGTTTTACTGTCGGTTTGGAGATGGTTACAATGTGATGATTGTAAGATTCCAGGTAATTGTTGCTCTTATATCCAAGTGTTTTACAGGGCGTTATAAATAACAGAGACCGGAATTTTCATGCCAATGAGAAGTCACTATGACCGCTCAAAAATGCCACCATAATGGGGAACATTACTGCAATGTTCTGCCGCCAGAGGCAGCACTACCACTAATAGAACCAGTATAGGAATATAGGGATTCACACACAAATGCACAATTGATTGTCAAATGAGTGACAAGGATGCTTGCGTAGCCAATACCGCAAGTGGGAACGAGATACAATGTCAACGCTGCTAGTGTCGCCACCTACGAAGAGTTTTGCGTAATGTTCCCTATTGGCTCTGGAAATAACGTTTGACGATTAAGTGTGTGATTAACATAAGATATAGGGACTTGACAGAAAGCATTCATGACTTGCCAACAGCGTACTGTGGCGCCTTTATGTCTATGGTTTCTAGCTCTATGTTATATCTATATAATCTTGGTTCAAAATGTATAAATTTGAACGAAATGAGGATGTTAAGTATACGGGAAATGTTGATTTTGTTGGAGAAATGTTTTATTTCCTACCCTTATTCAAAGTCGATTTATGACATGGAATGTTTCTTTCATTTCGGAAGTATCGTTGCTTTTATTTATTAGATGCTTCCACGAGTATCTTTGAGAGTAGAAAGTTTCTAGCGAGTTTCGGGCAATAGGCACTCAAAAATACACCCGCACTGCTGAAGATTTTTTATTGAATACTTTAATGTCTCGAATATTATGGTAATAGATCAAACACTACTAAGGCATTTAGGTTTTTACACGCTTTCTATTAACTTGCGATTTATGTACCTACCTAACTAAACTAACTAATATGAATGTTACTACATATGTCACTATTTTTGTTCGGGTGAAATCTTGCAACTCAATTAACTATGAATGTTAGTCACTATTTTTGTTCGGGTGAAATCTTGCAACTCAATTAACTATGAATGTTACTATGTCACTATTTTTGTTCGGGTGAAATCTTGCAACTCAATTAACTATGAATGTTAGTCACTATTTTTGTTCGGGTGAAATCTTGCAACTCAATTAACTATGAATGTTACTATGTCACTATTTTTGTTCGGGTGAAATCTTGCAACTCAATTTTGAAGCAGATATCTTCATTTTGAGTAAAGATATAGTTTGGATGACAATTCAATATTATGGTACCATCCAGCCGATCTGATGATGGAGACAGAAGGTGGCCATGGGAATTCAGTACTTAACCGACGTAACCCCGTTGAGTTTAGGCTCAGAATCGTCTCAATGAGTAGTTGATAATGGTATACAGAAAAGTACAGACGGCAATAAAAGTTTGTACCAAAAAAAAAAAAAAAAAAAGTTTATTTAGGTTATAAAAGTAAATTAACAGATAGCAAAGGTTGGAGCCTCCTATTAAGCAAGTAATTTTGCTTGTGTCAGGAGATTTAATAATACCCAATAACCAAAAATTTAATCTTTGACAGAAAGCTTTTTTCTGTATGTTTTTGTATATCAGTAAAGCTTCGACGCCTGTGGATGACATAATTCTGTACTGTGAAATTTTTGTTTCCGTTCAAAAATTACGGAAAAACGGAAGTTGAACTACCGGCTTTTATAACCTTATATTTTTACGTACTTTGGACATTTGGAACAATGATTTAAAATAACAAAATGCAAATGAAAAAAAGCTATATAGATGTGTTAATTCCTTGCTGTATTTGTCCATGACTTTTAGTACTCCTTATCTGATGGCGATGGCGTAGCTGTGTTAGCATGATATTAAATGAAATGGCAGACTAGGCCCGCAATTAATTCAAGTAGTCTTTTACGATCGCCATCCAGTTTAAACAAACATGGAGTCAGTGTTTACGAGTTTTGAGTCTTGAGAGAGGTGAAGTAATAAAAGGAAAGGGTCTTGAAAACGAACATAGTGTCATTATGTGGTTTATACTATGACATGAATACAATACAAATGTATTGTTCACTAAGAGTAAAACAACACTTAAATTAAACATAAACAGTACTCGACAACAGGCGGTCTTAAAGCTAAAAAACGATTCATTACAACTTTTTCAAAAAATTACAATGAGCTTACTTAATAGTCTAACAAGTTACAGAATAGCGGGGTGGAGGTCTAGTTTCGTTCCGAATAAGATACAAATTATGTAGTTTTATTGCAATTATTTTACAATCTTGTGCAAGAAGATTTTTAAGACACAGAGTTTTGACAAAATGCTTGGAACCGACAGTGCTGACTTGCAAGCATCTGCCCCGCTATTCTATAACTTATTTTAATCTCACCTCACCTTTTATCGACTAATATAGCTAATAGACACCATGCGTAGTAACTAAGAGTCATGAGGGCTGTTATTTTTTACGCGCTAATGCGCTTCACCCCACCCGACACGCCACGCCTAACGGAACTAGACCTCTACCTACGCTTATAGTTACGAATCTCGACGTCAAGATATTGATTGGTTGTATTGGTGATTGGTTGGTGAGCGTTGACATGAGCTTACAGAATAGTCTAACAAGTTACAGAATAGTGGGCCGAGGTCTAGTTTCGTTCCGAATAACAGCATTGTAGACACACTGTCTACTTATTAACAGGCAGGAAACCACAACAAACACCTTTCTAATTACATAGGTACTACCTACACGATTCTTCGGAATCCGTAATAATCCATCTATAATCAGTTTGGGAGTTCAATTTGCCGGGTTGGTCACAAACACATCTGCACCTAATCTACTGGCTGGGATGGAGGGCGTTTGTTTAATTCGCCATGGCAATTTATCCCCGTCGCGATAGATAAACGAAATGATTAATTATCAACGATTTGGGTCGAACGTGACCGTCCCAATAATCCTGCGAGGACTAAAGGAGTTTGTATACATACTACAGTTTTTTTAAATATCGATCAGTAGCAAATATATTTCAAGCATGTAATAAGCAAATAATCCAACATCAACGTTTATGACAATCATTACGTTCCTGGTTAAATCGGGCTCATTTTTTTGTTCATTAAAGCTAGTTCTATACTAATCTGTGATTCCTGCCTCCCCCTCCTGGAAACAAGCGTGAACATATGTAAGTATGTATGTAACTATACTAATATAAAGACGTAAAGATTTTATGTATAAAGGGGGCGATTCCCGGAATTATTCAGCCGATCTCAATAAGTCTTTAATCCAGTAGATTGGACCTTCGAATATTTTTTTCTATGAGAAATACCCATTAGTAACGTAGGTTCCATGACATATGGAGTTTTCTTTTTATGACAAAGGTAATTAAAAATCGAGAGCAACGCTTGTCATAGAAATAAATGTTTGGACCGACTTTAGTATTCATAGGTTGAGTAGAAGTAGTTAATGTGAACTTGACTTTATTTGGTATTGCATAATATGTAGTACATTACTGCAGACGCCGGGAAAGAAGGGCTTGCCGGGTGAGTAGGTATAGACGACCGACCATAGTGATACAAAGCCGGCAAGCCCTTTTCACGGCCAGGCATGTATACCTACTTAGTGCTTTTCTCAAACATGCAATGAAATAAATAAATCTCCAAGAAATTTAACTAATTTTCATGGCTGAACGCCATGATGCTGGGCCAGAAATTGTTGAATAAAAATTTAAAAAAAATTACATCCCGGCCTTGGCCTTCAACTTCGTATGAAATTTCTTTACAGTTCTCTCGAGTTGTTCCGCCCGAAATGTGATACTTTAAAGCCACTTATAACGCACGTAATGACGACATTTCATTGCATGTTTGAGGAAACGCCTTTATTTTAAACACTGGGCTAAGTAAGCCTGCTCTACGAAACCGTCAGACAAAAATAAGCCCGAGCGAAAGAATGATTGAATGAGTGAGTGAATGAATTGTTCCACGATATAGTTCAGAAACAATTGCGGCTGCTCAGGAACTAATCATTGGGTCTTCCGCTTCGTCTGATTTAAGAATACTAGGGATAAGACATACCTAATTCGATTTTGTATAAACGCTGCTGATACAAGATGGTATATATTACCTAATTTGAAAGTTGAAGAGGTAAGTAGGTACAAGGCGGTAATTTTAATTGTTTAAATGACGGAAAAAGACGGCCCTAGGATATCGCTTTTCTTTAGTTTTGTAAAACAGATTTTAAAAAAAACTGGCCAAGTGCGAGTTTGACTTGCGCACGAAGGGTTCTGTAGGTACCATTATCTATAAAAACAGCAAAAAAATCACGTTTGTTGTATGGGGGGAGCCCCCTTAAATATTTATTTTATTCTGTATTTTAGTATTTGTTGTTATAGCGGCAACAGAAATAATCATACTCATAATATATTGATAAAAAAAAAATTTTTGACGGGTTTAGCGGGCTGCTGACGCGTACTGTTCCAATATTCTGCAGACTGACTATGTCCGCATAGTTTGTTAGTTGTCTTACTATCCACAGACAAATTTTCAGATTTTATAAAACAGTTGCGACGTAGGCGTTTTTTTAACAAGTTCGGAACCACCTCCACGCCAGTTGTCCAAAAAACTGGCTGACTGACGGCAGGCTATTGATGTTCGACCTATTAATGACCTAATATTAAAATACCAGCCTTTATAAAACTGTTGCAGTTTTGGTCCCTCAGCTCTCAGTCTATAAGCTTAGGTTATTAACATAGCCACCTAATACACATCATCTGTTTCAACTCAATCAATTTCAACTGTCTAACTATCACGGTTCATTAGGTACAGCCTGGTGACAGACGGACAGACAGACAGACGGACGGACAGCGGAGTCTTAATAATAGGGTCCGTTTTACCCTTAGGGTACGGAACCCTAAAAGTGGGGATATCCCTATAACATGTCAGGGAAGGCTTATGTTGAATCTCGAATCGGGCTCCAAGTTTCATGTTCAAATTATTTCGCGACTTGAGACGTAGCTAATTATCGCTCAACGACTCGAGATTTATTTAATTCATGGGGCTAGTACATTTTACGTTTAATTGAGTGAAACCCTATGAATACATTTATTCATGGCTGTTGCGGAACATCAATCGTAATTTACCAGAATCGCTTAGTCACCAAATAAACAAAGACTTTCAAAATATGGTGAAGTAAAACAGAACTTATCTGTTTTACTTCACTTACCAGAGCGCATCCACTTATTAACTGCACGCGTTCGTATGTCCTTCAAGCTATTATTGAAAAATCAACCCTGTCGTGTGGTCATAATGTGCACATTCCAAATAAACGCCGATGCGAGATATGGTGTTAGGAAAGTAAATTTTAATGGTTATGTGAGAAGCTTGTAGATAAATGCCGCTTTCAGTCGACATCAACCATCAATGAGGGGCTATGAATATTCACGGTCGCCACACACACCAGGCGCCTGATTCAGAATCATGAGCGATTTGAGTAACATATCCTGTTTATGGGAATTTCCGTTAACTTCGGCATATTACATTATAGGTACCATAATTCGTATTTTTCTGTCTGCTCGTGGTGAGCGCAGGAAACGGCTCGATACGTCAGAATGTGATAATATATTTACCCGATAAAAGCCGTTTAAATCATTTTATTTAAGGAGAAAGCGCAGAAACCGTAGGCAATATTAAACACAAACTATACCCAACATGAAGATACGTTGTCGAAATGGTCAACAGTCATTGCATCTTTGTCGTATTTTTGACCCTGAGAAGCCACGAACAAAGGCCAAGGAGGTCGTAGGTTACGCCAATTAGAGTAGTAACCTCAGTTAGCCAGAATAGGACCGGCAACCGTGTATGCTCAGTGAAACGGCGTTACGCAACTGACGCTATAAAGAGAAGTGATCATTGGACGACGACGGGCAATCGGTGCCATGTCGTACAGTCAAGTGCAAAAATAGGTATGTATCGATTTAATCGTCTCATAAATATGTACCGAACCCTTAATACGCTGACGTAAGAGCGATGAGACATACCTATTTATTTAATTTTCGATTCCCATTCCGTGTTTTTGGTATTTCGTTTAGAAGTAAGTCTCATAGCATAGTTTCAGTTTTATATGGTCCTTGTTTGTTTAGTGTTTGTATTTTTGTAACGTATTGCCTGACTGCCTGTCAATTTTACGCAATTTTATACCACAGATTACTAATATGACATAGTACCATAGATAATTCATAGTTTCAATTTTTTTATTTTTATTTAAGTGGATACCACTCTACCAAGCATGTGTTGAATCAAAGTATTAATATTTATAAGGTGTCTTTTCAAGTTTCTAAGTTTATTTTATTTTTATTTCATTCGTTATTGATTGTTCTGCATTGTTGCTCTGTATTCTTTCTTATTCTTATGGTTTTTTGTAATTTTTTCCTTGTGTGCGTTGTGGCGTCATTGTTCCGTGTTTTCACCTAATGGTCACAACGGAAGACCGCCAGCATTTACGCTGAGTTGTGACCATTTCGTGGCAAATGTGTATGTGCGTGTGTGTCTGAAGTTTGTTTTATGTATTTCTTTTGTCACGAATAAATGTTTTCTTTCTTTCTTTCTTTCTTTCTAAAGTAAGTTGTATGCACCCATATTTTTTACACTTGAGTATACAGTATGTATCAGAAGGAAAGGCCAAGCTGAAGCCTGGTTGATGGTAAAGTGGAGTATGTTCTAACAGAATACTTACTAATAACTTTTATTTCCTTTTTTTAGCTTTGCTCAATCTCAACATGACTTTGGGTACTCTTATTTGCAGTCGGTTAAAAATTCTTGTAACAGCCTGTAGAAACAGTAAGACGTCAGTTTATAAACGTAAACAAACTAATTAAAACCAACCCACATCATATCAGATTACTGCAATTTCAACTATGACCATATACTGATTTGACGACCGCTTTAGCCTAGTTGGTAGTGACCCTGCCTACGAAGCAAGAGGTCCTGGGTTCGAATCCCGGTAAGGGCATTTATTTGTGTGATGAGCACGAATATTTGTTCCTGAGTCATGGATGTTTTCTATGTATTTAAGTATTTATTTCTCTATATAAGTATCTATATCGTCATCTAGTACCCATAGTACAAGCTTTGCTTAGTTTGGGACTAGGTTGATATGTGTAAGATCGTCCGCAAATATTTATTTATTTATTTACTGATAAGCATAATACATACGAAACACTAAACACTTCTTGAAATTATCATTTAAGGAAGGACTTATTATTATTTCATAATTATTTACAACAGGGATTTTGCATATCATTGTAGTTCACTTTGACATTAATTATGACATTCCATTAGATTTGTCATCTTGTTATTTTTATTTTGAAAGAGGTCAGGATAAATCAATTAATTGGACTTTTTTTCTTTAAATTTAAACTTCAAGTCAGAGTTTGACATTCGTCTACCAAGCAAATCTAATAAACAGAAATTTAAATTAAAAAATAGTGATAATGCCTTTAATTTTTTCTGCGGAGGAACTTGTGGATATGATCCTTCTTTACGGAGAGTGTAGGGGAAATGGGAATGCCGCTCTTCGTCTGTACGCGGAGAGGTTTCCCGCACGAAGGCAACCCAACCATCGCCGTGCGATCGTCAATACGCTTATCCGACTGCGAAATAACAACCCGCCGGTGCTGATCAACCGATGAGGGGCTCCACAATTACACGTGAGAGAAGAAGAACATGTACTAGACCATTTTCACAACCAACCGGGATCTAGTATGAGACGTGCAGGACGCATTTTAGGCATGAGTCACTCCTCCGTCCATCGAATACTAAAATGGGATCGACAACACCCTTTCTCTATTAAAAAAGTTCATGCGATAAAACCCGACGATTATGGCAAACGGACTGAGTATGCAGATTGGGCTTTGCAAAAAATAAGACAAGATCGTAACTTTTTGAAAAAAGTTACATGGAGTGACGAGAGCACGTTTGCTAGAAACGGAATGTGAAACCGGAGATGTGTCCACCATAACATTAGGCTCCTAAAATTAGAAACCCTCACGTTGGTCGTGAATTATCACATCAGACTAGATGGTCGATAAATGTATGGGCCGGCATTATTCAATTCAATTCTTTATTTGTTTCGGACTAATGTCCATTAGAGGCGACGACATCATTGGTCCAGTATTTATAAATGGAACACTGAACGGTGAGCGGTATCTCGAAATACTGAATGGCTGTCAGTGACTACGTGGACAATTTACCTCTAGCTGACGATTTAAATACCTGGTACCAGTATGACGGTGCACCACCTCACATCTCGATGCAAGTACGAAACCGCTTAAATGAAATGTTTGGACAACAGTGGATTGGCCGATTCGGAGCGACTCTCTGGCCACCTCGTTCACCCGATCTCACTCCGCTTGATGTTTTCTTTTCGGGTTGGGTGAAACAATTAGTGTTTAAAAGGGAATCACAAACTCGCGAAGAATTACAAGCACGGATAATTCAAGCATTTGATAAAATTAGACACCGTGTCCGGCAAAATCCGAATTTGCTGCGAAAAGTACACGAACATAATCGTCGTCGCTTGCTCAGATGTTTACGTACGTAATACGTGAGTGTGCACTCAAACTGACATTTATGACATTTACGTCATTTTATTTGTTGTTATTGATAACACTGTAAATAAATAATACAGGAGGTAATAAAATAATTGTTTATTATTCTTTTTTTTTTCACTTCCATTAAAAGATGCTAAATTTGCATAAGCCCGGCACGATAATCATATTTATGGTCTAAACATGAATGGGTCTCTTTCTTGGCCTTTCCTTCTGATACATACTGTATGTAGTTACCATACATTTTGCGCCTTATTACAATGGAATAAGGTGCAAAAGTGTAAATATGTTTTTGACGTCGAATGTATTACGGCTTTTCGTAAATGAAAAACAAAAGATTAATCAAATTTCTTCTTACACATCTGAATTCAGTGTCTTAATGTCAAACATACAAATCATTGGACAAACGAAGTGGATTCTTTAAAAAAAAAAGGTCGAATTCCAATTATTCGTTGTTGCTTACATTATATAGACAACCGCACCGTTTCAATTGATGTTTTACTGAAAAGCGCATTACTTTGATATTTTTCGGAGGCTGTAAAAACTGCACAATAGGTATTTCAGTTAGACAATTGTACAATATATCTATATATTGTACAATTGTATTGTATGTATGTAAGCACTTTATTGTACATAATAACAGGTAAAAAAAATATTCATAATGTCACACAATAGATCAAATTACAAAGGCGAACTTATCCCTATAAGGGATCTCTTCCCGCTAACCTTGTCACCCGAAATACGACGGAATACTATAATGTTATATACGACGGAATAAATTATGTTCATAGAATAAATTACTTTTCTATACTACTCTCTTCTTAACTCTACAGGCATATAGTTATATTTAGTTGCGGAAATTAGAACGGAAATCGGAGTATTCCGAGTTGAAGGCGAATCAAATCCGTCGGGATGAAACACGGGTATTGGGAAAAACCTTCATTTCGCTTAGGGTCATTTCTCCGGTTGGCGACCACCTAATTTCATGTGCCGGTTAGCGACCACTTAGCTGACTTGGTGAACTGAAAGCATATTTTCTCGTTTTTTTTGTAAATTCCTATTCCATAACTACAAACAATAAGGCATACGGCTGACTGTTTCAATACGCTCTGTAGAATTGATGTTATCTTCAATTGAAAAAACCATGTTCTTCAAGTGGTCGCTAACCGAAGGTGGTCGCGTAACCGGTGAAATCACCCTATATCCTTCAAATATATTTAAGTACTTTGTTACTCACGAATCTCATGATAAAGATAAGTTAACGTAGGTATGATAATAGTACCTACATTACTTATCTAGGGCGTGTAAACAAAGAAAGCCTCAGATGGCAGGTATTTGACGCCCGAGCCGAAGGCAAGGTAGATAAATATGCGATCTGAGGCTTTCTTTATTACCGCCCGTGGTGAGTACAACATTTTACGTCTCTGGCTAAGGAGTGGGATTTTCCGCAAGCCTTGCGTGCGGTAATTGCTGCTTTGTGGCCCGGTATGACGTAAAAAGATAAAATGATGGAGCTCACGAAATGGTACAATGTTTTTCATTTTTTTATGGTTTTTTACTCGTCCTTTTCAAGGAAGTGTTATCAATACTTACAAGAAATTGCCTTGCAAAATACCTACGATGAAGAAAAGTTTGTATCACGTTCGCATAAACCTATTGCGAACTTTGCTCAGGCTCGGCGACTAAAACATTCATCATCAAAAGATGTCCACTGCTGGAGATAGGCCTCCCCCAAAGAAATAAACTATAATATAAAAAAGGTAACATCCGGCTGTCAGTCTCAAGCCTTGGCGACGACTTTGGTCGTAACTCGTAAGCGACCTGCGACCAGCGTTTATTTGTTCATTGCGCGGTCGAGACGCGCAACGCACTGTGGTTAGTTGGGATCACGCGCAATGAACATATAAAACGCTGGTCGCAGGTCGCTTAAGACCAAAGTCGTGGCCAAGGCGTCATAGTGGCCAACAACGTCGACGGTCGTTGCCGGCAAAGGCCGGAAAGGCGATTGCCGTTTGATGTATGAATATTTGTAGCAAAACAAAGGTCGTTTCGTCAAAACCAAATCTTGTGTATTTGAGGCTATAAATACACTCTGTGGCCTTAATATTAAGAAGAAATGAGGATTTAAGAATCAATAACCGGGTCTGTGCTAATAATATCACTTGCAAATTGTTTGTATCTCAGACACTAGAACAGAACTGTAAAGCGGAACTTATTCGTATGAACATCACTTGACACAAAGTCCTTTCATATTATCCTGTTCAGTCCCGCTTCTGTGGTATTAAAGATATGCCATATCTTTCAGAACTCATTTAAGCATTCTCTTTCTGTGTAATTTCTGTTGGTCTTGGTTGCCAAGACTTGTTTATATCGTAACATTCGTAACTCTAGTAGTTGGAAATACTAACTTGTTTCTGCTAACCTAACCTAAACGGTAATTCTACCCTTCAAATCTAGCGTACCTTTGAGTGTTAATTTAACAAGAGAAAACACGAAACTTCAGCGAGTCAACAGGCTATTAAGTTAGACTAGCTAAGCTGCCGAGGGTTTGACCAAGCAGTAATTTGGTTCGGCAAAGTTTGTTTAGTTGTTTAGTCCGGGCCGTACGCATGGTAGCTGGAGGAATTTTAATGAATAATTACGAAGGTAAACGACTATTGGGTGGTTTTATAAGTTGTAGAACTTACTGTTTAAAATAAGTTTCTGTTCAGTTTCAAATAAGCTAGGCAGATTTTACTGCTTAATGAACTTTCTTGTACAGTCAATGACTACTAATTGAGATGGACCATAAGGACTCATTTCTTTTTGGGTTTGGGCTCATTAGAGCCCAAACCCTTACGTTTATCTTGTGTAATTGAGGAATTTGTCATTCAAACTAAATCTTACAAACGAATATGAATACACGACTTTATTGCCTTAACATTAAGGTCGTGTAACGTGTATGTTACATATTTTATTAACTCTCGCCGTATCGATCTCTTTGCAGTCGACTGTACATGCCAAATTTCAGCTCAATCGGTTGAGGATTACTGTAAAATTCAGTCGCAAAATTCGACTCGATCAAACATACAAATATTATTGCATGTTATAATCTTATAATCTATATACACCGTGCCCGTGAATAACCCGAAAGATTTAAGCTAACGATACTAGAGCCTAATTAGAGTAATAAATGTAATATGAGTTTAGGTCAATTCAGCAAAAAAAAATTTTTTTTGTTTTGTTTTTTCGATGTTTTGAATGTATTTGTTTTGTACATGAAAAGTAAATGTTATTGGTAAACTTGTCACTTAAAATGGATTTTTACTTTTTTTTTCGTAAAACCTAGTTTTTAAAAAGTATTACTTGTCACTTTTTGACATCTATCAATAGGGATATTTAGACTACATCCCATAGTGGCAACATCGCCATCAAAAATGCGTCTTGCACTATGTAATATTAAAAACTTGTTTTTTTTTTAATTGGTATTAACTCTGAAACTAGGCGAATTACAAAAAAGTTTATACGACATTTTTAACCTCAAATATGGTCAGGAATATGCTGTTAAATTCTATCGCAATACTATATCGGGCACGGTGTAGATATATAATAAAAGAAAGTCGTGATAGTTACACCATTTATAACTCAAGAACGGCTGAACCGATTTTCACAGTTTTTGATTTATTGTATTTGTCTTCACTCCGAATAGCAGAATAACTAATAATAAATGCAAAATGTAAAAGTTTTTTTTATTTTTTTTTCATACATTTTGTATGGCGGTACGAAGTACGCGGGGTCAGCTAGTATATCAATAAAAACTTGTTGTAATCATATACATATAAAAACTTGTTGTATATTACATATCAATGTACCTATGTAAACTTGTACAAGGTTTGCTGCGAATTTCAGTACAAATTGACATTCATCAGACGACCCTTCAGGCTTTGATCGATTTTCAACTGTGCAGCCACGTGTGATAATACACACGTTTTGTTTCCTATCTCTAAGGAATAAGATTTAAATTAGATTTGCTGGTTCAGCTTCACACGTTATGCATCAATCAATGCGATCTTGCACGTGGGGTCGCTTCGCACCCTTTCGTGTACAGAGACGAAGCATCGAGTGCTCTGACTGGAATAATGATTTAGCATCAGTGTTGCGACTGGAGGTTAAGAGCACTGTTGGAATTAATCGATGTGGGCATTTACTTGTAGTGCAGGGACTGGCACCTGTAATACTAATGTAAACGATTTTGCTAAATAAATGTCTTATGTCTTACTTACTAACGGTTTGTTAACGTAGATATGACACAGTGCACCTCATATTTAACATATACAATGATCTAAAAACTACTGGTGTATTTAATAGCGGTTTACATACGTCGACTTTATGCATGGATACAAACGCGTCTGTCGCGCGTGTCTCGCCATAGATTACCTGTCAAAATCACCTGTATCGATACTATAATAAATTAATTAAATTTATAATAATAAATCAGCTTATATACGTGACACTGCTGGGCTTAGGTCTCCTCTCATGGATGAGAGGGAACGGGCAGTAGTCCCCACGCTGGCCCAGTGCGGGTTGGGGACTTCACATACTCCTTTGAATTTCTTCTCATATGTATACATGTTTTTCCTTCATCGAGAAGGTAACGGTAAATATAAAATAATATTCCGTACATAAGTTCTGAAAAGCTCATTGGTACAGTCGCCATCACATACATAGGTACACTATAGGTGTTCAAAAATATCGGCACATGCACCCTAATGCCTTAAACAAGCAGCTCACAAACATCGGAACACACCTCTATTTTCAAGGCATTAGGGTGCATGTGCCGATATTTTTGAACACCTATTGTGTACCTATGTACATCACATGATGGTGACTGTACAAGCTGGGATTAAAACCACGACCGCCGTTCTACAGCCGCGTGCCTGAACCACTCGATAATAGCGCTGCAAAATGTCGCCGTGTGCTCTAAGTACACTGAGGTGATTACGGTTTTAGGGTCGGCAATGAGTATATATGTATGTGTATGCTCTTTGGGGGAGGCCTATGTCCAGCAGTGGACGTCTTTCGGCTGATATGATGATGATGATTATGAATGAGTATGTTACATCCCTGGAGATGCAAGCCTCCATTGGACTACGGTGACAGCTTACCATTAGACGGGCCATGCGTTTGTTTGCCACCGACGTGGTATTAAAGAATACACTTCTTCTTCTTCCGTCCCTGGTCCCAGTTCATTTGGGGTCGGGTCTCCTCACTTTTCTGCGCCAGGACAGTCTGTCCTGGGTTGTCGCTTCAGGCAATTGGGCTCTCTCGAGGTCTCTCTTTATCAAGGACCACTAGGTCAATGGTGGACGGCCTCTACCGCGTTTGTGTTCAGGTAGGTTTAGGGCAATATTAATAACGTAGTCCCCTTGACGTCTTTTGACATGTCCGTACCAGCGAAGGCGATTCTGGGTGAGTTTGTCGGCTATTGGTGCAACTTTAAAACTTCCTCGTATAAATTGGTTACGTATTTTATCGAGTCTAGTCACCCCTCCCGCCCACCTCAACATCTTCATTTCGTTGGTATAAACTTTTTGTTCGTGCGTCTTCTGCACTGTCCAGCACTCGGAACCATAAAGTCGTAACCATCGAAACCATAACACCGGGCGAACTGCTGTTTTATAAACTTTTCCTTTTGTTGTTATTGGAATACGGGGATCGCATAGCACGCCTGTTAGTGAGCGCCACTTCATCCATACGGCACCGACTCTGTGGGTGACGTCCGCATCCATATTTGCGTCTGTCGTTAGCATAGAGCCATGGATTAAAGACTTAGTTTTTTTATTTACCGTTGTTAAAAAATAAACAACTCCATTCGATTTTGCATTCTCGTTGCGCTATTCCTTTTATTCGTGGACGTTATAAAACTAGGCAAATAACATGTATTTTATCGATTCGGTGCTCACATAAATACACCACCACCTAACCGATATTTAGGCTGTGGCTATAAAAGTTCCTTAACTATCCAATAATTATATTTCATAAATAATGTAAAATAATCCATAAATCATATACCTACTGCAACGCAAGCTTCGGTAAGATGTCAGTGTATGGTGTATACTGTACGCAATCGGGAAGTGAGCGTCTTCCGCGTAAATTAGATGGTACAATGTAAAAAAAAGTGGACACTCAATAGGTGCCCCACTGCTAGCCAAAGGCCAAACCCTTGATTTTCATGAGTCTCTACTAAATGCTTCTTCTGCCCAATTGATGATGAATATCTAGGTGGTACCGTTATCTCCGTCTAGGTCTGCCTCGTCTGCGTTGACAGTCAATACATATGTACAAAATTTAAGAATACAGATTGGACAATATTTTTGATCATTGTTAGATGGGATGCATCAATTAACAATGGTTTTATTCCTCAGGTAAAAGACATCTGCAATGAGCTGGAGGTGCGAGTCCTGTGCCACAAAATCCTGCAGAACGTGTCGATACTCCTCGACGCGGACCGGGGGTCCCTGTTCCTGGTGCAAGGAGAGAAGGCGGCGTCTCCAAACCCTCAGAATGGCAGGTGAGATTTACTATCCCGTTTATCTCTCACCAATTAACACGTTCAATAAACTTTAAAATTACCGAAGCAGACATTATAAATGTTAAGAACTAAAGGGACAAAACCATTTGGATTCGACTTTTCAATGGGTCGATTTAGACCGTCTCAGCTATCGAAGCCGTTGCTTGAATCAACGATTTTTCTACCAGCTAGCAGATTAGCAGATTGTAGCTTTGTAAGTTTGTAACTACGCCTACATTTTTTTATTATTCTCAAAAAAACAACTTAATGGATGGTACATATTTTCTTGTTTCGCCAAACTGAGGCCAGTTTGTCGGCGATTTGTATGCATCTCCGGGACCGCTTAACCCATTTCAAAATATCTGTCACTTATGAGTTGTGTGTATGGACTTCCCGGATGGACATTAGCTATTTTCTTTACACGGGTAGAGCCATGCGGGCAGCTAGTATGTTATAATCTAATAAACATTAACATATCGTTTCTCATATAAATGGGAGCCTACGCAAATACAGTATGCGAAAAAGTTGTGTATGCTACCAACCAGATAATACAAAAAAAACGCGTGGTTTTATTACGAAAACTGAATACTGAACGAACTGAACTGAACCGTAAAATTACAAAATATAGAAAGGAGAAATGGGAAGAGTTATTATTGGGTATCTCGAGTCGCGTTATCATAGCTGGGATCATTATTACGTTTAATCCACACCCAGGTAATAAATCAAAGTCCCCCACCGCATTTGTCTTCCTGGCTAATCTGAAAAACGAGCATGATTTAATTCCTTAACGTTTTTGTTCTTACTGCATTCAATTTATTTTGTTTGGTATAATTAGTATTTGGAACTAAATAAATGAGGCGTGACGCGGGTGGTTACAAAACAGAAGAGAATATCCCTTACACGCATAAGAGTTTAACACTTTGAAGTGTTCAGTTTTAAACTCATATCTATTCCAAAACATACCTGTAAACTACATTTACTCATAATCTTAGAAGCTCATAGAAGCTGAATACCGCTAGGAATATTAAACACTGACTGAAACTTTTGTCGCTAGCTAGTAGTTTCATGCAAATGGCCACGTCTAATGCCAAATAAAAAACATGCCGGCTGCCAACCGGCGGCGGCGGTCAGTTTCATATAAACATGCGTTTGAATATTTAGCTTGTCAAAAAACTTTTAAAAACAGGCGACGGATACTTAATGATTGCTTGTTATGCAAAATAACGTGAATTTTGTAAAATTCGCTGAATGATTTCAGAATGCTATGCCTAAGTAAGCGGTTTGCAAGATCAAGGCGAAGCTTGTTAGAAGCTCTATGATGGCCGAACTTTGTCAATTATTGCTAGGCAACTCGTTTTATGACTTCGTTTGGCCGGTGCCAACAAGCTTGTGGTATTATCCTATTGTTATATGATAACGTTCGATAATTATGGGATGATAAAGATCCTGAACAAAAAATAAGTTCTACACTAGAAAAGAGTCAACCCATCGAACAGGCAGGATTTAGAAAGATTTAGGGATTCTCTACAATCGATCATATTCACACACTCGAGCTTCTTATTGAGAAATACCATGAGAGAAAAAGACCGTTGTACTTGGCATATATCGATTACAAAAATGCATTCGATTCAGTGTCACACAACTATATCTGGGAAACTCTAACAACACAAAATGTGGAGCACGAATATATAAGAGTAATCAAAAGCATATATAGCAACAGCAAAAGTAGAGTTAAATAAACTAGAAGCAGCCGGTTCTTGATTCCCTGTAAAGAGAGGTGTAAGACAGGGGGACCCCCTATCACCTATACTATTTATAGCCAATTTAGAGTCAATAATCAGCAAGCTTGACTGGAAAGAATGCGGCATAAAAGTAAAAACAAAGTACTTAAGCCACCTACGTTTTGCCGACGACTTAGTGCTGATATCAGAGAAAGGAAAAGAACTACAGCACATGGTTGAGTCATTAAATAAAGCTAGCAAGCTCGCTGGCCTAGAAATGAACCTCTCTAAAACCATGATAATGACCAACAGCACCAAGGTACAAATATATGTCGATTACGAGCCACTTCAATATGCCGAAAAATATATTTATCTAAATAGGCAAACAAATAAGCTTCGACAGATCAAGCAATTACCATGAAGTTGAACGCAGGGCACAGCTAACATGGAATAAGTACTGGAGCTTAAAGGAAATATTTAAAAGCAACATGCCAATCAACCTGAAGACCAAGGTTTGGACTCATGCCTTATACCATGCCTGACCTACGCTTGTCAGACATGGAAGTTTAACAGCAATATCAGAAATAAAATTACTACGTGCCAACGCGGAATGGAGCGCAGTATGCAAAATATAAAAAAATAAATAATAAGACATACAAAAATACGAAACATCACGAAAGCAACAGACGGTCTGGCACAAGCTCTTGCATTAAAATGGAAGTGGGCCGGACATCTAGCACGCCTTCAAAATCAGAGGTGAACAAAAAGTGTGACAGTATGGAGGGGGACAGTAGGCAAAAGAAAGAAAGGGAGACCTTGCAACAGATAGGAGGATGAAATCAAACACACAGCGGGTCCAAACTGGTTACAAACAGCAAAGTCCAGGGAAGACTGGCTAACTTTGGAGGAGGCCTTTACCTGCAGAGGGGTTCTTGCAGAATAATGAGTGCAACAAAAATAATGATAATATTTTAAACTACATAATATTCTTTATAAAACTTAACTAAACATTAAAAATAACTAACTAATCAACTTTTGATACTAACATAACTACTTTGTAAACTTAATTCTGAAAGAAATAAAGGCTTTTTTAAAAAAAAAAAGGTATCTGCCCACTACACCGTATCATACCATGACCGTGCTAGGAACGTAACCGGCAAAAAAGTATTATTTGTATTGAAACGTATAAGACCTTACCCATCAGACCGTTCCGTCACCGGTCCGTCATTTTCATGTATTTGACACATAGGTACGTTCATAGCACGGTCATGGTATGATACGGTGTAGTGGGCAGAGACCTTAAATCGTACAATGAAATAAACATTTCAGACAGATGTGTGGAGAGAGTTGGATATGTAATATAAGTAGTTTCGTTTTCACCAAGCTTCTGTTTACGAGTTTTCTGGGGAGCTGTTTATCAGTATAAATATACATTAAGTCTAATAATGCACGTACATTGGGACACTTAGATCAAATCAATGAAAATATATGCGAGATTCATTTCTTTTCAGCAGCTTACCGCCTTTTAGATCATATAAAAGTGACCGATGGTGATAAATCTATACAATTTTAATAAAGGGGAAGGTTGCTATCGTTGGACCGGTGCTTTGATTGGACCATCTAAATATTTTTAACTCTACAAAGCATAATTTAAATGGTCCAATCAAAGCGCCGGTCCAATGATAGCAACCTTCCCCTATGTAGGGAGTAACCTCCGTAACTACCCGTCCGGTTTCCAATCGCCCTCCTGGCGTCTCTGTAATGGGCGGGCGGAGTCGCGTGGGCAGGTACCTACTTATTTATAAACCTTGTCTTCCCTTTGACAACCGTACTCAATACATGAGTACTTGTTACTATCTTAAATAAAGTCACAAATGTTCGTATTATTTTGGTTCAAAAATTAGGTTGAAACTCAGCAGCATAAATCCTGATGCCTACAACAATAGTGCCTTACTTACGTATTTATAATTACGTTACAGATAGACAAAGGGTATTATTTTAACCCGGCTTCTGTATAATAAGTAAAGGTCCTTTGTTTGTTTAGGACTAGGAACGTTCAAGCATTTCTTTACCATTTATATACGCGGTCTTGTACTGAAATATTTGGTAAGTTAGGCATGTACGGCTTGGGTCTCACGAGAACCCTACATTTTATTCATGGGACATAACCACGCGTTTTGCCATAAAATATACCTTGCAAAGTATGCCTAAAAGCATCAAATGACGCGCTTCTTCGTCTCCGAATATTATTACATACCCAGCTTGCCAGATGGCATGTGTACGTGCCTCGTCTGAACACTCAGAGGTATTAAAAATGAAAGGAATGAAAGCTGCTGACATGTGCATAGTAAATATACGTGGAAGTATTCGGAAGGCAAAAAAACCGAGGTTTATAAATGGAACTATCGTTTGTTTCGCCTTGGGTGATAACAATAGCCGACTATTAGGGTGTTCTTGCACTTGCAATCTGGCAACCGTACTGTATTTTCGAAGATCTTACGGTTCTAAATTGATACGATCAAACAGTGTATTTTAATAGCCATATGATACATAAGGGTGTTCTTTCCCTTGTCGTTCGTTTTAGTCGTTCGGACCTTATAAGCAATAACTAGCTCATAAAACGATGAACACAGCATTCCGTATTTCTCAACACAAATTCCAAGTTATTTCCATGCCTGAAAGTATTTTTTTCTTGTAATGATATTTAATTTTATCTTTCGATGTGAATACATTGTGATAATTATCTAATTATATTCTGCAATTTGACTGATCCTTATCTTTTTGTAATCTTGTATTATTGTAAATTGCTCTTTTACTCGTAAACGTGCCCTTTAATATGGCCTATTTGAAGACAAGAGTAAATGCTTGAGATTGATGCTGGATTCAAATTTGTCTGACGTGACGTCCTACGGGACGATATTGATTTCATATATTTATTGCGGTTATATTCACATTCATCAGATGCGCTGACGTGACGGCTCCTGTGTCAGACGACAGAGTGCTTGAGATTGACGCTGGATTCAAATTTGTCTGACGTGACGTCCTACGGGACGATATTGATTTCATATATTTATTGCAGTTATATTCACATTCATCTGATGCGCTGACGTGACGGCTCCTGTGTCAGACGACAGAGTGCTTGAGATTGACGCTGGTTTCAAATTTGTCTGACGTGACGTCCTACGGGACGATATCGGTTTCATATATTTATTGCGGTTATATTCACATTCATCTGATGCGCTGACGTGACGGCTCCTGTGTCAGACGACAGAGTGCTTGAGATTGAGGCTGGATTCAAATTTGTCTGACGTGACGTCCTACGGGACGATATCGGTTTCATATATTTATTGCGGTTATATTCACATTCATCTGTGCTGAAGTGACTCCTGTGTCAGACGTCACAGAGCACCAGAAAGTATCACATCAGATAAGCATGAATATGGCTCGATTGATTGATTGAAAATAAAAGCGTATAATACAAAAGCTTCGAGTTAAAACATGAAGCACCAATCTCAAAAATTAGTTATTTATTATGTTTCTACACTTTCTACACAATGCATAATATATGAAAGTAGTTAATGGTCTAAGAAAATGCAAAAGCATGTATTGCTTGTGTGGCTTGGCAACATTAGTCTCCCGTCGTTGTGTTAGATTAGGCGACAGAATTCCCAAGCCAGAATTCACGCAACCTAGACTTGCTTGCTAATGGCAGGTAGGTTGTAGTCTACTTTGACCGTTCGTTCATGCTATGCCTCTCTTTACACACACTGTTTTTCTTTATTTTGTAAACATAACTAAGTACTCTTAACGCTTGTTAAAACAGGACATACAACTCCTCGTTTATGTAAAATGAAAAAAGGTGTAGTTAGCTAACAACGCAACGAGGAAAGTTACTAAAATATTGTCTTAAAGTTTCACTATGTCCAAGTGCAGCGTAAAAGAAAATGTGCCAGACAAGAAAAATCTTGGTAAGATTCGAAGGAGGTGTTGCATTTGACTAAGCGTATTGATTTGGAATAGTTTTGATGTGTCACGCACGCCGCGCTAACTTTCAACGACATGAATTGACAACATTTCATAATTCTAAGTCCATGATTTGACTAGCTCCTTGTATTCTACTCGAAAAGAGGAACACGCTGGTAGTTTTTTATTTCCAGTATTATTTATGTGCAATTTTTAACGAATTTTTAAAAATGCACTCATAGCAAATCCAATTCTACGCCAGAAAGGTCACCTTGCGTTAGTCTTGTTTACATATACCAAATTAAAAACAAACATTGTCAAGATGGCGTCAATGTAACCATATTATTATGTAACCCACCCGAAAGTGACATTTAAACTTTTTAAACGTTTTCGTCGAAACGGGACTAAAGCAAGTTGCCTATTCTGCAGTAGAATTGGGTTTGCTATGAATGCATTTTTAAAAAAATCGTAAAAAATTGAACATAAATAATACTGGAAATATAAAACTACCAGCGTGTTTCTCTTTTTGAGTAGAATACAACGAGCTAATCGAACTAAGGGCTAAAAATTATGAAATGTTGTCAATTGCAAAATGTTGGGATTTTAAAGTGTTCTATGTATGAATTAGGAAACAAAAAAATTGCGAATGTGTATATTTTTTATCTATATTGTTTGACAGCAGCCCAAACAAGGTTAGGTTTATATTGTTTTTCGATGTAAAAAAAGTCCATCGTTACATACACGAATAGCCAACCTATTAAAATTCCATTGCCAAGTTAAATTTAGGTACCCCTAAGATCTTGTGGTTGGCAAGTGCACGGAGGATAACTTTCCCAGAACCAGGAATAAAGCGCTGATTTTAGACTCAGGGCCATGTTAGTCAGTGTCCCTATTATGTCGTTTTATCCCGTATTCCACACACGTACAACCATTTGACATGATGAATGTCGCACTCAAACATGACTAGAACAAGGATTGTACCCGGTCGCCTTTCTTTAAGTACGGCAACTTATTTTTTACTTCTTTTCACTACAATTCTACCACTGCGTTATTTACGACAGAAAGTAATTACTTTTCTTATACAAAGTATGTATTTTTTGCTGGTCTTCTTCGAGGTTAAGGGTAGTTCTGAAGTAAATGTAATGAGACAGAAACCGAGTAACGTACAAAAACATATAATTGTCTTAAAGATAAGTTTTCTTCAACGCCTTTCCTTTTCGACCCTTTGCCGTTTGACATTTTATCAAAACTTTTTGTCTCCAAACTGGCGAAATAGAACTTTTGTTTAACCTTCACAAACTCTTTCAACGAGGTGATTGTATTTTATTTACAGGCTCTGCTGCGGTTGCTTAACAAATGCCGCGGCCAAGTAATAGCTTGCAAGTTACAGTAAATGTAAACCTATTTTAAAATTCTTTCTAGACTCGAACAGTTTGTGAAAAGTTAAATAGCGGCATTAAGGCTGCGGTCAGACTTTCTGAAAATATACATAATATTATTTAATTCTCATAGATGTCACACTGTAACTCGAAAACACATAAATTGTTGTAATAAGTGTCCTGTCTCTTCCCTAAACACTAAATATGTAATCGTCAAAAATACTTCACCGACTGAAAGAACAATCATTATTGTATGATACTATATCCTTAAACTGTAAAGAGTACAAATACTTAAAATTATATATAGAGTTAGACCAAGAAGATCTTTTACGGACCAAATCAAGGAAAAAGTAGACAGCGTGAAAATAATGGAAATTGCTCCACCGACAAGAGCCTGGCTCTTAAATGCCTGGCCGCTAAAATAGGTATTATTAGGCCCATTCATAAAAAAGGCTCCCATAGTGACGTTAACAATTACAGACCCATCACTATTTTGCCGAGCATTGATAAGATAGTTGAGAGGTATTTCGAATCTGAGATAACGAGTTTCCTAACGACTAATAGCCTAATTAATGAAAAACAATATGGTTTTCAAAAAGGTAGGAATACCAGTCAGCTACTGTCAACTTTCGTCAATGAGGTTAACCAGCACTTGCATAACAGAAATCAAGTGCTGGTTGTCTTCATTGACTTCAGCAAGGCGTTCGATACGTTAAACTATTCCACGCTTTTTTCAAAATTAAAACAGGTTGGTATACGGGGCCCCCTGCTGGAGTGGTTCCAGAACTATCACACAAATCGTAACACCGTGGTACGCGTAAACGGACAGGATAGTGACCCTATCCCTACTCTACGAGGAACAGCCCAAGGGTCAATTTTGGGCCCTACCGAATACTTAATTTACGTGAACGATATGTGTAACCTTTTCACTGAGGGCTCGGTATTTCAATTTGCAGACGATACTTGCCTGGTCACATACGGTAAAAATGTAAACGAGGCTGAGGCGATGATGCAATGTAATTTCGATATTCTATGTAATTGGGCGCACGATGTGGGTCTGGTTATCAACGCAAAAAAAAACCAAAATTCTGCATGTACACTCCCCATACATCAAAACTGACAGCCCTATAATCCTAGCCCACTCGCACACTTGCTTGCATGGCCGGCCCGCGGCGTGCGCTTGCGCACCGCTTGAGCTGGTGGACCACCACACATACCTGGGCCTCGTCATCGACAAAAGTTTCAACTGGAAGCCTCATGTTGATAATATATGTAACAAGTTGAGATCATTACGTGCTAAAATGAACATACTAAAATATAAAATACCGTATAATATATTAAGACTGCTATATTTATCGCTAGCCGATTCAATAATAAGCTATGGCTTAAGTAGTTATGGGCGTACATATAAAACCAACATAGGCTGCATCTACAAGCTACAATTGAGCATACTCAAAACTATTGTACCTACATACATGAAAAATAAACTTAAGGACGAGTCCAGTGTATTTAAATACTGCAAAGTAATGTCAATTTTTAACAAGCTTGATATGTCAATAGTTCTAGAAAACTATGATAAAATAAAAATTTTAAAAACCCGATGTAGGCATAAACAATTACGTAAATTAGACTACCAAACTAGATATATTATGCCTAACTACATAAATGTATATGGTAAGAGGACGTGGGAGTACATGCTACCTAACTTTTTAAATAATATGCCAGAAGATATACACACAAGTGTCCTTGCAGACAAAAAGTCGTGCAAGATCGCATTAAAAAGATTCTATCTAACGAGAACAGACAGCGAGGTGTAGTTGCTGGAGTTTAAATACAATACCTACATAATAATAATATATTGTAATTACCTATATTAGGATCATGATATTACTGTTGTGAGCGTTGCGATACATTCGCGTCACGCATAAACCTTAAACAGGTTTCTGTACGCGTCTATTAATTTTGTACTGTATCTTTTTTCTTTTAATATGAATAAAAAAAAAAAAAAAAAATATATATATATATATATGATGATGATAAATAGTGTTAACTGTTAACCCATTCACTGCTAATCACGACACACATGCGTCAGAGCGCTACGGGCGATTGTCGCTACATATGGGCATTATAAGCTGCTACGGACTACGAGCTTAGGTTAGCAGTGCATTAGTTAATAAACAAGGCAACAAAAAGGATAAAGAGAGAGCCTCTGTGCTGCACTAACGTGTAACGATAACACATCCCCCAGGATATGGGTAATGACTTATTATGCAAAGTTGTATTTCATAAGAATTTAATGGAAGATGAAAAAATATTGTATATGTAAGGTAGAGTATTCAGGTATAGAATAATATAAAATAGCATAGAATTTAACCTATAAGCTTTTCTGTTTAGCCCTGCGGTTGACTGGTAGATAATGCCTTAAGCCCCTTAAGGCATTAAGTCCGCCTTCTGTAGTGTTTGTTTGTGCAAGAAAGTTTAAATAAATAAATAAATAGAACTTCGCTCGTTTCGCTCGCTAGTTCGAAAATTAGTTTATGGTCAGACTATAGAAGGGAAAAGAAAAAGAGGAAGGCCGAGGATATCGTACATGGAGCAAATAAAAGAGAAAATAAACGCTTCATCGTATAGAGAAATAAAAAGAAAGGCAGAATGTAAAACAAGTTGGAAATTACTCCACCGACAAGAGCCTTGCTCTTAAATAAGAAGAAGAAGAGAAGGTCAGACTATGGTTGTTAGGATTTTTTAGCCTGTTGGTGTACCTACTGCTGGGCCAAGGTGTCCTGGATTTTTTAGCCTGTTGGTGTACCTACTGCTGGGCCAAGGTGTCCTGAATTTTTTAGCCTGTTGGTGTACCTACTGCTGGGCCAAGGTGTCCTGGATTTTTTAGCCTGTTGGTGTACCTACTGCTGGGCCAAGGTGTCCTGGATTTTTTAGCCTGTTGGTGTACCTACTGCTGGGCCAAGGTGTCCTGGATTTTTTAGCCTGTTGGTGTACCTACTGCTGGGCCAAGGTGTCCTGGATTTTTTAGCCTGTTGGTGTACCTACTGCTGGGCCAAGGTGTCCTGGATTTTTTAGCCTGTTGGTGTACCTACTGCTGGGCCAAGGTGTCCTGGATTTTTTAGCCTGTTGGTGTACCTACTGCTGGGCCAAGGTGTCCTGGATTTTTTAGCCTGTTGGTGTACCTACTGCTGGGCCAAGGTGTCCTGAATTTTTTAGCCTGTTGGTGTACCTACTGCTGGGCCAAGGTGTCCTGGATTTTTTAGCCTGTTGGTGTACCTACTGCTGGGCTAAGGTGTCCTGGATTTTTTAGCCTGTTGGTGTACCTACTGCTGGGCCAAGGTGTCCTGGATTTTTAAGCCTGTTGGTGTACCTACTGCTGGGCCAAGGTGTCCTGGATTTCAACTCCTCTCTGCACCCCGAAATCTAGGAGTTTATGCTAATTTTAAATAAGTAAATGTTCATGTTAGCATAGCACTTCTCTGGCGTACCGACCTATGCTTCATATTGTTTGTATTCTTTTTTGTTATACAACCTTTCTGCGGAGCGCAGCACAAATAAATTAGCTACCTCCATTATGAATTTTAGTAGCGTCCTGACTTATTTACTGCCCAGTCAAATAAACATCCCGACATGACAGTTTTATTAGCTGTGCTTTATTTAGCATTATTGCTTGGCAATTCAGGACAATTTATCATTTACATTTATAGGCCATTTTTACCTCACGGTCAGGCTTTCCTGCATTAAACTGAGGCTTTATTTTATTGTAATTCATGTTGATGTTGACAAATTCAGAGAAATGATTCAGAACAGTGTTAAAACTTGAAATTTGAAATTGAAATTATATTTTAATTAGATTCCTATCCTCAGTCCCGTTATTGTCATTCCAAAATTCTTTGCTGAGACTCGCGGTAGGGAAAAAGGATTCCATGCAATTTTCACATTTTTTACTCCTAGCAGTTAAATAAGTCCCGGTTTTGGCATTCAGATCAGTATGTAAATATTAATTAGTATTACGTCCATGGAATGGAATTTATTATTCTGTTGTGTTTCTTGGTACAGTCAGCATCAAAAGTAGCTACGCAAACGAAGACTTCAAAAGTCTTTATTAAAAGGGAATAAGAACTTTTGACGTGTCTTTTGGCGGGAATAAGTTAACAAGTCGAGATGTAAACTTGAAGAATATTGAACTTAAAATTCCGAGTTGAAATTTCTTCAGTTTTATATGCATGCCGGCTTGTCTACTTTTTCCCGCCGTGTACGGAATTAATGCATTATTAAACTGAAACATCATTATCTTACTATAAGGTTTGCTGGAAGTCATTTATTTTAGGGATAAGTTGCTTTAGTACATATGTTGCCAGCTTATGGATTATTGTTGTTTTGCTGTTGTTTTTATTAAGTATGGAAAAAAGCGGCCAAGTGCGAGTCGGACTCGCACATGAAGGGTTCCGTATAATAAATTGCGGTTTACGATTTATGACGTATTAAAAAAAACTACTTACTAGATCTCGTTCAAACCAATTTTCGGTGGAAGTTTGCATGGTAATGTACATCATATATTTTTTTTAGTTTTGTCATTCTCTTATTTTAGAAGTTACACTTTGGAAGTGTCTCTCGCGCAAACTATTCAGTTTAGAAAAAAATTATATTAGAAACCTCAATATCATTTTTAAAGACCTATCCATAAATACCCCATACGTATGGGTCTGATGAATTTTTTTTTTTTGAGTTTTAGCCCCAAAAATTACTGTTTTTTTTTCAATTTTTGTGTGAAAATCTTAATGCGGTTCACAGAATACATCTACTTACCAAGTTTCAGCAGTATAGCTCTTATAGTTTCGGAAAAAAGTGGCTGTGACATACGGACGGACAGACAGACAGACAGACAGACATGACGAATCTATAAGGGTTCCGTTTTTTGCCATTTGGCTACGGAACCCTAAAAATAGGAATTTTAGATTCAGATTAACATGTTTGTTTAACGGTCAAATCCTTTATGTTGACATAAGAACATGTGTAAGAGAAATATAAACCCGAGTCATAATTAAAATGACTCAAAGACTTTATTAATTGATATGTATAAATATATCTACTCATCATCATCATCATCATCATTACTTAAGAGCCTTATTGCTCTTGTCGGTGGAGTAACCGCCACTTTTCTGTCCATTACCAGCCTCTTGACTTCCTCATATGACTCGACATCAGCTTTATCTTTTATTTGGCTAAAATATTTTAGCCTTCAATTTTACCATCCAGGATCTTTAGGGAGAAACTGTCGTGCCGTATCAGGTGGCCCACCACAACATACAACAAATCTACTACATAGTAAAAAATGGCTCTGAAATATAGGGTTTAAAGTATTCGTACCTATACTAGTAGTTTATGCAATCGTTATATAATGGATGCTTTTTAAGTCGAGTACCACGTTTAGGCCACGAAGCTTGCTGAGTGGCCTAATTAAGGTACGAGACCTAAAAAGCTAATTATATAACTATTGTATACAATACTTTTTCTACGAGTCAACGGAAATAATAATTTATTAAACAAACTTGGTATCTATTGAAAATCGCCCTGCTGAAATGAAGCGCAGCAGCTTAGTAATTTTGCGCGTTGATGTCTTCACAGTTATCTTATACAGCTCCTGGATTCATAAGACTGGCGGTTATCTTATGAAACCATACGAGCTCCGTGACGAGCTCGTGGAGCTCCAGGATTAAAAAGTATGTGATCATTTCGTGTACGAAATCTTAATTCAAAGATTAAAGATTAAGTCGACGAGTAGAAAAATAAAATAGTATACCTACACACGGCCACAATGAAAGCTCTGCGCTCGTTTGTAACGATTTGCGTGGTTAGACACCATTGCAAATTACTTCACAAAGCAAAACCAGAAACCGCCTCTCAAAGGAGGCGCATAATTGTTTTTTCATTCAGACATTTAATTAATTACATTTAGATTAATAAAGATAAATCGACGACGGGGAACACTTTCGTGGTCGTAGTAATTTTTTGTAATGAGATTATTTATATTAAGTAGGTACGCTTTGTTCTTGATATTTCTAGAAAGTTCATTATGAATAATTAAATAACCTTTTTGCTATTCGGAAAATTGAAAAGTCTCATGAATCCGGTTAAGAAAAACGGCTGTATTTTACACGACTGCGGCAGTACACAGGGGTTGAAACGGCTTGATGAAGTGGGGTGTCGTAAGGTTCCTCTAAGGGCGGATTGCACGAACATACGATCACTGACCGATCAACGTTAAATATGGCGCCGGCAACTGTCATTCCATATAATCTGAACTGAAACTCAAACTGTCATTCAAAAAACATTCAGATTTTAACGAACGCCGCTTACGATTACAGACGGTTTGGTGCACGTTTTAGGACCGTATCGAAAATTATGGAAACAAGTATTATGGTGTAATGTGCGTAAAAACTTTTATTACAAAAAAAAAAACTAAAATAATGCGATTCTTAAATCTTCAAACAATATAATAATAGTGTCTTTCTGACTTTACTTTTAATATTCTTCATTAACTTCTGGACAGAAACTGTACTGAAGGATTTTTGGGTACGAATCCAGTCTTTTTTGAATTGCTCGATGTTATCAGTTGGTTTGGCTTGTTTTCTTAACCTTGCCTTCATCAGAGCCCAGAATCTCTGGATTGGTCTAATTTCAGGGCAATTCGGGGGATTATGCATTTTCGCAACAAATTCAACATTATTCTCTCTATACCAGTCCAGTACATGGCGAGCAGCACGCAGCTAAATCAGGCCAGAACAATGCACGGCCACTGTGCTTGCGAATGAGTGGCAGCACTCGCATTTGAAGGCATTCCTTCTTGTAAATATCGGAATTTAAATTGCCCTTTACGAAGAACGGGAGACGTTTTCATGCCGCATTGACAAATAGCTTACCAAACCATCACTTTTTGGCCAAATATTTTCACAAAAAATTGCTTTGTCTTCTTTAGGGGCCTTTGCTCCTCTCTCTACTGTATAAAACTGCGGCCCAGGCAATTTTTTGTAGCCAAGTTTGACATAAGTTTCATCGTCCAAAATTTAAGCATGACCAATGAATCATTGGTAATTTTTACTTAAATTTTGGTCGTATAACTTCCGAGCCCTAGTTTTGACGGAAGACTCTTGGGTTTTGCTGCGTTTCGGTTGTTTTTGCTTTTTATATGTTACCAACAAGTTCCGCTCCTTGGCACGCTGGACCATGCCTATAGTAAACTGGCATTTTTTCGCACAATCCCGAATGGAAATGTCTTTTTTCCGGGAAAACTGTTCGCATGTCTTCTTGTCCAAATTAGAACGCAAAGGGCCGCGTTTTCTGCCACGACCAGGCAAATCTTTTAAAGTATGATTCATGCCGAATCGTTTGATAGTATTATAAACCGCTTTCAGGCTAACTGCTTCCTCTGCAGCTATTATTCTCATAGACATACCCGATCCCTTGCAGTATTTGGTCACAATTGAAAGTCGTTTTTAATCTGATAAATCCTTCATCTTGGATATTAGAAGAATTGTGTTATTTTTTATATTAAATTCCAATAATTGAATATATACCTGTCACATTGACATATGAAAGAAAATTCTAAATATTTTAACCTCTTTTTTTTACCCTTACAAACTTATTTCCATAATTTTTGATACGGTCCTTTGAGTTATAGCAATCCGATATATAGCTTGTTACATCTAATTATACATATAGCTTGTAAGTGTTCTTCGAGTATACTGATTTGAAACTTGTGCACATTATGACAAGGTCAAGACGAAATGACAGCTCCTGACAGAACGCACAAAAAATGCTCCATAATTCCATTAATACCACGACTACCTTGTTATCTTTTGCACTTTAGATCTTATACTCGCGTCAGGACGAAGTCACAGTCTCGCCAAACAATATCAGGCGGCGCAAACTTACTGGCTTTTATTAAAAAAACTTTATTACGCAACTTATAAGGTATTCTTTATTATTACGTCTCTGTAAGTCGATATATTAATAAATGTTATGTAACCTCTTCGCGGAGTGACTCCTAGGATTCCTAGCTGAAATCTTAGGTTTAAGAAATGCCTTTCGGGAAACCTCAAAATAGATTCCTATGTCTGCCTTTGACTGATGTATTTTTAAGCAGACGCTACGGGCAAGGTCTCCCCTAGAATACGACCTAAATTCGTCTAATCTAATCCGTGTTATTGATTTAGACTTTGACTAATACTTCGTGTCGGATCGGAGGTTCGATTTTTCTGTATTCTATAATAGGTAGGTACAGTTGGAGAGTTGGAGCAATCACGAAAACAATACAAAGACTCTTGATGTATTTTAATCAATGTTTGAGGTTGTAAATAATACGATTGTATAAGACTTTACGTAAGTACTGGAAAATAGTCTATCCCTATAGTTAAAATATATGTGTGGCCCTACACACATATATTTCTAACAGAATCCCTTCTTAATTTATTTACATGACCTATTTATATGCGCATATTTGATAAAAGGCGGAATTAAATATTGTAAATTATTCATGAAGTGCATTATTCCATCTTTACAGTGCTGATATCCGTACTTCCTTTTATTACATGATGTCACGAGGAGTATAAAACTATACCAAGAACTTGTGTTTATGATCTACTAAAACTAAACTACGACAAAGTGGTACTTTGTAGAAGATAGTTTCTACAAGGATTCCACACAACGATTCGCTGAGAAATTTCCCTTATGCCGTTCCGTCGGTCTTTTGCGATTCCCAGAAATTTCAGCAATAATCGTAAAATCCGTCCCTACCTTTACGCAATCGAACGGCATATTTAACTCGGAATCTGCTCCTCAAAGGAAGAAAACGTCTAACGACAGAAGCGACCGACACGACGGCCTCATAGAATTTGGTTCTTTCAGTGAAGAACTTTTCATTCTTACTGAACTAGAATTTGTCTCTAAGTTGACATGAAATATGTGTCCTAGTATTGTGGCCTTTTATATGTTACCGTCTGACATATAGTAATAAAAATGAATTACTGGCAACTACAGAGATACGTCTCAGAGGTTTAGTGTGCTTTGCCGAGACTATTTTAGATACCGATTATATTTAGTCCTCCTGGCTTTGCTTCAATACGTCACTACCTCGACTTAAGTAATACTGGGAACACCAGGTACCAGTGAAAGTATATTTACCGCCAAGTATTTTTGGATCCGTCCCGGTGCCAATACCTGTTATCGAAGTTGTGTAACGGCATTGAATGCCAGATGCTACTAACAAGTCAAGGGGCAAGTGTCATTTGCTGAATTGAAATTCATTGGATCTTACGATTCAGCATTAGCAACAGGTTATCTTTATTACTTTTGCAAAAGTTATGAGAATATTCCTCGGATCGCTTTACTTTTAATACCTACTGGTAATAATAATTTAGACATGAAGTTTAATTACTTTGGCTCTGGTTTTGTATACGTTTATAATAAATACTACGATTGAAAGAATTCATATGGCGTTTGCTTATAACTAGTAGTGCCATTTACACTAACCAATACGAGAAATATAAGATTTTTGCTCCGGCATAACATAAACATAACATTATTGGAGCGAGCGTTATTTATCCAAACCACATTGTGTAATCCCGCCATATTCGTATGTAAATAACACAATATTGTACAAATGCAATTGGATAAAAGCCGAGAGAATCTCAAGAGCAAGGACGAGGGGTCATTGCGAAGGGCGATTGGGCTAACCGTACGTTTTTGTTTCGCGTGTCAATATGAGAACCACCAGGCGGGAAAAGGAGGGGACGAGGAGAATGCGTCGGGATTCAATAATAATCATAGGCTTAATGTAAATAAATCATAGTGCCCTTGAACTCAATCAAGTATTGAGTCATACGTTGTATAGGAAGAATAAGACTTGTCGAGGATTAGTACCAATATAAATAATGTACTTATATTACGGAAGTAATTCTGGAGCCATTCGTCAATTTGAAATTACCAAAATCCTACAGTCAGCCTTTATGACATTGACAATAGAGTTCTGTACAGATATTTATGTCCTTATTTATGTACCTACGTATTAGGGTGATGCTTTAAAACCGACATTTTGAAATTTCAATGTCTCACCCGTAAAAAAAGAACGTCCTATTTTTATTTTTAAATAAGATTTAGGGGTCGCTACTGAATTTTGAAATTCTTAAGGTTTGCATATCTCCATAGTAAGATTTTTTTTTATATTTAACATTTTACTACTTTCATGAGCTACACTTGATAAATAAATAATAAACAATCGAGAAAATAAGAAATTCGTTCACAAAATGTTCGACGTTTATTTGAAATCAAATTTAAAGTCTTAAAATCATCGCCAGAGTCCGTTTTTAGCATATTAGCACAATTAAATTAATTTTTGAATTACTGGCTGAAAATAAGTGATCTTTTTTGATATTTTCAAGAATATTCATTTCCTATCATCAAATGTAGCTCATGAAAGTAGTAAAATGTTAAATATAAAAAAAAATCTTACTATGGAGATATGCAAACCTTAAGAATTTCAAAATTCAGTAGCGACCCCTAAATCTTATCCAAAAATAAAAATAAAAATCGGACGTTTTTTTTACATATTAGAACAATATAAGAGGGTGAGACATTGAAATTTCAAATTTTCGGTTTTTAAGCAACACCCTACTACGTATATAAATACCCCTGACTGTACACAGTTATTTACGGGTTTCCAATTAGTAGGTGTTCTAGAGTAGGTAGGCTTTCAGAGCGAACTTTTTAATAGAACATAATATAATGCCAGGTCTGGTGCATTAAATATTTTGTTTATCTATCCAAATATCATAAACCCTCCATGATGCGTTGAAGAACCGCACATTATGACCACCATAAAAACAGACTGTTTTGTTAGAACAAATTTCTTATCTGTGAAAATGTTATTATTGCTAAATAATAACATCGATTTCGATAATATTATTTCATTTAAATTTCGAACATCTCTAAAAAACAAAGAAATTTGAATTGACCTCTATTCTAATATCAGTCGAGGTGACGTTTATTTCGAAATGAATTGTCAAGTTGCATACAAATTTGACAAATGTCGCACGTTAGTAAGATATCGAACGTTATGATAGTTAGAGCTGACTCTAGTTTGTCTCTGAATTAAAAAAAAACTATGACACCTGCCAGAAAACAACGCCGCCATGCCGGTCTTCATATGCGGCTCCTGAATGCATCATGGAGGCTTATGATATGTGGATAGATAAAGTAGTGTATGTAACTGTACATAATTAGGCATTAAAACACTCGTGTGATGTTATTATGAAACTCGCCTTCGGCTCGTTTCATAAACCCACGCTCGTGTTTAATGCCCTTCATTATGTACAGTCACATAAACTACTATAAGGTATGTGTATTTTGCATTGTTCAGAATATGAGATATTCGTATATTAAGGTTCACATTTATCTTTAATTATAAACACCTATTATAATGTCGTGTAATGTGATGTTGAATAAAGCTTTTCTATTCTATTCTATTCTATACCTATTTATATAATGTTTATTAACTCGACTCGTAAAAGAGCCATGGTTACTGGTTAGTATATAGTAGTAAAATTCGGTACGTTTTACATATCTGGCAGTTTCCCATTTATTTTGTTATTAAATACTCTGGTTTAATTATAATAGGGTTTAATTTAGCACAGGGATAACTAGTTGACATGTTTGAGTCTTTGTAAATGTTCCTGGTGTAATCCCACTTGGAAGATTACATAAGTTTCTGAAACTTCTCTGACCATTAATTTTCTTGCGACTGCAACTCTGAGGAATAAACAAAGTTTTAATCTGAGCCACTTTGACAAGAGAGATACAAGAGGGTTTGCGCTCGAATACGTTTATTGTTTCACTCATAGACACATCCCTACCTCTTAGATTTAGAATTCACGCCTGAGAATTTATAAGGACCGTATCGGAAAGAAAGTAGACAACTTTAGGCATCTCTAAAAACTGGTACGTACATAAAATCGGCATAGTTTTTTTTTTAATAACGAACTATATCCTTCTCTTTTAATTGCAACAAAAAACAATGATTACTTTTGTCAAACTGTCAACATGCGGCGAATTATCTTACACGTTCGTAAAAATATTTTGGACGATTGGTGCAAAATAAAAGCTATGACGATTAGAAAACTGGTTAAAAAGTACGAGTTGAGTCCCGCGGCACGCCCGCGGGATAAGACAAGAAATAAATTTGGTGACTTCTATGTACTCTCCAAGATTTGCCTAAATCTTGAAGAAAACCGGGGACAACCGACTTGGAATGAAAAAAGAAAGTCATAAGAATGTTTAAACAAAATCCGTCCCTTTCAATTCGAGATGCGGCAAAAGAGCCAAAACTTCTTCGCCTTTGATACAAAAAATCAAACTAAGATGCAACCTAAAAACCTATAAAAAACTAAACCAACCAAAACAAGATGAAAATCAAACAATAGCTGTCAGAAAACTGGCAAGGTAATATACGACCGTATATTGACCAAGAAAAATCAGTGCATTATAATGGATGACGAGACCTATTGCAAATTGGACTTTAAAGCCTTACCAGGACCTCAATTTATTACGGTGCCGGCTTATAGAAGGTTACTCGAAAACATAAGGCCATCAACATCGAGAAATTCGGCAAAAAAGTATTAGTGTGGCAAGCGATTTTTCAATGCGGTATGCGATCGCAATCCTTCTTCACTACAGGGACTATGAACGCTACGGTATACAGTGACGAGTGCTTACAGAAAAGATTACTACCACTAATGATGAAGCACAGGACTAGCACTTTATTTTGGCCAGACTTGGCTTCTTGTCATTACTCTAAAACAACGAAGGAATGGTATAAAGCCGATAAGGTAGAAGTAGTGGATAAGGAGATGAATCCTCCCAATTGCCCAGAAGTTGCCAAAACAGCGATATTGGTCTATCATGATCACCTCTAAAAAAACGTCAAAGCTGCCACCTCAGCTGAAAACTTTAAAAAAAAGTGGAACAGGGCATCATCAAATGTGTCAAAAGTGATCGTCCAGAATTGAATGAGACACATCAAAAAGAAAGTTAGGTTGCAGGCAAAATATATTTATTACGACGAATTCATTCAAAACAGTTTTTTATAAAGACCTTATTTTTCAGTTTCTGTTTGTTTCATTATCAGTTTTCACATGGAATGAAAATAATATCATTTTGAAGTTGTCTACTTTCTTTCCGATACGGTCCTTAGTTTACAAGCTGTGCTCATGCTTCAAATGTGGCGTTGTCTGTTACAAGTGCAATACACATAAATAAGCTCAACAACTTTAGTGTGAAAATCCACTAGAGAGATGCGAAGATGTGTTTTGACAAAAAGAAAATTGAACTGTTTAGTTCAGAGAAAAATAACATGCTTACTTAGATAAATCTTTAATATTTCAAGCCTCTCTTCAGTCTGCTTTTTAAGTTGCGTTGTACGTTAATGTTGTTTAATAATATTTTTCGTTTGGATTTTCTTGTTTTCTATTATATTTACGACATCAGTGGGAAACCTGTTTAGTTTATGAGGTAGGTAGTAGGACAATACTCTCTGCCATATATTCGACACCTCGCAAGCTTCTGTTAGACATCGCACATTTCTCTTCGACATATACCCCTATTCTGCAAAGAACAAAGTGCATAACTATTCTAACAATTTATTTGCAATCGCTTCAGCCACAATCACAAACTGTTGTACGAGTCGAAGCGGTTCCAAGTTCGCAGCTGATTTAACAAATTCTTGGAGCACTCGATGGCCCGCCATATCCCACCCGCAAACACGGGCGCCCTCCAAACCGCTTCACGCCATTGGCCGGAATATTTTCATTGGTCTTTTTGCCTGTTGCCCCAGAGGACTACGATTTAACATCACTTCACACGGAGCCAATATTTTTCGATTTGGTGAATGTCAAGGTTGTGTTTATTTTTACACGACGCGTCGCCTTCTTTTTTCTACCCTCGCTCGTCAAATTTTGTCAGTTACCTTCTCATTTGTGCTTGCATGTTAATTGACACGTGAATTCGGCATATATTATATGTGTCCATGCGTAGACATGTACATTATAGATCAAATGACAATTAAATAATAGACTTTACACAAATATAACAAATAAATGATCTTTGGAAAAATAGGATACTGTTGATTGTTAGTACTTATTCAAATATAATTTACTTTAAAAACAATGTTTTAACCGACGAAAAATCAATCATCCCCTGTTTTCCTACCCTTAATGCTGGTTTTTTTTCCAAATTTATATGGGACCAACTTCGGGGTAGGTATACCCTTTCCAATAAAAAAATAATTATCAAAATCGAACTACTGTGTAATAAGTTATGCGTGGTCATACATAAAAAAAATATACGCGTCGACTTGAGAACCTCCTCCGTTTTTTTCGTCGGTTGAAAAACTGTGCGTTGCCAATCGATTTCATGTCGCTGCGCCGAAATTTCGCTACATGTATACGGAGATTGATATATATAGGTACTACGAGCTCTGGCGTAGCGCTAGCCTCGGCTTGCACCTTTTAGAAGGAATAATACGTATTAACGCGTTGTAAACGCTGAAAACTTGCTAAAGTAGATGAGAGTCATTTAACCGTGAAATTGTGAATATTTACTAGAGATCTGGGAAGCTGTTTTCATATACATATGTACTTTATCGTGCTGTCAAGAATGCGAGGTTTCAAATATATGGGAACACCTCTTCTCACATCTCTGGTTGATAGATATTTACCATTAACCCTCGTTCAAATCTATGGAAAGTTTGACAAGTTTCTATGTAATGACAGCGTTTCTGTCAAAAATTTCATTTTTGGTACAAGCTTTTACTGCCGACTGTACTTTTCTGCATACCATTATCAAGTACCTACTCATTGAGACCATTCTAACGAGCCCAAACTCGATGGGGTTGTGTCGTTTTATTGCGGAGTTTCTATGGCCACCTTCCAGCTCCAGCGTCAGATCAGCTCCAAGTTATCATAATAGTGCATTGTCATGCGATATAAATATGCTTGCAAAATTTCAGCTCAATTGGATAACGGAAAGTAACTGAAAAATGGATAGCAAATTTTGACGGACAACTTACATATTTACATACATACGAACAATGCAAGTTAATATAAAGCTTGTAATAAAGCTATAAAGATGTGCTGAAACACCACATGCGGAGATGTGATATTGAACCATCGCGCTGGGAGATTTTGGCTCAAGATCGGTCAAAGTCGAGGCATACAGTGAAGGTTAATGTTCTGCCTTCGAAGAACAAAGACGTAACGAACTCGACGCTAAGCGCGAGGAGTTAAAGGCTCGACCACCTGCGAGCATCCACTACAATTTTGTCGGAGGGGTGCTTACCTGTAGGGAATGTGGTCGCACATTCTCTGCAAAGATAGGCTATGTCAGTCACCTGAGAGCTCACGAACGACACTCCAGTTAGCCACCTTTCCAGTCGCCGTGGTCGAAATTGGCCAGGATGATGATGATGATGAATCGTAAGTTGGTGCAACTCGCCCTTAGTGTTCACACATAAGAATGTAACTCGCGTCCGCAGGAAGATTTACCCTCAGTTTCCCTGCACGTGTCCCCCGGATGGTGCTAAAGAGTAATCAACTTCTGGCTGCTGCACTGCTTATTCTAACAGCCTCGCAGCAACATACAGTTTTTTACCCACGATGGTCTTAATATAAGTTTGTAAAGAACTGTACCCATGTCATACGAATAAATAAATAAGAATGTAACACGCCGTTTTATTATGACGATGCAAGTTTTCAAATAGATTTAAGTAAACTCTTTCAGACCCCTAACGGACGCCGTAGGAATATCGAAAATATTTCATTGAAATAAGTAACGTTGAAAACTATTGTGTGCCGTTTGTGAGGCTTTTAGGCCACGGTTAAGGTCACGTACAGCCATGAATGACAAGAAAAAGAACAAGGAAGTAATACTCAAATGAAAAAGTCGTCTGAATGCGGCTAGAACGATCTTTTGTAGAGCGCTATCATTCTCTAGTTTGTTTCAGTTTAGATGACGAAAAGTACTTAACACCAACCATTACCGATATCTATTGTTTAATTGTTATCTTCAAGCAAGGTTGTAAAACAATAATTTTATCACGCATAAACAATTGAACCTTACAACTTAACATATTCTCTTGAACCTTTAAGGTATAAGGTGATTAGATTATCCTAATTTGACATCTGTATACGATGGTAACCTGTCGCAATCACTAAATTTCATTTTCCAACTGTATCCTCTGGCCAAATTTTAATTTCGGCCAATTATCTCGAAAACCCAAAAGCTTTTCATATTTTTTAATAGGTACTTATCTCGTTAAACCCATTAGGTTAGGTTAGGTTTGTTTTATAATCATCCTGAAAATGCCATGGTTTCAGAGAAAAACGGCTTTTAAGACTAATTAAAATACTGGATTCCGCAATACTATTAGATTTAGGTACCTGACTAACTTAGGATAAGCAATTGTATACTAATCACTATGGACATGTCTGAAATAAAAAAAATTGAATTTGAATATGGTTGTCAAACTTGGTCGTTCGAAAGACCCGCAAAAATTTAAATTCAATCGGCTTAGAGAGCAATACTTAGAGCGAAGCTGCCTGAATATCAAACTGAGAGATAGAGTAAGTCACTAAAATACGCAAACAAACTAAAATTATTGACGCTCTACTCTTTTCAAACAGGCTAAATTGGAAATGGGCGCGCCATTTATCGAGATATACCGATGACAGGTGGTGGACCTTCAACGCCACGAAATGGAAGGGGCCGTATGGTTCAAGAAATCGATGAAGACATAATAATATATGGCAAGACGAAATAGCCTCAGTCGCAGTCAAAAATTGGTTGAAAACCGCACGAGACAGACCAACTTGGCAAGCCTTGGAGGAGACTTTAACCCGCGAGGCATATAGCTACGCAACATATTTGTTTTTTTTTTGTCTTGCTTGTTTAGCTACGAAATACAATTCATTACATACTTAATAGACTGTAAAAAATGCTGTAATAGAATTAATAAAGCTTTTTTTTTACGAATATAATTCATTAATGATTCAAAGGTTCGTTAAAAAAAAGGGTTAATTGATGATAAATTGAAATGAATACATTACCGGTTTTCAAGTCTGTGATGTTCGGTATTTGAAGAGATCGTGGGTACCTCCATGTCACTCTTATAGCCACGGATCACTTCGTCAACATTTTCTTTAAATTTAAAGGTAGGTTAGGATTTTGGCCTTGCAAGCCATATATTTATTGACTGTTAGCACTTGTTCTTTCATTCAAAATTATCGTAAACGTTATATCTACCCTGTAGGTACACAAAGCTCCACAGAATGTTTGCATTCAAAACAAAAATTTATACCTTTTATTTCACAATCATATCCAGCCAAGCTCTACATGTGTGTGCATGTAGGAATAAAGTTATAACATGTGTAGCAGTCACTTAAGCCGCAACCCCTCGGGATTTTATCGAGTTTGTATGAACTCACGCTAAAAGCCTATGTTGTTATGGTTTGAGATGCGGTGGATTTACCACTGAAGATATTCGAATGGTACCTTGGGTTTACACGGTTAGGACGCAAAATGCTTCGATCGATTTCAGTACAGATACAGTGGGTTTTTTCAGTTTGTTGTGATCAAAGTCTTTTTGACATTGACATTAGATTTAATTTCACCTGATTGGTGCTATTCCAAACAGTTTTTAAATGCTCGTATAAATCTGAATTCTACCGTCTGAAAGAAATTGTATTTGAATAAAGTGAACAAATATTTGTGTGTCGTCTAGATATAGTGCTAATACGTCCTTATTTCAACAACGTAATAACCATTATGTTTTTTTAATGTAAGTACCTTTTATAAATAATAATTTTGGTCTACCTAAGTTTAAATCGACATCATTGCCAAAACTAAAATAATTCTGTCGCCATTATTAGTTCAATAGATATTTACATATAAATTCTGTTAATATTAGTTTAGCAGTTTAGTTGATATTTTGTATTGTATAAGTTATTTATAACTTGTATTGATCGCACTGCAACATGCGTAGCCAATGTTATGTACTTCCGCAATTGTTGTATAAATTAGAAACAAATACATCCTAATATACTAGCTTTAAGTGAAGTCGAATTTATAGATAGCTGAAGTAAATTAACTGATCGTCGAATGAAAATAACTTAAGTTCGCTTTAATATAAACTAGTTTCTTATTTTCAGTCGTTTTTATGCGAAATTGGGTCTCGGAAGAACTAAATTATACAAAAATCCTTTTTGATATCACAGTCACTTAGTGACCCAATTCCACTTGAGTTAGGTTAAGTACTGAACTTAACACATACTAAAAATAAAAAGGAAGGTGTTAATATTTTACCTTATTAGTTTGCTTTCATGATACATTAGCACTCTTCAGTTATAATCATACTATACCATCAATAACTGGAAAACAGAAACATCTCGCTATATCATAACATAACCATGTCCTTATCATTCCAAGATACAACATATATTTTCAGCACCCGGTCATATTTACTACGTCAGAAACCTATCTTGAGCTGTACGCTCGAGTGAATTGCAACTTTTTCACAGCAATTACTTCCCCTGTTTCGGCGAGGCTGTATCACATGGCGCATCGATTTGTCCGACCAAATGCGTCCATGACAGCCGGCTCATATTATTTGTCCGACGAAGTTTTATTAAACGGATTCTTGCTTTTTCCGATTCGGAAATTCCCCCGACGACAGTGGCGAATTCGATTATGAAGACTTGACGTGTTTAATTGCTGCTTGGTTTGTTTCTATTAGTATAATTTACTTAGTGCGGTGCGCATATACCACACTTTTCTGACTGGTAGTCGTTACATAAGGCACTAGCAGCTGTCATTTCAAAGCGCTGTCAAACCTCTGTCATAGATTTTAACAACTACCGACGGGTTGGAAGAAACGCGCCTTTAGTCGTGATGACTTAACTGGCATGTTTAACCATGTCCTAATTTATGTTATTACAATTTAATGTCAAATTAGACTTTGCAGCATACCAGTAATTTTGTCAGGTGAGAGTAGAACGATCGCTAGTTATTTGTTTAAAAGGTAAAAATGAAACCCGTACTTTTCAATCTATGTTAAAAACGCAATGACATTAAGGGCGGCTTGCACCAACTTACGATTACAGACCGATCAACGTTAAATATGGCGACTATAGCTAGCTGTTATCTCATAGAAACTGTTCAAACTTCCCATACATTCCGAGAAACACTGCTTTAGGATCACAGACGGTTTGGTGCAACCTCAGAGCATAGAATACTAGAGAGAGGACAAGCCGCCGCGGCGGCCGTGTCGCAGCTGTTAGCTCAATGGGCATACTCTGCCATACTGTGCACGCGTGCTGATCGCAGAAAATATTACGTTTTTTCCCAAAATGCCTGATATGATGCGCGTGGTGTGTCAAACAAGTGTGTGCGTTTTAGATGTGTGCGTGCTTTGTCTTGTCAATTACTTGGGCGTTGTGTAGGTTAATGAACTTGCGACAGGCGTACTCTATACAAATCTGTCGGCATATCCGATCTCCTTATATTCATACATATGTGGGTGCAACCGACCCTAAGTATCATGGCACCCACGAAACGGGCGAAACTACGCCAATTCTCGACCGTGATTGGTGCACAAACGTAGTCGTGCGTACCATGGCCCACCGTGCGCCCCTGTGGATGTTCGCCCTAAACGTAAGGTCTAAAATATTTAGCCACAACTCCCATTTGCTAACTGTCTGAATAGTAATGCATAACTATTCAGACAGTTACGTCTACGTTCGTGTTGTTATAACTTATAAGGTTTCATTTATGCCTCAAAAAACGGCTAAGCCATATATATGTATATTGCAGGTTCTTGATGTTAAAATGCATTTACAAATTTTACAATCGTAAATCATTGTTAACCGCAGGTTGGAATTAGAGTTTCCCACGGGAACTACCAGGATTTATTGCGCATTGGCACTTTATGGCCCGCCATTATGAAACTCAATAATGTAGTGAATTTTGCATTCAATCATACGGATTATGATATCGTGCATGTGCAGCATTATTACCTTTTAATGGTTCGTAAATGGTCACCCTGATTTAGGTTCGTTTTTAGGGTTCCGTACTCAAAGAGTAAAACGGGACCCTATTACTAAGACTCCGCTGTCCGTCCGTCCGTCTGTCTGTCACCAGGCTGTATCTCACTGATACCGTGATAGTTCCAGCTGAAATGATGATGTATTTCTGTTGCCGCTATAACAACAAATACTAAAAACACAGAATAAAATAGCTTTTTTATAGATAATGGTACGGAACCCTTCGTGCGCGAGTCCGACTCGCACTTGGCCGGTTTTTTTATAATCTGTTTCCGTAGATAGAGGATTCTGATGACACTGATACATCCTTGACATCTTATATCATACTTTAGTCGTGTTATATGCGTGACGTCAGTTTCAGTTGAATTTGTGACAGCTGGTGACAGACAAAAAAAGTCTATACACTCTGAGGGTCAGGACGGGAGATACGACATTGTATTTCGTTCCTACTTGTGGTGTTGTCTATGCTTTCATCTTTGTCACTCATCTGCGACGGTGTTTGTGAATGTTCTCCTTTCTCTCTGTCTGTTTCTGATAGTCGGGGACTTGCATACCCACAATTTCGGCATAATTTGTTTTTTTTTATACCACGTCGGTGGCAAACAATCTTACGGCCTGATGGTAAGTGGTTACCGTAGCCTGTGGACGCTTGCAACTCCAGGGGTGTTACATGCGCGTTGCTGACCCTTTAAGAATTTATACACTCCTTTTTTTGAAGAACCCCATACTATAGTCCCTCGAGAAAACCCTGGCAATACAACCGGATTGTCCGAGAATTGATATACCTAATTGGAGTTGAAAACTCATGGCTCTGATCGATCATCTTGTTATTTGTACTAGACTCACACCGTGTCACATAAATGCTTATGTGAAAGTAGACACTTGGAAGCTTTCAACAATAATAAGGGTAAACTTATACTAAGCCGAAACGTCCGCTAACGAAATTCTAAATTTCGATCAAAGAGGAAAATTGAAAAATTATGAGGAAATTTCGTTAGCGGACGTTTCGGCATAGTATACATTTACTGTTAAAATGGAGTAGCGCATTGTTACTAATGATTCTCAATGTAACTTGGGACGTTGGTGCCGTATCAGAAGTTTGTAACAACTTCACGGTAGATGTCGCTACGAGCCTCCTTAAGGTTAATTAGAAGAGTGAAGGGATTGAAAGATTCGGTGCCACTGGCGGGACCCACGGTAGCTCAGTTGGATAAGAGCAATGTACGGATTCCAGAGGTCGTGGGTTCAAATCCCGCCCGTGGCGAATAATTTTTCAATTTTCCTTTATGATCGAAATTTAGAATAATAAGGGTAACGCCATCTTTCAGAAGCTTTTATGTTAACGGATAAAGATATGTGAAAACGTTTGTAATCTTTTGAACTGTAATCTTTTTTCGGGTAATGGTATTATCTACCCAATGGAAAAAAGCTTTTCACTAAAGTAAGCACCAGTTGAAAAAGAAAACAATGTAAACAAACAATGTATTGAATTTGATATATTAAATGTCAAACTCAATACATTGTTTGTTTACATTTTTTTCGTTTTCTACTGGCGCGTACTAAAGTGGATAATGAAATTAAAGATAAAAAATGTAAACAAAGAACTGTCAACGTCGAAGTGACGTCTCAGGGGCAGTCAACCAGGTTTTGGTTTTAACTAATAAATATATCGTCACTACTTTTAAAACAATCTTATATTTTACTTTGATAATTTTAATGTCGTAGGTTGGTATGAATAGGTACTTAGTAGGTGACGATAGTCCGGGTACGATATACAGCAAAAGCCTATTGCCTGATGCAGCCACTAGAACCATACCAAGCGATGGAAGCAAGACGTGCCATATTATATGTCTTATTAAAACAGGAAAACACAAAGAAAAATAACACTAGATTTTTAAATTTTTATTTATTCACTTCCACTCTCGCTTTGTCTCACATCGTCTATTAGGTGGTCAAGCTGGCACAAGTTATCCTCTCCTTTTATTACATGAGCCACACAATGACTCCATCTTTGAGGCGTCACCAATTTTAAACCTTCTTCGAACATTAAGAATAAGGAATAGGAATATCCAGGTATATTAATTAAATTACGAACCAAAGGTTTACAATTCCTAACCATTGCCAGTGGCGTAAATATAAACTGCACATATTTATGAATATAAAATAATTACGTTTTCATTTTGCTCATTTAAATATTTACGAATATTTTCCAGGCATTGTTTTACGTATAAATTAGTCGCATTATTTTTTATCTCGCGTATTTAACGAATTTTTAGTTTCCACTTCTTGGGACTGATTTTATTGCAGTGGCAACACATTTGTTTACATTTTTTATCTTTAATTTCATTATCCACTTTATACATAAAATAATGTTTGACTTTTGGAAGGGAGCGCACATTCGCCGACAAACTGTCCTCAGTTTGGCGAAGCAGAAAGGGATGTACTTGCCATTGTTGTTTTTTTGAGAATAAATAAATAAAAAATAAAATAATGTAGTTATTTTAACTAGGGCGGATGCACAAGTTAAGAATTGAAAGTTTTTTTTCTATGTGTACACGTGGGAATACATAATTAGATGGAAGTTATGAATATACATAAAAACTTAAAATTTGACTATGGTATCTGAAGCTACATAAACTAATTACGGACTAGGATGGTACCTACTTAACTTATTCTAAGTACAAAGTTTCAGAGCAAACTAGCTAGTCGTTTTAAAACGAGAGAGCGTAACTACGTTTGTATGGAGAATCGAGCTTAAGAGGCTGACAAGACCAAATTTGTTGAATTTGATAGTATTTAAGCAGTTTTTTTAAGAAAATCTATTTGTTCTAGCACATCAAAAAAATAAAAGTTAATATTCATCATATTTCCAAGACCGTAGACTCGAAACATAATTGGATGAAATCGGCTCGATAGAAAATAATTGCCAAGATTGGTCTTAAAATCATCTTAAACGGTTCTATGTCCTTATTTTTTTGACGTATGGGTCTGAAATTAAAAACATAAAGACCAATATTCATACCTAAACCGCTAACGAGCCATATTTCAGAAATAATCCACACTTTTAGGGTTTCTTACTCAAAGAGTAAAACGGGACCCTATTACTAAGACTTCGCTGTCCGTCTGTCTGTCACCAGGCTGTATCTCAAGAACCGTGATAGCTAGAGTTGAAATTTTCACAGATTATGTATTTCTGTTGCCGCTATAACAACGAATACTAAAAACAAAATAAAATATTTTTTTAAGAGGGGCTCGCATACAACAAACGTGATTTTTTTGCCGTTTTTATAGATAATGGTACGGAACCCCTCGTGCGCGAGTCCAACTCGCACTTGGCCGTTTTTTTTATTTATTTCAAGATTAATTCATTACTTTCTTTTAAAACCTGGCCGCCCAAGTAACACTCGCTCTCGTTTACTCCGATACAAATAGAAAGTGTGCGCGTTTTTGGGATTGACAGCGCCTTAAGGTTGCCATACAAAGCATTATTTGACATTCGCAGGCTAACGGCGTGATATTTTAAGAAACTTATGTAACAAACTTTCATCAATTGGCTTCCCATTTTCGCCAAATGTCCCCTTACCTAGAATAAACTTGTATAAACTAGATTAATTTGAGAAAAATAGTTTTCCCAAAATATCACATCCCAAACAATACATACATACAATACAAGTTTATTCTAGGAAAGGGGGAATTTGGCGCAAATGGGAAGACAATTTATGAAAGTTTGTTACATAAGTTTCTTAAAATATCATGCCGTTAGTATGCGAATGTCAAATAACGTTTTGTATGGCAATCGAACCACCTTAATGCGGACTCTTAAGTTGTGGTTGATGCTATCCGCCCTTAGAGCTGGCATCTGTCGCCCCCACTTCAGCTGCCGCCGCCGCTCGCAGTCGTGGCCGTGCCGTTAAGGGTTGAGAAGCGCTCAATGAACAATGAATACCTATCGACCTAAGTATTCTCACAAAACATGGCTCCTCCAACTCGTGATTTTCACAACCCAATATTTTAATATAATTCGCGCGCTCATTTTAGCACGTTAACTCGGCGCGCGCGGGAGTGAGCACGCAATACGTAGATTAAAATGTGATTGAAATCGGAGGCGATAGACAAAAGCAGATCGCCAGTATAGTTAGGTAAATTCCCGCGGATTATATCGAGTGCTTATTCATTAATTTGGGGATTTTCTCCTCTGTCTGGGTTGGATTAGTATAGGAGTCATTTGCATGAATATTTCGTCTGAATTAATGCCCGGGTACGACTCGCTTTGTAATTAGCAGAAATAATTTGAACATCGAAACATTTGATAGTTCGTTTAGGTACTTTAGTGAACGTTTTAAAGATTTGCCACACGGGATGCGGTCTGCGGTCTGCGGTCAGTCTGCAGAACGCAACCAGTGTGGCAAATTTATCCCATAAATTTGACCTTACTTTTAGCGGCTCTTTTATGGAGATACTTCGTCTTCATTTAGTATCGTGTCTAAAGAAATCTGTTATCTGTATTGTATTCTATGAAAAGACCGTTTGAAATACGCTTATTAATCTTATTATTATTATACACTGTCCCAAAAAATACAAAATCAAATGAATATAATATTGATATTGGAGTTACACAGGATAGCGATATGTACAGTAGGATTGTGATAAATGGTATCTACAGATCCGTTTAATTAAAATATATGAAAGCATAGTTCCGTTGGATAAATCTAACCAAGCTTGATAGAACATGTACCTACAGTCAATTTAAATAAACTACCCATATCTACGCATATACTGTTAAGGTTCTTATACATTAAAATCCGTTATTTATTTAAGGGGCTCACAGCTCCCAATGACCTTCGATCTGTTACCGTCCGTTTTTTCGTGTTTTTTTTTGCTTATCTTATCTTATCTTATCTAGGTGAGGGCCCTTTCGGATGCACTTCGACCCAGTGGGATCTTTTGTGCATTTGCCCTCTCCTTTATACCTGCTCCCAGGCTTGCTCCATCATTTCCACAAAGCGGATGATACAGTTCGCCGGGAGCACCTTGAATTCCTTTGGTTGCGGGTAACCGTTACCAAAGTAGTTCATTCTTTGTCTGGCAAGGGCATGACATTCACACAATAAGTGTTCCATAGTCTCATCCTCCTCGCCACACATTCTACAGTCTAAACTATCAGATAGTCCCATCTTGGCCAAGAGATCCTTGACCCCGAAGTGACCTGTGAACACCCCAGATATAATTCTGAGTTGCTACCTACTGGATTTCCAGAGTTTTCTGGTCCAGCCCGAGTCCACTCCTTCTATGAAGAGCTTAGAGTGCCTTAAGCCAGCCTCATTTTTTTTTGCTAACTGTATCAACAACAACGAGCTTAACCGAAATAGTATCCCATATTTACTTCAAAACCCACAGTTTTTGAGATATATGGCACTAAACTTTAGCAGTTTAAGGCCAAAAAACCAGTTTTTTGGACGTAACTTTAGTAAAAATGAGTTAAAAATAAAAAACTCTCTTGGGTTGTTAGAAACGTCAAAAAGGAACAGTTACATGTAAATTTCATATATAAAAGTGCATAAACAACATACTTATATCGAAAACAGAGCTTTTTTGGACCATGTTTGAATACATCATAGAAAAATAAATATAACCTACACTTTTTTCCAAAAAACTCTCTTGCAAAAGTACTATATCTAGTAAAAAGTTACATGTAGGTACGGTCAGCACCACAAGGGGCTTAACACCTTTGTACCGTGTTGCATTAAACGTCATGTTAAACTGCCATATGAAGTTGTCAAACGAGTGAAAACGACAAGGTACTTATGTAGGTGTTCAGCAAATTATGAGGCCGACTGTACCAACCTTACAAATACTACGCGCAAATGTATTAGTTACAACAAAAACACTTTACTAATTACAACATTGTATATAGTTAGGTACCTACACATAATAACTTTAATGGCAATTTTAACCTACGAGCTTTTACAATTTGTTTTTCTTATTCAATGCAATGTAAATAGGATCCTAATGAGTTCAAAACTTTTAATGGAAATTTCCATTCTACTATAGCTACACAGAAATAACTTGATTAATTAATAAGTTGTTAAATAATTAAGCTTAATTATAATTTGTGGAATAAAAGACGCGAGGCGGTTGAAAAAATCAGTACCTGTAATTTGATTGCGTTCACAAAGTCATATTTTTATCATTGTTTTTAACTCATGCATATTGTCAACAGATGCCTCGTATCAAAGCTGTTCGACGTATGCTCCAAGTCAACGCCGGAGCAGATGGAGCACCTGGAAGAAATCCGCATCCCCTGGGGCAGCGGGATCGTGGGCTACGTCGCCGAGAGCGGCGAGCCCGTCAACATACCTGACGCTTATAAGGTCAGTTCGTGTGCTCCAAGTCGACTTGTAACAGATGGAGCACCTGGAAGATATCTGTAACACCCGGGGCAGCGGAATGGGGAATGGATGAAAATTTTAAAAGTGCCTTTTTTTGGTGAAAGGAATAACCTTCCTTAGCACCAGAAAAAAGTTGCAGACTTTTCAGCTGCGTCAATTATTTTTTTAAAATATAAACAGTTGTTTCCTAAAAAAGTTGCAGACTTTTCAGTTGCGTCAATTAGTTTTGAAAAATATAAACAGTTGTTTCCTCACTTACGTTTTGGGTTTAGGACGGCGAATAAGACACTTTGTTTGATCCGTCTCATATTTTCATTCATTCCCAATTGCGGGCTACGTCGCTTAGCGTGGCGAAAATGGCTCCGAGTCGTCAGTTGACTGTTTCGTGTATCAATCGATCGTATTCAAAATTGAAAGTGGACAGTGTTGTAACTATGTGCATCAGTGGGCGATTACAGGCTGGAAATGATGATGACGATTATGATAAAAAATATTTACTAAGTGGGTACTGTAAAAGTTGACCGTACCTATAGGGTAAATCGCCAATAACTGGCCACCTCATAATAAAAATTAACTCTATTCACCTACTTATAATATAATTCATTTTTAGTAAAACGTGTTAATTACTGGCCACCCTTCATTAACTGGCCACGTTGTACTAAATTGAATTCTGTTTGTAGGGGAACAGAGTTTTTTTTTGTATGAGGGGGCCAGTTATTGACGATTTACCCTAATTTCAGCGATATATTATTTTAAAACTTACTGTAGTAAAATAAAATTATCATAAAACTTTGTGAATTCGAAATCGACAGAACATAGAAAAAAAAAACAAGTACCTAAATGTAATAAGTAAAGAAAATGTTTTTTCTTTAATGCTAAAAATACCTGCCATTAAACCCTCATTTTTCCTCCACTCCTATTTAATGAACGGACGGAATAAAATAAAAGAGGCTTCGAGCATCTTTTTAATGAATGCCATGTGTTTCTAATTAGAAGCGAACCATTTCAATTGGCATACTTGAAGCGTAGTTTAAAGTATTACGAGAACAATATTCCTTTGCTATTCCGCTAAAAACGTGCTGGTCGATCAGCGGAGATCAAATGCAACTATTTGCGTAAAAACATGCAAATAATTGCAGCAAACCACCACCAATAATGAAAAAACCTCGACACGTGTTTCGCCTCTCTACGAGGCATCATCAGGAGATGCTGGCAGGAGATGTTGCTTGCGCCACGTCCACTGAGCCAATGAAAAAAAAGCTTAAAGCTTCCTAAGTATAGTAAGTAGAGGGATATGGAGATATAAGAATTAGGGTGTCTATAGAACCTTCAGGCAGCTAGTTTTATTGCGATTGCGCGGATATTTTATTAGTAGTTCATATGCGACGGCTGCACTTAAAGTACTTGACTTTAAACGAGGTAGGAAACTTATTAGAAAATCCAGTTGCGCAGAATGGTATAAGAAGTGACACTCAATTGACAACATTAAATTTTTCAGACTCCTTAATTTTGTTTATGCATTTAATAGTATTTGAAAAGTTAGAAGACATGTATTTATTCTTTTCATTTAATTTTAAGTTAAACCCCCTAAATTTGGTATTTTTAAACTAACACGTTCGAAAAGGGCCTAAGTACGTTTAAAGGATGAATAAGATTAGCACTGTGGTCTGTTTATTGAATTAAAAAGTATGCTGTATCTGTGACAGGAACATTTGACATTTTGACGGTTCCTTGCTGACGGTTTTCTTGCAAATCATTAATCGTAAAAAAACCTGTTTTAATGAGTAAACGAAAATGTATAGTCAAGATCCATTGATTTCGTGTTTTGTGCCAAGTTGCAGGCTCACGGCACTGATGTCGCTTGAAAAATAATATATTTTTTGTACTCGTCGATTAAAATCTGTGTATTAAGATTTCATAGAGAATACTGCAACGTCACTCTTTTCATAGTTGTAGTCCATGTTACTGTCGAAACAATCGAAATAACTGTTTCGATACGCTGCAGACAACCGAAAAAAATTTGAAAATAGAACTAAAATAAATTCGACCAATCACGTGGCTGCTTTACCGAACTGTAATGAATTGGACCAATAGAATCGCTTTGATTATTGCGTTTACTCGTTGATGTCGTACGCTCGTTCTTGTACGAGCGATAGACTGCACTTCGTTTCAACAGTATCGAGTTTGTTTAATTAGTTCAGTTGACTCGTAGAAAATTAATTTTAATGAACTCGTACAAAAAGTATTGTTCACAATAGTGTTATAATCAAGCTTTTTAATCTCGTACCTTACTTAGGCCACTCAGCAAGCTTCGTGGCCTAAACACGGTACTCGACTAAAAAGCTCTCTATTATAACACGATTGTGAAAAATACTATTTATTCCCTATCAAAACCGGGTAGAATGGTGTGCTGCCGTCAACAAATCCAATGTTCCGAAAGGCTTATTATACATAATATGTGAAGATAACCCAAACTAATAATAGCATTTTGAACTCGTTGGCTGAAAAAACATTGAACTGTTTTATCATCATCATCATCATATCAGCCGAAAGACGTCCACTGCTGGACATATTGAACTGTTTAATACAATGTTGTAACGAAATAAAGATTATATTGATATTGAATAGAACTGTAAATGTTCTTTTAAGCGTTGTTTAATTTTTTTCCAGGCCCTACTTGACAATAAATGTGTTTTATTTTATAAGTAGGTAGGTATATATATCTACCTAAAGTCACGTCAAGTCCACTTTTGTGGGCGACAGAATGTAGTTTGTGAAATGTAGGACCTACGGGTCACGAAGAGAAAGGGTGTTGTATAGTATGTGAACGATAAGGCCTACGGGTCACGAAGGGAAAGGACGTGTAACTATAATTCCTTCACATAAGGACGGCAATTGTGCCCAGATTAAGCTCCTAAAGCAAACGGCTCATATAAGAAGCGCGTGATTTATTTAGGACCTAAGTACAATAGGTACAGACGAAGAAAATAGCTTAAAGTAAAGATAAAGGTACCAGGTACCTCCAGTAATTATTTCATAAAGATCGATAGGGGGAGAGCCCCTGATAAATGAGGGAGAGATAGCCAAATTAATTGTAAAGAAACCAACTTGAGACTATATCCAGATCTAGTCCGTCAACAAGGGACATCGGTAACTAGAGTTACATAAAATGTGAAATAAAAATGTACACAACGTATGCATAGAGATTATTGCTTATTATGGTGCAATAATGGTCAAGGTTCAGGTTGATTTCTCTGATTGGCTAAAAAGACGGGAGCAAAGTCAAACTTATGCTACCACGTTAATGTAAATGTCTACGTAAACGTAAGTAAGTAAAACGACCACGTTAAAGACTGAACGACGCGATGAGGTGTGTGTCCGGCACAATAAAATCCACGCCGACCCACTGGCTGCCAGTACTTAGCCACATAGCGCCGCCCCACTTACGTAGAAAACATGCGCTCTTGAGGGAAGCCGGAAAAATAACAGCTCGTCCGGACCTGCCATGCCACCGCGAATTCACGGATCCACCACCGCAACGACTCAAATCGCGCCGCCCTACGAGCGATGCTGCAAGGAAGCTGAGAGCTGACGGGTTTCAGCTAGAACAAGCGTGGAAGAAAGAGTGGGTGGAAGCGACTGGCGATCAGCGTTGCCCACGTATCGGAAACCCAACTCAGAAGCCGAAGGGCTTCTCGCTTCAGAGGAAATACTGGTGCCGCCTCAACAGAATCCGTACGGGTCACGGCAGGTGCAATTACATGTTGCACAAATGGGGATGGAGCAAAAGTCCGATGTGTGACTGTGGCCTTGAAGACCAAACCACTCAGCACATCGTGGAGCGCTGCCCAAAGCGACGCTATAAAGGCGACCCGGAGGACCTCTACACTAACCTGACATCTGACGCGATCGACTGGCTGTGCGACCTGGATGTTGATTTATAATTAAATAATAAAGCCTACAATATAGAATACGCCATACGATTAAATAAAATGTAAATGTGAAAATTGACGGTCTCACCCGGCCATAGCTTCGTAACCAGATGAGGTACGAAAGCAATTGAGGTATCGTTAGGAAGGTACGGTAAATGCCCTTACGTATGTATAATCACTTTTGATAATTAATGTTAATTAAAGCCACTAGGGCCTGGCAAAGCCATTTCATGTTACCAAAGTTGGTAATTTTACGTAAATATCGACTTTCCCAATTTAAACGGGAAAAGCAGGAAAACTAGTAGATATTGTAATGTATAGCTCAGAAATAGTTCTTTTGAAGGAAAATATGTAAAAACCCTTAAGGTTTCCCTGAAAACCAGGAAAACGTAAAAACTAGCTTTTCCATAGTAAAAGTGGGCGAGGTCTTCAAAATTATATCCCCACCACTTTTAATGCCTTAGGGGTATAAAAGAGGCTATAATCGCCGGATAAAATTGTGTTCGCTCGACTCCAGTTAGAAGCTCCTACTAGTCTCAACAGTGCCTCAAGAAGTCTACAAGTAGTTCAAAGTGCTTAGAAAGTTTAAATTCAGTTTTTTTTTTAAAAAGTATATAGAATCAGTTTTTTTTAAAGTTTAAATTCGTTAGTTGCAAGTCCGCCTCCACAAAAAGGCAACGTCAGGTCATTGACGGTCGATAGGGTTCTTCGATCCGGATTTAATCCGAGAGGCGCGTACGTCGCTGACGGAACGTTAGCCGAATTTACGGTACCTTGTCAGTTGAGGGTTGGGAAAGACAGGTTTAGCTGCAGGTACGCGACATGGAGTCGCATTTTTGGAAATCGCAGGTCGCTGGTCGGGGTGCCAGGCTCGACCGCGATTCCACTCGGTCTGAAAAGAGGACCCGCAGGGGGAAGAACTCTAAGCGAGGACGCCTAGAGGCCGCTGGTTGCAGCGTCCCACCATCAGGGCTCCGTCATCACGAAGCCCTAGCCAAGCAGAGCGACAGCAACTCATCGAACAAAACGACCTTCAGATCCCTCAACATCTTCGGAGCCCACTGCCGGGCCCCGACACCAGAGCGAGCACCACTGAGGGATCTGGAGGAAGACACGGCGGAACAGCTCCAGAAGGAGATAGAAGAAATCTCTAGTCAGAGAGAGAAGTTGGAACAGGAGGTAGAAAAATTGAAAGCCAGTTGGCGTAGAAGGTTGAAAGTTATAAAGAAGAAATTAATGGAGAACTTCGAGAAAGTTCTAGAAGAAGAAAGGTTCGTAGACCCGCGAGGTCTAAAACCAGCAGATGTACCGTGTGTCCCGTTTCAAGGGCCGGTACCGAGGTACGCAGCACGCGCAGCGACAGCGAGTGAGTCTGCACCTACAAAGCCGTCAAGAAATTCAGAATCCGCCGTGTCATCAACCACGGCTATGGAAGAAGCCGTGGCCTACCATGTTACAACAGTTACAACACCGAGAGGCGCCAATGTCGCAGCCGCCTCCGAAATATCGACCGCCGGAGCGAAGAGGTCAGGTGTAGTCCCGGAGCCCGGGAGCACCACGGTCACCACAGAGATGACCCCCAATTCTTCTAGCAGAAGAGTAGAGTGGGCGGAATGGCGCAGGAGTCGCCTCGCCCACCCGCCGGCCGCAGCGGCCACCACTACACCAGCAGCACCGAGCACTGCTGCGCTTCAGGACCACAAGCACGAGACAGCGAGGAGACTGGTCATTGCACGCCCGCCCGTCGCTTTGGTAGAAGCAGCCTGCAGAAAGGCAAGAGAACGAAGAAAGGAGACAATGAGAGTGAAAGTGTCTATTCCGGTACGAGGGGCAGGCAGCGACAAGGAAAATGCGCCCCCCCAACCCGTACGGAATCCACCACCAAACCGCAGCGGCGGCTGGTGGTAGTAAAGAAAAGTAAGTAGTAAAGACAGTGAATGAACATGATAGTGAAAGTGATTAAAAGTGTATTTGATGACGAATCATGTCGTAAGACTTTAATGTAGTCTGTCGCTTACCCTTGCAACCCAGTATGTATCTGCGATACATACCGGCGGGGGCATTGTGGGCGACAGAATGTAGTTTGTGAAATGTAGGACCTACGGGTCACGAAGAGAAAGGGTGTTGTATAGTATGTGAACGATAAGGCCTACGGGTCACGAAGGGAAAGGACGTGTAACTATAATTCCTTCACATAAGGACGGCAATTGTGCCCAGATTAAGCTCCTAAAGCAAACGGCTCATATAAGAAGCGCGTGATTTATTTAGGACCTAAGTACAATAGGTACAGACGAAGAAAATAGCTTAAAGTAAAGATAAAGGTACCAGGTACCTCCAGTAATTATTTCATAAAGATCGATAGGGGGAGAGCCCCTGATAAATGAGGGAGAGATAGCCAAATTAATTGTAAAGAAACCAACTTGAGACTATATCCAGATCTAGTCCGTCAACAAGGGACATCGGTAACTAGAGTTACATAAAATGTGAAATAAAAATGTACACAACGTATGCATAGAGATTATTGCTTATTATGGTGCAATAATGGTCAAGGTTCAGGTTGATTTCTCTGATTGGCTAAAAAGACGGGAGCAAAGTCAAACTTATGCTACCACGTTAATGTAAATGTGAAAATTGACGGTCTCACCCGGCCATAGCTTCGTAACCAGATGAGGTACGAAAGCAATTGAGGTATCGTTAGGAAGGTACGGTAAATGCCCTTACGTATGTATAATCACTTTTGATAATTAATGTTAATTAAAGCCACTAGGGCCTGGCAAAGCCATTTCATGTTACCAAAGTTGGTAATTTTACGTAAATATCGACTTTCCCAATTTAAACGGGAAAAGCAGGAAAACTAGTAGATATTGTAATGTATAGCTCAGAAATAGTTCTTTTGAAGGAAAATATGTAAAAACCCTTAAGGTTTCCCTGAAAACCAGGAAAACGTAAAAACTAGCTTTTCCATAGTAAAAGTGGGCGAGGTCTTCAAAATTATATCCCCACCACTTTTAATGCCTTAGGGGTATAAAAGAGGCTATAATCGCCGGATAAAATTGTGTTCGCTCAGCCCCACCAGTGGGAGCTCCTAGGAAGAAGAAGAAAGGAAGAAGTAGGGAAATTGTGATAGGAAGTAGGAAATTGTGATAGGGAAAGTTTAATCAGTAGTTTGTGTCTCATTATTTTATTATACCGTTTCATTTATTTTTCGCCAAGTATTATTTTATCGTCACCCACACCCCATCCTTCAACAGTGCAGCTCAGTCTGCGGGATTAGTGCTCCCCTAGAGCACCTGCGCTATCAGAGCGCGTTACGGCCGTTTAAAAACACGCTGAGCGGTTCAACCGCCGCGGTTCACCCGCCGCGGTTAAAACGCGCGGTTCGCCCGCCGCGGTTTTTAAACGCCCCTTGTTAGGTGACTGTGAGGTCGCGAAGGTCAAACCCAGGCCTGTCGCACATCGACCACGTCGGCGCCACGCGTCGTCCACAACTTTGTTCCGACTTTTGCCTCCTGCTTGCTCTGGACCAGCCTTTATTTTAATCGTAATATATGTAACTAGCAAGTACTAGATCAAGGTAATAAATAGTAAAAGTAAATCCTTTCGACGCATTTCACAACAAGCAAAGATGACAAAAACGGCGCCGTGGGCACGATAACCTTTAGGCGTTCTTGGCGTTAAAAAGGTTAATAGCGTAAAATAATAATGCATATATTACACCTGATGCAGGACAACATTCAATTTTACAGTATTTAATTGTATAATAATATTACCTACAGTATTGTTGCACTACTAGATATTTTAATATCAAAAATAAGCAGATATATGTCTTCCAACACAGCTCTGACTTCCAGTGATAATTTCTGCTCTGCATACCCTTTGAAGTGCTTCAATGATTTAATAATAATAATAAGCCCGCAGGGCAGCTTGTGGCGAGCTGTTGGGGAGTAACGACCCCACGGACCCGAGTGCTCCCGAGAGTCGGTCAGGGCCTCCGTCTCCGGCGTGTCTTCGTCGGTCGGAGTGGAACCCTAATGGGGCCCGCAGGACTCTCAGCTCTGGCTTGCCTTCATTGGCCGTCCAGAGAGGAGTCGTTAGAGCTATATGCTCCAGGGGTGGAAGTGTTAAAGGGCATAACGCCGCGAGTAACTCCGGAGAAAGCGCAGCACCACCTCTCGACACCCCTGAGCCGCTCACGCCGGTGTTGCTCCTGAACTGGTCTTTACGACGGCACTTTCAGGGGCCCATCTAGCGAGTGGCTAGTCACCGCCTGCCTCGATAGCATCTCACAATGTTATGGCAGGTGTCCGGAACTCTTGCAATAGCCCATTCATTTGTCCATCCAAATTTCATCCATAGCCCGTTACTCTTTCCTCTTAACCTACAATAGCCCCAACGCCTGTTGGAACCGGTTCACGGTTATCTACCGATGTACTCGTGAATGGGTTCTAGCAGGTGTATTACATCACATTAAACTTCGTCTCCAAAGGGCCTCTACGTGTTGGATATATATCCCCACGCACGCCTTCCAAAGGACCGGGCTTTGTCCCGTGAATTTAAACAGGAGATACATAATAATAAAATCTTTATTTCGGAATACAAAAGACTCCATAGTTGTTAGTAACATAAAAAACATACAAATTATATAAAACTATGTTAGTTTAAGTACAATACAAGGTAACTTAATTAAATTAAATACAAATACAAATTAAATACAAATTAAATACAAATTAAAATACTTTTTAGTCGGGGTTTAGGGCGGGGGGTAGGGGTCGGGGTTAATATATCTTGAGCTAAGACAAATGTATCTTTTAAAACAGCCTCAGACAACTTAAGCCGAGTCCAATAACACCTTTTTGATGTGACTGGTGAGTTAGCTTCCACACATAAACTGCATTAACATTATTCTATCCACCTTTGGCAGAATGCGAGAATTAGCTATAACCTATCCATCGGTGACTTACATTAAGTATTCATTATTTTCAAAATGTTATCAAAATGCTTAATATTACCAGTCACTGACTTAACTTGACAAGAATTTGTCAAAATAGTCAAATAACTGTCAATGTCACACCAATATTTTTTTATTACATGGTACATTAAGCAAAGCCATGGAATTCAGCCTTTAAATGGCTTTTTCAAAGTAATTTCAACTTTTCTCAAGAACTAGCGAATATAAAAATCTGTTATTTTTTTTTAATACTCAGCTAGCCCAAATCTCTAAAATGGTTTTTAGTTTGAGCCGCTATGAAAAAATGTAATGTTGTCAATTCTGAAAAATATTGCTTTATTTTTGGACAAGAAGCCATTAATTATAATGGATAATATTTTATTTCCAATATTATTTAGTTGGTCTACAGTTCCTACTCTTCGATTAATATGGGAATACCTGTTTTTTAACACTTAGAGTGTACATTTTATAGTTTATGTTCAGTGAGCTGTAAAAAACATAATTGGGACCTGTATTAAACCGCCGAGAAAACAATTTTAGCCCCATTTGCCAGTCGTTAACCAACCACGTCATTACCAACCTTTTAACACCAGCCGAGACCAAAGCTTGCTTCCTGCCTAATTAGAAATTGAATTAAAATTTAATCATCTTGTTGAAATGGCAAATTACACGACAGGAGATCAGCCGTTATACTCGTTTCGAGAGCCTGCCGATATTCTCTTAGTCTGAATTTAATTTTCTACTCGCTGTTTCATTTTTAAGAAGATCGTTTGCTCACCTTGCAAGCCAAATCGGCTTAATACTTATTTTACAGCACGGTTGATGTAGACTTGAGTAGCTATTTTTTCTTTAATAAAAAATATGGTATGTTATAAAATGGTATAGCATTGTCTGCATTTGACTATTTTGTTAGTGGCTACTGAATGGTGGCTAAAGTCATCAACACAATCAGCGGGCAGACCAACAGCTCGATGGTCAGGGTGAATAAGCAGTGGATAAGATTAGTACAGAACCGAGGAGAGTGGCGTGCTAAAGAATACACATAATTGTGTACATATTATACATACAGGCTGAATAGATAGATACATATATAGATTATGTTAGTAGCTTAAAGCTATTTTTCTAGTAGGTTGTGGAAGTACCACCTAGCTGTACCTAAATATTACTTCCACAACCTATTTCCAACATTAAACAACAATTATTCCCCTCCAAGAACATTCCTCAAAGTAATGTACAACATTTAGTAAGTATTTTTCTTAAAATATCTGGCAAAACTTTCAATTTCAAATGCACACGGATCTCGAGAGCTCTCTAGACCTGAACTGTTTTTCCAAGTACTCACTTCATCACACAGTTTTCTTGAAACTAAACATAACATGTCTACTTCTCGACGCTCGAGCGCACTCTAGAGTTGAACAGTTTTCTGTGATATGACATAATGTTATCTTGGTTTGTTCCCACGAACTGAAGTTCTATTACATCCAGTTCTGTCAATCAATACCGACTTTTTATTATTCGGGGTTTGGCGTTAAAATCAATATTTTAGGAATGAAGCATGCATACTTGGTATCTGCAACTGCATGTCCAGGTTCTTGCATATTTGTGAACTTTAACGCCAAGCTCGCCAAGTTGGCGTTTTCATACCACTAAGAACGACTTTAAGTTTTAGGACGTATGCCGTCGGAACAGCCATAATTTCAGGGTTATTTTAGCTAGCATTCTGTGATATGTATGAGTGACATTTGTATGTGATGAATGGAAGTGAAAGGGTTAATTTATCTGAAAGATTATTTGTGATTAGGAAAAATACATCCCTCTCCATCGCCAACACAGTTAACTGACCATCCGTGCACTTTATGTAGCAAGTTATGTAATAAGGTTCAATATAAATACAGAACGGTCAGTTAACTGTGTTGGCGTTTGTACGTGATGTTTATTGTATTTCCATTTAGGGTCTTATGTGCTCTGAATGTAGCAATAAAAGCTAATTGTATTCAATTGAGTAATGCCTTCTCTTATTTTTGCTATATAAATATAAATCAAGGTTGCATGTGTCCGTAAATAAATACGCTCGAAGGGGTTTTCCATGTATTTGTTCCTCTTCAAATGCATAAAGGGGAAATCGTATAAATACACCAGCACGCGTCGCCGACAAAGCCCCACAGTTTTTGTCGTCCTGTACCATTGCGTGACATCAGACGCGACTTTGTATTTTTGCCACTTCACGCTTTAGATAATAACACCCAAAAATACCAAAACGTTATTACCCTTCCCATTTGTATTGTTTGAGCGTGAAACAAAAGGGACGCCAGAAACATTTCACATTTTTCCCCAATGACAAAAGCGTTTGTGTAATCTTTTACCAGGGCAATGCCCAATTTCGTTCCTATTTTGAATAGAAACATCCCGCCCAGTGGGATTTGCCCAAGTTCAAGGTTTATGCAAATGTGAAGAATCAAAGTTGGTGAAATTCAGAAGCCTTAATGTTATGCCCCGAAGGTTTTATACTGTTATTTGGAGACGTGAAATATATTACGAGGAAGGCAAAAAATGAAACGGTAATACCCTTTTACGACTGGCCATTAAACAATGACAATGCCAGGGGACTTACATAGCTCCTTCCATTACGGTAACCGTTGCGATCATCTCCACTAATGAAAGGAAAGACTAACTTTATCACCCATGAGCATTAAAAATATTACATATCATTATGAAATGTTTTACAAAATAATGTTTTTCATAAAAAAATGTGATGAAGACATCAATTTTGGAGATTTGTCTCAGTTTGTTATTATCTCGAAGCCGTTAAAAGATGAATATGACAAAATGCATTGTTGGGTATTTTATGTTACTAGCTAAAATTCTTTCACCGGTATATAAAAAAACCGGCCAAGTGCGAGTTGGACTCGCGCACGAAGGGTTCCGTACCATTATCTATAAAAACGGAAAAAAAATCACGTTTGTTGTATGGGAGCCCCCCTTAAAAAAGTATTTTTTTTGTTTTAAGTATTTGTTGTTATAGCGGCAACAGAAATACATGATCTGTGAAAATTTCAACTCTCTAGCTATCACGGTTCTTGCGATACAGCCTGGTGACAGACAGACAGACGGACGGACGGACGGACGGACAGCGAAGTCTTAGTAATAGGGTCCCGTTTTACTCTTTGAGTGCGGAACCCTAAAAAGGAGTTCCAGAAGGAGGATATAGGCTAAGATAAACGTCCGAGTGCTCGACGCTGTACTATGTACTCGTAGTAAGTATATGGCATGAGCACTTTATGTATGGGTTAAATTCGAACTAAGAAGATTTTTCTTCATTCGAATTTAAGCCATGTCACTTTGACATAGAGTGCCCATGCCATATACTAGTACAGCGTCGAGCACTCGGAATTTTACGTTATATTTTATCCCGCTGTTCCACCTGCGTTTTTTGTAATACTCGGGCGGAGCCTGTAGTAGCCTGTATTTTTATTTCAAGTACCGTAATACTTCTAGGGTCCTTCCAACATTGTACATCGTAAACCGCGTCGTTCGTTCATGTCGTTATTACGGAGAATATTTTAAAAATTAATATTAAAGTATGAATATAAAATTACTCGAGCATAATAGGGTGTTTTATTCCGCGCACGTTGTGGTCCGAGCAAAGGTCTCGAGTTTTACGAATCAGATTATTGTAAAAAATCCAAGCGTGCCGGCTGCGTTAAACTTTCGTCGCGATATTTTGAGACAGTTTATTTATGTCACGGTATACGACGATGCATTTCACGAATAAATAATATATTTAACAGCGAGCGAAGCGAACGAAGTTCTATGCTTCAGCTTGGGCCGAAAATCGTTCGTATTTCCGGTGTCTGTCACGATGTCCGGTGTCCGGCTTTTCCCTCTACAGGTCGCATTTATCAACCGCTTCTCGTTAAATTTTAGACTTTTTTTGTCACTCTTTCGAAATTAAAAAAAAACTCTTTCGTGAATAAGGTCGCCAGAGCGACGAGGATGTTTTTTGTTGAAAGTGAATGAGCTGCATTTTGCCCTAGCTGCCAAAACAATGAATCTTAAAATTAAAATCAATATAAAGCTGGCAACGTGTGTGCGATAAGGAAGCTCTCATAGCAACACAAAGGTCAAGGAAGCTCTCAAACCAGCCACAGCCATAAAAGGTTTCGACTACAGGAAGGAACAAAAAATGCATTTTAAAATGGAAAATTACGCAACCCGGTTGAAACCCATCGCGTAACATAATGCTTTTATGCCTATTACCGCTGCCGTAGATTTGTTCTGTTTAGCTAAGTGGCAGTAAAATCTGTTGTTTATTTAGTCCATATGTCAGTCGGACGGACCGCCATTACCCGCTGCGATCCTGACCGAGCTATTAGTTACACGCACCTGCCTGGCGTTCCCCGGTTTGAAGCTTTCGGGATTAGCTATCATTATCTGACTGTGTTTTTATAATGTGGCTTTACGTCATATTCTTTTCGGTTGGTTTTTTTTTATAAATTGACCGTACGGTTCTTCTCTTTAGCGGCGCTACTGAATAATATCCAGCACAATCCTAAATTGATCATACATATAACTAGAGCCTCTGTGAGTTGTAGGATTCACAAAAGTTCGATTTCCAAAAAAAATACGATAATAATATTCTATATTATTCTTGAACCAGTTCACAAAATTTCACAAGAATGGGTTGAGAAATGCAACCTGTAGACGAGAACAACCGGACAGCGGGACAGCCGGACATATGAAAATAAGTTTCTGTCAAAAAAATCATTTTTGGTACAAGCTTTTATTGCCGACTGTACTTTTCTACATACCATCATCAACTACTCATTGAGACGATTCTAACGAGCCCAAACTCGATGGGGTTGCGTCGTTTTATTGCGGAGTTCCTATGGCCACCTTCCAGCTGCTGCATCAGATCAGCTCCAAGTCATCGTAATATTGCATTGTTATGCGATATACATATGCTTGCAAAATTTCAGCTCAATTGGATAACGGGAAGTGACTGAAAAATGGATTGCAAATTTACATACATACGAACAGTGCAAGTTAATATAAAGCTTGTAAAAATGATGCCCAAGCTGAAACGGGGAACTTCGTTTGCTTCGCTTGCTCGTTCAATAAATTACATATTTAAAACACCTCCGACAAAACAAACACAGCTAAATACCATCTCAAGAGACAATGGGGAATGGATGAAAATTCTATAAGTGCCTAATTTATTTTTGGTTATAGGAATAACTTTCTTTAGCACCGAAAAAAAGTTGCAGACTTTTCAGATGCGTCCATTTTTTTTTAAACATAAACGGTTTCCTCACTTACGTTTTGGGTTTAGGACGGCGAATGAGCCAAGACAATCCGTCTCATATTACAAAAAATATTTTAAATATCTGACCCTGGCAATGACAAAATATAGCTGCTGCAGCTGTTAATATCTTTGCCAGTGTCAGTTTACCACGGACTTTTAAGATATTTTTTTGTAATATGAGACGGATCAAGAAAAGTGTATTCGCCTTCCTAAATCCAAAACGTAAGTGAGGAAACTGTTTGCAACTTGTTTCTGGTGCTAAGGAAGGTTATTCGAATCACCAAAAATATATCAGGCACTTCTAAAATTTTCATCCATTCCTAATTATACGTTAGTGGTTAATGATATAATGATTAACATTTCCCAGTTGATCTTGGTAGATGTGGGATTTTCGACATATATATATATATATATACAAAGTCGACCCGAGGTAGCAGAACCTGTCGACTGACTCCAACGGCGCGCGGCGTGCCATCCAGAAGAATTTTCGGTGTTATCGCATACCCTTTAGCCAGCACAACAGTTTTCCGGGCGTTTATGGACATGGAAAATAGAGCGCAGGCATGTGAAAACTTATCCATCATGGTTTGGAGCTCGCACTGCGATGTGGCGACGAAGTAGCTGCGTCGCGTCGTCAGCAAAAAGCAAGCTGTCAACAAATAAATCATCTCGCTTTTGCTTTGACTTTAGGAGAGAAACATTATAAAGTTTTCCGTCAGCCCTTGTATGGAGATGGATACCCTGTTTGTCGTCACCGAAAGCGGTTTTCAGCAGTAACGAGAAAAATATACCAAACAGGGTAGGCGCCAGTACGCAGCCTTGACAAACACCTCTGCGCATGAAGAACGGGTCAGACATGGTGCCATCGAACACCACCGCACCCTGTATACCCTCGTGAAAGGACGTTATAATACCCATGAGTTTTGGTGGGCATCCAATGTGTTCTAATACGGAAAAAGCCCTTCCCTGCTGACGGTGTCGAAGGCCTTGTTCAGATCAACGAACGCAACAATCAGAGGCGTTTTGTGCTCTCTACACTTTTCTTGAATTTGTCGAAGTGTAAAAATCATATCCGTTGTGGAACGCTGAGCACGGAATCCACACTGACTTTCGGGATACACGCGTTTGGCAAGTTGCTGTAGCCTTGACAATACTACACGACCGAATAACTTGCCCACGATACTAAGGAGAGAAATTCCGCGGTAATTGTTGCAATCGCCGCGGTCTCCCTTCCCCTTGTACAGCGTGACGATATTCGCATCGCGCATATCCTGTGGGAATTTAACTTCCTCCCAGCATTTGTGCAACTGTGCAGAATTGGACCCACACACTCAAGCTTTATGATGTCAGCTTGAGTACAGTAGACGGCAAACTTCGTGCGCAAATGACCTTGCCTGCGCAAAGGCGAATTGTACGTGCAAGCTGCCCCCCCACTTCCCCTCATTTGCGCACGAAGTTTGCCGTCTACTGTACCATCGCTGCCTGGACTCTTCCCGCGTTTAACAGCCTTGTGAAATTCCTCTATAGAGGGTGGAGATTCTAGCTCGATCCAAGTTGCTAATTTAGGCGTATGCTCTAAGGCCTCTGAGTCAATAGCAATCGGGTTCGAATAGAGTGCGGTGTAATGTTCCACCCATCGTCCGAGTTGGCGGCAGCTATCGGTTATGATAGTACCGTCCGCTTCTTTAAGAGGGGCTGTCTTTTTAGTCACAGGACCTATAACCTGTTTGATGCCTGAATAAACACCACACACCTTTCATCGGATGCAGAAATCGATTTTCAGATTGGAAAAGCAGCGACGATGTTTGGGAAGTCAAGTACAAGAGTATGGCAGAATAAACATCTAACCAGGAAAACCAAGATAGTCGTATATCAAACTTGTGTCCTTAGCATACTCTTGTACGGCGCTGAGACCTGGACATCGTACGCCAAACACGAACGTCGGCTTAACACCTTTCATATGCGCTGCATCCGAAACTTCTTGGGCATACACTGGAAGGACAGGGTCACAAACCAGAGGGTGCGTGAGGTTGCACAGCTGCCCAGTCTCTTTGCGCTGCTTAAGCAGAGACGCTTACGCTGGCTGGGGCATGTGCATCGAATGGATCCATCGCGTTTGCCGCGGCGTGTTCTGCTTGGGGCCGTAGCTGATGCCAAAAGAAAGCGTAGGCCGGCCGATGCTGCGGCATAAGGACTGTGCCAAGCGAGATATGCACGCATTCAACATCCCGGTTCACAAGTGGGAGGTCCTTGCCGTGGACAGGGACAAATGGCGCAAACTGGTGTTCGATGGTCGTCAAGTTCATGATGAAGCGTGGTTTAAAACACTCGCAGTAAATCAAGCCAAGCGGCATCAACGTGGCACCTGTTCGCCGCGGGCAAATTACACCTGCCAAGCTTGCGGTCGTGTATGCCGCTCTCGCATTGGCTTACACAGCCATGGAAGACGTTGTCTCCTTTCTTAACACTGCTTTTATAGTCTGTAATAGACTTAAAGACCATTGATGATGATATACAGGGTGGGCCCTGTAACTGGAGCAAAAAATTAAACGGTAGATTATTAAGCTTGTGAACAATTATTTCGAAGTGGTTTTTTGCAAAAAAAAATATTTTTTTTGAAAAAAAAAATCTTTAAAATAACTTTACTTGTATTTTTTTACTCTTCTGGAGTGCTATGAGTAACTTTTTATTTTAAAAACACAAAAAAAAAGAAAAAAAAATGAGAAAATCACAAAACTATCTGTTGAACACAAAAATGCAAACACTATTATGACTCATTACATGATGTTACCTCAAAATCTGCATTGACTGCCGTGATATGATCTCGTGGTGCCAAGATACATTACTTGGAGGTCATAACTTTAGATCAAAATTTCTCCGTAACCAAAAATTTTGAAAGTGAATGATACACAAGGGGTTACTGCAAATGCTCTAAGGAAGCCTCCTTTTGAATATTTGCTCGTGTTACAGGGCCCACCCTGTATACAAAATAGAACTATAGGACAATGAACATCAAATACAGCAATAAGATCTAGTTAATAAAAAAGATAATATTGATCGTATTTCCTGTGCCAAATAACAGAAATACCACCACTGCTGGGCACATGCCTCCTCTCATGAATGAGACTACCTACAACATATCGGCTTCTAAACAAAGCAAGGGAAATGTGCAAACATTAATTATAAATATGCCGAGGCAGTGCGAACTTTTCACTTAACGTAGAAACATCCATGTTTCCCCAAACACGTTCATTATACAGCCATTATATCGGTACGTTTTGATTTATCGTGTGGCTTTATCAAGCAAAAAGTTAACAAGCTGCTCATTAATGATAAGCTGAATAATTGCTGTTGTTTCAAAATGTTTATTTAATGGCTGTATGAATTATGTACTGCTATGCTACCAATTGGTACTGGTATTGGTTGGTAGTAATTACTACTTCCTCCATAAACCAACGTGGGAACTTCCAATGTGGCATATTAGCCCTAGTCCATGAAGAAATCTGTACCCAGCTCAGTAGTAATTTTATTCAACTGTTTGTCTGACTTCTTTTTTACATATATTATAGCCTATGCTACTCCAACGATTAAGAATAATCGAACACCTCACTTGACATTGTATGCATATCTATATTGTAATTTTGATCTCGAAATAAATAAATATAAATCTAATCTAAATCATTTTTCGCAAATTCTGTATTTGAGCTTTACTAAAATGAATACACATTTTTATTAATGAAATTTAATTCGTTCCACTACGTTACACAAATTTGTCACTCAGAGGAACGAATCCAATTTCACGAATTAAAGTTCTTAACAAAGTGTATTTGTATTTGGAAGCTGTATGAGCTGTAGATAACGAAAAGCTGGTTTAGTGCGAATACTAAGAAATAAGGAACCCACCCTGAGGTAATGTATGAATATTATTCGTAGCGTTTTTACTATAAATATGACGGCGATTTATCATAACACGCCACATTACTCGTGTTAATACAAAACGCGGGCGCTATAAGGGGAGTTTTTGAATAAAGCCAGATTTGCCTGCAGACGTGTCTAAAAGTGGTTCATTACATGACGTGGATGTACGTGGAATTTCGGAACTAATTATAAGCAAACACGCGGAATAATGACGTTAATTATCCTTTAGAGACATTTTTATATCGTGTTCCAGAATGTCACAATTCTGAAGCGCATTCCCATACAAGCTTTAGACTGGGTAATACAAAACAAGTACGTAATTAAATAAATAAATAAATATTACGGGACAATCTTACACAAATCAACCTAGGCCCACGGTAAGCTCAGTAAGGCTTGTGTTGTGGGTACTAGGCGATGATATATATAATAGATAAATACATATGGATACTTATATACATATATAACATCCATAACTCAGGAACAAATATTCGTGATAAACACACAAATAAATGCCCTGACCGGGATTTGAACCCGGGACCTCCAGCTTCGTAGGCAGAGTCACTACCCACTGGGCTACGAAGGCCGTTAGTATTATATATTGTGTTCGAACTTTCAAATGTTCACTGGGACAGACTATTGCCCGGCTGATATAAAATGTCTGGTTGTAAGTTGAACTTGGCTTTCAATAACATTGATTAAATTTGAAGCTTGTCTCGAGGCTGCTGAAAAGTGACACGAGAGCTATCTCCGTGACGTGGAAGGGGAGTTGGAAACTTCTATTATATTGTTCGGGAGAGTAACATCAATCACGTTGGAAATAAAACATTAATTTCTGAGTACATTGTGTAGAATTCGATATAAATTCCTTCACCGCGCTGTATATTCAGCCTTTTAACGCGTCGCCACGAATAGGAGATAAATTATATCGTTTTGTGGGAATCTAAACACGGCCGCATATCGTTTCGTGCAGGGTGATGTATGGTTGTTTGATTTAATTCAATGTGTAATTATTATTACTCAGACGGTTTAAATTAGTTTTCCGTGTTCATATTTCTAGCTATGTTGTTTGTCGTAAAATAGGTAAATCGCTATTTTTAAGAGCAATTTACCAATGAAGATAAAGTATAAATTTGTCGTCAATAATAGACATTAATTCCGCCTTCGTTGGATAGCTGACCTGAGCTTTATCCGAGCGGAAGATCACTAGTGTGCCTACTGGTATGATTTACAGCAAAAAGCGATGTTAATACTTAAAAAACCGACCAAGTGCGAGTCGGACTCGCGCACGAAGGGTTCCGTAACATTATCAATAAAAATATTTATTTTATTCTGTTTTTAGTATTTGTTGTTATAGCGGCAACAGAAATACATCATCTATGAAAATTTCAGACAGACGGACGGACGGACGGACGGACAGACGGGCGGACAGCGAAGTCTTAGTAATAGGGTCCCGTTTTACTCTTTGACTACGGAACCCTAATAAAAGGATATCTCTAAGAAAACGGAAAAAAGTATCACGCAATTCACGCATGACTATAAATCGGAAACTTAAACTTTAAAATAAAACTTATGTATTGCAGCTTAGTGCATTCTGCAACAAATATTCATAGGTACGCGTACACATTAACATTTTTCTCTTTTTTTTTTGGCGTTCTGGCCAACTGTGTCGGCTAAATTTTGCCTAACATTTACATTCATAAGACAACATTCATTTTTGTATTTATAAAACTTAACATGTTGTCCTCTGCTCACAATCATAAATGTTAAAATTAAAAGGAAATAAAGAAAAACCATTTATTCCATAAAGCACATACAACAGGATTAAAAATGAGACAAAACTCGACAACTGCTAAGGTACACAGAGGCGTACACATTATGCACAATGAGTTCAACAATGTTTGCGGTAGAGAAAAGGCTGGGACTCAGCTCATTTGCGAAGCAAATTGCAACGCTGTTATTTTTAATTACAGATTAGGACAAACGAATTGGAAAGTAATTTCAATTTAAATGGATTGGATGGGCATTTATTTTCTTTACACATTTGTGTACCGGTCATGACTCTGAGCGACAGCGAAATTGCAGCAGCGGTAGCGTTCCCTCATAAGTATCCCACCGCTACCGGTACCGCTGTCGCTTGATGGAGTGGCCCAGCTTTAGAATGAGCGTTATTTATTTTCTCAGTGTGCAAAATCCAATAATGGTATAATAACGAGATCCAAAATTATAGCCACTTAATCTATCGTCGCCTGGAGCTTTACGCTTGTGCCAGAATGTTGTCAGCAGTGTTGGCGTGAGTTTTATTCATGGGTAGCAATTTTTCAACCGGCATCCGAGACCGAGTTGCCATCCATCAGGAGCCGATCTGGATCTTTACGTGATTCCCGCCTTTGTTGTGATCTGGATGGGGATTGAGATTGGATATTATAAATTCGAAATTGTTTCTGTCTGTCTGTCTTCTCAGTATTGTCTTCACGCTTAAACAGCTGAACTGATTGAGATGCAATTTGGCATGGAGATACGTTGAATCCCGGGAAAAGACATAGAATAGTTTTTATCCCGGAAATCATGCCTTAAGGGGCCCATGGGGGGTGAGCGTTTGTACAGAGCTACGATATAAGCGAGTTCCACGCGGAAGGAGTCGTGGGCAGAAGCTAGTATTTCCAATAAATACACATGGTAATAGGTTTGGAGTCCCTTTTAAGTAATGTTATACCTGTGCCAGGAAGCCCCGCTCCTACGTATCAAAAGGTTTCTAAAATATTCTACATAAATCGTGAGTATTCAGATTTGAGAGAAAACATATACGTATCATAATTGGTTTTTCTTTTTCATCAGAAAACATCAGACCGGGTCGGATCGATGGAACCTAGTACCTAGCTTACAATACATTAAATTATTATTTCTAATGTTAATGTAATATTGAACGTAAGATATTTCTAGAAATGTATTTCGTGATATTTATTGAGTAAACCTTGTCAAATGATACAATATTTTATAGCATGTAATAAAAAGAATGGTACACTTTATATTCACAATCATAATGAAAAATCACCCAAAAAAGATAACCGTCGTAAAACCGAGTTTTCGAGTTAAGGCGACGTGAGCTCCAAAAACGGATTTTTAAAAAATCGTAGCTCTTGTTTGGATTATAATACGGCTGCCTTAAATTTAATTAGCAATCTTGAGGCCTTTCTCGAGGGAAATCAGCTATTCGAATCCTGAGTTTTTGACTTTCGCTCGATAGAAAAAAACACGAACATAGGTCTAAAATACACTTAAAAAAATCGTAACAAATTATGTACAACAGCTAAACACATAACAATTGATTCTAAAAATCGGCAAGGTCTTGATTGAGGGAAATCAGCTATTTTTTTTTATTTATTAAAACGCGCAAAGAAATAAAATTAAAAAACATGATATCCGCGCTTCCAAACACGCACTTCCATCTCGCTCACGCTTATGCTCAGTGAGAGGGAGAGAAGACCACGAACCTACGTCCCCTTAAACGAGTTTTTTTTACGCAATGCTAGTTTAAATAAAAAACAACCTCGACTCAAGAAACATAGCTAAGTAGGTACCGGCTCAACAGACAAGACTTTCGATTTTAAAAACCGCACTTTAATCGCTTCTTCCGCTTAGGAGCTACGATGCCACAGATCAAAACTAACACATATGAGTCAGGAGGTGGCCTGGAGCAGAGAGGTGAAATACCTGGGAGTAAACATCGACCGGCTGCTCTCCATGACCGGCCATGTATCCAAGGCCGTAAACGACGAGGCTACGAGAGCGATCCTGAGACTAGCCATGACGGAAAAATCCATCCCGCTGAATAAAAGAGTGAGCATCTACAAAATGTAAATCAGACCTAGACTCACCTACGCAGCACCGGCCTGGTATGCGCTGCTGAGCTAGGCACAGAAAAAGATACTCCAGGTCGATCAAAACTTGGCGCTGAGACAAGCCGCACGAACACCGTTCATCGTGAGGAACAGCTTCCTGGCGAGAGACTTGGAGATGGAGAGCCTGCAGGAACAAATAGTCAGACTCACCAGGAAGCTCTCACAAGGCCAACAACTCACAACACTCGCACCTCACCACTCCAGACCTCCGGACAAAAAAGGCCTCCCTAGGGACCTCATCAGGAACCACAAATAGCCTATCAACAGCGACCAAGCCACAAACGCGTAGCAGAAGATAGCTGGCACAAAGCAAGCCGCAGACATACGTTCCTGTATAACAGATGATCATGGCGCAAAGACCACAACAAGGGGAAAACCAAACATCACGGAAAGGATAACTCCAATCTGAAGACTCCAGTTCTAGCTGAAAAGCAGAAACCCTAACTACACGGTCGTCTTCACGGCCGGAGAATTGGGAATGGATAAAAATTTTAGAAGTGCCTAATTCTTTTTTGGTGATAGGAATAACCTTCCTTAGCACCAGAAAAAAGTTTCAGAATTTTTAGCTGCGTCAATTATTATTGAAAAATATAAACACTTTCCTCACTTAGGTTTTGGGTTTAGAACGGCGAACAAGGCACTTTTCTTGATCCGTCTCATATTACAAACGACAACCAAGGGGTACGAGTACAGACACACTATTGCGTTGTTTATATTTTGATAGTTTACTATCCATCTAGCAACACTACGTTATCAATTTTAACATGAGGCATCATGCCTATAAAGACACAATATGTTAAATTAAATAAACGTTGGACAGGTAGTACATACCTATGTACCTGCGGAATAAGGGTTGAATACGACGTAAATACAAAGCTATCAACGAAGAATCTGTATTAACTGAAAAGTTTCATAATGTGTCTTTTCCAGGCCTAGTTGGAAAATGACAATCGAATATCAGAACATATTTATTGACATTAAGATACATTTTTGAGAGGTCGATATGTGTCGATATAACGCCTCTGCCCGGAAAAGGGTTACTGCCGTAGTTTAAAATGATCACTTCCTAAGATTTAAATCGACCAAGACTCGCCAATGCCGAGATTCGTCCAAACGAGAACGCATAAATAATTATGATGCCGCACAGCTGGATACATGGTCCGCTTGTAAATGCCATCCGTCCTTGTCGTGATGAATACCGTTGCTGGTTGAGACGGACAGAGATTTCAGACGGTCTCGGATATGCTTACACTAAAATTCAATATGTCACCTTTGAAGAGGCGAGAAAATATCCGACATATATTCGAGGAATCTACATCGATAACACACCTAATGATATGTAAACATGTTTTATATAACGACGATGACTGTCAAGGTATCTGCCAGATGATAACCAGACAACGTAGCCTATGGACGCTTACAATTCTCAGAAGAGTCGCTAAGCACTTTGACGATTCTTTATGGATTTGAGGATTCGTTATATTACCGTTTGTTTGTCAAGATACAACACATTTTTGTGCACGTTGTTAACAGAGCGGATAAAGAAATCACCTTTTGTTAACCTGCAAATTTTATGTACGTAAATATGTGTTCTGTATTATATTGTTTTATTCAGGTATTGAATGACGATTATTACCGTCTTTTAACACAATGTTCGCATTTATCAGTTGCTATTTCACAAAGCCGTCCTGGCGTACTAGCCACAGCTTTACACAATAATCACAATGCCCTGTCCGACATTAAATCTATATAATCTGTCTTCTTTGGAGCGCCGTCCTTCCCCATTCACTCGCCACTGCCAAGGCCATGTTTCCTTTGGATCAATTCATCACGGGCATCGCGGCTAATTCCTTCCCATCCCGATCTTAGCGGTGACGTCACCATTGGCACGCCTCCAACGCGGCCTTGCCACCAGTTCATGCGTTCTCGCATGTCCATAGTTTATAAAAACAATTTGCATACAAATTCTGAATGATCGCACTAGACAGATAGAGAAGCCAGCTAGATTTTCAGCGATTCTCAACCTTGTGCCGTTGTGTTAAATGCTAGAAATACGTTGACGGATCAGTATGCGGGCCCGCTTATGTTTTTATTTGAATATCGCTGCGGTAGAACAGCTACTCGTACATTGGAAAATTGCTTCTGCGTATGAGTATACGCATTACGCGTTAGAATGTTTAGATGCTTGGATGTTTCATCGATTTGTAAGCATGATGTGTAATCTGGTGCAACACGCATTGTGTTACGAGTTCGACAAGATATTTTTTGCGAAGGAGGCCCTATTATATAGAAGTCTGCAGGCGGTGTCACACAATGTTCTTTATCACATTAACATATACATTTTAAGCATTCTGTCTGTGGCTTTGTAGCTGGGGTTTTTTTTAACCGAAGGTCTTGTCGGCCGAGTTAGTTCACAGTTGTGTCCGGGGTGTTTAGATTAAAAAAAAAATGTAGTTATTGTATAAAAAGCGTTTCTTAGTTGCTATTCGCTGCGGGATGGAACGAAATGTTGTACATTTATGTTCCTTAGTCATCGTATACCATGTTATGATGGAATGTGTCCGAAACGAAGCTCTCAGGAGAAGTCTGCCATTTAACACCAGTTATGATGTCGGGACCTGCAATGCTGCCCTGGCCACCCCGTTGTCAGACGCGGCCACAGCACTATTGCAGTTAGCTCGAAAGTGTGTTAGTAATAGAATTATTCGTCATTAGAAATAGTACATTACTTACCTAGTGCGGTTAAACAAGAATGTCTCAGATCGTAGGTATTTGACGCCCGAGCCGAAGGCAAGGGCGATAAACATGCGCTCTGAGGCTTTCTTTATTACCGCCCGTGGTGAGTACAAAATTTTACATCTCTATCTGGCCAGGAAGTGGGGTTTTCCGCACGCACAGCGTGCGGTAATTCCTACTTTATGGCCAGGTATGACGTAAAATATGTTATGTTGACTATAACGGAGCGACATGTTCACCTGTGTGACAAGCTCCTTAAATAAAGAGAAAAAAAAATCCTCCTCGCGTTATTCCCGGTTGTGCCCTAAAGGAGCCCGGGGTCCGCTTTGATACCTAATCTTAAGATTTGGCATAGGCACTAGTTTTACGAAAGCAACTGACCTTCCAACCTAGAGGGATAACTAGACCTGATTGGGATTAGACCGGTTCGGTTATGTTCCTTAGTCTAGTCTACTAAAACCGAAACCCTACGTCGTCATCCGTATATGACATTTCGATTAAGGTCAGAAGGATATATTGTTGACGGAAAAGGAAGTCGACCCAAAAGAAGCTGTTAGCGTTCAGAGTTCGACCTTTTTACGAAGATGTCATATTCTAATCTAAGCATTGTATTCAAGTAGAATAGTGAGTGAGGCGGCTGGTACCACAGTAAATAATTAATTCAATGGAGGTCAAATGTTTGCGTTCTTCTGAACGCATTATAGTTTCGTGGATTTTAGATGTGCTCTTCTATTATTGATTATTCTTAAATGTCACTTAAATAAACGGCATATTCGCATGAAATATTTTGTCTGAATAAATAGTTTAAGCATTGTGTTAGGTATGAATTCAAGCTGAGGTTTATCCTTGGCCAATGAAACATCGCGAACCTGCACGAATTAGCTTTGTCCTAAAACCCATGATCTGGAAATGCCTTTTATAAAGCTAAAGCTACATATAACATAACATATGTATCACTACGAACATTTTGTTTCTGAAACAGGATGTAGATATATACAAGGTTCTTTACTGAATACCATATAATATATACTGAGAGAAATTATTTATGAAACAGTCTCAGAAACTAGCTATTTGTTAGTAGTAAATGGCGAATAAAATCGTTACCTATTGAAATATTTCTCAGGTCCATTTTCGTTCATGCGCGATACGTGTATTGATTTGTAAACTATTCAAAACGATACAAATAATTAAAAAGTTTTAATAATTGTTACAATTTACTCATCAATCCTTAAGACCATTATGCAGCTAGCATTTTGTCACAACAACCTAGAGACGAAGCTATAAGATGGAAAGAGACAGCAAACATTCAATTGATTGATTCACTTTAAAGGCGGTTGTTTTGTTGTGACAAATTGGTATACAGCGCTTTATGTGCGTAATAGCAAACTAGTTATACATTTGATTAATTAAGTACCTATTCTATAAAATAATCTGTTTCCATACAAAACAATGATATTTAAATCGACTAATCCTCACCGGTAATATGTTAGGTATTATAAACAACATGTTCCTCTGCTCTGTGTCCAACGGAAGTTCTTTTGTCATTATACTTATTCATATTAATGCTAATCGTATTTTCTGAACCCTAGTTACGCAGCCACAAAGGGGGCATCCATACGAATTATCATGACAATATCTGCGAAGGTTGCTACAAGTTTCCGTTTGTATTAATGTTAAACTCGTTTTATTTACCAGCTTATATGTAAATTTCGAGGAAGCTGATATTACTTTACTCTGCTATTGTTGTACTCATAACCATTGAAAAGGACCATTTAATGAAATATTTGGTACTTTCCTTATGTTTAAATTTATAACATGGTGTCATTATATGTAGGTATAGAAAACCATCAAATTATAGGTAGCAATAAATTGTAAATTAGAAAATACTAGCAAACCGGGCTTCGCACGGGTGCAATGCTCATACTAAATATACATCATCATCATAATATTCATATTCATATATTCATATATTTTATTGGTAAAAGTATAAGTAACATTTTACAAGTCAATTTGTTAAAATTGTTAGCTACAATAATAAAATTATATAATATTTGTTATTTTCTTAAAATAAATTCTTCAATGCTATAGCATGCTTGGTCAACTAATAGAGATTTTATCTTATTAATAAATATTGCATCGCTTTCCGAGTTAACTATTTCAGTTGGGAGAGTGTTGTATATTTTCGCACCAATGACACCGAGTGACTTTCGTGTTTTTTCGAGTCGACGAAACGGGACGTTCAGGAGGTTTTGCCCGCGTGTGTTTCTGCCGTGACTTTGTCCACGGGTTGTGTATCGGTCCATATTAGCTCTTACGTATTTGCAGGCCTCCAATATGAAGACGCACGGTAGTGTTAGTATTTTATGTTCTTTGAACAAGTCCTTAGCCGGGTGGTCATATGGTTTGCCCGACATAATACGCAAGGCTCGTTTTTGTATTTTGAAGGGCCTATCGCGGTCTGCTGCTGTTCCCCAAAAACCTATACCCTGAGTTAGGATGGAATGAAAATAGCCATAGTAAACTGCTTTTAAATTTTCGATTCTCAAGCTGGGGGCTAATCTTGATAGTGCGAAGCAAGCTGAGGACAGCTTGTCACATGTCGAGTCAATGATCATCATCATATCAGCCGAAAGACGTCCACGGCTGGACATAGGCCTCCCCCAAAGAGTGCCACAATGGCCGGTCCTGCGCCACTCGCATCCAGCGGACTCCCGCGACCAAATATACATGTATCGGTATTATACATATAAACCTTCCTCTTGAATCACACTATCTATTCAAAAAAATCGCATCAAAATCCGTTGCGTTGTTTTAAAGATGTAAGCATACATAGGGACAGACAGACAGCGGGAAGCGACATTGTTTTATACTATGTACCTAGTGATTATCAATATCATAAAATATGGTACCGATATTTTATTTTTATTTTTTTGATGTTTGAACTCTCATTATGAGAGGAATGAATACTCATATGTTTTTTTATATAGTCACTTAGGTATGTTTAAATAAAAATTGTATGTCTACTACGTACCTAAACGTAGGATTTCACTACCAAAACAACGGTTAATAAGAATATTCAGTTAATGCGACTTTATTATGTCAATACTATAGGGCGTTTTTGCTGGCGCTAGCGCTGTCTGAATTTGACTCATATTTTTAGGGTTCCGTACTCAAAGAGTAAAACGGGACCCTATTACTAAGACTTCGCTGTCCGTCCGTCCGTCCGTCTGTCTGTCACCAGGCTATATCTCAAGAACCGTGATAGCTAGAGAGTTGAAATTTTCACAAATTATTTATTTCTGTTGCCGCTATAACAACAAATACTAAAAACAAAATAAAATATTTTTTAAGGAGGGCTCCCATACAACAAACGTGATTTTTGCCGTTTTTATAGATAATCTGTCACCAGGCTGTATCTCAAGAACCGTGATAGCTAGAGAGTTGAAATTTTCACAGATTATGTATTTATGTTGCCGCTATAACAACAAATACTAAAAACAAAATAAAATATTTTTTAAGGGGGGCTCCCATACAACAAACGTGATTTTTTTTGCCGTTTTTATAGATAATGGTACGGAACCCTTCGTGCGCGAGTCCAACTCGCACTTGCCCGTTTTTTTTTCCCTTTGTTGTGCTCTAATTGTAGTTGATCCCGTACAGACATTTCATCCTCTCTAACAATGGTTCGGATCATCATAAAAAAAATAAACTAGCATCGTAACTACAGGTACATAATCAACTTCGAATAACACGAAAAGCCAAAGCCCCCTCGGCGACATTCCTGGTGATTTATTTGATACTACACAACGAATAAACGTTTTAACGTCGGATAAAGAACCGAGCTGTGTCACGAGCTTTACAAAAATATAGGGGCAACCAAACGTTATGATTGGAGGGGAGAACGGCCTCATTGGCGAAGAAAACTGACGTAAGTTTAGCACTTACCATTGACATAGATTACTATTACCGTTCGTGAAAAACAAAGCCATGCCAAACACGTCCAGGTAAGGTCGAGTTTTAAGCAGCAATGTAAGAAGTTGAATGCAATCATAATGTTGTTATATTTTATGGTGTGAAAATTGTTGTAGAGAAGAGAGCAATAACGTAAATGTGCCTGTGATTTGACTAAACAAGTAAATAATGTGTTCGCGTAGTATGCTTTTAGTGGAGACTTTTGTCGTTTATTTTCAGGGGTTTTAAATGTAGTAGGGACTTGAAGTTTGCCAATATTCTTAATTATCTTTAACTCTGATCCTGGTTCTTATATATTTCTGAATAATGATTGCTTTGGCTTTATATAATGATATATTTTAAAAAACCCAAAAAATATCAAATTTACTTTAGTGAGCTGTCAAATCAGTCAACCTGTATTATTTAACATACATTTTAACAAAAACGTGTTAGTACGTTTTTGACAGCAATCATCACTCTATCGTCATTTGCCTCTCCGGGAATATTACGTTTAAACGTAAACGAACATTGTGTTTTGTTTACTTACTCTCTAATTTTATTAAATTGAGGTTTGTGGATTAGTTTTTTATTGAGAATAATATTATTTTCGGTAAATCAAAATGTGATATTACTGTTTTCATACATACCCTTCCGCTGCAGGGGGATCTTTGTAACACACGGGAAACTGACTTTTTGCAATTCTGTGCAGCACTCGTTAGGTATCACTTATCACCGTCGTCAGCGTAACGTGCAATCAAACGAAATACGCGCATGACAAATGTAAATAAAAGCGAATTATAGCAATTATGATATCAACATATTATTTGTTATATTTATTACCACGTGTATGGATTGAGAATAAAAAGCTGAAACATTGTAGTATTTACTTACTTACCCCTTTATTCGTGTACCCTGTACCCGATTTAGACAATTCGTTACTACTATGTTGAATAGGCAAGGGAAATATAAAGTATTTGTTATAATAAAAATCATAGAATTATTGTAACAACTCTTTTATTGGCCAAAATACCAGTAAAAACCTTCAAACCATAAGTATTCATTTATTTATCTTTAAACTAGCTTTTGCCCGCGGCTTCACCCGCGTACTAATCGATTTGATCATAGTAGCTCCAATCTTCAATTTCAGTTCGATCAATCGAGAATTTTCGTAAGTTTCATACAAAACTTTCATCCCCTTAGGGGTGGAATTTATCAAAATCCTTTCTTAGCGGATGCCTACATCATAGTGGCTATCAGCATGCCAAATTTCAGCCCGATCGGTCCAGTAGTTTGGGCTGTGCGTTGATAGATCAGTCAGTCAATCAGTCAGTCACCTTTGCGTTTTATATATATAGATTATCCATAAGTTAATTAATTCACTTATAACGTGACTAATAATCGAAGCATCAATAATAATGCAAGCATATAATGCAGTTGAAATACACATCAATATCACAAAGTACATAATTAATACCAAGGGTTACTTAACTAACTGGACTTCCCAGGAGATGTTCACCATGGAACAGCAGTGACAATAATGAAATCAGAATCGGCCGGTCGAACCCTTTTATACCTGATTCCAGGTGTTCGACCACGCCACCTTTGTTCGATAAACACGTGACGTCATGGATAGTTTAGTCAGTCATTTTAATCACTTGATCAATAAATTCTTACTAGTATTCATTTAAAATATACACACACATATTAAAACCATTATAAATAGGCACCATGAAAATTACATACTGATATTAATTTTAGCATTGGCATTATTAGTAAGTCAACGATTATAAACTTACCCGACATATTTTCATTGAAGTGTCAAATCAGTATCTAATAGTCTGGTGACACAGAAAAGTGACAAACTAATCAATAAAGAAGGTTAATTTGCGTCTTTACTTAAATTACTGGTAAGCGTATGTGCTATATTACATAATAATCTAACACGCACATATATATCATATAATATGTGATGAATGTAAGAGGTTATGTGAGACGATGGATGACCGTCCGCGTCCGTCTTCAGTTATTTGTTAAGATTTTTGTTATTATAAGTAAGCTTTTATAAATGTGTATTGCTATATCAAATTATTTGGTACCCTAAAAAAATCCTTCTAAGAGAAACTCCAGATCTTCAAATTGCAGCCCATTGCTTTTACAATACTTCGCAAGATCAAGTCGTAAAATGAACTTCCGAATCGGAATACATTTCATTCTGATTCCTGATTTTGGTTTCTACAAACCCTGCTAAGTTTCGTTCGTAAATTTTACTTTCCACTGGAGAAAATAAAATTCCTCGCGGAGCGAAGTTACTGTTGTCGAATCGAATTTCATGCAGTGGTTTACGGACATTGAGTGCGGAGATAGTGTTTTTTTCTAGCTATCCAAGTCTTTTTCAGCGTGCCGTAGTTTCGAATCTAATAACTCTAATAAGATCTCAGTACTTCGTGGCTATATGTTTTATTTAACCTTTTATTGCAAAACCAATATTAAGTTCGTACCTACAACATTTTGATCGAAGTGAAATGTTGAGACTGTAACGAATAAGTAACCGAACGAAATAAACTCTGGGTTCAGCTACATTGCTCGGTATTCATTCAGTCCGTCTACTTCACTAACTTCTATAATGTTCTACAACAATGCATTTAAAACTTATATTCCCAATTGGGATTTACTCCGTGTCTGCGGTATGGGTTCAGTCAACGATTTAAACCCAATCTGGCCAGTTGACAGGCGTGTATAATGAACGGTTGCTCTATAAGTCTTTAGTGTGTGAAGTTACCAACAACAGTATGCTTACTATAAAATAAGTTTCTGTCAAAAATTTCATTTTTGGTACAAGCTTTTACTGCCGACTGTACATTTCTGCATACCATCGTCAAGTACTAGCTACTATTGAGACGATTCTAACGAGCCCAAACTCGATGGGGTTGTGTCGTTTTATTGCGGAGTTCCTATGGCCACCTTCCAGCTCCAGCATCAGATCAGCTCCAAGTCATCATAATATTGCATTGTCATGCGATATACATATGCTTCCAAAATTTCAGCTCAATTGGATAACGGGAAGTGACTGAAAAATGTATTGCAAATTTTGACGGACAACTTACATACTTACATATTTATATACGAACAGTGCATGTTAATATAAAGCTTGTAAAAAAACAAAAGAGATACAGATTCCAAAGACATTTGGAATCGTCTGTGAAATCAGTATCAGCATTACCTATGTGCTAATTGGCATTTTGACGACATACCATTCATATTCCCTGACGTATCGAGCGACATGTATAAATAAATTGTAAACGTTGAAAATCTGTGTACTGTTGTGGATTGGTTTCGTTTTGGCTTGCGGCCATACGCCTGAATGTGGTTTCCGCAGAAACGTTCGATTTCACAGTTTACTGTAGCGTCATGTGTAATGTGTTGAGCGTGTTACAAAATAGGGTTAACATCATTTTTCATCTGTTTGTTGATAGATCTTTGAAAATGGGTCAATATGTTAACTGGGTGGATTTATTTTGTTAACTCTTTGATGTTCGTTTGTTTGTATATTTCATTTCGTGGGTCATTTCACGCTAACGACTTTAAGCGTGGATTATTTGGATGAAATGGCATTGTTGTTAATGATGTGATGATATTAGTTATGGATTCTCCATAGACTGTATTGCTGTTTTACTTACATAAACGTTATTTAATTACATAATTCGTCCGAAAATGGGCTGCAATGTTTCCAAAGCATGGGAATATGGCATGTGACTGAAAGTACAATTACTAACTTTGTAATATGAAACGGTAATACTTAGTATGAAGTCGTAGGGAATATACAAACTAGTGACGTCACCGTTTTCTGTGGTTAAATCGGGTCCTTTTTAGGGTTCCGTAGCCAAATGGCAAAAAACGGAACCCTTATAGATTCGTCATGTCCGTCCGTCTGTCTGTCTGTCTGTCTGTCCGTCCGTATGTCACAGCCACATTTTTCCGAAACTATAAGAGCAATACTGTTGAAACTTGGTAAGTAGATGTATTCTGTGAACCGCATTAAGATTTTCACACAAAAATCGAAAAAAAACATTAAGTTTTAGGGGTACCCATACTCAGAACTGAAACTCAAAAAAATTTTTTTCATCAATCCCATACGTGTGGGGTATCTATGGATAGGTCTTCAAAAATGATATTGAGGTTTCTAATATCATTTTTTTCTAAACTGAATAGTTTGCGCGAGAGACACTTTCAAAGTGGTAAAATGGGTGCCCCCCCCCCCCCCCCCTAACTTCTAAAATAAGAGAATGATAAAACTAAAAAAAATATATGATGTACATTACCATGCAAACATCCACCGAAAATTGGTTGGAACGAGATCTAGTAAGTAGTTTTTTTTTAATACGTCATAAATCGTAAACCGCAATTTATTTCACGGAACCCTTCATGTGCGAGTCCGACTCGCACTTGGCCGCTTTTTTGGTTTTTGTGTACGTAACAACTTAATGCCCATTTGTAATGTAACAAAAATCGCCCATAGACATCTGACGCATGTGTGTCCTGCTGGTCGATTACGTAACACGTTGTACGTGCGTCAGTTAGATCTAAATATCACTTTTTGTGTCGAAAAATTACAGTTGAATTGTCCAAACGTCCGTTCGAAAAGTGACGTGATCATCCCTCTTACTCGCGCTGAATGGGTGTATATTTATTTGTTTATTTGCGTCAGACGACAAGGTCAATATTCACAAATACCTTACATACTAACATACCTACATATCAATTAAAAAAAACGTACAATAAACACAATAACACGTTAAGACGGCGACGCGCGGCGGAAGTTCTAACTAAGTGTGAAATAGCCTCGAAATGCCGGAAAACTATACCCTTCGGCCAGGTCTCCTCCAATAACTACTACTTAGAAAAGTTTAAAAACCCCCGACATTTTCATTTCAAAGTTCAATATCTCAAAAACGGCTTTACCGATTTTGTTAAAACGTAGTTAAAAACCATCTCGATCACGTCAGCTTTCGGATAAAAAAAACCGCATTCAAATCGGTCCATTCGTTTAGGAGCTACGACGCCACAGACAGACACACACACAGACACGTCAAACTTATAACACCCCTCTTTTTCCGTCGGGGGTTAAAAAGGTAGACGATATATTTCTAGTTCTTCGACAAAAACGTAGCATGCAGTAATTCAGATCGCAATTAAAATTAAAATTATATTATTAATTTAGAAACTTAGTAGTGTTATAGAGATTCACTAACACATTCACTATCAAGAACTCGCTACGCTCGTGGCCTATCCCGTGGTTTTTCTCGTATGTAGTGGAAAGTGACTACGGCGTAGGCGCCCGTTAGGCGAGTTCCTGGCAGTGAAAGTGTAAACGTCCAAAATGTCCTAAATAGGTCAGCCCTTATGTTTATCTGGATCTGGACCTTCGACCCAAAAAAAGTTCTAAAGTCACTCAAAGTAAATACCACTTTTCATTATTTGACGATTGAAATATAATTTTGTATTGTTACAGGATGAGCGGTTTAACCACGACATAGATCAGCAAACGGGCTACAAGACGAGATCATTACTATGCATGCCTATCAAGGACATCAATGGAGAAGTCATTGGGGTCGCTCAGGTTGGTACACCCTATTGTAATCATCATCATCATCATCCTGGCCGATTTCGACCACGGCGAATGGAAAGATGGCTAATTGGAGCGTCGTTCGTGAGCTCTCAGGTGACTGACGTAGTCTATCTTTGCAGAGAATGTGCAACCACATTGCCCACAGGTCAGCACCCATCCGACAAAATTGTAGTGGATGGTCGAGCCTTTAACTCCTCGCGCTTAGCGTCGAGTTCGTTACGTCTTAGTTCTTCGAAGGCTTCAACATTATTAACCTTCACTGTATGCCTCCACTTTGACCGATCTTGAGCCAAAATCTCCCAGCGCGATGGTTCAATATCTCATCTCCACATGTGGCGCTTCAGCACGTGTCCCCCCCCCCCCCCCCCCCCCCCTACCCTATTGTATACCACGTTGGTGGCAAACAGGCGTCCGGGCCGCTTTATGGTAAGCCATTACCGTAGCCTATGGACGCTGGACACTTTAGGGAACTCGCATGCGCGTTCCTGACCCTTTGAAAACCTCGCCCTCGTTTCTTGAAGTATCTGTCCTATACTATAGTCGTTTGGAAAAAGCACGGCAGGTAGACCTCATACATTCAATGCCAAAAATTTCGTAGCAGTCGTAGCAGATAAATAATATAGGTATGTGTAGAGGGTAGCGCCTATGAGTAGATCGCCGATGGAGGGTTTCTGGCACCGAAATTGTTAACACTCTCACTGCCAGGAACGCGTATCGGACGCCTACGCCGTAGTCGCTTTCCGCTACACGCGAGTAAAACCACGGGATCGGCTACGCGTAGCGGTTCTTGGCAGTGAATGTGTTCGAGTTGTGTAATAATAACGATTTTTTAAGCTTTTCTGATATCTAACTGCATTTTACAAAGACTATTTGCCTGCACTTTAACTTATATACAAATAGTGTAGTATATTTTTACATTTTGTTGATAAACTTCTATAAATACCTACATTTTCATGATGTGATCTATAAACAGACGGGACGAGAAAATGAGCCCTCGGTAAAACATGAAATTAAAAAAGTTCCCCACGCCCTTATAGTAATAAGATTAAATATTCCGAAGTTATTTGCGAATGCCTCTTGAAAATGTTAGCAGAAGTTGGAATTATTTCGTAGCATCTGCCTGTTGCCGATGCCAATGCGATGGAAATGAAATCTCACATCAAGCGTAAATAAGTAACGTGACCTTGGCCGATTGATCCTCGGGGGCCTTGATAATTTTGAGGTATATAGGTAATGAAAAACTTACTCCTTGTATGTAGTGGTGACGTATTCGAATCGACATTACATATTTAAAATGTCTGACACAAACAAAACAAATGTTTATGCGAACAAATGCTTACCCCTACATAGAGAGGCTTTAAGAGGGGCTTTACTTAAGTGTTTTATCTATACCTTGTTTGTGTCAACGTTCTATGGACCTTGCTAAAAAGAGTTACTCGATAGAACTTGGTATTAAAGCTTCCAAAGTTAAATATACAAGGTGTAGTCGATGTGACCTAGCTGCGTAGCTCGCTTTTAATTACAAAATAATACTGCTTTTTAGAATGGAATCCTGACCATAAAATACAACACAATACAAATATCCTTTAATCCCGTCAAAAATCAACGAAATTTAGTAGTTTTCATTTCGACACTCGTCCTCGGTTTATTGAAGCTAGCTTTCCAGGTGCAGATATGGGAAAGTTTGATTCTTGTTTAACATTATTGATTTAGAATACCTAACTTGAATAACTTGAAAATGTTAATACAGAATTAATTATCCATTTTTAAAGAAAGGTCTGTAAAAATACAAAACGCGACACTTCATCCTCATTAAAACTTTTATACTACCGAAACTCGTACCTACTCATACATAGTGAAATTAGTGAACTTAACTTTTCACAAAAGTTACGTCCCAAAAACTCCTAAAATTGCCAAAATTCGGTGCCATATATCTCGAAAACGGTAAGTTTTGTAGTAAACATGGAATATAATAAACCTCGTTGTTGTTAATACGATAAGCCATAAAAAACACGAATAAACGGGCAGTTACAGATCGAAGGTCATTGGGAGCAGGGAGCCCCTTAATGCTCACCAGAAATAGTACATATTAGAAAAAACAATTGTAAATTAAACATAAACAATGGTAGACAACAGGGGTCATATCGCTAAAAAGTTATCTCTTCCAGACAACCTTAGGGTGGTGGAGAATATGATCTGTATTTAAGAATATACTTGATACTTATCTTATCCTATACCTAATACTCAAATCCCATTAAAATAAATAAGGCTTTTTGTAAAACACTGTCAAAGCCCTGAGGACACAAAGTTATATATAAAATTGTCGTTGATGGCCTAACAACATTATCGCCCCCAAAAATAGTAATAAAGTCAATATTTCCAGCTAATACTTTGCCATTGACAAGCTTGGCTCTTCAGTAAGTAGTCTAGACGAAAGTTTAAAAGTGAAAGGGTGGTAACCACTACTTTATTTAGTTGTTAGAACATTTAAAAAAGCTTTAAAGGTTAACCTTTATCCAGAGTTACCATCAACTTTGGAGACGTTTATCGAATAACTTCTGGAATAAATAATTTGTCCCAGCAGCAGAGTTATTCTGATATTCACTCGCAGACTAAAAAATGTATTCACAGAGAGAAAGGTTAATTAGAAAAGTTGGGCCGGGCCAAAAGTCCGTGTGATAAATGTTAAATTTTGTTCATTAATTTCGACAATGTTGTGTGACTTCTTTTCTCTATTAACTCATCACTTTCACTCCCGACCCGTGGTACAACTGCGATGTCCAACTGGTTGTACTACGGGGAAGTAAAGTTACCCTTAGTTCAACTCTTTTTTTAAATATTTATGATTATGACCCGTGGTACAACGGTGAAATCATGTCCAACTGGTTGGACCACGGGGATAAGATGATCGCGTAAAACAAATGAACGTCTACAAAACAAAATACCTATGTGAAATAATATACATTTATTTATTGAAAATATTTTTTGAAAAATCTACAGCGTGTGTATTTCATACGGGCGTATAATGGATCCAGTTATAGTACCTGATCATACAAATCATATAAGTTAATAATTTTCTTAAATAGTGTTATAAATTAGGTGTTATTATTATTAATTCTACCGAGCAGCAATGTACGGCGTGTTAATGAATACTGACGTGATAAACGTTGTTTCGTATGAAAATTAGCTAGGTACGTTAATTGACGTCAACGCAATATATTGCGTGCTCAATTATAATGTATGAAAAAAAACTTATCTTCTAAAAAAAACAATGCAGTTTAGCTCCTTAGGTTCTACACTAATCGTTATTAAAATATACCCCCTTATGAAATACACACGCTGTATAAAGAGAAAAGATTTGCAGACAAATTGGCCTAACGCAATTTGTCAATTGCATGCCCAATAGTTATGTGTCCATCCAGTAACTGCAGTTGTACATGTCTTACATAATCATCGTTCATTATATATTGTGCCCTTCTTTTATTACCGACAACACGCTTCTTCCGCATAGGTCCCTTGGATAAGTTACCTTTTTCACGAAGTGCATTTAACAATCTGAGTAAATTCACATTATTCTTGTTAACTCCCTTGTTTAAGTCGTTATGGAAGGACTCGGCCACATTATTCGTCCTATGACGTTCTCCGAAGACAGTTATGTACGTTTTGATTTTCTTATTTAACCAAACGCGACTTATGTACTTCAAGAATTTACCCATTTTCAGAAATGACAATGTTTTTACTTCGTTCTTTATGTATGTCCATGCCTCATTGATTATCCCGGCTGGTATTAAGGGTAATATAGAACACATTCCAACTACTCTTTTCTCAGGTTTAGACTTTATATGTCCCAATACCTTTGCTTTCTTCCAAATATTTTTAGAAAAATGCATGTAACAGCCTTTTATCTCTACGTGTGGGAATACTTCCAACATTGCGTTGATTGCTGCAGTTTCATAGTCGCAGTGGTACTTTTTTGGCTCCCATTTTGGCAATTGCGATTTGATTATACGTAGCATTGTGACGTATGTCTCTGTTTTTTTGTCCAAGAGTAGGGCATAAATTAGTGGAACAACATTAGTAATTTTGTTATCACTTCCAATATCACCGTGCAAAGTAAACAGTTGTACGTATGGGTGCGGGCTACATTTGAAAGTGCCATCTCCAAAAAATTCGTTAACATTTTCAATAATTTCTCTTGCTTGGGGGGTAGAGAATATAAGTATTCTTTTTTCTGTGTCGCAACCCAGCATAAAATCAAGAAACTGGTCAGGTATTTCAACTTCGTCCACAGATGAAAAAGTTGTTCTCGATACTCCCGCTGATTTGTGCCTCGCGTTATAAAGGGAGTGCTTTAGATTATCGAAACTCGGTATACTGTCTATTAAATCGTAACCTCTGTCTTTCAAGTTGGCCTCGTGTCTCTTGTATAATTGTGGCATCGGGACATCTGTGCTTGCTGCCTCATTTTTTAAACTTACAATTGTTTCGGCTATGTCGTTTTTGCCGTAGTCAGGTTGGCAAGAGTGTTCTTTTTCTTTAATTATTTGCATGTCCTGTTAAAAAGTAATATAAGCAATGATTAAAAATATTAAAAAATAAATAAATCGAAATTATTACTGAAAGTCTTGCGAGACTATATAGCACCCAATAACACCCCGTATATTCTCACTGAACACCAATATGCAAGTCGCACCTTAACTGTAACAGATCCACAACATTTGAGTTTTTTGTACATAGAGCACCGCCAATATGCACCACGCGACTCATTTTTAAAATCTTTCACTTTGTAAAATTGTCGACCTTTTGATAATAAAACATTACCGCCTTTTCTCTCAATTATTTTTATATCTTCACAATTTTCCGACATTTTTCTTTGGTATCGTGTGAAAACGAGAAATGTCACGCGTCAATATCAACGTTTTAATATCATCAATAGACAACTAATCAAAAGAGGTAGTAATTGCATTGCACTTTAGCATTGATAGATAACCTTTTTCTGTTTATTAGCAGTAGTTGTTCATAGATACATTTCCCAGTAGTACAACTAGTTGGACCAAGAAAAGAACAACTCACTCGAATTGAACCATTGGTAAAGATATTTCCCCATAGAACAACCAGTTGAACTAAGTTGAACTAAGGGTAACTTTACTTCCCCGTAGTACAACCAGTTGGACATCGTAGTTGTACCACGGGTCGGGAGTGGTGGTACAACTGCGATGTCCAACTGGTTGTACTACGGGGAAGTAAAGTTACCCTTAGTTCAACTCTTTTTTTAAATATTTATGATTATGACCCGTGGTACAACGGTGAAATCATGTCCAACTGGTTGGACCACGGGGATAAGATGATCGCGTAAAACAAATGAACGTCTACAAAACAAAATACCTATGTGAAATAATATACATTTATTTATTGAAAATATTTTTTGAAAAATCTACAGCGTGTGTATTTCATACGGGCGTATAATGGATCCAGTTATAGTACCTGATCATACAAATCATATAAGTTAATAATTTTCTTAAATAGTGTTATAAATTAGGTGTTATTATTATTAATTCTACCGAGCAGCAATGTACGGCGTGTTAATGAATACTGACGTGATAAACGTTGTTTCGTATGAAAATTAGCTAGGTACGTTAATTGACGTCAACGCAATATATTGCGTGCTCAATTATTATGTATGAAAAAAAACTTATCTTCTAAAAAAAACAATGCAGTTTAGCTCCTTAGGTTCTACACTAATCGTTATTAAAATATACCCCCTTATGAAATACACACGCTGTATAAAGAGAAAAGATTTGCAGACAAATTGGCCTAACGCAATTTGTCAATTGCATGCCCAATAGTTATGTGTCCATCCAGTAACTGCAGTTGTACATGTCTTACATAATCATCGTTCATTATATATTGTGCCCTTCTTTTATTACCGACAACACGCTTCTTCCGCATAGGTCCCTTGGATAAGTTACCTTTTTCACGAAGTGCATTTAACAATCTGAGTAAATTCACATTATTCTTGTTAACTCCCTTGTTTAAGTCGTTATGGAAGGACTCGGCCACATTATTCGTCCTATGACGTTCTCCGAAGACAGTTATGTACGTTTTGATTTTCTTATTTAACCAAACGCGACTTATGTACTTCAAGAATTTACCCATTTTCAGAAATGACAATGTTTTTACTTCGTTCTTTATGTATGTCCATGCCTCATTGATTATCCCGGCTGGTATTAAGGGTAATATAGAACACATTCCAACTACTCTTTTCTCAGGTTTAGACTTTATATGTCCCAATACCTTTGCTTTCTTCCAAATATTTTTAGAAAAATGCATGTAACAGCCTTTTATCTCTACGTGTGGGAATACTTCCAACATTGCGTTGATTGCTGCAGTTTCATAGTCGCAGTGGTACTTTTTTGGCTCCCATTTTGGCAATTGCGATTTGATTATACGTAGCATTGTGACGTATGTCTCTGTTTTTTTGTCCAAGAGTAGGGCATAAATTAGTGGAACAACATTAGTAATTTTGTTATCACTTCCAATATCACCGTGCAAAGTAAACAGTTGTACGTATGGGTGCGGGCTACATTTGAAAGTGCCATCTCCAAAAAATTCGTTAACATTTTCAATAATTTCTCTTGCTTGGGGGGTAGAGAATATAAGTATTCTTTTTTCTGTGTCGCAACCCAGCATAAAATCAAGAAACTGGTCAGGTATTTCAACTTCGTCCACAGATGAAAAAGTTGTTCTCGATACTCCCGCTGATTTGTGCCTCGCGTTATAAAGGGAGTGCTTTAGATTATCGAAACTCGGTATACTGTCTATTAAATCGTAACCTCTGTCTTTCAAGTTGGCCTCGTGTCTCTTGTATAATTGTGGCATCGGGACATCTGTGCTTGCTGCCTCATTTTTTAAACTTACAATTGTTTCGGCTATGTCGTTTTTGCCGTAGTCAGGTTGGCAAGAGTGTTCTTTTTCTTTAATTATTTGCATGTCCTGTTAAAAAGTAATATAAGCAATGATTAAAAATATTAAAAAATAAATAAATCGAAATTATTACTGAAAGTCTTGCGAGACTATATAGCACCCAATAACACCCCGTATATTCTCACTGAACACCAATATGCAAGTCGCACCTTAACTGTAACAGATCCACAACATTTGAGTTTTTTGTACATAGAGCACCGCCAATATGCACCACGCGACTCATTTTTAAAATCTTTCACTTTGTAAAATTGTCGACCTTTTGATAATAAAACATTACCGCCTTTTCTCTCAATTATTTTTATATCTTCACAATTTTCCGACATTTTTCTTTGGTATCGTGTGAAAACGAGAAATGTCACGCGTCAATATCAACGTTTTAATATCATCAATAGACAACTAATCAAAAGAGGTAGTAATTGCATTGCACTTTAGCATTGATAGATAACCTTTTTCTGTTTATTAGCAGTAGTTGTTCATAGATACATTTCCCAGTAGTACAACTAGTTGGACCAAGGAAAGAACAACTCACTCGAATTGAACCATTGGTAAAGATATTTCCCCATAGAACAACCAGTTGAACTAAGTTGAACTAAGGGTAACTTTACTTCCCCGTAGTACAACCAGTTGGACATCGTAGTTGTACCACGGGTCGGGAGTGGAATTATTGCCTAACTTTAAAACGTTCAGTGTTTATTAATAAAGTGATGTGATATCACTCCCGACCCGTGGTACAACTACGATGTCCAACTGGTTGTACTACGGGGAAGTAAAGTTACCCTTAGTTCAACTTAGTTCAACTGGTTGTTCTATGGGGAAATATCTTTACCAATGGTTCAATTCGAGTGAGTTGTTCTTTCCTTGGTCCAACTAGTTGTACTACTGGGAAATGTATCTATGAACAACTACTGCTAATAAACAGAAAAAGGTTATCTATCAATGCTAAAGTGCAATGCAATTACTACCTCTTTTGATTAGTTGTCTATTGATGATATTAAAACGTTGATATTGACGCGTGACATTTCTCGTTTTCACACGATACCAAAGAAAAATGTCGGAAAATTGTGAAGATATAAAAATAATTGAGAGAAAAGGCGGTAATGTTTTATTATCAAAAGGTCGACAATTTTACAAAGTGAAAGATTTTAAAAATGAGTCGCGTGGTGCATATTGGCGGTGCTCTATGTACAAAAAACTCAAATGTTGTGGATCTGTTACAGTTAAGGTGCGACTTGCATATTGGTGTTCAGTGAGAATATACGGGGTGTTATTGGGTGCTATATAGTCTCGCAAGACTTTCAGTAATAATTTCGATTTATTTATTTTTTAATATTTTTAATCATTGCTTATATTACTTTTTAACAGGACATGCAAATAATTAAAGAAAAAGAACACTCTTGCCAACCTGACTACGGCAAAAACGACATAGCCGAAACAATTGTAAGTTTAAAAAATGAGGCAGCAAGCACAGATGTCCCGATGCCACAATTATACAAGAGACACGAGGCCAACTTGAAAGACAGAGGTTACGATTTAATAGACAGTATACCGAGTTTCGATAATCTAAAGCACTCCCTTTATAACGCGAGGCACAAATCAGCGGGAGTATCGAGAACAACTTTTTCATCTGTGGACGAAGTTGAAATACCTGACCAGTTTCTTGATTTTATGCTGGGTTGCGACACAGAAAAAAGAATACTTATATTCTCTACCCCCCAAGCAAGAGAAATTATTGAAAATGTTAACGAATTTTTTGGAGATGGCACTTTCAAATGTAGCCCGCACCCATACGTACAACTGTTTACTTTGCACGGTGATATTGGAAGTGATAACAAAATTACTAATGTTGTTCCACTAATTTATGCCCTACTCTTGGACAAAAAAACAGAGACATACGTCACAATGCTACGTATAATCAAATCGCAATTGCCAAAATGGGAGCCAAAAAAGTACCACTGCGACTATGAAACTGCAGCAATCAACGCAATGTTGGAAGTATTCCCACACGTAGAGATAAAAGGCTGTTACATGCATTTTTCTAAAAATATTTGGAAGAAAGCAAAGGTATTGGGACATATAAAGTCTAAACCTGAGAAAAGAGTAGTTGGAATGTGTTCTATATTACCCTTAATACCAGCCGGGATATAGACCAGCTGCTGAACAAAAATGGGTTTTGATAACATTAAAGTTTTTTCTTTTTTGATATGTCATTGGAGGCATGTTAAATAATACTTATACAAAAAGTTAGAAGTTTTTAGGTTCGGCTTTCGGTTATATTGAAATATTTTATTTTTAGCCAAGAACTATGTAAATATAGAATTAGAGTTACAAAAAACTGTAACATATCCAATAACACTTTAGTTTCTTTAAAATTATCTGTTTTTAGAAGTCTGGAACATCTGCATTTTGGTGAACAAAAAAATGAAAATAATTTTGCAAATAAAGAATTAGAGTAGCTGATATTGTAAAATTATGATGTAATCGATCCACTTAATATACTGGAAAAAAGTTAGATGTGTAGACAATTGGCTTGTGTAGATATTTATTTCTGGTTAAGCAGTATAACCGATATTGAATTAGAGTTTGTAGAGTTAATAATAAACGGTCTTGACAATGATCTCAGTTACCAAACAAAAGTTTAGAAATATAGAATCACGGCGACACTAAATACTGATATGTATAGGTAAGCATTCCGTGCCTATATTACTACGTTTCAAACGCGCTGTATTGTATGCGCGCGCCGTGCTGTGCGCTGTGGCGCTGTGGCACCAGGCAGCGATCAGCGGTGGCGGGGCAGCGGGGTGCCCTTAACTCATCCATAAAAAAAAACCGCAATGCATGTTTTAAACTAATATCAATGGAAAATTGTTATTTTGTTTTAAGTACGCTAATGGAAATACAAAGACGAAACTTACCCTTATTTATTACTATACTAGTAATTGCCCGCGGTTTCGTCGGCGTTAAGTCCATTATAAAGTAGGTTTTTACTTATAGTTTTATGTTAAAGTAAGTATTGGTAGCTTACACAATAATAACAAATAACAAAAATACAACTTTTTACAGCAAAGTTATAATTGCAACATTTGCAAATCATTCATATTTGTAATTGTAGGTATATACATAATAACTAGGGTACGGACAAGTGGTGGCAGATTTCACACAGAAGGTAGTAGAGTCGCCTAGATATTTTTATGACTAAAAAAATACTGATTGAATGATTTATTTCTCTTAATTTTTTTTATTCTCTTGCGACTAAATATTAAGTTTTTTAAATTAAAATGTACATGTATTTACATTTTATGTTTAAAGAACTTTATTTTTCATAAATAATCAACATATTTCACTTACATGAGAAAAGTTATAAGTTAATACTAAATCTAAGCATACAGTGTTAACAATTGTACAAAAATCATAGTGGGTAGACATGCATTATAATACAGGTTATATTATTCAAACGGGGCAGTGAGGGAATATCCGAAACTATAAGATATACGGAAATTTGCTCTAATGAGTTACGAAACCGATTTTAGAAAAAATCAAAACTGAATTCAAAGATTTTCAAAAAAGCCTCATACACAGCCGGGAATCGAACCCGGTCAAATCTGTCTAAAAATCAGAGTGCGTTATTTTGCGTAAATTAATAGTGTAATGTAAGGAAGAATTGGTGCTAAGGAACCCTGTATCTACAATCCCAGGAAGATGTTGAATTTCATAGTTTAATGTACGGAAATGGATCTCCCCGCACAAACAGTGTACCTACCTACAATGAGTAAGTATGGGAATTATATTTTTTTTACAGCTTTGAAATAATTGGTGTAAATAATGAAAATAAATTAAAAAAAACCACGAATTTACCAATTTTGTCTAGTTTCAGACGCCACAGTTATTCTCCCCATACTTACTAAGGAGCTTAGTATTTGGAAATCCATTTTCGTACATCAAAATATGAAATTAGGCATTTTCCTGTGATTGTAGATACAGGGTTCCTTAGCAACAATTTTCCCTTACAATTCCGGACTTTCGAAATTCCGGAATCTCGGGCAATGTTTCCGATATTACAATTCCGGAATTGGTACACTCAGAATATCGGAAATTCCTGAACTGGATTTTATGTATTTCCAGAATTTATGACTGTTTATTTTCATAGTTTACCATAAACTGGATAAGTCTCGTAACTTTTCGTATCTCTTATAGTTTCGGATTTTCCCTCACTGCCCCGTTTGAATAATACAACCCGTATATAACGCTAAAGTTCGGCCGCCTTGTTGCGGCGATAACGGCGATTTTTGTTTAAGTTATCTTTCCACAAAAATTTCAATCTTTCGTCTACTACAGACTACAGATGCCATTGTGTTGGCATTTACGACTTTGTACGCTAACAAATCTGCCCTTCTTATTGCAAACGCAGTACTTGCAAAATGGTGGTTTCGAGATAAACGCGGTAAACATATTTTTTGGTATCTATACAACAAATCTATGTTATACAACTTTTGAAGTGTACTGAAAAATTGTTTAAAAAATAAATCATTAGATTGAAATATTTTTTTACTTTACTGCCTTATTTAGATAAAATACGCAGTACTGCATTTTCATCAACTATATGGGTTTGCAGTTAGGCCTATGTCCAGCAGTGGACGTCTTTCGGCTGATGTGATGATCTGGGTTTGCAGGTATTACAGTATCACTAAGGCTTAATGCAGTATTTGTGTTTATTACTGCAAAATCACCTAGCACGTGTTAAATACTGCGTTTCTAGTTCGCAATCATGCTCTATTTTCATACCTATGTAGTAATAAATAAGTGTTGGTAAGATTTAACTTCAGACAAATATTGAAGTGACGAAGAGACGAAATAAAATTGAGTTTAGGTAGGTACTAGAAAAAATGAATATTTTTCTTATCAGCGTATCAAATTATTATTTTTTTCTACTCCTGTACCGTTATCTGTCATTTATATAGGCTGTAGCTCAAATACAATGACACCACTAATAAGTCGTCGAAAAACTCTATGCTCTATGGCCCAAAAACGCACTGTTCAGCGTTTTTTTTTTGGTTCATACATTTTTCATAAAAGCACTGTTTAACTTTTTTTTAAATCGGCCGCTATATTGCAGTGGTGCCAACTTCATAAACATATATTTCGAAATAAAAGTATTTATTTACGATTTAACATTTGTATATTATAAATTATTTACTACAATAATAATAAATTATCATCTATTGTGTGTTAAATTACATGTTTTATAAATTATTGGTATTATTTATAAAAATAAACAGTCCGAATTCGGTCCGGGTCCGGATTTGGTTTGGTTCGGATGGCAAGTGCAAACAAATTAAAAACAAAACAAACCATAAGCAAGAGCTGTCACATTTCCGATTTCCCACCAAAATACAGTTCAAAATGAAGAGACGAAAGATGATAAACTATTAGTCCTAAACGATTAAGATTATTCGTGTTTGTGAAGACAAAAGTGTACGTTCCTTTTAAAATGGTCGAAGAAATTAATAACTGCACTCCTGAAGAAATTGCGTGAGTAGCAAAAGTACGAATAGAAAACTTGCTGCCTGAAAAAATTAACTATTCTGTAGTCTGCTATCACAGATAACCTCCGTTATCTGTGTCTGCTATTTATTTAAAATTTGTCGTAGAAAAAGTATTGTATGCAACGGTGTATAACTGGTCTAAAAACGCTCGTGGCGTCTTAAATTGCGATGCTCGCCAAGGCTCGCATCGTAACCCACGCCACTCGTCTTTTGAGACCCTTCTTATACAACAGTTGCATAAAATACTATAGAATACTTAATATAATTTGGATATATTTTTATTTTTGATATCCAAATTACATTATAGTTTAATACTCTAAAAATATAAATTAAATAAATAATGTATTCATTCAACCGTAAAAAGTAAATAAAAAGCAACGACTCCATTTTACTCCCTGTGCGAAATTTGCCACCACTTTTGTCTGGACGCTACTAATAACAATTTTAAATTAACGTCTGTAACTTCACATTATTCCATGCAGATTTTTTCATAAAAAACCGGTATCTTTAATTTTTTATTGTACATAATAAAAATAAAAATAGGTAAACTAATGTTACATCTTATAGGTTTTGACATAGCTATAATAAAAAATCTTCCTTTTCACCCGCTTTTCCAAACATTGAATATCTCCAAAACATAAAACCGCATAATAGTACCTTTACCCGTGGACCATCACTAATATTGTAATAGTGCTGTAATACGTATTTTCCTGAAGGAAGGTTTTAAAAAACTATTTTTGTTAGTTTTTTGAAAGAGCTGTTTAAATAGACGATTTTTATAACATATATTTTTTTCATTTGAATCTGGCCACTTTAAATATTTTTCTACATATGTTTTACTATGCTCGAATCTGGGTTTTGCCTCCAAAAAATCTCATAAACTATACATAAAAAGTTTTTGCGCCTTCCCTATTTTAAACATATAAATACGAAAAATGTTTTTTTTTTTTAAATGCGGCAGAACGGGGGCGCGCGGGCGTGGCGAGGGATACCTAGCAAGCGATAGCTCGCAAGGTCGACTAAGATCTGCTCCGCCGTAGCTACAACTTGTAGCGCGGTTTGGTTTTCGCGCCTTTTTTTAATAATATGCGTTTATGATGCAAACTATACACAGAAATTTCTTACTTTCCATAATATGGCTGCATATATTCTTTTATAGTATTAGACTTATTTTTATAGACTCTAATTCAATATTAGATCTTACAGGACAAAAAATGCGTATTAATTTTAAAGCTTTTATCTTATTCCTCTAAACTTTTGGCTTTGTCTATTAACTTAAGAATTTAGAGATATTGTTGTGGATTTTTAAAACTCTAATTCAATATCGACTAAATAATAAGCTAATTCTGGTTTCACGTAGTCGCGGGTGTTTTTTTTTTCTAAAAACTTAACAGTATAAGCGTCATACATATTATAAACGATGAAGCTTAAACTTTGCACTTTAATTCAATATTCACAAATCATCAATAAAAATAAATAAATACCTAATTTATATCTAACCCTCGTTCTAACTTTTCTTCATATAATACAAATATGCTTGAAAATAAGTCGTATGCCATATAAGCATAACTTTTCCGACTTTAGAATTATCAAAACTTCTAGGGCCAAAATCCGGTTCCACTACTGAGCTAATAATCAATGAGGCATGGACATACATAAAGAACGAAGTAAAAACATTGTCATTTCTGAAAATGGGTAAATTCTTGAAGTACATAAGTCGCGTTTGGTTAAATAAGAAAATCAAAACGTACATAACTGTCTTCGGAGAACGTCATAGGACGAATAATGTGGCCGAGTCCTTCCATAACGACTTAAACAAGGGAGTTAACAAGAATAATGTGAATTTACTCAGATTGTTAAATGCACTTCGTGAAAAAGGTAACTTATCCAAGGGACCTATGCGGAAGAAGCGTGTTGTCGGTAATAAAAGAAGGGCACAATATATAATGAACGATGATTATGTAAGACATGTACAACTGCAGTTACTGGATGGACACATAACTATTGGGCATGCAATTGACAAATTGCGTTAGGCCAATTTGTCTGCAAATCTTTTCTCTTTATACAGCGTGTGTATTTCATAAGGGGGTATATTTTAATAACGATTAGTGTAGAACCTAAGGAGCTAAACTGCATTGTTTTTTTTAGAAGATAAGTTTTTTTTCATACATAATAATTGAGCACGCAATATATTGCGTTGACGTCAATTAACGTACCTAGCTAATTTTCATACGAAACAACGTTTATCACGTCAGTATTCATTAACACGCCGTACATTGCTGCTCGGTAGAATTAATAATAATAACACCTAATTTATAACACTATTTAAGAAAATTATTAACTTATATGATTTGTATGATCAGGTACTATAACTGGATCCATTATACGCCCGTATGAAATACACACGCTGTAGATTTTTCAAAAAATATTTTCAATAAATAAATGTATATTATTTCACATAGGTATTTTGTTTTGTAGACGTTCATTTGTTTTACGCGATCATCTTATCCCCGTGGTCCAACCAGTTGGACATGATTTCACCGTTGTACCACGGGTCATAATCATAAATATTTAAAAAAAGAGTTGAACTAAGGGTAACTTTACTTCCCCGTAGTACAACCAGTTGGACATCGCAGTTGTACCACGGGTCGGGAGTGAATAATTCGTTTTTAAATGTCCCTGAATCTCGATAGGGTTTGGAATGTGCTAATTTCAGAATTACGAGTAGTTACTCTTTGTTTGCGGTTTGCTGTTGTCGTACAGTATTTGTGTTTATAACTTAGTTTTTTTTCTAGCACGAACGACTTATTGTAAGTGATTGACAAAATAAAAACATCGACAGTCCTGTTATCGATAAGTACCACTTCAACGTCATAGAGGTAATACAAAGACAAATATATTTAGGGTAATAGGGTGAGTTAGAAAAGAGACAATAGTAACAAAACTATCAATCCATACTAATATTATAAATGCGAAAGTGTGTCTGTCTGTCTGTCTGTCTGTCTGTCTGTTACCTCTTCACGGCTAAACCGCTAAACCGATTTAGATGAAATTTGGTATAGAGATAGTTTGAGTCCCGGGAAAGGACATAGGGTAGGTTTTATCCCGGAAATCGACCCCTAAGGGGATGAAATGGGGGGTGAAAATTTGTATGGAGCTACTAAAACCGCTGCACCGATTTGGATGAAATTTGGTATATAAATACTTTAAGTCTTGTGGAACGACATTGAATAGGTTTAATCTCGTAAATCATCCCCTAAGGGAGTGAAATGAGGGGGTGAAAATTTGGAGGTAACCAATTTTGATGAAATTTGGTTTAGATATAGTTTGAGTCCTGGGAAAGGACATATAGGGTAGTTTTATCCCGGAAATCCACCCCTAAGGGGATGAAACTGGGGTTGAAAATTTGTATGGTGCTACTTAACCGCTGCACCGATTTGGATGAAACATAGGACTGTTTTAATTCCGGAAACCACCCCTAAGGAGGTGAAATGGGGGGTTGAACTTTGGATGGAACCCGTTTAGATGAAATTTGGTATAGAGATAGTTTGATTCCCGGAGAATGACATTAGATAGTTTTGAAAATTTGGATAAATCCCATGGAGATGAAATTTGGTATAGTAGGAGTCCCAAGGAAGCACAATGCATAGTTTTTATCCCGAAAATCAGCTCCTGAGGGGGTGACATTAGGCGTGAAAATGTTGATGGAACCCATTTAGATGAAATTTGGTACCTATAGAGATAGTTAGAGTCCTAGGGAAGGAAATAGAATATTTTTTATTTCGGAAATCATCCCCTAAGCGGGTGAAATGGGGGTGAAAATTTGGATGAACTCATTTAGATGAAATTTAGTTTAGAGATAGTTTAAGTCCTGGAAAAGGGCATAGGATAGTTTCAATTCCGGAAATCACCCCCTAAGGGAGTGAAATGGAGGATGAAACTTTTGATGGAACCCCTTTAAATGAAATTTGGTATAGAGATAGTTTAAGTCTCGGAGAATGAAAGCGGATAGTTTTTATCCCGAAAATAGTTCCCAAGGTAATGAAATAGGGGGTGAAAATTTGGATTAAACCCATTTAGATGAATATTGGTATAGAGATAGTAAGAGTCCCAGGGAAGATGCATAGTTTTTATCCCGAAAATCATCTCCTGAGGGGGTTCTTAAAACTTTGTAGAAACATTACTTATTTGAGTACAAACAAAGTGCTTTCAGCGTTTTGGAAAATTCCACCCCTAAGAGGGTTAAAAAGGGCTGCAAAGTTTATATGGGGAAACTCTTTTTGGGATAGGAGCTTAAAAGTTTGTAGGACGATTAGTTATTGAAATACAAAAAAAAAGGATATTCAGCGTTTTAGTAAATTCCACTCCTAAGGGGGTTAAAAGTAGGTCAACATTTGTGTGGAGGAAACATTTTTTTAGCCGATTTACAATTTTGTAGAATGCTTACTAATTAAAAATAAAATTAAATACTTTCAGCATTTTTGAAACTTCGATCTTTAGGGGTTTATAAGAACGTTTGAATGAAGAAAATATTTTTTAAGCGAGGGACTTAAACTTTGTTGAAAGATTACTTACAATAAAAATCAAGTAGTTTTAGCGTTTTGGAAAATTCGACCCCTAATGAGAATAAAAAGGGGTGCAAGGTTCGTATGGGAAACCCATTTTTTGAGCTAGAGACTTGATATTTTGTAGAAAAATACTTATAACAATAAAAAATCTTAGTGTTTTCTTTTCAATTTTTCCCCGAAAAGCGTTAATTCAAAGGTTCAAAGTTTGTATGCAGACTATCAGAGCAAGAAAATTTTTAAGTATGAGAATTGTAACTTCGATCTTAGTATGTTTGTTAAAAGACTACAAAACTCATTTCAGCGTTTTTTGAAATTCATCCCCTAAAAGGTATTATAAGGGTGTTCAAAGTTTGTATGGAGAGCAAAACATTTTTAAAGTAAGGGATTTGTAACTTCAGTTTTAGACTGTTTACTACAAGACTACAAAGCTAATTTCAATGATTTTAAAAATTAATTCCTTAAACAAACATTTAGACGATAACATGTTCTACGCGGACGAAGTCGCGGGCAACAGCTAGTATATTTATATTTTACATATTTCAGAAAACAATTTGGACTACTTTCGTAACTTTCTTTCTTCGTGTCACTGAATTAATTGTCCCATAAGTCACTCCATAAAGGATGACTCACGCTAGATCGGGCCGTGTCCGGCCCGGGCCGTTTTCTAAGAAAAACGACGGCGTTTTTGCGCGGCTGAGCCATACCCAAGACCGACCGAGGGTCGGAAGTGGCTCGGTGTTTTGGCCCAGCCCGGCCGTGGCTCGGCCAAAAACGCCGTCGTTTTTCTTAGAAAACGGCCCGGGCCGGACACGGTCCATTCTAGCGTTAGTCATCCTTAATACACACACACACACCGAAATTGTCTTTCAAATCGACGCAGAATGACACAACATGTAGTTTTTCCCAAACCCATAACAAATTCAATTTGTACAAGATCGGTGCACGCGGCGTCTAGGTAGGTAGCCGATATAAGTCTGTTGTTGTATGTACGTCTTATCGTTGAAGTAGTATGTACTTATCGATAACAAGATTGTCGATATTTTTATTATGGCAAGCACTAAACAAATGTTGTTCCTGCTAGAAAAATATCTAGGTATACATAATCATAATCGCGAAAAGGTTCTTGAGTGGCGACCACGTACCGGCAGGCGCAGCGTGGCTACAGGCCAAGGTGGACTGATGACCTGGTAAATGTCGCGGGAGTCCGCTTGCGGATGCGGGTGGCGCAGGACCGATCATTGTGACTATGTTCAGAAGTGGACGTCTTTCGGCTGATATGATAAATAGGCCCCGGGCCAGGCAACATTTTCGTCAGTAATTTTTCCCAGGTTTGTATGATGGTTCAGAAAGTTGTAAGTATCATGAAATTCATGAACCACACCCGAGTGTGATCTGCTTGCGTGGCAATGGACGGTTGTGTGTAGGGAGTGCCTTAAATTTTGCGAGATGAAGGATGATAGGCCCTCTATAGTATTCGCAGTTGATTATTTTTATTGTATTGTTTAGTTCCTTTAATTTTATATTTCGTTTGACAGTGTATTAGATTTAAGTAAACATGTAATGCTGTTTAAATATATTTAAATAAAATAAATAAATGAAGGCGTCCACATGGGACGTTAGCTGCGGCACCTGCGGCAGGGTTTGACCCGCGGCAGCCGTCCAAACACGTAGTTTTTTTTTGTCAAGTCCTTGAATCAAATAATAGCTTACCCGTTATTTTGAAGTAAAAAAAACGTCAGCTGACTATAAAGTTGTGGATAGTCCGTCAACTGATCACCAAAGTGCGGTTTTTGATGACACCTGTTGGATATCTAATGACATCTTATTATCTTTTACAAGTTATCGCCCCGGAGAAACTTGGTCATGAAACTCTGTTGCTAGCTCGCGAACTGAAGTTCGTAAGATATGTTTGAAAGATAATTGAATACCCATAACGACTTTTTGCAGCGATACAAATGCGCGTGCCCCGGGTGGCGGGTTATTTGGCCCCAAGTGAATCCATGACTCTTCTTGGCTCAATGATTCAATCAAAAAAACCTTCTTATTGACAACCTACAAAGCAGCTTTTTACTGCGTATTTGTATTACTTTCATAATCAAAGTTTCGTTTCCAGGTGATAAACAAGCAAAACGATGGCCCTTTCACCGCGAATGACGAGAAAGTGTTCGCATCCTACCTCCAATTCTGCGGCATCGGTCTGCGGAACGCGCAGCTGTATGAACGCTCGCAACTGGAGGTGAAGCGTAACCAGGTGAGAATGACTTATTGACTTCTTCACCGTGAAGCGTTAACATATCTCAGGAGTTTTGGTGGCCTTACCTACTGAAGAGTAACTTACTTATTTGGTTGCGTTATTCAGTTAGGCAGAGGTCAGACTTTGCGCAGGATGATGTTCCAAGATCCCTGCTATCCGAAATGCGTCGTGGAGGACCATCGGCGGCTTTTTAGTTAGTGCGAGTCCGATATAACCTCCGCGCTTTCCCCCGTGGTGTGAAGGTATCCAGAACGGATTTTCCAGATATTCGAATGTGTCTGTCTGCTTCCAAAACCTCACCTACATGCTACGTTATTAACTTGCATCGTCTGTAACAGGTGCTGCTCGACCTGGCACGCATGGTGTTTGAGGAGCAGAGCACTATCGAGCACATGGTGCTTAGGATACTCACACACACGCAGAGCCTCATACGGTGTCAACGAGTGCAGGTAATTGTTCCCTTTAGTTTTTTTTTATACAACGACGGTGGCAAACAAGCTTACGGGCTGCCTGATGTTAAGCTGGTACCGTAAACTATGAACACTTGTGACTCCAGAAGAATCACAAGCGCATTGCCGACCCTTTATTCACTTGAGGATACGCTGTGTTGGCAGATAGAGACATGCAGGTCCCTCACTCCCAACACAGCGCATCCTAGGGAGCTCTGGTGACCTTACTCATCACCAGGAACACAACACCACATGCGCCATAGGATGCAATAATATAGCAACACTACAAGGCAGAGGTAACATTATGGCTGCGGTCTTCTGTAAGTTACTTCCCCAGTTGGGCTGCTCCATATACGATCGCCATGACATTCCGCTGTGCTCTACCTCTCTGAATCTGAATAGTATAGTTATGGTGTAACCCTCGATGAGTTAGCTCGGCGTTTGTGTGGCTTTTTTCTGCAAATGTAGTGGAATATGCTCCTCTTAAGTTGAAGCAGGTGACAAGAGACCCAGGGTGAGATTTCCGCGAGAGATGTGGGAAGCATATATTTCATATATTTGACAGTTTTGAAACCTCGCATGCTTGACAGCTAAGTGTCAAATATACGAAAACACACCTTCGCACAGCTCAGGTGGATAATTAGCCCCAAACATAAACACTGACGTTAGTAGCATGCAGCTTTAAAAAAAAAACTGTAAAATCATTTTCAAGTTAAACCGTTTTATTGTAAGGAAGGAACGTAATAATGATGTATTATTTATTAATATATTCTTTATTGCATCAAATAAAATCCCTGAAAGAAATTCTAAAGTCAGCCAGCAATGGATGCTCATTCATATTTGCCATTACATTAACTGATGTCTAACCCAAGGCAAAGCTTCATTAAATATAAAATACATTTGCTCTCGATCTACGAATAGCATAAAGTAAGCTGTGAAATAGAGACCGATCCAGTTTTCAACTTTGGACGTGAGATACATAAAATTGACGGACAGGTGAAACATTTTTACGAGAAAAACTTTTTCAATAGCATTTCTCTCAGACCTGTAATTAGCAACCGACCCTTGGCAACAGACCTTTTTTCTGGAATGAAAACAATCGCATGTAACATTACAAGGTCCAATGAAAAGGTTTGGAATTAAATAAAATCGGATTGCGTATTTGATTTACGGATTTTGTACTCGTGTTTCAGCAAAGAGTAAATGCTACTTTTGGATTGTAGCTTGAATGATTTTATGTAAAATGAGGTGTTTTAACAGTGGGACGGACCTTTTTAACCCCCGACGCAAAAAGGGGGGTGTTATAAGTTTGACGTATCGGTGTGTCTGTGTATCTGTGTGTGTGTGGCATCGTAGCTCCTAAACGAACGAACCGATTTGAATGCGGTTTTTTTATCCGAAAGCTTACGTTATGATCGAGATGGTTCTTAGCTACGTTTCAACAAAATCGGTTAAGCCGGTTTTTAGATACATAACTTAGAAATGAAAATATCGGCTTTTTCAACCTTTTTAAGAAAATCGGTTAAGCCGGTTTTTAGATACATAACTTTGAAATGAAAATATCGGCTTTTTCAACCTTTTTAAGATGTTTTAAGACACTGCGAAGAATTCAAACGAAAATCATATTTGCGACTTGAGTTGTTCAAAAGTCGACAAATTTTACCCCTTTTTCAGGCCGGCTGTTGAAAAATGACAAATTCAAATTAAGATACATTATTTGACATGCAGTATGTGGTCGTTATACCGCCTGTGCTTGTAAAAGAAGTAAAAATGACATAAAAAAATGTACTTCCTCTGTATCGTTTATAGTTTCCTAGAAACAGCGTACAACAGATAAGGCGGCTTTGTTACTACTTCTTGAATATGTTATCTATGTCACGGAATTGCTAGGTCAGCTATGTTTAACCGGGATCCCGGGAGTTTGTGTGCGATTTAGCATACGCTATAACTCACCCATGCTCTTGGCACTCGACGCAAACATATTCTTTCCAGTATTTGAATTAGCATAATAATTATTCTTCCTACACAGCATTCTAATGCAAACACTCGTTTTGAACGTCGACGCCAGCCGGGGATTTAAAAACCGGCCAAGTGCGAGTCAGACTCGCGCACGAAGGGTTCCGTACCATTATCTATAAAAACGGCAAAAATCACGTGTGTTGTATGGGAGCCCCCTGTAGCCTACTTGGTAGTGACCCTGCCTACGAAGCTGCAGGTCCCGGGTTCGAATCCCGGTAAGGGCATTTATCCTATACTATTAAACGAGCAATATTTGTATATATATATTTGCAATCACGTTCTCGGAAACGGCTCTAACGATTTCGATGAAATTTAGAATACAGGCTTTAACGGGGGCGAGAAATCGATCTAGATAGGTCTCATGTCCAAGAAAATTCGTTTTCTCCATATTTTCTCCATTTTCACCCAGGGACTTTGTGTGACGAGCACAAATATTTGTTCCTGAGTCATGGATGTTTTCTATATGTATTTAAGTATTGATTTATCTATAAGTATGTTTATCGTCGTCTAGTACCCATAGTACAAGCTTTGCTTAGTTTGGGACTAAGTCGATTTGTGTGAGATTGTAAATGAAAAAAAAATTTTTTTTTTATTTATTCTGTTTTTTTGTATTTGTTGTTATAGCGGCAAATGTATGAAAATTTCAACTGTCTAACTATCACTGTTGATGAAATACCGCCTGGTGACAGACGGACATACAGACAGACAGACAGACAGACAGACAGACGGACGGCGGAGTCTTAGTAATATGGTCCCGTTTTACTCTTTGAGTACGGAACCCTAAAAACGTAATCTCACGACTTAACCCCGTAGAAGGCATCCTTAATTAGAGCGTGTGTTTTTGCCAGAAGCATTAAAGTTAGCAGTCAGTTGGAGCACAGAGAGAATGTTAGTTATTTTTTGCGTTGCGTGCGTAATTTCATTCCGCATGTACGAATGCCTGGGAGCTATTTGTGATGCACAACGCTCATAGTAGCGTATAATATACTTACCATTATAAATTCTAATATCATATCAATCAACCACGTGTCCTTGACACACGTTATTCAACGTTTTACACATAGTAGGCACTAACACATTTTAGGACAAGAAAGTGCTCTTAATTAAACGGTAGGTATATTAACGTTTGAAGCGTTAAATTCAGCTTTTAAATCTGTTTATGTATTACGCGTATACATTTCATTCCACATTTTGTGGATGTTGCGGGGCCCATTAGCGAGGCGACGAGCGCGTGGTCTGTCTGACTCGATTACCTACTCATTTAAAATTGGCATGAATTGGTCGTCCGCGCTCGCACCTAACGTGATAAAATCAGGTAAAACAAGATATAAATCTCTTTTCTCAAACATGCTCGGAAATGTATGCGTTAATGTCACGAAATGAAGACATGAAGTTCCTTGTTTATGGCTGCTTACATTACTTCTTGGCCTAGGCCAAGAAGTAATGTATGAAAACCCTAACTAAGAACATTATTGGCCGCTACTCTAACTTTTTAAATTTGCTTACTGATATTAAACAGACAAAGGAAAAAATACATACTGCCAACCACCAATACTTTTTTTTAATTGTTTTAGTTTTTTGTAAAAAAAAAATTGATAGTTTTTTACATTTTTTTTGTTATTTTTCGTTTATTTTTTAGTGTTGTTTATCGTTTTAATGATTTAAAAAAAAAACTTTTCTTTTCTTGATGTTTGTCTATTTTTTAATGTTAAAATTATTTTGTTTAATTAAATTGTTAGTTTTTGTTTTTTTTTCCTTTTTTTTTTTGTTTTTTTTTTGTTTTTCCTTTTTTTTTTGTTTTTTTTAATGTTTTTTGTTTGTTTTTCTTTTTTTTCGTTGTTTTGTTTTTTTAATGTTTTTGTTTGTTTTTTTTGTTTTTTTTTCCTTTTTTTAGTTTTTTTTCTTCTTTTTTTTGTTTTTTTCCTTTTTTTTTTTGTTTTTTGTCCTTTTTTTTGGGGCGTTTTTTTTGTTTTTTTTTGTTGTTTTTTTTTAATATTTTTTTCCTTTTTGTTTTACTCTTTTGTAATGTTTTTTTAATATTATTCATTTTTTATGTTTTTTTTTCTTATTTAGATTTTTTTATCTAGAATCTTTCTCACTTTAGTGAGGTGAAAAGGATTCTATTTTTAAACCACTCACATTCGCTAGCTCGTGTTTCAATTCCACACTCGCGGTTAAATTATAACTGCACCCCTGTATAACAAATAACTATTTATTATTTCCTCACATCGTTTGAGAAAAGCACTATACAAGCCTCGGCCGGAACAGGAATTGCTGGACTCGTTGTATCCGGCCTCGTCTACGACTCGGCCGTCTAGCCCAAACTCGTCCATCAATCCCTTACTTCACGGCCTTTGCAGTAATGTACTATTCTTCAGTCGTTCACTCTTGTCATAGTGGTCGTGGTTTCATGATGCGCCTCCTCTTGTTACGGTCTTCAGCGTTGCGGGAACATTGGACTACGGTGGTTTGTGTCGCAGCTTTTATCAAATCTGAACAGCAGCGCGTAGGCGCATTTGTAACGGCTGCGCGACCGCTTTCCCTGTAGGTTTGGACAACAACTCGTTTTATGGAGTTTTGGATTCGAATGATGTGCCCGAAGTATTTGAGGATTCGTATTTGTACAGTCAACGATAACAATTATAAGATAGACACATACCGTCGAGTCAAATAGACCTCGTAGTTACCGTACAATGCGTTTGTTTTCGAAACGCCGTTGTCTCCATAATTAATTCAACTATCAAAGGAGTGTGGCTTATTCCACTTTTCACCAGTCTCTGTAGCCTGCGGGTGCGAATGAATATTAAATTCTGTTCCAGCGGAACTCGGAATAGCTCCCTCTGAATGGAATGGCATGTTATTTTGCAAGAGCATCCTTACCCAGCACCGATTGTTACGAATAATTTGGATGTGGAAAGTATTGTACGTGCAGAGGAAGTGAATATTTAAAATCTAATCGAATTTAAACTTTCGAGAGACATGTTAAATCAATACTAATAATTAAACAGTTGAGCTCACGTATTAAATGTCGCTACGGGTGACATGTTTCGACCTCTTCGGGAGTTCTTCTTTAGGATGGATTTTCTCGCGGCGGTGTTGCTTGAGTAAAAAAAAAACAGTGCGTGTTGAGTTGGTTGGTTGTCGTAGCGATGTTTAGTACTTAAGCTCAACCGTTTAATTAATTATTAGTATTAATTTAAAATCAATTTAGTAAACATTGATTTGATTGACTTTCTAAATGAACAAAGTCACAACTATGTACTTTAGACGACCGGATAGCGTAGTGGTTAGTGACGCTGCCTACGGAGCCGAAGGTCCTGTGGTCGAATCCCGGTAAGGGGGGTTTCTGAGTCTTGGATGTTTTATGTGTATTTAAATATTTATATATATTAAATATATCGTCGTCTATTACCCATAACACAAGCCTATATAGTGAAGTTCATCTCCAAAAAAAAGGGAAAAGGAATGAAAAAAAAACATCCCTTATTGAGCTTACTTAGTTCGATTTATGTAAGATTGTATCATAATATATTTTTTTTTATAATGCAGTATTAGTATTTGTATGGCAGTATATTTATTAAATTTGCCCTTACCGGTACTCGAACCCAGGACCTTAAGCTTCATAGGCAGCGTCACTACCCACTAGGCTAACCGGCCGTCGAATTTTTACTGTTCGAGTACAGTGGACCACATAGCGGCTCGAGAAAGTAATGATTTTTCGGTTCCTCTGTAGAATAGGCGAAATCGACGCTCCCAATTCAAAGAAACTGAAATGAATTTATTTCTATTATATGACCGAAATGGAAACCTATATCTGGATCGAGTTCCAGATACCTAGATAGCATTTATTCGGTTTTGCATACAGATGCGTGTTTTCCCAGGTAGAGTAATTCCACGAATAGGTAGACTCGTGTTTTTATATTATCCATATTGATATTTTCTATGATTGGGACAGAAGTAAAATAACTCCATATTTATATTTGCTGCCATGCAGTATTTCAATTTCAGATGAATGTAAACCGTATTTGTTCAGCGGCATTGCATTAATTTGGTTCCGTAAATCACAATTTCAAATGTTAAAAAAGAATCTGTCAAGCCTCATGGAATCTTACTTCAGTGTTGAATCGGTAACTACAATATCAACAAAACAGCCTTTTTCTTAAAAAGGCAATAGGTCGCGTTATGACAACCAGTGCACTTTAGCTGACTACATTACATAAAAATAAACATTACATTAGATAAAAATAAACATCTGTTTTATCATCTTACATATCACGTGATAAACGGACGTACCTACTTGGTTAATTTTTAATCCCCCGACGAAAACGATGGGTGTTATGCGTTTTTAAGCGGTTCGATTTCCATATAAAACGTCAGTTGACATTCGCAGGCTAATGGTGTGATATTTTAAGAAACTTATTTAACGAACTTTCTCGTACCACTGGTTTTTCAAAAACTTACCTATACACGAAATACTTGTATCATTTGAAATTTAACAGTGGCTTTTCGGTGAAGGAAAAGATCGTGAGGGAACGGTGTAATAACAATAAGATCTATCTTTCCCTCTGGGTTGGAAGGTCAGTGGCTGTCGCTTTCGTAAAACTAGTGCCTAAGCCAAATCTTGGGATTAGCTGCCGAGGCGGGTACAACCGGGAAAAATGCTAGGAGGATGATGATGTCGTTATTATTGATTTTGTCTGATAGTCATATTGCAGCTAGTTTAGCAAGTGTTGGACGAAAAATTACTGTTTAGCGAAATGCTGCACATTGCAAATGGGTCTGTTAAGCCGTACGTACAACCGGGAATTCGCCCAGTTTCTGTATGAGAGCTCGGGAGAAATTTGTTTTTAGTCCATCCAGGTGAAGCAGCTCATATCCGAACGAAGTTTCAAAAACACGCCGAAGAGTGTTTAGTGTGCAGTATTTAACGTATTTTGCACTTCTCATGCTCGCAAAGTTCGCCTTTGTGCTGGATGTATGCTGCACAAAATGCCACATTTATGCTCTAGTGCACAAAGTAAAATAGTTTTAAAGACTAAGATAATCGGGCCTAACAGCCACACACACACAGTTATAATACTTCGTAGAATAAACTTGTCTTAATAGGAGTCAATTATTATTTAAAATGATTATTTAAAATGTATTATTTAAATGAACCATTAAATTACTTAGCAGTATGAAGTACCTAAGTCTAATATCACGTGTCGAAAATTAAAAATAAAAACTTTAAAAACTTAAGTGACAGGAATGAGCTATTATTTTATTTTATTTTGCAATTATTTGTTATTTTCTCGCATTCGAAGTGAAAAGCAGTGTGTATAACTCGGGCATAAATTAGCCATTTAACCCCTCGACCTTACTATCCACCCTCGCCGGTGGCTCGGGTGGATATAAACGTCTCAGGTTAAATGGCTCGTTTTATGCGCTTGTTGTACAATCTACTATTTTATAAACTCATTGTGTTTAGTTTTTAGAGCAATATATTCCTTTGCTAATTAGGTACGATAAAGAACGTGCAAGTTTATTAGTGACTTGCTGCCCGCGCGGCTTCGGTCGCTTATTGCAAAGAATGCAGGCGAACATATCCTATGTCCATCCGGAAAGTCCATTCTGTACATCGGTGGAAGATTTTTTATTACATACGAACTTACAACTTACCCCGCGACTTTTCCTCTTTATTATATTCGCACATACAAGCCTTTTGACGACCACTTTAGCCTTGTTGGTAGTGACCCTGCCTACGAAGCAAGAGGTCCTGGGTTTAAATCCCGGTAAGGGCATTTATTTGTGTGATGATGAGCACGAATATTTGTTCCTGACTATGTTTTCTATGTATTTAAGTATTTATTTCTTTATATAAGTATGTTTATCGTCGTCTAGTACCCATAGTACAAGCTTTGCTTAGTTTGGGACTAGGTAGATTTGTGTAAGATTGTCCGCAAATATTTATTTATTTTATTTTTATTCCCACCGGCTTGTTTAAAATGTATTATTAGGCAAGTTTATAGTTATATAATCAGAACTCCTTCATATTATTTTGTTCTGGGTTGCCCATCTAAATTTTTCACGCGTCGCCACTGATAGGTAGATAATGAGCTTGTACAATGTACCTACTCGTATATTTTTGGTTACAGTCAATGTTCCCACCCCCCCTCTGCACATACACATAAATAGGTATGGTGATTATCGACAAGTACCCATATACATTAAGCTTTCCTTAGTTTGGTGGGACTATATCGATTTGTGTAGGATTGTACTCCTAATACATATTTATCATTATCAATATTACACATGGACTTAATTAATCTTCATGATTGGCATTGTCGATCGACGACCCTTCAACGAAAATGATACAAAATGAACGATGTCTGCTTATTAGAGTCGTTATATATGGCGTAATAGTTACGACATGTGTGCGCAGTTATTAAGATTGACTACAGTCACCGGCATTAATGGATGTCACAACAAATCGCGCATAAATATCTTACACGGCTCTATTTCTAGGGCCGCGAGGACGTATCGCATATTTTTGCATGCATTGTTGTGGCAGATATTAATGCTGGTCACTGTACCAAACCACCGCAAACAGATGTTGCAGGTGTATGGTTTTGTTAAGAAAATGCGGGAAAGAGGAACCCGAGTTATAGCAGTAGTTGAGGATGCAACCGGGATTGACGCTAAGGTGAGGGACACAGAGCACCGGCGCTACCATGAAAATCGATTTTCGAAGTGCCATAAAAGCGACAGAGACGAACTTAAAATAATCTGATTTTGGATTTTGTGGTTACAGTGTAGTATTTTCGAAGACGGAACTCTTTTAGCACTTACTTATATAAGTAAATCTACTTTTTGCAAAAGTGCTCCTCTATTTATCGTTTAAAAAGTAAGAATCGTAGTCTTCGTGTAACTAATTGAACGAGCGAGAGATATGAACGAGGCTCTCTGTTTCTTCAAAATTCTTTCGAACAGTCGGATGTCCCACTGTCCGGCTATTCTCTACGCGCACGCGTGAAATTATGTGAGCAGGTTCATTAATTATGTAGAACTTTTTGTCAATTCAGTTTTTTGAGATTAAGGCTTTCTTATTCGAATTGAAACTACATACGCGACACAAAAAATCCGCTGGCGGCGCAACGTTATCATAATTCTCTCCAGTAACGCACACCACTACATTTCACGCACACTATCTCACTTTACTGTGACAGGTCACTGACCTAAGATTTAATTTATTTTTAGTGACATAAAGAATTTGAACCAGTCACCAAACTACTCAGAGAAACTAAAATTGTCAAAACTGTCAAAACATCTTGCTGGAAAATGACAGTGACTTATTTATATTTTCGTATTTTATTCTAAGTATGCTTCTTATAGACCGTAAACCCACTCCAAATACGCCTATGTCTCATGACAACACCATCAAATGCATCGCAACAGGTCAAGAAAGTTGTGCTGAGCCAGAATCAGAAGATTATCGCAGCTAAAATTGGCCGAAAGTTTGAAATATCCTTCACTTTCGGTCAAAATTATAAGGGTAGGTATGTTTACGTCATGTGACAACAGTACGAGACAAGTGGCATCATTTAGCACTTTAATCGTAGAGAGAGTATAACTTAGTCTGTCAGTCCTGAAATGGCTGGAAGTACTTGGCAGATGGTTTCAAAGGTGCCTGGCATTTTATCGTTATATTGACATACTTGTCATGAGACGTAGGCGTATTCGGAGTGGGCTGACGGTCTATTAGATATATTTCGGTGGGTGACATACAATTGAAAAGTCAATGCTACCTAAGTACCCACGTTAGATTGACAACTCTATGCGGTTTTCACTAAGGTGCAAAATCGCATGAAAATAATCAGAAGAACATAAATTACAATTTGCTATGATTTTACCAACTTCTACAAAAAATATCGATCTTCCAGTACTTATACGTTTTAAGAGAATCCATGAATTGTTAGATTGACAACTCTATACGGTTTTCACTAAGGTGCAAAATCGCATGAAAATAATCAGAAGAACATAAATTACAATTTGCTATGATTTTACCAAATTCTACAATAAATATCGATCTTCCAGTATACGTTTTAAGAGAATCCATGAATAATGAAAGTGATTTCAAAAAATTACGTAGCGAGGAGATTCGCATGCCGCGAACAAAAGTTCCACTTATGACTATAAAATAAACAGTAGGACATAGTATTCTAAGGACATAGTTTAGAATGAACCTTGAAGATGTGTGTGTCTTTTACAACCCCACTATCCGCGGTCTTATAAAATAATTGCTACATCACATCATCATCATCACCGCGTGTGGGCATAAATAAAACTGACCCATTGTATTTTATGAATCTAGTCACATGCTATTTACATTTGACTACATTGACTGGAACAAAATCAGGGCTTTAAAAAGCCCAATATCACGCAAACGGCTGAGTTGGAAAGTGGTTTTCAGAAACCCATAATATATTTGAACAAGCTATCCAAAGATGCCCCACATGGGTTTGGAGAGAAAAAAAATACATCCCCACTTTCCGTACAAGATACCAACCCTAAAATATATATTTTTAAAGATTTTATGCTACCGTTTTGGTGGCGTGATTGATTTTTATACAACAACATCAACATACACAACATCATAAATGGTACAATCTTCATATTTCGTAGGTACATGATTTTTTGGCATGATATGATGTAGCAAAGTTTAAAATATTGTGTTTTTGTTCGTAAAAATATCAAGGGCGGTTATTAAACTATAACATATCTCAATGTCCCATCAAAAAATTCAGTATTTCATTGTTTATTATTGAATGTAAAATAGGTCGATTTCGAATAACGTGGTCAGAAAAAAAAACGCGAAAGACACTCGCGGGTTTTACAGCTCACAGGGCTTGTAGTTATTAACATTATTAAAAGTCGTAATAAAAAGAATCGAATTATAAACGTTTTATAATGTTGAAAAAGTACCTACAAGTAACATTGAGATGTTGACAGTAAGTAATGATTTGATATTGTGAAATAAATTTTACGGAATCTTACGCATAAAACGAGATGGTTCATTCATCATCGATAACGAGATATCTCGGATTATGCGGAAAGTGGAGAAGTATTACGTCTTGATCATTCGTTTCGCCACCCATCGGTCAGCGCAAGTTTGAGAAAATGCTGACAAGGAAAAATTTGGATAATTTATCTTAAATCCAGTTACGAGAACTTTTTATTGTATGACGTTTTGCTTAGTTAAAATAAAGAAAATATAAAAATACTGCTGTCCAGATGTTGAATAAGTGTTTTTTGTCTCAGGATACAATGATTATTGTTTTTTGATACAAAAGATCCATTTTAATCCAAAATAAAATGGCGACCGTGACAGGATACTAGCCTACAAACTTCGGATTCGATTCAATCACCAGTAAGATATTTAGATAATATTTAGGACCAGCAGTAATAAAACACGACTTCCGATGCAACGTATAATCTGAACTGACAAGTACCTACCCACATATATATCACACCTCCCCACTTCATATCAGCCCCTTTAATAACTTAAACTAATACTTAACAATTAATTTGTGTAGACAATTAATTCTTTTTCGTTTAACATTCCTAACACGGCTACATGCTATACGAATAATCAAATTTTGTACTTAGGTTCTAAAGTCTAAAGCATAAAGGTTAAATTCGGGTACACAACTACAACTTGGCTGCAAAAGGTCATTAGCGGTGACCACCAACATATGTATTATATAATTATACAACAACTAGGTACTATTCTTCCAACACTTATAGATAATCCCTAGTAAACGTTGACCTTCTAAATCATCAGTTATATATGTTAATGAGGACTGGACGGTTGTATCGTGTGGCCACTGCGATAATTATTATTATTTAAAAATATTTTCGATTCAACTTGTCAGTGGCGTGACAGAGCGCCCACACAATCCGATTCCGACCGGCTTGCCTAATTTTTTTATTCTATAAAAGCTCTCTGAGCATTTTAGCATTTATTTGTAGTACAGTCGTCATCACATACATCTGAACACTACAGGTTGTCAAAATATCTGAACCCTAATGCCTTGAAAACAGAGTTTTGTTCAGATGTTTGTGACGTGCTTGTTTGCTCTGATGTATGTGATGGCGACTGTACGAGTAACAATACTAATTAGACTGTAACGATTTTCACACATTCTTTTTGCTAAACGGGACTTAATCGCGTATAATTATTAATTATACATATTAATTTACCTCTTTGAGGTTACTTTACGTTTCGGATGTGTCGCAAAGTCACAACATCCCTGGTCGTAAGCAGACTTTTATATGTAAATACGTAAATAAATACAATCCAATGTAAATACGTTCCATTATTGATTATTAAAGGATTTCCGCGTATTTTGTCCAACTTTATTTCATTTCCATCAACTTTACTGTGCAATCCATGAACCGACGACTAGTTTTACCCGTCATATCATAAATCTAAACACAACCAGTATAGAATTAATCCTTAATAAACTATTAGGACTCAGGTATCTAAATTAATGTGTGAAGGGCCCGAGGTGCTAAAAGGGCGGCGTAAGCTCTAATAACAATGGAAAACCATCGGCTTTGGCGCGAAACCTTACACCCTTGGGACGCACTCAACAACCTCCGGCCACATTTTAGTTATCTTGCGAAAACATGTCCTTACCTACTAATACTGTACTGGAGCCTGAGGCTTTGATTTTAGGACGCCTCGTGCGAACGTTAACGTGGAAAATGTTCCAAATTACTTTACAGAGCAACCTTCAAAAATCGTATTCCATTATTGACTTCGATCGATTGATCAGTTGGGCAATGTTTTCCTCAAGTTCAAGTACAACTAGTAACCTGTTTTAATAAGGTAATTTACAGACATATGCTTGTACAATAGATTGAGATAAGGACCAGTTTATTGCATAATTGATAAAAATGTAATGGCGTTGAGAACAAGTCATCAACGCGGTATGAAGTGTATTTTTTCTCGGACCTGTTTGAAAAGGACCCGATTTAAAAAGTATCGTCCTATCACCCTATGTAGTGTGGGATTTGGCACTATTGATATCAAAAGTTCCCGACGAGCGATAAAACTGTAACTACCTATGGTTACTTTTCCAGATATATGTATTACGCAAGCAAACGCTACGTAAATGGCTGCCAACAGCTGCGAGTTAATTAAATGTATCACTAAATTTGTCCAATCAACCTCTTTTGATGCATGTCAATTTGATTGGTTGGTCAATAATTTTACTCGCGCCTCAGCCAATTACAGATATGTCCAAGATTTTCAGAACAATTTATTAACTTGTGTAGCGAACAAATTGATGCGGACTGACTAATGGAAAGGAAAAGCGTGTATGAAATGAATTTTATTGATAATAATCTGAGTGACGTCAAGTCGCCATGTCTAAGTCGAGAGTCTCCCGGGTTAATATTTTATTGGATCATTTCCAACGAAAACTCGATCATCGCGCGAGAGCACAATGTGAGAAGTAACGCGACTGAAGTCCCTTAATGGAAGTTTGGTTATTCTTGCGAATACGAGAACGCCTGATAACAAACTTATCTTGTTGCGGAGGGTAATAAGCGTTCACTGATGAACAGGAGTATTTAGGAAATGTACTCGTTGGTGTTAACACTTTCATTCCCAATTTTAGACATAAATATTCATTTGGAACCTTCCGTTCAAGTTATTTATGCTTTTGAGAACTTGATGTAAAATTCGGGCCCTCCTCGCTATTATTCAAATTTAGATTTTACGTGCTGCGACGAATTGATATTTGTACATTCACATCAAAATTTCCTTCGAGAAAACGCTCAGTAATTGAGTTTAAAAATTCACCCCAATTTTTACAATTTGCAAGAATCCCAGATTGCATTTAAAATACAGAAGAAAACATGTGGAGGAACATCCTTTTTACGTTCATTACCTGTAAAATGGCTTTTATAAATAAATATCACGTAGCGCCTAGTTAATTACTTCCCACAACAATACAGTTAACAATAAAATTTGCATTTATATCGAGTCGCAAAATTAAATCGAATGGTTGACCCACGTAAAGCTGGACCTAAATAAAATTCGCTGTGGACCCCAAAATTAACACTGTTTGCTGGTATAACAATGTCCAAATTTAACATCATATGGTCGTTGAGAGGGGTAACTTAGAGACAAATTGGGAAACAGTTTGCCGATCTACAGGTAATTTTAGTCGTCGATCGAAGTGGTTACAGGTTCGACGTGTAAACTAAACGCTTTACACAAGCCCATTGAACATAGATTGGTACAGTCGCCATCACATACATCGGAGCAAACAAGCACGTCACAAACATCGGAACACACCTCTATTTTCAAGGCATTAGGGTGCATGTGCCGATATTTTTGAACACCTATGTGATGATGTGATGGGATGTGATGGCGACTGTACAATACCTATATAATAAAACTTGGTTGTTGTTTCGTTTAAGTTTGTAATCATTATTAGATTATTACTATGTGTTTGTCTGAATCAATTTGAATTCAAATTAGGATATTGTATTATTTTATGGATCACTAGCGGTCGCAACAACTACACAGGCTGGTTTTCGTGTTACGCTGACCGTCGGTGCGGAGCGACCCGCGACAGCTTCTTCATATATATTGGTCGTGCGGATCGCTCCGCACCGACGGTTAGCGCGACACTAAAATCAGCCATAGTTGTGTTAGTAAGTAACGTGAATGTTCGTATTACTTTAAATACTGAAGATAAATCAAATAAAGTAGGATCAATAACTATTGGTTCCTAAATTGTAGACGAATCTTTTCTATGAAAATATGTTCCGTCGCCGTGTGAGCAATTACCCAGATAATACTTTTTGTACTGTAGCCCTAGTATAAGTTTTATCGATACATTATACGTTTTCGAACGCGTTTGCGTTTAGCTTCAATTTGTATGGCAACGCGTAGTTCCTAATAGTTACAACCAGAGGCGCTGTTCGCGTTGCCATATAAATTGAGACTAAACGCAAACGCGTTCGAAAACGTATTGCATGGATAAAACTTATACTAGAGCCTCTGATATAAGCATAGCTTCACGGTGAAACTACCGTTTATACACCGTGTATTTTTTGATTTCCGTTAATTTAGACACGATGTTCGGTTCATTAACAGAAGCTACCTGGTATGTTGCTTTTTGTTAAATTCGAAAAAATTTTTTTTTTTCATTTTTCATACAAACTGAATCAATATTACAGTGTGGGAGGGCTCTTACACTTAATCACAATTAACACAATGTTAATTTTCACCTACGACAGCACTTGTCAACACATGGCTCAGTGGTAAATCGTTTGCTTATGGAGTGAGGGGTCCCAGGTTCAAATCCCAATAATTCCCTATTTCGTTTAACGAAAATTAAAACGTAAATAAAATAAAGGACCCTTCACACTGATTCGGTCATTAAATTGATTTATTGAATATCTGAAAAATAGTAAGAGTTAAGACACTAGTTTCTCAGAGAAATTAGTTCCATTTAACCTGAAGATTCTTCCCTTAAAGTTAACGGAAATCAAAAAAAGGTGTATAATAACACTGAAAGAACGCTACAATTTTATTCCTTTAAAAATATTGCCGCTTTTCCAATCTGCACAAGCTGTGTCGTTTTCGCGCTACTCTGTCATAACATAACACATATGATTGCACTTTGCAATTTCACATATGATTTTATACACATTATACTATTGCAGCTTCGTGGGACCATGCAGTAGGTATAATGTGGCATTTAAAAAATATCGCTCGTGGAAGCGACCGTTCATGACAAATACCAACAAACGGATTGAAATTCATACGTTAGGTCGAATAGGCCGATTGACGAGATAAAAATTTGCTATACGTATTTTCTGTTAAATGCATCTAAACAAAAAATCGACATTAAACCAGTTAACTCACCGTTTCGTGCTTAATTCTCAAATCAGAGACAACGACAGTTTGCGAGGGCGTCGTAAAACCATAATGGAAGGATCTTTAATCGCCGGTTGTGTCAAAGAACAATATTTTGTCCCAACGCAAAGAGTGGTAATTTCCGTTTCTTACATTTGGAAATGTACAAATCAGGGCATCTGTTCCTTTAAAGCTAAAAGCGAACCAAAAACGAACGTGAATTGAGTTGCTAACAATAGTCCTGCTCCCACTTAAGCGAGCCGATATGTTTATGAGCGAGATACATGTTCCCAATCCAATCGATATTAAATATCAGAGGTACAAGAATGGATACACAGGGTTGCTCTTGTTGTATAAAAATCGTCACGTATTTTGCAGAAAGAGCTCGACGATTTTCCTCGTATTATCGGAATGCCCTTTCATTTCCGTACGTGTGTGATGGTCCATCTATATATGAAATCGTGAAACATAAACTAGTAAAATAGGTACCAAAGCGTTAGCGATCTATCTAACAACCATACAGTCAGCAGCAACAGAAGTAGCTACGCTTATGAAGAGGTCAAAATGATCTGTACTGCTGCTGCTGTTACTGTGTGTCTTTATTGTAAGGGAATAAGAACTTGTTTATTGTTATCATTTTTAGAGCCTCCAACCGCATAACTACTTCAAGGAGTTCAAGGCCGAAACGCATAGACAGCGGTGGCGGCGCGGTGCGGTGCGGCGCGGAGGCGGTACCGGTTGTAATGTTCGAGCTAATATGAAAAGGTCCGCACAGAATACCGCGCCGCGCCGCGTCCCGCCGCGGTATTCTGTGCGGACTCTCTCGTATTAGTTCCAACATTACAACCGGTACCGCCTCCGCACCGCACCGCGCTGCACCGCCACCGCTTTCAGTGCGTTTCGGCCTTTAGCTGCTGACTACTTAAGAGAACACACAAATACAAAGGTGTAGGTGTAATAGCTTGTTCTCTTTAGTAAATTGTATTTCCTGTTGCTGATTTGTATATGTTATCTCCATATTTGACCTTGCGGGCGAATTTATTGTGACTCTAGAGCAAATATTTGCCAAAATGCAAATCCGCGCTCCAGAAATCCAAATCCCGTTCCGCCGCTCTGAAACGTGATAATGTTACTACAAAACTGGATAACGCGCGCCAATGTACTTTATTACCAAATCAGACAATATCAGTGATTTGAGAGCGTCGTAAAGAGAATGAAAAGGATCTTAATGGTCAGTTAGGGAGTAAAATATGTTTTATGCGCCGAAGTAACGTTTCAAAAGATCTTTAACGTCTTTTAAACAGACTATTATCATGCAATATGCGTGCGTTTACGGCAGAAAAGTGTGTTAACTACATGATGCGGGCTCCGTCGATGTAAAAGTTTTCATGCGATGCATGTCGTCTTTTTCATTGGCTAACTTGGTTTTATACAACGTGACCCAAAAATCAACGTCAAGCCAAAAACGGGTGGCCAAGTAATCACAGTTATCAAATATATATATATATATATATATATATATATACAGGGTGTGGCCTGTAATAGGAGCAAATATTCAAAGGGACGCTTCCTTAGAGCATTTGCAGTAACCCCTTGTGTCCCATTAATTTTATTATTTTTTTGATTCGGAGAAATTTTGATCTAAAGTTATGACCTCCAAGTAATGTATCTTGGCACCACGACATAATAGCACAGCAGTCACTGCAGATTTAGAGGTAACACCATGTAATGAGTCAGAATAGTTTTTGCATTTTAGTTTTCAAAAGATATTTTTGTGATTTTTTAATTTTTATTTAATTTTTTTTAGTTTTTTCTAATAAAAAGTTACTGATAGCACTCCAAAAGAGTAAAACAAAATAAAAAAAAAAAATATTTTTCAATAAAACCATGTGGAAATAATTTTCACAAGCTTAATTATCTACGGTTTAATTTTTTGCTCCTATTACAGGCCACACCCTGTATATCAAAGCGATGTATAAAAAAAAATACAGTCATTCAAAAAAGTACGAAAATGGACACCCTGTAATGATGTTTTATGTACTACGGCTCGCAAAGATCAGATATTTACATTTCTTCAATATTTTTATCGGTATGTTACCGTGAATAACCCCTCTGTAAATTAAATACTTAAGTAAAAAAAAGTGCCTCCGTTTTCAATCAAAAGATGGCATTTAGTCACAATTTAAAAATTGTAGAAAATTCAAAAGTCAAAAGTGTTTTGTTTGTCAAATGCGTTTGATGATGGCTGCATAAATACAAAGATGTTACAATTCCTCGTGTTGCACTATGTTTTGCCAATTGGCGTACAAAAACATTCAATATATCATATCATATATATGCTTATCTGTTTCTGAACATTATCTGCATCAGGTTGCACTTGCTATTTAGCTGTTGTATTGAAGAAAAACTTGTGTTTTTTTAAAGGAGCGTTAGATGCTTGTTGTTTCTTGTATAGTACGGCATAGGAAAAAGGTCAATTTCCATAGAGTAAGGAAAATAAGTTTTTTTTATCGTGACTTGGTTTTTTTTCTATTTTTTTAATTACTGTTATGACTTAGGCTAGCGCCCGTTTACGACTTGACGTTGACTTCCTGGGACACCCTGTATATTGCTAAATATCCAGTCGTTGCATTAGTTTTTCAATGTTATTGCCATGTCGTATATAAAATAGACTCGCACATAATGTCAAGACATATTTCCTTCCTTTCCGTAGATGAATTTATTCAGGGTTGGCTTATGATTGTCTTTATGTGGATTTGTGACGTATGAACATATTCTAACTTTGCCCTCTGGCTGAAACCCAAATCATCGAAAATAAACCAGTTCCTTCGACTGTAACCGCGCAATGGCACTGTAATGTTTTATTAGATCCATACCCTCGGGACGACAACTTATATAAAGCCTTAGAATTATGAACAAGACTGTTATCTGCTCAACCTTTTCAGTGTTCCGTTGTCAAACTGAACCCTTATAATTTTGTCTTGTATTTTATTTTCGTTGGAAGGAGAATTTATTACCCCTTACCCATAAGACATGTATGTTTATAGGGGCGTGTTAAAACGGCTTGGGTAGTCTATCGATGAATGCATTAGTGCCAACTTTTCACGAACAAAACTTATTGGCATAGAGTCAAAGTTATATATTATATATTCTTACATTTAGGCATATTACACACATTTATGAATATCAATAAACTGCCACCACAGTAAAAAGTGGCATGTAATTAAAATAATTGGATTTTTGCGGCACTGTTCGAAAAGGTGGCGATAGATGGATGAACTGAGGCTTCAAAATTGTGAATACTTAATTAAATTAATTGTTCAGTTGAATGAACATATCAGTAGATTAATAAATTGATGTTGATGGCTTTGTATCTAATTTTATTATGTTAGCTGTGTATTGTTAGTATAATCAGCGCAGTCTTAATTTTTTTGCAGTTGTTCTGAATAACGCTGTATAGAGCATCGGCTGAAAGCAATATATGGACTCGTATTTGCAAGTTTTGAAACCCCACTCGTCCTTGTAGCTCCTAAAACTATCCACTATGGTGTGCTTATATCGTTTTTTTTTGTTATAGATTCTTCTAGTCCACGAAGCGTCAAAAGGCAGTTTTTCCCGCGTGTTCGACTTGGAGGCGGGCGATGAAACGGAACCCGGCACGCCGAGAACGTCTCCCTTCGAGAGTCGATTCCCCATCAACATCGGGATTACCGGCTATGTGGCCACCACGGGAGAGGTAAGTCACACTTCTTTGTTCTTATGTGATACACAAACATGAAGGAGCGATGAAAAGATGTGCTGGGTGTGAGCACATAATATCTTCTGAGTCTACACATCGCAAAACTCGTAGAATTTATCTGGCACTGGACAGTACGAATGGATTAGTGATGTGACAATGTTTTTCCTGCATGTGTGGAAAAAGCAAGAAAACAATAATTCGAAAAAAATAACATTCTATATACTTGTCTCATCACTAATCCGTTCTTAATGTCAGGTGCATATGCTGCGATGTGGACTTCTGACTTCAAAAAAAGTTGAAAAAATGATAATTCATTGAAGATAAGAAGAAAGAAGCTTTCAATTGCAGGACAATTGGCGACAATGAGTTGTATAAACTAGCTTATTTTGAATAACCTATACTCGATTAAGCATCCATTGCTATCGCTTTTCTGATAAGGAACGTCACAAGAAATGCCCTAAAGACAGAGCCCTTCGTTTTTGCGTGCATTTGCATGGCGGTAAGAATTTTAGTCAGTTTTACTACACGTTTCCATATTTTTATAAAAAGAATCTGTTACATAAATCAGTGAAGTCAATTCTTCTTTCAAAAAAACTATTACAGTTTCACGATTCCCATTTAAACGTTTTTCGAATTGTGTGCTCCAGAATCTCTGAAACTGCCAAGGTGGAAAAGATAAAGCAACTACAATCCGACTACGGTAAAAACTTGAAACAAAAAGTTTGATACAGATTTGCCTTAATATCTTGCCCTCTGGAATATCTCTCCAAGAAAGCTTGAGCTTATCCTTTGTGTTTTGAAGTAGCATTAGGGGGAAATGGGATCAGTAAAACACGCTATTATACAATATTCAGATTTGCTGATGAATCTTACATGCTCGGAAAAATATGTTTTTAACCCCCGATGCAAAGAGAGGGGTGTTATAAGTTTGACGTGTCTGTCTGTCTGTGGGTCTGTCTGTGGCATCGTAGCTCGTAAGCGAATGGACCGATTTGAATGCGGTCTTTTTATATCCGAACGCTGACGTGATCGAGATGGTTCTTAGCTACGTTTTGACAATATTGAACTTTGAAATGAAAATTAAGTAAAGCGACTCTGTAATTTAGTAATGCCATACGAATAAATGAATAAATAAAAATATCGGGGGTTTTTCAACTTTTCTAAGTTGTTAATTATATTATTATTTGAGCGTGTTTAGTAATGCCCGTATTGTCAACTTCAACGAATATTCACACATTACCATCGTAAGTCGCGTACTTTGCAAGTACAAATTCAAATCGAGTTACGAACTCTAATGGAATTAACGAAGGCTCCAAATTCAAAATCGCAAAAATCAACCTAGGACTTACGAGGCCTAATGGAAGTTAGCTCTAGCTCAAGAGTACTCACAGACTTGCCAGTACGTGTACATCAGGTTTCACTCTAAGCGTCCCAGTAATTGCGGGACTAATAGGTACTTCATAATCTCCCCCCGCAATCGCCCTAACCCTTTATCTGGCACGTGGAACACAAACTTCCTTCGGGATTTCTATGATACGTCAGGGCGGTCTCTTTCATATTTGTTCTCCTCTAAATGATGTGGGCAATTCTAATCTCGCCCTTTGTGAATTGAAAATGTGAAATTGCTTTCGTACGTCAGAGAATTGGAAGCTAAACGAATGCCAACGTTTTTTGGTACGATGAGGATTCTTATATTACGTGTCTGAGCACGTTGTTTCTATTTTTAGCTGATAATTGACTTGCTGTCAGCGGAATGTTCTTAAATTTATATTTTTTGCAGACGGTGAACATAGCCGACGCGTATCTGGACGCCCGGTTCGACCCCTCAGTCGACGAGGGTACGGGCTTCAAGCACAATACCATCTTGTGTATGGCCATTAAGAACTCCGAGGGCAGAATAATTGGTGTAATACAGGTAAAATATAGATTTAATTAAGAGAGAAAAGAAGCGAGTGTTATTTTAGTCAGGAACGAGATTAAATTAAGATGTATCTGTTGTTCTTACTTTCTCTTTGACGGTTTGTTCTGAAATAAGTTCATAATAAGTTTTTGAACTTTTTTGATAAAATTTTCCACCCCCACCTAAATTTCGGAGTGAATCTATCTGTTAACTCTAACATAAAAACGGTTTTTGGCAAAGCCGCGCCTGCTTGGCGAGTATAAATGTCCAGCCACTCAAATGTGTATAAAACTAGACATATTTATGGATAGCAGTTTCATCTTGGCACTTAATCACTAAAAAGGTCCAGCGATTCGAGTTCTATTTGAATAAGTGACAGGACAATATTTCAAGAAGGGGATTTAGGTACTTCTAAATGTATATATATCCATGTTATTGTTATTGTCATACTTCTTCTTTATTTTAATGCTTATGTTGAAGGACACGTACACATGTATGATACGTACGTATGTGGAACTACAGGAATAAAGACGCTACCATATAAGTAAAAGAAATATTTAAAATGTAGGTAGCACTTTTTCAGTGACTGAGTATTGAATATTACCAACTCTAAGAAAATTACGGTTTTGTAAAATATTAATTTACAATACTTACCGAGTTTTTTGTTTATTTCATTTTAAAATGTTATTCTAAGATGCAACAACCCTACAAAGTTTCCTTTCGGAAGTAGTTACCTATATAGATTTCAATGAAGCATTCATTGTCTTTTTTGTATGATTTATCTTGAATATTATAGAGCAAATATATTAAATTGACTAAATATAAAATATGAATATTCGGGGACAATCTTACACAAAGCGAACTACCTCAATAAGGCAATAAATACATGTTTTAATGATTAAATTAATATTTTGTATTTTTTTATAACGAAAATAAAATAAATTTTAATACTAAGTACATATCCGTTATACAGAAAATATCAGCTATTATAAATCATTTCCAAATTTGTTGTCAATAAAATGCCATGAAAAATATATGAATTCTTCAGGCGTCACTTCAGTGAGAATTAATTAACACATCCGAGTTCGTTACGGCAGAGTAACGCATTAATGTGTCTGCATACGCCAGTTGGATTCGGTCGGCTCTGTCGCATATACGGCCGCAATGCGCAACAGCTTTATCAAAATAATTCCACAATTACCCTCTAAACCTCTCAACGTATTTGATTGTATTACTGCAAAACCAACCTTGCAATTTGCAAAATAAAATTCACATTCAAAACAACATGTACCGGCCACAGTTACGAGGTCGAGGAAGTGTAAGCTCGAATTGTCACCGAACACGACAGTATTTCTTAATTTCTTTTAAAAACTCAGCGCTCCGGCCAGAGCTTTTCCAAGTTTCTGCTTGTGTTTCGTTGAGAGTTGACTCTATTGGAGTAGTTTGGTTCAGTGCTCTAGTTGGACTTAACGAACCATCCAGCCAGAAAACTATCTTGTTTTTTATTTTCTTTCCTATTATCCTCTCCTATTTTCATACCCAAATAAGAGGTGGAGCGGCAAATTTCAAGTTTGCTGTGATAAAACATTCATTTGTTTTATGAAATTTCACGCTTCGTTTCGCCTCACTGTTGGAATGTGCCTTTATTTTCTTTAAAAAAACTGTTTGCGCAAAGCGTTCATTCTAATTGCAGTCAAATTTTATTTATTTCACCTAGTTGCCTACATGTTTTTGTAGAATACTGCCACGATCCACACTTTAGTTGGCGTAACTCGCTGGTTTGCAAATCCCTTTGGGAATAAGGCAGCATTTTTCTGGACAAAATCAACAAAGTTGTTTTCTCAAGCTTTGAGAAAACACACGTAAAACAAGAAGTAAATCCAATTCAAATGTCATGTCAAAGAGATCCTGTTTTTTCGTTTTTCCGGCATGATTACGAATAAACATTCCATTGATACCTCAGAGCATAGAATACTAGAGAGAGGACAAGCCGCCGGCGGGCGTGTCGCAGTACTGTGCACGCGTGCTGATCGCAGAGAATATTACGTTTTTTCCCAAAATGCCTGATATGATGCGCGTTTATTGTCAAATAAGCGTGTAGGTATACAAGTGTGTGTGTTTTAGATGTGTGCGTGGTTTGTCTTGTCAATTACTTGGGCGTTGTGTGGGTTAATGTACTTGCGACAGGCTCACTCTATACAAATCGGCCGCCATGTCCGATCTCCTTATATTCATACATCTGTGATTGATATTTCATACTAACCAAACGAATACAAACCGTGTACTTATACAAAAAATATAGATAAATAACCGAGATCACGGAATTTACCCAAAGGGCGTTCTAGGGCCTCTTCCCAAAAATAACGTTTCGCATTATTACAATGTATTTCGCGTGCTCTTTCTGTCACGTTGACTCGGCACGAGCGGAAGCGAGCACAATTCCAATCCAATTCCATTGTCAAATTCATGATCCGGAACTAAGCTCCTGGTTTCCGCCTACCATCCCGATAAGTGTGACAGTGTCTTGGCAACGCGTTGCTCTACTTCAATCTTCCAGTAAATTCCTTTTAACCGTCGCGTGAGCTAGAATGCAGCCTAGAAATGTACATTAAGGCAATACCAGTGAGCTTTTACGACCCGCTTTTTTCTTCCCTAATTTGTTTTCGGTACAGCTATTGCGGATATCTCTTCTCAGTTTAGCGCTTTTAGGGTATTAGAAAAGCTGGAATACATATTAAAGAAAATTGGTGATTTAAATTTTTGTATATGTCTGTCGCATTTTATTAAAATTAACTGTTTATTTTTTGACAAATGGGCTCCAATAACCGACTTATGCATAATCGGTTAATCGTATTCTTGAGAAGTACATATATATTAGGTCCTTACCTATGAAATTGGCGGTGTGTATGGAGAATTTTATGAAAACTGTGATTTTCATACATTGAATTTTGCGGATGCGGACGGCAGCAATGTCAAATTCAAAGCAAACTAAATTTTGGTAGGATTATAGAAAACTTTTAAGCTACTTTACACATATCTTCATTCCTTAAAAATAGTTCGCATCATAAAACTATACGTAATTGAAACACTTTAACCGGCAGCACATGAAAAGGGCGGTTTTCAAGCTTTAATTTGAAACACTAAATAAAAAATTCAAACCTATTTTTTGTATTTAAAACCTTTGTTACATAGTCTAATAATGAAATTAAAAAATAATTTGGAAGTTGCAATAGAAATGAATAAATTACGTACAAAATAATATCTGTGAAAAAACTGCCAATTTCATAGGTAAGGACCTAATATATTAACTGTCTCTATAAAATATGTATATCAAAGCACTAATAAATGGTTAACAATTGTATTTAACCGAATAGCAACCCAGTTAATCTGTACAGAAATAGTAGAACAGTGACAATCCCTAAATGGATGCCTAAAGTCGCCGTAATCGTGTCAAGTGCGCGCCATTGAGATTTAGTTTGAATAGACTATATAATTTTAACGTGTCATTGGCAAACTCGCTGTGTCATCATTAACTCCGTCCAGTCCAGGCACTTCGCTCATTATCTCTCGGCCTAGCCGTTTTATATGCCCATTCAGGCCTAGTCGTCGAATTATCACTCTCATTGACCCCAGCGACTCTTCTCAATTACAGAAAAGGTCTTGAACGTACTTATAAAATTAGTCCCTCTGGAAACAGAATATTAATACTTTTACCCTGGATTAATCCTTTAATTCATTTATTTCTATTTAAGTTCTATTACACGATCCCTGAGGAAATGAAAAGGTTTAATTTGGTTATTTGAAAGCCTATCTATATAGAGATTTCGGAAAGAAAAGCAGAATATCGCTGTAAAAGAGAAATAGCGGGAAAGTACAGGACTCTGTAGAAAGAGCCATAAGTGATAGGTTGGGAGATTTGAAATCGCTTTTCATATCTCGTGCCATGATTCGAGTGGTCGTAAATAAATCTAATTTATAGGCACAGCAGCGTAATAAATATCTAGGCACTACTCGGCTCACTAAAAGCCTTGGGAGAACGGGGAGCTGCGCTGAATCTGAGTATTTATCATGCAGAAAATATGCTTTGGCGCATTTCGTTTCGATGTGAACAAATCTTTTGACGTTATTAGCTTTACGAGAGTATATTTGTCATACAGTTACATAAAACTACTATTTAAAACGCGCTTGTAATCTCCGACACGAATCTCTCACGAGTTTAAGTATACTCATCATATTTATCTATCTCTCGTAGGTATACCTAAACGTAGGTATACGACAGCCTTTTTCTATTGTATTTGAAATGCCTTTAAATGTCTATACCACTCGTAATATAAAAGCATGATGGGGTTTATAAACAAGGTAGCTCTGGACGCGACGCATCAAAGCGAATTCGCAAAAGTCTAGAAGTGACGTTCAAAAATCGACCTAAAAGGCCTTAAGTATTTGGTCTGATATGTAAATCTCTTTGTTTCCAGCTAGTGAATAAGTTCGACGAGCTGCTATTCACGAAGAACGACGAAAACTTCGTGGAGGCATTCGCGATATTCTGCGGCATGGGCATCCACAACACGCACATGTACGAAAAGGCCATCACGGCCATGGCTAAGCAGAGCGTTACTCTTGATGTGAGTTATCATCTTACCAATCAATATTCCTACGAAGCTATGGTAGCCTAGTATTTGAAGTACGCGGCACCAATATCTGAACATGATTATTATCAAGACGTTTGAGTGCATGTTCAGATATTTTTGAGCACCCTGAAGACATCCCTTCTCCGGTGTAGCCCACAGTTATATTGCAAGCTTTTTCTGTTGTCTACACTCCCGTAGTATTAAAGACTTACAGAGTCCCACGAAACGGTGAGAACAAATATTTCTGATAACATCAACAACGTTGAGTAAGGCAACCGCCCTTTTTTTCCTTATTTTGAACTGTCTAAACGCTAATTTACCGGTTGCTCACGCGAAATGCAGAATGGAAGTAAAATATCGGAAATGGCGGCCTGTGAAACTGGTCTAGTAACAAGTTAGTGTGTTTTTGAGCACGATGAAACAAAAATAAAACCGGCCAAGTGCGAGTCGGACTTTCGCACGTATGGTTCCGTACCATTATCTATAAAAATATTTGTTTTATTTTGTTTTTAGTATTTGTTGTTATAGCGGCAACAGAAATACGTCATCTGTGAAAATTTCAACTGGAACTATCACGGTATCGTTACTACACGGTAATAGGCTCCCGTTTTACTCTTTGAGTACGGAACCCTAAAAAACATCAACATCCCCTACAGCAAGTTTCTGTTTTTGTTCCACATTATACTGGTATGTATTAGTATTTCGTATTGTGTGACATATTTTAATTTCAATTCATTTAATTTCAGGTTTTAAGTTACCATGCATCCGCCACACTAGATGATGCGCAGCGGTTACGAGTAAGTAATGTAATGGACTTTTCATTATTATGGTTTATGCCTGACACGCTTTAACCAGTAACATGATGGCAAAACGACCAGCTTATAGCGTAACTTAGGGCCAAACCGGCTTGTGTAAGATTTTCCCCTAATATTTAATATAATTATACTGAACGTAAAGCAACGAATGGCCAAACAAATGGAAAGTGTTATATGGGTACCTTACCTACTAGGTACTTATAGTGTGTGACATCCGAAATGAATTTCCTGTACCAATTTTCTAACCATAATCGTACACTGTTGTTTATTACGTTATATACATATTAACAAAATATTACCTACCTTTTCTCACCTATTCTTTAAAATGGCCTCTTGTTGTTTTACATAAATACATAATATATGTCATCCCTTTCTATGCTTTTTCTTTTTTGTTGCTCTTTCACCTTTTTTCCTACGATGGAGCTTCCCAATGGTTCACCTAACAAAATAAGTAGAGAGACAAGGCCACTAATGCAAATATTTTTATTTATTAAGGTCCATTGGCTTTAGAAGCATGTTAATTGATGAAGTTCGAAAGCTTTGTAGAATACGGTTCTTTAGTTAATAGAGCAGGCTCTTAGTGGAGTTTCGTTTGCAAAAATAGCGCACCGCAATCTGACTTCTGATAAATATTATATGGATCCCAGACATCCAATAAATGGATGTTGCCAACCAGTTTTGTGGTCCAGTCTCCCCCACTTATGGGATGATTTCTGGGATAAAAATTATCTTATGTCCTTCCCCAGGACTCAAACTATCTCTATAATAAATTTCATGTAAATCGGCTCAGCGGTTTAGGCGTAAAGAGGTACCAGGCAGAGAGACAGAAAGTCAGACAGACAGACATACAGACACACTTTCGCATTTATAATATTAAGTATGGATATAGGCACCCGTAAGTACTTATTTTCTAATGAACTTCCATAATTAAAACCCAAAATCTTTTGTCATTAACTAATAATATTTGGGAGTGGGGAGGGGGGGGGGGGGGGAGATTGGACCACAAAACTGGTTGGCAACATCCATTTATTGGATTTCTGGGATCCATATAATATATATCAGAAGTCAGATTGCGGTGCGCTATTTTTGCAAACGAACCTCCACTGAGAGCCCGGTCTATAAACCCTGCTGTGTTTTGTCCGCTGCCTGGCCATGTACTGTAAAATAATTAAATACAAATATTTTAAAAAAAGAAGTTCATTTTGTTACACTTATAAAGACGCGTGTATTGAAAATTTTCAGTTGGTTTTCGATTGTGTTGAAATTTTGCTCACATAAATTGGATGACAACATAATTTGATTACCTACGTCATAGAGCTGATCTGCTGATGGACAGCGAAATACCTAAAAATCTCTGTAACGAAACGACCCTATCGTTCAAAAAGCGGTCGACGTAAAAAGCTCTAAAATTGAATTTTGAATAGTTTCTTTATTTGTGTTTGGTGTACGCCAGCGTCAAATCTTTTACTTATAGTTATACTTCCAGACGCTAAGGATAGCCTCGTCAGCCCACTTCAGCCTGCATGAGCTGGACTTCGACGACATCCACATGAGCGATGAAGACACATTAACCGCTTGTCTACGCATGTTCCTGGACTTGGACTTTGTGGAGCGGTTCCATATCGACTACAGCGTGCTGTGCCGCTGGTTGCTGAGCGTTAAGAAGAATTATCGCAACGTGACGTATCACAATTGGAGGCACGCGTTCAACGTTGCGCAGATGATGTTCGCCATTTTGACGGTTAGTTAACGATTAATTTCTTGTACCCTCATCTTTACTTTGTGGAGCGGTTCTATATCAACTACTGCGTGATGTGCCGCTGGTTGCTGAGCGTTAAGAAGAATTATCGCAAGGTGCGTGACGTATCACAATTGGAGGCACGCGTTCAACGTTGCGCAGATGATGTTCGCCATTTTGACGGTTAGTTAACGATTAATTTCTTGTATCCTCCTCTTTACTTTGTGAAGCGGTGCCATATCGACTACAGCGCGCTGTACCGCTGGTTGCTGAGCGTTAAGAAGAATTATCGCAACGTGACGTATCACAATTGGAGGCACGCGTTCAACGTTGCGCAGATGATGTTCGCCATTTTATAATAATAATTTTTAATATAATAATAATAATTTATTGATAAAACATAATGTACATCAGTGTTTACTATAGACTAGGATCTTAATATTAGAGGCAAATAACACGTGCCTGAACTAGGATACCCTGTGTTTCAGGCAAAAAAGAACTAACAATTGAATATGTTATTCACATGCAAAATATTATTATTATTTACTAGGTAGTACAAAATAATTAGTAAGTTAATAACCTATATATAAAAAAGGTATAAAAAGATAGAAGATAGAACAAAATTATTTTAAAACGATAAATAACTTCTCAGTATCGTCATAGGACATATTATGTAGGGCTTCTCGTAGCGTTGATTTACATTTCATGTAGTTTAGGGGATATAAATCTAGCCGTGCATTAAGTCTTTTGTAAAGAAGTGGACCTAGGAAAAGAAAAAATCTAGAAGAGAAAAGCGTGTCGTGTTTGAGTATAATTTGGACAAACAAAATCTTTACGCCTTTTACTGGCATGATCAGTGTTGTAAGGGGTTTCAGCGTGCTGTTTTAAAACTGTGTGCAATATATTGTCGGACTGTTAATACTTCACATGATTTATAAAGCAGGCTAGTGGGGAATTGATAGGGGCGGAAAGTAGAAACCTTAAGAATTGCTCTCTGGGCCCTTTCTAGGTTTAGTAATGTGGTTTTAGCCAAGCCACCCCATGAAGAGATGCAGTAAGTTAATACAGATTGACATAACGCAAAGTAAACTTGTTTGATTATGTGCGAGTCTCCGATCGTACGTATTTTTTTGAAAATAAATATTAACTTACGAACTCTAGTGCACAACGCTTCCACATGAAGTCGAAAAGAGAGAGAGTCATCAATTATGATTCCTAAATACTTTATTTTGTTTGTGGTAGCTATGCCCGGACATGCACACTGGTTATTTGTGGGATGTTTACAATTGTGAGCATAGATTTTAAGGTTAGTCGGAGCTAGTTTCGATTTGCGCATGGAAAACTTTATAACATTTGTTTTCTCCGAGTTCAGGGTTAGTAGGTGATGTAGAAGCCAGTTACTTACGATATTAAAGCCTCGCTGTGCATATTCATAGACTTGCTCTACTGAGTTTGCAGAAAAAAGTAGGACAGTGTGTGCGTATGAAATGATTTTACCACAGTCGATTTTAAGATTACAAAGGTCATTTATATAAATTAAAAACAGCGTAGGACCTAAAATACTTCCCTGTGGGACCCCAAAAGAGGCATTATGTAGGTCAGAACTCATAAAATTGTCGATTTTTGTGCGTTGCGTGCGGCCGTCTAAATAGTCTGCAAATAATTTGAGCTGCGTACCTCTGATTCCTAATGATTCAAGCTTGTGAAGCAGGATGGGAACGGAGACGGTATCGAAAGCTTTAGCAAGGTCAAGGAAGATTCCCAAAGTCTGATTACCCTTGTCTAGTTCTTGCACTAAAAAGTCAGTCAGTTCGTGTACGGCGTCGGCAGTTGATAGTTTCGACCTAAATCCAAACTGACTTTTAGACAAGATAGCTTGGCTCTCTAAATATTGGACAAGCCTATTATTGATGATTTTTTCTAATATTTTTGACGTCGAAGGTAGTAAACGTATAATTTGACACCTGGTCTTTACTACCAGATTTGTATACAGGAACCACAATAGCTTTTTTCAGACATATCGGAAATATTCCTTCAGAAAGGCACTTTTGGAAAATGAAGATGAGGGGAGGAACCAGGATGTGTCTGAATTGTTTGAGTATTTTATTAGATATACCATCCCAACCTTTAGCCGAGTCATTTTTTAAGCCCATAATTATTTGGTTTACCTCTCGTTCATCAGTATTTAACAGCACAAATGACTTCAATGTATTGTTGTGGTTTGAAACATGGTTAGGGAGGGGTAAAGGCAGGTTTCGCTGGACTTTTTCAGCTATTTTTTTTCCTATGTTAACAAAAAAATCATTTGCGCAATTAGCAGATGCTAAAGGTGAAGAGCAGACTTGTGACAAACCGGAACATGATTCTCGTTGTTTTGCTATGTATGTAACGTTTTTAATACACTTCCAGACTAGTTTACTGTTTGTTCCGGCCAATTCGAGTTGTTTTTTGTCGTAGTTAGATTTAACTTTTTTCAGCAAGTCATTACAAAAATTACGATATCTTTTGTAAGAAAGTTGTAGAACTAAATTGTCCGGATTTGATTTAGCTTTAAGATGCAATTTGTCTCTGTGTTTCATGCAACGGATAAGTCCGGGTGTAATCCACGGTTTAACATTAAAATATTTACTACTAACACGTATGTTTACGGTATTATGCAATATTGCTTGCTGGACTTTTTGAATCAGGTATGACATGCTAGTATCTGCGTCAGCGGAATTGTAAACTGGATCAAAATTAATGTTGCATAAATCACGTTCAAGTTTGTTTACATTTAATTTAGAAATTATTGGCGTTCGTGCTGTATATGGTAATTTACGAAATAATGAAAGTAGGACAGCCCTATGATCTGTAATAGAGGAATTTGTAACTAATGCTAGCGCTGGGAGATTAGATTTAAGCATGATATGGTCTAAGCAGGAGCCGCTTTGGTGAGTGGGAAGCGTGTGTGCGGGAAGCAAGCCGTGAAACGAGCATAAATTGAGGTATCTCTGAGCTGCGGGGTCAGTGGTTTCTGGAAGAATGTTGATATTAATATCACCTATTAATATACGATTTTTAAATGATGATAGATTTCGTAACGTCTCGTCTAGAGAGTCAGTAAAGGTATTCATATTTCTAAAACACGGCGGTCTGTACAATGCCAGTATGGCAAAGTCCGTTCCAATTTTAATTAACAGTCGATTGCACTCTAATATGTTTGGCTCCTCAACATTAATTTCTAAATTACATCTGGCATATACGACGACTACTCCATCGTTTTGGTTGTGATTCAATTTGGTCACATACATGTTATAGCCGGGCATGTTTGGCAAGTTGCATTGTTTATTTAACCAACACTCTGTCAGAATAATGACATCGCAGCTCATTCCAAGTCTTTGCAGAAAAACACTAACATTATCAAAATTTTTAGTTATACTTCTTATATTTTGTGTTAGTATGGTTAGCGGATGACGGGAAGAATCGATATATTGTTTGCACTGTTCAACCTCGCAAACTAGAGAATCAGATACAGAGAAGTTATCTAGGTCAGAAATTAAACTATTACTCATAAGATTTAAGCTAATAAAACAAAAAGTTCTACGAAAAAAATGAAGGTGGCGCTCTTAGGCGCCTTCATAATCTATAGAGTTAAGGTACCTTTTTTCGGCTAGTTTTCTAGCTGGGCATTCAGCATAGCCAGTCTCGTGATCACACGGCTTTTTAAAGTGCATACATGTTGCACATTTTGGTGAGTCGGCTTTCTTTGTGCACTCCTTTATTGAATGACCTACAACGCCGCAATGCCCACAGATGTTGACCTCCATCTTGCACGACTTCGCTGCATGCCCGTACTGCTGACACTTAAAACACCTCGTCACTAGGGTAAAGTCCCTGACGGGGCACGACGACCAGTTTACAAAAACTCTATCGTTTGAGATTAAGGCCTTACGAATGAGAGCAGGGACTTCAATTATATAGTTGCAGGTCTCAGAGTTCTTCTTTCCCGATTTATGGCTCAACTTAGTCAAAGACAGAAACTTTTCCAGTGACGTTTCGGGCATTTTATCGGCCAGGTTTTGATGGTAAATGCACTTGAACACTTCCGCTTCCTCCATAGTCGCAGGCACACCAATGACTACAATTCTGGGCTTCCGTTTTTGCGGCTCGTCCACCGTGAGTCCAGATGTTGTTAACTGCGTCGACTGTTTCAGTTTCAGGACGTCATCTTTGGAGTCCGTGCTAATGACGACTCCGCCGTTTCTAATCTTGCGCAATCCTCTTACGTGCAGCTTCATTTCCTCAGGGCTGATTAATTTTTGGACAAGAGATTTAGTCTCCTCGCTCGTTTTTTGCTTGTCGTTTGGATATATTGCTACCGAGCTAATGTTAGAGGGCTGAACGAATCTTGTATTTTTTTTAAGCAAGTCGGCAAATGTAACTGGTTCCGGGGAAGGCTTAGTGGACTCCTCTATACATTGTTTGAGTTCCTGGATGCGCAGCGAAAGATCGTGTTTCTCCTGAAGAAAGTTGAGGGAATGGTAGTTCTGGATCGCTTTCTGTTTCAGTGCCTGGTATTCGACAGCTAATTGAGATGTGAAATGACCCACTTTTCGGCATAAAGTACTCACCCTGTTTTTCTGGTCTGAGTTTAATTTCCCTTCAGAAGAGATAGCGCACACTTCATTTAAATGCTGCTCGATCGACTTCATCCAGCCCTGGAGGTCACCTGTAGATAATATCTTCGGAGGAGCTTCTTCCTGTTTTGAGGGCGCAGGCGCAGGTAAGAGCTGCGGAGTGGGCGTGGACGGAGGGCTGCGGGACGTTAGCCCGCTCCGATTTCCAAATGGGCTGTTTTCGTGAGACATCTTCCTTAGGTTTTAAAATAATTAGCACCACTTAACATTATAAATATTATAATAGTTCACTAATCAATCAAAATTATTGCTAACGCCTACTGAACCGAGCTAGGTCACAATTATGCAAATGAATATTTATTTTTGTTGAGAGACACGTCCGACTTGACAGACGGATTATATATCAAACGGTTAGTTGACGATTCATTTCTTGTATCCTCCTCTTTACTTTGTGAATCGGTGCCATATCAACTACGGCGTGCTGTGCCGCTGGTTGCTGAGCGTTAAGAAGAATTATCGCAACGTGCGTGAAGTATCACAATTGGAGGCACGCGTTCAACGTTGCGCAGATGATGTTCGCCATTTTGACGGTTAGTTAACGATTAATTTCTTGTACCATCATCTTTACTTTGTGGAGCGGTTCTATATCTACTACGGCGTGATGTGCCGCTGGTTGCTGAGCGTTAAGAAGAATTATCGCAACGTGCGTGACGTATCACAATTGGAGGCACGCGTTCAACGTTGCGCAGATGATGTTCGCCATTTTGACGGTTAGTTAACGATTAATTTCTTGTACCCTCATCTTTACTTTGTGGAGCGGTTCTATATCTACTACGGCGTGATGCGCCGCTGGTTGCTGAGCGTTAAGAAGAATTATCGCAACGTGCGTGACGTATCACAATTGGAGGCACGCGTTCAACGTTGCGCAGATGATGTTCGCCATTTTGACGGTTAGTTAACGATTAATTTATTGTACCCTCGTCTTTATTTTGTGGAGCGATTCTATATCAACTACGGCGTGATGTGCCGCTGGCTGCTGAGCGTTAAGAAGAATTATCGCAACGTGACGTATCATAATTGGAGGCACGCGTTCAACGTCGCGCAGATGATGTTCGCCATTTTGACGGTAAGTTCTTGTTCTTGTGTTGCCTGTTCAAGTGTTCATTTGATTTATTTAAACTTCATTCAGATAAATGGGATTTATATGATACTGATACTGAACCACGAAAAAACGGCTGTGGCGGATATTTAAACTGGATTAAAATATACAATATTAAATATTATAAAATCATTCCCCAAGGAATGGTAGTTGATACGGGAGTTCATGCGGGCCAATGTTGTATGTTTGTACATACTTTATTGTTAAGTTTGTACAAAGGCAAACTTATCCCTATACGGGATATCTTCCAATTAATCTTTGAGCAATTGAGATGAGATCAGGATCTAACTTTGAGTTAATAAGTAAACCAATCAATTTTATCAAGTTAATTTCCCGTCAATCAAAATCTGCTTTCAATACAAAGAATAGCATCTACAACACACAATCGTAATAACTTTTTCTCCAAAATGCACGGTAATGTGCGCCTTACTGTAGCAAAAATAGTAAGTACGTGAAGTTCCTCATTACTGACAGGCGCAAATTTAAAAAGTTAAAAGTCATTGTACAGTAATTAAGTTTTAGCACCCTGGAAAGTGCTTCGCTTCATCCGACAAAATCAACTCTTCCATGAGTTACTATTTCCCGGCCACTGCAATAATGTTTTATGTATCTTATAAAATGAAATGCAATAATGGTATTCCAGGAAACCCAGTGGTGGAAGATATTCGGTGAGCTCGAGTGCCTGGCTCTGATCATCGGCTGTCTGTGCCACGACCTTGATCATCGGGGGACCAATAACTCTTTCCAGATCAAGTGAGTCACGATATAGCTATTACATTTCGTGTTCTTCCATATGTAACAGCTATTGGTTTGATATAATAGACGGCTTAATACCTTTGTTGAGAAATACTTTGTATTGTTTTTCCTTTTGTTACGAGTTAGTAAAATACAGGATTGGTGGACACTTGCAATATTATCTTCGCTTTATTCTGGGATTAAATACGACCGCAGATGGAAACTTTGTCAGCTATTATTTAGTATTAAAAATGTAAAATTTAATTATTAAGCTAGCCCCTAGTGGTTCAGACATGCGGCTGTCAATGCTGCGGTCGTGGGTCCGACTCCCGGCTCGTACCAATGAGTTTTTCGGAACTTATGTACGGAATATTTACCGTTGGCTTTTCGGTGAAGGAAAACATCGCGAGGAAACCGGTCTAATCCCAATAAGGTCTAGTTTTCCCTCTGGGTTGGAAGGTCAGATGGCAGTCGCTTTCGTAAAACTAGTGCATATGCCAAATCTTGGGATTAGGTGTCAAAGCGGACTCCGGCTCCTTTAGGGGCACAACCGGGAATAACGCTAGGAGGATGATTATTTAGTATTAAAAATATAGAAAATTATAAATTAAAGAGAAAAAATAGATTCCGTCGAGCTGGATTTAAATCAGCAACCTGTTGCCTTACTGGGCGAGTACTCTTAACCAACTGAGCTATCAAAACAGTGCTCGGTATGACGAATTTTTATACTCGCCCTTACACTGTTATCATATGGTAAAATATCCTACTTCCCAAGTCCCAGGTTCCCATTGAAAGAACAAAATGGTTCAAACGAATGGAAATTAAATATTAAAGGAGTAGGTTTTCATTCAGTAATCAGTATCTTTATTGCTTTCATAGGTAAATACAAGATGGTACATTATATATGTCCAGCTATGAAACCCTGTAGGGCACTACAATATTAAATAACTAAAACTAAAATGTATTAATTTGCAACAGCTTAAGGTGCTTATCTCTTAATTGTTAAACTTATACAAAACGGTGAGCATTTGTTTTGTCTCATTCCAAACCGCTTGGTTCCCATTAGATATTATTTTTTTATGTATGAGGCCTCATTCATCACGAAATTGGGAATGGATGGAAATGTTATTATTTTGATCTGATTATTTTTTTGGTGCTAGGAATAACCTTCCTTAGCACCAGAAAAAAGTTGCAGACTTTTCAGCTCCGTCAATTTTTTTTGAAAAATATAAACAGTTTTCTCACTTACGTTTTGGGTTTAGGTCAGCGAATAAGACACGTTGCTTAATCCGTCTCATATTACAAAAAAATATCTCAAAAATCCGTGGTAAACTGACACTGGCAATCATATTGACAGCTGCAGCAGCTATATTTGTCATTGCCAGGGTCAGATATTTAAAATATTTTTTGTAATATGAGACGGATCAAGGAAAGTGTCCCATTCGCCGTCCTAAACCCAAAACGTAAGTGAGGAAACTGTTAATATTTTCCAAAAATAATTGACGCAGCTGAAAAGTCTGCAACTTTTGCTGGTGCTAATTCCTTAGCACCAGAAAAATAATCAGGTACTTCTAAGATTTTCATCCATTCCCCATTGTATTTATCATCATCATATCAGCCGAAAGACGTCCACTGCTGGACATAGGCCTCCCCCAAAGTGTGCCACAATGGCCGGTCCTGCGCCACCCGCATAAGTGAAATGAATGTTCCAGGGCATCGTCGCCACTAGCGCAGCTGTATTCGACATCCACCATGGAGCACCACCACTTCGACCAGTGCCTGATGATCCTCAACTCGCCCGGGAACCAGATCCTGTCGCATCTCTCGTCTGACGACTACGAGAAGGTCGTCAAGGTGCTGGAGGATGCCATCTTGTCAACGGACCTGGCAGTGTATTTTAGGTAATTATTACTTAATGTTATATTTTTATTTACCAGAGGGGGGGTAATCACGTACCGTTCCGAACGCGCGTTAGGACAAGTATTAATCTGTGGTTAGGACAATTTAACTCCTGTTAACGGACCGTTTACCTTTATAATATTAGTATAGATAATTATCATTAGTAGTCGTTACTTTAGTAGGGATAGAACATTAATTTAGTATGGGGTTGCGCGTCGTTTTTTTTCTCACTTTAAGTTGAAAAGTTGGTGTTGCAAAGAAGTCTGAGTCTTCGAGGTAGATGCTGCTGCACGCCACCCTAATGCGTTGTAAGAGAGAACTTTTGTGATATAAATCCTAAAACATGTCTTTCCCCATTACAGCAAACGCACATCATTCATCGAGCTGGTAGAAACGGAGCGGTCAGTGACGGTAGCGTGGGGCGAGTGTGAAGACCGGCGTGGCCTGCTCCGGGCCATGCTCATGACCGCCTGTGACCTCGCGGCCATCACCAAACCATGGCCTGTAGAGAGGCGTGTGGCCGCGCTAGTGGCTGGGGAGTTCTTTAGGCAGGGCGACCTTGAGCGGCAGAACTTGAATTTGACTCCTATCGTGAGTATCATTGGAATAATTTTGTTGTGACAGCGTGGGGTTTTGCAGCCATCACCAAACCATGGGTTGTCGAGAGGCGTGTGACTGCGTAAGTGGCTGGAGAGTTCTTCAGGAAGGAAGCTCTGGAACCGCAGAACTTGAATTTGACTCCTATCGTGAGTATCATTGGAATAATTTTGTTGTGACAGCGTGGGGTTTTGCAGCCATCACCAAACCATGGGTTGTCGAGAGGCGTGTGACTGCGTAAGTGGCTGGAGAGTTCTTCAGGAAGGAAGCTCTGGAACCGCAGAACTTGAATTTGACTCCTATCGTGAGTATCATAGGGCTCATTTCGTTATGACAGCGTGGGGTATCACAGCCATCACCAAACCATGGGCTGTCTAGAGGCATGTGACTGCGTAAGTGACTGGAGAGTTCTTCAGGCAGGGCGATCTCGAATGGCAGAACTTGATTTGACTCTAAGCGCGAGTATCATAAGGTTGACTTTGTAACAACGGTGTGGGGTATCACCGCAATCATCAAACCATGGCCTGTAGAGAGGCGAGTGGCTGCGCTAGTGACTGGGGAGTTCTTCAGGCAGGGCGATCTTGAGCGGCAGAACTTGAATTTGACTCCTGTCGTGAGTAATCATATGGTTCATTTCTAAATAACAGCCTGTCTGTAACGGCCGTGCTTAGTAGATTACTAGTCGAGACGAATTAGGGCGTCCATTGACATGGGCATAGAGTAGTCAAGGCCAACGGGAGTCGACTTCAACCCTACTGCTCTCAGCAGTCCTTGTGCAGTTGTGTTCAATTCTCAGAGCATAGAATACTAGAGAGACGACAAGCCGCCGGCGGCCGTGTCGCAGCTGTTAGCTCAATGGGCATACTCTGCCATACTGTGCACGCGTGCTGATCGCAGAGAAAATTACGTTTTTTTCCAAAATGCCTGATATGATGCGCGTTTATTGTCAACGCGCGTGTGTATGTGTTTTAGATGTGTGCGTACTTTGTCTTGTCAATTACTTGGGCGTTGTGTGGGTTAATGAACTTGCGACAGGCGTACTCTATTCAAATCGGCCGGCATGTCCGATCTCCTTATATTCATACATTTGTGGTTCAACTGCAATACGACTGCTCTAATACTGCTGTTAATTCAATTGCAACACATTATTTACTGTAACCTGAACTGACCATACATGGTGGCATTTTTTACTTTGGTTGATTTTTATAAGCTAATGCCGTGACTTACCAAAAAATAAATGATAAATATTTTTTCTTTCCTCAGAATTTAATTAGTTTCTATTCTTCATTCCAGGATTTGATGAATCGCGATAAAGAAGACGAGCTCCCAGCAATGCAAGTCAAATTTATCGACACAATATGCATGCCCATATATGAGGTAAAATTGCATTATTTTCATTCAATCTTTATTACCTGCTGTCTTTTGCATAGGTATACAAGAAAATTTCAAAATGGACAATTTAATTCAAGAGTGTTTTTAACGATGTCGCCTGGAGCGCATTGCATAACAATTACAACTTTGAATACAAGCGAAAATCTCTTTTTAATGAAAGGAGTTAAAGAGGTTTTCGCTTACTTCCTGCTAAGCGCATGTATAGTTATAGAAATAGAAATATTTATTCGGCAAAATCATGATACACAGGATACAAGTCATTGGGTCCCGAGCTAGGATTCACTGTGTTACGGGACCCAGTGGAATAGCATGCATATATTAATTACTTAACATGTCTTCGTACAGGGTAAACAAACAAGTATACAATAAATGTACAATAATTTTAGTTCTGTAAGTGTAGTGTGTGAGCATGAGGAAGTGGAGGTATAAATAAGTAAATTAACAATTGAATACTGGTGAGATTAATAATATAAAGTTACTAATGGTTATAGATATTTATTAATATTTTGATGAGGTATTTAGACTAACCAACTCTTGTTGCAATTCCAGGCGTTCGCAGTCCTATCAGTATGTCTGCAGCCGATGCTGGACCGCGTGAAGAGCAACCGCGCGCACTGGATCGACCTGTCCAACTGCGACAAGAGCGAGTACATGGACAAGGAGCCGGAGAGAGACAAGTCCAGCCTCAGCTCCCATCTCGAGGACACCGATACGTGCGAGGGAGACAGCAGTGGCGCCGTCAGCTTGTCCTCGGAGACTAACTTCAAGTATGAGAACCTCGAGAACCCAGTCGTAGGGTTGCTAGCCAATAACGCGTTAGCGCTCACCAGTCAGGGTAAGTTCAACAATGGCGGTGACGCCAACTAAGGCGCTACGCGTCGACCTGTAGAGAAGGCCAATAGAGAAGCCAAATCGTCCAATTAGATAGATTTCGTAGTTGTAAGATCCGTATCCCGCACAGCACAAGACTTTTAATTTATACCAGTTAGAGAGATTTTACTTTGAAAAGATTTCCGTGTTTCTTTTAAGATATCGATGTTCCTATTGGTCTGGCTGGATCCTATCACGGTTCACGGCTGTTGGCGGGCGTAGTAACAGATGTGTGATATTTATGTAGTAAATAGTTGATATAGTCAAATGAATTTCCCAAAACGCATGGCGTTTTATCAGTAACTTGTCACCTGTCGTTGCACTATTTTTGTACATTTGATTTACTAATGTATATATATAATAAAAATATAATACACTTCCAAATCTGTAACTGTGTATTATATTCATTCTTTAGAAACGCAAATGAAATCACTTTATTTCAATGTATTTATGGTGAAAAACATAATTTTATGACATTATTTAACTTCGATTTCGAAAGAATTAAGTCGAACTGTAAGAAATTTTAAGTGCCCATTGAATTTTAGTCGAAAATATTACTGAATGACATTTACTGTTTACTAGGTTTTAAGTATCGTAACGTGTCAAACATAAATGACCAAGAAACCAAAAAGTCTTATTGTACTAAATTATTATTATTGTTTTTGAATTTACTCCGTAAGCTTTGAGTATTACGATTGAATTTCGGTACTTTTAAAATTTAGTTTAGACGGAGCATATCGCCGATCGTGAGCGAAGGAACTGTAAATTATTACTTTCTAGCACAATGTAAATAATAATCAAGGATGTTACTAACAAAATAATCTTTATTGAGTACTTATTTTATGTTTGAATCCCGGTGGGACGGGTACTATTACTTTACCATATGGAACAGAGGCCTCGCAGGAGCATGCGTTTCTAGTTGAATCCCAATGTTTTCTAATTACCTCATTAAATCGTTAAAAGTTAGACAGTTACGGTACCCAATAATCCATTCCAAACTTTGTACCTTAAATTATCGATTCGTGTTGTCTGTAAGGCCGATTTTACAAACGATATACGTATACCTCTAATGAATGTTCGTCGGTTCGTGTCGAGGACTATGTATCGTGAAATTGGCCCGTAGTAAATTAAAATTGTCAATTAACGTAAAGTTAAAACAAGTTAGAATATATTTAGCACTTTTTTCTGTAAATTTATTTCGTGCTTTGTTCAAATAAATTAATGATTGTCATTGTAACTCCTGTTAAATCTTGTAATCAAAATGGTTTTCAAATTGTATGAAAACTTTAATGTACTTACTTACTCATTCCATGTCAAAATAGTAATTCTTAAAAATGTTTATTCGGGCTTATTTCCTCTAAACAAGACAAGACTTTGACCAATTTGTTCCGTAAAGGAAAATATGCAAAGAAAATATTTTCTATTTGGAATATCTCTCTATAAGCATTAGGCGTTGGTGTATTAAACACATGACTGCATGTAATGGACCTATGTTTATTTTTGATTATATATTCGTGCTTCTATCTCTATATTATCATACCCGACACCATAGTAAACCAAGATGGCTATATTCGCGCAGGTTCACTAATGCGTTTGCTCAGACACAATGCACTCGCGCCGGCTCGAAACTATCGAATAACATTCGAAAACTGACAACCGAGCAGGTTCTAGTTATGTGCCTTAGATTATACCTATTGGTGTCGTATATTCGAGTTAACCCCTCCGCTCCCAGTGTTCGCGCGCCGAATTTAAAATCCGCTAAATTTAAACCATAGTTACAGCTTGGTATGGGTTAAAAGGTACTAGTAATTTGTGCGTATACGTGCGTCAGTGGGGGCAAACCGGTAGAAAATATGAAATGCTCTGTTTTCTACCTACTGACGCACAGCGCGTCAAAAAGAGCGGAGGGGTGGGAGTAATGTATACTCATCGAGGGCGGTAAAACAGAATTTCTCAGATCGCAGTTTGTCGGCTGAGCAGAAGGCAAGGGCGATAATAATGTGATCTGAGGGTTTCTTTATTACCATCTTTGATGGGTACACAATTTTACGTCTCCCCCTGGCTAGGAAGCGATATTGTCCGCACGCGTAGCGGGCAATAATTGCCACTTAATGGCCATGTGTGACGTAATAGTACATTACTTACCCAGGGCGGTTAAACAAAGAATGTCTCAGATCGCAGGTATTTGACGCCCGAGCCGAAGGCAAGGGCGATAAATATGCGCTCTGAGGCTTTCTTTATTACCGCCCGTGGTAAGTAATGTACAACATTTTACGTCTCTATCTGGCCAGGAAGTGGGGTTTTACGCACGCGTAGCGTGCGGTAATTCCTACTTTATGGCATATATTTAAAAATAATTAAGTAATATAGAGCCATTTTCCATGCTTTAACGGTGTTTAATACACATCGACGCCATTAATATTTTACATGAAGAAAATCTCAAATTAATTGTGGTAATAAACTATGTACAACTTTATTATTAAGATTGCTGTAAGTATTATTAGAAATAAATAGACAATTAATAATTGTAATTCACTAAATGATGAGTTGTATGGTGTGTGAATATGGAGGTTGTTTTGTTCCAAACAAAAATGTTATTTATTTATGATTAAACAAAATTTTAAATAATTTTACGATTTATTATTTATTGTTTTCCTTGGGAGATGATTGTTGCAGCATCTAAAAAGGTGTGCGGTTATTGGGCCGGCTGCACAGACAATAATGCAACATTGTAGTTAGGTCAGTTAGCAAACCCTATGCCTACCGAGAGATATAGGATTCCATAGCGTTATTTATGATCTGAGGGTCGATTACTGCCTTTCGAGCGCTCAAATAATAGTATTTTATGCAACTGTTGTATAAGAAAGGTCTTAAAACGCGAGTGGCCGTGGGTTGCGATACGAGCCTTGGCGAGCATCGCAATTAAAGACGCCACGAGAGTTTTTAGACTAGTTATACACCGTTGCATACAATACTTTTTCTACGACAAATTTTAAATAAATAACAGACTACAGAATAGTTAAACTTTTCAGGCAGCAAGTTTTCTATTCGTACTTTTGCTAATCACACAATTTCTTTAGGAGTGCAGTTATTAATTTCTTCGACCATGTTAAAAGGAACGTACACTTTTGTCTTCACAAACACGAATAAAATCTTAATAGTTTAGGACTAATAGTTTATCATCTTTCGTCTTTTCATTTTGAACTGTATTTTGGAGGGATATCGGAAATGTGACAGCTCTTGCTTATGGTTGGTTTTGTTTTTAATTTGTTTGCACTTGCCATCCGAACCAAACCGAATCCGGACCCGGACCGAATTTGAACTGTTTATTTTTATAAATAATTCCAAGAATTTATAAAACATGTAATTTAACACACAATATATGATGATTTATTATTATTGTAGTAAATAATTTATAATATACAAATATTAAATCGTAAATAAAAACTTTTATTTCAAAATATTTGTTTATGAAGTTGGCACCACTGCAATATAGCGGCCGATTAAAAAAAAGTTAAACAGTGCTTTTATGAAAAATGTATGAACCAAAAAAGTACGCTAAACAGTTCGTTTTTGGGCCATAGAGCATAGAGTGTTTCGACGACTTATTAGTGGTGTCATTGTATTTGAGCTACAGCCTATATAAATGACAGATAACGGTACAGGAGTAGAAAAAAGTACAAACGATTGTAGTGTCAAAACTGCAGGCACTTACTTTCTACCGATAAAATTATAATTGACAGCTTAGAAAAGTTAAAAAACCCCCTATATTTTCATTTCAAAGTTCAATATCTCAAAAATGGCTGAACTGATTTTGTTGAAACGTAGCTAAGAACCATCTCGATCACGTCAACTTTCAGACAAAAAAAAACCGCATTAAAATCGGTCTACTCGTTTAGGCGCTACGATGCCACAGACACACACAGACACGTCAAACTTATAACACCCCTCTTTTTGCGTCAGGGGTTAAAAATAAAATTTAATAATTTTTGACAGTTTTCGAGTGAAAGATTTGAGCGCACGAAAGTCAAAATTCAATCCCCACCACCACCAATTTCCGTTAACCTTTTGAACGCTATTATTTACGTAATAAAGTGTCACTGATACGCCAATCTTTTGTCCGAGAGTAACTATATGAAAGACAGAAGGTTGTTTTGACAGCAGACGTCATTGGCACGGGCATCGGGCACGACAATACATCGTGCATTTAGTTAAAAAGTGGTTACCGTCAGGGACTAATACCGGTATTCATAAGAAATTATACAATATCTTCCTCAATTGGCGATATTTTTTCGGTATTCCATAATGGTATTGAGGTAAAAATGCCTGTCAAGTTAGTCTGCAAAACATCGAAATTGAATACCTACCGCTATTTTCATATGAAAATAATACCGGTATACGGATAGGTACGGTCCCTGGTTCTTTTACTCTGTTTAATAGCAATGTGAAAAAGATGGCATAATAAATAGCGTTCAATGCCACCTACCGAAACATTGATGCACCAAAGGAGAAACGTTCGTTCAACAACAGATAATAATAGGTGCTTTCTAACGATAGAAAATAGTTCAACAAAAAAATGTTAGATGGCGCTTTTATTAAAAAAAACGTAACATCTTGACTTTGCCAGTACCCCGTTAATTTTAATTTCAAAAGCGATTACAAATGTATTCAAATGATTAACCTGATCATTTTTAAATGTAGGTACTTATTTTTCTTATTTTCAGTATTGTGTAATGAAAACTAATGAATAATAATAAACAAAGCGGTGGTGCGGGTAGATGAGATTTTGGTTCAACTACACCTAGAACTAATATTTGTGTTGAAAAGCAGTGTCATGCAGTGCGGTTGGAATGTGAATAAAATATTTCAATTGGTGAGTTCTGACTTTTGATTATAGAGAAACTGCTTTGAGGGGTGCTGTTTGTGCTACGATAAAATAGCTGATACAGTCGACGTAAAAGATATGATTCCACTTTTCCACCTTGTTTATTTATTACCAACACTTCAACGAATTAGGTATGTAATATAAGGCGAAAATTGTATGCATATCTTTAAAGTCGATTGAACCTAAGTACAAGTTACCAGCTATATTTTCATTGTAATATTGTTTGAGTCATATCTGGCCACAAATTAGCAATTACCGCACGCGAAAATCCCTTGTACCTTGAAAATGTTGTACTCACCGCGGGCGGTAATAAAGAAAGCCTCAGGTCGCATATTTATCGCCCTTGGCTTCGGCTCGGGCGTCCAATACCTGCGATCTGAGTATTTTTTTGTTTAACTGCCCTAGGTAAGTAATGTACTATTCTATAAGATAAGATGAGCTCAAGAGTGCGAGGATATCTTGTACCAGCGCCAACGAGTAATGGATTTTCATATAACATTGTCGGCCATCACTGAAGGTCAGCGTACTGTCGGAAGGAACAACACACATTTCATATCAACTGTCAGCGAGACACGCGTCTATCATCATCATCATCATCATTACTTAAGAGCCTTGCTCTTGTCGGTGGAGTAACCGCCACTTTTCTCTGTCCATTGCCAGCCTCTTGACTTCCTCAAATGACTCGACATCAGCTTTATCTTTTATTTGGCTAAAATATGTTAGCCTAGAACTTCCTCTGCCTCACTTGCCTTCAATTTTACCCTCCAGGATGTTTAGGAAGAAACTGTCGTGCCGTATCAGGTGGCCCACCATCTTTCCTCTCCTATTTCTAAGCAAACATCTTTTCTAGATGTTCAATTAATGCTGGGTGTTAGAAATGTTACCAATTTTGATGATCTGATAAACTACATAATCTTATATTAATAAAAGAAAGTTGTGTTAGTTCCTTTGCTTATAACTCCAGAACGGCTGAACAGATTTTCATGATTTTTGATTTGTTGGATTCGTCTTCGCCCCGAATAGCAGAACAACTATTAAAAAATCAAAAAAATATGTTTTTTTTGCATTTTGTACGGCGGAACGAAGTTCGCGGGGTCAGCTAGTAGCTAAATAAAAATACAATGAAATAGGTGCCTGAATGAAAAGTTTTCAGCAAGGTGTGCACAGATAATAGGGGTGTAGACTAAGATTTTTTTACGACCATTTGAACCAGTTTTTGGAGAGGAACAAATGCTTGTATGGGAGCAACTACAATTATACAGGGTGTTTGGTCCATCGTTTGCCAAATTAAAACGGCAGGTAGTTTGGGTCATTTGCTATATCATTTTCGGCATTAATTTTTTTTTTGTGGCATGGTTTTTTTTTAAATATTTTTTTTAATAAATTCTGTACAATTCTAAGGGCCTACGCGTTTCAACTGAATTAAAAAAAAAGGAAGTGGTAGAGCCTACAAATTGTAATGTTTAATGTTGTACGTCTCTATCAAAGTTAAAGTTATTTGCAAGGAACGTCTACTTATTTTTTTATTGACACTCAAAAAAAAATTCTAGGTGCAAAATTTTGTCCTTGGAACAATTTGTTCTGCAATAAAAAAAACGAAATACGATCAAGCTCTTAAAAGTAGCAGATGCAGATGTCTTTGACAAAAACCAAAAGTGTTGGATACTCGTAATCATCAGCTAAATCACCTGATCTTCAGGATCATCTTCATCATTATAATGATAGGTATAGCCAAGAAACCCCGTACTTTAGCTGACGTTTCCTTACATTTAACAAACACAAACCGAAACAGACATTTGACGGTCCCAAGTAAAAGAATCGGATCTGCATAAATGTAATGTGTGTGTGTATGTAATGTAATGTGTGTGTGTATGTGTATGTAATGTAATGTGGGTAATGTGTGCGTATAACTTGGATCTTTTCACGAGAGTGATTGTGAGACGAGAGTGATTGTGATTAGGCACTATCTAGGTATTCCCTCAGGCCAGCCGTCGACCTCATCATCACTTACCATCGGGTGAGATAGTGGTCAAATGCGTACCTACCGATACGTAATAAAAAAAATGATGGTTGGTTTTCAATGTCCAAGTTCATTACAATTCCAAAATTTGAAAGCCACATTCTCAGATTTTCGGTTTTTACGAGACAGCCAAGATGACGAAGATGAAGAAGACTATTAGATTATGATGATCTTACAACACATGACGATGACGTTTACTTAGATTAGATGCTATACTGATTCCCAGGGGGCGTACTTCTCATGCCGATGACATCAATTTGACGTCACGCTGCATATAGAATGATCCCAAATAGTTTTATTGTAATTATTAATCATTAGTCGTCAATCATTTTAATAATGTACAAATTAATTCAAAAGTAATCTATTCACACGTGGAATAATTAATAGGTACCTACTTGATACGTGAAACGTAAATTAAACTATTTGTTTTGTTTTTATACATAAAATTGCAATCAAACTATGCAGCGTGACGTCATTTTTGCTTCAACGGCATGATAAGTACGGGCCCTGGTGGTAAAAATACCATTTAATAAAATGTATGTATAATAACAAAACAAATAGTTTATTTTCGTTTCACGTATCAAGTAGGTACCTATTAATTATTCCACGTGTGAATAGATGATTACTTTTGAAGTAGTTTGTACATGATTAAAATGATTGACGACTAATAATTAATAATTACAATAAAAATATTTGGGATCATCCTATATGCAGCGTGACGTCAAATTGATGTCATTGGCATGAAAAGTACGCCCCCTGCTGATTCCTAACATATGAGTAAAATGACACTCTATGTACTTATACCTGGTCATTTTGTAATTTTATTCTCCTGAATAGTAGCTGTTTTACAAATCAGATCTAACTTTTTTATTCGGGTCAAGAATGTACCTCTAACGCAGACATTTATTTGGCACTGTATGGTATTAAAACACTAATGATATTTTGACCCTAAATGCCAGATTAGATTAGGAATAGGTAGTTTTATGTTGATTGACTATTGAATGGCGCGGGTCGCAAGGTGTCACACCCGAAAAATGATATAAACAGGTCCGAGTCAGTCTGGCTGCCAGACTGACTCGACCTGTTTATATAATTTTTTAGGCCTCTAGAAATTCTAATGTTCTCGCGTAGCCAACGCAAATGTCCCATCTCTTTCGAATCTGAAGAATTAGAACGGGGCGGCCGTGAGCGCGACAAGCGTAGGTGCAGCAACAATACCGAATGACAATTTTAACCGCCAGTCTTGGATAAACGCCAATCAAGCAGTTTTATTTTGATTTAACTAGTCGACCGTTTAAACGCAAGATCGATCCGAATTCCCAAGTAAGCGTTCCACTTTTAAAACGGATTGTTTATTAAAATGTCTGTAGGCGGCCCGCTTGTTGCAGTTTCCCGCCAACATTTCCATCAATAACACTGCGCATGTTACTACCGCACGCATCTGGCTCTTTCCGATCTGAGAAAAGGGAAAGGGAAAGGGGATAACCTAAAAGTTGTGTGGGCATGCGCACTGAAAGCCTTGGTGGTACGATGCGGGTGCCGTGGTCCGATCCCGGGAGTATAAACCGTGGTGGCGTGCTACTGCGGTGCTTTTACAATAAAACACATTAAGTAGACAAATTTTTATTTATGGAAAATACTGTGATCAAATAGCAAGTTTAGTCAAAGTATTTTAAGTAGTAGTTATAAGTAGGATTTATTTTAAACAGTAACTGAAAATAGTACAATCGATCTCACGTGTACATAAACAATTTCTTGTCAGATTGTTCTAGGCTGTTTTATTGGAGAAAATGGGTTTTGCGTAGTGAATTTATAGGACTAGTCCAGTCTTAGTAACCTGGTAAGTACTGAAGCCATAAGCTAAGTAAAGTTTAAGTGAATACAGATCTAGATTTTACCTAGTCCTTGGGTTAGGCAATGATATAACACGGCATGAAAACCGATCCTTGGTTAGTACTAAAATCGATGTCACGCAGATGGTTAAGGAAATGACGGACCGAACGGCATATTCATTAAGTACATTAGTTAGCTGTCAGATATGATTCATGTAATTACATATAATCAGAAGGTGTGTGTGAAGGAAAATCAAAACTAGTTATTTGGAATATTCCACTGAGTAAGCATGCAATATCGTTAAAATTTGCGGAATTAAATTAATTCGCGTTCGCGTTGGTACAGTCGGGCTCATAAGTTGCTGAACACCTAAGTACCCTGTCGTTTTCACTCGTTTGACAACTTCATATGGCAGTTTAACATGACGTTTAATGCGATACGGTACAAAGGTGTTAAGCCTGCACCACACTGGCGTGGCCTGCGGTGGCGGTCAATAGTGAGAGCTAATGACAAGTAAGTATGCTAATGACCGCCGCGGCCAGGCCGCGCCAGTCTGTGAGAGGCCTAGGCCTAGTCCGTACCTACTGCTAATTATTTTTATTAAATCCTAAGGAATGCCATCAGAGGCAGTCAGTTGCATTTATCAATTAAACGATGTTCAACGTGTAAACTTATAAAAATAAAACCTATTTCGATTTCAAGAAAATATTTTATAGCCTGGCTGAATACAATAATTTAAGATAAAAAAACAATAGCCATCAAATGTATTGTCAAAAGTAATGGCGTGGCAAAGCGCGCCTTATCTGACCAGTCAGGGGTATACGAAGCAAACAAAAACACAATCAGTTGCATTTTGTGTAAATGTGAAACGTCCACGCTGGTTTTCAAGGTGAGCAGATTGACCTTTATCAAATCAGGATTTGGTGCAGGTGGCGTACAAGAGTGTTGATTTCTACCAGACTTTACCTACAACTGAATTGAAGCCTTGTTGTCCTTTTAACCCCCGACAAACGTGGGGTGTTATAAGTTTAACAAGTGTACTGTGTGTGTATTCTGTGGCTGGCATCTCCTAGACGGATGAACCGATTTTATTGCGGTTTGTATCGAAAATCTTGTCAGTCGAGATGGTTCTCAGCAATGTTTGTTGTGTCAGCGGTTACACATGCTAAAAAGATATTTTATCCATGAGAGGATGCATGTGCTGAGCCGTGAGGCTTATAGATTGATTATGAATTTATGAATTGATATTTATGAATTGGTTACTAGTACTTCATTATTTACCATATCCTTGTCCCGGTTGCACCCTAAATTAAGGTTCCCGGAATCCACCTGATATGTACATAATGTAGTTTATTTAACACTTGTTGAGATTACATTATCGTTTTTTGAAATTAGGTAATACATAGGTATTTCTACGTATTCCCAAAGGGGATAGTAGGTAGTTCTAGGTTTACAGATGGAGCATTTGATATTGCATTTTAGAAAATTAATATAACTTAATATTGATCTACAAATCTACATAATATATAATAATCTATGTTTTACAGAAAAATTAATGATAAGAATCGATTCCTTTATAATAATAATAAACCATTTGTTTCAGGTATCTAAGGCCCACAGTTACAAATACCTTAAAGACTAACATACATGTACTTAATACAATTATATAAATAAAAAACTAACAAAACTAACTGTGACACCGTGGCTCCGTTGCGTTGTCAAATCTGGGTGTAGAAATTTTTATGTGTCTATTTGTTTGAAAACTAAGATCTTACTTAAGAACTTATAAGAGTGCCACATTATACGTGTAGTTAGTGTCGTCACGCCCTCATTTAAGTGTACGCATTTATGCTATACGCGTGATAAAGCAATAGATAAATGTATCGCTCACGTTAACCTCCCAGTCGGCTCCGGCCGCCTAGTGCGATAGTATATTTTGACAGTGTTTCGCAGTGTTTTATGTTGTATTTATAACTGAAAGTGTTTACATGATTCGTTTTTTAAAGGTACCACGAGCGGTTCAACGTTGAATGAGCCCGGTCCTGCATGATGTCAAAATGTAAGTGTTCATATTTTATAAAAAGATGTGGTATACTTAGCAATAACAGTGTAATTTACGCTACTAATTTTATTTACGATCTGATTTATTTGCCATACCTACTGTGTTTTCATCATTAATTTTCAGTGTCAGTTTCTAACGCCGAAACCTCTGTATTAGGTAGTACCTAAATGATAAACATTAATATTACGCGCTCAACGATATCAATAACAAAACGTTACACAATACAACAACAACATTTGTTTGCACACTTCTCGTGACCCGCATATAGTTTCATAGCTTTATGTTATAGTGATGTACCTACTTACTTCAAATACCTATTATATAATCTGTGTTTTTATGCAAAACTTCGTCCTATTAGATTCTAAGAGTAGGTATTTGTACTGCATTGTATGTCAAGGCCCGATCTTGTGGGGACCTTTTGGACCAAAATGTCGGATCAAATATTTTATTACTAAGCACATTTTTTACATAGGAACCTGTTTGCCGACATGGGGTCTTGTGGATCTTTATAGAATTATTATAGAACATTTGGTTCTTATTGTGCATTAGCCACGTATCGATTTCTCATACATTTAGGAAACTATATGCCTATTTTATGCTCATCCATGTCTGTCAATGTTTATGTACGACTGTTTGTTTCTCAATAATAAAAAAAAAACCAATGTTACTTTTTGAACGAGGGAGCGAATCGAACGAAGTTGTCTGCTTCAACTTGGGCCAAAAAAATATATCCGTCTGTGCGGCTGTTCTCCTCTACAGGTTACATTTCCCAACCGATTCTCTTGAAATTTGGTAAGCAGGTTCAAGAATTAGGTATATAAAAGTAGATACGAATGATCGAAATAAAAAAATAATCAAATAATTTACTTTAAAAACAAAGTTTTAACCGACGAAAAATGAATCAACCCCTTTTTTCCTACCCTCAAGGTTGGTTTTTTTTCCAAATTTATATGGGACCAACTTCGGGGTATACCCTTTCCAATAAAAAAAGAATTATCAAAATCGAACTACTCTGTAAAAAGTTATGCGTGTTCAATAAAAAAAAAATATATATATACGCGTCGACTTGAGAACCTCCTCCGTTTTTTTCGTCGGTTGAAAAAAGACGGTCATCTCAAATCTCAAGTTCTACAGCTCAAAGAGCCACTAGTACCTAAATGTCCTGGGCAAATAAACAAATATGCTTTGAAACTTGTCGAGTTTTAAGCTGTAGGTAGGTACAACGCTAGCATTTGATTTAAGTAGTATTCTTTTACTAATCGTCTGACTGAAGACAATCATCAGATCATCACATACCTAATGTAGTAGTTTATGTGACTGCACTATCGAGCCAACTGAATCATGACCCACAATAGAACCTTGTTACAGTTAACGAACATACGCACGATCACATGACGTTAATACGTCAGTTAATTGTGACAAGGTTCCATGGTGGGTCATGATGCAGTTGGTTCGATAGTACATAACGCCTAATTATGTACAGTTACATACACTACTTTATCTGCCCACATATTATAAATCCTCAATGATGTGTTCGGGAACCATTAGAATAACTGCCATTGCACCGCCATGGCCGAATAGATTTCAAATCATGACCAACTAGATTTCCATAATAACATCGAAATCGATATTCGATGTTTTATGATTTTTCATACATACATTATACTTAATAAAACGCTGATGTTACTTTACCTACTGGTTGCAATAATGGTGGAATATATGGTTTCCGAACGCATTATAGAGGATTTATGATATGGCTGTAGATAAAATATTATAACTACTAGCTTCCGCCCGCGACTTAGTCTGCGTAGACCCGCGATAAAAACTATCCTATATTTTAATCCAGGCCCCGTAGCATGGATGGCCTTATCACGCGACAAGTGACAGGATAGAGCATCCGTCCCTGGCTGACACCGTTCGATAGAACGAGACGACGCGCTTATCCTATCACTTATCGCGTGATATCCATGCTACGGGGCCAGGCTATAAACTCAGACCAAGAAAAAAGTATAGATGGAGTATGACGAACGACCCAGTGAAGCCGGTTTTCAACCAAGCCAAATAAGTTTAGCACACGCTCACGCACACAAAAGCGAATTAAATTGCATAAAACACGAAATAAGTGGTCTTGACAGCATTGTCACACACACGTGCTGAAGAGTTTTGTAGGTATATGTGTGTGCGTGAGCGTGTGCTAAACTTATTTGGCTTTGTTGAAAACCGGCTGCACTAGGTTGTTCGTAATGCTCTGTCTATCTTTTTTCTTGGTCTGACGTTATAAACAGTCTTCGTGCAAAATTTCATCCAAATCGGTTGAGCCGTTTAAGCGCGTGATTGAGTAACAAACATCTAAACATCAAAACATCTAATGCAAACTTTCGCATTTATAATACTAGTAGGATAACATATTTTAGAAGTAGTATTCACAGGCCATACCGGCTACTTTACTCTAATGGGGAATGGATGAACATTTTAAAAGTGCCTGATTATTTTTGTGGTGATAGGAATAACGTTCCTTAGCACCAGAAAAGGTTGCAGACTTTTCAGCTGCCTTAATTATTTTTGAAAAATATAAACAATTTTCTCACTTACGTTTTCGGTTTAGGACGGCGAATGAGACCCTTTCCTCGATCCGTCTCATATTAAAAAAAAAATTAAATATCTGACCCTGGCAATGACAAATATAGCTGCTGCAGCTGTCAATATCATTGCCAGTTTCAGTTTACCACGGATTTTCAAGATACTTTCTTGTAATATGAGACGGATCAAGCAAAGGGTCTTATTCGCCGTCCTAAACCCAAAACCTAAGTACTGAAACTGTTTATATTTTTCAAATATACTCGTAATTGTCACAGCTGAAAATTGTAGAACTTTTTTCTGGTGCTAAGGTTATTCCTATCACCAAAAAAATAATCAGGCACTTCTAAAATATTCATCCAATCCCAATTCTCCTTAGCAACATGGATCCGATTATCCTTATCGTTGGGTTTTATTCTATTTTATAGGAAGGTAACTATGTGTAGGTATATATCCTTGTTTCCGCATATTCGCAATCAAGAATTATTTATGAACATGCAGTAACAACATATTTACGTAATAAATGTACCTAATATCATGTTAGGGATATTGTCGACGTGTTTAGCAATCCAATTCAAGGTTTTTTGCCATACGATAGGTTTATGATTGTTACCTACAATTTTAATGCGCAACCTTATCATTTCGATCGCAGCAGCACAAATGATTTTTAGGTACATAGCCTAGATATTTACACAAAATTGCCTTTTGCTTTTGTTCCTGACTGAGCAAGCTAAACATTGTTTTCGTAGTTTTTATGTCGTACCTACAGTCAGCAGCAGAAGTTGCTACGCAAGATAACACGCTCAAAATAATCTAGACAGTCCTTATCCTCTTGACATTAGAGTAGTGTGTAGGTCATTTTGAGCGCTTGACCAGCGTAGCTACGTTTGCTGCTGACTGTAGGTAAGGTAAACGTCCGAGTGCTCGACGCTGTACTAGTATATGGCAGGGGCACTCTATGTCAAAGTGACATGGCTTAAATTTGAATGAACAAAAATCCTGTTAGTTCGAATTCAACCCATATTGCTTTGACATAAAGTCCCGAGAGTACTAGTACCGAGTTGAGCACTCGGGCGTTTACCTTATAGCTGTTTAAATATTATCAATGATGTAGCGGAATTGGAACAGCAGACGTTTCACGTGTCATTGGTGCAATGCGGGCAAAAGAGCAATATGGGCCATGGCAAATCTCCTTCCGGCAAGCTGTTACATTATTATTCACAGTTTTCTAGAGCTTCATATTAAATCAGTTTGATGCTTGCTTCGAAGCGCTCTGTTTTTCTATTATATGTACTATTTCTGGTGAGCAATAAAGAATATTTGTATTGCATTGTATACTAGCGACCCGCCTCGGCTTCGCACGGATTTATATGTATGCAAATAATAATAACATGCATGTATTATAAATACATATAAACATTCCTCTTGAATCACGATATTAAAAAAAACGGCATCAAAATCCGTTCCGTTTCTAAGCATACATAGGGACAGACAGACAGACAGCGGGAAGCGACTTTGTTTTATACTATGTAGTGATGAGGCTTAACCGGGTATAGAAAATATTTTTTTTCTCAACACATTTGCGAGGAAAAAATACTTTTCATAAAATGAACATGTTACAGGCTCCTAAGTTGTTTCCTTTAGTTATTGATGACAACAGGTTTTTACTCACATTACTCACATACATTTGTACATCTCCAAGAATGTACAGTGGCGTCAATTATATTTATCACTTTTCTATTCACTACGAGTCAACATTTTTAACAATAACCAACCACGCATCATCAATGTTTACAAATATTTGTGAAATGACCTATAATGGCGCGCAACTATTTTTTTTCGTGAATTTCGCGCAGTGCGCCCGCAGCGAGGCTTAGATGAAATCTCTAAACAGCCAATACAAAATAAAATAAATATTTTCTTATTCAATATAAATTCATGTAAAATGTTATCAAAAGTAAATAGTTTTACTAAATGAAACGTTTATATATTTTTTCCAACAAGAAATAATCAATTAATCCACAAGAAGGATTTAATTTGTTTAGTCGAGTAAGAATCCATTTGCCGGGAATTAAAAACAAACCTGTATAACCCGGTCAATTTAAGAATGCGCCGAGTCCATACATACACCTTGCTGCAATTGCGAGTGTCGTAATGTTATTAAACACGCGTGTTTAATACCCAGGATTATTAGCCCAAAAGCGGCACAATAAGAGGCATGTTACGAGCAAATGTGTTGAAAAAGTATTTGTATCGATTCAAAACTAGTCAATAATCGATGAAAACTTCGGGTAGCCCCTTATGGGAAAAGGAAGGTCGTATATAAAATACTAGCTTCTACCTGCGACATTGTCCGCGTGAACCTCGTTTATGAATACCGTACCCCCATACAAACTTTGGTTCCCCATTTCATCTCCGCGGATGACGAACGGGATAAATAATATCCTTCCCCGGGATACAAAATACCTTAATATCAACGTTCATCTTAATCGGATCTGTAGTTTAAGCTTGAAAAACCGGCCAAGTGCGAGTCGGACTCGCGCACGAAGGGTTCCGTACCATTATCAATAAAAATATTTATTTTATTTAGTTTTTAGTATTTGTTGTTATAGCGGCAACAGAAATACATCATCTGTGAAAATTTCAACTGGAACTATCACGGTATCAGTGAGATACAGCCTGGTGACAGACAGACGTATGGACGGACGGACGGACGGACAGCGGAGTCTTAGTAATAGGGGGACTTACTCTTTGAGTCTGTTTTACTTCTTTTACTATTTGAGTACGGAACCCTAAAACAGAATAAAATCAATATTTAAGGGGGCTCCCAAACAACAAACGTGTTTTTTTGCCGTTTTTTTAGATAATGGTACGGAACCCTTCGTGCGCGAGTCGGACTTGCACTTGGCCGGTTTTGTTTCAGTATTTGTTGTTAAAAGCGGCAACAGAAATACATCATCAGTGAACATTTCAACTGTCTAACTATCACGGTTCATGAGATACAGCCTGGTGACAGATGGACAGACAGACAGACGGACGGACGGCGGAGTCTTAGTAATAGGGTCCCGTTTTACCCTTTGGGTACGGAACCCTAAAAACATCGCAAGTTAAGAGCCGCTAGTATTATTTGATACGAACTCTTTGCAATTTACTCAATCCTACACAGTATAGTATAGTCATACGCGTTAACGAGGGGACAGAAATGTCATTGATTATTAAATTGGGGTTGGTAGGAATAAGCAAGTTCGGACGGGGGAAAACGGGGTGTGATTACGTGGAATAGGGGTGACTGAGCAGTGTTGATTATTTGTTGTGCGAGTTTTTACATTAATACGCACCTATAATTATCATTAGTTTAAAGCATGACGTTATTTTATCAGGCATTTTAACCATGTTGCTTTGTTGGAATATTCCATGTACGTAAGATATATTTCAATATCCCAGTAATAACTACTTACTTAATTTAAAATGAATATCAGCCGAGAAATTAAAAAAATCTGTGCCTATTGTAGAAATTTTAGGTCAAAATATTGAGAAATAGTACATTGTATAACGAGGGGCGTAAGTGGAATATTGCAAACAAGAGTCTATCAGAAGCCCGGCGCAGAAGGCGGAGGGCTTTTGATGACTCGAGTTTGCAATATTCTTACGCCCGTGTTTGTTATATCGATACCTGCAGACTCAAAGGGCGTAACAGCCTGTTGTTGTAATGGCTGTTACGCCCTTTGAGTCTGCAGGTATCGATATGTTAAATGTTTTTCATCACATTTGCGAGGAAATAAATAACTTAAAAGACAGAAAAATCTATGTTTCATACAAGCGCACCAATCAAAAATTGACGAAATTGATAGCTTCACTTCAGATCAGTGCGAGTGGAGCGTGCAGCTTCAATATTTCAACCAATCACAGAGCAGCGTTCTTGCAGCGCATGGCCTACTAGATTTTTTTCAACCAATCACAGAGCAGTATTCTTGTAGCGGCCAATAGATTTACTTAAACCAATCAGATCACACACAAACTCATTACTCCCTCCGGAACTGTAAAATATCATTACTCCCGGCGGGAACAATTTAGGCCATTGCCCTTCTGTATACAGGCATGGAATAACGCCATTTATGAGCAAGTGTGATGAAAATGCAATTATAGTTTGCTAACCCATCGGCCACAACACATTTCAACCCGATTCCCATAGTTACATCTTCTGACAACCACGGGAAGGAAAGGGCTGGTGCGATTGTAACCCGCCCCTATAGGTAGGGGGGAAAACTATGCCCGGACAATATTAAGTAGACTTACTTGAGATTATATGAGTTGGCCAAATTGCATCAAAGTAGTCCATTCAAAAAGCAACTATAATTTCAAAGTTAGAAGATTCCAATTGCAGTGTCAGTATTATAAACAGTCAGCCACATTAAATAATTTCAACCATACATCGCTCTTTTTTGCTGGGCGTACTAGCTGTCGTGACAATGACTGGTTCAACTGACATTTTTGCTGACCGTACTAGCTGTCGTGACAGTGGCTGGTTCAACTGACATTTTTGCTGGGCGTACTAGCTGTCGTGACAGTGGCTGGTTCAACTGACATTTTTGCTGGGCGTACTAGCTGTCGTGACAGTGGCTTGTTCAACTGACATTTTTGCTGAGCGTACTAGCTGTCGTTACAGTAGCTGGTTCAACTGACATTTTTGCTGGGCGTACTAGGTGTCGTGACCGCTCGTTCCCTAAACATCAGAACTGCTAAACACTATGTTGCCGATTTACCCGATTCCAGAAATATTGAATTCCCATAATACCAGTCATTTTTTTTACCGTGTTTCTTTTAAGTATATCGGATTGCCAAAGCAACTATTTCTCAAAACACCATGTTCCCTTTAAACCAGAATTTCCATATTGGTTCCCATTTCCATTGTGATTTCGAAATTTGATGTTTTGGGTATACCTAAGGTTTAATTTAATAGGGAACATGTTGTATTGAGAACATGGTATTTTATAAAAGTGATAAAAGGAACATGTCGGCCATTCGATATTTTGCAATAAATGTTTTATGGGAACGAGCGGTCGTGACAGTGGCTGGTTCAACTGAAATTGAATAACTACATACTCATTATCAATGGAAAGCCTTTCTGAAATATTATTTGTTCTTTTGGAATTGAATGATTCAATTATACCTTAAAGACAGTGCCACTGTATTCGTATGACGGATGAAACGCTTCGTTGTCATACTAGTGCATCTATTTCCTTTCTCGAGGGCAGAAGTAGGTCGAGGTCACTGTATTGCAATGTCATCGCATTGTTAATGTACCTAATGTACCCGCATTATTGGAAATATTTACTTGATACATCCTTTAACAGTAACGGTATTGCCCTTTTAGTGAATGTACTGACAATCTATGATACGTTTACATTGAAGGTTCCTAGTTAGAACTAAGTAACCTATTCACTAGGATATTGTTTGAGGAGCAATTTTATTGAACCCTCAATTGCTTCTCTAACAATTTCTTAGTGAATTTGTAGCTAGAATACCCTAGCATCTTTCTATCTTTCAAATGGTTAATGTAATACTCCTACCGTAAAACTCGTACAATTCCTCGTTTCCTCGTGCTTGCTAAAGCTATTTCCCTGACGTTAAAATTCATATTTAGAATCTTAATTAAAAACCATTTATATAAATACCTACTACACCGTTAAGGTATTGTAAAATACTTACCCCCTAATTCCTGTAATAATGTATTTATTTATTTGAGTCAGGCAACAAACGCCCATATTAGACATGCCTTACAAACTAACATAGATACATAAATATAAACCTATATTTTTTGTCTTGCCCTTTTTCTTATTTTCCTCGCTGTAGTGAGGTGAAAAGTTTTGTGTTGTACACGGGTGAAAAGTTATTTTACATCTCGTGTGTTGAAAAACTCGCAGGTAAAATACAACTTCCCCCCTTGTATAACAAATAACTATTAAAACTAAAAAAACATAGGTACTACTAGTATTACTGCGATGTGTTACGCAATGTCGTGGTGTCAGGTAACCATCCGCGAAAACGCCGGTACTAGACTCCCTTGGGCCAAAATTCTTCCTTACTGAAGGAATTCTTATACAGATTGCTCTTTATTCCGTTCAGTCAAAACTAACTGTTATACCTGAATACAATGTTGGTTTTATAAAAAGAAATTCAATAAAATTGCCTGTCGTCAAGGCACAAGGGCGCTGAATATTGTATGAAAAGATCAATAAAACTGTGATTAAATAGACCTACCTGATGGGACCAGCTGTCGTGCTACATCACGAGGGCTGATGTAATATTTATGATGCCTTGACCACGACCATCGTGATGTGACTTAGACGTCTATCTAATGTACATAAATGATTAAGATAAAATGTTAATTGCTTCTAGATTTCTCTAGCAACAACTAACGATGTTTGCTAGAGAAATCTAGGAGCGAGTAACAATGTAAACAACAAAATACTTAAGTAACCTCCATGTATGTGCGGGACGACCCCTCAAACCATGGCACATATGCTGTCTTGTCCGGCGTGCCCGTACACATGCTCCACACAAGACCTCCGGGACGCGTCAGATAGGGCTTTAGCAGTCGCTAGTTTCTGGTCCCGCACAATCTAAACCCAGGAAATAGGGAACCATCGACACGAGAAGAAGAAGTAACCTCCATTTTGATAATGAACGGTAGAATTGAAAAGTGTATGACGTGTTTTACGGGGAGAGTCAGATTGCCTAGCACTAGTGGAGCAATTTGTGAGGTTGCACGTTTCCAGTAGTCCCACGAATGGCTCTTAGACCTCGGACGCCCGCTTTTGGCAGTGCCTCCGGCTCGCACTGTGTCGCACGGGAACTCGCCGCACCTCCGTGCGCTGACGCTGCTGAATGCCCTGTTGGTGTCCACACCCGAGTGTGATCTGCTTACGTGGCGATGGACGGCTGTGTGTAGGGAGTGCCTAAAGTTTTGCGAGATGAAGAATGATAGGCCTTCTAGTACTTATTCGCAGTTGATTATTATTATTGTTTTGTTCCTTTAATTATATGTTTCGTTTCACAGTGTATTAGACTTAAGTAAATATGTAATGCTTGTGTATATATATTTAAATATAATAAATAAATAAATAATAAATAAATGACAACAGTGAAAATAAATTTCCCCCAGGGCGGCCAAGGCCCCCGGAGGTTATCCCATAGCAAGGAAACAAAAAAATATAAATGTTTCACTTATGTTTGCTATTTTAATATTTTTGATGTCACGAGCAAAGCAAGTAAGCCCTACTAATTCCATGAGTACTAAGCTAACGGAGCGTTTTTGACATTTCATAAAAAAAAGCTGATTTGAATTTTGTCAAATACCGTATAGTGTACGTCAAGCAAGGGTAACGCTAGCGGTCATCTGAGTTGGTTCCATCACCTTTTTTGTATGCAATTAAAACAATTGTTTGACGTTCGCTAGTTGCCATGGTTATACCTACGTCTCTAGGGCCATTTTATATATAATTGTGATTATATTGGTTTTAATCCAAATGAAGGGTTGGCATATTCTAACCCCGTTTTTTATTGAACCATCTTCTATACCCTACAGGGGTCGGCAACCTTTTAGCAACCAAGGGCCACATAGAAGCCATCAAAATTTACGCGGGTCGCACTTCTTAATTATTTGTGACTTAATCAGGCAATTGCAAAATTCTGAATTCAACGACCTTTACGTACAAAACAGCCAAGGAGGCTTGCGGGCCGCAGGTAAGGGTCTCGCGGGCCGCCATTTTTAGACTCAAAAATATAAGTATTAATGCACTTAATGATCGAAATAAGCAAAACGAGTACTTACTTACAATATCAACGGCCTCCGTAGCCCAGTTGGTAGTGACTCTGCCTACGAAGCTGGAGGTACCGCGTTCGAATCCCGGTCAGGGCATTTATTTGTGCGTTTATCACGAATATTTGTTTCTGAGTTATGGATGTTACATATGTATGTAAGTATCTATATGTATTTATTTATTGTATATATCGTCGCCTAGTACCCACAACACAAGCCTTATTGAGCTTACCGTGGGCCTAGGATGATTTGTGTAAGATTGTCCCGTAATATTTATTTATTTATTTATTTATTTCCCTCCGACATCCTAATAGATAAACGAAGAGACGTAGACAATTTTTAACGGAAATAAGCATGTTAGAAGTTCATATTGTAAGTAATTTTTTTTCTGAGAATCTCTGTCATGTTGTCAGTTAGCCAGGAGACAGGCTAACTGACAGAATAACAGTAAGAAATAATATTGTCCCAATTATAACTCTATCCTCTGTCGCCAGGTTGGAGGAAACCCTCCATTACTTTGGTTGATACTTTTTCCCTCAACTTAGTAATTCCTCCTAACCGCCTTCCCTGGTCTAAAGGTCTAAACGCAGGCGACTGCTTGCAACATTGTATAGGTACGGTCAACCAATTTGATTCCTAGGCCATCATAGAACCTTGTCGTTGTAAATGCCATGTCAGTACGGGTTACTAGGATTATTGCGCTGCTATGTAGCAGTTAAAATGACAGGGTTCTACGGTGGCCTGGGAATCAAATTGGTTGACTGTACGCGAACCAATGGTAACGCGAGATGAAGCAATCGTCTGTGTTGTTTACTTGTTCTATCGCCTTTTATATAATTAATGCAATGGGGAATGGATGAAAATTTTAGAAGCGCCTGATAATTTTTTTGGTGTTCGGAATAACCTTCCACCAGAAAAAAATTGCAGAATTTTCAGGTGTGTCAATTATTTTTGAAAAATATAAATAGTTTCCTCAGTTACGTTTTGGGTTTAGGACGGCGAATGAGACATTTTCCTTGATTCGTCTCATATTACAAAAAATATCTTAAAAATCCGTGGTAAACTGACACTGGCAATGATATTGACAGCTGAAGCAGCTATATTTGTCATTGCCAGGGTCAGATATTCAAAATATTTTTTGTAATATGAGACGAATCAAGGAAAGTTTCTCATTCGCCGTCCTAAACCCAAAACGTAAGTGAGTAAACTGTTTATATTTTTCAAAAATAATTGACGCACCTGAATAGTCTGCAATTTTTTCTGGTGTTAAGGAAGGTTATTCCTAACACCAAAAAAAAAATCAGGCACTTTTAAAATTTTCATCCATTCCCCATTGTAATTCTATCCTTGCCTCAACGCGCCAGTGGTAATCCTCCATTACATTGGTTGACAATAGAGTCCCGCTTACTCCTTTTAAATTAGTTATTATTCCTGACCTAAACGCAGGCTGCCTGCATCGTGTACGGTATCCCCTTGGATCGCATAATGGTTTTTAGACTAATGCAGTTTCGCATAATTGGTTTGGCATAATTATTTGTGGCATAATAGTACTTTCGCATAGTAATATTTTGGCCTACTGTTTTTCTGGCATACTACGCTATTAGCATAATTTTAGCTAGACTAATGTTTATTGGCCGAATGTACATTAGGCATACTATTGTTTGGGCTAATAATTAGTTGGTATATCTGTCATTTTCCATAATATCAGTTGTCTAAATGAATGAAGCTGGTCAAAATACCTAAAATGATATTATTAGTTTTTCCGCTATTTTATAAAAAAAAAAATCTCGAAGACGAAAGCGGGAGCAAAGCTGGGTGGACATCAAATATTTATTTGGCAAAACCGACTCGGATCGCGGATAGGTTAGAAGACGGAAGCGGGAGCAAAGCTCCCGCTTTCGTCTTCGAGGTTATTTTTTTTATAAAAGAACGGAAAAACCTTTTATTAAAACTTACTACTAATGACAATTAGGCAATTTACTACTTAGTAAACTATAGGCTAAAATCACTAAAATCTAAATTTTTCGATTTTAGGGATTTTGAACGTAGGTTATTCAACGTTAGTTTTTTTTTAATTTTAGACATTGTGATACGTACCTACCCCTTTCAATATGATAATAGCGTTATGCATTTTGATATGATGTCAATTGATTATTATGGGTATTCATGTTTATGCTTTTTGTTATTAGTTTTAATGAGGGTTATGCTTTCTGTATTTATGCTTTTTAATATTATGCATAAAAAATTATGCGAAATGTGACTTATGCATATCTTATTTTCGGCGTAAAGTAATTATGCGTAACTTTATTAGTATTAATGATTTTATGCCTCTCAATAGTAAACCATCGTGTACTGCAGTCAAGTGTAAAAATATGGGTGCATACAACATACCCATAAATATGTCACATCGCTCTTATGTCACCGGATTAAGGTTTCGGTACATATTTATGAGAGGATTAAATAAATCGATACATATTTTTGCACTCGACTGTACGCAAGGGTAACGAGATGAGCGGTCGTTGCACCCGATCGTTTTGGGTCAGTGCGACCACCGGGTTTGTGTGTCAGAGCGGCCGGATCCGCCGTCGGCACCGTATCATGCACTTATAATGCTAGTCTGTATCATGCACTTATAATACTAGTCTGTGAGAGCGGAACACGCAAACTTGACTTTTATTTAAAAAAAAAAGCGAAAAGCTGCATCGACAGAGAAACTAAGAAGATAAGTAGATAAAATTATTGAATCTTGAGCCGGTTCAAATATTGACGAGAATCGGTTGGGAAATGCGACTTGTAGAGGAGAACAGCCGGACATCCCGACATCCATCAGACATAATCCGAAAGAATTTTTGCCCAAGCTGAAAAGGAGAACTTCGTTTGATTAACAGGAGTGCTTGGTTAGTGGTTATACAGGGCCCGTAACTTTCATGCCGATGACATCAATTCATCACGCTGCATATAGGATGATCCCAAATAGTTTTATTGTAATTATTAATCATTAGTCGTTAATCATTTTCAACCGACGAAAAAAACGGAGGAGGTTCTCAAGTCGACGCGTATATATATATTTTTTTATGTATGACCACGCATTACTTTTTACAGAGTTGTTCGATTTTGATAATACTTTTTTTATTGGAATACCCCAAAGTTGGTCCCATATACATTTGGAAAAAAAAACCAACCTTAAGGGTAGGAAAATAGGGGATGATTGATTTTTCGTCAGTTAAAACTTTGTTTCTAAAGTAAATTATTATAATCATGTACAAATTACTTCAAAAGTAACCTAGACGTGGCGTGGAATAATTAATAGGTACCTTCTTGATACGTGCAATGAAACGTAAATTAAACTATTTGTTTTGTTTTTATACATACTTGTACAATTGCAATCATACTCTATGCAGCGGGACGTCATGTTTGCGTCAACGGCGTGATAAGTACGGGGCTACGGGCCCTGGTGGTAACAATAACATTTAATAAAATGTATGTATGAAAACAAAACAAATAGTTTAATTTACGTTTCACGTAACAAGCTACCTATTAATTATTCCACGTGTGAATAGATAACTTTTGAAGTAATTTGTACATGATTAAAATTATTGACGTCAAATGAATGTCATCGGCATGAAAGTTACGGGCCCTGGTGATTAACCCTTTGACCATCATTTTTTTAAAGCAATGAATCGAGAACTTTAACGATACGCACAGCATGAATGATTTTTTTATGATTTTTGAGAAAGAGAAATGTATATATTATTGCAGGGTTTCCGAATTATGAGACGGCAATATGTTTGCCGCTATCAGCCAAGGGCATTAAGTGACAAGACCGTCATGTCAGTTTGCCGGGGGAACTACGGGTGGCACGACGTATCTAAAATAAATAAATTAAAAACCAATAGATGATAAGAAATAATTACCTAACCTGCGAGTTAAGCAACAACAATATATTATATTATAAGATTGCACGCACGAACAATCAACACTTTTTTTGCGAGATTTTTTTACTTCCGTTGTCATTTCTAACTAACACGGCTAATTCAGCAATAAAGGTAAAAGGCAAATTTGAAGTATTGAATTAAGCTATTGCTCCATATATAAATCAATAACAATTGTAGCCTAACCCACCCTTTCCTTTAATAAACACCAGACACTTAACGGATAGTGGCAAATATATTGCCGTCTTCATTTTTTAAAATTATCAAATAACAGATTTTTTTTCTTTAAACTTTATATCGCCAATCTTGTCTCTGAAAGTAGAGAATTGTGACTATCGGATAAATCCAGCAAACAAAATTTTATTTACAAACATTTTTGTTCAATTGTAAGGAATAGTTAAAAATCTAAGTTCAGGCCTAAGAATCATCATTTAACATGGGTTGGAATAACGTTTATCTGTTATTCTTTTTTTCGTAAATTGGTACGAGTATGTTCTCTTATGCGAACCAAAAGTTATATTAACTAACAACACGTTTCATTGAGAAAAAGATAAAATATCTGAGTCGTATGACGGCAAATATCTTGCCGTTACCCACTAAAGGGTTAATCGAATCGGAAACGCATCACCCCGTCGATACAAATTCGAGGTCCGGATTTTGACTGTTACCTACCTGTTCCAAAAATCTTATTTTTTAACCCATTTTTAACCAACTTTAAAAAAGTAGGAGGTTCTCAAATCGTCGGAACCTTTTATTTTTAAGTAGACCAGGTACATAGCTAACATAGCAAAACATAGGTATCCCGATTAATCGAAGAGGCCTGAACCGATTTGGAAAATTATGCTTTTTTTGAAAGGGTATCCTGCCCCGATAGTTGGTCCCATGGTCACCAGGTCAGGATGTGATGACGGGATCCTGGAGAAATAGAGGGAACTCTTCTAATTTTATAAGGCAGTCTTGACGCGATGTGGGTACACTGGGTACTGATATTTATCACGTTGGTTAAAACTTTGTTTTTGAAGTAAATTCATACGCAGAAATGAAGAGCCTGTCTGTTTGTTTTTGGACACTGGATTTTAGTACTACTTGTAGTACTTGGACTTGCGCATGCGTTTCAGAGCTCACTCCCGGTATATATATGAAATCAATGGTGCCTTTATTTCATATAGGTAGTGCAACGTTCTTCGGTGACTATCGTTTGTGATAGCATAATAAAATCTTTACTATTACAGTATTCTCCATCTGCATGACAGTTTACACTTGTATTGTGTTACTGGACACAAAATTGGTGTTACGGTTAACACAAAAGTAACACAAAAGCGCCAAATATATAACACAAAAGCGAACGGTTTTTACGAACGTTTTAGTTTACAAAACCAAATTAAGTTAAAGTAGACGCAAATGTTTAAACATAAACGCATATTATTATACTAAAGTGAACTTCTGCAACGCTTCCCTTACTTGAGAAATAAGTAAACACAAATTTTGACGAAAACGGCTTTCTCACTTCTGACGTTTGTCTGACTTACAGTGTAGCTGTGCCAAAATACGTTAGTCCCTAGTTTTCTGTTAAAATTTAGTGGTAATTATGTGTAACATAAAACTTTGTGTCACTAAAGCCAAAACACTGACCACTAATCTAAACATCTATTCTTATTCTTATACTTCTTATTCTTAAACACCGTTCTTGTATCTAACACAAAGCAGATAACTTAGAATAAATTGATGCTCAAGATTTGACTTGCTTGGCTAGTTTTTACATACCAGATATCTGATATTTGGCTAATCAACTTATCATCTTTAAGTCATACCTAAGTAACTGTTTATATATTGTAAGGAAATATCTTTCTCTTCTAAATATTTGGCTTGCTAGTAAAAACTAGCCAAGTCAAGTCATGGGCATCAATTTATCCTAATTTATCTACTTTGTATAAATAATTCAAGTGTTCAAATTTAAGAAGTCATACTTTTATATAAGTAGCAAACATTGTTGTAGTAGAAAAAATCAGAAATCGTGTATTCTTAAGAATATATTTTATTTTTGGATTAACTACCTACTGAACTTGGCACCCATTTAGATATCAATTCTTTTGTCGGCGAAGTTGACAACCACGCATATTCTTAATAGGTATTGAACATTTTCACATTGATGTTTTTGGTGGGATACACATTTCTCAAAGATCTTTGTAAACAGATCACTTAAGAGATTATATTATCAATATTATCATACATTGTTCAACATTACAAAATTGTACTCGCTTCCTTTAAATTTCGTTAAAATATTTCCTCTTTTCATAAAGAATGTACCCCTGTAACGGTTATTCTTGTAGCAGCAGTAAAAGAATTCATACATTTGCGACCTCAACTAGTTTTTGCGAACGAGATGACAAACCAAAACTCGAGAAGCGGTCGTCGACCCCTCCGCACCACATAATATTATGATTCGATAGATAACTGTAATGATATATATTTTTTATAGCCAATGAATTGAGGTTATGCATTTGACTCGTAATCACGCATGTCGTTTACTCGTCCGATTAGTTTTTTGCGTTCGCTTATATGATTGTAGTAACGGTCTTATTTAACAACTGAGTGTAACTGTTTTTCGACCTTTTATTTTGTACAATCAGTTTAGTTCAAATCCAGCGAAACTAGGATTAGATTATCTAGGACTCTCATAATAACATGCTGCGTTAAATACGTGTTCAAACGTTTTTAGTGCCTGGTTATTTCGAACAATGTCTGGTCAAATAAAACTTCTGCAATATTATTGATGCATCACATATAGAGTAGTATTTTTCCCTGCCAAGTGTTTAATACAATGACATAATATTTGGAATTCACCTGTGGTACGTTTATGTAAACGTTTGTAAAAAATGTTGTGATATTGAGCGATGAACTTTTCCAAAAATAAACCAGGCACTAAAACGATGCTTGATATATTAAATATGGCAATTAAAAAGTTAATTACGACCACGAAACAATGGTCAGTTTTTGTACAATTGCCTCGGATATGGGTCAAAAGCATCACATAACTGCGCGTGACACAATACGAGTCGGGTTCAGATCGTTGGCATCGAGTCGGGCCCAAAGAATGTATAAGTGCAGTGCAGACAGGCGGCATGTCGGTAATGTGGTAATTGACAGGCAAATTGATTTATGCTTGTGAGACTGTGTGTGTGTGTAAGTATTGGCTATCTAAATAACTTTGGTGACACGGATACGGCATTCGTTTGAACACGTGACACCAACGACAATTGCAGCACTCTTACTTACTTAGACAAATACGAGTATATCATAGTATAATACACCGGCCTGCAAAAGATGGTATAACAGTTTTAGTTATCGTCACGTTTATGAGTGTTATACCTTCTTTTGCAGGCCAGTATATATTAAAGCGATTGCTCCCGAGGTCGTAAAAAACAAAAAAAAATACTCCAAAGAAACAATTGTATACATTTTATCTATGATTTTGCAAAATCTCTATGCGAGATCAATGTGTGCGCGCACTCAACTCGCTTTATAAGTTAGACGTTTTTGAGTTTTATTATAAGTATTAAACCCTTTAGTATGATACACTTTTACCTGTAACATGCAACGGGTCCCTTTTTTGTAAACGTTAACTACATGAAAGCCTTTATTTTTTTCTATCGACGAACACGTTGTGATCAAGAGCCCTTTAGAAGTCTGGAGGGAGCTATTGTTTTAAGCGGAAACGCTTTAGACCTACCCACAAAGAGGCTTATAGGAAGACCGTATAAGCTAACGTAGTTTGACGATCAATAAGTACTAACCTATACTTAGGGAGGGTTGCACCAACTCGTACAAACCAGATTAGAGATTAGAGAGAATTACCGATCTTACGAATGTACTATGCTTCGAAAGTTTCAAATCGTCGGTAATCGTAAGTTATGTCCCTTGAAATCTGCCTGTATGGGAAGTTTGACAGCTCAGAGGTAGTTCAGAAGAGTTTCTTTTTCTTCTTAGTCGTTTTATTCATTGTCAAATGTCGTATCCACTAGCGGTGCATTTTGATCATAAGTTGCACAATGCTTCACTATTTTGTCCTATCCTCGGCAGCCTAATGGCATCAGGTATTTATTCGCAAACCAGTGATTGTCTTAACTTAACGTTCACCGGTCCTGAAAATGTGGTTAATGCAACCTGCACTATATTGTATGTTTGCATAAAACCGAAGCTAGCATTTTTTGCAAGAAGGGATTCACTATGGGAATGGGACTGATATAGTCCCGAACCCAGCGATGTCGGTCGAAGTGGCGCAACGTCGCCACACATCACTCAACATGTTGCGCGATACTTGGAGTTATGAAATCTTGGGGCCTTATCAGAATGATAATGTCAGTCAGTGTCAATTCGATCTTACAAAATTAAGAGTTTTCAAGAATAACTGCAATTTAGAAGTTTATCCGCAGGTTCAGTTTTCAATCTAGTTTGGTAAAATCTGGCTAAAGCCGGATTTTCCAAGCAGGAACAAGAACTTTTTATTTATTAAATAACCACAATCTGCTTAATCCTAAAAAATAAAACATTGCTCATAAAAACTGTAGCAACATTTAGTCTTGAGGTTGAACGTCCCAATATTTTAATAAAATCTTTTCTTGTTTTTGGTGAAACTGACAATAAGTAGTTTATAACTTGTTCTTTTGTCAAAATTCTCATAACGTAGGTTCCTTTTACCTCCGATTCTGTTCAGTAGTACCATTTATGTCAATGTCAACTAGCTGCTCGCATGGCTCTGGCCACGTATTAAACCACGGAATAAAGTAAATAGGATGGTGAGAGAATTTTCTGGGGATTACCCCCTACATACAAACTATCTCTTTAGGTATAATATTATAGTACCCTATGGATAGTATCTTATATGTTATTATACAGTGAAAGGACTGCTGGCCGTTTTCTTTGTGTTTCTGATTATGAATAGCTAGTAATTTGATACCATCTCCCTCTCATACAGGTATCGACCTATTCAATAACCTTTCTTAGTCGGTTCACTCTCGAATGAGTGGTCGTAGTCGTCAGTTGATGTCACAATGAGTATGAGTAACCTTTACGGCATTTCTAATTATAGGTATTTAAAGCCGAATGCATATTTGTCTGTCTACACGTGTTGTGCCGGGTGTCAGAGTTCATCAGAGAACGTTACGTCAAATATTATGAATCTCTTAACCGCTGCGAGCTTAAATGTTGCAGACGTTGCAGTTATTGCATTACCGCGTCTGCAGTAAGTGATCTTTGGGCGAGAGTAGGCGAAACTGGCTCCATCTGCTGTAGTACCGTTACTCGACACAGTAACCGCCGAGCGGGAGATTAATGTGACCCGTCTGTACGGCAAAGGGCGTCTGTGTTCGGTACTATTGTGATTAGACCAGGCATTAATAGCTACAGACTTAATGGTGCTAGTTTTTAGGGCGTTGAAGGAGTAAAGCTAGATCCTGTGTAGCTTAATGTAACAAGCTGGCCTTACCTAGAGGTTACTGGATATGAAACCTTGTCATAGTATTCGATAATGAGGACTGGACCCAACGATAACATAAACTTTAAAATGAAATCATGACTAATCGACTTGAATAACCAAAATCCAGACAGTACGAGTATTTGTGAAGATTCGAGGAATAAAGAATGAATTCATTACTCATTATTTTCTTTTGGGAATAGTGATTAGTGATTACAGTCAAGGGCATAAATATATGTACGTTCCCAGAGCTTCAAATATATCTGTACTATCGATTAGTCATAAATATCCATGCGACGATTCGATCAGAAATATGTATACATGTATCGAGTCATTAATATCTGTACGCTGATACGTTCATAAATATCTGTACAATGAAAGACAATTATATGTAGACAAACACGCATGAACCAGAACAAGATGGAAGGATGTAGTGCTAAAAGATATAAGAGAGAGCAAGTTATCCGAAACCGATGTCGAGGACAGAGCGAAGTGGAGAAGTAAGACGAGGAAAGCTGACCCCACCACCATGTGGGATAATATAGGTAGCTGGGAAGAGAGAGAGAGAGAGAAACACGCAGCCATAAATATATGTGCACGTGTTTGTCATATACTTGTCAACAAAGCAATGGTCGATATTATATACACACTTAAATATCATATACATGTGAACAAATCAGAAGTCAAAAAAATCAAGACACATTTTTGTAAATGTAAACATATGTGCAAAAAGCCAGACAAAAATATCTATACCTACCTATAGTCAAGGGTGAACGGATAAATACGGACATAAATATCTGTACAGGACTCTATTGTCAGTGTCATACACAGATATGTATGTCCTTATTTATGTACGTATGTTACTACCCCAGACTGTACATGTGTCTGAAAGTCAAGCCCGTGCCATATCTACAATTATTCGTCTTATACCATTAAGATAAGTAACTGAGTGTAGTACCATCGCCATTGTAATAAGGGTCACGAATGGTCAGTTAACTGTGTTGGCGTTTGTACACAAATAATTATTTATATATTTAGTATCCTATCCTTCGCATTAAACCTATTTATTAAGTGGTATTATGTTAGCACTTGTGTATAAATAGTGGCCAATTATGTACTAAGTAGATTTAAATAATTCATTCGAATGCCAAGTTTCAAATTCATATCCGTCAATGTTGTTTTCTGTGTAAGAATCTAGATATTTTCTCAATTATTATAAGTCGTAAAACCATCACTCATGTATAAAGGGTCGTAGGTTAACGACGACAATGTATAGGGTATCGGACCAATATAAAACACCGGATAATATACACGTGGGAAGAAAGAATACCAAATAGTACATGACCGAAGAATTCCCTTACTTCAAAAAATACCTGTTCCCCATACATACTTCCAAACCCCTTTTAACCTCCTTAAGGAGTGTTTTTTTTAAAAAGATTTATATTGTTATTTTTTTTTTTTTTTTTTTTTATTTATTAGAAGACCAACAGCTTTTAACATTCAATATAGGCTGACATCTAAGATACAATTGTCGAGCCAATGACAGGTCTCCCTTACAGATACAGGAAGAAACGGATTTGCTTAAAATATGTTAGGTTAATGAGTAAATATTACAAATATTACAATCTTTTATCTTCTTTATGCGTGCGTGCGTGCGTGCGTGCGTGCGTGCTTCTATTTGACGTATCGTTTGCTACATATCAAAGGTTTTTGCGCCCTATCAAAATGTATAAAAACTAGAACAAAGGTTGACTGGTAGAAAATTCTTCCGGCAGAAATCCGCCCGGCCGCATTCGTGACAGCCCCAACAGCCTCCTTGGAGCCTTTTCGGAAAACATGAACACATGAACAGCATATCTCATCAGCGCACTGGAACTCCATCCACACTTGGAGTCCAGGAATAATATTTTTCAAGTAATTCATTAAATTTCAAGTTTATTTATAATTTAAATTAATATCTCGCTTATTATTATTTGACATGTTTTTAATGAATTTAAATTTAATTTTATTAATTAATTGTTGTACTTAATTGCTATGTGTTTTGTGTGTTGTGATAATATATGGGCAATGCCTAAAAATAAAGTCCGCTTTTTTAAGTATTTTTTTGTCTTGTGCAATAACTAAATGTGCTTGTTAGTTAATGAGACGTCATGTAATTGATTATCTTTGCCATACATTACTTATCAGCAACGTGTGACAGCTTTGCCTTGCCGGAATTTAAAGAACCACTTGACCAAAAAATTTTTTATTAAATCATCATCAAAAAGTTGACGGACCGTTATCATTATCACTGATGATCAAATGAGATATCTCGACAAATACCGTACAGAAATATGATTATTTATACATCGTACTTTATTTAAGAAATTCTTTCATCGCGTCTTCAAATCATCGTAAACGTCTGCGTTGGCAATAAATCAAGACGAATGGACCGTAGCAACGTTGGAATCCTTTCAATGCCGTTTTCTGACGGGACAATGCGAACGTCAAAGTTTCTTCTTAAAGTTTTTAGCTTCTCTCGGTTCGCGGGAAAGGTTGGCCGTTAAAATTCTCTCTTTAGGCAAGGTTCAAATTGTGAGTTGTGAGTCAAACTGTCGATTGTACTTTTGCGAGGTTGTCAAATTTAATCTCCATCGTCAGTCCAGTTCGATGATATCGTAATAAGTAGACTCAAGAGCAAAAGTTTCGGGTCACCCTAAATTAAATAACCGCAATAGGTTTTTTTCAATATTTTTCACTAGTCTTATTTACATAACATACTAGTCTTCGTAATACCCAAATGTATTAGCAATTTCCGGGATCCTATCATTAAGATATCAACATCCAAAAATAACGATTTTTGCGATATATCGCTCCGTTAACGTTGTTTTTTTCATGGGTTTTTACGAGTCCGATTTAAACCTGGTAACGTGTTTCTTTTTTTCTGTTATTTCTGCAGTTTAGATGTAAAATTTAATAAAGATCATGAAAGGATTAAAAAACTGTACAACATTTGGACTATTTTAGGAAATATGACGGTATTTCATCGACCCGAAACTTTTGCTCTCGAGTGTATACATACGCTAAATTTTCACTCGATTTCGATTATACAATTTGGAGGAGCAAAAAAATTTTATTGAGTTAAAAATCAAACGCTTCAAAAAAAATCTTCTACTCTTCATTGTAAATTTACTTATCCTGAATAAAATAATTATGAAGAACTTAATAAAGGAAGTTTTAAAAATAATTCAATAATAAACGATGAAATAATCTCCAACGTATTACAATTATGTAAATTGACATGTACTGTAATCTTGCTGATATATCTGTTAAAAGTGGGCCAAGTTTGCTTCGCCGTATCATGTTCGCCAAGCTTAAAAGCCCGACCGGTTGCCAGGGCGTCGACCCCTCAACCTACTGGCTGCTTGGCCCGCTCATTTCGCCATTTTATTGTGATACCTAGCCAACCACTCTCCAGACCATAGTTATGAAGGCTTACTTAGACGTACATTAAGATAAGCCTGCAGAATAGGCTGTAAAGATCGCTGATACCTGAACGGGTTGCTTGTACTCTCATTTTACTGACTTGTTTATTATTATTTGTGCAGATATGGTTATAATGATAAGTTGTATGAAATAAACGAATTCGTTGCATTATTAATAATAAATAAATATTTTGGGCACAATATTTACATAAATCGACCTAGTCCCAAACTAAACAAAGCTTGTAATATGGATACTAGATGACGATAATCGATAAACATACTTATATATATAAATAAATAAATACATAGAAAACATCACAAATATTCGTGCTCATCACACCAACCCTCACCGGGATTCGAACCCGGGACCTCCGGCTTCGTAGACAGGGTTAACTACCAACTGGGCTATTAGGCTTGGCTAGGATTAACCACTTTAAGCAAGAAAATGTCTCCCTAAGTTCCTCTTACGTCCTAGATAGCCAGGTGCAGTGGCTAATGAAATGATCATAATGATAAGTAATTCGTTGCATTATTCGCCAAGACAAGCGAAGAAAATGTCTGTCAATGTTCCTCTAACACCAATGCATCATTCTGCCCAACATTCCCAACATTTCTGGATAGACAGCCAGTTTGAGATGCGTGAGAAGTTTTGATGCAATTGGGAATGGGCGAAAATATCAGAAGTACCTGATTATTTTTTTGGTGATTTATTTATTTATCGTATGGCGGTTACACACTGGTACATATATGTATTCGTATCGATGTTGCTGATAGAGTTCCAGTGTGCGCTGCGAGGTTCAGAGGGAACAGTGCAGCTGCCGAGTTTGTTGTTCTTTTAGCACCACCCGGAGGTCACGTGTAGGGATTCTAGGGTTATTCCTACGGACGTAGAACAACAACAACCTCCTTTTTGGTGATAGGAATAACCAATTAGTATCAGAAAAAAATTGAATCCCTCGTATTACAAGAACATAGTTTAAATATCCGTGGTAAACTGACACTGGCAATGATATTGACAGCTGCAGCAGCTATATTTGTCATTGCCAGGGTCAGACATTGAAAATGTTTTTTTGCGACGGATCAAGGAAAGTGTCTTATTCGCCGTCCTAAACCCAAAACGAATTATAAAAAACAGTAACGAAACAGTTTATATTTTTCAAAAATAATTGACGCAGCTGAAAAGTCTGCATCTTTTTTCTAGTGCTAAGGAAGGTTATTCCTATAACCAAAAATATAATCAGGCACTTCTGAAATTTTCATCAATTCCCAATTGTCTTGTTTGAGCCTAAGTTCCGCTTTTCTTACTAATAAACTAATAACTCTAGTTTGATAGTTTCCAGCGTGATACTTAAAGTTTATGAGAGCTTTTAAACTGCTTTTAAACTGCCGAGAGCATTAGTTCATCCTCATTTTAGTAGACTTTTAATATGCACTTTTATAGATATCGGCGAAGCGATGAGATGTATTTACTCGTAGACTTGGCATGTCATTAGAGTTAAAATGGTGATTCTGTGTGTTTTCAATTCATTTGTCGCTTCGCCTTGCTGATGGTAGCTTTACCTATCTTAATTCGTTTATATTACTGTAGGCACTAGTTTTGTCTGCGTTGAAATTGTTAATCGCATTTCTATACAAACTCACGCCTTTAGAAGATTTTTGAACAAAAGGCATCTTTTCTCCTTCTTCGGGACTCAAACTATCATCATCATCATCATCATATCAGCCGAAAGACGTCCACTGCTGGACATAGGCCTCCCCCAAAGAGTTTCAAAGTGACCGGTCCTGCGCCACCCGCATCCAGCGGACTCCTGCGACCTTTACCAGGTCATCAGTCCACCTTGCCTACCAACGCCGTGCCTTCCGGTACGTGGTCGCCACTCGAGAACCTTTCCGCCCCAACGGCCATCAGTTCTACGTGCAATGTGCCCCGCCCACTGCCACTTAAGTTTAGCGATTCGGAAGGCTATATCAGTTACCTTGGTTCTACTGCGGATAGCCTCATTTCTGATGCGATCACGCAGAGAAACTGCCAACATAGCCCTCTCCATGGCCCCCTTTGGGTGACTTTGAGCCTTCTTATGAGGCCCGTTGTAAGCGACCACGTTTCAGTGCCATATGTCATCACTGGCAACACACACTGGTCAAAGACTCTCGTCTTGAGACACTGCGGAATATTGGACGAATAGATGTGCTGTAGAGCTTCCCGAACGCTGCCCAGCCGAGTCGGATTCGACGATTGACCTCAACTACGAGTATACTCAAACTATATCCAAACCGAATCTTATGCCAATTAGTTTGCCGTGATAAGCGTGCAATATTAACGACAGACTAACAAACATCATTTAGCACTAACTTGATGCTTGTCATACCGTGCCACAATCTAAGCATACTTCAAATAAATTCCTTATTTATAGCCACGCTGACTTGTGGGATCCAAATAAAACCAAAACGGAATAAGATTTCTAAGTATTTATGTATGTGTGCATTATTTTGTACATGTGCGTAATATGAATATGACGTGCCTAGAAATGGCGACTGCTTTCGCATTCATCGCTTGCATTGCATCGACCTTAGATCGACTCAATGTTGTAGATGTGTCATTGTTTTCAAAACAAAGAATCAACTGATGCCAACTTTAATAAATTAACTTCATGGATCACGCGACATTTAAAAATAGTACTCCTAATTTAAATTTATTTCAATGTGCAGTTTATAAAATAAATAACACATATAGAATGTAATGATGCATCGACTTGATTCTAGGCTATTTAGGAATTTGTGTCTTCAAAATGTAAGTAAATGGGATGAAGGCAAAGAAAAGATGACGATGGTGATCATCTGATCATTATGAAATGTGTAAATATTGATCAATATTAAACGCATGAATTAAATCGTATAATAGGCATACATGGATAGAACACTAAGCAGCGTCACTAAGTATCGGGAGCGGTTTAACCTCTTAAAAATGCTAAAAAAAATGCCCCGCGTAATAATGTTTGCATAAATTTTACTGAATGTCAAAAAATTCATAACTCAAAAGCGTTATCTCACATGAGGATAACTTGTTGCGGGTGACCGACAGTCTACGGATGTGGCATTTGTTATCAATTGTCGTATCTACATGATTTTTCATCGAATGCGCCTTTAGTTCAAGGCTGGTCATCTCGCGCTTCCCATTACTTGCATATACACATTTTGCATCCTTCACGATATCCTGGCAAACCCGTTGCAAAGGAAACACTTGACTTGACTCTGATTATAGTTACATTTTCCGGAGACTTTGGCACAACTCCATACTGACTCAATCCACTTTTCCTTTTCCTAAAAGTTTATTTATGTACAGTCAATAAATATGATTTCTGTTACCTGTAGGTTTAAGTAGTAACTCTTTCCGTCCCTACAATATACTCGTACATAATCAAGCCACTTGCCATTAGTTATAATTTAATCAGAGGTCTGTTTTAGTAAAAAACATGTATTATATTCTAACAAATCTAAAGTTATTTTGTACAGGTTGCCATGGCAATATGCTTATTCTAAAAACTAGGTATATCCCGACTATTCCCGACAGCGGAAAACTAACTATAATTAATATTTCCATATATTTGAACTCGAAATTTTCTCCTCTATCCTTCATTTGATACCCAACACGCTATGATAGCAAAGTTTGTCATTTATTTGTATGTGACAGCCACCATGTTTTTATTTTACATACAAAAAATAAAATAAAACATTTATTTCAGGCATCTAAGGCCCATAGTAACAACTACCTTAAAGACTAACATACATACATACAAAACAATACAAAAGGTAGCCTATGTCACCCGGCGCATAATTTAGAATCGTTTTTTTTTTTTTTTTTTTTTTTTAACACATAAAGCCACTATTTAAAACCTGGAAGGTTTAGGCAATAGTTGGCGAGATCGCGCGGTACATCCCGCGTTCCATAATTTAGTTAAGTATAATATAATTAACACCTCATTTATCAAAATCGGTTCAGAATTTAAAGCGCTACAGTGGGACACACACAAAAACAAACTGCTAAAACATATCACTCCCTTTCAGGGAAAAAAACCTCGTATCGTGCTTGTAACAAGCTTAGTCATCTGATTTTGACATGTCGGGATGACGATGTCGGGTGCACGTCGACCAAGTATGATCTTGTGAAGTTGTGCACAGCCCCCAGGGGCACCAAGTTGTTTCAGTTCAAAGGCTTGTTCCGCCATCTTTATGCTGGTCTCAATAGTGATGTTTTAGTAAGTATATCCCAGTCATTGTATAAGGCAAGGCCTTAATATCCAGGTGACGCCTCACGCCGTGTCTGTACTGTGTTTCAATACAAGAGATGGAGATAGGGGTTCTCGGGAAAGTGACGGTTTCAGTTGGGGGCTACGATCCTCCATATAAAAAAGGTAGAACCCACTGAGCTAGGGCGGCACTGCTGGCACGTTCCGTGGGATATCTCAGGGGGGTTTTTAGTCGGCGGAAGTTGGACCTCCGCACTGTCCCCCGTGGTACAGATTTTCCTATCCATCCGTACGGATTTTCCTCACAGAAAAAAGGCTCTACTGTTCACCGTATCTACTCACCCGTGCATCGAATGCACCGAAGTTCAAGGATGGTCATCCCGCGCTTCCCATTGCATGCGTATACGCATTAATTCCGCTCACAATCGCGACTACCACCATTGTCTATCACCGGGCTCAACGACCCCATAAAGGATTAATGACGCCATTGTAAGGAGTGAGTATTATGTTCTTTGGTCGTAAGGGTCCGCGGTTTGGTTCCCATGTTGTGGAGACTTAGGGTGGATTGCACCAAACCGTCTGTTATCCCAAGTGGTGTTCGTTAAATTCTGAATGTACGGGAAGTTTAACAAGTTTGCTGCCGGCGCCATACTCGTATTTAACGTGGGTCAGTATGTAACCGTAAGATGTTGCAACCCGCCCTAAGATTTTCCGCTGGTAACGAAACGAGAAATGATGCGGTAATTTTATCCTCCTAACGTTCCGCGGTTTTTTTTTTGTATACCACGACGGTGGCAAACAAGCTTACGGCCTGCCTGATGTTAAGCTGGCACCGTAGCCTATGGACACTTGTGACTCCAGACGAATCACAAGCGCGTTGCCGGCCCTTTATTCACTTGAGGACTCGCTGTGTTGGCAGATAGAGACACACAGGTCCCTCACTCCCAACACAGCGCATCCTAGGGAGCTCTGGCGACCTTACTCACCACCAGGAACACAACACCACATGCTTCATAGCATGCATACATACTTATAGCAACACTAGAAAGCAGTGGTGCTATTATGGCTGCGGTCTTCTGTAAGGTGGAGGTGCATCCCCAGTTGGGCTGCTCCACATACAAGCGAGATGACATTCCGCTGTGACCTACCTCTCTTGTACACTATAGGAGCCCCTACGGTTTTACCCTAAAGGAGCCCGGGGTCCACTTTGGCACTTATCCCAAGATTTGGCGAAGGCACTAGCTTTATGAAAGCGGCTGCTATCTGACTTTCCAACTCAGAGGGAAATTGGCAGGGGTTCGAATACCGCGACCTCTAGATTGAAAGTCGCGAGCATACCGCTCGGCTGCAGACAGGGGCAGTTTCTACAACGTCATAACTATCGGTGATAAAACAAATGACTATGTCATCACCGACAATATTACATTTCTAACATCGCCTCGCCGACGGACAAACAAATTTAGTATGCATCATATCAGCCGAAAGACGTCCACTGCTGGACATAGGCCTCTCCCCAACTTTAGTATTAGTGATGTAAATATAAGTACAAATAGTTATAGACTCCAAGCTCTGCCTTCCCCGCAAATTGGTACACTGATGGACAACTCCACATTCCGCTTTTCTGTCGCTCTTCGCCTGGGAGTGACCTGCGTTGCCCCACATCGCTGTCGCTGTGGTAACCGAGTCGACCAGCTCGGCCACCATGGTCTATCCTGCTGCAGAAGTGCAGGTCGTGCACCTCGACATGCTAGCCTGAACGATATCATCCGTCGGGCCCTAGCCAGCGCAGGAGCGCCTGCCATATTGGAGCCATCCGGTCTTGCCCGAGATGATGGCAAAAGGCCCGACGGTATGACCCTCGTGCCATGGAAAATGGGACGGCCTTTAGTATGGGACGCAACATGTGCCGACACCTTAGCGCTCTCCCATCTCCGTGGCACCTCCGTGAAGGCTGGCGCTGCAGCCAACTCGGCCGAGCTCCTCAAACGGCGCAAGTATGCAAACATTAACAGTGGTTGCATATTTGAGCCGTTTGGGGTTGAGACCTTAGGGCCCTGGGGGGAAAGTGCCCACAGGGTCTTTAAAGAGTGCTCGAAGCGACTCGCCGAAATAACGGGTGACCGGAGGGCTGGCTCATACCTCGCACAGAGGATAAGCATTGCCATCCAACGTGGCAATGCTGCCAGCCTTCTGGGCACCACGTTGCCCAGCGACGGCGAACTCGGACATAGTTATTTGTTATACAAGGGTGCAAAGTTGTATTTTAACCGCGAGTGTGGAATTGAAACACGAGCTAGCGAATGGATTCTAGGGTTGAACCACGAGCTAGCGAACGGATACTATGGTTGAACCACGAGCGAAGCGAATGGTTCAAAAATAGAATCCTGAGCGAAGCGAGTGGTTCAAAAATAGAATCCTGAGCGTAGCGAGTGTTGCAACACACGAGACGTCAAAATTACTTGCACCCGTGTGTAACACAAATCTTTTCACCTCACTAAAGCGAGGAAAAAAAAAAAAAAAAAACAAAAAATTAAGTAAGGAAAATTTAAAAAAAAAAATTAAGTAGGGGGAAAAAACATTAAAAATGAGAAAAAAAAAATAAAAAACATGAAAAAAGAAACAAAATATTACAAAATTAAAAAAAACATTTAATAAAGAGGAAAAGAGAAAAAACATTGAAAAACAAAAAATAACATTAAAATAAAGAAAAACTTTTGAAAAAGGCAAAAATAATTTCAAAAAACATTAAAAAAGACTGATAAAAGAAAAACGAAGCAATAAAATAGAGACAAAAACATATAAAAAAGAAAAAAGTTACAAAAAACATAACATTAAGAAAAAAAACGTAAAAAAAGACAAAAAACAAAAAAAAACATGTAAAAAGAGTGGAAAAAAACAATTAAAATAATGGGAAAAGAAAAAACCTTGAAAAACACATATAAATCAATAAAAAATAAAAAAAAAACATTAAAATATGGCAAAAACATCAAAAAAATATAAGAGAATTTCAAAAAACCTTGAAATAATAAAAAAATAAACATTAAAAAAAGGGAAAAAACATATAAAAAGATAAAAAAAAAAACAAATAAACATAAAAAAAGAAAAAAAACATTCAAAAAGAAACAAAACATTAATAAAAACGAGAAAAAAGCAAAAATCATTGAAAAAAGAAAAACAAAGCAATAAAATAGAGACAAAAACATAATAAAAGAAAAAAAGTTACAAAAAACATTAAAATAAGAGAAAAAACGTAAAAAATAGATAAAAATAGACAAAAAACTAAAAAAAAAAACATTTTAAAAGAAAAGAAAGTAGAAAAACCACAAAAATAAATCAAAAAGAAAAAAACATTAAAAAAAAATTTGTTTTTAAAAAGTGGAAAAAATAAAAAAAACCTTGAATAAACACATTTAAATCAATAAAATATAAAAAAAACATTAAAATGTAGACAAAAACATCAAAAAAATAAATAGAATTTCAAAAAACATTAAAAAAAGAAGAAAATAATTAAAAAAAAGAAAAAAAACGTATAAAAAGACCAAAAAAACATTAAAAAGAAAAAAAAATCAGAAAAACATTCAAAAAGAAACAAAACATTTAAAAAGAGAAACAACATTTTTAAAAAGGAGAAAAAGAAAAAAGATTTATAAAACAAAAAAACATTTAAAAAGAAAAAAAGAATTAAAAACATTAAAAAAAAGAATAAAACATTCAAAAAAAGGTACCTAAATAAAATAAATCTGATGGGCGAAAAATGTCCTGTCTGGACTGGCCTTTACATGTTATTATGTTTAAGAAAGTAACTAATAACACGTTCGGATTTCAAATATTCTTTGCACTCTTGTGGATAAAATGCAGTTTTGCTATCTGTTTTTAAAGAATAAAAATGGGCTTTCCGAGCTAGTGAGGTGAAAAATATTTTATTTGTAAGTTATTTTATTTTATAAGTAAGTAGTTTAGTTTTAGATATAAGTTATTTTATTTGATAAGTAGTTTAGTTTTAGATAGGTATAGTTTTTTAAATATTAATATTATAATATTGATTAGATTATAGTTATAATCAATAAAAGTTAAAAAGTTATAGACTTATATTCTAATATATTGTCTTGAATAGTCACGCTTGTGGTATACTAGGCGTTTTCATAAGTAGATGCTGAGGCCTAATTACAAACACGGCGTGGAGCTCAATATAAACACGGTAGAAATGATTATTCCACATAAAAATATTAATAACACAATCATGCAGAATATGGCCTGCGCTTAATTGCCTCTGCTTAATGAATTTTGCACTACAGTTTTATAAATTAAATGAGATGACAGGCCAGAAATGGGACTATTAGCCCCCTCTCGTCTGTGAGACGAGATCTCTGCCAAGCAGTGCGATTTATAATAAATATAAATATAGTATGGATGAGGTGATGATCTGATGATGATTATGTTTAAGAAGATAGTTTGTATTTTTATACAGTGTGTCTCTGACTTTAGGGCTTTAAATTCAAATCTCGATTATGCTCCTGAAACGGAACTACTTTGTTCTACAACTTATCAAAAATACGTTCTGTTTGTATTTTCATTATTCCATTCATAAAACTTTCAATGTGATGTACATTCATCCATTAGTTAGTTTTCATACTTGTCAGTGTCATGGATGGCAAATAATGAGGCCGTGTTTGCAATACATTGATGGTACAGTTAAAGTTCAAACACTAACAAATTATAGAAATTATAGTTTTTTTACAAACTTGCGGAACAAAAGTGGTTCAGTTTCAGGACCATAATCGATATTTGCATTTAAAGCCCCAACGTCAGAGACACACTGTATATATCGTATTGGTACTTAACTAACGTAATATGCCTATAATTGAGGAAGCAGATAGAAGCAGCTGAAAATGACAGAGACCAAAAGACATTCAAAAGGACAGGTGATCTTAAATGTATATGGTTGTTACAACGGGAATATAAGATATTTATAGCTACTATTAATTCATGTAGTGGAGTCACTATCAAATTAAAGACGAAACCGGCCCAGAGCTGTCTCGAATCGCACTTGACCAATTACTCATTTCATACTCAGCACCTGCGTTGCTATTCGCTGTTGTGTGTGCTACAGACGAACCAGTATAGGACTGACTTCTCATTGAGCGTAGATATATGGTTCTACGGGTCAGTGTTCGCTAGATTGAGTTTACAGACGCGCGCAAAATGTTTCGTGAATGCAGGGCTCGGCTGGCGGTTAGAGTATTAAGGGTCATTTACAGGCCAGGGTTCAACCATTCACATACAATTTTTATTGCATCATTGCGGGGCTGCGGGCTACTGAAATACGACGGATTCAATCAAACTCTGCAATCGGTCAAAAATCGACAAAAAGAAGCGGGTTGTGTCGGAGATACAACCATTCATTAAGTTTAAGTGGATACTTCTTTGTTGGCTGTACCTACCCGTAAAATATATATCTGAATTAATTCACTAAAATCTGTATAAATACAGATATATCGGTATATATGGCAACATTGACTGACGTAGGTCATTTGACTCGCGATACACTGAAAATGGCGGTCATGTCAGCATTATTTTCATGTCCGCCTCATAAACTAAATAACATTTTGTGATTAACAACTAATGGCAAATAATGAAGGATTAAAACATGTAACAAACAATTTATTTGAAATCAGATTAGGCTTCTCTACAAAAAAATATTCTGGAAGTCACGTGATACATTTTGAACTGTACCCCTATACAAGAACGCGAGCAAAGAAGTATCCACTTCAAAAACGATGACGTAATACATAGACAAGCTCTTTGGGCTCTAGCGGTCAAAAATTAAATAATAGTCGGGCAAAAAGCGTGCGAAACTCGCCAACTGCATTTCAACCACACTGTCAACTCTTGACGTCACATTACCTTCATTAGTTATCATCAATTCATCACTTATCAATTCGCGGGTGCGAAATTGAAATTTCATTTCAATTGGAACCTTGAAATTACTTGTTGGCATTGGAGTAGAAAATAAAAGTGAGCTGTATATTATTTTCTTCTATATCATGATAGAACATTTTTAGATTAGGTAAAATAAAATAAAATACAACGTCGGTGGTAAATAAGCGTACGGACCGCCTGAAGGTAAGCGGTTACCGTAGCCTATGGACGCTTGTAACTCCATGCGGGAGGGGTGGTAATGTATATGTTACCGTTAGATTATCAACACCGTCAGTTTATAATCTTACTCGCGATATTAAGAACTGTCGAAAAATTGTGAACTGTCAAAACCGTTTACAATTTCACTCATTTAGTAGAGCGGTTTCAGGTGATAATGTGGACACGCTGCACAAAAGCACCAAATTTTTTTCAGATAGGTAAGTAGCTTTAAGTTTTTGATAGGAACCAACTCCTTCGTCGGCCATCTTTTTTTTTATGGGGGTCAATATGAATTATAGGTATATTATTAATATCTCGGGTTCTAAATCACTTAGAATCACAAACTTGGTGTCTAAATATACATATTTGGGGTCAAGGAATTCAAATAGATATTTTTAGGGTCGAGTTTCTAAAGGATACCATACGGAACCTGTTACCGAGCCTCCGCTGTGGAGCCGTCTTTCTGCGTGTCGGGTATGTGTGTATGTGGTCCGTAGCAAGCCGATTTGATGACAATTTGACGATCCGACATTGATAGTTTATAAACTAACGAAAAATAATGCGTTAAATTGTGAACGGTTTTGACAGTTTACTATTTTTCGTCAGTTTATAATATCGCGAGTTAGATTATAAACTGACGGTGTTCACAATCTAACGGTGACATATATGTATATCACTTCCTCTTCTTCGTTTTACAGTACTATACTATACATGTGTCCGCTTTGCCTACATTGATATTTTTGACCTCGGTTGTACCAATATATACCTACTTAATATCAGAGGAATACAAAAAAAAACAAATCTTACTTATTTTATTAATAAAAATTACAACTTAATTAAGTTTTCGTTACGAATAGAAGCTTTTAAATTTACTACTCTATAATATTAACAGTTAAACAACATCGTAACTTTATTTTATCTTATCCCAGGAAAGTATGCAAAGGCTTATATTTCTGCAGCTGATTCTAAATTAAGATTAAAAGACTGAGTTAAGTGCATAATAAATAGGAGCTCGGCGACTTCCACAATCCTTTAATTAACGTTCACTTTGTTTATCACTATTATTACAAAATTTAAATGTAAACTTGCGGTTAAGGCGGACATACTTCGGGGTCAAGGATATCTTGGCCAAGATGGGACTATCGGATAGTTTAGACTGTAGACTGTGTGGCGAGGAGGATGAGACTATGGAACACTTATTGTGTGAAAGTCATGCCCTTGCCAGACAAAGAATGAACTACTTTGGTAACGGTTACCCGCAACCAAAGGAATTCAAGGTGCTCCCGGTGAACTGCATCATCCGCTCTGTGGAAATGATGGAGCAAGCCTGGGAGCAGGTATAAAGGAGAGAGCAAATGCACAAAAGATCCCACTGGGTCGAAGTGCATCCGAAAGGGCCCTCACCTACATAGGATAAGATAAGATAAGGCGGACATACGCGTACGGTCTGGTGAAAATGTCATTATGCTCTGAAACTGAGCGACCAGGAGTTCTGAAAAACAATCTTAAACTGAGGTGAATTTCAACTTTATTGTTTGAATTTCTTTGGAACAATAAATACTATGTCAAAAAACTGGCTGTGACAGACGGACAGACACCGAGTGATCGCATGATTGTTTTTGATTTTAAATACTTAACGTAAAGCTTCAGTGAGGTTTTGACAGTATTTTCGGAAAATTTATACTAATACATAAATCTGAAACATTCTTAACCAATTTTAACCCATTTTTGCAAGTTACAGTGGGCGAAAATAACAGCTTGTCGAGCATATTTCAACTATTTATCTTCTTGCAGCTTCGAGTAAGATTATCGTGAGTTGATCATACAGTAAACCCCAAGAACCATCAGATCATTTAAATAAATACATATGACGGGACCTTTTTTTACACAAGTCAAACTTGTCCGATAATAAGCTCAATAAGTCTTGTGTTATGGGCACATTTTTATTTATTTATCTCAAATAATTTCTTAATGAAATTATAATAGTTTTATTAGACAATATATTAATTACAATGAAATGTCAACTTATAGGATCCACAGCGCAGGTTTCGTCATTCCTCAGATAAAGGATCCGCCACAGGTTTCGTCAGTACACAACAGTTACAACTCACCATCCGCAACACGCAGCGTCAGTCAACTATAACTATACTACGTACATATAACCACATAACCTAGATCCAGGATTATCGTCCTGCGTGATACGTACCTGGCGCAAATGTCCCAAAAATACTCGCCGCATTACCACGTTGGATAGCAAACGAGACACGTTGAACCAGGTACGCACCAGATCTTGGATCGCAACCCCTATCTCGCAACTATATATTTAATGGATATAAATGCTTAAATACATAGAAAATATCCAAGGCTCGGAAACAAATATTCATGCTCATCAGTCATCACACAAACATTAGCCCTTACCGGGATTCGAACCCAGCACCTTCAGCGTCGTAGGTCAGGTAGGTCACTATCTACTAGGCTAGCCGGTCGTCAATTTGCTACTTGAAAAACAAAAACTTACATTATATTTTTCTTCAAAATAAAATTGATCCTTAAGCTTCCCCTGCGAACGTCTCAAATAAACGTATGAGTCACGCCAACGGGTAGACAGTAGGCTAGTTTGCAACCGTCGAAAAAGTGCCTGCCCTCCTCATTTCAAGTAGCGTAAGGATAAAGTATCGCTACGGTAATAATTTATAGTATTATTTGTTCTATTTGACGTCGTGAATTTAGCTCTGATAGGTCTGTGTCGACTGGTTTAACATTGAGCCCTAAATTATTTGTCATCATAAAATAAATCCATGAACACATTCCGTGCCGGGAACCCGACTATCGGGTGCCACTTTCCGCTACATACGAGGAAATCCACGCGATCGGCGTAGCGCGTAGCGATTCCTGGCACTGAATGTGTTAACACATTCACCGCCAGGAACCCGCCGTAGCGGGCGCCTACGCCGTTGGCGCTTCCCGCTACATACGGGCAAAACCATGGGATTGGCTACGAGCGTAGCACGTCACATTCACTGCCAGGAACCCGCCGTAGCGGGCGTCTACGCCGTAGGCAGTGAATGTGTTAACACATTCACTGCCAGGAACCCGCGGTAGGCGCTTTCCGCTACATACGGACAATACCATAGGAGTACCATCGTAGCCGAGAGCGTCCCACTTAGCGATTCTTGGCAGTGAATGTGTAAGTACTTCCTCGCCATATCTCGCTTTCATCGCGAAATAACTGTCTACCGTTGCACTGTCAAGTGCAAAAATATGTATCGATTTATTTAATCCTCTCATAAATATGTACCGGAACCTTAATCCGGTGACATAAGGGCGATGGGACATGTTTATGACTGGGCTAAACGTTCGGTTTCCGCGTACTGTTTCAGAATTAGTCCAGGCAATGAACTTGTATGGGAAAAATGTCAAATTTGGAAATAATTTATAATAGCTGATTTTTTCTTTGTAATGGATACATTATCAATTAAATAGTTACCTAGCGACAAAATCCAACAAAATTTCAGACATCCAAAAAAAGGACAACTTAAATAGCTTCTGAAAAGTCAGAAAAAATATGAATAAATGGTTTTATCTTTATTTTGGTTCATTTACATTTGCTTTATAATATTCAATATAAATAATTAAAAAAAACAATTCATGTTTTATTTAAATCTATATAAATACTTCCGGATGGAAAGTTTGTTGGATTCTTGAATAAAGCATCTTAGAATAATGTTTTAAAATGATGGAAAGAAAAAAAACGCTATTATAAATTAATGTTTTTCAAAACCGTATTTTGCCTGGAGTAAATTTGGTTTTCGGCTTACATCTCTTTAGAGCGATTATTATTGTTCTGTAAACGCCTGCGAGCGCTATAAGTCGAAACCCGAACCGGATACTGTATGCGGAAACAGAACGTTTGTGCCCAGCCTATGAGTAAGTTTTATGCACACATATTTTACACTCGACTGTAGGTAGATACAACTTTCACTCATGTTTAATGGTGTCATTAGGCTTTAAAAAAATGTTTGGTAGCAGACTAAATATCTCTAGAACTAATTTTTAGAACACTACACTACTGCATTTCTTATTTAGCATTATTTAGACACATTGAGTCGTAATATTCATGTACCTATGTACTAATGTGTTGTTATTCCTACCATACCAACTAAGCCACCACCATACCACCATACCAACCACCACCATACCTACCACCTACCATATAAAATGCTTTCCGAAGCAAATGCGTTGATTACGGAAAAAACCCAAATCGCTTTATGTGTCTATAAATTTTTAAGAGTTCCCTCGATTACTCCATCACGATCCCATCATCAGATCCTGACCTGATGACCATGGGACCATATGGCAAGGATATCATTTCAAACAAAAAGGCATTTTTCACTTCTCATGCTCGCAAAGTTCGACTTTGTGCTGAATGTACGCTGCACAAAATGCCACTTTTAAGCTCTAGTGCACAAAGTAAAATTGTTTTAAAGACTAAGATAATCGGGCCTAGCAGCCACACACACAATAAATCTTCGTAGAATAAACTTGTCATTCGATAAGATTTGCTTTAATAAATTTCATATCCGTGTTTTCCATTACTAAATTAATAACACCAGATAAAATAGGAATCAATTATTATTTTAAAACATATTGAATCATTAAATGACTTGGCGGTATGAAGTACCCAAGTATATCACGTATCGAAAATTAAACATAAAAACTTTAAAAAGTTAAGTGACGGAGTGAGCTATTATTTAATTAAATTTTTCAATTATTTGTTATTTTCTCGCAATCGAAGTGAAAAGCAGTGTGTATAACTCGGGCATAAATTAGCCATTTAACCCCTCGAGTCAACTATCCACCCTCGCCGAAACTTTAAAAAGTTAAGTGACGGGAGTGAGCTATTATTTAATTAAATTTTTCAATTATTTGTTATTTTCTCGCAATCGAAGTGAAAAGCAGTGTGTATAACTCGGGCATAAATTAGCCATTTAACCCCTCGAGTCAACTATCCACCCTCGCCGAAACTTTAAAAAGTTAAGTGACGGGAGTGAGCTATTATTTAATTAAATTTTTCAATTATTTGTTATTTTCTCGCAATCGAAGTGAAAAGCAGTGTGTATAACTCGGGCATAAATTAGCCATTTAACCCCTCGAGTCAACTATCCACCCTCGCCGAAACTTTAAAAAGTTAAGTGACGGAGTGAGCTATTATTTAATTAAATTTTTCAATTATTTGTTATTTTCTCGCAATCGAAGTGAAAAGCAGTGTGTATAACTCGGGCATAAATTAGCCATTTAACCCCTCGAGTCAACTATCCACCCTCGCCGAAACTTTAAAAAGTTAAGTGACGGGAGTGAGCTATTATTTAATTAAATTTTTCAATTATTTGTTATTTTCTCGCAATCGAAGTGAAAAGCAGTGTGTATAACTCGGGCATAAATTAGCCATTTAACCCCTCGAGTCAACTATCCTATATAAACGTCTCAGGTTAGATGGCTCGTTTTATGCGCTTGTTGTACAATCTACTATTCCAAATCAGTCCAGGTGTTCGAGTAATCGGGAAACAATGCATAGAAAATAAAAGATTCCAACGAATTACTGCTACGATTATCGTCTTATTGGTTTTGTTATTCGGTTCACTGCAAACGCAATGCAGGGTTTTAGCGTTAACTGCATCTGCAGTATCTGAATTTTAATTTAGAGACAATTTCTGTGTCCTAGCCTTATTGTATTGCTAGTTGCACGTTCATTACATGTAAGTACATTCTTGTGGCAGTGAAATTACATGTTTATTGTGCAATATCGTGCTGTTTACATTAGTATTCGTATAACTAGTACGAATGTGCTCTACACTATAAAGATTTCAATTTCAATTTGAGAACAATTTCACTTCGATATTAGTATAGAGCGTCGCACACATACACGCTGTTTTTGGGGGTACTCAATGCGCATGGACCAAGATAATTCATCATAAGTACCTATACCTAATTAAAATTAGACTTTTTAATGTTTACGTCCAAAACGCGTACCGGAATTGCTTTCCAGGTTTTTGCACTTTCAATACTTCCTTTTTTGAGTTGGTCAAAAATAAGTATAGATAAAACCAACCTAACTCGAAATTACTTCAACATTGTCACTATTGCATTCAGTATGCAGTTTTCAAAGCTACAATGTTGATTTTAGTATCCGCTAATATTAGTTGTAGAAATTAAGCGTTCGAATGCGTAAGCGTTAAAACCAGAATATCAGTCAAGGATGTATTTAACTTTTAGGATTACGAGTAAGTACTTGTTTGTTTATTAATAAAACTTCATTATGTAAGGCCATAATTGACACTTTTACTAGTTAAAAGCTACCAATTAAAATTATAACTTGTGTAATTACAGGTTACCCAGTTTCAAATCAAATAATCACAACAGAGATAAAGGACCTCCATAGTTAATAGTTACCAATTGGACCCCCAGGCCCCAACTCTATATATGTTCCGCGAAGAATTTCAGTGATATCTATCCTTGAAACTGGACACTCGGAATTATGTACCTATGTAAATATAGGTACCTCTACAATTATACCTATAATTAAGTTTTGGGTAGGGTAAATAAAAAGGTGTGGCCCAATTTGAACTGTAGGTACTTACCTAGTAAATAAGCCTTTACTAACAAGCTATGGTTTTATCTACGTCCGAAATAAAGAATTTATTATTATTTATAGTGAATCAACATCTAGTTATATTCAAAAAAGTTCCAACGAAAATAATAGTTACGCAGATAAATATGATTATTAGTCACTATAGTCCCCCGCAGCTATGAAGTCAATCCTGAGACATCCCTCTAGGGTTGAATATGTAATTTTTTCCTATGGTTGACATAGTCATTATTCAGAAACTTCATAGTTGCGCAAAGTGTCAGGATTGACTTCATAGCCGCGGGGGACTGTAGCCCAAAGCCCAAAGCTATCTTAACCGAAGTGTTTAATGTTCAAATCTGGTATTGTTTGGCAGTCATATTTGTAGTTCTACTGTCAATATTTATTTGGTCTAGTTCTTGTCTTGTGGTCTTACTAGTCCTTAATATTTAAAGGTATTTCGAAATATTGACGGCCGTACCTACTTGTGAAGTTATTCAAGCAAATAGACATCAGAGTTAGTCATAAAAAATTGTTAGCGTTTGGATGCAATACATGGGCAGAGCCGCGCGTGTAAGTAATACCTGAATAAAGAACAATTTTATTTTAAGTATTTAGTTCATGTACGGTGTGGGCGTCACGGATTTATTTACACTTTACAATTTTTCCTTTCTTTCCAGGTGAAAAATGTAATACATAACTTTGATCTCGATGGTACGTGTCTATTTTTGAGTTTTGAGTAGGTACATTTATTTAATTGCCCGATTATATGGCACTTGACTGTACTAATTGAACGAGCGAGCGAAGCGAACGAAGTTCTCCGTTTCAGCTTGGGCAATCTTGGACCAAAATTATTTCGTATGTCCGGATGTCCGAATGTCCACCTGATACCTGTAACTGCTCTACAGTATATTTTTCACTTTTCTTGTCTAATATTTTGCAAGTACCTCTTAAATATTAGAATATATGGAACCCTAATGTTGACAAGAATTATAGCATATTTGTTTAGCTTTTACATGATATAACACACGTTTATATATAATACATGGTTGAGGTAAAAATCCCACTTTTCAAAAAGCCTCCGCGGCAATATTTCATTACTTATGAACTAGAAACTTTAGAGACTGTCTCTTTGCAGTTTTGTGATGCTCATAACATGTCTAACAATATACTAAAAGTTCGTGCTGGTTTCTGGAACATAGTAATTTTGATAAAATTAATCTTGTAGAAAACTCGCTTTGCGTTGTTAGTTTTTTGAGCACATTTCTCTAAAACGTTAAGCTGAAATACTAAATATTTTTTGTGTTTTACATTACATTTGTGTATCTTTTCTAGTTTTGCCGCAAAATCTGAAAGTCCTTAGATTTTTTCTTGATTTTTTAATACTTTTGCTAATAGTAGTTAAACTATAGTATATATTGAAATATAATGTATCAATGAACTATTGAAAATTTATTCAGCTTTCATGTTCATATGTGTATGTACGTTGCATGGTTTGGGTGTAATTTACACTTTTCCAAGCGCAGCCACGGCGTTTTTGATGACGTCTTTATAGGGGAGATCGACTCCTTAGAGATTGTCTCCCGGCAGTTTTGGAATCCAGGAGATACGCCTAACAACATACTCAAATGTGGCGCCGGTATCCGAAAGTGAAGTATTTTCCCCTAACAACATGCACTAAAAACGAAAAAAATTTAAACAAACAATGTATTGAATTTGACATATTAAATGTCTTTACTATAGCTTCGGAACCGCTTATCCGATTTCAAAATAAGTTCTCTCCTGAGTAAAGAAATAGACTTGCTGGATGGACATAGGCTATTTTGTATTCCGCGGGTTTGCCTGCGTTGTTTTCAAAACGCGGGTGAAGGCAGTATTTCAATAAAATTGGGACGCGAAAGAAGTCTTAGATTGCCAGAAAGGCGCGTTCGCATCAAAAAATTAACTTATGTGTTATGTGTGAATTGTCAAAATTAATAACTGTATAGAATTCTACAGGTATTAGCAGCGATATCCAACTTTAAGTCGGTTGTCATGTCCGGTCCGACGAGCCTTTTATTTACACGTGCAAAGTTATAGGTAAGTATGGATGATCTAGATTCCTCATGTCACGTGTTCTTTCAATGAAGTCCGCCCTTTGTACTTTTGATTTGTACAATAAATATTAAAAAAAAAATGTATTGTGTAACGTGTAACGCTTCGTACACATTGCAACGAAGGGCTGCAATTATCTGACAGAATGAGATAGCTGATGCGTCTCTATTGTTAACGTTAGTTGGTTTATGCTCCTATTTATGCACGTCATTCAAACATATTTATGTAAAATGTTGGTATAATTATATTGTCTTTATCTGTCACTTCATATATGTTTTTGTGAGAAAGAGACAACCATATTTTAGTTAGCAGAGGCGTAGGTGAAATGCAGGTTAGAGACATGTTGAATACAACACTACAGAGTCATTATATGCATTAGGTCAGTCGTATCGTATCGTAAGCAGGCTGCACTCTATATAACCTACTAGCTACTGCCCGCGAGTCCGTCCGCGTGGAACTCGTTTACTTTGTAGCTCCATACAAACTTTCACCCCCCATTTCACCCCTTTAGGGGATGATTTATGAAAATAATCCTATGTCCTTTCCCGGGATTTAAACTATCTCCATACAAATTTTCGGTTCAGCGGTTTAAGCATGAAGAGGTAGCAGACAGACACTTTAGTATTGATAAACAAGAGGAACAAGAACAAAATATAAAATAATGTGCAGTCTTTATGAAATGTATTATTTACTTTTTAACTTGTAGTGTTATTAAATAATTCTCAGAAAGGTAAGGCGACGTGCGTAAATGCGCGGTGAACTATTTCCTTCCATGTGTTCGCTTACCGCCGCTATACAATTTAGCATGGTGATAAAACTGGGACTAAATTCTAGAGCACGGTTCAAACTTAATAAGACTGCAATGTGAATTGTATTGTTTTGTCCGCTCGCTCTTTCACACATTTGTTTATGCTTTAGCCCTTAGCAAACGAATCAATACAATTCCGGTCTAATTTTAAAACCGCAATAACGTATTCCGAATCTCCTCTGGCTGCTGCAATAGCTTCACTGCGGCGCGGCGTGGGTATTTGCGGAGAATCGAGTTGAATACGGGTTGAAAGGGGTTAATCTAATCAACTTGTGGTCACGTTTTCTGCTGTCAAAGTCCACTCTATTGCTGAAGCTATATTTAAGTACAATGTATTTCTTTTAGCGTCAATGATTGCACTATATAGCTTTATTCCATTACTGATTACTAGCTAGTACAGTAGACGGCAAACTTCGTGCGCAAATGACCTTGCCTGCGCAAAGGCGAATTGTACGTGCAAGCTGCCCCCCCACTTCCCCTCATTTGCGCACGAAGTTTGCCGTCTACTGTAGCTACCCGTGCTGTTCCGTCCGCGTATTGCAGAGAACACAAGCGAATGCGCGTGATAAAATGTAGCCTCTGTTCTTCCAGAAGGTCCACTATATCCTGCCTTCCTCCCTTTTATACTGATAAATGTTTTTTTTTTAAATCGGATGTAGTTACGGAGTCTACCTACCCGTCACATACAAACTTTACTAATCCACGAACATTACCTCTTTTAGTCAGTAATTACTTCAGTAGTAACTGTGCAATTACTACTGAAGTAAATACCAGTAGGATAGCAACAGCGTTGTAACATTATGGCGAAGCCGTAATTCCGAAACAAATTGAAAATCGATGTGTTAAATCGATCCAATCCTAATAAATTCGTTATCGGGCGTTGAACTCCTAATAAGAAACCAGTTCTATATTTTTAAAAGTTCGTTCACCTCACCATTTTGCAAGGAAGTAATCAGACCATATCAATTAGGTATCATCTCACAGAACACAGAATGACGACTGTAACTCATCCAATTAAGGAAATTTATAAGACGCTGTATAAGTATAATACTGTATTTTCGGAATAAGTGTAATACCTACTGTATTTTCGTATAGTGCAGGAAATAAGAATCATAAATTTATTATCAAGGGTCATCAATCTCAATCAGGAAATTTTCTGATGATAGGGAAAATTTTAAGATTGCAACTGCGAAATATACAGCATCATGTTAAATTTTATCAGAGCAAGCCTATCGAGAGACCCCCAAATGAAAAGGCTAAAACAACCCAGCTTACCGTTGCCCGTAAACCAAAAGAGAGAGGTGGCTAGTGAATAGGACAGGGTACATGCCACGGCAGCATGGGGCAGGGCATGAGCCGCATTGTCGCAAGGAACGGCCGCCGCATCGGCCGCGCGTGAACTCAGGCGCATACGCGAAGTGATCTAGCGATTCATACTCGAGTGTTTGTAAATATCGTTCTTATTAGCTTTCTGTATCGGTATTCGTTGTGTTGATTTTTGTGCGGAATTAATACGTTTATTAATCGGGGATTTGAATGCATTTGTTTTTGATTGCAAATTAATTTGTGCGTTTTGGGTTTCGCATACCTATTCTATTATTTCCATTACTAATGCTATAGAGTTTATCTTACTAGATGTATCTTACTAATGTAGTCGATTTTTTCGGTTCTATGTTTATATCTTGTTGGAAAATCTCGTATGTATTTTATTGAATAATGACTAATTAAAACGGCCTTCGTGTCTAACGTTAAGTACTTCCGCGTTGCACTCTTGACAACTCGTTGCGCTTCATTTATACCACTTGTAAAGTAATCTAAACACTTTAAAATGCTACTGTACATTGAAATGTATTGCTTGGAAAGCGAGTGGTTATTATTTTAATTGCAAGTATCGGCAGGCAGTCGTGATCGCGATCACGTCTCTGGTTCTCGAGCAGAAATTTGATAGCCATGTGATCCGGTGTTTGTGGGTCAGCGTTCAGTGGATGCGTTGTTAGGTCTATACCTAACAACGCATCCACTGAACGCTGACAATACTGAGAAATTTAGTAAAGTATTACCTATGTAATACTTTACTAAATTGCAACGTATTTCTGTTGACATAAACTTACGTTTTTGTAGGGTGATTGATTTATTGAGTCGTTTATATTTTAGATTTTCGGTATTGACATGTTGTACGCAAAAGATCTCTAATGGGTAGAGTTATGTAATGTCAATGAGAGAGTTTATAACAGTAATGGCCCTTATGCTAAACAATTTTATTAATGAATACTTTATAGACTTAATCACTATGTTTTCCAAGTATTCGAGAGATCATCGATTTTATGGCATCATTTCATGAGTATAATCGAGTTTTGGTCATAATGGATGGCCTTGCAAATCTAAGTAACGGCTGCCCTTGAGTTCTCTTTTTATTCGGCCCTTTTCGTACACTCATTCAATAAGTACCCAAACTTGAGCACATACCGGTTTCGCATTAGAGTTTTTATGGAGAGTGTAGTGGTATAATGAATAGTACTAAAGAAAGGCCCAAGGACTCCCTATTATACACATTATATTACTTCTTCCTGAAGAGATATTTGGTCACCGCATATGTTAAAATTTATGAAGCTTCAATGCAAAAATCTAAAACAATTTTCTCCAAAACATAAATATGAATTTGGATCAGAACATACCCAATAATACTTGAAGATAAACAATGAAAAACAAAGTGCAACAAAGATAAAGGGTAATAAATTGACAATCCTCATCCTATTTGAATAAAATTCCACAATCTAAACATCCTGTGGACATTTAATCCAGTCGTTTGCGTCCGACACAACGCATAAACATCATTATTGTCTTACTCAGCACGCTATACAATAACAAGTAGAGGTAGAGCGCGTGTAATATAACCATAGTTAAACTTTAACAACAGTACGTAATAGTAGTTTATGTGACTGTACATAATGAAGGGCATTAAGAGCCGAAGGTGAGTTTCATAATAACATCACACGAGTATCTTAATGCCTAATTATGTATAGTTACATACACTACTTTATCTATCCACATATCATAAGCCTCCATGATGCAGTCAGGAGCCGCATATTATGACCGGCATCGCGGCGTTGTTTTCTGGCAGCTGTCATAGTTTTTTTTTAATTCAGAGACAAAGAGTCAGATCCAACTGTCATATCGTTCGATATCTTACTTACGTGCGACATTTGTCAAATTTGTATGCAAATTGACATTTCATTTCGAACTAAACTTCATCTCGACTGATATTAGAATAGAGGTTAAATCAAATTTCTTTGTTTTTGAGACTTCAAAATTTGAATGAAATAATATTATCGAAATCGATTTTATTATTTGGCAATAGTAACATTTAAGTACACAGATAAGAAATTTGTTCTAACAAAACAGTCTATTTTTATGGTGGTCATAATGTGCGGTTCTTGAACGCATCATGGAGGGTTTATGATATTTGGATAGATACAGTTACTTAAAATACGGTTATTTCTATAAAACATTATTTTAAAAACTAAGTTAAATAGTATAAGATGGGATCGAATATCTAAATGCCTTTTTCTACGCCTGTACCGTTATTTGTCATTTATATAGGCTGTAGCTCAAATACAATGTCACCACTAATAAGTCGTCGAAAAACTCTATGCTCTATGGCCCAAAAACGCACTGTTTAGCGTACTTTTTTGTTTCATAAATTTTTCATAAATGCAATGTTTAACTTTTTTTTTAATCGGCCGCTATATTGCAGTGGTGCCAACTTCATAAACAAATATTTCGAAATAAAAGTATTTATTTACGATTTAACATTTGTATATATCGTCAAGTTTTGATTAACAGGGTCTGCAGGAACAGTGACACCAGCACCGCCGGGGTCACTATTCCCTCCGCCGGGATCGCCCATTACAAATAATGAAACCAAATTCCGAGCACGAGTTTTATTTCAACACACACTTAAATCAAATAACTTAAATAGAATAACAAATGGTACTCACAAGATTTCCAATAATTCACGAACCACAATACGGTCTTGCCTTTGGGAAGGCTCGATCCAAAGTGCCGTACTCCGTCACCTCGAGAATCAACGAACACAATACAAAATGGTGGTGGACGGTAGTACTGCGCAATCGATTCATTACTTTAATTGTAATAACTTTTAAACATTGCATTATGAATATTGACGATAGTAAAACAAATCGGTAAATTCAATAATTAGTTCTTAGATTACAATTTAAGTTTCATCTGAACTTTAGTTGAAACATTTGGACGTTATTAAAATACCGCCAAATGCTTCAACTAAGTAAGTAGTTACAAATCAGTTTATAATTTTATTTCATAACAAGCTTTAACTTTAGATTTATTATTCTTGACTGTTCAAAATTCAAAATGACAATTACGAATAAGTTTGGTCATTAAATTGACGTCTAAACAGACAAAGTAATAATTACATTAATCAAATCCAAATAGTCAAGGTAAAATCGAACTTATCTACTAGGTCATATGGTCCTGCGTCGACACGGCCATACTGCGGGACGGTGCGCGCTCTGCACCAGTCGCGTTTCTGGAATTAAGAAATATTTTTTTTCTGAGCTAGGTATCCGTTGACAGGTACGCTAGCTGACAACTTGGTCACAGTATAACTCGTTTACACTATCGTTTCTAAACAATACGAAGTGTTTCAGAACAAAATGTATTAGAGCACACCGATATTACTTCAGTGACCAAGTTTTCAACCATATTTCGTACGCTGCGGTACTTACATTAAAAACATGAACATGATACATTTAGGTAATCACCTAAATAGCTATTGCTATGCGTAGGGAAAACACATGGACCTCATAATAAAATGCATTTAGCTGTACAGGAATGTGAGCGATAATTGTTTTTATTACGCGAATGCTCCGCACATACTCGCTTAGTTATAATATTTAAATGTCTATGCAAATGCTACGCGCATACTTGCATGATTATGATACTCGTAGACAAGGTTGACGATGCTGTGGCGCTGAGCGGTCTTGTACGCCGTGGTCCACAGGGGCTCTAAAAGGATATGGAAAGGCCGATGCTGGGGCCTAGGCCTTATGTTTTATGACCGTGGTCCCCAGGGGTCCTAATAAAAATAAAAATACTTGTGCTGATAATAGCTCACGGGAAATTGTTGCTGTGGTGCTAAGCGGTCTTGTACGCCGTGGTCCACAGGGGCTCTATAGGACATGGACAGGGCGATGCTGGGGCCTAGGTCTTATGTTTTATGACCGTGGTCCCCAGGGGTCCTAATAAAAATAAAAATAATGGTGCTGATAATAGCTCACGGGAATTTGTTGCTGTGGTGCTAAGCGGTCTTGTACGCCGTGGTCCACAGGGGCTCTATAGGACATGGACAGGGCGATGCTGGGGCCTAGGCCTTAGTTTTATGACCGTGGTCCCCAGAGGCTCTGTAAACAAATAGGAAAGGAAGCAAGGTATGGATTTGTACAGTCTTAAGATGAATGAATAATTTATCACTGATAGAAATGCCATGTCGCGCAGTCGAGACCAGCTTATTATTATTTTATTTAGATTTTCATTTGTAGCTTAATTATCAGTGATAAATAAACGGGAACTAACCTTTTGTTTAGACATCCAATATCATAGTAGCCTGAGAAGTGGACGGAATCGCCTCCTCAGTCTGCGCTGTCGTTTGTTGTTGGGTGTCATCATTGTTATTCAACTGGGCCACAACATTGTGTTGTTGAGTGTTGTCATCGACGTCAGAGTCCGTCGACATGGTTTCCTGATTACCAGGTTGTGGTGCTCGGCGTAGTTGATCATGCGCCACTTTGCGGGGGCGGCCTCTGCCAGTAACTCGTTTCACCATGTAGCGGTCGTTGTCCAATACTCTGTAGATCTCGTACGGCTCGCTGTATTTCAGGTCTAAGGATGTTTGGTTCCTGGGATTGTTCTTAATAAGAACGTAATCACCTCTTTGGAATAAACGCATCTTTGCTTTTGTCTTATCGAAGCGCCGTTTGTCATACTCGGCCGCAGCTACCATTTTCTGTTGCACGTGCTGGTCTAGAATATCAAAGTCGATGGATTCAGCTTCAATGTTTACCAACCTTAAGAGTTCTGGTGGTACACTGTGCTGGCGGCGAGTAAGAAGGGAGAGAGGTGCAACTCCAGTTACTCTGTGTGGAGTACAGTTGAATGAAAGTTGGAGAGCTTCTAATGCTGTGTACCAGTTTTCGGTGTCGTAGTTTTTGATCATTGTCAGGGCATTTTTCAGGGTACTCATCACTCGTTCGACTTGCCCATTTGCTCGGCTTATTCCTGGTGCTATTGAGTGCAGATTGATTCCAAAACGGTCGCAATAGGCTTTGAACTCACCGAGAAACTCACGTCCGCCGTCGACTATGACCTGCACAGGAGTCCCAAATAAATGCACAACTCGTTTCAGCGCTGCTAGGGTACTACTTGGGCTCTTGTTATTCGAGTAACTGAGCAGTGTATACTTAGTAAAGGCGTCTATCGCGACGATGACGTACTCTGCCTGACCTTCAGCGTTCGTCGTACCGAGCTTGCCCGTAACATCCATGTGAATAACCTGAAATGCTGCCGTGGGTTTTTGTATCGGGTGTAGCTGTGCTTGGATTGCACCCGAAGGCCCCTTCGAGGTTCTGCATACCACGCAATTGTCAACGAACCTTCTGACAATGGTATTCATGTTGACAAACCAGTAAGTCTCTCTCAGCTTTTGTAGGGTTTTCTCCCATCCAGGATGTTGCAGTGAGCTGTGAAAAGAGTTTATCAGACTCCACTGGAATGCCTTTGGTGCTACTGTTGGTGTGTACGTACCGAGTATAGAATCCGTGAGCATTTTCTTGAGCACACCTTCCTCTAAGACGTATCCTACAGCGGGGTTATCAGTGGACATGCTGTCTATCAGTGGACGAAGGACATCGTCACGTCGTTGCTCTATCTGTATCCACTCTGTGTCTCTGGTCATGATGTTGACTGCTAACTCAGTCTTAGGGTTTCTGCTGAAGAAGTCTGCGTGCTGTAATCGCTCACCTTTTCTATACTCGATCTCGAAGTCGTAATTTTGCAGAAACGCCCACCACCGATGGATTCGTGGAAGTAAATCCTTCTTGTATTTGGATGCTTTCAAGGCATTACAGTCTGTTATTACCTTGAATGTCCGGCCGTATAGGTAGTGGCGGAAATGTTTTATGGCCCTCACCACCGCCAAGGTTTCGAGCTCGTACGAGTGGTAGCGGCTCTCGGCGTCCGTGGTGCGCTGGCTCATATACGCGACTGGATGCTGGCGATTGTTGATCGTCTGGACCAGCACCGCTCCGTAGCCGAGGCTGCTAGCGTCCGTGAAGAGCTCGATCGGGGCGTCTTCCTGAAATAGCGCAAGAGTAGGCGCAGTAGACAAATATTGCACAATTTGATTTCGGGCCTCTTCGTGTCTCTCGTTCCATTCCCATTTTGCGTCTTTCTTTGTTAACTCATAGAGTGGTACCATGATACGCGAGAAATTGGGAATGAAGCGTCTGAAGTACCCAGCGAGGCCGTTAAATTGTCTAACTTGCTTTACTGTTTGTGGAATAGGTGCCTTCGTTAAAGCTTCCACTTTCTTTGGACTTGGGTTGACTTGCCCATCTGATAAAATGTTTCCCAAGTACTCGACGGAGCGTTTAAAGAAGGCAGTTTTGTCAATATTGATCGAAAACCCAGCTTTTTGCAAAGCGATCAATATTCGCTCAATGTGTGAGATCCCCACAGCGAAGTCTTTGCATTTTGAGAGCACGTCATCAACGTACACCTGACACACTTGCTCGGGCGAGTTTAGGAGATCAGCCAGAGCCCTATTTATGCATCTCTGATACACAGAACACGCATTACTGAGTCCAAACGGCATGGACAGGTACTCGTACATGCCGTCAGGGGTCACAAATGCAGTCTTCTCGATTGAATCTTCAGAGATGGGTATCTGGTGAAAACCTGCCGTCATGTCAAATGTGGAGAAGTAAGCTCCCCCAGCCAGTTGATCGATTTGATCGGATATTATTGGCAGTGGGTATTGATCTCTCAGAGTGTTCCTGTTTAGCTCACGGTAATCCACACATAAGCGATCTTGACCGTTTTTCTTCTTTACCAATATTATTGGACTTGAGAATGGTGACTTACTTTCACGGATGATATTGTGCTCAAGCAATTCGTTCACAATATCACGCACCTTTTCTCGTTCAACTGGACTCAATCTATACGGTCTACGCTCAACACACTTGTTTGGGTCTTTCAGTCGTATTTCAAGCTCGCCAGTATTGACACGCGTACTAGGATACCCATGGATGAACAAATGATCAAATTTGTTTAGCAAAATTTTGAGTTCATTGATTTGTTCTCCATTAGTGAGATCGCAGTCAATATTGTCGAACTTTTCGCTTCGAGATCGCATGTGATAGACCACCGGTTGATGAACCAGTTTCACACCCGTAGAATGAACCACCACACTCAAATTTGTATTTTCGATCAAATTCATTCCTATCAGAATATCTGAGCTCAATTCATAGTCGGGTACCACGTGAAACTGTAGCTCTATTCGTAAATTATCGATTTCACAAACCGTGGTCAATGTTGATAGTGATACCACCTTAAATTGCCCGATACCTGATAAATAATTTACAACATCAACTCGTTTCCCGGGTAATTTAGCTGCTACAGATTCACGCATTACCGAACATTCTGCCCCACTATCAAAAATTGCATGCAGCTTTAATGTCCCTATTACCACCGGCATGGCATTCAATTTAGGTACGCCCACACAGTTAACGTTTGAGACTACAGCGCGCTCACGTTTAAAACACGTTTCGTACGTGTGTCCTACTCTCGAACAAAACGTACACGTAGGTCTGTTACTCATGTCCTTCTGGGGTACGGTCTTATTATCCGGATGACGCGGTTGAGGGTTTTCATTTTTATCACGATAACGACAATCTCGTGTATCATGCCCGGGCTTTTTACAAACATGACAAAACAGCTTGTCCGGAAGCCGTGGCCGCTTATTGGGGGCCAGCTGTAAGTTAGATGTACTCGGGCATGAACGCTTAAAACGTCGTATTGAGGAAGCGATTGAAATCAATTCCGGAACCGAAGTGGCTCTAGAATTCATCAACTCGATTCTCAATCGTTCATCTCCAATGCAACCAATTACGGCCTCAACTGCGTCATCGTTACAAAGTTTATCTTTAGTAAGACGTCGCCATAATACCCAGGCTTCGGACAGAAACTGCGCGATGTCCTTCGAATTGTCATAACAATGTTCTCGGAAACGAACAATATCGCGAGAGTACCTGTTTTCAGGTTCAAAGGTTGTTATAAGAACCTCACGCAATTCCTGCCACGTGGTGGTTGAAACAAGCCAATTGTCAACCCATAACCTTGCACGACCTTTAAGTAAACTACTAGCTTTCATTCTCACATCGTAATCGCTTAGGTTATAGGTTTCCATGGCAGTGGTTACGTGCTGACACCACTCCCGTACTCCAATATTCGCGTCCGGGTCGTACGAAGGCAAAAATATATCGGTAATTTTAACCCTCGCATCCGGTTGTGTTGAAATACGATCGGACACGTGTTTCATCATTTGCAACATCTGCGAGAAAAACTCGGCTGGGACCCCGTTGACGAAAGTGTTACTATTTTCATTGTTTGAATCAGAAGGGCGAGCCGAAGCGGGTGGTGTCCCAACTTCTGATATCGTCAAGTTTTGATTAACAGGGTCTGCAGGAACAGTGACACCAGCACCGCCGGGGTCACTATTCCCTCCGCCGGGATCGCCCATTACAAATAATGAAACCAAATTCCGAGCACGAGTTTTATTTCAACACACACTTAAATCAAATAACTTAAATAGAATAACAAATGGTACTCACAAGATTTCCAATAATTCACGAACCACAATACGGTCTTGCCTTTGGGAAGGCTCGATCCAAAGTGCCGTACTCCGTCACCTCGAGAATCAACGAACACAATACAAAATGGTGGTGGACGGTAGTACTGCGCAATCGATTCATTACTTTAATTGTAATAACTTTTAAACATTGCATTATGAATATTGACGATAGTAAAACAAATCGGTAAATTCAATAATTAGTTCTTAGATTACAATTTAAGTTTCATCTGAACTTTAGTTGAAACATTTGGACGTTATTAAAATACCGCCAAATGCTTCAACTAAGTAAGTAGTTACAAATCAGTTTATAATTTTATTTCATAACAAGCTTTAACTTTAGATTTATTATTCTTGACTGTTCAAAATTCAAAATGACAATTACGAATAAGTTTGGTCATTAAATTGACGTCTAAACAGACAAAGTAATAATTACATTAATCAAATCCAAATAGTCAAGGTAAAATCGAACTTATCTACTAGGTCATATGGTCCTGCGTCGACATATATTATAAATTATTTACTACAATAATAATAAATCATCATCTATTGTGTGTTAAATTACATGTTTTATAAATTCTTGGTATTATTTATAAAAATAAACGGTTCGAATTCGGTCCGGGTCCGGATTTGGTTTGGTTCGGATGGCAAGTGCAAACAAATTAAAAACAAAACAAACCATAAGCAAGAGCTGTCACATTTCTGATTTCCCACCAAAATACAGTTCAAAATGAAAAGACGAAAAGAAAGATGATAAACTATCAGTCCTAAGCTATTAAGATTTGATTCGTGTTTGTGGAGACAAAAGTGTACACGTGTTCCTTTTAAAATGGTCGAAGAAATTAATAACTGCACTCCTGAAGAAATTGCGTGAGTAGCAAAAGTACGAGTAGGAAACTTGCTGCCTGAAAAGTGTACCTATTTTGTAGTCTGCTATTTATTTAAAATTTGTCGTAGAAAAAGTATTGTATGCAACGGTGTATAACTGGTCTAAAAACGCTCGTGGCGTCTTTAATTACGATGCTCGCGAAGGCTCGCATCGCAACCCACGCCACTCGCATTTTAAGACCCTTCTTATACAACAGTTGCATAAAATACTATTAAATACGAAACTTTATAGAATCAACAACAATAAGAAATTTACGACTATATATAGATAAATGAATAGTGGCATTATTTACAAAAACCGCTCATATTTATTTTGCAGTTAATAAGGCTTTTCAGCCTCACAGGTAATCTGATGATGTCTTGTTCATCGTAAATTTGTTTTTGACAATGTTACGCTCAACGCTGCGAAGGGATAACTTAGTTATCAGAAGTAAGGACAAACAACAATAGCCTAGGTTCACGGGCATTGGTCTGTGTGCTGTACCTACCGCGTGACTCAGTTAGCCGTGGGTGTCTCATTTCGTATGCGCGCGCGCGCACTGCCTAGGAAGTGCATTCGTGTTACATCGGTACCCGCCGCCGCCCGGTCACGTACGTAAAGTAACCGATTAGAAACAGTTTTCCGGCTCAATTAGACGGTTTTTAACAAACAACTGGCCTAAATGGTTTCTTTGATTCCCTTTTGGCTTCGATATTGATAAGCAGACCATTGTAAATATTTATATGTTTCAACGCGTTTTTGATGCATTTACTGTTTTCTATTTAGCATAACTGTAGGATATATACCAATATATTTTTTTAAATCAGGCAACAAAGTTCCATATGACAAATATCTTACATATACAGTCTTATCTTATCTTATCTTATCTAGGTGAGGGCCCTTTCGGATGCACTTCGACCCAGTGGGATCTTTTGTGCATTTGCCCTCTCCTTTATACCTGCTCCCAGGCTTGCTCCATCATTTCCACAAAGCGGATGATGCAGTTCGCCGGGAGCACCTTGAATTCCTTTGGTTGCGGGTAACCGTTACCAAAGTAGTTCATTCTTTGTCTGGCAAGGGCATGACATTCACACAATAAGTGTTCCATAGTCTCATCCTCCTCGCCACACATTCTACAGTCTAAACTATAAGATAGTCCCATCTTGGCCAAGACATATACAGTCAGTCAGTTTTAATTTATTAAACTTATTAAAAACTACAAAAACACACTACTACTGCGATGTGTTGCGCAATTTCTTGGTGTCAGGTAACCAACCGCGAAAATGCCGGAACTTGAGTCCCTAGCCAAAATGCTTCCTAAGTGAATTCAATACATGGTTTGTTGGGTAGTGGAATATGTTGGCGCAGCATGGCAAATATCGGTTTGTACCTAAAGAGGTAAAGAGCAAACCGACCGGATGGGTCTCTATCCGGTTTGCTCTTGTGGATCACGTGCCGTCAACGGTAAAATTTCACCACAACGACACGACTATAAAGCAATTAAAACGGTCCACCGTGCCAACGTAGCGTTTTTTAACTGTAATCGCGATATTCTTAAGAAAAAAATGCCGGATGGCGAATTGGCGACCTTATCAAAACACGTTGCTTTCGCGGTTCGTTGAACTTTCCGTTTGTTGTTGCCCGTTGTAATACAACCACACCTTCGACGGTCTAATAATAATGCATTCCATACATTGTACATAATCTTGTTGCAACTTTGTCGTCGATTAAACTGATCTTTGATACTGATAAGTATTAGTCTCACGAAGTCTACGACAACACTACATACGAGTACAAAGACAAAGGACATAGTTCATCATCATCATATCAGCCAAACGACGTCCACTGCTGGACATAGGCCTCCCCCAAAGATTGCCAAAATGACCGGTCCTGCGCCACCCGCATTCAGCGGACTTCCGCGACCTTTACCAGGTCATCAGGCCTACCCACGCCGCGCCTTCCGGTACGTGATCGCCACTCGAGAACCTTTCCGCCCCAACGGCCATCGGTTCTACGTACAATGTGCAAGTACATACAACGTGCAAGGACATAGGTACTTTCCTATAAATATTAAGATGTATGATTTTAAGAGGCCTGAGTGCCATTTAGTCCTGAGAATGTTGTGGCGTCATTATGTAGCGTAGTTAACTCTCGTCGGAGATAGTGACATCATGGCGAATTTTTATAGATTTTTTATATTGCAACTATAAACGAGGGTGTTGACACCTCAACGGGCCTACGGTAGAACAAGTTTCGGTGACAGGCGTGTAATTTTATTGTTTCGTGAACCAGATCGAAATGTCAGAACAACCGTTAGGTGTGAATGTGCCGATAGCGGAAACGGTTGTCAGTAACTAGTGCCACTATCAAAGTACCAACAATGGATGACTGTTACGTGAACTTTATCCTATCGACGTACTTTTGAAACTACAAATTAATGCCTAATTTCGGGGGTAATCCAGTATTGCGTGAATGTGACTATTAATTTAACGTTCAAATCTGGAGTGCAAATAGTAACGCAAAATGATATATATTTACGTCAAGGGTAGTACATAAAATACTGAAGAGAAAGTTTCCACAATACATTCCCGAGCGTAGCGAGAGATTCTAAAGTAGAATCATCAAAGTATAACATCGATCTCTCATCTGAGGGCAACAATTATTTTTTTCTAAATGACATGTGTGAAAAACTTATATACTATTTTCCCGTGGGAAGAGAAATCATTGTTTATACTGCTCCATGTTTCTGTTAATCAGACTATTGGCATGCATTTCCAATTTTCCATCCTAACAGTAATGTATTAGTAGGCACTCTAGGCAGCTCATAATATTCCGAACGGTTTCCCTTTGTATAATGCCAATAATAATTGTTTTCAAAGCCCCTGTCACATTGACCCGAATTGTTCCGCGATAAATAACACGCGCGAGCAGTAACTTAACCAAACAGAAGTATTAAATAGCGCGCCCAAAACAGTAAAGTCGCCTAGCATTATTCTCGTGTTACATCGGTAAAGGTGCACGGGTGTTGGAAAATGAATGCACTTGCGTCTTTATTGAATGCAATGGGGGAGTTGTCGCGTATGAATTATTAGCAGAAGCCGGACGCATTGCGATAGAGCCGCGATTAACCGTCAGCGCGATTGTTTCCCGTTCGTGGTTCAAGACGCCTACGGCGTGAATGCGGTTAATGTTTTGATTTACTATTACATTACACCGGAGGGGTGGTTGCCGTGAAAAAAAATGCGAAACATTCTTAACCTGAGATATGTAGAGAACTCTGAAAAACATAGCGCAGATGGCGGCCGACGTAAAGTTTTTAAATATATAGGTATATATAGGTTAATAAATAGGTCTTATAAAAATAGAGCATTCATTCCATTTTTTTACCGACTTCAAAAAATGAGGAGGTTCTCAATTCGTCTGTATGTTTCTTTTTGTGTGTTTGTTACGCGATAACTCCGTAATTTTAGAACCGATTTGAAAAGTTATTTCTTTGTTTGAAAGCATATACTTCCAGATTGGTCCCGTTGTCACAGTTTTGATGATGGTATCCTAAAGAAATCGAGGGAACTCTTAACATTTTATAGGCAATCGTGAAGCAGTTTGGCTACTGATTTGAAGTCGGTTAAAACTTTGTTTTCAAAGTAAATGATTAGTGGGTACAAAATAGTACAAATACCATATAACCCAGACTGCCCATGGCCCCGAAAGACAGCTCGCAGGTTTTCGCCACGAAAAAAAAAAAGTGTCATAAAATCTTTTACGCAGGGCGGCAGCTAACTACTAGGGTGACTGCCCAAAAATAAAGTTCGTACTAACACGGAATTTTAAGAACGCTCAATCCCGGAAGATTGCTGCTAGTTAAAACACCCCTTTACGTCCTGAGGGCCTACCGCGAACGGGATTCGAAGTTTTCCCTCTCTGTCGCACTTACGTACGAACTCGTAAGTATGACAGAGAGGAGAAACTTCGAATGCCTTTCGCGGTAGACCCTCTGGTTTCAGTTCCGATAGGTATCTCTTCTAAATTATTTACCTATTTACGCTTTTTATGTTTTTTTTCGAAAAAACCTTTTAAGCTTTCATTGACATTCAAATGCATCGGTGTTTTAAATTATAATTCTTGAGTACTCGCAAACTTCTTATCGTGATATTGCTGACTACTTAATTGCTTCTGTTAGAAATACTTATTATAAGGACTTTAAACATATTTGTTAATACTTGAACATTCCCATGCAATAATACCTAAGTCATTATAAGTATAGGTATTGATACCTAAAATGCTTTGAGAAACCATTTCAATGGGCTGTTTAGTTATTATTTAGGTCAATACGAGACCTAGCACACGCCTCGAGGATTACGATTTATCGTACTTTAGACTGTTACTGGGGGCAATTTCAACCTACTCGCAACGCTATTTGCTATACACATACACACGACTTCGATAACACTTAGTCTTAATTGGCTGTTAATGGAATCGACATGTATTTAGAATTCAATTGTACTTTTCTGTCGTAAAGTAGGTAATTCATAAATATGACATAGTAAATGGACGTCTTTCGGCTGATATGATATGATGTTGATGATGATGAAATGTCAAAATTGTTGTTATAAACTGGTGAGGTACTTGATGCTCCTTTTCTCGCCAAATTTTATACTTCCGAAGCGCTTATAACCCTGAAAAGAGGCATTGAAGCCTAACTGCGGATTAAATAAGTTTCTGTCAAAAATTTCATTTTTGGTACAAGCTTTTATTGCCAACTGTACTTTTCTGCATACCATCATCATCAACTACTCATTGAGACGATTCTAACGAGCCCAAACTCAATGGGGTTGTGTCGTTTTATTGCGGAGTTCCTATGGCCACCTTCCAGCTCCAGCATCAGATCAGCTCCAAGTCATCATAATATTGCATTGTCATGCGATATACATATGCATGCAAAATTTCAGCTCAATTGGATAACGGGAAGTGACTGAAAAATCGATTGCAAATTTTTACGGACAACTTACATACTTACATATTTACATACTTACATACGAACAGTGCAAGTTAATATAAAGCTTGTAAAAAAAAGCTAAAGCGCTTACACCTTCCTTAATTTTGCATCCTCAATAGACGGAGATAAAGCAAGTTGCCCCAATTTATTGTTGTAAAATTATACTGATTTAAGACAATCATTGGATAACAAAATTATATTTTACAAGGGTTAATTGTTAAGAAAGTCCTAATTGCACTTCGCTGGAAACTGTCGGGTCGGTACTTAAACGCATTTTAATGTCTTAACATGCATAGTAGTTTATTATGGTTAATCACACGCATCCTTTCAAACTTGAATGGTATCACTCTCGTGTAATAATCAGGCCAATTATACAATACCCTTGGTAATTGCTCAGGTGATTTAACAACCATAAAGTTATCTGTAATTGGCTCTTTTTCTGCAATAGAACATCAAAGGGCGTCGTGAACGTAAATAACCCTCGGACTTCAGATTATGGTTTCATTTCATGTAGGAGACTTTTACAACTAGCGGGCAAATAACGTCGTTTGGCATGGCAGCGAAGTAGGCTTAGTCCGATTGGTGAAATATTTGTTTCCATTTTTAACCGACTTCAAAAAAGGAGAAGGTTCTCAATTCATCTGTATGTTTTTTTTTATGTGTGTTTGTTACGCGATAACTCGGTAATTTATGAACCGATTTGTTTTTTTTTCTTTGTTTGGAAGCATCATACTTACAGATTGGTCCCGTTGTCACCAAAATCCAGTTTCTGATGATGGGATCTTGGAGAAATCGAGAGAACTCTTCAAATTTTATAGGCAAACTTGAAGCAATTTGGCTACTGATTTGAAGTCGGTAAAACTTTGTTTTGAAAAGTAAATTATTAATCGAGCTAATTTTATGTAAGTAAGTAACTTTGTAACCGTAGATCATTCCATTTTTTACGGGCAAATTCGTGTACGTTTCTTCGTTTATCTAGGATATGAAAGGGAAATATCGTACTAGTTTTACTTATTTCGATCATTAAGAGCTTTCCAAAATTAACTACAGTAATATTGTTCAAAAATTGCATGACGCACGATTTTTCTAATCTTATCTTGAATAGGGTTTAGTAACTATAAAGAAAAGTGGTATAGCAAATATAAATAATCAATGGAGTAAAGTTAGAGTTATTTGGAATATAATCGTAGTTTTCCAAGTAATTCTAACTATACTCCATTGATTCCTTATATTTGTTACAGATAGTTATTAACCGTTTTCAAGTAACTAAGTATATTGCAGTATCCTATACGCTATTACTACGATATATAAATCTACCTACAAAAACGCTATGAATGCTTTCATATCAATCGGTATAAACATGTGCTTTATGACCAGGCTTGATTATAATATCGCAATGTGTACTCAGTTCGATTTTGACATTTGCATAAAGGCACGCTTGTTAAGTTGTCATGTCATGTTGCGTCAAGATCTGATCTTTCACTGTTTTAACACAGTAAGGTTTGGCACTGCAGTTTACTGGTTCTCATTTTAACTATATTAAATTATTGTATTTAATTGTTTCTGCTTCAGTGAACGGAAAACGAACCTTTTTGCACTTGAGCAGTAATTTCAACCGCAGTAACTTATTTACAAATGTTAACCTTCAAATAGGTTATCGGGCTAGAAATATGAGACTATGACTAGTAATTTATTATGCTTGCAATAATATCGATTACCCTCGGCAATTACAATATCTAGTTCACGTGCAGGTCAATGCCCGGTAGGCCGATAAGATGTCTCTCGGAATCAAAAGCTAGATTATTCCCTGATACCGAACGGCGGTGTTAATGAACCCTACAAGGCTATATCGTTCTCGAAGTAACTATAAAACCTTTTAGTTTTATGGATTCCGATTCATTCTGTAACAAAATTATCCGATATCGAATATCTTTACGGCGATTAAGGAGTCATATTTACATTTACCGAGTAATGAAATAGGTTATTAAATTCAGGCTACGACGCCTTGTGTGAGCCAAGTGCCAAGGAAAATGGTAATGTGCAAATAAAAACTATGTGATACTGTGCAATAACAAAGTAACAAAATGGGAAGCGGGAAATTCGGTTTCAATGTTAAAAAGGACAAGGTGAACGTGGAAGAGGCTAATAAGACTGAATTTAGTGTTAAGGACAGCATTCGGAAGGTACAGAAGAAATTAAAGAAGACTGACAAACAAAAACACAAGACTGAACATGTCAAGGAGAAGACTATTTGGTGGAACCAGTGCGGCGGTTGTAAGTTATTTTAAATACTATTATACGTATAAGCATAGATAATACACTAGTAGGTACTTGTAAAGACACCGAAAATTGTGATAAAAATACAAACATTTTCTTTAAGTTAGAGTATACAATCGTATTTTTTCATGTATATTCACGTAGTTGTATTTTATTTGCAAGTCTTACTACAAGTCGTTTAAAGTTTTATGGGCATGCATAATAACAGACATGGCAATGGTTGTTCGATCCAAGCACGTCATTTGACAAAATAAAATGCATAAGATTACTGGCGTAGTTTCCGCCGAGGCCCTTCAAGGGCCGACAAGATCGTTACGCTCTTTGAATCTACAATGAAGGGAAATTAGAGCAGCAAGGTTCGAGCTTTTGAAATCGACCAATACATTGAGGTCAACGTCGCGACCTTAAACGTCGCCTTCAAATCGTATGAGAGCCCTTCTAATGATTTAAACATTGATTTCGGCATTGACTTTTGCGTATCGCTAGCCCTGTCCCTAATGTCGAGTACCACTTTTGCTTATTGCATAATCAATGTGTTGAGCAACGTATGTGTGGTATTACTTAACTACATTCATTCATTAATAGTAAATTTAAGTCTATTGATAATACATTAAGAATGTGAAATGAAGCTCTTTATTTCGCCACATAAAGCAAATGTCTTAAATAACAACGCTAAAGTGTGTCAGTGGAAAGCGCGAGAGAATCCCGAGAAATCTATGCGCTAACGCGAACGGCGTATCGGTGTGCGCCCCGTTTCCACTTTCTAAACTGGCTAGTCTGCGCAGTTTATAGTTCAGGAACTGCTGCTTTAAGCATGAAAGTTGCCTTATTGACATTTCCTTATTTGGTGGATGGTATCGCTGCAAACTACTCTGTCGCTTCTATGAAAATGTCAGTAGGTACCTTTTGTCGTGTGCAGCTTTAATAAGGGATTTGGCAATAGTGGAGTTCGTCCTTTTTGCTGTCACACGACTATGTTTTGTCTTATTTTTTACTTTCCTTTTTGTATGATGTAAACTAACTATTATTATAATCAACTGTTTCTGAGACTAAACAGAATCTGTCCTCAATTGTATTGCAACAAGTGCCATCACTGTCCTAATTTCTTACAGGCTTTATTCAATTAAATAGGTACTAAGTTGCTTCCTTCCCTGTTACCTCGAAAATGGTTTAAACTTTAATGCCACAAAGTAGAAGGCGAGGTGCGTCAATTGTCATTAGTCAGTTTCTGATTGACATCGAAGGCCGTCACAAGTGGTCATTATCGAAAGCACACTGGCTGCAGACAAGTATCTTGTAAAGCATTAATAGTGTCTGCCATTAAAGATCGCCATATTTGGTTTTAACGAGTTATTAATCAGACGGACAGTTCGAAATGCGCTCAGCATGGTATCGACATCTTTCTCATTTCCGTAGAACATATTAACTTTGTAACATAATATATTTTTTAATTTGTTATATACGTCTCGTCTGGTCACCTACAATCAAACCAATATGCCTCACGTTCGTGTAGAATTTTATAAATGTCAACTATCTGGAGAATTATACCTACTTACTTTTTAATGAAACTATTTTGTACGTGAATTATACTTATCGAACTTTTCGTTACGAACACCTGAATTGTTTACAAGGCATTCAATGTACCTAGTTCCTTAAATTGTTTTTCTTATTCTGAAGCAGAACTCTGTTCGTAATTTGCAGGAACCGGTTAAACATTCACATCTTCCTTCATATTCTTCATAAAAGCCCTTTGAGTTGATAGAAGACGTGTCGCCCTGTCTATACAAAATCAACCAGAATCTATGTCTCCCGACTGTTTCCACCTGGAATCTTCAACTTACTCGTATTTGAACCGCTGTATACAGAGTGGCGAGTTTGTCTGTGTCTTTTTGCTTCTATTGATATATATTTTTATTATTGAAGCAAGAAGTATTTACAAAACACAAAAATCTACTCATTTTGCCGTCTACTTTAGTGCACAAGTAAAAAACAAAGATATAGTCATAAACAAACTCTTCGTTATTTATTCATAAAATATACAATGTTACAACAAATATAAATATAAAAAAAAGAACGGACGGTAGTATGTAGAGAGGGGTTAGGGGGCAATGTTGGGAAGAGCTTCGTTATTCTGTATACTTAGTTATTGAAAATGTTTTCATAGATTGAATTTTGGAGGAAGAAGCAGTCGAGAGTCTTCTTTTATTGTTGTATTTATAATCAAAATAATACTTACAATTATTTTTAATTATTATGACTTACCGTTGGGCAACTGTCTCCCCTATTTTTACAAGCTTTCTATCTATTAACTTGTAATGTATGTAAGTACCTAACAATGTTTGTTCGGGGGGAATCTTGCAAGTCAATTTTGAAGTATATCTTCATCCGATTGAGCTGAAATTATTTTGAGTTTGGATGACAATTTAATATTATGCTACCTTCGAGCAGATCTGATGATGGAGACAGATGGTGGCCACTGGCCATGGGAATTCACTACTTCACCGACGTAACCCCATTGAGTTTGGGCTCGTTAGAATCGTCTCAATGAGTAGTTGATGACGGTATGCAGAAAAGTACAGTCGGCAATAAAAGCTTGTACCAAAAATGAAATTGTTGACAGAAACTTATTCTACTAATATTTCCAACCAAGACCTTCCGTTGTCATTTTGCCCAACTAACTTGGTTTGCGGCAGACGTGACATGGTCAGCCCAATTTAACTGAAATCTTATCAAAACATTAAATTTATCAACGTTTTTTTCTTTTTGTCCCCAGTGAGCGAAATCGACCAGTACTTATGGATGGTAGGTGGGTCCGCCGGCGCGCTGGCGCTCACGGGCGTGGCGGCCGCGTCGGCCTTCTACCTCAGCACCCGGCCCAAGCCAGAGAAGCCCCTCGTCACACTACATGAACAGAGCCTACTTGAACCGGTAAGACTTGCACTGTGTAACACTGATAGTCCGGCTACGACTTCTAGTCCAGGCAATGAACTGACAACTTGTATGGAAAAAAATTCAAATTTGGAAATAATTTATAATAGCTGATTTTTTCTTTGTAGGAAATAGTTACCTGTCGCTAGCGACAGAATCCAACAAAATTTCAGACATCAAAAAAATTATAACTTTACTAGCTTTTGAAAAGTCAGAAAAAATATTAATAAATGGTTTTATCTTTATTTTGGTTCATTTACATTTGCTCTATAATATTCAAGATAAATAATAAAAAAAAACAATTCATGCTTTATTTAAATCTATTTAAATACTTCCGGATGGAGAGTTTGTTGGATTCTTGAATAAAGGATCTTAGAATAATGTCTTAAAATGATATAAAGAAAAACAAACGCTATTATAAATTAATGTTTTTCAAAACCGTATTTTGCCTGGAGTATTCCAGCTGCGGCGGCAGCGGTGCGCTCACAGCATCTCGCTCACATTTTTTTTTATACAACGACGGTGGCAAACAAGCTTACGGCCTGCCTGATGTTAAGCAGTTACCGTAGTCTATGGACACTTGTGACTCCAGAAGAATCACAAGCGCGATGCCGACACTTTATTCACTTGAGGATTCGCTGTGTTGGCAGATAGAGACATGCTGGTCCATCGCTCCCAACACAGTGCATCCTAGTACATCTATGTTGCACTGCCACTACTTGGGATCGAGAGATTGGAGTGTGCCTTCTGGCTCCGACGTATTGAGCATCGCTCCCGCTACCGCCACTGAAAGTTGTGGCCAGCAAGCTCTAAAGGCCTCCACACACCGGCCGTGTGCGCGGGCCCGCGCACGCGACCGGTGTGTGGAGGCCTTCAGTCTGTCTTCGCCGAGTTCTAATGATCGTTATCTGTAGCGTCGCGCGGTTTATACCGCAGTTCATCCTGCGGTGGATAAAATGACGAATCGTGGACAGCAGCCGTAAGCGTCATTGCTGCTGCTGATACTCGTAGCTGCTTTCCTTCAGAGCTAAAATGAGCTGTTTGTTCAATACAAATAGGCCAAGCTGTGTGTTACTGGTAGAAAATTAGCCTCGTATAAATAATAGCCCTTTCCTTTCACCGTCATTAAAAAAAGTCGAGTTTGGCTGTTTGACTTTGATGTAATCTTATATTTATGTAGATGAAAGTAGCGTCAGTCCTCGGGGAATTTGTCTGCATTTTAAAAAGAATGCAGATGGACCCGCAATAAAAACATGACGTCTGTGTATTAAGTACTTGTATAACTTATACACTGTAGGTATGTATAAGTATTATTTGTACGTAAATATTTATTTAATTGTATCTACGTGACAATTTTTTATCAATTTCGCTCTAAAGAACTCGTTTGAATTTCCATTTTGTAATGTCGATCCCACCAAAAACATAAATGTAAAAAAGGAGAGCCAAGTTCAATACAAACATTATGCTTGGCTGTGGGCTTCGCCGCAAAAAGAATGGAGATCTAAATAAGTGCCAAGTTGTATGCAAAATCCAAATATGTAGTTATAGGAACAAAATAACATTATGAACAAGTATTAAACTCTATGTCTTTGCTTTATTGGATACCTATAACAATTGCTGTTATTTAAAAATGTGAGATCTTAAAGTAGTTTAGATTTGACTTGGCCAGTTTTCATTACATCAGTCATTTTATAAAACTATTCAACATATATATTTTTTAATTCTGATAAAAACTGGCCAAGTCAAATCTAACTTACTTTAAGATCTCACATTTTTAAATAACAGCAATTGTTATAGGTATCCAATAAAGCAAAGACATTGAGTTTAATACTTGTTCATGATGTTATTTTGTTCCTATAAATACATATTTGGATTTTGCATACAACTTGGCACTCATTTAGATCTCCATTCTTTTTGCCGCGAAGCCCACAGCCCACAGCACAATACAGTAAATTGCTTGTATTACCCGGGTGGGAATTATTGTACCTACGCTTATTTAGTCCTACCTTCCTGTATAAATTAATTACTAAAATTGAATATTATCACTGTTCACGAATTGCTGTGTCGATACAAACCCGATAGGGTTTAATGACACTGTTAGATTTAACGAAATGTATTTTTCATCACACTTGCTCATAAATGGTGTTATTCCTTGCCTGTATACAGAAGGACAATGGCCTAAATTGTTCCCGCGGGAAATAATGGTCCCGAGGGAGTAATGAGCTTGTTTGTGATCTGATTGGTTAAGCAAATCTGGACGGCAAGAATTCTGCTCTGTGATTGGTTGGAAAATAAAATCGAGCAGGCCACGCCCTGCAAGAACCACATGCTCCATGCTCTGTGATTGGTTGAAATATTGAAGTTCCGCCCTCCACTCGCACTGATCTAGAAGTGAAGTTGTCAATTTCGTCAACATGTGATTGATGCGCTTGTATAAAACATAGGTTTTTCTGTCTTTTGTGGTTATTTATTTCCTCGCAAATGTGATGAAAAACATTGTGTATAACACGGGCGTAAGAATATTGCAAACTCGAGTCATCAAAAGCCCTCCGCCTTACGGCGTCGGGCTCCTGATAGACTCTCGTTTGCAATATTCCTCATACGCCCCTTGTTAAACAATGTACTATTCTTTTATGAATGTAATAAATAAAAAAATAAAAAAACAGGAATTAAGATTTACTTCTGTTATGTGTATCATAGCACATATGAGAGGTGCCGCGCGCCGCCGACGATACACCGTTGGCCGGTTGTTTAGCGCGTATTACAAGTTTTGTATGGGGACACCCCATATTTTTTGACTTAACTTTATTTTTATATTTCTGTTATATAGCAAACATACATATTATATTGGGATAGTTTCAAATAGGTTTTGCAAATTGGGAAGGTTCCAACGCTACAATTAAAAAACAATTGTATGGGGAACCCGCCTATTTTTTTATTTTTTTTTATGTTTAGATTTTTTCCTTCGCTTACACACAATTACCGAGCTGGATTCCAAATTTCATCCTTCTAGGTCATCTGGAAGTAGGTTAGGTTTAGGTACTATAATATGTCAGTCAGTCAGTGCTAAAATATACGACTTTTTGACCTTCATATCTTTATAACCGTTTGAGCTAGCTTCTTGAAATTTGGGCTTCTAGATGTCCTTATGGATATAATTAAACACACGTAGTTTTATGTGTTTTACGTTAAAGACGTTTTGAGTTTAGAAGGGTCAAAAGTGGCACCAAGTGGTTCGTGTAATGATACACTCGGCGCTGGCTAGCCAGTTCCTTTGCTTGAACTTGGCTTGACACGCTGCCGCGTGTCTAGATATATATGTCACCGTTAGATTGTGAAAACCGTCAGTTTATAATCTTACCCGTTATATTATAAACTGACGGAATATTGTGAACTGCCAAAATAATTCATAATTTTACGCATTCATTTTCGTTAGTTTATAAACTAACAATGTCATATCGTCAAATTGTGAACTGAATCAAATTTGCCTGATTCGGAACGCAACCTGTGCGCTGTTTGGTTGAGCGAATTATTCCACTTGCATCAGTTTCCACTCACGTCAGAACATGATTGTTTTTTTTTTGTTATTCAGACATTTTATTCCATTTATTTCGGCATCTAGCAGTGTCGACGGAGCCCCGCTGGGCGGGGCTCCTATTTCTGGGCGCTTTGCCCTTCGGGCAACTGAAGATACCTAACTAACCTAACCTACCTAGTGTTTGTGTACGTTCCGTAGCAAGCCGTTTTGATCTCAGTTGACAATTTGACGATTCGACATTGATAGTTTATAAACTAACGAAAAATAATGCGTTAAATTGTGAACGGTTTTGACAGTTCACAATTTTTCGTCAGTTTATAATATCGCGAGTTAGATTATAAACTGACGGTGTTCACAATCTAACTGTGACATATATATACATAGGCCTATGTCCAGCAGTGGACGCCTTTCGGCTGATATGATGAATGTCAATATCTCCGACAAGTCCTAGGATATAACCGATAACGCTGTAGGTTCTTTGCCACGATAGCTCTAGCAGATAATACGCGTATTTGCAATAGAGAAAAAAATCATTTTATTAAAATGAACATCTGTTTATGAATATTGTCACACGCAATAAACTATGCAGTATTAACTGTATTGCTGGACTATGACAGATAATATTTTGTAACTCGGCAACTGTTATGTCAGCCACACGTCTTATAATAAACGGATTAAATTATAATTATAACGGTGACGAAAGGGAACTCCTTTATACTGCGGTATCGAAGCTCTACTTGTCCTAATCCAAGCGTCGGGCTGGACTTGGCAAGGCGCATCTTCGAGCGGTATTTTTAACTCATTGTACAACGAACAGCCCTGCTGGCTGCTCTCCTGCCCAAGTGTCCAACGAAAGTGATAGGAAATAACCGTTTCCTACCTCGGGAGCCAAACTTTCATTACGGACAATCGTACTTGGAAAACTTTTACCAAACTTGAATGTGCCGTGTGTAAAATGTCGCGATTAAACCGTTTCCCATTCAAAAGACAGTGTTGATTGCGCAATACAGTGTTGTAATAGTTTTTTTGATAGCGTCAGTGCATTTTGTGTGATAAGTAGAAAGGATGGCGTGCTGCAGTTGCTGCATCGGGACTGCACCCATTCGTGCCCCGATCAAGTTATCCGAACAATCGGATACTTGTAAAGTAAGTTGTTCAAAAAAAACAAGATCTCAAAAAACTCAAACTTTACGCTTTCAATTATTATTTAAGTAAATTAAAAAAGATAAGTAAAATAATGAGATACTATATCAATAAAGTTGCTTTTTATGGTATAAGTGATTGTTCTGTTTTTTTTTACATATATTTTGTGCGTGAACGATCCTAATGGTAACCACTGCAGTTCACCATAAATAGAAAGCCTGTGTTTATGAGAATAACCGTCAGGTCGAAAGTGCATCCCAAATAAGTCTAAATTAATTACTAATAACACCTGAATGCAACGGAAAGTACTTGGGAATCTATAATAAAGATAATCAATCGATACTGTGTTACAATGTAACAAAATCAGTTGCAACTGATGCTGATGGTTATGATAAATAAACAACGTTATAAAAGTAATTGGTATAGCGTGATGTCGCTACTTTGTACGCTTCACGTTCGTTCCCCATGAGTAGAGTTGGCAGAGCGCTGTAACATTGAGACCGGGAACATTTAAAGTCATCATGTCGAAGATATATCTTCTCGTGTCTTATCAGAATAGAAATATCTTCTAGATTGCTCATTTAATTGGCTTGTTATTTCTTTAAAACGACGTGTTTTTAACCGCCGACGGAAAAAGAGGGGTGTTATAAGTTTGACGAGTCTGTGTGTCTGTATTTCTGTCTCTCTGTGTGTGTGTGTGTGTGTCTGTCTGTCTGTGGCATCGTAGCTCCTAAATGAATGGACCTATTTAAATGCGGTTTTTTTATCCAAAAGCTGAGGTGATCGAGATGGTTCTTAGCTACGTTTCAACAAAATCGGTTCAGTCGTTTTTGAGATATTGAACTTTGAAATGAAAATGTTGGGGGTTTTTCAACTTTTCTAAGATGTAGTTATTTTAGTTCTAAGTGACTATCAAGGGATATTAAATATTTTACTCTCCATGGATTTTTTTTTATTTATTGCTACATGGATTTTCTTTATTGTTTTAAGGATTTAAACTTTTTCTTGACGTTTACAGTAAAAGATAACTTTTAAATGGTGTTCCCGGGAATGTCCGTTAACTTCGGCATATTTATTGCAGAGTACATTACACACAGAATCGAATTAGCATAATTATTTCTTGAGAAAAAAAAGACGATTTTTTTTTTCTATTTTTGTACAAATTAATTTAATGTAACATTAACGGTTATTGCCTTATTGTACAAGGGTCTTGAAACACATGAAATAAAAAATATGTATGTAAAAAATATGTAAAATCGAACGAACTCACTTAGTAAACTTTCTTGTAGTGTATACGTAGGTAGGATCCTTACAAAATTTAAAAAGCTGTTATGACGTCACAGTATCTTAACTGTACACTGGTTACATCTGCAAATCTGATTAAATTAAACATTGAGTACCTATCTTCATAACGTAAGAGTTAAGATACTACTGTCTTGGAGAAATTAACTTTATTTGATCTAAACTATGCCCCCTTGCAATTAACGGAAATTGTCATGAACACGTTGTATATTTGATGAAAAAAAAGGTTTAGCCTCTTCGGTTACACTCGATGAGGCTAAACCTATCACATATAAACAATCAAAACTTCTACAGATTACATGAATTTTTTTACTAGTAATTGCAGGCAAAATTGTGATAATTATTCATTTATACTGGTTTAAGTTTGTTTTTATTAACTGTCTGTAATAAATAAATACACTGGTAAATGTAATTATGATATTTCATGGTTCGTAAGTTGTAATATTGAACTTGAATTTAATGGTCTCGGTTAGGTAAGTAGTAGTTATAATTATAATTACCAAATATTATTGAAATCAATATTAGTTACTGTAACAATAATTTTGCATACCAATTATGGTTAAAAACGTATAAACATTAACTACGTAAAACAACATTGTATTAACACCTTATAATGGGTGATGTTTAATGCAAATAAAGTTCATGATTATAAACTATGGAATATCTAGTTATGGAAGAACCTATTAAACTTACCTACACAGCGCATATACAATATACAAATAAGAATGATGAACATAGTCGCCATCATACATACATCGGAGCAAACAAGCAGCTTAAACAAACATCGGAACACACCTCTATTTTCAAGGCATTAGGGTGCATGTGCCGATATTTTTGAACACCTATAGTGTACCTATGTATGTGACGGTGCCTGTACCAAAAAGTACCAACATATATGGACAAAGAGTATGGACCAGTCACTTACCGCATATCCTAAATAGTTTGCCCAGGGAGGTAATACTCGTAGATATTATAGAGAATAAACCCCAGAAGATCAAATGTACCCTCAAGAAAATCATGCTGCTCTAGAGTGCCTAGAAAGCAATATTAGCGTAAAAGCTAGCAAGCTAAAAATGAAAAATCATTTTCAGGCGTTTTATGGTTGTGTCATATAATGTCTTATATGTTTTACGAGAATTGTCTTACAAAAATCCCAATTAATGTAGACGAGATAACATGCAAAAGAATTTAGGCATGTTCAGTGTACTCGTATTTCTCCATTTACCTATTCCATATGTAATTATGTAAGTCATTAGACTTACTATTAAGTAATGTAAACAATAACATTAAATAATGTCACAGCAGTGTCAGATCTTTAGCGTCGTATATTTAATGCAGTGTGTAAAGCATATCTTTATCGATGTAAGTAGATGTTTTATTTGAAATGGCGATTTTCCTATGTACGAAGCGACACAAAATACAAATTGGATATGTAAAATAAGAATATAGCTTTAATATAACGCCAGATATTGGTGTTAAAATTCTGCTCTTAAAATATGTAAAATCAGACTGTTGTAGATTTACAAAAACTTAAGTAATATGCAAAATACGATAATGACTGTTACGTTCATAGTAAGAGTAACAGACAAAAAGTTTTTTAAGATATATACATACATAGATCATTAGGAGCTCCGGGAGCTCGTGATAAAAATTTGGCATAGTGTCCGGAAAAATCACGGGACGTATCGAATATAGTTAAACAGTTCTAAAAACAACATTGATATTTTTGAAGTATACATGTGCGTTTCATCACAATAATCAAGTTGTTTTTGATCAAATTAACCCAATCCAAGTGTTTTAAACATGTTCCATTAATATCACCACTAATTAATGTGTCTAAAGCTGCATTCAAGCCAAGAAAAAAAGATAGACGGAGCATGACGAACAACTTAGTGAAGCCGGTTTTCAACCAAGCCAAATAAGCTTAGCTCACGCTCACGCACACATAAACAAACTAAATTGCACAAAACTCGAAATAGGTGATCTTGACAGCATTGTGTCACGTGATCAAGAGTTTTGTGCAATTTTATTTGTATATGTTTTTCGAATCCCGGTCAGGGCATTTATTTGTGTGTTTATCACGAATATTTGTTCCTGAGTTATGGATGTTATATATGTATATAAGTATCTATATGTATTTATCTATTATATATATCATCGCCTAGTACCCACAACACAAGCCTTACTGAGCTTACCGTGGGCCTAGGTTGATTTGTGTAAGATTGTCCCGTAATATTTATTATTATTATTATTATTTATATGTGTGCGTGAGCGTGTGATAAACTTTTTGGCTTGGTTGTAAACCGGCTTCACTATAGGTTGTTCGTAATGCTCTGTCTATCTTTTTTCTTAGTCTGAGATTCAAACATTAAATTCGATTGATTATCTCGTAAATATTGGCATGCATACATCACGTCGGAGCGTTTACGAGCTTCTCTAAAGAATGAACTCTGCAGTCACATGACTTGTAGTTACTGAAATATTTCCGAATGCCTTCCCGTTGAGTAATCTGCTGCCGACTCGATCCTATAAATAATTTGCGCGAATGTTGGAAAAGATCATGGTCGTAGTCGCTAATGACATGCTGTTGACAAATTCTTATAGAAACCTGCGAAAATAGTATAATAATAATTAATTTTTAATTTTAATTTACTTTATTCAACGACCAACTTGGGTCAATCATGTTAGTAAATGCTTACAATTAATGTTAGTAGGTACATCATCATGTCATAAATTAATAGTAGGTACACAATTCTATACTATAAAAAATAAAAATAAAAATGTCAACATGTCAGCATTCAATGTCACTAATAAATCTAACAGTTAGGACGTATGTGCAGAAGGCAGCAACTAATATAAGGGCAATCGAGTCGGCTAGTGATCATGTTCAGGACGGTGTTGGCGCCGGCGAAGGCACGGCGAGCCAGGGATGCGCATGTCTTCCGCATGGTGGTGTAGAAACAGTCTACACGCGCCTCTGCGAACATCCCCGACGCGCTGCACCGCCACGGCAGCCCCATCAACGTCCTGGACGCGTTGTTAATCTTCACAAAAAAATAAGATTTGGGATTTTTGCCGATGTTATGTTCTTGACTATCTTTCCGTATCCCTTGACTATTGTTAAGAATAGAAGACATCTCGCAAACTTTTGTTTTGGTTTACAAGCTCTCGCTGCTACATATTCTTGAGTGACCACTTGGTCAGGTTTACTCACGAGTTAAATCTTTTGCAGGCATTTGATCCAATTGAGTTGATTGTGCGAAATAATTAAATTTGCTGACGATGTCAACAATAAAAAAAGTCGATGAGAAATTAATCAACTCAAACTATAATCGAGTGGAATATCTTTTGACGTAATGGAAGAAGTAGCTCCAATTATTCTAAAATCAAGTACAACAAATCCTTACATTGCAACGTTATGTAAATAATAATCATTAATCACTTGCATTGTTAGTGCGACGTCGATCCATTTTATAGTAGTGCAATGTTTTATTGTAGCATCTGATTCTTTGCCAATAATTTCATTCCTTTGAGAATGACACGTGCTGTCGTGGCTTTCGTAACTAGCCTACGTTTAAATCATACTGTAAAATAAATATGTAAGTATCGTTATTGCTATTACATTCATCCCAAAAATAGTCTCGTTTTGACATGCTTTTTTTGCTAGAGACTGTAAAATATTAAATCTACCAATGTAAAAAAAAATGCCCTTTTCTAATAAAGTGCTATACTATTTGCATGGTGGCATGCATTGGTCTCAATCCCATCTGAAACGTTGCGTTGATAAGTTCATTTAATATTTTTTGTAGGAACAAACTTCAACAAACCCGACAAGACCCGATAGAATTCGTTTTACCAGGGTTGATTTAAACAAAGTTACTTGAGTTTTTTTTTAGTTTTACCTCATAGACATAGTTTAACTAAGTCATAATAAAAATGGAAGCCGTGTTAAATAAAAAGCAATAGGTCCGGTGGATAGGGCAGGTGTGTTATGTTAACACTCAACATCTGACAACGCGGAAATAGAACTCCAGCCAAACGTGTCTGCAATGTCAAGTATTTCTGTGAGACAATATTTTTAGTCGCCAAGAACAACTTCAGAAATGCCCTTCTCGATAATTTCCTGTTTTTTTGGAAACTCATGTAATCATAATTCTTATTTTATTATCACAACGCATATCTGCCCATGCAATATCCGATTACTACAATATCGTCGCATAAACATTTAAACAATGAACAAATACTTCATGTTTAAGGAAATTTACTACTAGAAAATAAGGACGAAATGAAAACTTTAGTGAAGTAGGTCAATTCCTTCAAGTTAACTGTGTAGTGTTATATTATAACAAATCATATATGATACTTTTGTGGAAATAAATATCTCAATTAGACAGTATTTCCACTTTTGTTAATGCCACAGATCCAGCCCTTTTGTAGCATTTTCGATTCCATTTTCTACCGAGCGAACTGTTTAATCGTGTTTACAACCACTTTTAAGCGGTTTTGCTGGTTGAAGTTCTAAACCATCTTTGCTCTATTCATGAACCGATTTGAATGTTCTTTTGGAAGACTGCATTGTAGGGGAGGTTTAATAAAAGTCTGTCAATACGCTCTATTACTGAAAAACCTTTGCTGAAAATTTTATTGACTATTTTGAAAACCCACTCAAGGGCTACGGGCGGGGACTTTTGATATGTTCATCTCCTAACTAGTCGAAGCAAAGTTACGAAGTCAAAAATTGTGTTCCAAACATTTCCCTCTATACCTTTGTTTGCATTCATTGCCTGACCTACTCAATGCATCAAAGGCGCTATCGACTCAGCAAGGTTGTGGACCTCCATTCCTTCCAAGACACCGAGATAAACGTCCAACAAAATTTTCTTGTTTAACGTTTACCTCGGTGTCTTCGGTGAAATGTATGTCAACAAACTTGCTGAGTCGATAGCGCCTTTGATACCCTGCTACTTTCATGCTTGAGGTTTATAAGGAATATCCTTGACAGACGAAGAAGGTTTTTGTTTTCCAAAATTACAGACTTACAAGAGCAGATGATATCTCGAAAACTATATAAGATATCGAAAAACTTGATCGAATAAAACTTGTAGCAAATTTAATCAGCTTTCATTTTGTAAAAGTACTCATGTTGCTAAGACGCATAGTTTCCGAGATATAAGCGTAAAACCGAAAAATGGGACCTTAAAACCGCAACGCTACGGGCAAGGGCTTTTTATATGATTACCTCCTAACTAGTCCAAACAAAGTTACGAAGTCAAAAATAGTGTGCCAAGCATTTCCCTCTATACCTTTTTGAGCATTCGTTGCCTGACCTACAAGGTCAATTCACTCAATTATAATTATAAATATTAAAGTGGCGTTCGCCTAATGATTCCAGAAATAACGTAGACGATCCAACATGTCACTGCGCCGACTAAATATATCCGACCACTACCGTCGGCACATTTTTTAACTTGGCACCGGGTAACCATTTCCTCTTAACCTTGTGCACCAAATCCAAGATCAAGTTGCCTGATTTTTCCATCATTATGATCACTCATTATATTTTAGGAATTCAGACCATTTTAATATTACTTCTAAGATATTCGTATTGATTGCTTTTCCAATACCATGACGTGACTGTAAAATCGGTTCAGCTAATGTATTTTATTTTCTCTTCAAAAATAATAGAATGTTCCCATTCTATTCAAAAATATATCTACACGGATATGTTACATGGATATGTTTACACAATTAAACTGTGTTTTACACACTAAAGCTTTGTTTGTTCCTGAGTTATGGATGTCATATATGTATATAAGTATCTATATGTATGTATCTATTATATATATCATCGCCTAGTACCCACAACACAAGCCTTATTGAGCTTACCGTGGGCCTAGGTTGATTTGTGTAAGATTGTCCCGTATTTATTTATTTTATTATTTATGTATTTATTTATTTAAAGCATCAAAGTAAATGTCATATTTAAAGACTTAAACATGATTAAAAAATGTTACGTTATTATGAAATATAAATCTTTGCAAAGTGGTCAATGAGCCTGAGCAAAGTAAATAACAACAAAAATAAAAATGTACTATTTAATAGAAACTTCTCTTATTTACAGAAGCTCTATGTTTACTCTCTCAGTCGCCTTTGAAATACATTCTTGACATTAATCTAGTTTGCAAGACCTAGCTGACGTTGCATAAGATAAATGCTTACTATGTTTTTCCAAGATCGCAGTTGAACAACCCCGTGACCCATAAAGATATTGTACGCGCTAAGTACTTAATACTATTCACGATCTAATGAGCAGCTTGCCAAAATCGTTTGTATCTTTCCCACAGCTGACTTTGCCCCGTTCTTCGTCCCATTTATCATTGTCTGCGATAGTTATTTGTAATATACCGTAATATATACATGTAAGAGTAGTACAGACTCGAAATACTGAGTTACCAGGCCAAACGCATAATGCCATTAGGTTACCGGAGAGTTATTTACATGTTATATTAGTGACTCTGTGTGACATTCAGAATTACTTTGTTTGGCTGCATGTTTGAGGTCAATGGAAGCGTAAAACATTTGAAATGTGCAATGGGCATGTGCTGTGCGAGACGAATGAGGGGGTTTCATGTGCAACGATTTAATAACCCGTTTACGACTGCAAGTTACGTTAAGAAGATTACAACTGATTAGTTCTCTGTGTTGTGGGGGTTCAGCTCAATGACCCCTTTGACAATTTTTCATCTATCCGTTTTTAGTATGACTCTAACAGTGTTCATTGTTTTTTTCTTTTTAGGGTCCAGAAATGGTTCGAGTGTCAAAATTCTACAAAGAAGCAAAAAATGGTCGATATCTCCGCTACCTTCACGAAGATACGCGTACTCTATACGAAACTTTCCGCCGAGGAGTTAAAGAATCAAGTGAGTGCAAAAGCACTGCAAAGATTGATATCTTTTATAGCGGAAAACCGCTATAAAAGATATCAATCTTTTCAAACGTCGCTTTAAAAAAAACCGGCCAAGTGCGAGTTGGACTCGCGCACGAAGGGTTCCGTACCATTATCTATAAAAAAAACTATTTTATTCTGTGTTTTTAGTATTTGTTGTTATAGCTGCAACAGAAATACATCATCTGTGAAAATTTCAGCTGGAACTATCACGGTATCAGTGAGATACAGCCTGGTGACAGACAGACGGACGGACGGACGGACGGACAGCGGAGTCTTAGTAATAGGGTCCCGTTTTACTCTTTGAGTACGGAACCCTAAAAAGGAAAATATTTCTCGCTTAAAGTCTGTAATTTAACTTCATATATACAATTAGATACACAATCGTGACTCACTGCCTGCAGCCGTTGCCGCAAAATTATTCACTCACAATTGCCAAGCAGGGAGTGCCCCAAGGCACAATTCTAGGGCCCACCTCATTTCCCTCCTCGTTTCCGCTCGTTAACGATAAATACGATAATACACGTTTATTACAAAATATTGCTAACATGAACCTCATTGGCGAACTGGCTTGCTGCGTACAGTTAAACGTGGAGTAGTCGAGCCATTAATGTTTTTGCTATCTTATTGCATTCAAGCCGTTTTGTAAAAAAATAAGCGGGTTTGACCGTGGAATATTCATCGGCAGTGTTGCATTGAGATGCATTTTTAGATCAACAGGATAATAAATGTACGTGATAATATTTAACTTTGTAGCTTCAATGCAGTGGGCAACGGGTTTCATGGCCAGTTTAACTTAAAAGCATCTTAAATTAACTCAACAGATAATGGTAATTGCCTCGGTTGGAGGGAAAGTCCAAACAAGCCATACACTTGGCAGAACTACAATGAGACCCTGCTGCGAGCGAAGAACTTTGGATCTGGCCTTTTATGTCAAGGTCTTCAGCCGGGTCAAAACACGTTTATAGGTGAGATACTTTTACATCACTTTATGCACGCCAAGGACGAATATTTTCACACTTTACGAAAGCAACGGACGGATCTGTCAAGACGAGTGTCATATGAACTGACATGCATTAGTCTAATTGTGTGTTTAGACTTAGACTATTAGACTATTACTAACAAACGTGCTTGCACATACGGTTGATTATTCGACAAGAAAAAATGACCGATCATACCCGAATGCGTTCAAATTCCAAACATGTATTGCTTTAAGATCACTTTCAAGATTGTTTGAATCGTATGATTCTTTTAACCTGATAATTTATGGTTGCAAATGCAATGAAATAGTTCGTTACATGGTATCTTGAATAATATTGAAATTAGAGAGCTCGTTTTAAATGTATACACATGTAATACAGTTCGGGAAACCAATACCCACCTACATTTATCTTTATTTTCAGGTATATACTCACAAAATTGTCCAGAATGGATCATGACAGAACAAGCTGCCTATTGTTATTCAATGGTCATAGTGCCACTGTATGACACATTAGGAGCTAACGCATGTGCCTTTATTGTTAATCAGAGTAAGTACACACAATCTATTTTGTGTAATTCTTCAAATATATAGTTGTCAGCAATTTTAGTATCTGCTAGTAGTATGCTGCTAGTAGCCTTTCAAATATTCTTACCCTTGTAATATTCTCAGAATGAGTTATTTTGACCATCAAATGCACATGCAACTATCAAAAATATTTTTTAACAAAAATATAATAATTTTCAGCTGACATGTCGGTCGTCGTTTGCGAAGACGACAAGAAAGCGAACCTCTTGCTCGACCAAGCGCCGAGGTGCTTACGGAAGCTGATCACTATCAAGGAGGTGTCTCCCTCCACGCACCAGCGCGCCAAGAGTCGTGGCGTGGACATCATCAAGTTCAGCGATGTCGAGTTCCAGGGGGCGCAGAAGGACCATCCGTGTGTCGTAAGTGTTCTGATGCTTACCATTTTGCCATGCCAGCAGAATTTCCATTGAATGAAAAAAAATTACATTTAAAAGCAAACTGAGATAAAAGTGTACAAGAAAAAATAGAAATAAAAAATTAAGGTCTGCTAGTGTCGCGAGAAGGTCCCGCCTCACCATAATGCCGACTCAAGGGCCGGCGCTGATCTTCCGGCCAATTGCCATTGAAATTCCATCTGTTTCCATGTATAAAAAAAACATACGAAGGGTTGTTACGTAAGTTTATAATAATGCTATTACTCGACTACTGCTAAGTACGTCCTTTTGTTATAAAAAAATCACAGATAGGTGGATTTAACAATGTTGGTTATAATCCTATACTATTAAACGAGCAATATTTGTATATATATATATATATTTGCAAACACGTTCTCGGAAACGGCTCTAACGATTTCGATGAAATTTGGAATGTAGGTGGTTAAGGAGGCGAGAAATCGATTTATAGTTATAAGCAGTAAATTAATGAAAAAAATATTTAAACGATTTAAGCTTTGGAGTGGCGGAAAAAAGGGAAAGCCTTTGCCTAGCAGTAGGACACAATATAATCTACTAAAAAAAACAAATATTTTATGACCCATTGTGCGGTGCGGTACAAAACATAGTAGAATGTATCTAAGTATCATCAAAAATAAAAATATTCAAAAGATTTATGTTCCTAACGGATACTTTAACAAAGGATAGAAAATGTTGTCTAGCGTCGTACATTCTCAGACAGAAAAAGAAATGAAACAGCAATGCAGACACATTTTTAGTCAAGAGCAACAATAGAATAGGCATTCGTAAAACCCTATTCACGGTTTTTGTTTTCTTTAATATGAACAACTTAAATGGCCCACGAGAAGCTAACAATGGAATAGGTATTCGTAGTAAAACAGTGCTTTAATAATTATCAAATGTTGACAATAGAAATTCTCTTCCCAGCCACCGAAGCCTGAAAGCCTCTGCACGATATGCTACACGTCTGGCACGACCGGCATGCCCAAAGGGGTGATGCTGACCCACGAGAACGTGGTCGCGTCCATGTGCAGCGTGATCATGCAGCTCGGCGAGCACCGGCCCGCCAAGACCGACGTCATGATCTCCTTCCTGCCGCTCGCGCACATGCTGGAGCGATGCTGCGAGGTGAGACATTGCTATGCATTTTTGTTAAGGCACCGGAAATTTATGGGTTAATTCTAAAAAAAAATTAACGGGCGTTTCAAACGCTGTCCTTATCACACTCCGTATTACGCTTGATGTTCAGTAGGCAATTGAGTTTAATCTTAAAAAAGCGGCCAAGTGCGAGTTGGACTCGCGCACGAAGGGTTCCGTACCATTATCTATAAAAACGGCAAAAAAATCACGTTTGTTGTATGGGAGCCCCCCATAAAAAATATTTTATTTTGTTTTTAATAATTTCTGTTATAGCGGCAACAGAAATACATAATCTGTGAAAATTTAAACTCTCTAGCTACCACGGTTCTTGAGATACAGCCTGGTGAAAGACAGACGGACGGACGGACGACGGACAGCGAAGTCTTAGTAATAGGGTCCCGTTTTACTATTTGAGTACGGAACCCTAAAAATCAGAAACTGCCCTCGATACCTAGCAACCTATTTTTTGTGATTTTAATTAATAATCACAATATTACAAAGATGGTAAGACAACCGCTAAGCGTTTAAAAACGCTACGTGATAATCACCCTAATATGGAACTTTAAAGATGTTAGTTGAATGACCTTATGTTTAAAAATCGAAGAAACGGTTCATGCATAGTACAAAAATTACACTTGAAGTTAATGTATACCACCTTGCCATACTTATAACTTATATCGACGTCACGTTTGTAAACATTATAAGTTTAAATAGGTAGTTTGACATTTGAAAGTAGGATTTACTAACTGTAATTGAGCGTTTTTCAAAAAAAGTGTACAAAACTTATTTTTTCTCAGAATTCGAAATTTTTTGGCTTTTCTTACTCAAAATCGTTGATACTATCGATCCTCATACAAGAAAAAAAGTGTTCCAGATTTTACTATATTTTTACATTTTTGATACCTAACCTTCGTTTGGTTCCTCCAAGACTTAAAAACACCATTGTTTTATTTTAGACCAATTTATCTGACCCCATGCGTATATCCATGCATGTGTCAATCCATCATGCATGCACGCAAAAATTCTGGAGAGTCATTCTTTCGAAAGTATCAGTACCTACTCTGAAATTAAAAAGTTCTGATCGTCATTTTCCGCTAATCGATTGGACGCAAATGATTTAATATAATAATATACTCGTAGTTATGCGTTTGTTCGGTAAGGTTAGTATGAAAGATCAAAATTTTCTTAAGCGGAACATTATTTTTGGAAATTATAAATTGACCCCCCGAAATCATATAGTGTACTTACCCGTTAAGAGGACGTACATAACAAACAAAAATATCTAAAATATCGACGAGTCCCAGTGTCAAATAATAACATATGGAAAACTATATCCCCTACAAAATTGCTGATGCACAAGAGCAGATCTATTAATATAGCTCTGCAGTGTTTCAAGTTCAGTTAAATCAGTATGAACCGTAACCGTGACTCTTGGCAGTTTCTCAACTTTTGGTTTACAAGGTTTGCATTAAGCTGTCATCATCAATTAGTGTTTAATAACCAGTTTCATTAATTTCCACTTAGTTCCCTATAAACAATTAATTACAGTCTAAAATAATCAAAGTTGTCGCCCTAGGTTTTTATAACATTTAGATACAATATCGGTAAATTCTAACTCGTATTCCAATTCGACGCATATCGGTACCTTCCAAAATTATAGGTCTATCATCTCACGTAAATAAAAGCAAAGACTTTGTGGAGATGAACAAAACGAATAAACTAGGTAAACACTGCAGGCAAGTAATCTATGCCACTTTTCCAGAATGCTCTTTACATGGTGGGAGGATCGGTCGGTTTCTACAGCGGCGACATCAGACGGCTCGCCGATGACCTGCAGACCCTACGGCCAACGATGATGCCCGCGGTCCCTCGGCTACTGAACCGGCTGTATGATAAGGCCCAGTCGGAGATCTCCAGTTCGAAGCTCAAGAAGATGATCTTCAACATGGCTCTGTCTGCGAAAGAATCAGAAGTTAAAAGGTAGGTCGATTAGAATATGATCTAAAACTTTATAGCGTTGTGCGAGTTGTGCGAATAGCTGTCTTTCAATGGAGAAGCATGCAAGTAACTTCCCATACAAATAATTCCGGCCGGTAGAATTTTGTACGTAATTTTGAAAAACGACTGTGTCTAATATACATTTTACTGGTTCTGCGAGTTCCGATCTCAGACCCTCATGTGTAAATGGCTATTTACGATAAATACTAAAAAGACGGGATAATTTCTGAAAAGTTGCACACTGTTTTTTGCGATTTCGAAAATCTTGGATGATCAACATATCAGCCGAAAGAGGTCCACTGCTGCACATAAGCCTCCTCCAATGAGTGCCACCAAAGACTACAATATACATACTGAGATAGACAGGCAACTCGACCAAATTGAGAAGGCATTTAATGCTTCCGTACAGGCGCCATCTCTTCTGCCGATCCTTAAAACTTTTCTTTGAATTTTAAAACATACAAAAAGTGCGTCGGTCGCAGGGTTTGAACTCCGGCTCATCGACTCCAAATCCGCGACTCCAAATATTCAGAGAGTTCGCGAGCTATCTAGTAGGTGACACTATTTTCAATAAGAAACTGGATTTGCATTAAGTTCTAAGTTCGCATAGCATGAGTGCCACAACGAACGATCGTGCGCCACCCGCATCCAGCGGACTCCTGCGACCTTTACCAGGTCAGCAGTCCGCCTTGAATGAATCTGATTCAACTGCAATTCATTTTGGGATCTTTTTGATATAAACTAAACAAGGTAGAGGAACGGACATATAAACGATTTTACATGTCCTTTTGAACATTTTCAGGGGCATAGTCCGGGGAGACTCGATCTGGGACAAGCTGGTGTTCCGCAAGGTGCGCGACGGCATGGGCGGCCGCCTGCGCATCATGGTGGTCGGCTCCGCGCCGCTCGCCGGCAACGTGCTCACCTTCGCGCGCTGCGCGCTCGGCTGTCTGGTAACTATAACTATACGTGCTCATTTGTACAATATGTACCACATACGTTTGCGTCTCTAAAGTTAGTCTCAAGTCGCCTGCCGCACACCCGTCGAACATCTCTGATACCGCGACGCTACTAGTAGCTAACATCTCAGATGTAATGAATGTGGCACGTTTACTCTTGTGGAGACGGTCCAGTGATTCGTCCAGGTACTCGACTCTGGCTCCGCTCCATGCGTAATCAGAGGTTAGACGATGTTCCTTTAAACCAGAAATAAAAATGTGGGTTATGGTTATCCCATCGCATGTCTAAGTAATTAAGTGACATACTCGATTTTGTCTTATTATATTCTTGATCAGGCGAAGGGATATATTCCTCCCACATCTTATATCGGTTATTATAGTCAAGGTTTAACTCCAAATCTACTACGAAACATGAATTTGCTCTAAGTTGAACACAAAAACAGTTTTATTAGTTACGTGAGTTTTTTATGACATGACAAGACAATTTACCGGGCCATGGGAAGAATAGCTCCCGCACAGTTAAACTCTAAAAGCCTCCACACACCGGTATGTGGAGGCCTTAATAGGGCCATGGGATAATGTCAACCCACATCCTAATTATCGTCATACACAATAATGTATGAATATTTAGCAACGTTTACGATTACATTACCTTTCAACACTAAAAATCTACAAAATATCAAAAAATTGTTCGACCTATGTACTTCTGTTTCATATAAATTAAGGAAAGTGTTTCCTCCGAAGTTTACTGAAATTAGAGTTCAAGTGAATTTAAACGGCTGCCAAAGAAATATTACGCGATTTAGAAGCGTGTTGTGAATGAAGAATATAAAATACTATTTTCAGGGATGTTCAGCAGCATGAAATGCCATTTCGCTGACAGCCCACTCGTCTTTTTTATAAATAAATGCTTTACCGATACAAAACAACTGTTTCTTTTTCATAATAGTAATCACCCTAATTCTTGAATTGAAAAGAATAGTGAAGTCTTCCAATTTCACAGTGAAGGACTCAGTGGTCTTATGATTCCGGAAAACAACTGAGATTATTCTGGAATAAATTAAATTGATTATATATAACTGACCAATATTTTTGACTGTTGGATTTATTTCACTCCGATCAATATTATGGTTATGATAATTGAGTACATAAATATCTCGCGGTTGATACTTAAGGAAAACTACTGCAGTTCTCATCGCTTCGGAAGAGGTGGTGCTAAAATAAACATTACTTCAGTATATCCTGGATTATATTTACAGTCATAACATATTGAATCATGCATCAAGGCTAAGCAGCAATATCTGCTTATCTAAGAATAGATAATCGGGCATCAAATTGTAAAACTGATCTTGAAACGCAGTAAATCAACATGACTCTAAAAGCATTCCCTCTTTATTTATTAACTAGTTACGATAATACGTGGGAAGCTAAATGAGAAACTCAGAAACTTATAGCTCCACCAGTGATCCGCCATGGCCTCGGCACTGTACCGATAATACAATAGACCAAATAAATTCATTCATTACAAAACTTCAAAAAACTGTCCTTTTCCTGGTTTATTTGGTCGGTTCCCGGCGACATGTGCTTGCAAAACCTGTATTTTTTTATTTTTTTTATACCACTTCGGTGGCAAACAAGCTTACGGCCCACCTGATGGTAAGTGGCTATCGTAGCCTATGGACGCTTGCAACTCCAGGGGTGTTACATGCGCGTTGCCGACCCTTTAAGAATTTATACACTCCTTTTTTGAAGAACCCCATACTGTAGTCCATTGGAAAAACCTCGGCAGGGAGCTGATTCCACAACCTGAGCGTCCGAGGGAGGAAATTTCTCTGAAACCGTACGGTACGCGACCATTTAGGGTGTGAGGATGAATGCCCTGCCGATGGCGAGCGGTGCGGTGGTGAAAAGCAGCCGTAGGCATCATGTCGAACAATTCTTCGGAGCACAACCCGTTATACAAGCGATAGAACACGCACAAGGAGGCGAAGTCTCTCCTTAGACTCAACGGTTCGATACCGCTTGTAAGTTAGCAATACTCCATGTGGGGACGGACTTGAGACTTATATAATAAAAGTCTTTGTCCCGGGGAGAAGTACTTACCGCTTTGCTCTGTTAAGCACACCGAGCTTTTTGGATGCCAGCTTGGCTTTGCCCTCTAAGTGGCTTCGAAACTGGACGTCGCTGGAAATGTCGACACCATTGTCGGACATTGAATCGGACCAAGTTATCCCTACCCCAGTCAGAGACTTTGGATAGAGTGCTCTCTATTTCGGACACAAGTTGTTCGCGACTCTCTACCACAATAGAACGAGGAATGTTTGTGCGGTCCGTGTAATACGTATCCCCAGTACTGTCGTCCGCATAACAATGAATTCCATCAATGGACAGCATGTCATTGATATGCAGCAAAAACAGCGTTGGTTTCCGAATCGTACGCAAGAAATGACTTTGGGCATAATTTAAACAGGTGGTCAACATGTTTGAAACGTCTGAGCACTTACAATAGGTACAAATACACTTTACTGCATACCTCAAAAAAACCACGATACAAAACATGAAACTTAAAGTAGAGGTAAACAACAGGCGGTCTTATCGCTAATCTAATAATGCGTATTGTGTACTTATCTCTTCTTCATCATCTTGGTCATGTCTGAGGCACCGTGCCTCAGACATGACCAAGACCTCAGGCACGTCACATCTATGAGGAACTCTCTCGACTGCTTTCCAAGCTGTTTGATCTTGAGCCTTTGTATTATTCGACCACGATGAGTGTGGGATTGGAATAGCTGTCAGTTAATTGACTTTGACGTATTTAAATGGCAAAACTATCACGTGTAATTTCATTCTGATCGCGGTTTGGTTAAATACGTAGATCCTAGCGAATGCCCAAAAGGGATAGATAAATTAACCTGACTAAATTGAGAAGGATCTGAAGACTAATACATCCTTGACATCTCCTGTCTATATACTGTAGTCGTGTTATATCCGTGACGTCAGTTTCAGTACAATATTTTGACAGGTGGTGACAAACATAAAAAGAGCCTATGCGCGCTGACTGCTAAGGGACAGGAGATTTGACATTGTATCTCGTTGCCACTTGTGGTATCTATGCTTAATATCTTTGTCACACATAGGTATGTGTATGTGTGTGTGTCTCCCTCTATTCTATCCTTTCTCTATGATTATGTAAATATGGTTGCCTGTATAGTGTATGGGTGTGAGCAGTGGCGTAGCGTTGGTTTTCGCCGCCTGGGGCAGACCGGAATTTCGCCGCCCCCAATGCAATGAAATATATTTTCGTTATGTTCCTTATCCGCTGTCCCCTTTCGTATGCCGCCCGGGCACATAATAAGTAATAGTACTACGCACAGAAGGTTCTCTGTTAACAAATTCCCTGTTTAGGTACGCCAAACGTGCCTAAATGTGGCCATCCCTTTCTATCGCATGCAACGCGCTGCGACCCGTGCGTGCGTCCCGTACCAACGCGCGGCATCTAGGTACTAATCGGCCGGCATGTACTTGTAGCGGCGCGACGGAATCACAGAGTGGACCGCCCCTGGCCCGGGGCCATGGCCTCCCCCCCACGCTACGCCATTGGGTGTGAGTGTTATTTGACAGCTTTTGTTGTATTGCAGATCGTGGAAGGCTACGGACAGACGGAGTGCACGGCGCCGGTGACTCTGACCGTTCAGGGCGACCACGTCCCTGAACACGTCGGGCCTCCCGTCGCTTGTAACAAAGTGAAGGTAACTTACTCATTTTTTTAGGGCTAATCAAATATTTCCTGTTGTTATTCTGTCCCGTTAGCGTCGGAGACAATGTGACAGTTTCTTAGAAAAAATGTTACAATGTGGACTTCTAATATGCCTAGAATATGGTTCATGAAAAAAGGTCGAAAATGACAAGAAACCTCCATATTTGGCGGATATCCGCATAAGTGACCAAGGAGACTTAAGGTGGGTTGCACGAAACCTTCTGTAATCGTATCCGGTGTTCGTTAAAAACTGTTGTAAATTTTCTATGGAACGTATGGAAAGTTTGTAATTTTTTTATGGGACGACAGCTGCCGCGGCGCCATATTTAACGTTGATCGATCTGCAATCGTAAGTTGGTGCAACCCGCCCTTAACCATGGATAACCAGGGACAGGAATAATTTACTTTGAAAACAAAGTTTTAACCGACTTCAAATCGGTAGCCAAATTGCTTCAAGTTTCCCTATAAAAATCAATCATTCCCTATTTTCTTACCCTTAAGGTTGGATTTTTTTTTCCAAATTTATATGGGACCACCTTGGTGGTAACTTTCCAATAATAAAATATTTATCAAAATCATACTACTCTCTAAAAAGTTATGCGTAAAAAAAAAATATACGCGTCGACTTGAAAACCTCCTCCGTTTTTTTAGTCGGTTGAAAAGTTGGTTTATCTAATTTATACTGTTGTATTTAAGGCATCATAAGTGAAGTCAGGAACAACACAAATAATACAACACTTGAGCTTATTCGTACACTTCTCAGTTCCAAGAATAGGTTCCGTTCCATATTTAATTAAATAAACAGAAGAAATACAGTTAATACAATACGCTACTAACTAGTACCTACTGCCCACATTCCTTTATATCCACACACCCAAAGATCTGATGATGAAGGAAAAAACTCAAATATTCAATCCGTACAGTGGGTCCGTACTCACGAATGGACACGTGGCAACCACCATTTGGTCAAGCGGAACTGACTGTTTTTTTTGTGTTTGAATGTTTAAATCTATTCCTCAGGTTAGCACGTCGTTCGTGGGGAACTGTATACGTTTTTACAATAAAATACCTACCGAAATTGTTAATTTGCCGTTAAGTAAATTTAAGTCTCATATAAAAAAATATTTGCTAAGCAAGGCGTATTATAATGTCAACGATTTCATAAACGACAAAAATGCCTTTAAGCCAGTAGTAGTCAAATTGTATTAGAATTAATATACCTTCGAGTATGATTGTCTTGGCGTATTACCTTTGTAATTATTATAAGTACCGGAAATAGCTGTTCCGTTTTATGTAACATGAGAGCACGTAATGCTTTTTCTCGCCGAACAAGTAGCTTTAATCTTTGCTATTATCAATGTCCAGTGTGGCTTGAATATGTCATGCTCGCTTAAAGGGCTTTGCTTACGGTGGCGTCGTTGATCGGGTCGCCACCTTCCCTAACATATGGTTGAGGGAGGCGATGGCTGAGATATGCGTCATACTCGTGATCGGGTGCTGTTTGTGGAGTCCGGTCTGTTCATGCTTGCAAGGGCATAGTAACTACCTAAATACTAGTGTTATTATCATTATTTTGACGAGAGACATCATTCTGTTCTTGACACGTTTTATTGTTATTGACCCTGTACATCTCTGACAATATTACATTAATGATCCTTTTTTTTCTGTTTTAACGCTTAGGGACAGTATACATCTCTATAAGAACATTAGAATAATTATTAATTGTATTTGGATGCTCAGAGACATTATACATCTCTGGGGTACTAAATTATATCATAAACTTATTGTTAATTCTGATACAGACCTTATATCGAATGTATTTGATAATATTTTACAATTTTGGATTGTTCTAGTTTTCATTCAGTGACATTTAGTTTGTAACCATTTAGGTACTAATTAGTTAAAATCTGCAATTTTAAAATGATTATTGTGTAAGATTATTAATATTATATTGTAGAACACCATTTGACATGTAAAAGTGCCCTTGTGGCCTATTTGCAGAATAAATAATTGATTTTGATTTTGATTTTGATTCAGCTTGTGGACGTGCCCGAAATGGAGTACTACGCGGCGCAGGGACACGGCGAGGTGTGCGTGCAGGGCGCCAACGTGTTCAAGGGATACTTCAAGGAGCCCGACAAGACGGGGGAGGTCATCGACAACGACGGCTGGCACCACACCGGCGACATCGGGAAATGGCTGCCGGTGAGGATACTTCCATTATTATTGCAGAGGGAGACCAGGAAAAATATAAGCTCGGGGCGGCGTGGTAGCGCTTCGCCTCGTCTTCCTGATTTATAATTATGATAATAAATTAAAAAATCTTTACATACTAAAATCATTTCGTTTTCTACTATTTGGGTCAGAATTTGTGCGATGCGTGCACTTGCAGATTTCCGCGTGAAGTAAAAGAAAATTATCAATTTAAATTGTAAAAATAGTATCCGAGTTATGCACCTCCTGACACCGAATATCTTCTCGGATTATAAACACTCGCATGTATATTTACTAATAATTGTTATTTTAATCGCTTTCAGAACGGCACCCTGAAAATCATCGATAGGAGAAAACACATCTTCAAACTTTCGCAAGGCGAATACATAGTTCCTGAAAAAATAGAAAATATTTACATAAGGAGTCAATACGTGGAACAAGTGTTTGTCCACGGAGAATCATTGAAGGTAATTTTGTCATTCTTTTTCATTTTTAAAGATTACTGTTTTACATTATTTAGATTCTTTTACGTTTAAATGTAAATGTCTGAATTCATGTTGCCTTTGATCTATCAGTTTCCAACATTCTTGCGGGATAGAACAACGAAGTAAAAGAAGTTCAAATCTAATTACAAAGTTTACGAGTATAGTAGCTCATACACAATTCGGTATTTGACAAAAGTCAAATCAGCTTCTTTTTATGAAACGTCTAAAACGCTCCGTTAGTATGAAGTTTGTATGGATTACTGTTTTGTGACGTCACAATCAAACAACGTCCTTATTGTTAGTTTTTATGAATTTAAAAATCTTAAAATAGCAAACATAAATGAAAGGTCCTCCCTATTCCGAATATTTTGGTATTGTTTATCTGTTGCTAATGAAAAAAAAAATTATTTTCACTGTTGTCAAATACCCAATTCAACTTCTGCACGTCCATATAATGTAAAACGTATATTTCCAGTCGTGCATAGTCGCCATCGTCGTGCCTGACGTGGACGTGGTCAAGTCTTGGGCGCTGGAGCGCGGCATCAAGGGCACGTTCTCGGCGCTCTGCGAGAACGCCACGGTCAAGTCGATGATCATCGAGGACATGCTGCAGTGGGGCCGCAACGCCGCCCTCAAGACCTTCGAGCAGGTGAGGACTGACCCTAGAGTATTGAGTCTGATTCAGTCGCCATCGTCGTTCCTGACGTGCACGTGGTCAGGCCATGGGCGCTGAAGCGCGGTGTCAAGGACACATTCTCAGCACTCTGCGAGAACGCCACGGTCAAGTCGATGATCATCGAGGACATGCTGCAGTGGGGCCGCAACGCCGCCCTCAAGACCTTCGAGCAGGTGAGGACTGACCCTAGAGTATTGAGTCTGATTCAGTCGCCATCGTCGTTCCTGACGTGCACGTGGTCAGGCCATGGGCGCTGAAGCGCGGTGTCAAGGACACATTCTCAGCACTCTGCGAGAACGCCACGGTCAAGTCGATGATCATCGAGGACATGCTGCAGTGGGGCCGCAACGCCGCCCTCAAGACCTTCGAGCAGGTGAGGACTGACCCTAGAGTATTGAGTCTGATTCAGTCGCCATCGTCGTTCCTGACGTTCACGTGGTCAGGCCATGGGCGCTGAAGCGCGGTGTCAAGGACACATTCTCAGCACTCTGCGAGAACGCCACGGTCAAGTCGATGATCATCGAGGACATGCTGCAGTGGGGCCGCAACGCCGCCCTCAAGACCTTCGAGCAGGTGAGGACTGACCCTAGAGTATTAAGTCTGATTCAGTCGCCATCGTCGTTCCTGACGTGCACGTGGTCAGGCCATGGGCGCTGAAGCGCGGTGTCAAGGACACATTCTCAGCACTCTGCGAGAACGCCAAAGTCAAGTCGATGATCATCGAGAGCATGCTACAGGGGCTGCAATGCCGGCCTCAAGACCTTCGATCAGGTGAGGACTGACCCTAGGGTATTTCCAGTCTGGCATAGCCACCATCGTTCCTCGTGGACGTGGACCGAACTGGTGGCAGTTTATCGACTTTCAAAGGTTTAATGTAATATGCCTACATTGATGAACAAAGATCTGCGGGACTTAGGACTTTGTGAATTCGTGGGCATTATGAATGAAATATAGACTGACTGGTTTTAGTGTCATGCGGACCGTCAGTACGGATCGCTCCGCACCGGACCAATATGTATTAAGTTCAGGGAGCGTTTTAGAGTAAAGCTGACGGTTACTAGTTCCTAGTTTTCTACTAGATTTATCAAAAGCTAATTAAAAGCTTTCTATTAACTTGCAATGTATGTAACTAAATAACTATGTAGGTATGTTCGGGTGGAATCTTGCAACTCAATTTTGAAGCAGATATCTTCAACCGATTGAGCTGAAATTTTGGGTAGTTTGGATGACAATTCAATATTATGGTACCATCGAGCTGAGCTGATGACGGAGACAGACGGTGGCCATGGGAATTCAGTACTTAACCGACGGTAACCCCGTTGAGTTTGGGCTCGTTAGAATCGTAAAACGATAAAAGCTTGAAACAAAAATGAAATTTTTGACAGAAATATATTTATTCCTTTGTTTACAGGTAAAGGACATCTACCTGCACCCAGACCCATTCTCAGTGCAAAACGGCCTACTGACCCCGACCATGAAGGCGAAGCGGCCCGAAATCAGGAACTACTTCAAACCCCAAATAGAGGACATGTACAAACAACTCTAATAACAATAGCATGCTCTTACACTAGATAATGTATTTTCACAAAATATTTGTGAGGTCGCAGCTACATGGACGGTTTTAACAAAATGGAAGACGATAAGTGGAGAAACCGCTACAAGTGTATCCATTTTATTAAAAATATCCAACATTAGACTAAACTGTGATGTACAACGTCACTATACTCTTTAGTATCCTATCACAGTACAACGTGTTCGTTATAATTTAGTCACTTTTCACTTTATTAATAATATCGTTTTACTCTTGATAAGCGTAAACCTGAATGATTGTCATGGAAATGTGTTGTGACGGTATATTACTATATTTTAAACCGCTTCAAAAGAGATTACGATCACGAGGCACTTAGTCGAAAACGATTCACTTAGGCAAAATTATGAAATTAATCCAATTTAATCGTAATAGTTATGTAGTTGAATCTGCTTTACTTTCGATAGCAATAATGAGGAGTGGGTGTGCCTCGGACAGTCAATTATAGCTTTCATCGCTCTTTTATCTCTCTGGTGATCTGAGATAGGTAATCAATATCAAATTCATTTCTGAAAAAAAATTACTTTATCGGTTCTGTGCAGGGCTGGGGACCGATTTTTGACTTTCGAGCGCTCGACTCTTTCACTCGAAAACGGTCATAAATAATGGAATTCTAATTTGAAATAGCGATAGAAAATAAAAAACGAGTGGTATTCACCACTTGTATTTAATTATACCGGTAGAAAGTAATAGCCTGCAATTTTGACACTATAATCGTATTTATTTTTATTTAATTTTCGAGCGCTCGAAAGTCAAAAATCGGTCCCCTGGTTATTTATTTTTAAAAGTGCAGTTATTTGTTAACTACACTGAAGTTATACAGAACCGTCCGAATTTTCAAAAAAAACTACGTAATATAATACAAAAAACATAAAATTAAACCGTACTTTCAATAATATCTCAGACCTAGTGCTATATCTATTTATCTCCGCACCCTACCTTTCAATCCTTGCCTAACATAAATAATCATTAATCAATAACTTCAGTGATATGCACGTCACTAACAATAATAGATTTAAATTAAGTAAAAACTTAAGCAATATGTGAAAAGTTAGTACTTATGTGTGGGTTGACTGAACGTTGTTGACATTCCCCAAAGTTTGCTAGTAACTTCAAAAAAGTGACTAAAACATCGCACGGGAAATGCATTATATTTCAATCCAATTTGTCGTGAAACAGATCAGCCAATACCATGCTTGGTTTTACCTTGTTTTTGTAATCGTATTCAGGAACAAATTTGATTGGAATGGGCTATACTCATTTTGAAAGTTATCCTATAGGTAGGCTTTTTATAGCGATAAATATATGTTGTCGGGGCAAATCAACGTAGATTAAAACTTCTGAACTGTTTGGACGCCAAGAACGCCTAAAGGAGCCAAGAACGACTATAGGTGTATGCTGTCAATCCCTTCATGCTTTCATTCATATTCACATTCTTATGGATACAAAGTTGGCGTGTAGGTGTCATTTTTGTACGTGAAGAATGGCGTACACAAGGCACATGACCACATAGGATCTGCGAACTACAAACAAACAAGACTAAAGCCAACATTTTAGCTGTAACGTTTTTGGAAACAATATTCACTGCTTAGTCACATTTTAATAACAAATTGTAATAAATTTATACGTAGAAGAATAAAATTTAATTTGTGCAGCGCGGTTAGCTTGCGGTACTTAAATATTGTATATTATATGATATGACGGCAGTTTTACTTCAGGAAAGCAATAATATTGATTCAAAAATAGTAAAATAATAATATGATAATGACAGTATGCTGATGTTTTGTCTTGTGATATCGGAAACTTAGAAAGAATCTGTCAAATGACTATGTTTGCACATACAAACTTTGCTTTTTGTAAAGTACCGTGACTTTTATAGCTAACCTTCAGTGTATGAAATCGGTATAGGTACACTTGAACTTGTAATGTAGTGTAAGTAGGAATACTCGTATTTTGAGCCGTGCCTTCTACCTGAATGTTATCAAAAATGCCCTGTTTTGTTAACATTTGTGTGTTTTATAGCCAGCGTGTGTCGTTGTTAAGGTGCTTTTCCATAGGCGAAGCAGCCATCGCGTAAAATAATCAATAAAACGAATGAATATTTTATTGACAACTGTATGATATCGTCCGTTCTGTCTCGCTTAAATATTAAATGACCTTTTGCAAATGAGTACGCTGAGTAAAACACAAAAATGAATGCAAAATACGTTAAAAGATACGGGAGTTTTGTCTAAAAGTTACAAGAGGCAAACGTTAATTAGGTAGGTATGTACTTTTATTTGTGTATCATATTTCTTTCTAAAATACATTTGCTATGAGTGGATTTATGTGAATTGTACAACTAGAGGGTGAATCTCTGTTTATGTTATGACCATTATTAAACTGTAGACTGCCTCGTGGGTGTCTAATTTTGCATTGTATTTGTTGATAGGATATATTGTTCTTGCCTAATTGTGTGTATCATAAGTAAAATGGGAAAGATCATTAAATAATTGGACACAATCGCGAGTCAGCCGCCACTTTAAGTAGATATCGGTCGTATATTTGTTAAACTAATTGAAATTTTGGGACATACATAGGTCAAACTATTCGCACTTTGTTAATATAATTTTGTATCGTGTATGCTATCCGATTGGTTCAGCTTTGGGCGGGGCGGAGCGCGGAACGCGTTTCATGTTGTTCAAACCAAAATTTTGTTGTTATTGGTGCAAGTTGCTACAATAATTTATTTTTAATAAAAATTTAAATAATTCGTTTATTGTTTTATTGGTTACCTTCCCTTTTTTATGCGACCGTAAAGTATGTTCTTTACCTTCGCTCGTAAAATTGACCTGATTGAGTTTCGAATGGCAATAATCAAGTTGTCGATTGTTTTAATGACTTTTAAAGTCATTCGTTTTACTTATTTTATTATTTCAGATTTACTTGCAATATTGGCTTGATCTTGAGCAGTTATTACTGGTCGTAATATTTATATAACCCGCAAGAGTTGAGACCTCGTTCATATGACGTTAGTACGCGCTCGAGTCTCAAGTTAACTCTTGCGGGATATATGTTTTACTAGCTTTTGCCCGCGACTTCGTCCGCGCGGAACTCGTTTATATTGTAACTTTCTCCCCCCTTTTCACCCCCTTAGGTGATTAATTTCCAGATAAAAACTATCTTTAGTAAGGACTCTTTGGGAAGGCCCCGGAATTCAAAGTATCTCTATACCAAATTTCATCTCAATCGGTTCAGCGGTTTAAGCATAAAAAGGTAACAGACAGACAGAGTTACTTTCGCATTTGTAATATTAGTATGGATTGTATGAAGGAAAGGGTCATTATGGCTGAGTTGCATGATTACCTTACTCCGAACGCCTTTTTTTACAAAATAGACTCCGCCGCAAACTTGGTTTCTATGACCCGCCTCACCATAATAGATGCATGTAGGCTTTTTTCAGTATTATTTTGCATATTTTCATATCACACGGCCGTAAGGACCTTTTCTACTAAACCGTAGAACTAAATTAAGTGACTTGTAATTTAAATATTTTATATTAAAAATAAAGATACGTCAACAAAATGTTACATCGAATAGTTTTCAAAATAGCCATAATAAAACGTCTTTTTTACCCCGTTTTAGAAAACATCTTCGAAACTACCGCCATAAGGTACCTTTACCCTTGGAACGTCACATATATATATTTACCCATGTAATGTTCCTATTCCCCAGGACTCCCAACTACCGCTATACCGTAAATAGGTTCCATCCAATATTTCACCCCCTATTTCACCTCTTTAGAGGATGATTTTTGGGATAAAAACTATCCGTTGTCATTCTCCAGGACTCAAACTATCTCTATACCAAATTTCATCTGAATGGGTTCTATCGTAATCTTCAAGCCTCATTTCACCAACTCAGGAAATTATTTTTCGGGATTAAAAATTTGCATTGTCCCTCCCTGGGACTCCTTCTATCTCTTTACCAAATTTCATCTAAATGGGTTTTATCCAAATTTTCACCCCCTATTTCATCCCTGAGGGGATGATTTTCGGGATTAAAACTATCCGTTGTCATACTCCGGGACTCAAACTGTCGTTCAACCAAATTTTATCAAAATGGGTCACAAACAAATTTTCACCCCCAAATACACCCCCTTAGTGGGATGATTTTCGGGAGTAAACTATCCTATGTCCTTCTTCAAGACTCCAACTCGTTTTACCCGTAAATGGGTTCCATCCAAATTTTCATACCCCATTTCATCCCCTTAGGAGATGATTTCTGGACTAACAAATATTTTAAGTCCTTCCCCAGGACTCTTAACTATCTCCATACCAAATTTCTTCTAAATCACTTCTATCCAAATTTTCACCCCTCATTTCACCCCCTCAGGAGATGATTTTTCAGGATAAAAACTATGCATTGTCCTTCCCTGGGACTTTTTCTATCTCTATACCAAATTTTAACTAAATGGGATTTATCCACATTTTCATCCCTATTTAATCCCCTTGGGGGATGATTTTCGGGATTCAAACTATCCATTGTCGTTCTCCGGGACTCAAACTATATCTATACCTACCAAATTTGGTCTAAACGGAGTCCATCCAAAATTTCACCTCCCATTTCACCCCCTTAGGGGATGATTTCCAGAATAAAAACTATCCAATGTCATTCCCGAGAACTTAAACTACCTCTAAACCAAATTTTATCAAAATGGGTTACATCCAAATTTTCACCTCTTCATTTTACCCCCTACAGGGAAGATTTTCGGGATAAAACCTATCCTTTGACCTTCCCCGGGACTAAAACTAATTAAATACAACATTTTATCCAAATCGGTGCAGCGGTTTAAGTAGCTCCATACAAATTTCCACCCCCCATTTCATCCCCTTAGGGGTTGATTTTTAGGATAAAAACTACCCTAAGTCCTTCCCCAGGACTCAAACTATCTCTATACCAAATTTCATCTTAATCGGTTCAGCCGTTTTCATGTGATGCGCGGTCACATAAACAGACAAACAGATAAACAGATAAACAGATAAACAGACAAACAGACAAAAATTCTAAAAACTGTTGGAACGTGTTCTGTTATCGATTTTAAGTATCCCTAGCCAATTTTTTTTCGAATATCTTTCATGTACAGACTTTCGACCCTCTTCAGCTTTATTATATGTATAGATGATGGACGATGGTACTAAAAAGGCTGATTAAAAAACAAAAGCGATCCCGATAAAGGCCATTGGAGATTTTTAACACAATAATAATGTCAAGAATAACAGTCAGGCCTCTACTTCAGCCAATCGACAATTGTCACCTGACAATGACAATTCGATTTACATGGCTGCGTCGACAGGTGAAGGTGGTTGCTGGACACCTTATTGACCCTGTAATGTACGTGGAATTGTCGAGATGGTGGAAATAGGGCCCAGCTCAAAAGGTACTGCTATTTTAGACGTGTCAAGGTTCACCAACCGTGGAATAGGGCATGCTTGGAAGCTTGCCAGTCGAATTGTAGGTCAGGACCAACCTTCGTTACATCCTAGCAGAGTCGTTTTCCTATTTCCTGTGTTCATCGAATCAGTAAGGGTGCGTTGCACTAAACCGTCTTTAATCGTAAGCAGTGTTCGTTAAGAGTCCGCAGTAAGTTCGGCCGAATTTCACCTTCCCATGCATACAAACGGAGTTTCGTTCTCATTTTAAAACTACGAGTTGGGTTGTAGCAAAACTTTGCATATACAATGGCACGAGGAATATCTAGGTCTGTAATTAGTTAGCATGGATCCAGTTTATAAAACAAACAGTTATAAACATGGAAAGTTTGACAAGTTTCTAAAGTATGACAGCTGCCGGCGCCATATTTAACGTTGATGGGCCTTTACCCCTAAATTGAAAAAGTTATCCGTTTTGACAAAAACCTATATTTTTACCGGTTTTCGCAAGTTTCCTTTATTGAGGAAAGAGCACAGCATATCGATCTTATCCTAATACTAGCTATTGTTAGGATAAGATCGATATGCTGTGCTCTAAAGCAAGACACATTTAAGAAGATTACATTGGCCTTAACAATAATGTGTCTCTGGCACTAGCAGAGGAATATAATAGTATTTTTCACAATCGTGTTATAATAGAGAGCTTTTTAGTCGAGTACCGTGTTTAGGCCACGAAGCTTGCTGAGTGGCCTAAGTAAGGTACGAGATTAAAAAGCTTGATTATAACACTATTGTGAACAATACTTTTTGTACGAGTTCATTAAAATTAATTTTCTACGAGTCAACTGAACTAATTAAACAAACTCGATAGGTACAGTTGAAACGAAGTGCAGCCTATCGCTCGTACGCTCGTTGATATCTTAAAAGACATGAACGAGCGTACGACATCAACGAGTAAACTTAATAATCAAAGCGATTCTATTGGTCCAATTCATTACAGTTCGGTAAAGCAGCCACGTGATTGGTCGAATTTATTTTAGTTCTATTTTCAATTTTTTTTCGGTTGTCTGGAGCGTATCGAAACAGTTATTTCGATTGTTTCGACAGTAACATGGACTACAACTATGAAAAGAGTGACGTTGCAGTATTCTCTATGAAATCTTAATACACAAATTTTAATCGACGAGTACAAAAAGAAATATTATAAACTGTATTAAAAAGTTAATATTATACTTATTGCCAAAGAAAGTCGTGTCGTTAAAGAAGCAAATTCATGATTGATGATGAACTGGAAAAACGGCAACATTTTTGCACCCGCACAGAATTAATTGCAGTTCAAAATAAAAGTAACAATGACTATACCAGTATACCAACAGACGATACCAGTCGGCCTTAGTGCCTGGGATTCTACGAGGACTATTCTCATATCGTGAATCACGCGACGCCGCGCCGTGAGATCGTCGTCGCCGTGAACTAAATTGTATTTGATTATCTTTATCCTTAGGCACGAGATAAAAATAGACGGAGATTATTTTGATACTTGCGAGAAGATAGACATTTGAGACAGGCTATATAAGAGTAGTTACTTATGAAAGCGGCACAATAAATGCCCGTAATACACTTAATAGCTTTGTTTTCTTAACAACATTTTAGCCGATAGATATACGTATCAGTCTATCCACCACCTCGATATCAAGGCCGCAATTTCATATCTGGGGGCACGGGAGTGCCCCCGGCAAGACGAGCTAAGCGAAGCGCAAGGGCACTACCTACCTTTTCTCGGAGCGCTTTGTCGTTTTTTTGAATCCTCATAACTTGGGTTTGGATTATACCAGATAAACAAAATTCTCGGGATGCAATATAAAAAAGAGGTAGATAGGCGTTCCACAAATGGCACACTAAAATTGAGTCAATTGCACCAACTTGCCTCAGTTTTGCGTCGTCAATGGAAACGTAAACGTGTCTCAGCTATCAGATGTGCCTGGCCATTTTTAAACAGGGAATTTCGTATACACAACATATCTACCTCTTTTTAGGGTTCCGTACTCAAAGAGTAAAACGGGACCCTATTACTAAGACTCCGCTGTCCGTCTGTCTGTCTGTCTATCCGTCTGTCACCAGGCTGTATCTCATGAACCGTGATAGACCGTTGAAATTTTCACAGATGATGTATTTCTGTTGCCGCTATAACAACAAATACTAAAAAACAGAATTAAATATTTTTTTATAGATGTTCGTGGGCGAGTCCGACTCGCACTTGGCCGGTTTTTTTTATATTACATCATTGATGTCAATAGTGGACTTATTTCTTGATATCTAAAAAAACCCCGATTTCATCACTGACTCACTCACTGTTGATCATCAAAATTCTTAGGGTCCTGAAGTCCTAGAAACCTGAAAATTGGTATGTAAGCTAGTATTAGTACACAAACAACAACAAAAATCCTAAAACTTGGAACTTTTACCCCCAACCCCTCAAACTAGGGGATGGGATTTTGTATGAGACTTCCGCAAAGTTTGTTGCTAGAGGTCTAAAAAATGATAAGGTGTCCTCCTTGTTATAAATAATTAAATACATATTTCAGGATTTTTAGTAAATCACCCACTCCACAAATTCTTTGTCTTGGCTTAAAAGTATAGAGACCCGTCGCTTATTAATATCATCATAAGTCTATACCGTATGCACGCGGGTGAGCCTATTATGCGGCGACCGGGATGTGCCCAACCAAGCTATACTTTTTAGCTAAGATGTAGAATTTGTAGTGCGTGGCTGGTAGAGTTAAGTAGTGTGGAGTAGGACGCTTGCCGCTACTTGCGATCTGATATCTTTTTAACGCTGAAAGCTATATGAGCTAGGGAGTCTTGTCTTGGCAATCATGAAAACAGCGCCATGTTAGCGGAAATATTCCTATGACATACCAGGGATGTCACATTTGGTCATTTCGATTCGGGCCAGGTAGGTCGAAGGTGAACGAATACATACTTAAATAATTACATAAATACCTGTACACGCCTTTATGACATTGACAATAGAGTCCTGGCCCCGTAGCATGGTTCACGCGATAAGTGACAAGATAGAGCATCAGTCACTAGCTGACACCGTTCGATAGAACGAGACGACGCTCTTATCCTATAAGCTGTCACTTATCGCGTGATACGGCCAACTATGTTACGGAGCCTATACAGATATTTATGTACCTACGCATTCTTTTACCCTCGACTGAAATTAACCAAAGCCTTAATTAACTTATGCTAGGTCGGTGGTAATGGTAACCTGTCGATGTAACAGCCACGTTATGAAAGGAGATTTATATGAAGAAGGTTTATATCACTGTCAAATGGAACACGGGGGTTCCAAATCCACGATTTCCACGAACCATCATAAACTGTCTAAGTTATAAAACTGCATTTTGCGTACCTACTAAATTATACACATTCTAGTCGAGACTAGGTCTAAAGCTTCTTTCCTAGGCTAGCGGTGCCGACATATATGACGGAACAGTCTACGTCGTCGTCATATGACGGCATCGCTAGCCTAGGAAACCCTAATAGCTTTATAATAATCTTTGATATAACCAAATACATACCTACTTATAGGAATGCATAGAAAATCTTGAGAACTAAAAGATGGGTTAAAACATCCACCTAATCTTCGCAAAAATTAAAAATTACCAACGGATGAGCTCACACTTTAACACATATTAAAGAACGATTTTTTCGCCGTAAACTAGCGTAGGTGTCGAAAACAAATTAACGGTGCAATCCACCCGGCCTATTTTCACACGTAGGTAGTAATAATATGTGCTGACAAATCGAATGAACCGCCAGCCATTTGATATTGACTATCTACTATTAGTCCTATCCTATGGCCTCGCGATGGCCGAGAAGGGCTCACTACTTACCTTGATTTGGCTCAGGTTCGCCCTGGTTCGCCTAACTTCTAACCCAGCCTAGCGGTTAGGCTAGGCTACGTTAAAAGTTCACGTCCATACCGGCAAGTGGGAATGAAGCCAGCCCACAGCCCAGCCAGACTCACATGGGCACAGACTAATCGCTATGTGAGAGGTGATTCAACAGACAGTATAATTGTTTGTTCGAACGGCCTCATAGTGAAGAGTCGACCAACTGGTTAAGATTCTTTCAGAGAAAATCTAGTTCGGAATACAAACACAAAAGCCGCAGTCAGGAGGTTTCTCTCTCTGCGGTACTAAGCTTTGGTAACTTAAGTAGGCGGCAACAACCATTCTTATATATGTATTCTACCTTGGACTTTCATTGGAAACTTTCATTGTGAAAATGAAAACTGCAGAACTTATACATACATAAATGATAGGTTAACACTGTTGCCAGCCACAACACACAACACACACTTCAACTCTATTCCCATAGCTGACTCTTACGATACCCGCAAGAAGAAAGGGAGAGGTGTAACAAATAACCATGTTATTAAATCCGCCTATGGATCGAGGCAATGTTGTATTGTAATCTCCAGTTTATTACTCTGCGGGCAGAAAACTCCACATTGCTTACCCTCATCGACGTAAACGAGTTGAGCGAGTAAACATAAAATTGTGGATCGCTCCAATAAACTTGTCCAAAGCGGTTTAAACAACATCTGATGCTGTTATTATTAGACCATTTTATTCGTCGACGCCTACGCTCTTTAAGTGGCCAACGCAAAATTCTGCATTATTGTTGCATGAGCAATCTTGATGGTTCGTCGCTCCGGTCAAATTGTACGCGAAAGTCTATTCCAGATTCCATTCAATGAGACCGTTATGTTTTTATATGAGCTGGGTGTTTTCGTATGTTTTTATAAAACTTTGACGACTAATACCTAGTGGGTAGTCCTTGGGTTTGGATCACGGAAGGGCAAATATTTGAATGTATTTATATTTATAAAATATATCATCGTCTAGAATGAGCTTTCCTTTATTGGAGAATCCTTGTTGAGCCTACTTCAATTTGTGTACGATTGTCTGTCTTAGCTTAGTTGAACAAGTAAGCGAAACGAACGAAGTTCTCCGTTGCGGGTTAATCGCGGACGGTCTAGAACGCAAAATGACTAGTGTAATATTTTGCCTATATCGCTTTTAGTCTACATCGCGAACGGTCTAGAACGCAAAATGTCTACATCATTTTCGTCGTTTTATCTTTACGTTAGCAATGTCGACGGGGGCTCCTATTTCTGATCTGTTCGCCCTTCGGGCATCTGAAATAAAAAAAGTAGTATGTATGAATGAAAAAAGGAATGGTCGACTCATATTTCGATATTCGTATTTAAAAGTAGACCCCCAAAACAGCGCGAAGCAAGTTACACGTTCGAAAACACACTTAGCATACTTATAAGTTTAAATTACCAAAAAAATTAGTACAAAGGAATGTTATAAATTGAAGAGAAAAAAACATGGAACATCTCAAATAAAGTCAGTTTTGCTTAAATATAATACATTACTTTTCATACGCTGAACAATCAATAATTCTATTTTGAACAATCTTTATTTTTAAGAACATATACCACAGATGCAGTTTCCGAACGCACACCCGATGCCCCGCCCCTTTAAAAAATGGCGCGCTGTTAAATTGTTTACATTTCATTGGGTATATTATTCTTCATGCTTGCGCTATTGATATTAGTTTTGAATATAAAAACGACTAGGATTAATTCATCATCTATCTAACTAAGAAACATAGTGAATTCATTGAAGAAGACAGTATTTAACAACAATACGCTTAGTTTTTGGAGCACACGCGCTAAGCGTAACAGATTGAATATTTCAAAAAGAGCTTGAAAATATGAGTGAAATGTGGGAACATGAGTGACAGTATTTTATCAATAATATGTACGGTTAGTTTTTAGTGTTGTGTTAGTGTCACGCGAGACTCATATCCTACTAAAATGTGCGTCGTGTCGCGCCTTGTTTCGCCCGCGGTCTCGCGTGCTTCTAGTAACTAACTAGCCGCGCTGAGGAGTTAAAACAAGCAGTAACGAACCCCGAATCAAGTTTTCTCACTGAATATCCACGAGACGAATAGGTATGTAAAAGCCTATCGATGTATTTTTTAACGTGACTATTCCCTCGACCTCGCTGCGCTCAAGATTCTAACTTTGAATCACTCGCTACGCTCGTGATTCAATTTTGGAATCTTTCGCTTCCTCGGGACTCAAATCGGCACTCGCAGCAAAAAATAACTTTGCTCTCTTGTTGCACAAATAACTATTTTTATATATTCTGTTTTTAATTGTATTAAAAAAAAAGAGATTCGCGAGGCCTACAGCTCACAGAGACTTTATAATTTAATTTAGAAGGTTTCAGGAAGTGTTGCAAAAAATATATGGTCAACCATAATTAAATTGCTTAGTAAATTGTAATCTGTATAAACATGACTTACAAAAAATCAAATAGATCTAAGTACCTAGTTACCTACTTACTTCAGTTCTGGAGACATTTTACAAATGCATGTTTAGCGTACTTAAATAGCTAATTGATAACAGCACAGGTAATTGGAGATGTAGGTACAGTCGGGGTACGAAAGTGTGGGGGGTAGACTGGACCACAAAACTGGTTGGCAACATCCATTTATGCTGGGATCAATTTATTTAAATTTGAAAAATATATTTCAAAATCAGACAAATATGTACATAAAACTATGAACTAAAATGACTAAAACTAACTTAACCTATACACGAAAATAAGTAAATCAATTAAACTAAAAAAATAAAATCATAAAAATAAAAGTAGGTACTAGACACCCGCGTCCTCAAGGTCGCGTATATTTAATATACAGGGTGGGCAGGAGTATACCGACAGATTGTAACCATGGATTCCCGAGGTCATTAGGAGCATAAAATGTTAGATTAAGGGGACGTAGGTTCGTGGTCTTCTCTCCCTCTCACTGAGCATAAGCGTGAGCGAGATGGAAGTGCGTGTTTGGAAGCGCGGATATCATGTTTTTTAATTTTAATTTTTTGTGCGTTTTAATAAATAAAAAAGTAATAGCTGATTTCTCTCAAACATAACATTGCCGATTTTTAAAAACAGACTTTAATATGTTTAGCTGTTGTGCATAATTTGTTACGATTTTTTTAAGTGTATTTTAGACCTATGTTCGTGATTTTTTTCTATCGAGCGAAAGTCAAAAACTCAGGATTCGAATAGCTGATTTCCCTCGAAAAAGGCCTCAAGATTTCTAATTAAATTTAAGGCAGCCGTATTATAATCCAAACAAGAGCTACGATTTTTTAAAAATCAGTTTTTGGAGCTCACGTCGCCTGTAGTTTTGAAGATATTATCAATTCTCATGTAAACTATTTATTGTGAATAAGTGCATTAAGCTCTTTATATTGCGACGTTGCCACCGATGTTGCCAAGTTTCTCGTCGCTATTCACAGACACCAAAGTGACAGCTACCACTCACTAAATTCATCCTTTTTTGGAAAAATAATCTTTACCATTTTATTAAAAGGGATAATTTCCATGGAGAAGCGATAGTTATCCAGTTTTTATTTACAAAAACCGACATAACTAGTTTTTTTGTTTTTTTTTTCTTGCTGAATTTGACTTGAGTTCATTTTACATTTTTTATTCCTAATAACCTCAGGAAGCCATGGTAAATATCTGTCGGTATAATCCTCCTACCCACCCTGTATATCAGAAGTCAGATTACAGTACGCTATATTTGCAAACGAAACTCCACTGAGAGTCCGGCCTATACAACTCGTTTTAAAATTTGCTACCGCTATTTCAAAATAGCAATCCATCGTTTTTGACAGTTTTCGAATGAAAGAGTCGAGCGCTCGAAAGTCAAAAATCGGCCCCTGATTTCTTTTGACATACATGATATTTTCAAAAATGTACCGTGACGCAACTGTGAGAATATTAATTAATGTATTTCAACTTTTTTCTTAGGGACACACGCGATCCTAACTGATAAATTGATCTTAGTAGGATAAATAACGGTTTCAATGTCAGCGGCTTTTCCCCAGGGCTGTTATTCGCTACGCGTTAATGCAGCTCACCCCGCCGGTCACCCGTTACGAAACTAGACCTCTACCTTCGCTTAATTACTACACATCGCGGTGTCAGGGTATAATTTTGGGTGAGCGTTGAGGTGAGCTTAAAACAAGTTACAGATTAGGGGGGCTGAGCAATATGCCATATGACATAACACTAAGTATAAGTAGGAAATCCGAAAAGTATACAAACCTGGCCGTCTCAACATCAGTGAGTTGGCTCATTCGTTTAACTGCGTATGCTGCCGAGCTAAGCCTATTTGATAACATGACTACATATGTGGACCCCATTGCAATTTATGATCTATGGTTATACCTAGAAAAACCGTACTACGGGCGAATTCAAGAGTTTCGTCCTTCAGTTTGCGCCCAGTCTTCAGAGGAAGCTCTGAGATTAGCCTGTTATTGCAATTGCAAACGTCAATGCGATATTTCTGTTTCGTTTGAAATGAATCGTTGGCAGAACTGATAATTGCCTTGGTGCAAGCAAGTATCGACTATAAGGTGACGAACCTTTTCTTACCCCGACTGTACATAGGTATTATTCGTAAATAAAGGTTTTGCATCATAGGTAAGTTTAACCTACTACGAAAACGACAGGTGTTATATAATATGCTTATCATGTTTGTGTTCTGTGTGTCTAATGTATCTGTATAGGTATCTGTGTGCAGACGTCTGGTGGCATACCTGGCCCCGTAGCATGGATGGCGTATCACGCGATAAGTGATAGGATAAGCGCGTCGTCTCGTTCTATCGAACGGTGTCAGCCAGGGACGGATGCTCTATCCTGTCACTTGTCGCGTGATAAGGCCATCCATGCTACGAGGCCGGTAGCTTTTAAATGGATGAACCGATAAGTGTATGTTTCTTTTTAATCGAAAGTTTGGTCTATCGTCATGGTTCCTAGCTATTTTTATAGTGTCTCTGTGGTGTTTTAAATTTAAGTATGAAGTTCTCATTATGTGGTCCGTTTTTTCTTGTTAAGTATATACCGCTATTGATAATGCAGGGATACTAGGCATTGTTTCTTTTGTTGAAACTTATATTTTTTTGCAGTGATGATTAATTTGCATATATTATTGATTTTATACACATTTGAAGTGATGTTGTGTTAGAGAGAGTTAAAGTGCGCGCCATCTACCGTCCAGTAGCAGAAATAATTAATTATAATTTTCTTGTAGATTACGGTATTTTTACTGAATAAATCATTGCTAAAGATGTAATTAAGCTTTGTGTAATAAAAAAAAACTAAGTTTGTTACCATCGATATACTAAATTTATATAGGTACCTACCTCGTCTGCCTACGGTAGAGTAGGTTATGCTAATATACGATTAGATTATGCTAAATTATGATAAAAAAAGCGGCCAAGTGCGAGTCGGACTCGCGCATGAAGGGTTCCGTAAAATAAATTGCGGTTTACGATTTATGACGTATTAAAAAAAACTACTTACTAGATCTCGTTCAAACCATTTTTTGGTGAAAGTTTGCATGGTAAAGTACATAATATATATTTTTTAGTTTTATCATTCTCTTATTTTTAGAAGTTACAGGGGGGGACGGGGGACATTTTACCACTTTGGAAGTGTCTCTCGCGCAAACCATTCAGTTTAGAAAAAAATGATATTAGAAACCTTAATATCATTTTTGAAGACCTATCCATAGATACCCCCAACCCCACACGTATAGGTTTGATGAAAAACATTTTGTTGATTTTCTGTTCTGAGTAAGTATGTCCCCATACTCAAAACTTACTGTTTTTTTTTAAATTTTTGTGTGAAAATTTTAATGCGGTTCACAGAATACATCTACTTACCAAGTTTCAACAGTATAGCGCTTATAGTTTCCGAAAAAAGAGGCTGTAACATACGGACGGACAGACAGACAGACAGACATACATGACGAATCTATAAGGGTTCCGTCTTTTGCCATTTGGCTACGGAACCCTAAAAACGATGAATACCTAGCTGTTGTTTTACACGAAACTTCCGTATATTTAACTTACCAATTTGCTCCACCGTAGGTCACATCCTATTTCCTAAACAGTAATACAATTAAGGCAATGAGATATTAATGACGTACTCATACAATCGTAATAAAATTGCTTGAGCATTCATTCATATTCACAACGCAACGCGTTTTTATTTATAGATTTTATACCTTATACCGCTTATCGGCGCATCACGTAGGAGCATCTACTGTTTCTGTTAGTTAGTTGGCATGCGGGCTTCACGCTAGCAACTCGCGTCGCGATCGTGCCTCGTGCTGCCATCTATCGGCGCGCCGCTCCGCCGGTGACCTTGCCAGCCTACCGCGCCGTTCATTGGCCACAGCCGCCACGATCGTTCCTCTCGATCCCCAAAACTATGGCATTCGGGCATAAAATACACCGACAATGACAAAACGCTTATCCAGCAAAACAGGTGGCGATGACATCGTCTGTGACCTGTCAAAATGACGTGACGTTAACAGACAGTCGTGTTTATAACCTCTCTGTGCAACTAATCTATATTCTAGTGTAAACATGTTGTTTGACAAATTGTGAATGGCGTTTCAAGATGAGTTAGGTGAGTAAAGTTATACTTGTTATGTTTGAGGTTACGTAATTTTGTTTGGACCGGTATCGGTCGACGCTTGGGATAATAACTTGATTGATATTAAACCAGACAAAGACGTGATCTCTGTATTCTAAAAATAACTCAGTGGCATGGTAGTTAATCAACAGTTTACTCGATTCAATGCATAATTTGCCACAATTTGCCGTAAGTTCTGCATGAGTGTACTATATGCATACGTACCTGTCTACCTGTCGTGTTGGTTTTGTTTGTTATGTGTAGTGTATACATGCCTACTAGTGAGTAACAAGCAAAACTAGCAAGCATCCTACAGTAATTTTACGCAGTTTATTCGATTAAGCATAAAATATCTCTAACTGGTGTTAGGTAATCTGATGAAAATACTATGTGTGCGTAGTTAGGTTTGTACGTTAAATGATTTTCTAGTAGGTATGATGACGAGGCATTGCCAAGAAACCTCGACCAGGACTAAGTTAGCTTCACACAGAACGAGGAAAAACACAATACAATCGAAGTATTTTTGTAATTAATAGCTACTACATAGCTGCTGTTATAATTATAGCTATCTACTCTTAAATCTCTCTAATATACGACTTCCTATTACTTATAATTATTTGGAACAATATAACACCTATTCAAATAATATCAATTCTATTAGAATTATTTAAAACAGTAAAAAACCATTAAAATCGAATAAAATAATATCAGTTAAGTACTTGTAAACGTACTTTGATTTCAGAGTACCTACAGTCTGCATCATATAGTCAGTAGCAGCCAAAATAGCCAAGTATTTCAGTGCTTACCTTTGAGTAAGTAGTCTCTATAATATTTAAACGTAAAAGTCCTGACTCCTGAGTGAGTCCTGAGAGGACTCACTCGGGCCCTGACTGACTGACTGACTCACACACTCACTTAAATCAACACCCAGCCCAAACCGTTGCACCTAGAAAGCTGTTTTTTTCACAATAGGTAAGTTATATAACGTAAGTACCCACTAAGAAGGGATTCTTGAAAATTTCACCCCGAAGGGGGTAAAAGGGGGGTTGAAAGTTTGTATAGGGATGGAGTAACATTTTAAGTGAGAGACTTGAAACTCCTTATTACAATAGAAGAAAAGTCACTTTTAATATAGTTGCTCTAAAAGTGCTACTTTACGTAGCTGTTTAGCTTGCGGAAAGTTGGCTTTCGCGAACTAGTGCTTTCCAGTTTTCCTGTATCGAACGACTTTTTTTAATACAGTTGCGAAAAATTAAGAAAAACATCAAGTAAGGAATTCGAATCTTTATTTGACAGAGGGGAAATGGTGCGAATGGCTACTCCCTTCCGTGTTGCTCGAAGCCATTTTAACAAGGATCAAGACGAGTATTACAGTATCTAAAACTCGTGAGCACGGCTACGCAAAGAACGCAAGCAAACCCGTAAAGAGGTAAAAAGTTGTGTTTCGCTCAGTAGCGAAGTTGTTTGGAGTCTCGTGTCCTAAAGCCTCAGTATGCTCAGCACGACTATCACGACGGCCCGCGAGATGTGTCGCGGCGTGATAAAAATAAAAAATAAAAAATCTTTATTTCAGATCATTGGTTCGATCCATATGATGTTAGTAACAGTGGTGACTTATGAACTATGTTAATGACAATAATGATACTTAATGCTACTTAAATGACAAATAAACTATCCGTATATTTTGAATTAGAACTTAGAAAGACACGGATAGTCTATGTCGATGCGACAAAGCTCGCGGGCCGACCTGGCCCCGTAGCATGGATGGCCTTATCACGCGACAAGTGACAGGATAACAGCGTCGTCTCGTTCTATCGAACGGTGTCAGCCAGGGACGGATGCTCTATCATGTCACTTGTCGCGTGATAAGGTCATCCATGCTACGGGGCCTGATAGTTGTGCAGTATTGTACTTTTGAACCACTTGGTTAGCTCGTGGCTCAATCTTGCAATCCTTCGGTAGCTCGGCTTTCAATACAAGGACTTGCGCCAAGCAACAAATTTGCAGCGTTGTATGACAAATAACGATTATACACCTCTATAGCTTATCATTACCCCGGTTTCATCTTTGTAAAAAGCGTCTATTAGGAGTACGCACTTGTTCGTTGTACTAATTATTATCTTACCTTTCAACCCAGAGGAAACCTGGGTAACTCTCTCTCTGTCGCACTTGCTTAATTAAGATACACGACGAACGAACTTCGTTTTCGTTTCGCGGTAGCGCCCCTGAGCGGCTACCCCGAAACGCCAACTTCGTTCGTTCCTGTATCTCCTTCACTGTCGCACTTGCTTAATTAAGATACACGACGAACCAACTTCGTTTTCGTTTCGCGGTAGCGCCCCTGAGCGGCTACCTCGAAACGCCAACTTCGTTCGTTCCTGTATCTCCCTCTCTGTCGCAGTTGCTTATTTAATTAAGATACACGACGAACGAACTTCGTTTTCATTTCGCGGTAGCGCCCCTGAGCAGCTACCGCGAAACGCCAACTTCGTTCGTTCCTGTATCTCCCTCTCTGTCGCAGTTGCTTATTTAATTAAGATACACGACGAACGAACTTCGTTTTCATTTCGCGGTAGCGCCCCTGAGCAGCTACCGCGAAACGCCAACTTCGTTCGTTCCTGTATCTCCCTCTGTCCATCGAAGATGGAAGTGCGATAATGATACACGAACGAAGTACGAACGACATTGGGTTTGGTTGGGAAATGCAAAAGAATAAAATACGTACCCATTTGTAACTTGCCTTGAAAATTTCCTTGGTCCATACATACTAAAAATAGTGTTATCAGTATCTTCCAAATTTTGCCCACTATCAGTCGTATCAATAGAAATCGATACCCACTCAATAATATACACGTCATATAAATTTTGCGGTCTCTGCCGTTTATCTTTTCACTACGCCGCTGAAATAAATGTTCTATTGATAGGTACTGATTACCTGAAACCCGTGAAGATTGAGCGTTTTATGTAATGTCTACTATGTCACTCACATCCTATCTACATATTCACTATTTGATGTTTGATAAGCTACGTAGGTACCTGTATTGGAAATATACTTGTCAATAGTAAGTAAGATACGACGGATATATCATCATCATCATCATCATATCAGCCGAAAGACGCCCACTGCTGGACATAGGCCCAGGGGCCGGAACCGGTTATCCTTATTGGGGTTTTCCATAGGGTTATTTTAGAAGTTGTTTTTAAAACCCTATCCATAATGGTAACCTTATGATAAGGTAACCTTACTGATAGGGTAACCCTATTGTTATGGTAAGCATATCGGATATGGTAACCATAAGGTAACCTTAATAAAACCCTAACAAAACCCTATCTCGTTAGGGTTTTGTTACGGTTACCTTATGGTTACCACATCCGATATGCTTACCATAACAATAGGGTTACCCTATCAGTAAGGTTACGCTATCATAAGGTTACCAAATTGATAGGGCTACCAAATCGATAGGCTTAAGCCTGAAAAGGGGTTTTCCGGTCCTTGCATAGGCCTCCCCCAAAGAGTGCCACAATATACACATCCTTTACTGTACATCTGTAATGTCAATTAAATGATGCCAATATACCTACAAAACTAGCATTCGGCGCGGCTCGGCCCACGAATTATACGAAACGCAAGCGTACAATAATTGTACTTTAAAAACAAAGTTTTAACCGACTTCAAATCAGTAGCCAAATTGCTTCAAGTTTTCCTATAAAATTTGAAGAGTTCCCTCTCGTTTTCTCCAGGATCCCATCATCAGAACTGGATTTTGGTGACAACGGGAGCAATATCTGGAAATATATGCTTTCAAACAAAGAAAAAAAAATTCTAATCGGTTCATAAATTACCGAGATACACACATAAAAAAAATACAGACGAATTGAGAACCTCCTCCTTTTTAAAAGTCGGTTAAAAATAGAGCCTACGTCCATCCCGCAGGTCCATTTAATGATTTTATCTATCCAAATATCATAAACCCTCCATGATGCGTTCAAGAACCGCACATTATGACCACCATAAAAATAGACTGTTTTGTTAGAACAAATTTTTTATCGGTGTAAATGTTATTATTGCTCAATAATAACTTCGATTTCGATAATATTTTATCATTCAAATTTCGAACGTCTCAAAAACAAAGAAATTTGATTTAACCTCTATTCTAATATCAGTCGAGATGACGTTTAGTTCGAAATGAATTGTCAATTTGCATACAAATTTGACAAATGTCGCACGTAAGTAAGTAAGTAACATATGACAGTTGGATCCGACTCTAGTTTGTCTCTGAATTAAAAAAGAAACGCCGCAATGCCGGTCATAACATGCGGCTCCTGAATGCATCATGGAGGCTTATGATATGTGGATAGATAAGGTAGTGTATGTAACTATGCATAATTAGGCATTAAGATACTCGTGTGATGTTATTATGAAACTCGCCTTCGGCTCGTTTCATAAACCCACACTCGTATTTAATGCCCTTCATTATGTACAGTCACATAAACTACTATTAATGCATATGTCACCGTCAGATAATGCACACCGTCAGTTTATAATCTTACTCGCGATATTATAAACTGTTGAAAAATTGTAAACTGTCAAAACCGTTCTCAATAGGGAACATTACTGTAATGTTCTGCCGCCAGAGGCAGCACTACCACTAATAGTAAACTACTATAGGAATATAGGGATTCACACACGCATGCACAATTGATTGTCAAATGAGTGACAATAGGATGCTTTCAATTCATAGACAATACCGCAAGTATGAATGAGCTACAATGTCAACGCTGCTAGTGTCGCCACCTACCAAGAGATTTATCGCATAATTTTTCGTTAAATTATAATATAATCTATCAATGTGAAATCGTCAAATTGTGAACTGAATCAAATTGGCACGACGAGGAACGCACCCTCTGCTCTGATTGGTTAAACGAAGTATTCCACATGCATCAGCTTCCACTTACCTACGTCAGAACGTGATAGTTTTTTTTATATCCAGACATTTTATTCCATTCATTTCGTCATCTGGCAGTATTGACGGAGCCCCGCTGCGCGGGCGCGGGGCTCCTATTTCTAGGCGGTTTACCCTTCGGGCAGCTGATGATGCCTACCTAACTAACCTAACCTACCTAACCTACCTAACCTAGTCTTTGTGTACGTTCCGTAGCAAGACAGACAATTTTTCGACAGTTATACCGCGAGTAAGATTTCTATAAACTGACGGTGTTCACAATCTAACGGTGACATATATACCTCACTCAGCTACAATATATGCTCATAAACTTTACTTCTTTATATTAACTTGTAATGTATGTAATTATGTATGTAGGTACCTTTTCTATAACTATGTTTGTTCGGGTTAGGGTGGAATCTTACAACTCAAATTTGAAGCAGATATCTTCAACCGATTGGGCTGAAATTTTGGTTAACAATTCATTATTATGGTACCATCAAGCTGATCTCATGATGCAGATAGAAGGTGGCGATGGGAATTCAGTACCGTAAAACCACACAACTATAAGTCCAGTAGGTCAATCACGTAACGCATTGTACGCGCGTCTGATAGTAAAATCACAATCTAACTGTCATTTTTCCATATAAAATTGACAATTAGACCTTACAGACGCGCGTAAGAAAAGTTACGTGATCGACCCATGGTCACCTGACTATGGTCCAAATCAATTCTCATATTACTTGCTCAGGTGGGACTATTTTCATTTTAAAGACAGGCAATGTAATAACACAAATTTTAATAAAAACGTATAAAATCACTAATACGAAATCGGTATTGATGGAAACGAATGAGTTTACTTTTGGACCATAGTTGGATTAGTGGACTATAGTTGTATGGTTTTACGGTACTTAACCGACGTAACCCCGTTGAGTTTGAGCTCTTAGAATCGTCTCAATGAGTCTCTTGATGACGGTATACAGAAAAGTACAATAGGTAATAAAAGCTTGTACCAAAATAAAAATGTTTTGACAGAAACGTATAAATCATCCAGAGACCGCAGGGAAACCCGCGGGATAAAATATGACCATCCAGTAAGTTCCATTCGTCAGTCAGTATCAATTTATTCGCTGCCGCGTGTCTAGATTATTTTTATACCGATTTGCTCAAATAACAACCGATTCCAAACTACGGTACTCGCGCATCACATAGTTTAAAAAGAAAAAGTCGTCGAACGTAAACGTCCACATATATAGAATTTCAATCATCATCATATCAGCCGAAAGACGTCCACTGCTGGACATAGGCCTCCCCCAAAGAGTGCCATTATGGCCGGTCCTGCGCCACCCGCATCCAGCGGACTCCCGCGACCTTTAGTAAAGGTCGCGGCAGTCCGCTGGATGCGGGTGGCGCAGGACCGATCTCTTTGGCACTCTTTGGGGGAGGCCTATATCCACCAGTGTACTTCGGCTGATATGATGATGAGTATTCTATACAAGTATAGGTACACAGATGTATGTATTTTTGAAATCGGATAAGTCGTTCGAACTTATATACACTATAGACAGATTTTTCCTCTTAATCGAGCGAGCGAGCGAAGCGAACGAAGTTCTATGCTTCAGCCTGGGCCGAAAATTGTTCTTATGTCCGATGTCTGTCACGATGTCACGATGTCCAGCTTTTTTTTTTTTTTTTTTTTTTTTTTTTTTTTTTTTTCCGTTTGGCCTGCAGTGCGGCCAGCAACGGATATAATAATATTTGCGGGACAATCTTACACATATCGTCCTAGTCCCAAACTAAGCAAAGCTTGTACTATGGGTACTAGACGACGATATACATACTTATATAGAGAAATAAATACTTAAATACATAGAAAACATCCATGACTCAGGAACAAATATTCGTGCTCATCACACAAATAAATGCCCTTACCGGGATTCGAACCCAGGACCTCTAGCTTCGTAGGCAGGGTCACTACCAACTAGGCTAAAGCGGTCGTCAAATGTCAAATGATATGGTACGGTATATCCTCTCTGAGGGCCTTAAAGACGCTGTCCAGCTGTTGTCCTCTTCAGCACGGCTATCACAAGTCGGCCCGCGAGCTCTCTCGATTTTTCTCGACTATACTTCTCTTTCTAGATTTTCTAATAAGAGAGACGGATTGTGCGAGAAAAATCGAGAGAGCTCGCGCGCCGTCTTGTGATAGCCGTGCAGGGGGCCGATTTTTGACTTTCGAGCGCTCGAAAATTAAATAAAAGTAATTACTATTTTAGTCTCAAAATTGCATGACTTACTTTCTACTGGTAGAGTAGAATACGAGTGGTCAATACCACTCGTTTTCAAATTTTCTATCGCTATTTCTAAATAGCATTTCATCATTGTTGACAGTTTTCGAGTCGAGCGCTCGAAAGTCAAAAATCGGTCCCCAGCCCCCCTATTCTGTAACTCGTTTTAAGCTCACCTCAACGCTCACCCACAATTATACCTTGACACTGCGATGCGTAGTAATTAAGCGTAGGTAGAGGTCTAGTTTCGTAACGGGTGACCGGCGGGGTGAGCCGCATTAACGCGTAGCGAATAACAGCCCTGGTCGCAATTCTCACCCGATTCTCGTGAAATTATTTGAGCAGGTTCGTTAATTACCTACCTAAGTATATAGATTTTTTTTCTCATTGCGCTGCGCTGTTGGCGCATTGCAAGTAATGCAGGCAAACCCGCGGTATAAAATATAGCGTATCCGGAAGATCAATACCTACTCCATCCACAAACTTTACCCCTTATAGATTCGTCATGTCCGTCTGTCTGTCCGTCCGTATGTCACAGCCACTTTTTTCCGAAACTATAAGAGCTATACTATTGAAATTTGGTAAGTAGATGTATTCTGTGAACCGCATTAAGATTTTCACACAAAAATCGAAAAAAAACATTAAGTTTTAGGGGTCCCCATACTCAGAACTGAAACTCAAAAAAAAAAATTTCATCAAACTCATACGTGTGGGGTATCTATGGATAGGTCTTCAAAAATGATATTGAGGTTTCTAATATTATTTTTTTCTAAACTGAAGAGTTTGCGCGAGAGACACTTCCAAAGTGGTAAAATGTGTGTCCCCCCCCCCTGTAACTTCTAAAATAAGAGAATGATAAAACTAAAAAAAATATATGATGTACATTACCATGTAAACTTCCACCGAAAATTGGTTTGAACGAGATCTAGTAAGTAGTTTTTTTTTAATACGTAATAAATCGTAAACCGCAATTTATTTCACGGAACCCTTCATGTGCGAGTCCGACTCGCAATTGGCCGCTTTTTTCAGGTGGACCCGCGCGGGCAGCTACTTTTCAATAAAATTGCATTGCATTTTATCGGACTAACCATATATTGCCCGTTACGTTTAATTAGTGATAATCACGAACTAAAGAATTCAGTTGAACCTCATTTTTGGAATAACGATGTACTTATTTTTTATGCAATAATCATTATGATACAGTTTTGCCGCTAAGACGGGTTCATGCTGAAATGAGAGCAATATTAAAACCAAAAGCACGTTTGTTTCAAAATCCCAGATATAAAGTTGTATAATAGGTGCCTTAAATGAGACGTGCCAACGGAATAATTATACACCGACCGAGGTAAACAAAGATGTTATTAAGGAACAAGGCTGCAAAACCACTTTCTGAGCGCTTTGTATTGTAAAAAGCTAATTACCGTTCTCAATGTTTGTTCTATTATCAATCTGGTGTTTGCGTCAGACTAATTGACTAATTAATTATCTCGAGATAAAAATGGTTTTGGATATTCTGTTGACTATTTTATTGGATGTATGTAGTCACAGACAGTTTTGTCAATAAATCTTACGGCATAGAAAGTGACGATTCTATTCATTGTCTCTCGTCTTCCTGGCTCCCTTCCATTTAGGTACTTGGAGTCGTCCTACCTATAATGGCGTCGCCACGTCACGCTGCGATCGAATATCGAAGAAGTTCGTATCTTTGATTATTATTTATTTATCGTATGGCGCTTACACACTGGTACATATATGTATTCGTATCGATGTCGCTGATAGAGTTCCAGTGTGCGCTGCGAGGTTCAGAAGGAACAGTGCAGCTGCCGAGTTTGTTGTACCTATCTTTGATGCAGTGGATGCATGAGTGCATGATTGTTATTAGTATGACTGACCAGGCTCTGGGTCTGGGTCGTCTCTGCTTGTAAATCTGAGTGCTTCATGTCTTTTTTACTCACTTTCTCACTATTGCACATACATTTAAACACTGTATTGATAATAATTTGTGTCGACAATTATGCGACCTGATGCTTTCATTATTTCCGCCCCTAGTGAGTACAAACAATAACTAAAATTGGTTTGATGGACGTTTATGTGAAAAAGGCAGGCATCATCATGAGATCCAAACATTTTCCCAGTTAAAAGTTATATACCGACGACCTAGTTGTAGCCTAGTTGGTAGTGACCCTGCCTACGAAGCCGGAGGTACCGGGTTCGAATCCCGGTAAGGGCATTAATTTGTGTGATGAACATGAATATATTTTGTTCCCGAGTCAAGGTTGTTTTTATTTATCTATATAAGTTTGTATGTATGTCGTCGTCTAGTACCCATAGTACAACCTTTGCTTAGTTTGGGATTAGGTCGATTTGTGTAAGATTGTCTCAAATATGTATTTATTTATATATCGTCGTCTAGTACCCATAACACAAGCCTTATTGAGCTTACTATGGGACTAGCTCGCTTTGTGTATGATTGTCTCATACTATTTATTTATTATTATTATTTATATAATATTCAGGTGTTCCCTTATGGATACTCAGGCGACCGACCGGGGAGACACTTGTTACGACTTCTACGGATTATAATATCACTTGAATGCCGGCAGGGTCAATGACCGCACTTATCATGTGTTTATAGCCCCATATTTCGTGACATGACGACATATCCTAGAAACACTGATTTTTCAACACTTAGCGTCAAATAAGGATCGTTAAAATCCACACAATTAACACATAAGTGCTGAGATATGGAAACAACAGTTTTTGAGAAAATGTCTATGTTTGGCCATATCTATATGGTTTACTTGTAGATAATGCCATTGGCATTAAGTCAACCTTTTGTAAAGAAAAAAACAAAAACAAAAACAAAAAAAGGTTAGTCCTTGTCACCTTAAGATTTTTTCGAATGCATCTTTTATCTTTTACCAAAGTGTTGATTCGAATTTCGAATCAACACTTTGGTAAAAGATGCATTTATATTTATCTTCAAAGGTCAGATTGGTACCTTGATGGTTTATTTTGATGATATGTTTTAAAATAGGTATATCTGAATATTTTCCGACAGTTGTCAAGGTTTGTTTTGCGAGCAACACGATAAATTTAGAAGTGAATGAATTCAACGAGTGAAGCAAAATCTTTAAAATATTTGGGGTCGCTGATGCTGCTGATGGGCCTTTATGCAATTAAAAATATTAAAATCAGTAGAATAAAGGCGTACTTAAAAATTTTTTTGGTTCTTTTTTTCCACCATGTATACTAAGAGCTACATCGGATCGGAATGTCTGTCAATAAAGAGCCTGACATGAATGGTTTCCATGAGGAAGGCTCTCACTCTTCTACCATAGAATAAATAACAAGTTTAGTACTTCAATTTTACACAGTTAAAAATTATGTTTAAGGACATGAACCTCCTCGAACGAACTGAACTTTTTTTGTTAAAGCTAAACCGTTTCTAACACATACTTAGCTGTTTATATATTTTTAAACGTTAAATATTGCACGCAACGTAATAATAATTATAAATGGCATCCTCGAGCCAGCTCTAGTATAAGTTTTATCGATACATAATATACGTTTTCGAACACGTTTGCGTTTAGTTTCAATTTGTATGGCGACGCGAACAGCGTCTAAGGCGGCAACTATTAGGAACTACGCGTTGCCATACAAATTGAAACTAAACGCAAAAGCGCTCGAAAACGTATATGTATCGATAATACTTATACTAGAGCTACAGTAAAAAGACACTTAAAATTATTCTATCGATTGAATGATTCTAGGTTGATTTGGTATTTAAAAAAAAAAAAAAAAAAATATGGCCTTATTTATTCCAGATAAGATTAGTAAAATCACGCTTTAATCGTTATGCGATTTCAAGGGAAACCATTTTGAAAAAGTTCTCAATTATCGAAATTAGTAAAACTAGTACAATATTTCCTAATTATATGTTTTTAACACACCTGCTCGTAAAGTAGGTCTGTTACAGCGTATTTACACTGATAATGCAGAATATTACCCATGCCGTGCCTTTTACATTACATTATCGCACTAGTGCCTTTTCATTACATATCTTTTTAAATATTAGCAAAATAATGCAGAATATTACCCATGTCGTGACTTTTACATTACATTATCGCACTAGTGCCTTTTCATTACATATCTTTTAACATTTTAATTTTTTATTTATTTTTTTTTCCTCGCAAATGTGTTCAAAAACGTCGTATGAAACACGTGAGCATTGGTCATTACACTTCTCGTCTCCATTAAGCCTTCGCCTTCGGCTCAGGCTTAAAAACCGACTCGAGTGTAATGACCAACTTAGCACACTTGTATCATAATGTACCTACTAATATGAAATGAAGTATAGGAGCCTAATTTCGAATTGCGCTTCAAGCGTATCAAATACGGTGTAACCATAAATAAAGTATGAGATGTATCATATTTTCTCTATATATGGTGTAAGTGAGACACCAAATAAAATAGGTAACCAATATTGATGAATTTTCTCGAAAAAGGATTAAAATTATTGTCAAATGGGGAAAAAAGTAAAGCAGGGGAGGGGATTAAATAATCACAAAGTTATAAGTGTCCAAAGTTTTAAGAGAGGGTATATTCTGTCCCATTTCCGCAAAACGCACCTTCATATGTAACGATTATCATTTACTATGACTCTCGTGGATCGTGACGTCACGATCCCATATAACGGTTGTACAGTGGAAAACGTAATTCGAGACCAACGTGGGTTGCCACTACAAAATATGTTTACGGTGGTATATTTTCACTTTTTAAAAGGCCGCACTAAGAAAATTTATTTTTTGGTAGTAACCTACGATTTAATTAAACAAGTTAATTCAACTTATTTACAAAAATATTCGATGCCGTTTTAAATATTTAACCATAGAAGATTTTTGCTAGAAAAACTGTTATTGCATTTGTAATACTTCAGGTATACATAACATTAGGTACGATTTATAAACAATAGTCGTGAAAAGATGTAATTTAAATATTATGCCATGCGTTTAGCTATTCGACAAAATAACAGGCCAAAAGTGTGTAGCTCACTTTAAGCCTGCATCACACTGGCGCGGTTTGCGGTGGCGGACCATAGTAAATTTGACAGGTAATGACAAGGTTTCTATTGACCGCCGCGGCCAGACCGCGCCAGTCTGTGAGAGGCCTTATAATCACAATCATCCGCCATCTCTCTGACCTCCGCCATTTTAACACACTCTTAAAAAGTAATTTTTGTTTTGGGATATTGTAATGTTGTTGAACGATATCAGGTAGAAAAACAATTACTTTTTAATAATGCGTATTGTTGAATGTAATGTTCGCCATCGCCATATCTTCGAATATTTACTATGCTTTGATGATCAATGCAAAAAGGTTGGCGACATCTGACATGTTCGATTGACAATGACATAAGTGACTTTGACACTTAATGACAGTGACATATCTGTCGTAGTTTTTTTGGTCTCGAATTACGTTTTCCACTGTAGCTTCGTAATTTTTTGATATATCTGTAAGAGTATGAACGTGGAGGGATGGAAGAAACGAGGTAGGCCAAGGAAAAGGTGGATGGACTGTGTGAGAGAGGATATGAAGAGGAAGGAAGTAAGTGACGAGATGACGAGTGACAGGGAGGTATGGAAGAAAAGGACATGCTGCGCCTACCCCAAATAAATGGGATAAGGGCAAGAAAATCTTGAATGGGATTTTCATCACAAGGCATATTTTTTGCCTTCTTTCTTTTGGAGTAATAATCGGTACCTTTTGAGTCTACACTATTCATGTAAGTGCTCCTTTTTGTGTAAGCGCATAACCAAGTGTGTGAGAGTTCGTTGAATTCATCTTAATCGGCAACATTGATCATATGATATATGATTGATGATATTGATCATTGACAGTCTTTATTGGGCAAACGCCTCAGTCTTGCCAGTTTAGACTTGTAAAATTGTAACATGTTGTTTCGTGAAATTGGCCACAGCTGCGATCGATATTTAATTAAAATTGAATGTTTTCTGATTGATTACAATTTCGTTAATGTGCTATTTCCTAGTTACCTACTTCATTTGTTAGTTGATGTGGTATTTTGAGGCAATTCGGTAATTCTTTAAGTTAGTTGGAAACAAATTCTAAGAACGTTAGCAAAGAGCCGGTTTTAGTATGAATAATGCAACTATGCATAACATGTAATGTAACTCTTCGCTCCAACACGTGACGCGGGTTGCTATCGACTGGGGCATTGTGGATCGAATGGCAAACAGCCGTCGACACCGACTTTCGAAAACCTCCTATCTGACTATACTAATCATGCGAAATTGGATTTTAAATCTAGAGTCATTCAATGTAAAATTGATTACTTCAAACTGTGAGAATAGGAGGTGTTTAAATGCCGTCGTGTGTTGTAATGTTTCTGTGCTAGCCAGTACGCCCACGGGCGATGTATGCGAATGTTCTATAAGAATATTGGCTGCTGATAAAAAGCTTTTGTATTATTCTTCATTAACATAACCCGTATAAACTAAAACGGAACAATGCCTTCAACAACGATTCTATGATGATCTTTCTTAACCATAATTTTAGTTCATAGTTCAACAATAACTATAATATTCATGTACTAAATATTAGAAATAAATAAAAAGGGTCCTTTTGTTAAGCTATGGGACTGCAGACCATTAAATTAAGAAAAAATTGGTAAGGAAGCACCACAAGGTCCCCACTGGGTGGACTGATGACCTGGTAACGGTATCGGGAGTCCGCTGGATGCGGGTGGCGCAGGTCCGATCATTGTGGCACTCTTTGGGGGGACTATCTCTAGCAGTGGACGTCTTTCGGCTGATATGATGATGATGTGGTGTGGTAAGAAAGTCCAAAAGCGGCGGAGTCTACCGTCTAGTACTGTTGCAAATACAGAGAATTCTATGTAACGATTTTCACTGGAACTTAACAATATGGGAGATTGCTGTTGAATGTCTAATGTAGACTAAACAATGCGTCCATAGCTCGCTAAAATGCCTGTAACTCTTGATTAATGGATACTTCCTATTGTTCTCTTCTGACGTTAACATTCAAAAGTACATGGTAATCTTAAATATGTAAGATTATACTCGACTAGAAGAGACAATGCTTAACTACCGCATCCGATCCGAACTGATAAAGAATATACTTATTATTTATTACCCTTATATCCATGTCAATAATGAGCTCGAATAGTGAGTTAAAGATGTGTAATACTTATACGTAAGCGGAAGAGAGTAAGTTAGACTCTCTGCACTTACCTGCCATAATGGGGAACTTGCATGGGACTTCAATTTCGAATAAATTGCACTCAATCGATGCGGATATACGTAGAGATATCATACAAAAGAAAAAAAAAACGATTTTATTAGTTTTACCTAACGTTAAAATGACGAAAATTTATTTTTTATTTTTTCGATAAAATAACGTAAGTAACCATAGAATATTAAATTAGAAATTATATTTTGTATGACAAGTATTTAAACGTAAATTTTGTGGAGATAATCGCAAATTAATGACTTACTCCATAGTAAAGGCTATGCTGTGACGTCATAGCATAAGCCCGTTTAGTATAGAGCGTTTTCGGGGGGTGCCGGCGCGCGCAGATTTCAAATGCATATAACATCAGAAAAATAAATCATAACAAAGTTTTAATGCTACAGTTGTTTTAATGCTGGATTATACTTTTGTTGTTCGTAATAAAATATTAAGATGCAAGTTCCCTATTGGTATCTGTGACATCTACCTGCGATTGATAATAGTATTGCCAGTAGCTTCCAACACACGCTACAAGTATACCCACGTGCACTCTAAATCGGCAATTTCGGCAACACAGGATGCCATTTGTGGCCCGAATGCACCATTACACAATATCACGACAGCCAGTGGATCGCGACACGTATTCTTATCACATTCGACCAGTAGACCTCAGTCCAATCAATAAAGCATTCTGCATCATACCCGGGAACATCTACTTAATTGTTTCGAATTGTGAATAGATAGATTAAATTATTTCATACCTAATTAGATTACGTAGTAAATTCAATTAGTATATCAATTTACATGAAGTCATAGCTTATAATAATATGATTAAATAAAATGATCTAGATTAAAGGATGTAGATGCTATGTCCGTAAATGCACCATGTTCTTAATTGTTTATATTGTGTGAATTCTTGGCACTGCCGTTCGTCACCCGAGTCATGACCTGGTACAGAAAGCAGTCGTTTTATGTATGTACAGTTGAGCTTGTGACGTTCAATATTTAATTTTGCACCAAACTGTATTCGTTCTTAGTTTTCTTCCTGTATCACAATAGTAGATTGTACAACAAGTGCATAAAACGCACCATTTTACTCGAGACGTTTATCCATCCGAGCGAGCTTGCGAGCGAGGATAGATATAAAGTCGAGTGTAAAATGGGTTTTATGGACGAGTTGTACACTCTACTTTTCACTTCGATTGCGAGGAAATGAAACAGCAACACGTAAATGAGACGAAATACAAATTATAAGTTTATTTCATGAAGTTTTATTGTGTACTTTGGCTGTTGGTATCTTTGCCTTGGTCTTAGAATACGAACGAAACGAAATAAAATAAAGAGGTTGTTGTATGAAGTTAAAGATGTTCGTGTGGCTGTTGCAGCGATTGCCTTGGTCTTCGACGAAGATTTTACTTTATGCTCTAGAGCATAAAAAGCGACTTTATGTCGCCTACGCACGACATAAAGACGAACTTTTAGAGCATGAGAAGTGAAAATGTACTTTTAACTTAGTATTCAGTTTCTGTATTTACGTATATTCACCATATATTCACAATCTGAAATAAAAGTTGCGTTCAGTCTGTCAAGTTGAAAGTGACACTGACATACAGTTTGGCGACGCGTTCACACGATGCAATCTGCCGTGCCACTCTGGCGTCGGATTTGGAATAGTTTTAAGATATATTATGTTTAGCGTAGGTATTTGTTTTGTGTTGCCTTCCAGGAGGTAACTCATGTAAAGTTTCCGACGGAAGACCATTTACGTTCTGTGTTTTGTTTTTTACACCCATTGTTTTGTCCACGAATAAATGTTTTCTTTCTTTCTTTCTTTCTTTCTTTCTTTCTTAATTGAAAAATCAAATTCATTTGACATATTATAATTCTATTTTTGACATACTTATGTATTTTTTTATATTTTATGAATAAATGAGTATGAGTAGGTAATTATTTGACAACCTAGATTTGCCCGCACAGCTAGGTATGCAAGCTTTGAGAAATGGGAAATATTCCGAACTAAAAACTAACTTTTTTTTTTTTTTATAAGATGGCTTTTACTCCTTGCTGTGTTAGCAAGGTGGATTTGCCAATATCAGTTTAGCGGTGTTGACTGTTGTTGACATATTTACACACGAGGCTATCTATACTTACTATCGTTTATTGGTCTCTGCGACTTCTTAGTGCCGAATTTTATTTTACTCGAGTAAGCAGTTTATGCGTGTAGGCGACATATAGAGTTACTAACGTTTCCTACTATAGGTAGCATTATAAATGCCAAAACTAAATCATGCAAAAACGGCTGAACGGATTCAGATGAATTTTAGTATACAAATAGAGTATAACCTGGATTAACATGTATGTATAATATAAGTCGCGGGCAAAGGCTAGTTCACAATAAAGTAATACGACGATTCATTTGACATACCTATTAAATATCTATTATAATCAATATCATTTATGACATGTAAAATTTTATACTTTATGAACAAATCAGTAAGTATGAGTACCTACGTGTCGTTTGGTGTCGTTATAAGGAAAATGGGACATTAGTAGTTTAAAGTCTAAAGTTATTAACTATTAACAAATTCGGCCCGCGTCAATTTATTTAGCTACTGATGTGGCCCTTGGCTGCTAAAAGGTTTCCGCCGCTACTTTAGTTAGACGATTACGTCTTCATTAACGATTTACTAGACAAAATAAAACAATATTTAGCTACTACATATGTGATATGATATGTGACGATTCAAAATATATCACAGGCGGGATTGTTGTATAATTCAACTCACTTGTTGACTGAGCTACCGTCGGCCTCGGACCGTTTTAAATTTGATACGGACTTGGTTACCTATTTGCATTCAATCGTCGAATCCGCAAAAACGACATTATTATGTATGTAACCAGCGTCGGCAGAAAATCCTTCATCAATATGAATGAGTCGGCCCATTGCTTTGTAGGACCAATTTGTGTAGACTGGTAAATAGGAATTGGTAATGTTTCGTCAGCTTGAATGGCGAAACGGCGGTGTAAACTGCATATTTAATGTAAGGATATCCAAAGCAATACGCAAAAAATATACGTAATTTTTTCAGACAGATACACTTACGCCTGGGCCACGACTTTGGTCTCAAGCGACCTGCGACCAGCGTTTTATCTGTTCATTTCCCGGTCGAGATGCGGAACGCACTGTGATTAGTTGGTATCACGCGCAATGAACAGATAAAACGCTGGTCGCAGGTCGCTTAAGACCAAAGTCGTGACCAGGGGGTTAGGTATAGGTGTCTACTTCTTCTTCGTCGTCACACTCTTGGCAGAGACCGCAGAGTGGTCGTGTGCGACGTAGCAGGATTGCAGTTTTATCATTATCAATTTATCACTTATCGCAGTGGATGAATTCATCGTCATTCCTGCCGTACTAGCACTTGGAGGATCATTGAGTTGCAGTTTTGACTTCGTCGGTCCAACGCATTGTTAGTATATATTGTTACTGACCATTTCTAATATAGTCATTTAGAGTTATCATTCATGCACTGGAAAGACGGGTAAGGTGTCATCGGGCACAAGCAGATTGTATGTATTACAAATATAATTAATTGCTCAAGGGATAGCGAAATTCTCCTAAATATGCACGTTAGAGAACTGGTGGTAAATGGTAAAGTCAGAAATTAAACACGACAACCTAATAAATGATTATTTGAAATAAGTAGCTAAATACAGGGATTTGTAGATCCGCGCCACAGAAGACTGGACATTGCCAAAGTTAAGGACTACAAAGCTTAATTTTAGGTAAGTATAAAAACTGCGTCTTTTTTTAAATGATTTCATGCAATCAAATAATTTTTTGACCACAGGAAAAACGACTTTAGTTTTACTCAAGCTGTATGACCTACTTCGTTGTCACCTTGCGTTGCATTATTTTAGAAAATTTCGGGGACTGGGAAGGCAGAAGAATTAGGTACCACTGACCCAGATTAAAAGCGCAGAGAGAGCAATAAAAATAAAATAACATAAACCAAACTGTGTTTACGTTAACAGTATTCCAGATATTTTCTATTTATTAGCCAGACATTAACCTCACTTTGAAATATATTTTTGCGACGAGTTTTCAGACAGTTTTAGGTGCAGTGTTTTTAAGTAGGTACCTATATTATATGTCATTGCCCACATGGCAATATAGTCAATACACGTGCTATTCGTGGCATAATGCCAGTATAGATATACAATTTGTTTTATCTTTTAGTGAGTATTGGCAGCGTGACAAATAAATCTGTCAATTTAACGCTAGCTTCCGCGATAAATAGAAGCATGCGTTTAGATAATTATGAGAGTTGGTGCTTGTTGATCTGCGAGTGTCGATTGCCAACCGAATATTCTAGTGTACTGAGTGTACATGAGAGTTCCTTCCGTCTCATAAGAAAATGTGCCTTTTACTATTGCATACTTTTCGTACTCAATACTTTTTCAAAATTTTATTGAATAAAAGTCCGCCGCGGAATTCTTTCGTCTTTCTGTGGTGTGTCATCGATTTTGTATGGATGCGGTCGGAATCGGCCCGGCGAAATTCGTCCAAGGAATTCGTTTGCGGAGTTCAGCCTCTATGCAACTAACCTAAGGTAAGATTATCTTTACCTGCACGGCTATCACAGCACGGCTATCACAAGACGGCCGCGACATACTCTCGAGCTCTCTCGCACTATGCGTCTCTCTTTTATTAGACCACTTAGAAAGAGACGGATAGTTCGAGAGACGGACGGCCCGCGAGCTGTCTCGCGGCGAGAAGACTATCCGTCTTTTTTTAAGCCTTCTTATTAGAAAAAGACGGATATCCCCGCGATACAGCTCGCGTGATAGCCGTGCTGTGCTGCAACCTAGGCTGGTACTCTTAAGTGACTTTCAAAACCGAATTGAATAACCATGTACTAAAAAGTAAGTGAGATATTTTATATAGAAAATTTCCGTGAGTCTCAGAGTTCTCAGACATAAAAATATTATGAAAATATAATTAAACTTTGTCGAATATCGCTCGACATGTCAAGCGATATTCGACCTTAAAGATCTGAGTGACCCGTTTCATTTTATTTTAATAAGTGAGATATCCTGAGTATTTACACTCACAGTATATGATTACTTAGGTTATTGCCATGTACAGTCAGGGGTAATAATATACGTACAAAAATAAGGACATCAATATCTGTACAGGACTTTATTGTCAATGTCATAAAGGCGTGTACAGATATGTATGTCCTTATTTATGTACGTATATTATACAAGTAAAATATACAATAACCTATATGAAAGATCTTATTCTTAACATTAAAAGAAACATAGACATTCTCAACTTTTTATGAAAAGCGGTTAAATCACCGAATGCCGTACCTTTTGTTATGCAAATTATTTTGTGGATGACAAACATCTATTTTTATTGGCCCCCGTTTTGCAGGATTGTCACCACTATTGTCTTCGAACAAAGTTAAACGTGCCAATAATTACAAAATGCCCAAATCAAAGTTCATGTCGACATGAAAAATATTTAGTTGAGTTGTGTTAGGAATCAAACTAATTTATTTTACACTACACGAAATTCTCCATAATTTGTAATAGACGTAAATACACCATCCAGTTCCGATTTGTTTGTAATATAAACGAAGCGGATGAACGTAAATTGTTTATGCTATAGCCGTTACAAACCTTTTGATCCTTTAATACACGTCATGAAGAGGTGCTTATGCAGGATTTATTTACGGTTTAGGGCCACCGATATATCCTTGGTTTATATTACTGAATGACGGAAAATTTAGCACCGCAGGACTTTAAATGATCATATTTTTCTAAATATGTGTTACATTTTCTTTGCCTTTCTTGGAGAAACGAGCTGCGCTGCAGTAAGTCCAGCGTGCTGAGGCACGGCTGCAGAAGACAGCCCGCGAGCTTTTTCGCGGCGAAATAGTCTATCCGTCTCTTTCTAATTAGAACGCTTTGAAAAAGACGGATATTCCATGTCGCCGCGACACAGCTCGCGGGCCGTCCTGTGATAGTCGCGCTTAGTGATAGTGAAGCCTAACAATTAACTAGAAACACTGACTCAACATAGTTGACAGCCACGCTCACCGAACAGGATAAAATATTTGGCATCCTGCAAAATGAGCCTTCAACTATAAACGTAATTACACACTGTTATCATATAATTGGACAAACATGTTATAGGACGATGCACACAGATATCGGCAAGAACTTAATGGGCTTGTCAATTTTAATTACGCTACAGATACGCATGTTTATTAGCAGTCGATGATACGAATACCTATATTTACAGAGGCTGGATTGTTGATATTCACTTACTCATTACAAGTGACTTTGAAACAACACTTCTATTTACAGACAGTCGTTTGTTGGCCTTGATTGAGTTAATTTGCATCAGCAGCGTCGTTTACCCGATGGCAGAAGCTACTTAATACAGACGTCAATAAGGCACGACGTCTGCGATAAGTATTCAAATTTTGCCCCAAATAGAACACTGCTGATAGTAGTGGCAACTCGTTTTCAATTAAAACAAATTTACTGTGTTGATTATGATGACTTCTTGCAACGCACTTAGCTCCCGCGATAATGGCATGTGTTCAGACACATGAATGTTGCTTAATCTCCTACATCCTTTTCAAACTTTATTAGCACAGTCCATTTTAATTGAGCAAGTTGGTTTGGTTTTGTTTAAATACTTTTTTATATCGCACTTAGTATAGTGTTTTCATAATAAGATCGACACGCACTGAATTTTCTAAACGCTTTTTAATAATTTTGAGTTTCTGCTTGCCGAAACAACATACCTAATATGCTATGCGTCATGTTCTCTTGATGGTACATTTATTGTTTTTTTTTAGAAATAAAAGATATTCTTAATACTATGCTTTCCACAGTAGGTAAAAGGCTACAGCTGAAGACGATTGCACATAATGGATACAAGGTATCACGTTATTAAGCGCGTGATTACTTAAAATACTATAAAATCACATATAACAACCATAATAATATCTTGAATGGAATACCTCATCAGCAAAACAACAGGGGATTATTCAATGAACCACCGTTTTTTGGTTGGTCCAATCAAGCCCAAATCCGTATAGTACAAAACTGACCCGTTAATTTCGTTCCGCATTATATTCTGTAATTGTTGGTAGGTGTTCTACTTAATCGACATAAATGACATTCTGAGCCTTTGGTAAGCTTCAGTCCCGAATATCTAGTAGAAACTAACCTCGCTTGTGAAGTTGTGAGCGTAAACACTTTGGAATGGTATTCTCGATATCATTTTGTTGTCGTTACAACAACCGGATTCTATGTATGCATGAGCTAGGAAACATGGCTGGCAATTAGAATGAATAGAAATCCGCTTTCAACTTTTTCTGATAGCCTTTCATCGTGTTGATGAAGCACGACTCCAAACATAATCAGAACTTAATACTTCCTCCTCTAAAGTTATAGTAATCTAAGAGAACAATGCAGAATCAACTATATGCGAGTGTAAGTACTAAGTAGTATTTGCCTAAAAAATCTACTTCTTACTAACACATTTTTCAAAACGATTATCTTTGTTTAAAACAAGTTAATTTTTTGCTCGACTCGAAATTTTCACCGGAATCATTTGTAGCCAGATCTTTTCACCAAGAATTTAAACAGCATTACCTACCTAGCATACTTAAAATGTAGCCGAAGTGCCATGTACGATGTACGATGCTACCTTTTCTTTACGATCGTCTCCGAGCTGTCGCTGTACAGGATCCATTCACCTCTCGAACGGAATTCTAAAAATACAATAAAACAAAAGGCGAAAGCTATTTCTGCGCTGCTATTTTAACTCTCGAGCTATATTTGTACTGGCCGGTTTACATATGACCAGTTAAGTCGAGTTGAGCTAGTTATCGCGATGCCCATCCCTGGGGAGCTATTTTTAGATTCGTTTAGTCAGTCGTCGCCATTTTTAATATAGACGGACGCGAGCACAGGCTTGTGAATAGAGCTATTTGAATGCAAGCGAGTCCTGGATGGGTCGATTTTGCACATATACATTGTTTTGAGCCTAGGTATTTCTATTTATAAGCGTAATTACACCAAATTAACGAACAAGCTTCTACCCACGTTGAGCGTTCTGGTACGTAGTCTCCACTCAAGAACCTTTCAGCGCCAACGGCCATCGGTTCTACGTGCAATGTGCCCCTTGACCAGTGTGTGTTGCCATATGCCACTAAACATGGTTGCTTACTATGGACTTCATAAGAAGGCTCAAAGTCATCCAAAGGGCAATGGAGAGAGCTATGCTAGTAGTTTTTCTGCTTGACCGCATCAGAAATGAACTCTCCGATATAGCCCTCCCTCCGAATCGCCTTTCCTTCTATAAAATTAACCGACAATGCGTCAATATCAGAACAGAGGGGTAATCATCCGAACGCGCGTCGGTACAATTTAACTGTCAACTTTCCATATTAAAAGTGACATTTAGACCTAAGTACCCGACGTTCGTACAATGCGTTACGTGATCGAGCTACAGGAATACCTATACATTTATTTTTAATTTCAATTTGATGCAGGAAGTCCACAAATAAACTATTAATTATAAACGCATTATTATTAATTATTGCGATTCTATAAATAACAATAACTCGGATAAACGCTTGTATGCCATTTATAGTAATGCGAAACTGATGTTTATATATAATTATATAGCATATTCATAATTGATGATGAATCAACCGTCCATTAAAATCCTTAACGTAATCAGAAAGCGATTTGAATATTTTGAAGTCGAAACTGAGAATTGTTCTAACATTACCTAGCTTGAGAGGGAATTCGCAATGCCTGCCGAACACAGCTGCAGCAAGACTACATACCTACATACATACATACATATAGTCACGCCCTTTTCCCGGAGGGGTAGCCAGAGATCACGGAATTCCACTTGACAAACCTTTCTTGCTTCATTCACTTTCATGACATTGTTCATACATGCTCGTCGGTTTAGGGTACTCGTGACCTGACCCGTCTAGGATTTCACCGATATGGTCGAAAAAGGTTCGATGAGGTCGTCTCCTTCCAACTGTACCATCCACTTTTCTCTCATACACTCTATATGTAAATCTTTTTTCATCCATGATGGTTTTAATGTATAGAGATAAAACCATTTTAGCATGCCCTTCTTAATTTTCGTCACTTGATCTTCATTGTCACTTGTCACAAGATCAGTCACTCCGCTCCTCTCTCTTATCTCTCTCAAACTCACCCCCACACTTACTTCGCAACGCTCTTATTTCCACTGCATTCACTTGATTATGATGTTTCTTCTGCCACACCCAACTCTACTTTAATTACCAATTACCATACATAAATGTAGGGACTAACACACCCTTAAGCACAGTCACACGTGCTTTTTGTGATATTTTCTGGCTGCTCATAAAGGCGTTGAGTGCCCCGTTTACACTAATTAAGGTGGCCACTTTGTTGGTTTATGATATAAGTAACTAATATTAGGTCCTTACCTATGAAATTGGCGGTGTGTATGGAGAATTTTATGAAAACTGTGATTTTCATACATTGAATTTTGCGGATTATTCAGCAATGTCAAATTCAAAGCAAACTAAATTTTGGTAGGAATATAGAAAACTTTTAAGCTACTTTACACATATCTTCATTCCTTAAAAATAGTTCGCATCATAAAACTATACGTAATTGAAACACTTTAACCGGCAGCACATGAAATTACGTACAAAATAATATCTGTGAAAAAACCGCCAATTTCATAGGTAAGGACCTAATAATTAATTTCAAGAACTATTGTACCATTTATGCCCAAATAAACATTAAAAACAGTATTCCCAGCATTCACTCTTCTTTCAATATATCTCTCTTGCTTTCTATCCCTAGTGAATAAAGTCCCCAGATACACAAACTCTTTCACTTCTTTCACCTTTCGTCACCAATCACAATATTATGTATGTTTGGTCGAATTATTCGGTTCAACTGCCGAATAGGTATTTACTTACCGAATCATTTTAGGGGTGTGTCTCTGCAAGTTGGAAGTACTATTGTTATTCTTAAGGGGCTCCACGCACTTTTTGACTAGTTTTGATGAGCTTTGAGTTGATATTCCTCCGTCATTACAATATATATATTTATGCCACAAACGTTAATCGGTTCTTCAATACTTTATCTACTTTTGCAAGAGAGTTTTTTGGAAAAAAATGTATAGTTATTTTTCTATGATTTATTAAAACATGGTCCAAAAAAGCTCCGTTTTCGATATTACTATGTTGTTTATGCACTTTTATATATGAAATTTACATGTAACTGTTCCTTTTTGGCGTTTCTAACAACCTAAGAGAGTTTTTTTATTTTTAACTCATTTTTACAAAAATTACGTCCAAAAAACTGGTTTTTTGGCCTAAAACTGCTAAAGTTTAGTGACATATATCTCAAAAACTATGAGTTTTGAATTAAATATGGGATACTATTTCGGTAAACCTCGTTGTTGTTAATACGGTAAGCCAATAAAAACACGAAAAAACGGACGGTAACAGATCGAAGGTCATTTGGAGCTGTGAGCCCCTTAAATGGATTTTCTTAATTTCTTTGTTATTATTGTTGCTTGACTTAATATTCTACCGAACGGTCGTATTCGGTGAATCCCGTACTAGTCTAGGCAATGAACTGATAACTTGTATGGAAAAAATGACAAATTTGGAAATAATTTATAATAGCGGATTTTTTCTATGTAATGGATATAATTATTGTCAATTAAATAGTTACCTAGCGACAAAATCCAACAAAATTTCAGACACCAAAAAAAATGATAACTTAACTAGCTTCTGAAAAGTCAGCAAAAATATAAATAAATGGTTTGATCTTTATTTTGGTTCATTTACATTTGCTCTAGATAATATTCAAGATAAATAATTAAAAAAAAAACAATTCATTCTTTATTTAAATCTATATAAATACTTCCGGATAGAAAGTTTGTTGTATTCTTGAATAAAGCATCTTATAATAATGTTTTACTTAAAATGAAATAAAGAAAAAAAACGCTATTATAAATTAATGTTTTTCAAAACCGTATTTTGCCTGCAGTATACCTAATCGGCGTATCTCTAGTTATCATATTTGTTGTTTATCACGCCAAGCCACATGAACATTTCCACATTTTTTTTCCAATTTACCACATGAACTGATTTCCGAGAGCAGATGCGTTGATTTTTAGACCAATAAACCAAATCGCTGTATGTGGGCCGAAAATATTTGAGGACTTCCGTCGATTCCTCAAGGATCTCAGAATTACCTTTGGCACTTCATTGTTTGCTATTTCAACGGAATCATATCAGAATCTGTGACGTACTTATATATAGTTTGAAGTACATCATTGAGAAGTTCCACAAGCCATCTGTGGTCTTCATCATCACTTCCACCATCACCAAATTTATGATTTCCGGGTGTAAATACACGAGTTATAATAGAAAATACTGAAATTACTACACGCGTGCCTAATATATATAACTAAAAAAAAAAAAAAAAAAAAATAAGATTTACTGTCGCAAAAAAACAAAAAAAACACAAAATCACAAAATCGAACACTGATGTAGATACTTATATAAAACAACACAATGCAGAAAATAAATGATGCGATAATAGGCTCGGGGCTCAGCGTTTGCTGCTAGCCTGTCGGCTATACAGCGCTGTTTTTCAGCCCGCACCTACAACACGAGGACTATACTATTTGAGGAGTTCCCTCAATTCCTCATGGTTCCCATCATCCAACTGGGGTTTTGAAAACAATGGGACCAATCTGGAAGCATACATATCGTCGTCTAGTACCCATAGTACAAGCTTTGCTTAGTTTGGGACTAGGTTGATTTGTGTAAGATTGTCCGCAATTTATTTATATACATTCAACTAAAAAAAGAATTGTACGAAGCGGTTCATAAATGACGGAGTTCTGAGGTAACAAACATTAAAAAAAAAAATACATCCGAATTGAGAAACTCCTCCTTTTTTTTGAAGTCGGTTAAAAAAGAGACAGCGTACGATTTATAGCAACATTATCAGACTATAATGAAAGAAATAAAGAAAATGATCATGACACGAATCTATAAATTTACTATCTATGAATTAACGACTATTAACGCCATCTCCTCTCAAATGATTTTATGCATTCAAATCATTTTTTATGTGCAAGGAAGCCGTTAACTATTGACCATGACCACAGGAAAGACGACTTTTGTTTTACTCAATCTGTATGACCCTCAAAGACACCCCCCCCTCCCCCCCCTTCTGTTATTATAAAATGTACATTTAGATGCACAGGACACTTTAATAGAATAGAAATCAAACGAAGACTAAAATGGATACGTGGTACCTGACCTGCCGGTAGTTGAGCAAATATCAAGCTTTTGGCTGTATCATTATGGAAGGAATGTACGACCGGTTTTGTTAACACCCGTTTGGCTCTTCGTAGTACCTTAGAACAGCTAAGGCTTGGCCGTAATGTACCTATGGGATTAATTACTAATCAGATGAAACGAGGTTTTCTTGGGGATTGCACTTTACTTGTATCGGTTTTTGTATTTTATTGGGCATCTCTTTATTTTGTGCATGTCAAAGGCATATCTGCAGATGTACCTACTAATGTATCTTTGGAAATAAAGGCTTATTCGGAAATTGTGGCATATGACGGGACGTATTATTTACTTTTAGGTACTTTTCTTGACGCCACAAAGACATTATTTTAAATTGTATCTTTATTGACATCAGAATGGTTTACCTACTCATTTAAACCTGTGGTTCAACTTCTGTACTTGTACTTTTACTTATTCTGTGTTTAAACTGTGTAGGTGTTGTAGATAAATGACGACCCGTATACGGTGATCTTAATTTTATATTCATTGACATCTTAATCTCTAATTATCATTTTGTAAATTGTTGACAAATACCTGTGTACATCATTTCCCTTTAAAATATTTGATATTATAATTTAAAATTCTAATTTGATAAATGTTAAATATCCGGTCACAATATAAATTCCTAAAATTGATTGAGTGTTAGTTTTAAGTGAAATTGTATATTAAAATAAATAAAAATAATTTATTTCAGACTTAAGTCCGTATATGGTTAGTAAACAATGAAATCTTATTGCTAGTGTTAGTATGACATAAAAAAGGGACATAACTAAACAATGACTGCATGCAGTCTCTGCCAGCGGGTGAGCATGGGGCCATTTTCACGCTCCGTAAACACGCTCAATGCTGTTGGGGCTGTCGCGCAGGCGACGCATCATGGAGGCGCACCTGTTGCGCATTATCGCCGCAAAACCGTCAGTTTGTGCCTCCGCAAACATACCAGAGGCACTACAAAATCGCGGCAACCCCATCAACAACCGGAACGCGTTATTGTATTGAACACGTAGGCCGTTGTATGCCTTCTGCGTAAAGTTGTGTAATACGAGTAATTGTGAGATAAATAAATCAAATCATATCATCATATCTTATAAATGTCTGATGTTACAAATGTATTTATTTTCTGTAGTAGGTAAGTTATAAATTATTTTTGACATACACATGTGACAACAATAGCAAGTCCTAAGTTCGAGTCACGCCCGTTGTTAAAAGACTTACCTCTTGTATTTATTTATTTTCATCACACTTGCTCATAAATGGTGTTATTCCTTGCCTGTACACAGAAAGACAATGGCCTAAATTGTTCCCGCGGGAAATAATGGCCCATGGGAAGTAATGAGCTTGTGTGTGATCTGATTGGTTAAAAGCAAATCAAACAAATTGGTTGGCAAATCTAGTTGGCCGCGCGTCACAAGAATTCTTCTCTGTGATTGGTTGAAAGAAATCTAGCAGGCCGTGGGGCGCCACGCCCCGCCCTCTCGCCCTCCACTCGCAAATCTGTATGTGAAGTTGTCAATTTCGTTAATTTTTGATTGGTGCGGTTGTATGAAACTTAGATTTTTATGTCTTTTGTAGTTATTTATTTCCTCGCAAATGTGATGAAAAACATTGTGTATAACACGGGTGTAAGAATATTGCAAACTCGAGTCATCAAACGCCTTCCGCCTTACGGCGTCGGGCTCCTGATAGACTCTCGTTTGCATTATTCTTCATACGCCCCTTGTTAAACAATGTACTATTATTATTCATGATTGTAGATACCTACTTACAGCAAGACCCAAGTAATAAGGCGCGCGGATTAAGCAATAGCCTTTCGATCAACGCATTAAGCGCTTTGACGCGCGCCTTATTACTTGGGTCTTGTGCTGTACGAGTACACACCTCTACTATCAGAGTATCGTGTAGTACCTACCTACCTTCGTATTGGTATAATTGATATACAACTACCCACCAACCGACAAGGTGATAGTAAAAATAAAACCGTTTAAAAAAAGGTACCTACCTATGCTAGCTAGCGTGTATATTTAGGTACAATACAACACGTAATTTTATGATTACACACAATTAGATATCTGGGTAGATGCGTTTAGTTATAATAGGAAAGATGATGTCTGTCATGTCATAATGTTATTACCCACCTGTTGGGCTCGGCTCGTCTTTTTGCAAATAGTAGGTTGGTGTGGGTATAATATTAGACAATACATAAAAACACACAATACTTTTTTTTTTACGCTGGGGGAATGCTTTGACACACCGTCCGCCTGGTCAGGGAGGACCGGACGGGTGTGAGGGACTCCCGGACAGAAGGCCCAGACTAACCACTAAACCCTCAACGATTGTACAACCAGGTCGCTGCCAAGGAGGGCCAAAGGTTCGCTTGACGCATTCTACTTTGACCATAACACACATATCTAGGGTAAAAAAAACACCAGAAACGAAATAATTAGCAACGCTTTGGAACTCTACTCGTGTTATATTACGAACGTGGTGGAACGCACTCTTTATTTGAGAGTAAAGTCAGAGGGGCGTGTTGGCGACCGTCTAGCAGAGGCTTAAGGGCGGATTGCACCAACTTACGATTACTGACCAATCAACGTTAAATATGGCGCCGGAAGCCGTGAGGAATGAAACTTGTCAAACATTGCATACATTCAAATTTTAACGAACACCGCTTACGATTACAGAACAGTATTTTTCCTTACACCAAAAATAATAAAAAAAGAAAAAATAAATAAAAAAAGGAGTCGTATAAAAAAGGGGACAAAAACATTACAAACAGAATAAAAAACAAAAAAAACATTAAATGAAACAAAACATTCAAAAAAGTGATTTCAAAAAAAGGAAAAAAAAAAAAAAACATTTAAATAGAAAAATAATTTCAAAAAACTTTAAAAAAATAATAAAACATTAAAATAGACAAAAAAACTTTTTTAAAAAGAAAGACCTAAACAGAAACATTAAAAAAAAAGTTAATGAAAAGAAAATATATCCAAAATAGACAAAAAACATTTAAAAAAAAACATTTTACAAAAAGAAAAAAAAAACATTAAAAAATTAAAAGGTACATAAAAAAAAAAAACCTAAATAATATAAAATAAAAATGAGATGGGCGAAAAATGCCTTTAAAATATTCTTTGCACTCTTGTGAATAAAATGCAGTTTTGCTACCTGTTTTTAAATAATAAAAAGCGGCCAAGTGCGAGTCGGACTCGCACATGAAGGGTTCCGTTAAATAAATTGCGGTTTACGATTTATGACGTATTAAAAAAAAACTACTTAATAGATCTTGTTCAAACCAATTTTCGGTGGCAGTTTTCATGGTAATGTACATCATATATTTTTTTTAGTTTTATCATTTTCTTATTTTAGAAGTTAAGGGGGGGGGGGACACACATTTTACCACTTTGGAAGTGTCTCTCGCGCAAACTCTTCAGTTTAGAAAAAAATGACATTATAAACCTCAATATCATTGATAAAGACCTATCCATAGATACCCCCCCCACACGTATGGGTTTAATGAAAAAAAAATATTTGAGTTTCAATTCTGAGTATGGGGACCCCTAAAACTTAATGTTTTTTTTTCGATTTTTGTGTGAAAATCTTAATGCAGTTCACAGAATACATCTACTTACCAAATTTTAACAGTATAGCTCTTATAGTTTCGGAAAAAAGTGGCTGTGACATACGGACGGACAGACAGACAGACAGACAGACAGACGGACGGACATGACGAATCTATAAGGGTTCCGTTTTTTGCCATTTGGCTACGGAACCCTAAAAATGGGCTTTCCGAGCAAGTGAGGAGAAAAATACAAAAACAGGTTACAGGAGTTGGGACGCGAACCAGAGAACTTAAACTTGTGAATCAAACACCCGAACCACTAGACCAAAATCAAATGGCCGCTCGGCCCGAAATTTTGAATCTTATGTTAGGGGTGACTTGACTACTTAACAGCCTGCTTCACCGCTTACATTGAAAACAACGCCATCTAAACAATTAAGGGGAACTACGAGGTACCGGCGACGATGTTAAGATTTACGGGTGCCTAGTAGCATTGTATGGAGTGAGCAATCTTCCTTGTATTAATAATCTTTGCTTACACGTAATAAAATATCCAAATAACAGAGAGCTTAGTACACCTCCATCTACCGGATTTGCAACAAGACCGACACGCTCCGAGCTTGTACGTAATACCAAACCGTCGTTGTAGCTCGGCTACTCGCCACTAGATGGCAGCTATAACAAAATAATCATTAGGATAAAACTAATCATATTAATAAAATGTTTAAAATACATCGTCACTAGTACTTAATAAAATAAAATAAAATGAACTGTTTTGTTTTAATTGATTGAATTTCAGTTTGGCAAATTTTAGGACTAATTTATAATAATATATAAGTAGGTAGTTATGTGATAATAGTAAAAATAAAAGTCCACCGTGAATCCTTATTATTTTCAAGGTTATTGGAAAACTAATTTTCATTTTTTTTTTACATAAGTAATGCGGCCGGGTGGCGAAAGTATGATTCATACTTACCTGACCTTTTCAATATTAGGTATCTGGGATACAATCTATTGGATGAATAGACAAGGTTTTAGATACCCCCAATATCTGTTTTACCCCCACAGAGGTCATTACCGAGCTTCGCCGATGCACTAGTTAAATATCACACAGAACCAACGAGAAAAAGTTAAACAAATAGACGGGGCGCTTAGCCAGTTCTTTGCGCAAAATAGGTCATAGCAGAAATACGCCACTTAGCTGCAATGAAACAAATTACTGGCGTAGAGTAACTAGAAGAAAGGTATGTATACATGTTCTGCCTTATTACAATGGGATAGGGTGCAAAAGTGCATAACATGTTTTTGACGACTGCACATCCAGTTTCGCATGCATCTCATCGTGCTATTTGACTGTATAATAACACGTGCACACTAGCGCCACTGGTAAATAATTGTGATTATTTAAATTTAACGATATATATTTAAAAAACCGGCCAAGTACGTGTCGGACCACGCACAACGAAGGGTTCCGTGCCTATTAAAAATGTCGTATCGTCACAAAAATCTTATGGCACGTTCGTCCTTTTCTATACGGAAGGCAGTTTTTCAGCAATATTTCGAAAACCTTATAATTTTCGGTCAAAGAATTTAATGAGCACTAATAGGTCCATGATTGTATTGCATTTTTTTATCACACCGTTTGAAAATTAGAGGGGGGACACAATTTTTGTGACTTTCGGGGCGATTATCTCCGACTATATTCCTTGAATCAAAAAAAATGTTGAGACACCTTATATTTATGTTTCACCTCACCTGGGGACCGATTTTTGACTTTCGAGCGCTCGAAAATTAAATAAAAGTAAATAAGATTCTAGTGTCAAAATTGCTGGCACTTACTTTCTACCGATCGAATTAAATACGAGTGGTGGATAGCACTCGTTTTTACATTTTTTATGTCTATTTCAAAATAGAATTCCATCATTTATGACCGTTTTCGAGTGAAAAAGTCGAGCGCTCGAAAGTCAAAAATTGGTCCCTTGCTCGAAAAGGCTTGCTTTGTCGCTCAAAATCTTCGCGCAAAAGTTCATTAAGTATATCCGCTAGCGTGGTAAGGGTTTTTGAATTTCGAACGTGGTGCTCTATCGCGAGATCTAACTTTTTTTTAATATTTCGTGTGTGTTGTGTTCCGCTCGGCAGCAAAGTTGTTTTGGCGTCTCTTGCCTTAAAAGCCTCGCTATGCTCAGGATTCTAGTTTTGAACCATTCGCTTCGCTCATGGTTCAATCTACCAAACCTTCGCTAGCTCGGCTTTCAATACAATCACTTGCGCCAAAAAACAACTTTGCAGCCTTGCATAACAAATAACTATTGAAAGGCCTTACGATTGATGTGCCTACACGTTGACTTACAATGATATTTTATTTTTTGACTTTCTGGTACATGTATGGAGAGCGGAACACCTTTTTTTTAGCAACTAACGTTTGGCAAACTGATTCTATTGGCAACTTTTCATTTCCCAAACTCTGAAACTGTAAATATTTCAGGATTTATTTCAGGGCCATCGTGTAGAACCCTGTAGGTTAGGTTAGTTTATCAAAATCCTGAAAATCTTAACAGTTTCAGAAATATTAAGAGGTTGGGAAATAAAAAGATGCGGAATGAATCAGGTTGGGACACATTAGTGAACCATGGAGAGCACCCCTAAAAATTATTTTTGTAGTCATTTCATTACTGACCTACGTAGCGGCTAACAAAATACACCTATCCTCCGAATTTTATCCAAATACACCTTATAGTTTTTGAGTAAAATGCCTGTGACATACGGACAGACGGACAGACGGACATGACGAAAGTATAAGGGTTCCGTTTTTGCCATTTTGGCTCCGGAACCCTAAAAAGGAGCCCGCTACAGTTTTGTATTTAAGTATCTTTTGAATACATCATAATAGTTTTTACGTTGCTGGATTCGTCAATCTATGCGCCCAAATAAAACGGCCGTTTTTCTTCGACGAAGCCAGCAACATAAAAACTAGTTTGATGTATTCTCAAGGAACCTACTTAAATACGAAATAGGTACAGTGTATAGCGGCCTCCTTTTTAGGGTTCCGTTCTCAAAGAGTAAAACGGGACCCTATTACTAAGACTCCGCTGTCCGTCCGTCCATCCGTCCGTCCGTTCGTCCGTCTGTTTGTCACCAGGCTGTATCTCACTGATACCATGATAGTTCCATCCCAGCTGAAATTTTCACAGATGATGTATTGCTGTTGCCACTATAACAATAAATACTAAAAACACAGAATAAAATAGTTTTTTATAGATAATGGTACGGAACCCTTCGTGCGCGAGTCCGACTCGCACTTGGCCGGTTTTTTAAATATCTATCGTTAAGATATAATCACAATTATTTACCAGTGGCGCTAGTGTGCACGTGAACGGGCTCTTAATAAACTAGATTTTGCCCGCGACTTTTATACGACGTCAAGTCGGTGGTAAATAAGCGTACGACCCGCCTGATGGTAAGGTCCCCGTATTCTATGGACGCTTGCAACTCCACGGGTGTCACATGACCCATGTAAACTCAAGGCGCGGCGTCGCGGCGAGAATTTCTGCGGCGTCGCGCCGAGAATTTCTGCGGCGTCGCGCCGAGAATTTCTGCGGCGCCGCAACGTGAGTTTTTGCGGCGCCGCGCCGCACCGCAGACATGTGACCGGGCCCTAAGGGTTTGTTATGGGTCATATGTGACCGCTTACCATCAGGCGAGTCGTACGCTTATTTACCACCGCACCGCAGACATGTGGCCGGGCCCTTACGAACTCCCACAGCTATTCTACTAATGTAGAAGCACTGACAATGTAACACTGAACTTGGCACTATATTTGAATGCAATTTTTTTTTCTAAAAACTACCTTTTTGCTCTCTACAGCGCAACCACCATTTCTTTTAATTTTTACTAAGTTAAGGGTTGTGAGGTTAGGCGTGAGTGTATCTTATAAATAAATAAAATAAATAAATATTTGCGGACAATCTTACACATATCGACCTATAGGGTATAGTCCCAAACTAAGCAAATCTTGTACTATGGGTACTCGACGACGATATAGATACTTACATAGATAAATAAATACTTAAATACATAGAAAACATCCATGACTCTTATGTCCTCTACCTACCCCTGTTGAGAATGCAGCCGTGAGCTTATGTTGTTTTCGCGCAAATCTCGCAAGTCCTCGCGAGAACTGTCAGCCGCTGCGCCCGCGCACCCTCGCTTATCAGCCTCAAGTGGTGCCCAGCAAATCTGCCGCCGGCTCAATATAAATTTATTACACACCCGACATTGTCACGTGCACTCGTCTCCACCCAGATAAAATCTTGAGAAAATTTTCCTTTAAATCTATTTTTTGTCGTGTTAAATTCGGAATCTGTGCGTGATATCGATACGCTGAAAATAACTATAAGTAGTGATAATTTTGAGTGTTCAGTGTGCCGCGGATTTCGGTTAAAGTGTTTTGCTTTTTGGTAAGCGAGCCTAGTAGATAAGATGAGGTTAGGATAGAGGCGATTATTTATTTATAATTGGTAGAGTGATTTATCTTTACTTAGAAAATCCCAGTGTCGAACAGTTGTTATTTTATCAGCATCGTTATCTGTAATTGCTTAAATAAATATTAAACTAGAGACGAGAGTTTCATACAATTTGTCAAAAAAATTGCAAATACCTACCACTGGATTCACGATTTTTTTTTCCACGTGGATCTCAAATTACCATTCTGAATAAACACATATTTTTATACAAATAATAAAAAAAATATATATATATATATTAAATTCAAATATATTTTTGTTATACTTATTTAAAGTTTATAATTTAATTCCATGCCCGATTGTTGTTGGACTCTTTCTGCGTCAATTTACTGATACAATGGCTTTTTACCCGACTGCCGAAGGAGAGGAGGGTTATGTTTTTGGTTAATCGTTGAATTAATTTCGTATTTCTTCACAAACGGGATTACTTATTTATATTTCAGCATAAGTATTTGTTATTCTTCACAGTCCTCATTTTACTTATTTTTTAATGTACTGAACATTAGCTGCAGCACTAGGTATTAAATTTGAGATCTTAATTTATTTAACAAAACGTTATGTACAGAAGTTATCATATATAATTAGTTAGTAGCAGGCGCAGCCAAAGTAGCCAAATATTTCGTTACATGTATTTATTACTGTAAGAGTAAGGATGTGTTACGATTTATTTGGGCACTTTGGCTTAGTTTTATACTGAATGGGACCTAATGCGTGCAGTAAAAAACTTTATACTACCCAAGGCTAAAATTCATTCTTCTTACTTTACCGTGGGTATAGGAATGCCGAAACTCATACTTACATGCTAATACTATTTATAAAAGGTTTCCTAGCTAGAGTCCAGCTTAATATATTTTTTGTGTTGTATCAGTAACCGGAAATGAAACAACAAGTTTTACAACAAGTTTTACAACTACAAAAATAAAGCATACGAATTGACTTATTAACCCTGTCCATTTTTTACATGGCTGAATATTAAAAAAAACGTCATCATCATATCAGCCGAAAGACGTCCACTGCTGGACATAGGCCTCCCCCAAAGAGTGCCTAAATGACCGGTCCTTCAAAAAAAAAGTATAAAAGCAAAATAATAAATTGCCATACCTACATCGAATTCTTCATTCAGTCTACAGTATGACTAGCATTCGCCCGGGACTTCCATCCCCTATTTCATCCTTTAGGGGAACGATTTTCGGGATAAAAAGTATCCTTTGTTTTAATCCAGATTATAAACTATGTCTCTGCCAAATTTCATCTAAATCCGTTGAACCGTTTTTACGTAATCAAGTAGCCATCCAAACTTTAAGATATATTTATATTTTCATATTTGTTCTTATTTATACGAGCGAGCGAACAGAACGAAGTTCTCTGTTTCAGCTTGAGCAAAAATTACTTCGTATGTATAAACGGGTTTTCTACTCCACAGGTCGCTTTTTCTTAATCAATTCTCGTGAAATTTTGTGAGTTTCAATGATTATGTGTTTTTTTTTTCGATTCAGAGGAACCTTTTGGAACATTATTGTTTGAAAAAAATTGTAGTTTATGTGACTGTACATAATGAAGGGCATCAAACACGAGTGTGGGTTTATGATAACATCACACGAGTGTCTTAATGCCTAATTATGTACAGTTACATACACTACTTTATCTATCCACATATCATAAGCCTCCATGATGCATTCAGGAGCCGCATATTATGACCGGCATCGCGGCGTTGTTTTCTGGCAGCTGTCATAGTTTTTTCTTGATTCAGAGACAAACTAGAGTCGAATCCAACCATCACATCGTTCGATATCTTACTTACGTGCGACATTTGTCAAATTTGTATGCAAATTGACAATTCATTTCGAGCTATACGTCATCTCGACTGATATTAGAATAGAGGTCAAATCAAATTTCTTTGATTTCAGAGATGGTCGAAATTTGAATGAAATAATATTATCGAAATCGATGTTATTATTTAGCAATAATAATATTTTCACAGATAAGAAATTTGTTCTAACAAAACAGTCTATTTTTATGGTGGTCATAATGTGCAGTTCTTGAAGGCATCATGGAGGGTTTATGATATTTGGATAGATAAACACATTTGCGTGGTATTATACACAGGTCACAAAGCTGCGAGTAATAATAGAGGTCCCTCGTACAGAACAAACAGACGTAACAAAATTTTCGCCGTATTGCAATTAAGTATATAAGGTGAAAAATGCCATCACATGGGTATAATGCCATAATAGCATCATTATATCATTCATATGCATATTTTTGCAGTCTATTGTACATGAGGATACATTTAATTCAAAATGCCGAACAAGTGCATCAAATGAGTGAAAATAAGTTTCAACTAACATAACTACAACTACTACATATATAGGTATATATATGTATACATATGACGTTTGCGTTAAATAGTTAAGTATTTAAATTAGATTTTTATTTTTCTTGTATTATACAGTAGGTATAAAGGAAAGGTAAAGAGTGTATCCGAAACAAACTGCCACGCAGTTTGGCGAAGATTTGTGCATAAACATAAGATGTGTAATGTGGGTTAAATAAATAAATAAAACGAATGCCAACAGAAGCCAATCATTGTCTATTACTAATACATGTTCTATCCAAAGGGTAACGACCGTGGTTATATTGATTAGATACCGTTTATCATTTAAATATTTGGTTCACCTATTTAATTAATGAGGATTGCAGTGGTCAGTAGTGTCAGTAGGTATTTACTACTGTCAGTAGTGATTTATTGAACGAATTACATGTCATAGTTGAATTTGTGTTATGCGTCGATATCGTTTACTTCTAATAAACGCTATTATAATATAAATACTGTAATTATACAAGCACCTTATACAGCGTGTATATTTGATACAACCGCAAACTTTAGGGGGTTATAGAATAGGCACTTATTAATATATTTATCGACTAGCTGTTGCCCGCGACTTCGTCCGCGTAGAACTTTTTATCGTCTTAGAAAATGATTTCTCTCAATACAAAATTTGAACCCTCTTTAAGGGGATAATTAAAAAAAAAGTTGATGTTCATTTTCTAGTTTGTGAACAAACAGTCTAAAACCAAAGTTAAAAATCTCATACTTTAAAAATGCCTTGAAATACTCAAACTTTGAACCAATTTTAACACTCTTAGGGGATGAATTTGGAAAAACTCTGAAATCAGTTTTGTAGTCTTTTAACGTACAGAATAAAACCGAAGTTAAAAATCTCTTACTCACACTTTAAAATTTTATTGCTCGCCATTTAAAATTTGAACCCCCTTTTAAACCCCCTTAGAGGTTGAATTTTTCTAATCGCTGAAAGAACTTTTTTCGTAAACTTTTAAGTCTCTAGCTCAAAAAAAGTGTTGCCCATACAAAGCTTTCTTAACCCCCTTAGGGGTGGAATTTTCTAAAACTCTGAAAGTACTTTATTATTAATTTTAATAAGTAACATTTTGAATAGTTTTAAGTCTAGTAAAAAAAAAAGTTTTTCCCACACAACACTGGCTACCCTTCTTAAGGATCTTAAGGATCCCCTTAGGGATGGAGTTTTCTAAAACGCTGAAAGTTCTTTTTTAGTATTCTAATAAGTAATCTTTTTGCAAAGTTTTAAGTCTAACTCAAAAAAAAGTGTTGCCCATGCAAAGCTTGCTCTCCTTTTTAACCCTATTAGGGGTGGAATTTTCTAAAACGATTTGTGTTCTTTTTTTGTATTTTAATAAGTAATCTTTCTACAAAGTTTCAAGTCTCTAACTCAAAAACATAAACTTTCCCTGATAAAAACTTTGCACCCCTTTTTATCCCCCTTAGGGATAGATTTTTTCAAAACGCTGAAAGTCTTTTTTTTGTATTTTTATAAGTAATCTTTCTACAAAGTTTTAAGTGTCTAGCTCAGAAAAAGTGTTCCCCATACAAACCTTGCACCCTTTTTTAACCCCCTTAGGGAATGATTTTTTTAAAACGCCGAATGTAGTATTTTTCATGTTCTAATAAGTAATTTTTCGTCAAAATTTTAAGTCTCTATTAAAAAAAATATGTTTTTCCCATACAAACTTTGCACCCTATTTTACCCCCTTAGGGGTGAAATTTTCCAAAACGCTGAAAGTACTTTCTTTGTATTTAAATAATCTTTCTACAAAGTTTTAGGACTCTAGCTAAAAAAAATAGTTTCCCACATACAAACTTTGCACCCCTATTTTAGCCCCCTATTTTTAGGGGTAGAATTTTCTAAAACGCTGAAAGTACTTAATTTGTATTCTGATGACTAATCTTTCTACAAAGTTTTAAGTCTCTATTTAAAAAAAATATTGTTTCCCCCATACAAAATTTGCACCCCTATTTTACCCCCTTAGGGGTAGATTTTTTTAAAACACTGAATCTAGGTACTTTATTTGTATTCTAATGAATAATTTCTCTACAAAGTTTTAAGTCTCTATATAAAAAAAAGTAGTTTTTTCCCATACAAACTTTGCACTTTATTTTACCCCTTTAGGGGTAGAATTTTCTAAAATCCTGAAAGTTCTTTATTTGTATTCTAATGACTGATCTTTCTACAAAGTTTTAAGTCTCTATTTAAAAAAAAAATGTTTCCCCCATACAAACCTTGCACCCCTATTTTACCCCCGTAGGGGTGGAATTTTCCAAAACGCTGAAAGTGTTTCATTTGTATTCTAATAACTAATTTTTCTACAAAGTTTAAGTCTATAGCTCAAAAAAAAAGGTTCTCCCATACAAACTTTGCACCCCCATTTTACCCCCTTAGGGGTAGAATTTTCAAAAATCCCTTTTTATCCCTAGCCCACGTTATAAAAGCAACATACTGTGCAAAAATCAACTCTCTAAGATTAGTAGTTTCGGCTGTGCGTTGATGAGTGAGTGAGTGAGTGAGTGAGTGAATAAGTCAGTCAGGACATAGGCATTTATTATGTATAAATAGATAGAAGATAATGAAACTCCCATTCAAATATCTCAAAAAATTATGAAGCTACATCCGTTTTAATGTCGCTTGTTAGAGTGAGAAAACGATGAGGGACTGTGACGTCAATATACTCGAGCGTCATAGTAAAAAACAATCGTTTCATATGAAGGTGCGTTTTGCGGAAAAGGGACAGAACATACCCCCTCTTAAAACTTTGGACTCTTATAACTTAATCATTACCTATGTAACCTCTTGCTTTGTTTTTTTCTCCATTTGACTATATTTATTTTAAATTCTTTTTCGAGAAAATACGTTATGATTATTTACCATATTTTCGATTCCTGAGCTATAACCACGAACTTCGGAATTCGAAAATATTCGGGTATCTCTATCTCTATCGCACTAACCATACTCGAGTGACAGGGATGCAAATATATGAACATTGAGTATCGGTTTTCGTGGTAGCGCCGCAGGTACTTTGGCTGAATGCGCCGAGCGCGTGCCATTGTCATTCAAAAAAAACAAATTCGTGTTAATTATATTGTTCAAATTTGTTGATTTCATTTATTGAAATTACGACATAAAACGACATTTGCGCATATAAGTTCTCATATCAGAATCGAATATTTTTTTATGGTTTATATTTTAGCATTTGTCTCGTAAAGGTCTATCGTAGACGGGATTTAAATTATTAATAAGTGAAAGGCAAAGCAATTCCGCCATTTTGACGAAAATTTGACGGTTCTTATAGCTGACAGTTGGAGCAGCGTTTGATTTCAATAAAAATAAATGAAAAATTAAATGAAGTCGTATATTTCGGAAAATTAATTAACTGTCGCAGTCGGATAAAAACTATCCTAAGTTGCAGCTAGAATAATAATGTACCTATATAAAATGTTTCATATTTTTCCGTTCATGGGATGCTGAGAACATTCGAACCGCGCAAAGCTTAGTTTCAAACTGGCTGATTTTTTTTTTAATTTAGAGATTTATTATAAGTGGAGATAAATTATTTAAAAAAGCAAAGTTTTTTTTTCCATATAAAATAATTTAGCACGCAATGGATCACTAATTTGTCTTACTGATGTGTCATCACAACTGTCACAAGTGACCAGCTCCTTTCATGTGTCAAATGAGTGTACGCCGTACATTGCTGCTCAATGGCAGTGAACGCTAAATTAATAATTATTATAAATATCTGATTATAACACTAAAATCTACGTCTGGCTACAATATGCGGTTATATTAAATATACACGCTGTATATTCGTAATGACAGTTATTATAATCACCCTTCATCGACAAGGCGTCTTTAATTATGGAAAAAAAAAACAACTCAACATAATTTTAATCTAAGTTCGGAACGATGAATGCTTTTCACCAAATTATATTCAGGATAATCTTAATTTCTTTAAACCAAAAAATTACTCTGTCGTTAACAAACCTCTGTTTACTAAAATATGTTTGTCCCTTTCTCACTCTCATAAATGTCGGCGAGACTAATAAAGTCAAAGGAATTTTAACGGCATTTTCCCTACGGTAGGCTAAAGGTTTACGAATAAGGCCATTAATCGTTAATCCGTTTCAGTTTGGGCAAAAAATCTCTCGTATCTCCGGAAGGCCGGCTGTTCTCCTCTACAGGTCGCATTTCTAGGCTTCTCGGCATAGGTGACATTTTATGTGCAGGTTCCACAATTATATAGTTTTTTTTGTAGATTCAGTTTCAGAAACAAAAAGTTTTTTTTAAATGAAGAAACTCGATTTCCACTGCTCGCAGGGCCACTAAGTAGTGGTCTAATCTGTCAACTAATCTTTTATAAAAATAGCTAAATCTTTTCAAGCAAGAATTAACATTTTTAAAGTATGATCTATAAAGGTGATTTTAAATAAGATGGGAGAAAAAATTAACAACTAAATAATTTTAATATCAATTACTATTATACATAGGAAAACAACATCATAAATAAAAATAAACTAATAAGCAAATAATTATAAACTAATTAAAAACTAAATTAACTTAACTTGCCCAGTTATAGGAAGAAAACCCCGTCCAGCAGTTCCGTCTGCGGCATGGAGCCCATAACGCTGGCGGCGTTACCTCTCTGTATTGCTAATGAAATACGTTGCGAGAGGTAAGCGCCAGCCCTATGATCCCCTGAAGCGTCGACGAGTCGGTTAGTCATTGCCCTCATAAATGATTTCATGTCAGCTGACCAGGGACCCAATGTAGATGGGAGATACATTTATCTAAGTTAATATGTACCTAATCAGTTTTGATAACATAACTAACGTATTTTTTAGGGTTCCGTACTCAAAGAGTAAAACGGGAACCTATTACTTTACCAAGACTTCGCTGTCCGTCCGTCCGTCCGTCTGTCTGTCACCAGGCTGTATCTCAAGAACCGGGATAGCTAGAGAGTTGAAATTTTCACAGATTATGTATTTCTGTTGCCGCTATAACAACACATACTAAAAACAACATAAAATATTTTTTTAAGGGGGTGCTTCCGTACAACAAACGTGATTTTTTTTGCCGTTTTTATAGATAATGGTACGGAACCCTTCGTGCGCGAGTCCAACTCGCACTTGGCCGGTTTTTTTGTTTGATACAACACTTTCTCGACCATTAGGAGCAATAAGCAATAATTCAGTCTGCATTTAACGAACAAAACGAATGTACTCATTCACTTGTTAATTCATATAGTATATATCGGTATCACGAGGTTTCAATTACAGTTCACTTGCTAAACGAACCGTCGCATGCGTCACTGTTCATCTGTATTTCCTATATTATATATCAGTCACTTTACTGGCAGTCTTATTGTATAGGAATAAAGTTCACAATTACTAAAATCGATCATCACCCCCTTGTCCGTGACGGGCTTTATGCACATTTATTGCAATGAGAAGGGGGGTAATGATCGAATTTAATAAATGTGAACATCAAATTGGTGTTGGCAAAGAAAAAAATAACCTGATCCAAATATTGTCTATTAGTGTATGCTTTATGGTGGAAATCAGATGACAGTCGGTTCCGACTACGTCAATTCTTGGAATTAAGATTTAAACCTATACTGCTCATGTGACATCCCAACTATGGTTTAACGTGCCGTTTTAAGAGTGTTGTAACTTATATTTTTTTTACTAGCCTAAGTGGTGTCCCACTGCTGGGCAAAGGCCCACCTCCATAGATTTCTATTCATCTCGATCCATATACCTATTACAATTATTTAATTGGTTTAAACGTACTTACCTATTCAAAGTGACTGGCCAGAACTATCGGCTGCTTGCAATTGGCAACTAACATTTTAGTTAATCTTGATAAATAAAAAAGGTAACGTTCCTGTTTAGGCTACAACCGGGATCGGTAACTAATGTCCTTAGGATATAGTCCTTTCATAATGATAAGATAGACATCAACTGGTTAATTAATCAGTCAGTGTGGCAGCCAAGTTATTTCAAGATAATAATCATCATCATCATATCAGCCGAAAGACGTCCACTGCGGGATATAGGCCTCACCCAAAGAGTGCCACAATGACCGGTCTCGCGCCACCCGCATCCAGCGGACTCCCGCGACCTTTGCCAAAGAAGTTTTCCCTCTCTGTCGCACTTAAGTACGAACTCGCAAGTCTGACAGAGAGAGAAAACTTCGAATGCCTTTCGCGGTAGGCCCTCAGTCACAGAATAAGTAATAGTACTACGTACAGAAGGTTCTCTGTTAACAAATTCCCTGTTTAGGTACGCCAAACGTGCCTAAATGTGGCCATCCCGTTCTATCGCATGCAACGCGCTGCGACCCGTGCGAGCGTCCTGTACCAACACGTGGCAGCCACTGAATAGAGCCCTTCGAAGGGGCGACCGGCATGTAACTACTTGTAGCTATAAACACACATCGCGAGTGAGCCGCGCCTGCCTCAGTCCACCTTGCGCGTACGAGCCTTTCCTCGACAAGATTATAATAATATCACTCTTAAATCCCCCAAGTGTTCCAAACTCAGAACCCATCATAAATTATGCAAGTAATCAAGTCACGATTGCCCTTTGTTTTCTAAAATTGCAATTGACTTAAATCATCGTATAAATAAAGGATCTAATAAACTCGTTTATGCTCTCGGTAAGGTTAATCATTGATTGTTCTAACAACAACAACCCTGACCCAATACTAAGCACTGCTATTTGTAGGTTACGTTGTTGATATCACGTTAATTCTATTACATTTCAAGCATTTCAAATACAACGAAGCTCATTACTATACAAAAATCAACATTTTTTTTCTGCACGGCGAGCGGCTTGTCTTAGAGGCTGTTAGCATTAATTGGTGTCCAATAACATAGATACGTGGAATAATACGCTTCCGAACGTGTTAGGAGAGGAGTAGGTACATGCATTACCATACATAGTAACTGGGCGCCAGAGCTTTGCCCTGTGAGAACACTTAAGTACCGTATAACCTCAAAACTACAATCCAAATCACCTAACTACGAGTATGGTCCAAATGTACTCAAATGTTTGGTACCTACGTGTGACTATTACTGTGGATCAACACTATGAAATTAAACTACAAAAACCGGCCAAGTGCGAGTTGGACTCGCGCACGAAGGGTTCTGTACCATTATATATAAAAACGGCAAAAAAAACATGTTTGTTGTATGGGAGCCCCCTTAAAAAAATATTTTATTTTGTTTTTAGTATTTGTTGTTGTAGCGGCAACAGAAATACATAATTTGTGAACATTTCAACTCTCTAGCTATCACGGTTCTTGAGATACAGCCTGGTGACAGACGGACGGACGGACGGCGAAGTCTTAGTAATAGGGTCCCGTTTTACTCTTTGAGTACGGAACCCTAAAAAGGAGAATAAAAACAAAAAAAATAGTGAAAAGGTCCTTAGTATTGGCAGACAATAATTAGTCTACATTGGACCATTTTTACATTCTCCGGTAACTATTTGGCTCAGTGTCCCAAGAAGAGTGTTAGCTTCCAAAACCAGAGCACGCCACTTATCCCGATCCTGTGCCAATTTTCAGCTTGAGAGAGAAAACAAAGAGAATAATTTTTCCCGAATATGAAACCTATTTAGTTAGATCGATATTTTTTTCCTCATAAACCCCTGTATTGTAAATCTCATCGAAATCGTTAAAACAATGTTCGATTTATACAAAATGTTCTTTTAATGTTTAATAGTAGGATAGGTTATCAGGCCTATTTATGCAGCTGCGCAATCCAACAAACAAACTTAGATACACGAACTTAGTTCATCAAAAAAAAAATCACTGTAAATGTTGGAATAACGGCTATTTTTTTATTATATTTTGTATGGGACAAGTAATCAAGATTATAAACGTCTAAAAATGTATAAGCGTAGCATCATTTGTAATTCTCAAAGTAACGTAAAATATTTTTGTAACTTTAATTTTAATTTTTACAAAACGGTTACCTCACCTCACCTTTAACAGTGTTATTTGCCAATATCCCAAAATAACATACCATTTTCATGTCACTCAAAATGAAGTCTTCGGACTGATTACATGCTGTCAAGAATAAGTTTAAGATCCGTGTTTGTTATTTTCGTACATTGTAAACGTTGGTTCAATGTAAAAAATCAGTTAAGTTGTACCGTTGAGTAACTTTCCTTAACCATTAAATTAATAAAACCTTTAAAGTGCCATGAAAAGTGACTGGTGTTTTATGTTCTCAGCTTACTCGTTATTCAATATAGATTAAGTACAATGGATTGCTTGTAAAAAAAATAATAATTATACTTAGCTCACGCACAAGCTTCAGTTTACAATAGTAGCATTTCGGTGAAGGAAAACATCGTGAGGAAGTCGGTGCCAAACATGGTCTTGTTTTCCCTCTGGGTTGGAAGGTCAGATGGCAGTCGCTTCCGTAAAACTAGTGTCTACGCCAAATCTTGGGATTAGGTGCCAAAGCAGACCAAGGGCTCCTTTACGGTGCAACCGGGAAAATGCTAGGAGGATGATAGATATGTACGAAGTTTGTATGCCAAGAGCGATCCTGCGGCGTCCCCCCTTTTAAGGCGGAGCCGGATCTCGTTGGTGGTTTTAGACGGGAGTCCACGGCTTTATAGCTTCGGTTAGTCCGTCATACCCGTCCTGCCCCGACGGAATGCGTAAATGCATTTCCCCAACGTTAAAAAAAATGCGGATGATAGAGATAGTTTCCGTAATGGTGTCAGTGACTGCAAATCACGCCAACCAACAAACGCTTAATTTGGGCCAGTATTCCATCCTCAATTAGAGAAAGGGATAATCGGGTCACGGTCATACACTGTGTGTAAAACAAAATTCCTCTCTCCTTTGGTCAATAGTATAGCATAATAATATATTAGAAGAGAAGCCGTTTATGCGGATTAAGAGTCCAGCCAAAATATTCAAATATTGCGGATGAAACCGGCCCTGTAATATTAGCTAGAGCCTGCCTAGCAAGTAGTAATACAAAAAAAAGTTGCAAATAAAAAAAACGCATGCGTGTAACATGAAATGCATATCCGCGTAATATTTAGGTACTTGTAATATTTTATATAAGTAAAATTGTTGCCATATGGTAAAAAAAAATGCGTGTGACTCAACTCGCTGGCCAGACTCTAGGATGTAAATGCAATACAGGGTGAAAATGCAAGCGTAGGTACATCTTCACCGTCGCCATAAAACAGAAGAGAAAGCTCGTAAACTGTGAGACGTAACTCTTTAGCAATTAGTTGCTAATTTTAAAGATCACGAGTCCAATGTTCACTTCAGGAGTTATTAAAATTTACCTGAAATTCTTCATTAACAGCGCAGCCGTTAAATCATGATTAAACTTTTTACATTGTGCGGTGTTTAAAATGTAATTAACTTCACCCATTTTCATAATTATTTTGACATTTATTCCTGAGTTATGTTATGAGTAATACTGTCATTCGTCTGTCGTGGCTTTTTGTTGACTGGATTGTAAATCTGACCGACAGTTTTTGGATATTTTTAAGAGCATGCCACCTCGTTGAAAACCAGTTGAGCTGATAACTGACAGGTTGTACCCCAATCAACGAGTCTGTTGGTATTTAATCACGAAAATAAGAAGACCTTATTTGCCTTCAAATTGTAAATAGATTAATAGATAAACTGTCATTCCCAAAATACCATGTTATCAGCAAACTACACTAGACTACACTAACAGTTTTTATAGGTACTGAATAGATGTAGCCCAAATTATTTGGGCAGTTTAACACTTTTGAAAATCTAGTATAATGATAGTAACAGCCTGATAAAACGTGTACCTACTTACACACTGAAATATGAGATTGTGGGAATGTTTTACATATAATCTAAAAACGAACGATTATAATATATATGATACTTGATACTATGCAACGTCAGACACAATTTCAAAATGACATAGATGTAAGTGGCGTGACGATAAGTATATAAGATGGGCAATAGTATAAAATATAAATGCCGGTAGGCACGACGTCTATGAATAACACCTCGCGACTGATGCAAACTCAAAAAAATATTTTATTATTTTTTTCTACTCCTGTACCGTTATCTGTCATTTATATAGGCTGTAGCTCAAATATAATGACACCACTAATAAGACGTCGAAAAACTCTATGCTCTATGGCCCAAAAACGAACTGTTTAGCGTACTTTTTTGGTTCATACATATTTCATAAAAGCACTGTTTAACTTTTTTTTAAATCGGCCGCGATATTGCAGTGGTGCCAACTTCATAAACAATTATTTCGAAATAAAAGTATTTATTTACGATTTAACATTTGTATATTATAAATTATTTACTACAATAATAATAAATCATCATCTATTGTGTGTTAAATTACATGTTTTATAAATTCTTGGTATTATTTATAAAAATAAACAGTTCGAATTCAGTCCGGGTCCGGATTCGGTTTGGTTCGGATGGCAAGTGCAAACAAATTAAAAACAAAACAAACCATAAGCAAGAGCTGTCACATTTCCGATTTCCCACCAAAATACAGTTCAAAATGAAATGACGAAAGATGATAAACTATTAGTCCTAAACTATTAAGATTATATTCGTGTTTGTGAAGACAAAAGTGTACGTTCCTTTTAAAAATGTCGAAGAAATTAATAACTGCACTCTTAAAGAAATTGCGTGAGTAGCAAAAGTGCGAATAGAAAACTTGCTGCTTGAAAAGTTTAACTATTCTGTAGTCTGCTATTTATTTAAAATTTGTCGTAGAAAAAGTATTGTATGCAACGGTGTATAACTGGTCTAAAAACGCTCGTGGCGTCTTTAATTGCGATGCTCGCCAAGGCTCGCATCGCAACCCACGCCACTCGCCTTTTAAGACCTTTCTTATACAACAGTTGCATAAAATACTATTTTTATAAAGCACTTTACAACTGCCGGCTGTTTTAACATTGAAAATCAATATTTATATTTAGGCACAAATGTTTTTTTGCTAAGGTCAACCACCGTTTTGATTGGGCTAACACTTCGGTGCTTATCAGTAATTTAATTGATCATAACTCACCTGAGGTGATAAAAAACGTTAATACAAGTGTAGTAAATGCCTCACAGATTTGGGGTGTAAGGGCCGGGTGACGGTCAATTTAGATGCAAGTATACTTTTAAAAGTGTATACTTGTAACGTTAATTACCTAATTACTTTGTAGGTTAAGTGGTCTGATAGTTTCGATTTAGATATTATCTGGCCGTGTTTAGAATTGGAATGTAGGTGACAGTTATACCACCTCTATACTTAGGTCAAAGTATGAATTGACAGCTACCCCATTCCCAAACTAATTGCAGTCGAATAATATCTTACTTGTTATCCTATGTAGCATTTGAGTGAAAGCAATGGCAGTTAAACCCTGCTGGGGTTTGTCCGCTGCCTGGCCGTGTATTGTAAATTAATTATATTTTAATGTATCTGTGATTCAGTCTGTCTTTTAAAAACAGAATGAAGCCGGTATCACACTGGTGGCGGTCAGTAATATTTTTTGCAGCTATTATCAAATTAACTATTAACCCGCAGGCCGCGCCATTCTGTGAGAGGCTTGATAGAGACACCAAAATAGGAATATGTCCCCTTTTAAATATCACGGATAAAATACCGGGTCATAAGGTTTACGTATGGAATTACTTGCAGATTTATCAATCCAATGAATTCAGACTCGTAAGTTTGTTAACGTGGTATTATTTTCGTTTTCAAAATAAATATATTAATCGACCTACCGCCTATTTGGCATTAATTACTTTGTTTGACATGACACTATACTTAATTTAAAACGTAAGGTACCTACTTGTATCAAATTGACGAGATACGACAGATCTCATTAAAAATTCATATCACATGACTGTTACGTCGCTCAATGTCAATTTTATCGAGAATCGAATATAAGTCATGTGCAGTGTTATTTATACATCACGTTTCAAGACTAGTTTCCTTCGGATTGGGACACTGAAATACAAAAGGATTATTGTCAGTGCCTTGTTTGATGGCTTACATCAAAATAAAGCGACTCAGATTAAAGATATATTATTTTTACTTAACCAACTACCATTAGACATATTCATCAAAATACAGGGAACAGAGAATCCAAACGCATGTAAAACATACTTAAATTAAAACCGGCCAAGTGCGAGTTGGACTCGCGCACGAAGGGTTCCGTACCATCATCTATAAAAACGGCAAAAAAATCACGTTTGTTGTATGTTGGTTTTAGTATTTGTTGTTATAGCGGCATTAAAAATACATAATCTGTTAAAATGTCAACTCTCTAGCTATCACGGTTCTTGAGATACAGCCTGGTGACAGATTATCTATAAAAATGGCAAAAAAATCACGTTTTTTGTATGGGAGCGCCCCTTAAAAAAATATTTTATTTTGTTTTTAGTATTTTTTGTTATAGCGGCAACAGAAATACATAATCTGTGAAAATTTCAACTCTCTAGCTATCACGGTTCTTGAGATACAGCCTGGTGACAGATTATCTATAAAAATGGCAAAAAAATCACGTTTTTTGTGTGGGAGCCCACTTATTTTTTTTTTGTTTTTAGTATTTGTTGTTATAGCGGCAACAGAAATACATAATCTGTGAAAATTTCAACTCTCTAGCTAACACGGTTCTTGAGATACAGCCTAGTGACAGACAGACGGACGGACGGACAGCGAAGTCTCAGTAATAGGGTCCCGTTTTACTCTTTGAGTACGGAACCCTAAAAACATTACTTATATTGGCACCAGCACTGAGAAATAATATTGGTAAATCAAACTAATACTAGATACTATCATCATCATCCTCCTAGCGTTATTCCCGGTTGTGCCCCTAAAGGAGCCCGGGGTCCGCTTTGACATCTAATCCCAAGATTTGGCACAGGCACTAGTTTTTTTACGAAAGCGACTGCCATCTGACCTTCCAACCCAGAGTGAAAACTAGACCTTATTGGGATTAGACCGGTTTCCTCACGATGTTTTCCTTCACCGAAAAGCTAACGGTAAATATTCCTTACATAAGTTCCGAAAAACTCATTGGTACGAGCCGAGATTCGAACCCACGACCGCCGCTTGACAGCCGCATGCCTGGCACTCTTTGGAGGAGGCCTATGGTTATAGGTTATAGGTTGTACGCGGGCTGGGTTTCCGCAACTCGACGTCATAAATGCGCCTATTTTGCGTAGGGGTTTTGGCACTACTGTTATTCGTGCCAACCCAGTTCCCCCAGGAAGCCTAGCAGACCCTTTATGTTGCCGACGGCCTCCGGTAGTGACCCCGGTGTTCCGAGGTGTTTTGCCCTGTATTCTGCCACTCCAGGACATGTCAGGATGACGTGGGCGGCTGTCTCGTCCTCTTCCATGCAAGCTCTGCAGAGTGCAGAGAGGACTGTCTGTAACACCTAAAGTAAAAAGGTGTTTGTTTAGTAGTGCATGACCAGTTATAGCTCCTCTCAGAAGACGGAGTGCCGGCCTCTTTAGCTGCTTTAGCTTCCTTGACAATCCGGGGTTGATTGTCGGGAGGGCCTCCCTGGTTTGCCTGCAGGTTCCTAGACCTATGTCCAGCGGTGTACGTCTTTCGACTGATATGATAATGATGATGATGATGATGATTCCTTAGCTTCAAACTCTTTTTTCAATTAAGCGTTAAATCAGCACCATTGCATGCAGTGAAGATGTCTGATAATTAGAACTACAATGACTAATTTTGTAATAAGTCTAAAGCTTGCTCTATCGTACTTATAGCATATATCTGTGAAGCTCGTAAGACTTGTGCTTACAATTGAGCAATTGTTAGAGATGTAAAACGTAAGTATACCAGCGAACTCAAGCTATTTTATTTTTTGAAATCTTCACCCTGAACGAAGGAGAATAGGGACCATTACCCAAAGCTCTACGTACCTATAGGGGGCGACACTAACACAACCCGTAAACAAACCGCCATGACGTACAATGTCATATTTATTTACCTAACAAACAATAACAATTAATTGATTGACAATCGTTTTATTATCATTCGTGTGTAAAATACCTGTACTGTGATATTAAAATGGCATCCTATAGCTATTTAAAGATGGATGAGGGCTTTTTTTTGCTTTACGACGTATTGCCGCTTCCCATAGTTTTCGTGTCATCGTTTCCTTAGGAAATGAATGATGCCCTTAATTCTTGCATCCAATTACGCAGCACTGTTGCATTTTATTTATTGAAATATTTTTTTCCCTATTTGATCCAGAGCTTTGAAGGACTTGTCAAAGTTGTCAAAAAAACTGTTTACTAATTGTGATAGTGCTGCACTCTGGCGGCAGAACATTGCAGTAATGTTCCCTATTGACATAGTCGGATTAGTTCGACATATACGCAGAGCCCCAGGTACAACTACAACTAGTTCTACATCAATTGCTTTATGTAGGGGAAGGTTGCTATCATTGGACCGGCGCTTTGATGGGACCATTTAAATAAATAAATAAATATTGCGGGACAATCTTGCACAAATCAACCTAGGCCCACGATAAGCTCAGTAAGGCTTGTGTTGTGGCTACTAGGCGATGATATATATAATAGATACATACATATTTATTAGCTGTGTAATGAAACGCAGCTTGCTAGACGAACACTGATTTATTCATATATAAATGTGGGTACACTTATATTCGACTACCTACTAATATGTTACATATACTACATCTCTCTCGTTATGAAGTAAACAATCAATCATTTTCATAGAAACTAGTTAACAGAACCCTATATATATGTTAACTTTAGTTTGTTTACCAACTAGTTCATAACCATTATGTGTGGTGATAAAGAGGATAACAGCTGTTCCATTGTATTGTATTGATGGTTACTTATTATACAAATACATCTATTCAATTACTATATATAACTATATCTGTATACCTATGTCTTATATCTATACCCTTCACCTATGCACCCAATACATTTTTGCCTACAACTGTATTCAAACATTTATGATGACGGATGTTACTGTAGGTATCGTAACTAGGTACTTATAATAATTGTTTATACCCTACTCGATCTCTTAGCTGATAGTACCTAAGCACTTGATAAGATATTTTACTAGAGATACTTGGTTCTGATCGATTAAAGTAGATTGTTACATTTTACAGTTGATTTTCTTTTAAAAGTAAGTAATACTTAGCTGGCATGAATATGAATGGTAACTAAATTTAATTAAATTTTAAAAACATAGAACTTTAAACCTATCTTATTTTAAGAATACTCCAGTACTTGTGTAGCCAGATTTCGAGCTTGCTTCCTGGTTACCATTACCGGTAGCTTCACTTCTACTGGCGGAGCAGGAATTGGCACTTTGGCATCTCCTTGCGTTATTCCAGCCGCGGCAGCGGGGGCAGCGGGAGGTGCGGAAGTCGCAGGTGCCGGGTCGCTGCCCTCTCGCGGCTCCCGTTTCGGCTCTCGGCTGATGATGTGGCGGCGGTTCCGTCTGTACTTACGCCCTACTGCATCCTGCAGTATGTAAGACCGTGGTTCCGCTGCTTTAGTGACTACATTCATAAAACGCCGGGTTTTGCCGTCTGCTACTACTACCTTGGTATTGTTAGGTAGTGCAGGGAGATCTCTGGCCGTTTTGTCATAATTCGATTTAATTTTTTGACGCTGCAACTCCATCGCCGCGTAATTGTGTTTATTGTCGACCGGCTCCGTGAGCAAGGACTTATATATCGGTAACCGCGTGTTTAACCGCCTGCCAAATAGGATTTGCGCGGGTGAATCAATGTTATCACGTGGCGTGGCCCTATAATTTAATAAGCTCACATGATAATCCTGTCCGGACACTATACACTTCTTTAGCAAGTTCTTGACAGTACGTACCGCGCGTTCGGATTTTCCGTTCGATTGGGCGTACATCGGTGATGAGGTGATATGCTTAATTTCCCAGCTTGTCATAAACTGTTTGAACCCTTGGGAGGCGTACGCGGGGCCGTTATCTGTCACCAATTCCATCGGTATTCCGTGGCGACAAAATTGCTCAGTCATTGCTGTAATGACCGATTTACTATTTATATTGTGCATCTCATTAACTTCCACATAGTTCGAGAAATAATCTACTAACAACAGATAGTATTTCTTTTTGTACTCGAATATGTCGGAGCCTAGCTTGCACCATGGCACGTCAGGCACTGCGTGCGGGCGCAGCGTCTCGCGGCGCGGCGGCGGCGCGTGCAGCGCGCAGGCGGCGCAGTCGCGGACGGCGGCCTCCACCTGCTCGCCCAGCCCCGGCCAAAACATTACCTCGCGCGCGCGCCGTTTGCAACGCTCGATCCCCAGGTGGCCTTCGTGTACTTGCTGCACCATTTCCCCGCGCAGCGCCGCTGGTATGAAGACTCGATCATCTTTCAATATAAGTCCATCTGTGTACTGAAGATGTCCCCTGTACGGCCAAAAAATACGACAAGACATGTCTACCTCGTATTTGTTCTTGGGCCACCCAATGACTATGTAGTTAATTAACGACTTACATACATCGTCTTTGTTCACATGTGTCCTAATTCGACTCAATTTGTCGTCACTAAATTGTAAATGTTCTATCAAAAAGCATGTTTGTGCTTCTAAATCCCTATTTAAACGTTCATTCATTAATTCGGGTAATGCCGCACGCGACAATGTATCGGCAATGTGCATTAACTTCCCTGGTGTGTACTGAACTCTTACGTCGTACCCTTGCATGCGCAGTATCATACGCTGTAAACGAGCGGGAACCGATGATAACGGCTTTTTAAAAATTGATTCAAGCGGCTTGTGGTCTGTCTGTATGGTAACATCACTCCTGCCGAATATATATTGATTAAAACGTTCACAACCGTGTACTATTGCTAACATTTCTTTTTCTATTTGCGCGTAACGCCGCTGAGTGTCCGTTAGTGTCACAGAGGCGAACTCAACCGGCCGCCCGCCCTGCAGCAGCACAGCGCCCAGCGCTTCCGAGCTAGCGTCCACCGAAACTACCACTGGGAGCTCACTCGAGTATAGGGACAATACCGGCGCGGATGAGATTTTTGCTTTCAATATTTTTATCGCTTCCGAGTGTTGTCGGTCCCATAACCATTCGGAATCCTTTCTAAGAAGTCCTCTGAGACTAGCCACGGATTCAGAATAATTCGGAATGAACTTAGAAAGATAATTCACCATTCCCAGGAACCTCTCGAGTGACTTCCTGTCGGTTGGGTCGGGCATATCAACGATTGCCTTCACTTTAGCTTGGTCGGGTTTCATCCCCTCCGCGTCGAATACATGACCTAAATAAACAATCTGTCGCAATCCAAATTTACACTTCGCTTTATTGAACTTCATACCTATTTCGCGTGCCCGCAGCAGGAGGCGTTCGAGACGGGCGTCGTGCTCCTCTTTAGTCGCTCCCCAGACTATAACATCGTCTATGAAAGAATCAGTGCCATCCAGATCTTCCAGGTGTTGTCGCACTCTCGCATGAAAGACCTCTGGTGCACAACTGACCCCAAAGGGGAGCCTCAGAAATTGGTACCTACCGAAGGGACTGGCGAATGTGCAAAGATCAGCGCTGGCCTGGTCCAGCTGCAACATCCAGAACCCGCTGCGCGCGTCCAGCACGCTGAACCAGCTGGCGCCGCGCAGCCGCGCCGCCATCTCGCTCACCGTAGGCAGCGAGAAATGTGCACGCTTCACGGCTGTGTTAAGCACTCGCGGATCTAAACAGACCCTGATTTCCCCATTCTTTTTAGCCGCTATTACAATAGGATTCACCCATTCCGTTGGGTGTGACACCTTACTTATGACACCCATATTTTCCATCCTAATTAATTCCTCCCGCAATTTGTCCCTCATGCCCATAGGGACCCTGCGAGCAGGACAGACTACTGGCTGCACTGCCCTGTCTACTACTATCCTATGTAATCCAGGCAATTTACCTAACCCACTAAATAATTCCGCATAGCCGTCTATATTGAGCACGTCTACCCTATGAATAAGGCCTAAATGTACGCATCCATCTAATCCAAGAATATTTTGACATCGCATTTTTGCTACTGCAAAATTGATATCAAAATATTTGTCCTTAAACTTTAACGCTAGAGTACAAGCGCCCATTATTGGAACAGTGTTACCAGTATACGAATAAACTTTTTTATTATAAGGAACTAGCTCACAATTCAACTCCAATCGATCAAAATCATATTTTGAAATTATGTTCAGCATAGACCCAGTGTCTAATTTAAAAGCAAGTCGCTTACCCTTAACGTCCATATACTCAATCCACTGATTGGACCTTTCTCCGCGCCGCCCTTGCTCCTCGACTACGTCAACGTAAAAGGCGTCACTTTCCGAACTGTCCGTCAGCTCTGAGACACTCACATTATGCACAATACCGACCGGCTTACTACTACACACTCGCGCGAAGTGACCCCCGACGGTCGCATACAAAACACGTCGCTCTCACAGCCGGACACCGCTCCTCATCTCGGCAGGCCCCGTTGCCGCAGCGCGCGCACGGCGCCCGCGGCCCCTGCCGCCGCGCGCGGCCGGGCTGCTCGCGCCGCGGCGCCCCGCGCGCCCGACCCGCCGTAGCCCGGGCGGGCCATCGCGAGCCGTGTCCGCCAACCACGTCGTCCACTTGCACCTTCGACTCCTCGAATTGTTTACTCTCCTCCTTAGACATCTCGTCCGCTTCGCAGATCTGAATTGCCTTGTCCAAGGTCAAGTCATCCGCTATCAATAGCCGATCCCTGACGATATTATTGGTAATACCGCAAACTAAGCGGTCTCTTATCAATCCGTCCGTCAGTTTATCAAACTCGCACCCTTGACTCAGCAGTCTTAACGCTATTACATATTGGCTAATCGTTTCACCTTCATTTTGGTTCCGCGTAAAAAATTTAAAGCGCACCATAGTTATGTTAGTTTTTGTCCCAAAATGCAAATCAAACTTCTCTTTTATGGTTTGAAGATCTTCCGCCTTTTCAGCCGCTCCAAATTCAAAGGTGGAGTATATCTCGTAACCCTCCGGCCCAATGAGGTTCACCAGCAAGCTCGCTTGCACATCTTTTGGTTCCTTATTCACACCGGATGCTTTAATAAATACACTAAAGTGTTTCCACCACTTTTGCCACGCCGCCGCCCGCGCGCTCGGGCTTCCTTCAATTTGTAGCTCCGGCGGCGGCCGTGCATGCTCCATTGCTTGTTTTTTGTTAGATCACAACTTAAGCACTACTTCAAAACAATAACCGGTACTTTGAACTAAAAATCGTTAGTAAACTCAAGTAATTAGATCCCGACGCTGCCACCATGTAATGAAACGCAGCTTGCTAGACGAACACTGATTTATTCATATATAAATGTGGGTACACTTATATTCGACTACCTACTAATATGTTACATATACTACAAGCTGCATTACCTGGACAGAGAGAAAGACAAACGAAGAAGTTTTTAGGATGGTAGAAGAGAAAAGATGTTTGCTAGGATGTATAAGAAATAGGAGAGGCAAGATGGTGGGTCACCTGATACGGCACGATAGTTTCTTCCTAAACATCCTGGAGGGTAAAATTTAAGGCAAGAGAGGCAGAGGAAGGCCTAGAATATGTTAGCATTCTAGCCAAATAAAACATAAAGCTGATGTCGAGTCATATGAGGAAGTCAAGAGGCTGGCAATGGACAGAGAAAAGTGGCGGTTACTCCACCGACAAGAGAAAGGCTCTTAAGTAATGATGATGATGATGACATACATATAGATACTTATATACATATATAACATACATAACTCAGGAACAAATATTCGTGATAAATACACAAATAAATGCCCTGACCGGGATTTGAACCCGAGACCTCCAGCTTCGTAGGCAGAGTCACTGGGCTACCGAGGCCGTTAAATATTTTAAACTCTTTGAAATATTTTGATGGTCCAATCAAAGCGCCGGTCCAATGATAGCAACCTTCCCCTATGTCTTCTGGAGTGTATGTCCCATTGGGAGTCCAATGATAAAAGGATGAAGTAACGAGTAACATCTGTGAGAAAACAAGGCTAGTCACAAACGTCAAACTGATAACACGATAACAGATCGATGACCCTGGATAAACTACTGATCTACCGATACATACATCATAGTACAGATAGAATGAGAAAAGTCCATAGTCAAACTAAAAAAAATTGTTTTATGGAGTGCGGAGCGTAGTAATGTGATGTTTCTGTGTAATGTCAGTTTTAATAAATAAAATAAATAAAAAGCTTTTAGCTTACAAAGTTTTATTGATATTGACATTAGATTGAACTTCATCGAGCCTATGTATAAAATAATACATATGCAATCAATAGGGGTGTAGACACCAAATAAAATAACTAATATTGATGAATTTTCTCGAAAAAATATTAAAAATATTCTCAAATGGAGAAAAAAGTAAAGCAGGGGATTAAATAAAGTGTTCAAAGTTTCAAAAGGGTGTATGTGGTCCCTTTTCCGCAAAACGCACCTTCATATGAAACGATTGTCATTTACTATGACGCTCGTGGATCGTGACGTCACGATCTCCTAGCGTTTTCTCTCTCTATTATTCTGGTAGTGGCTTTCGGGCTGTCAAAGCCCTTATATCACTGCGACCATCGCTGATCTATTGTGATTTCTCTCTTTAACGAGCAATATTAAAACAGTGGTATTAGCTTCGTAATTTTTTTAAGATATCTGAATGGGATTTTCGTCAGTAGGCATATATTTTTGCCTTCTTTCTTTTGAAGTAATAATAATATTTGAGTTTACACCCATATTGAAAAAACCTGACCTCGTCTCCTTCAGGGTACAACCGGAGTAAAAATATTGGAATAGGAAGAATATTATAAAACCAATATAAGTTTACAGGCACAGTAACCCGCAGAGAAACATGACAGTGTCCCCCACCCGCCTATCGCTTTATGAAAATTGTACACTAATTTCGTTCAGAGATATTAAGATCAATCTTTTGGTTCACGGTTCAACTCCACAAAGTGTCAGAAACCCTTTGTATTTTTATTTGTGTCACCGTATTCAATTATGTACCTGTAACTATATTGCACAAATAAAAGTGTAAAACGATTAATGAAAACCGTTGCGTGCTGCATTGACAGTTCTTAAAGTTGAAATGTATAAGACATTTATTATTCAATAATAAATTATTCTAAGTGTCAACAAGAATCGCGCCACGCATAGATTACGATCGGAGCTTAGAAACGGATTCATGGAACCTCGTTTGCAAATAACATAATGTTGCGGTAATAATGTGAATGCAGTAATAGTACATTATGATACAAGTGTGCTAAGTTGGTCATTACACTCGAGTCGGTTTTTAAGCCTGAGCCGAAGGCGAAGGCTTAATGGAGACGAGAAGTGTAATGACCAATGCTCACGTGTTTCATACGACGTTTTTCAACACATTTGCGAGGAAAAAATAAAAAAATAAAAAATGAAAATGTTAAAAGATATGTAATGAAAAGGCACTAGTGCGATAATGTAATGTAAAAGTCACGGCATGGGTAATATTCTGCATTATTTTGCTAATATTTAAAAAGATATGTAATGAAAAGGCACTAGTGCGATAATGTAATGTAAAAGGCACGGCATGGGTAATATTCTGCATTATCAGTGTAAATACGCTGTAATAAGACCTACTTTACGAGCAGGTGTGTTGAAAATTATAATATTCACTACTGACTGCGTTTGCAATTAACTATTGACAGTACTAACAGGCACAGTTTCCTTAGTAATACCTACTATTACAGTCTTAAGGCGAATCGGCCGCGCGGGGCCGATTTTTGACTTTCGAGTGCTCCAAAATTAAATAAAAGTAAATACGATTGCAGTCTCAAAATTGCAGGCACTTTCTTTCTACCGATAGAATTGAATACGAGTGGTCGCAACCACTCGTTTTTCAATTTTCTATCGCTATTTCAAAATAGCATTTCATATTTTTTATCAATTTTCGACTGAAAGAGTCAAGCGCTCGAAAGGCAAAGCTCAGTCCCCTTGTAAATGGTGATTTTGGAAAATCTCATGCTCAAGCTCATGAATTAAACAGGAGCGTTTTAGCGAGGATTCTAGCGAGCAATCTAGAGGAACGACGGTAAATTTTCTTCGAGCTTTTTGCCGAGCCGAGCAATTTTATTATTGTTCCGCCGCCGGTCCCTTTCGCCCACACCTCCCGCACAGCATTTACCAGAGCGTTCACTAGAATGATTGTGAAAATATTTGTAGCGATTTTTGGCTTTATGCCTGGCTCTAGTAAGTCACAAATTTAAAACGACGTGTCGGTGTTCTGTTACATTTCAATACTCAAATCTGATTTATACTTACCTAAAAACCTAATTGTTCACTTTTTTAAATATTGAACCGTTTTGTCAATAGTAAGTGGCGTTTTTTGCAAGTTTTACGCACTACTGAATTTATGCATGCAGCATTTCGAGCTAACATTATCGAGCGAGCGAGACAAAATTTCGAAACATTCGCCTTAAGGCTCGACCTTTCAAATGTTCGTAAAAATGAGTTTTTTAGTAACCACTTTATACATTATGACGTAACAATTTAGTGTCGGAAAAAATATATCATAATCTGCAAGATATGAGAAGTAACATAGTTTTCGTAGAAATCCATTTTAACAAAAGAAAGTAGAGAAAAAAAAAATCCAAGGTGGACCCTATTATTTCACTTGTAACCAGTTTACTGCTCCATTTTTTAACAGAAAAAGATGAAATTTTATAATTTTCTTCATAAAGTAATGGACAATAACTTTATTTTCTTACTAACTTAAATTTGTTCTCGTTTTCTGAAATATTCTGAAAACACACACTTCCATCTAGCTCACGCGTATGCTCAGCGAGAGGGAGAGAAGACCATGAACGTGCGTAGCCTTAAGTTCAAACGCAGTAACTGTGTGTGGTGTGTGGTACAAAAGTAGTTACTTTACTGCGTTTATCATTAGTATGGTGAACGTATGGGTGACGTTCGCGGTAAATGGGCATGATTAGTGGCCATAGAATTAATAATGTGGCTCATAAAGAACGATACAATCTCTTGTTGATTTTAATTAACAGGACAATGTTGGTGATACAATATTTTCTGAAATGTTACTTTTGTATTTATTATTACTGATTACAATAATTTGACTTATAACTATGGTGTTATCGATAAAGTATTGTATTGTATCATCATCATATCGGCCCAAAGACGTCCACTGCTGGACATTGGCCTGCACCTAAAGAGTGTCAAAATTACCGGTCCTGCGCCACCCGCATCCAGCGAACTCAAGCGACCTGGGATGTATCATGCTTAGTAAAAAAAATTGCTGACCTTTTATCATCTCAATAGTTTCTGCACCTTTCAGTTTTATATATCATGTCTCCACTACCCATAGGTTCTCTGGTAGAGATCTCTTTATCGATTATACAGTATGTTGGTCTCCCTGTATGTTTATTTATTATTTTGTACCGGCTGTATTTATGAGAGGTGTTCAACAGAGAGTATTGTATTTTATGACGAACATTCATTACCTACTCTTATTTTAACTGACTGGTCTGATCTGGATCTCTGACACTACCGTGTTTATTTGGAGGCTGTACGAGGTTTTCACAATGATGTAATATAAATAATTTACATTCAAAACAAAGTTTTAACCGACTTCAATTCAGTACTCCGCCAAACGACATGAACATTTCCAATTTACCACATGAACGGATTTCCGAGAGCAAATGCGTTGATTTTAGACCAATAAACCAAATCGCTGTATGTGGGCCGATAATATTTGAGGTCTTCCGTCAATTCCTCGAGGATCTCAAAATTACCTTTGGCACTTCATGGTTTGCTATTTCAACGGAATTATATCAGAATCTGTGGTGGCGTACTTATATAGATTGAAGTACATCATTGAGAAGTTCCACAAGCCATTTGTGGTCTTCATCATCACTTCCACTTCACCAAATTTATGATTTCCGGGTGTAAATACACGAGTTATAATAGAAAATATCGAAATTACTACACGCGTGCCTAATATATTTGAGGAGTTTCCTCAATTCCTCATGGTTCCCATCATCCAACTGGGGCTTTGGAAACAATGGGACCAATCTGGAAGCATATACTTTCAATTAAAAAAATAATTGTACGAATCGGCTCATAAATGAGTTCTGAGGTAACAAACATTAAAAAAAAAAAAACATCCGAATCGAGAACCTCCTTCTTTTTTTTGAAGTTGGTTAAAAACAGGTAGATATGTTGTCTATACGATATTCCCTGTTTAAAAATGTCCAGACACATCTGACAGCTGAGACACGATTACGTTTCCATTGACGACGCGAAACTGAGGCAAGTTGATGCAATTGACTCAATTTTTAAAGTAAATTATAGTGTGCCATTTGTGGAGAGCTTATAATTATAACCTATCTGCCTCTTTTTAGTGTTCCGTACCAAAATTGGTCCAACGGAACACTTTATGCGATCACTCGGAGGCTGTCCGTTTGTTACAGCCAGTTTTTTTATATTAAATCATTGAGTGTTCATATCACTATAACTTACCTAAATGAATGGCATTGACAGAAGTGACGTGCTGTCACAACCAGAAACAAGTTATTTAGTCTACTAATCTTTGCAAAATTGTATTTAACACGTTATCTGGTTATCTTAATTCCCAGTGTTTATTTTTATATTTCATTTTTATTACGAAGCGTTGCTATTTATATCACTACTATTTATTTAACTTAAGCAATAGAGTCGTTATTTTGTTCTCATATCAACGTAATTTATTATTAGTTATTACCTTTGCTAACATATATTTATTTCTCCGTCGTAAATCCCTTTTATTTGTCACATTTATTAATGATTCATCATTAAAGGTGCCCATTAAATTACTTTATTTAGAACTGGAATCTCGACCAGTTTTGAAATAGGCACCATAATTCTATCTTCAGTGCCCGGGCGTAGCTTACAAAACAGCATTTTAATACGCATTTTATACACTACTTACCTACACATAAAGTGGCGATGTAACATACGATTATTGATTACATTATTACATTTTTAACTACTTATTTAGCTTCAATTAGCGATATAGAGAGATTCTTTCGTTTTTTTACAAAACTTTTAAAATAAGTATCTGTAAGTACCGATATTTATTTGTGATCTAAAATTTAATTAGATATAATAAGTCCGCGAGGTTGTAATTGTATGTAGAGGGTTACCTCCGAAATCACTCATCCGATATAAAAAATTCTTTTACCAATTTATAGAATGGACCTTCAGGAAGGACGTGCTGGGCTATATGTTATCCCGCGACTCGCCCTGTGTTCCCTGTAATACGCGGGCGAAGCCGCGCGGCCACATAGTGTTTTATAAAATCAGTGACATTTGACAGGTGAAATCATTTGTATTACTAGATGACGTTTATCAAAAATACCATTTTGTATAAATCATCATCATCCTCCTAGCGTTATGTCCCAGTTGTGTAAGATTTGGCATAGGCACTAGTTTTACGAAAGCGACTGCCATATAAAACAAAACTGTATTTATTTTAAAACCTATAGGAGTGTGGGGCTTAAATCAAGGATAGATTTTAACTCAAAAGTGTTAAAATCTATCCTTGATTTAAGCCCCACACTCCTGTATACTACTGCAGAATATCGCCAAAACAATGTCTTCACGAGCCATACAAAAGATGGTCCCTTTGCCACTTAGCTGGCGGCAGACCAAAGAGTCCTCATACTCCTCACAGACACCAATCCTCATCTACACAGCGGTCTTAATTTTCCTTTCCGTCTATTTTTAGTTGACATCCAATAGATTCAATTCCAGTGTCGCTGTCGCTCGCGCAATTATGTGATTTACTCGACGCTGCCACGGTGAATATATTAGCTAATGCAGTATCTGAACTTATCTTTTAAGACCTTACACATGCGTTCCATTTACAATCAATAATCAGTTCTACGCAAACATGAGCGGCACGCGAACTGATGTACCTACCGCCGACTACCCCGACTGACGCTGGCGATCATCACGCGTAGTATTTTATTCTATTTTATTTATTGGGGGACAAAAACAGTCATAGACTAATGACAGAAACATACAATATAAATCTTAAAGTATATGTAGCCTATATCCTAACACAATTCCCACTGAGACATGATTAAGCATTTCGTTCGAAGTGGCATTGTCGTAGATACAGTACAATAATGAATACTTACGAGTATGATATACTCGTAGCATGCAAACTAGTCTAGAACCCTTAAACTACTAGTGAGGGAGAATAAAGTTTAGTAACACAGGCCGCCGCCGCCGGGACAGCGAATCGAATAGGGACAGTTGGTTCGCGTTCTGTAGGAGGAGGCTCGGAAATTGATACATTCCAACAGCTCGTGTGCTTTGTAGTGACCTGTGCATATTATGTTGTATAGTAGGTATCATAGCGTCCTGAACGTTGCGCCTGCTTGCCAGAGTTTGAAGTTTGTACCTATCGAGAAGTTTGTTGTATGATATAATTTCGCCTTACGGAGGTGCGGTGCAGTGTGTCATATCGGACGTTTCTATTACGGATTTGTTTTACAGCTTTGAGCTGTAGAGATGATGAGACAGACTCACACAGACACGCGTCGCTATACAATAAACTTAAGTGCAAGTCGGGATATTCTGCGGTACATCAGGCCGCCTGCCGCGCATGTGTACGCGAACTAGTTTGTAACCAGTGTAAAAAGGTCTTGAGACTCTAGTTGAGTTGAGATACTGCCTTATAGTTACTGTGACGCTGCGCGGGCGCAGCAGCCGTCGGAGACGGCATTTAGCCGCTCATTTACCATTAAATAAGAATGAATTGTCGTTCATTGGTCAGCGTGTAGGTATTACTATTAAGCAAAGTTTGAAGTTTTAGTTATTTTTACTTAAGTCCGGTGGGTGTCTGAAATAATTAGAGTCTCTAATTTGTATTGTTGTGGAGCTGGAGATCACATGTTATATAGTTAGGTCAAATTTCAAAAGAATACAATACAAACATACGATATTTCGCATGTATAGTCATCTTAGATAGAGGCGCGACGTTTCCAAAAAAAATATGAATAAAACAGAAGTTCCTTCTTGCTCGTAAGAAGAAGTGTTAAGACTACTTTAGACTATCGTTTTACTGTGTTTACACAGCCTTAGTACTTTGCTAACGCGATAACGCTAGGTTTATTTGAATTGAACATGATTTATGATAAGATTCACTTGAGTATCTATAATAATTTACGAGTTTCTTAATGGACCGTAATTCTTGGATCTGTTCAAGAATCTAGATTGAGCATGTCGTTAGGTCCAGTCCATTTATTATCTAGTGATCTGGTATACTAGATCTTTATCTTGAGTATTAAATAACTCAATGTATAGATACAAAGTATCTACTCATTAGAAATGTCTCTTCAATAAGATGGCAATGTAAGAGACATTCCAAATAGTGACAGGTCCTATTTGGGGAGTACTTAATAATCGATAAATCGACGTATTTAAGTTTATGTACGCAGATAAGGTGGAGTAGTACCAATTTGCCTTCGAATACGTGCGTTATTTCACTAATTTTACCATGAACCAAAAAAGTATCCAAGTAAACAAATTTACATGTTGTATCACGATTCACGATAAGTTAAAAACTTTTTAAAATATTTGGAAGTGGGTTACTTGTAACTTGTAGTAGGTAATAGGTACCTACCTAAAGTAAATATTTTAATGTAAACAAATTTACAAAATTTACTCGTACTTCTACAAAATTGCCGACAAAGGCTTGTGCAAGTATTCCCAGTAAAATACTCGATATGGAAGTTAAAATCCATCTCCAAGATGATCTAGACTTCCTTTGTGCCGGTGACAGATGTGACATTCAGCGCACATTGCTATGTGCGATTGTGTGTATATGAGACGCCCTTTATTCTATCTATACAATATATGTATATGCACACCCACCGGAAATACACAATTAAATAGTGAACACCCACTTCGACGAAACTAGGGTAAGGTTGTTTATCACAATAGTGATGTTCTTGGACATTATGTATGCTTCATAATTAGGTTGGGAGGTTTATGATCAATTCATTTACATAATATGTGCATAATTACAGTCGGGGTAAGAAAAGCGACATTTGGTTGCAACAAGGCAATTATCAGTCCTGCCAACGTTTAATTTTAAACGAAACAGAAATATCGCATTAACGTTTGCATTTGCAATAACAGGCTAATCTCAGAGTACTCCAGAGTAGACGTCAAATAGTGTCTCTCGTAATACAATACCTATTCAGATTTAAAGGTATTTCGCTAATGTTATAGCCAGTTTCATGATCTGCGATAATTGCAGCTCTTTCATGGATATTTAAATTATTCGGCATTATCAAATTAAATACGACGCAGAGTTATTAATTTAATATTGATCGCAAATATTAAATACAAGAGAAAATATTGACACTGACAAACACTGACAATTATATAGAATATATTTGATTAGAAGTCTTACGAAGTTTTTTATTCAACTAGGTCATTAAAAAGAGATGTTTATAAACTATTTTGATCCTTTTTGTGATATCAAGTTAGTAAAATGTTATATGCACTTGTCTACTTTGCTTTCAAAAGGTATATACTGACGAAGGTTTTCGTACCCCGACTGTACATCATGCATGTCGTGGTAAAGTGCTTCAGGTTGATCTATGACCCAGGTGTTTCCAATTTAACATAGGTTAAGTTACATTTGTTTAAAACTGGCATCGAAAGTTTGATAGTTTTCTAAGGGATGATAAGTAGCTGCTGGCGCCATATTTATCGGTCCGTTAAAAATCTTGATGCAGTCGGGCGTTTTCAAGAAAAGTGGTTCAATTTCGTATGATTTTTATATCTGGATAAAAATATTTTTAAGGATGACTCACGCTACAACGGGCCGTGTCCGGCCCGGGTCGTTTTCTAAGAAAAACGATGGCGATTTTGCGCAGCCGAGCCATACCCAAGCCCGGCTGAGCCAAGGCCGGGCCATGCCGACACTGAGCTGTTTCCGTGCCTGAGCCGAGGCTCGGCCGGGCTTGGGTATGGCTCGGCCGCGTAAAACGGCGTCGTTTTTCTTAGAAAACGGCCCGGGCCGGACACGGCCCGTTCTAGCGTGAGTCATCCTTTATTCCATTCAAAATTTGAAGCCCTTTCGATTTTAATAAGAGAAAAAAATGTGTCCCGCTTTATTCATATTTTTTTTGTTTCCACCGTCAAATATGGAGCCGACAGCAGCTGTCATTCACTTCTTTTTAGGGGAACCTAGAAAGGAAAAAGCGGAACCCTTATAGCATCACTTTGTTGTCCGTCCGTCCGTCCATCTGTCAAGACCCATTTTCTCAGGAACGCGTGAAGGTATCAAGCTGAAATTCATATCAAATACTTAAATCTACTGTCCCTTAAAGCTGTGAAAAAATCAAGTTTTTAAGCCAACGCAATCAAAAGATACAGCCGTTTATGCCGCAAATTGCCGCATATTTTGGAAACTCGCAAGGGAATCAAAACCTACAGAGTACTTACTGTGAACTCAGAATCTTGAAATTTGGTACGAAGTAACGTCTTATAGCACAGATAAAGAAAAATTGCGAAAATCGTAAATGTTTCGTTACACCGTACTATAAAAATATTTTTAATAAATAAAAGGTTTGTACGGAACCCTCGGTGCACGAGTCCGAGTCGCACTTGGCCGGGTTTTTAAACTTTGCTGTTACCTTACCGTACCTGTATTATATTTGGAATTCTGATGGCAATTTTAAATTATTTGATATTATCATTTCCTTTACGGTGAACGAAATACCGTGGTGTTTACTCCATTGGGATTTTGGCACTTAAGTCACTTAACCCCCTTTTCGCGGTATTTTTGTCATCAGTAATATTACCTAGCGTTTCGGTGGGAAGATCAACAGTCGCCACCTTGTCGCCACTGTGCTAAATGAAACCGATTTGTGTAATACTGACTTTTTCTTTGTTTCTGTTGTTGTTGAATTTTTTACCGAATACCAAGAATACGATTATTCTAATCTCAAGATGAACCAAAATCAACATAATCGTTATAAAAGATATCCAAGTTTGGATTATTTCCAATATTTACCCCGAATCCATTTGCGTTGGCTCCCCGCCCAGCGGTTGTCGCTTCAAGAATATCAGTTTTGTTTTGACAGTTGGGTTTAAGTGACTTTTAAAGTCACGGCTGAAACAATCTAGGTTGCCTATTTTTATTACTGTATCATAATTACTAGTCCTTAGCATATTTCCGAATCCTTTATAGAAAGTGTATTGTATTATAAAATGCTATGTTCTATTTATATGTTGACAACTCGAGCGTCACCTATTAACGAGATTCTCAATTAATCTAATGCGCTATAATAATATCTCTAGATTGTCATTGAGATGTGTAATGACGATATATCATTTTAATCTTAGTTTATTGCAGTCAGATGCTCGCTTCCTGGTCTGGGATAACGAAAAATTTGTTGGCAAGCCGGTGTAAACAGGCAGTCGATACGAAAGTTTCATTATTGGTGATTTCTTTGGCGTTTATACCTCATTTACCGCCGACATAGTTAGATACAAATGGGTTTCTTGGTAATGCGATCTTTGAAAGACTTTCAATTGTTACTTTCTTCGTCGAAATTTATTATTGAATTGAATTAAATAAACTAGCAATTTACTCAGCTGTACTTGTATATATAAAATATATATCTAGAATGTTACTTGATTTTTTTTTACTATAACTTTATTACCTAATACTACTATGAAATTCCTTCTCAAAGCAATTGTGGTTTTAAAAAAAGAGTTGTTACCTAAATTACATTGACCAACTTCTTCATATCACCTTATCGCGCGTTATGCTCCTAGTGTAATGTCAAATGCAGATGTCTCGGATTAGATATCGGTCATGTGGACGTTTTGCGTATCAGGTGATCAGTCGTATTTTTATCAAACACTTGTTATCCGTAACCAGAGGCGGAGTGTATCGAGACTTTCGTATTTAATAAAGCTTGCATTTTCCTAGGTAATTAAAGTTCTGTTATGACTATAAACTTTAATTACATATTATTTAATGACAGTTAAAGCCGCATTTCTTAAGCTTTCTCTTGGGGGCGTTAATCTTTTGTTGGATTTTGATGTAGGCTAGAATTCTGAAATTGTGACGATTGTTGTCAAAATATTGATGTTTGGCATTTGTTTGCAGGGCGTTGTCGAGGCACGTGGGGCTGACTCCGCGGCGGCCGGACAGCGACGCGCGTATCTCCACTACACCGCCCGTCTGCGCTCGCGTCGCACGTCGCTACCCACGCTTCCCGTGCTTCCTGCTCGTGTTCACGAACCGTCCAAGTGTCAGTGAAACCAAACTCACCCACAAACCTTACCCCCAGTGAAAACCTCAGTGTTGTTCCTGTGAAGTGCTCGGTAGCCGAGTGAATGCGCGTCTGTTTCGATACCCTCTGCTTTGGATCGTCACAGCGAGTAGCTGCTGACGATGAGCCGAGGGCTGTAGTGCATACTGGTGGAGGAGCTCTTACCGTGGCTCCCACAGTAAACGGCGATAGGCGCGCGTTAAACGAGACTTATAGAGACATCGAACTAAACGGAATAATGGGGACTCCAAGCATGAATTCCGATTCAGAGAATTGTGTCGCTAATGCGACTGTGACAACCGATATGCAGCCTTTAGTGGAGAGGATTAGGGAGCTGGAAGCGTTGCTCAAGCAGCGCGACCAGGAGATGCTTGAGTTGCGTTCTCAGCTGGACAAGCTGCAGAGCGTGTTCCCGTACCAGCAATACGCTCGCGGCTCCCGGGCCCCTAGGAAACAGAGGGCCCAGGGTATCTCCGCCGAGCCCCAGACCAGCTCCTCGCTTCAGGACCTGGCCCACCAGACCTTCCCCGTCTATGACAAGAACGAACCGTGAGTACAACTCTTATCAAATTCCGATAGAGTATTTCGTAACGCGTTGATGCAAACTATGCGTGAAATTATTGTGCAGTTTTGTGCTTGTAGGAGACTATTTTGATCTAATACAGACAATGCGTTGAGTGCTTGATAAATGCACCGAGGATACGCTGCGGGTGCACGTTATTTATAGATATTAGAATAGGATGAATCATAATTCATAGTCAGTTAATATTGTTAAGTCTCTGAGGCAAACAATGCTGAGCAGTTTATTATGATATCTGCTGTTAAACGTTCTTGACGGATAATGTACAAAAATAGTTAACAATGCTACATAAAATATTTTTCCAGTAATATTTCCTCGTAACATGTAAATAATGAGTCAAATTTACGTCCCACAGAAATGTCTTGTTTACCGAGAATGATTATCATAATTTGTGGGAGATCATACTTTGTGTACGGTACGGACTGAAAAACGTGACGGAATGTAAAAATTATGTATGAAGTCCAATTCGCACTCTTTTCAGAGGCCTAAACTTTGTTTGTTCATTAAATTCAGACCCTGTTATCCACGATCATCATCCAACGAAGACATGATACAAGTCAACGGACGTAAAAAGATCTCTGAATGTCATATAAAATGTATTGTAGGTACGCTTATCAAACTCAGGAACCCGGTATTAAAGTATAAATAAACAATTGATGAATTGAAAGTGCCATATTGACTGCGAAACTGTTTCTTATGTTATAAGCGCACTTTATCAAAATTTCATTAGGAATTTAGAGTAATAAATACTATTTTATGGTGACGTTAAAAACGCTTGTTTAATTAAAAGCCTTATTTGTCGCGCAATCCTCAAGATTATTGTTCAAAGGCAGTAATAATTCGCCCATGTAAAGGGGTAATTAAATAGTCAACTAAAAATGAGCCTTGATCCGTTATTACCCCCAAAACTGCCCCCTTAATAAGGTTTTACTCTTTTTTGATATCTTTATCTACACAATTAGACCAATTCCTATATCTATACAAATAAGTTTATTTGACTTTTCCACACGTTATAAAAACAAACAAGGTTGGAACCTTCCATTAAGATTTAAGCATTATAGTATGTTTGTATCGGAAGATGCCGCTCATCCATCACTCAGAGGTGGTAACAAATCTATGCCGAATACAAGCATCCAACGTCAAACGGTCGTGTAGAAAACTGCCTGTGGCAGACTTACACCGCGTAAGAGTTCCGTTGGGCCTAATTTGACAGGAAATAAGAAAAAAAATACTTGTTCCCAAAAGTTCTGAATAAGTAGTAAACTAACAAACAAGACGTAAACATCAAACCCCCATATAAATAAACAAGACAGTTTAGAAGGCCATATAAAAGCCAAAACATTAACCAAACTTAAATAGTACTTACGAGCGGTCTCATTGATAAAATTAGTATTCCAAGCGTCATAGTACTTAACGCCCGATCACCTTAAACAAGTCGTAATAGCGTGGATGATCCTGAATTACAACTGAGTTTAGTTTTTGTGTATGCAATGCTGCGCTATGCGGGAAGGCTAATTTGGTTATTTTGCCTGCATCCTTCGATCACATGATAGCTTGCTATTTCTAGGCCACTTCAACCAAAACTAACAGGTTATCGGTGGATCTGACGTTCAATTGTTTAGTGTTGATGTTTTCGATTTCAATCGATGGAAGTCGATAAATATGTAGGTAGAGTTTTGGTAGGCCTTGCAACTGAGAAAATATATTTAAGAACGATTGTGGATCCCTAACAACTATCAAATCTGAAGTATGATTATCAGTTTTGATTTCCAAATCATTCAAAGAACAAAAAGCTCTCGATATTCATTAATTTTACATATAATAAAAAATCAAGACATTTTGTGCATCCTTTAAGAACATTACGAAACACACAGACATAATACGAGATTGAAGACAGTATTGTGAAAGATCTTCATTGGTAAGGACAGCCAAAGAAACCTGTTTAAGTGTTTAATTCAATGGGATTACGAAAACTTACTTGTTTCATTTGTTTGAAACGACAAGTCGCAGTTCACTTATTTTAATAATAACCATGAAATTAGAAACTGAACAGATGATATTATTTGCAAGTACAATCAGATCACATGATTATCGGTATTCATTATCGCGATAAAATTCTTTTGTATCAAGCGTGTCTGTAAATGTTATGTAATAAGTCATTTATTTATAACATTATAAATATTACATTTAATCGTTTGTTTAGATTATGTTTGGGTTAAGCACTTTTCTACATGCGTACAGCTTCCATGTCCCATTGGGGTATGTGCCTACCCCATCCCTATAAACTGAGACGTAAGTACTACGATTCTTAAATATTTCTTTGACTTTAACCACGTCCATACATCTCATACAGGATCGTCCTTTTTCCTAGACCCTGAATTATTACGATACTATGCCTTTTTACAATAAAGCTGATTGTACGTGTTGATGTAGTGGCTAAACAACAGTAGTACAAGGAAACTAAGATAACCTTTCTGATCTCCTTTGTAGGCTCCAAATGTAAAGTTGCGTAACCTCTAGGAAGCTTACTTATCTCTTCGTCACGTCAAAACATTTAAATTTATTGTCATAAACTTGAACTTGGAAATGATAAAGTTACTGTCGTCTTTAAATCATTGTTTACTTTATGAGGCACTAGCGTTTGTCCGTGACTCTGAAGCGTAGAACTTCAATCGTACTTACATGCGAATCTGCAAGGGAAGGACATCTGAGAAAAATATCCAAATATCTAAATTAGTTCTACAGTTTCAGCATGAACAGAGAGATAGACCGATTAAATCGAAGCGAAGATGAGATACGAATTTCAAATATTTTGATTACTGTACGTGTTTGCTCCGCCTCAGTGAAAACGTAGCCTTACTATCATAAATATTTAAACATATTATACGAATGTAACGATGGTAGTATGGATAGTGGTCAGCGTCATTTAATTTCGTTAAATGTCGTTGATGCAGTGCCAACATAGACTGTGCATATGTATAGTTACTATGAATTTGTCAAGTATACATGCTCGTAATTAATTGCATTTAATCATAGCGTTTTAAATGCTATGCAAATTATTATTTGTATAACCAGACTTTATCTACATTAGTTATATGTAGATTTGCATCGAAAGCAATTATGATAATACATATCATAAACTTGAAGGGTTTCGCTATCTAGGTCTCAAATGATATATTTATTTTAAAGTTCATAATGGTTTGGCAATGGCAATACGTCTAGTTTGTATCAAATGGATGTTTTTTAACGCAATCACTTATTCAATTGAAAGATTTAATAAATAATCATTGATATAACTAACTGTATTCCTAAAGTTACTTGTGTGAATGAAATGTAGGAAAATCTTTATTGATTCAAGTGGTTCGAAAATCCATGACAATAACTCATGGATCACAAGTGTGTGTGACATCGTGGTGTAAAGAGTCCCAGAGTAGCCAAGTTTACGGAAAAAAATGCTTCGAATGATGTGCAAAAACAATGGCTAAGTCCGAGCCTAAGTCAGAAGCGTGAGTTAAATTTGGTTCGTCATTCATTTGTCATCATTACCATCCATTTCGTTTATTCAACAGGAATATATGCTAATTTAGGAACTGGTGGAAAGTATACGATTATGAATAAAGCCAGTGTCCTTGGTCGTATCTCTGATACAAGCCTCTTTCGAAATATCTTATCTAATCAGATAATGTGATAGTACTCGAAATAATTTAATCCATTTACGATTTGTTCAATCATTATATTTAACTTTGCGTTGTGATTTAAACGTCTTGCGTTTCATATCTCTTAGAGGAGTTTATAAATTTATAATGATACCGAAATGCCCATTCGACAAAATAAGAATAGCGTTTATTTATTTTAATGTTAAGCGTTGGTTTTTAATGAATCCATATTTCAGTTCGTTGAAATCGGGCCTGACTCATTTAAAAGTAAATAATATTGCGGAAATCGCCCAAAATATTCTCATAATCACAAATAATAGACTTTAAGGTATTTTATATGCATACTGTTTTATGACCCGTTCACGTTAAGAAGCTTTAATTTCGTGATATTAAACTGACCTTTGACCTGAACCTTTTACGGATAAGCAGCCGAAGGAGATAAATTTATCACTTACTCGTAAGTTTGATACTCCCTCGATTTTAATAAGTTGCGTGGCAACGACCAATAAATGCGACATTATCGCGTTGCTTCGATTTCAGATCAACAGTCGAATACTATAATTTCCTGACGTGAGATATTGCGAACACTTTAAATTTAATTGAAAACTGGGTGGAAATTCAAGTGTGGACGCAACGCCCTAAAGTAATATTCAGAGAACTCACGTTCGGAAATTGACCTTTACACTGAACAGGTATAGATTATTAAGGTCCGGTATTCATTCGTACTCAATTAAAATATACGTTTGCGGTTTAATATGTCATCGTTCCCGCGATCGCATACGCATAATAACTGGGTCAAGCAGGCGGTAGACCTTGTTTTGTGGAATAAGGTATGGGTGTAGGTTTTACTGCAGATTTGCTACATCATTTTTCTTTATTTCCAAACGCGACTCTCAAGATGGTATAAAACAAAATCTGTGTCAAGATATTCAAGAGTGTATCGCGAGTGTGTTTTATTGTTCGTGTTGAGAAAGGACACCAGGATTGCCGTTAATTGAACCGTAAGGATATCTGCAGCATAACACTTTATTGCGCTTTTATTGTTGCTAATTGTGTTTAATATCATTATGATAATTAGCTGACCTGCTTGTGATAGGCGGTAATTGCCGGTCGGCAGTTTTGCATTGACAAATTGGGTTAATTCTTGATTTAATGATCCTGTTCTACTTGTTATTTACAAGATCTCATTCAGAATCCCCTCGGTGGTATTTGTAACATATGTTTATATTGTTAGACATATAAACATATGTTACAAATGTGTTTATATTGTATGTAAACCGTACTATTATATTGTATGTAAGCGTACCTACCTATTAGTTAAGCTCTGTTTGACGTCTATAGAAGTCCAAATCAAAGTTTTATTTTTTAATTTAGGTGATTTTTTACCTTTATGACAGGTAAAACGGTATATTTTTAACGGAAAAATACTAACCTCATCAGAGCATTTCCAAAACAGTTTGTATCAATTAAGTGTGCCAATTAAGGCATGCTTTTAATTTTCCTCTATTGTTACAGTCATTTTATATGCACTTTATTAAGTCTGTGCTATTTTTGATAATTAAGGTTTTGATATGTGCGTAGGTAGGTATACTGGCTTAATTCTATAGATTCTCATAACATTGTTCCTATTAGAAATGTAAAACAAAAGTAGTATCAAAACAGGAAAATTTTAAATACTTGCCTTAATTGACACATTTAATTGGTATAAACTATTTTAGAAATGCTCATCAAAAAATGATGCTGCGAATAGCAGTTGCAGGCTCGCCACCGTAAATCAGAATAAGGATAAATTCTGCGGGTATTCAGGATGTTCAGAGTAAAACCTGAGCTATTTTTAAAATACATCAGAAAGCGGGTGAGCGCACACCAGTCCATATATTAGCCGGGTTCAACGCGAACCAGTAGCGACTGCGTCGAAGAAATCATAACCAGTTGGGGATGCCTTCAGGCCGAGATGGCTCGCAATTTATTTAATGTAGTCTGGAAAGCTACTGTGCACCGTTTTTGCCTAAAAGCATCTCATTATCTTGTCTTGCGTTGCTGTTTGGCCTTGTGAAACAATGGAATAAATTGAATCAGTCGTAAACCTTTCTTAATAAAGTACTAGTTTTTTCATGTTCAAGTCATTTCATAACCGTCATGTTATCAAGCCAGAATATAATATCCGCTTACACGATACGCTGTCAACCGTTACTTTCTTATTCTGGATGCAAATTAACAGAATTATTTATTTCTATCAAATAAAGCACATATAATATACCTTTAATAATAACTCGATTGCTCAAAAGTTAGTAATATAAGTAAAGGGCGGACTATCTATATACTCAGTGACAGTCAAGCGGCCCTTAAAGCGCTTACGGCGCCGAAAGTGGATTCTAGACTAATTTATAATGGCGTCCAAGCACTAAACAGACTTGGAATGCACAATAAGGTGCAACTAGTTTGGATACCAGGGCACAAGGGCTTCATCTGCAACGAAAGAGCAGATGAGCTTGCAAGAGGGGGCTCTACAAATCACTTTGTAGGTCCAGAACCATTTGTGGGACTCTCGCAGGGGACCATAATATCGGCCTTTAAAGCCTACGCCAAAACCGAACACCAACACGAGTGGAGGAATGAGGCTGGCTTAAGGCACTCTAATCTCTTCATAGAAGGAGTGGACTCGGGCTGGACCAGAAAACTCTGGAAATCCAGTAGGAAGCAACTCAGAATTATATCTGGGGTGTTCACAGGTCACTTCGGGGTCAAGGATCTCTTGGCTAAGATGGGACTATCTGATAGTTTAGATTGTAGAATGTGTGGCGAGGAGGATGAGACTATGGAACACTTATTGTGTGAATGTCATGCCCTTGCCAGACAAAGAATGAACTACTTTGGTAACGGTTACCCGCAACCAAAGGAATTCAAGGTGCTCCCGGCGAACTGCATCATCCGCTTTGTGGAAATTATGGAGCAAGCCTGGGAGCAGGTATAAAGGAGAGGGCAAATGCACAAAAGATCCCACTGGGTCGAAGTGCATCCGAAAGGGCCCTCACCTAGATAAGATAAGATAAGATAATATAAGTTAACATTTGTACCTACTTTAATCTTACATATCATGTTTATATTATACCCTGTTTTGTGTACAATAAAGTGCTTACATACAGACATACATAATGTAGTCTAAATCAGGTTAAATTTAACTATCAACAACAAAAACGGAGGGAAAAAAGCTTATATTCGTTACAATACAATACAAACACATAATAGTACATTACTTACCTAGGGCGGTAAAACAAAGAATAAGGCAAGGGCGATAAATATGCGATCTGAGGCTTTCTTTATTACCGCCCGTGGTGAGTACACAATTTTACGTCTCTCCCTGGCTAGGAAGTGGGATTTTCCGCACGAGTAGTGTGCGGTAATTGCTACTTTATGGCCAGGTGTGACGTAAACATAGTACAAGCTTTGCTTAGTTTGGGACTAGGTTGATTCGTGTAAGATTGTCCGCAAATATTTATTTTTATTATTTATTATTATTATTAATACAATACTCTTTATTGCACACCTCAAAACATGACCGTCGTTAGTACCGTGTTTGTGAAAACATCGTCCTCGCTTCTATATGTAGTTCTAATATAGGTGGGACGATTCATGGAAATAATCTGCTGGATCGAACGTATTATCAAACCACTCGTGAATCGCATGATCGAGAATCGCTATATTACATTGCTAATTGTCCCTATATGGAACTAAATTACTTTGAGGTAACTTATTGAAATCGTTACTTCACACATGATATGTTCGGTATGTTACAAATTGCGTCTAGAGGGCGATAAGGCGATAACTACATGGACTACCAATTATGCCAGATAGGTTCAAATGTACGAGTACATATCTAATAAGTTGCGTGGTTCTGAATATGGTGATTGTAGAAAACGCATGCGTTACGTGTGTATTCACGACTTTCTAGCCCTTTAAGGCACAGTCCCTGGTGAAGTGAAGGGCATAAGATTGGTAAGCACACGCGGTGTGTTTGGATAACACGAAATTATTTGCTTTGCTCTTTCGAACTTGCGTCATCCCACGCAAATGTGTACACGGGCATTATGCGAATTTTCGGGTCTTATTTTTAACCAAGCAGTGAAGATAATCTCTGTAAAAAAGAAACAGTCAAGATAATAACTTGTATAAGTAATCTCCTGCTGCTAACCTGCCTCGTGCGTTTAGAACAGATGATGAAATTGTAGAGGTATTCATCCGAATCTTGAGGATCGGCGAAGTATTTTATTTTATAGTTGGGTTTCAGAGCCATCAGATAACCCGTGAAGTAATTTGCCTACTCGTGTCTAATTTAATAGAAACTTCATATTAAAAGCGCAACCAACATTCTTAAAGCAGTTTGTTTAGTACGCATCATCCATTCCTAGATCAAATCTTTGCATATCTCGTTTATCTGCTCGATCAACTCTAAAATGGTACGTTTAATGTGCCTCGGGAACCAGTTGTCCATTAATTTTGTCCTTAAGAGAGACAAGTTTGCGTTTAATTAATTAAAGGAATCTAAGTAATTCATTACTACATCGCAAAGGCAACGGAATTCTTGGCTTCGACATACGTGCTAACAAGATTCTTGTAGCTTAAAACTACGCTGTGTGGTTAAGTGTAATTTAATGCTTGAAACCTACAAAAACTAATTTTTTTGCTTATTATAAGATGAAGGGTTTTCCCAGAGGGAACAGACCTTGCCTTGGGCGAGCAGTGGAACACAACGGCCGTCATATAAAATTTCATACTGTTTAACCAAAAGATACTTAGATAATTAAATAATATAAAATTATTTAATTGCATATAACTAAGTATCGTGTGTTTTTAGCCAAAGTACCCGTCAGAAACAAAATAGTTTTAAGAATGATTTAGGAAGATGTCTAGACGGCCAGCCGGCTGAACCGTAGCGTAAAAGCCAAAAAAGGGTAAGAAAACGAGAATAAATAACAAATGCGCCGTGTCGCCAGCGCATGTTTCCCTATACCGTGAGTCGATCGGTTTAGAGCAAAAATGGCGCATAATAAGTAGTTCCAGTAGTGCGGAAGGAGCGAACTAGCGACTTCCGTCGACGAAAGTGACCTCGCGCAGTCCTGCTTGCCGCTGAGTTTTCTTTAGATCATATTAGATTAGAAGTGTTTTAACTCGTAGCAGGCTTACGCAGAGATTTAGATGCTCATTTTTTTTCCTGTTCCCGACTTTTAAGGATGTTTTGATACTGGCTAAAATATTATATTACTGCGATATATGGAGAAAAAACATCAGTGTTGTTAAATCAGTTAGGCACTGATAACGCTGATTGAATATTGAGTGTCTAGGTTTAAAGATAGAGATATTGTTGACAATGTACCGCGCCTACATAATACTGGTATTCATAGGAAAATAGGCACTCCGGTAGAATAGTACCTACGTTTTTAATTTAAATTTCGATGAAAGATTCATCGTACTTGGTTTCATGATTTTGGGACTCTATGGGAAAACAATCGTTCAACTGTCAGAAACTCAATGCCAATTTTATTTTCTTCCAATTTCAAAACAGACATTTTCTATGATAACGATGAACGAAAGGAACATTATCTGTACTTTTATGTCTCTGTCATTCTAGTGTCATCCTACCTACTGTCAAAAAATATTTTCTGGATGAGTTTAACGGAGAATAGTGTATAGTTTTTTTAAAAGGCGCCCGGTTGTCTGTCGAATCGTCGCGCGTCGCTTAAATTACGAAGTGGTTTAATCACGGTTTTAAATGTCATAACATTGATAAAAGAGACAAATCGATTCGTATAAACTACTCCGTTTTTGCAATGAATTCTGACAACTTCATAATATGCGTTAATAGCATTCAAAGGCGATACTTTTCATTTTGTATTACTTTTGCAGTTGCATTTCCGATTGCCACAGCAATATTATCTTTAAGTCAAGCTGAGAAGGACTCTCATAGATTTTTGAGTATCAAAATTAACTTGTAGAATTCCGGATAATTACAGACCACCAAAAAAGCGTAGCCGTGGGACGATTATCTTATCATACAGCCATAAATAAAAGTAATTTACTCTGAAAAAGAAATATGGACCAAAAATTACTCTTCAAGAGTGGAGTCTGCGATGTGAAATCCGTGATTGAATTATTCTCGTATTCTACTTAATATATAATTAATGTAATTATGTAATCAGTTCAGCATTTACTGCATTTTTTTAGTTCATTACCTTCTGCGTCCATTATTATATAGATTATTTTCTGCGGCTGACTTTTTATAAAATTGTCTTTGTAATTTGAATCTTCTACCTTGGACGGTAGAGTTGCTTTTTGAATGGACAACTGTGATGCAATTCGGCAAACTCAAATAATCTCAAGTAAGTATAGATATACATGTAATTTATTCTATTCGATTAGTCGAAGTGTCCATTCGAGGTCATCATTTAATTTAGGCGTTTTTCATTTTCACTTGCATACGTGATTACTGATTAATATTTCCTCTCTCCATGTTTGTTTTTTTTTATTATTATTGAGAAACAAACAGTCTTAAAAAATACATAAGTAACTTAGTTATGGCTATGTGAGTAATGCTATAACAGACCTATATAGTTTCATACATTTTTACAAAGTTACAAGTTAAATAAAAAATTGGAAAATATGTTTAAATTAAGACCAAATGCCATAAATATGTATATGTATATATGTGCTGTAAATACACTTATGGCAGTTAAGTATATTTACAACTTTCACCATTATACAATGCAAAAAAAGAAAGAAAAAGTTTATGAAAAGGTTATGTTAACTGCGCTTTAACATTATTAGATTAAAGAAAAAACTAATCTTTTAAATATACAATATGGGTTGCCAAACAAATCTGCGTATGTATGTCCGTCCATGTATGTCAACAGATAATCAATCTAATCAGATCAGTCACACTCGAACTTCCATCGGCGTTCATTAGTCACTATGGTTTAAAACGATTTCAAATTAACAAATAATTACAAAGCCCGTTACAATTTGAACTTTTATTTTTATAGTATAAGGTCGACATTAAAATGAATTATTTAGTTACAAATGCTCTCAAATAATTTCGACTGTACCTGTCAGTGTTCAACGTGACGCGTCACAGCTGACTGAAGTAGGTCACTGCATCAGGGCCGCATTTAAAATGAGACGAGATGACCCTCAGGGTGTGAGGGTGAACATTCACTGGAGATGTGCAAATATGTGTTCTCATACTCGACACCTCGCATGCTTGACAGCTAGGTGTCAAATATATGAAAATGATTGGTCAAGCGCCTCAGTGTTGCCAGTTTAGACTGAAAATAACTACTTCTATACTTTTAGCTTCATGAAGGTTATTGTAGCTCGTACGAGTACACCCTTATGATACTCACTGCCACTTATACTATTATAATCTCGTACAAAGACTTTTTTAGAGGGAGACTGTTCTTATTTCAGACCGTTTGAATGCGGACCTGTCCTATGCTATTCATTGTATCTATCGTTTTACAACAGTGGTTATGGTTACGTTTTCCCATGAAAATAAACGTTTCAATGTAATTAATGAGCCTTTATCATAGCTGTCATACTTGCCTCCAATTCCACGTTACGTTATAACGGCTCTATTCGAGAGTGGACGTTGATGGTGCACGAAAGTCTTGCTGAGTTTTTCAATAAACTTAGATAACCTCTGTTAACTACATAAATAATTAAAAATTAGGGGACAATCTTAGAATAAAACCGGCCAAGTGCGAGTCGGACTCGCGCACGAAGGGTTCCGTACCATTATCTATAAAAAACTATTTTATTCTGTGTTTTTAGTATTTGTTGTTATAGCGGCAACAGAAATACATCATCTGTGAAAATTTCAGCTGGAACTATCACGGTACCAGTGAGATACAGCCTGGTGACAGACAGACGGACGGACGGACGGACAGCGGAGTCTTAGTAATAGGGTCCCGTTTTACTCTTTGAGTGAACCCTAAAAATCTAAATAGCCCCACAGTAAGCTCAATGGGTACTAGACTGCGATATATTTTTAATAAATAGATATAAATGGGTCAATCAACTATTTCTTGTTGTTATTCTGTCCCGTTAGCCAGGAGACAATTTGACAGAGTTTCTTAGAAAAAATGTTACAATGTGGACTTTAAACTTGCTTAAAAGATGGGCTATACAAAAAGGGGTTGAGCTCGATAAGAAAACCCCACATTTGGTGAAATTGAACCCTTAAAATCGCAGTTTTAAAAAGTTACCCAGGGGACGTAACCATGGCAACTAGTGACAGAAAATAGTTGATCCACCCAAATACTTAGAATACACAAAAAATATCTAAAAACAAATATTTGTGCTCAATTGCTCAATCACACAAATGTTTGCCCTTACCGGGATTCGAACCTTCAGCTTCGTAGGCAGCCACTAGGCTGACCTTTTTTTTTTTTTGGTTAGGGGGAAAATGCGTTACGCATACCACCCGGGTGCAGGGGGTGACCCGAGTGGTTATATATGTGGGACTTCCGTATGGGCTAATGAGACCCACGGTGTACCCACTAAAAACCCCCCCACTTGCCACCTCGCCGCCTTGTGGCGAGGTCACGGGAACGCTTGCGCACACATCCGCGACCCCGCCGGCGGCAGTTCCTTCGCGGATGCCCGGGGGCCAGATGTTTTGGCGCGCCTGCCTCTTCGATCTCCACCTGTTCAGTAGCGGACCCTCCTGAGTCCGCTACGAGGAGATCATGGGTGCGGAAAATCCAGCACCCGGTGGCGGATCAGGCCTGTGGTTCCGCCACTGACCACGACTCGGCCGCAGAGGATAGGGAGGGAAAGCGGCGCACCGTAATACCGGCATTCCTCTTCCTCTGCGGTCCCACCAATGCCGCTTCAGCGGAACGGCCCCGCCAAGTTCGCAAGCCTACTAATACTAGCTTACATACCAAAGAACTTCAGGAAGTACCTACCCTAGAGGTTTTGATGATCAAGGTGAGTGAGACAGTGACGAAATCGGCGTTTTTTAGATATCAATAGAATCTAAAGTATGAAAGCTATGCAATTGAAACTTTGTATGTTTAATAAGTTCACTATTGACATCATATCCCGAGAATTTTGTTTATCTGGTACAATCCAAACACAATTTATAAGGGTTCAAAAAAACGACGAAGCGCTTCGAGAAAAGATAGGTAGTGCCTGCCCTTGCACTTCGCTTGGCTCTTCTTGGCGGGGGCACGATCAGATATGCGAAGTCGTAATAGACGGACTCGACTGTAGTTACCTAACAACCCTTTAGAAATACTTAATACTTTCTCTACTTCATGTAAGATCGTTATTGGCAGTTGTTTTGTAGATATTAAGCCTTCTTAAAAATAGCTATACCTACGGGTACTTTTTTAAGTATGTACCTAACCATTGTCTACGTAACAGTACTTGAATGCAATATTCATGTGTTAATTCCGGCATCTTATTAATCCACTTGCCCTTTATAAAACCCTTTATCAAAGTCACAAAGCCATTAAGGGCCCAAACGCCTCGAGGCAAACATTTAAAGTGACAATTTGTCAAACATTTCCACTTCGCGCCCTTGTAATGTAATGTTTCTATCGTGCTCTGATATATTGTGTGCTGACTGTACATAAATCTATTTTAATCTGATTACTGGACACGGCCTGTTAGGCCAGTCGAGCTGCCTGTCAACTGGATTGCTAACTTGACACCGCTGCGTTGCACTTATAGGTAGAAACAGATATACTAAGATATAGAAGTGTTGTATCGATTGCGTAAGTAGTAAGTACGCCTTGGGTGTGAAATAAAGCGTTCTATTGACGTGTTCATTCATCGATTTGATAATGTGTGACACTCGCCCTGTCTGGAAGTAGATCTTAAGGGGATGCCTCGATGCGAGTAAACCACACCCCCGTAAAAGAGACACTTATGTAGAACGAGATGCAACACCCCTCGGGAATGGCCAAATTTCGATAATTACCTAACTTTATGAAATTATTCATTTCTTTAAGTGAGATTTTAGATGCGATAAAATACCATCATTTAAACTTGTTTATGTTGATTAACAATGTATAGTTTGAGTAGGCTGAGGTAAAAAAGGAAAATAAACCCATATTTGTTTTTTTCTAGAAAGTTATAAGCAATCATGTTTCGTTTAAATCAGATAAACAATCATCTAGTCAGGAATCATATAACAAATCAGTCTTCCTTGTTTACTAATTTGGTTAGAATAGCGTTTCAAAGGATGCGCTATTTTCCAATGCACACCCTTAAGAGAATGCTAAGTGAGCCCGATCCGTACAAGTAAGGGCAAATTCGAGGTTCAGCTCAAAATGCAACCCCAGGTCCGTTTAATTTAGAAATAATGGGCGATACGTTTACCACCCTCTTAACGCCTCTTTATATGATAGATATCTTTATGTCATAAGTGGTTGAATAGCTGAGTTTGAAGCGCAATATTTTACGTTTAAAGGGAAGGAAAAGATATTTTAATAAGCGTAGGTAAGTACCTATATTTCTGTCCTCAGAATAATAATGGACTTAGACTTAGGTCAACTAGTTTTAGATTTTATTGATATCTAAAAAAACGCCAATTTCGTCACTGACTCACTCACGTTGATCACCAAAACCTGTAGGGTACTTCCTGAAGTCCTAGAAAGCTGAAAGTTGGCATGTAAGCTAGTATTAGTACACAATCAGCAAAAAAAAACAATAAATTGGAACTTTTACCCCCCAACCCCTTAAACTAGGGGATGCAATTTTGTATGAGACTTCCGCAAATTTTGATGCTAGAGGTCTGTAAATTGAAATAGGGACTCCTTATCTCCACTTATAATAAATCTCTAAATTAAAAAAAGAATCAGCCAGTTTGAAACTAAGCTTTCTGTGGTACGAATGTTCTCAGCATCCCATGGACGGAAAAATATGAAACATTTTATATAGGTACATTATTATTCCAGCTGCAACTTAGGATAGTTTTTATCCGACTGCGACAATTAATTTATTTTCCGTAATATACGACTTCATTTAATTTTTCATTTATTATTCTTAAAGTATATCGCCGCCACATCTGTCAGCTAAAAGAAACGTCAAAATCACAGACTAATAAGAAATACTACGGACAAAATGGCGGAATTTCTTTGCCTTTCTTTCGCCTATTAATAATTTTAATCCCGTCTACGATATACATTGACGAGACACATAGGTACCAAAAGCAAATATAAAATTAATCGATTTTGATATGCGAACTTATATGCGCAAATGTCGAATTAAGGCGTAATTTCTACAAATGTAACAACAAATTCCAACAATATAAACTTGTTTTTTTTGAATGGCACGCGAGCGCGCTCTTTGCTTATTCAGCCAAACAACGAAAACCGAAACTCGAAGTTCGTATATCTGCATTCCTGTCATTTGTTAGTGCGATAGAGATAGAGATACCCGAATATTTTCGAATTCCGAAGTTCGTGGTTTAAAAGAAAATACGGATGTCGGATAGATCTTAATTAATATTTTATGTGTAAATATGGTTAAAATTATTTGGAAATACTATATTGTTGTTATTGTTTTAGTATATTTGACTAGCTTTAAGTTTAATATTGTACGTCCGAAATGGGCAAGCTGTTGGACTTTATTTTACCCAAAACAACTAAATGTACACAGTTCTGACAATAAAGAATTCTTATTTTATCTTATCTTATCGAAAATAGGGATGTAGACACTAAACAAAATAATCAAATTTTGTATTATCTCGAAAAAAAACAACGCAAGAGGCTATATAGGTAATCACTAAGTTTTAAGAGGGGGTTTGTTGCGTCTCTTTTCCGCAAAACGCACCTTTATAATGAAACGATTGTTTTATACTATGACGCTCGAGGATCGTGACGTCACGGTCCCTGATCGTTTTCTCACTCTAACAAGCGACATTAAAACGGTTGTAGCATCGTATTTTTTTGAGATATTTGAATGAGTTTTTCGTTTCTTCTTTCTTTTGAAGTGAGTCTACAGCTACACCTCTATTTGGAAGACAAGCGGAAAAAATCCATACTATCCATACTAATAATCCATACTTCCATACTAATATTATAAATGCGAAAGTGTGTCTGTCTGTCTGTCTTTTACCTCTTCACGCCTAAACCGCTGAACCGATTTAGATGAAATTTGGTATACAGATAGTTTGAGCCCCGGGGAAGGACAAAGGATAGTTTTTATATCAGAGGGGCTGAAATTGGGGGTGGAAATTTGTATGGAGCTACTTAAACCGCTGCACCGATTTAGATGAAATTTGGTATATAAATAGTTTGAGTCCCGGGGAAGGACATATAATAGGTTTTATCCCAGAAATCACCCCCTAAAGGGGTGAAAGGGGGGGGGGGGGGCGTGAGAATTTGGATGTAATCTATTTTGATGAAATTTGATGTAGATATAGGTTAAGTCCTGGAAAAGGACATGGGATAGTTTTTACCCCAGAAATCATCCCCTAAGGGGGTGAAATTAGGGGTGAAAATTCGGATGGAACCCATTTTAATACAATTTGGTATAGAGATAGCTTGAGTCCTGGGAAAGGACATAGGATAGTTTTGATTCCGGAAATCACTCCCTAAGGGGGTGAAATGGGGGGTGAAAATTTGAATGAAATTTGGTATAAAGGTCGTTTGAGTCCCGAAGAATGACATTAGATAGTTTTTATCCCGAAAATCATTCCCTAAGGGTATGAAATAGGGGGTGAAAGTTTGGATAAAATCCATGTACCTAGATGAAATTTGGTATAGAGATAATTTGAGACCCTTCGAAGGATAAAGAATAGTTTTTGCCTCGGAAATCATCTCTTAAGATGGTAGAAGTTTGTTTGCATTATATTTTCTAAATATAAGTTCTACGCGGACGAAGTCGCGGGCAACAGCTAGTTATAAATAATTAAATAGATATTTCAGGATTTTTAGTAAATCACCCCTCCACTCTTTAAATTAGGGGATGGAAGTTGTTATGGGTTTTCCTTTGCACTTCTTTAGAAATTACCTTACAAAAAGGAATGAGATCCCACCAAAAACATTACATGTAAAGTGACTGCCAAGACTCCCTAACTCATATAGCTTTCAGCGTTAAAAAGATATCAGATAATAAGGAGCGCCAAGCTTCCTACTCCACACGGCGTAACCTACCACTCCCAGCCACGCTCTAAAAATTCTATATCTGCGTGTGGTGTGGAGTGGTAGGTTTCGCCGTGTGGAGTAGGAAGCTTGCCGTTCATTATGATCTGATATATTTTTAACGATGAAAGCTATATGTATGTGCTAGGGAGTCTTGGGTAGTCGCTTGACATGTAATGTTTTTCGTAAATAGGATATAATAAAGGGTCTGTGAGTTTGTAAATTAGTATTTAGGGGAGGGGTAATCTAATCTCTAGAACATGTCATCCGATTTTTTAAGTTCTTTCACTAATATTATAAAGAGGAAGTCAGTGAGATTGTATGTATGTACGTAGGAATAAACGGAGTAACTCATCCGATCATAAAAAATCTTTCAGCTGTACGTATAGAATGGAATTTGCTACGTTTTATCCCGCGGGTTTGCCTGCGTTCTTTGCCACACGCGTGCGACACTGCTCATAAAGTCACTGGCGATTCTAAAAACCATGACATTGAAGTGCAATGCTATCTTCATCGTAAAGCTAGATTAACGGTTTAACTATAAAACCAACCTTGGGACGCTTACCATAAGGTCGCAGTTTCAGTAAAATGAGGTATGAAATCATCACACTTAAAATAGTGCACGGATTCTTGTATTACATATGCGAGTTGCGTCCACACTGTCCAGATAAAACTGACAGATCCGTCTAATTTAAGACCTTAATTATAACAAAATAATATAGAGAATAACATACGAGAAGTCAGTTTAGTCTCAATAATTAATAATCCCACTGCGACATCGTAAATTCAATTGAGATAGCCAAATAAAGGGGCCGCTCACAAACTACGATCATTAAGAGAATTTCAATGAATGATTATGCATTTAATGAAAGAAGCATTTATATTATACGGCTAATGAATTCTCGTGAAGCAGTTTATTTATAATATTACTACATTTCAACGGAATGCGACTGATTACGGCAAGCTGAGAGTTTACTTGTAAAATACCTAACCTGAATGTGTGTGTAATGATATACCTACTTAAAACTAGTCATGGTATAATATACATAATTAAAATAATGATGTCCTTTGAACACCTTATATTATAGCCACTTTAGGTCCACGTTACACAGCCGTATTTTGAGGTAACATCATGTATTGAGTCATATTAGTTTTTGCATTCTTGTTTTTAAAAGATATGTTTGTGTTGTTTTAATATTTATTTCATATTTATTTGTATTTTTAAAATAAAAAGTAACTTAGGTATAGCATTTCAGAAGAGTAAAAAAATAAACGTAAGTACCTATTTACACTTATTTTGAAGAAAAATAAATTTAATTTATTTTTTTAATCTTTTAAAACCAGTCGGAACCTACCGTTAATTTTTTTGTTACTGTTACAGGGCCCTGTATATCCCGACCAAGCTAAGAATGCACCTCGCTCAGTGTAACTTAACTATTCGACGCGAGGTGCATTTTAGGCTTGTTCGAGTTGTATATGCGTTAACAGCTGCCCGCGCGGCTTCGCCCGCGTAAAGCCTGCATCACACTGGCGCGGCCTGCGGTGGCGGACCATAGTAAATTTGACAGTTAATGACAAGTTTTCTATTGTCCGCCGCGGCCAGGCCGCGCCAGTCTGTGAGAGGCCTAATGCACAGAGCACAAGCGAAGCAGCGGGAGTAAATAACTATAGCCTATGGCCACCCCGAAGGTTCATTCTATTTAACTGTTCTGGTAAAAGATTTTTTGAAATTGGATGGTTTGTTCCGGAGATTACCCCAACTACATACAAACTTAAAAGCTACGTCCCCAAGAAGCTTCACATTCACAAACTTTGCCTCTTTATTATTGAAGCATGGATACCCTAACCCTTTGCAACAAGCTCACATAAATTCAAATGGTACTCAGTACGAGGCAGGTACTTCAATTACGTACGAATGTTAGAATTCATACCAGACAGTTCTTACCATTACGAGAATCACACACACTAAACAACATTTGAGTGGGCTGTCTATTTTTAGTACATAAACGAGATGTGAACTGTTAACCGCTCATCACGAGCCGCCACGCAATCAATTTGACCCATCAAGACGCATTGTTGTATGACGACCGCCTTTTTGTCATTGAAATGCTTTGTTATTGTTGAACTGAGGCTAGCGTATGTTTTCTTAAGTTTTCTGACATACTTTACAGAATTAACTAATCATTTGATAATACCTTTCCCGGTTTGTTTTGCTGTTTGTACACAAGTTCAGATGGGTCGGCTGGTGGCGCCATCTGTCGCCGAGTAGCGGAAGCAAAACTGAGTGAATGAGTAGTTTGGTTCGTAACAATAGGTGGCAGCACTTAATCCGAAACTAGCTTCCAGCAGTCACGCGTAATGTTTATTAAACGAAATTAAATCGCGCTTATCTTTTGAAGTAGAACCATTTTCTTTCTCTTATCTTCAAATCACTGGATGGTTTTCGTCACACAATACCTAAAAAACCTTTAAAACACCATATCGACACGGGTCAAAAACATTTTTTGTATGCGTTAGAATTTCGTTAAGTACTATCAATAATTGATATCATTTATATTTTTTATTTTTTCAATCGATATACAAATATATGCTATGCTACCTATCCTATTTCCCACTATCTTTTGATGACATTCTCGTATCGGTACTGCATCTTTGCTCAACAGGAACTCTATTTCGGAATGCTTTGCTTAACTAACCTATTTAATTTATAGATTAGATTGGTATACTTTGTATTGTTTTTGCCTTTCCTCTTGGCCCTCTTGCATAAGCGCGAGCCAAAAGTGAGAAAGCGGAAGATTATTAACCAATATGTTTCAATCTAATTTCACTGCGTCCCAAAAATAATTCGACTAGGTACTTATTACTAATTATTAAACAAAAGCAAAATTACATTTTTATCCAACCCTACATTTTTACAAATTCTCCATCCCATTAAACTAATAAACCAAACTCTCAAAAGCTTTTTGAGTGTTTTGACAGAACAAATTAACGGCCACCACAAAAAAAAAACATATTGTATACAAAGCCGCGCTTTTCATCAATGAAGTAAATCTAAAATAACTTACGCCTCTGTTGAAGATCCATGCAGATCTGTGGCTACTGAGAAAAAAGGCGTATGTTGCGTTAGAAATACTTGAAGATACGCCCATTTAGATAAAAAGAAGTTCAGTTCTGTGATGTTTTATGGCAAAACAGCTTCAAGGTTGAAAATATACAGGCAGCCCGAAATAGAACGCGAGGTTCGCATATAAATTGATCATTATGCTAGTAGTTGTAATATATGCTCGTATTGTCAATTGTGACCAATTTACCGGCGAAAAACTACAGAGTTATGAATTCTCCTAAGGTTGTCGATGTCATCGTCAGTTCTGGAACTTCAGTCAGTTCAGGAATGCGAATGCACCTATGTCTGTATCTCTGTTTTCACGCTTAACATCTGAACAGATTTAGATGAAAATTTGTATGAAAATCGTTTCAGTCCCGAAGAATGACATAGGACATCCACTCTAATTTTCTGCAAATCTTGAGATGAGGGGTTAAATGAGGGTGAAAGTTTGTAGAGAAATGCGATTCATGAGTGGACAAAGTCGCTAGCAAAATGTATTAGTAGACAATATATTGTTCTTGAGAGTAACATAACTTCATGCCTATTGGACATATATTATGAACGCTTTGTGGTTAAACTACCTACCTCATATTTGAAAGCATGAGCAATGAAAACGGGTAAAGATTGTACAAGATTTCTTTGAAAAGTGTATACTGTATGTTGTATGGAAGATTGCATGATCGCAACATGGCATTGTCAGCAGTCTAGTCTAGGTTTTTGGTGTTATTTTTAGTTTACTGTTTACTTATTGTCAACCATACTGACATTAAGCCTGCACGTGGACCCGATGTTGGCACGTTCAGAAAAACTATAGTAAGATTAATTGTTACGTATAGTTTTGTCGCTCGTCAAAAGAAGTTTTTATAATTTACCTACACTGCCTATGAACTCTCTAGTCATGAAGTGGTTGTCATATCGACTGGACACATTCACTTGGGTCTAAATTTGATTCGTCTTAATTGACAAATAAAAAGAGGAAATAGGATGACGCTTTTTTACATGTTCATTTTGAAAAACAGTCAAATAACAACCAGCTTAACGGTGATATGGAACCGTCTCGTGGCACTACGAGTATTTATTGTTTTTATATGCTGATCTCTGTGTATGTATATATTGTTGTCATGAATAAATGATTATTTTAATCTATTCTATTCTAAAAGTGGGTACAGTAAAACCAATCTTAAAATGAACGCCCTCCGCTAATCGGCATGGTTCAATATGTGAGAAAAAATTGCTACACTCTAGTTAGGTACTACACTTTCTTAAGCGTTGCAATAAACATCTTCTCTCACTATATATATTTTCCCTCACACATTTTTAATTTTATTTAGTGGTGGGTCGTTCATTTTAAGATTGTTTTTACTCCATATCCATAATCTCTCACAGACTGGCGCGGCCTGCGGTGGCGGTCTGTAGTAAACTTGACAATTATTAATTATAATGGAATTGGCGGTGACAGTTTTGCTATAGAAATACGTCAAAGTTTATATAAACTGACAGCTACTCCATTCCCAAACTCATAGCGGTCGAATAATACGTTTGAATTCGTAATACCTAATATGTAAAATCATGTTAATTCTTTTGTTTTTAAAGTAAAACGTGTACTGTAGCTAAATAAAACTCTTATCTCTCTCATTAGCCGTGCAATTTTGATCAGCCTTTAATTGAGGTATTTAATTGAATAAAGGAATAATAAATGACAACTTCGTACCAATTAAGTAGCTTATGTATGAATACTACATGAGCATTTATCTGTAGGTATCATCTATATGTGATGTGGTGAATTATATTCGTGTCGTAGGTTATACATAATTACTTATAGGAAGAAGTTTCTGTTATACAGGGTGTTTGGTCCATCGTTTGCCAAATTAAAACGTCAGGTAGTTTGGGTCATTTGCTATCACTTCCAGCATTCAAAAAAAAATGTAGCCACGGGTTTTTTTTTTATATTTACAAAATAAATAAAAAATCAAAGGGTCCCGCCTTAGAATTTTAATTTTTTTTTTAATATAAAAAAAACCTGTGGCCATAATTTTTTTTTTGAATGCTGGAAGTGATAGCAAATGACTCAAACTACCTGACGTTTTAATTTGGCAAACGATGGACCAAACACCCTGTATAATATCAGTTTTGGTACAAGCTTTTATTGCGGACTGTACTTTTTGACTGTGCACATCAACTACTAATTGAGAGAGTTCTAATATGGCCAAGCTCGACGGGTTCTCTTGTGTAATTGAGGAGTTGCTATGGCTTACAGTCTCCATACATTCGCATTGTGACTGCAATACGGACCCATCTCAAAATTAAAAACATCTGATGGTGGCACCACACTTGGCGGTATTTCCCCAAATATTCGTGTTCCATGTTTTTCCTTCCTACGGCAAATGAAAGAGAGGCAACGACGCAACGCGAACACGAACCCCCAAGTGTAGTGCGAGCATGAGATGTGGCTCTATTGCACACTGCAATACGGTCACATTTCGGAAGTAAAATACATTTGAGATGTGGCTCTATTGTACACTGCAATACGGTCACATTTCGAAAGTAAAATACATTTGAGATGTGGCTCTATTGTACAATGCAATACGGTCACATTTCGAAAGTAAAATATATTTGAGATGTGGCTCTATTGCACACTGCAATGCGGTCACATTTCGAAAGTAAAATATATTTGAGATGTGGCTCTATTGTACACTGCAATACGGTCACATTTCGAAAGTAAAATACATTTGAGATGTGGCTCTATTGTACACTGCAATACGGTCACATTTCGAAAGTAAAATACATTTGAGATGTGGCTCTATTGCACACTGCAATGCGGTCACATTTCGAAAGTAAAATACATTTGAGATGTGGCTCTATTGCACACTGCAATGCGGTCACATTTCGAAAGTAAAATACATTTGAGATGTGGCCGTATAGCAATCACTACGCGATTATTGTTGCATCATCATCAAAAATAAACGTGAATGCAAAACTTTAGCTCAATCGGTTGAGGATAGGATTAACTGCTTTAAAGTGTAGTAGGTAGATAAATGTGACCCAAACAAAACAATGTAAGTACATCCATATATTGCAAGTAAAATAAAAGCTTGTAAACATAACGTAAAATAAATAAATAGTAGGGGACAATCTTACACAAATCGAACTAGCCCCACAGTAAGCTTATTAAGGCTTGTGTTATAGGTACGTCAACTGGGGTTACTTTGATTCGCGGGGCGACTTTGATCAAATAGGTTTTTCTCCGAAATCATTGTTTTTACTTGTAGGTGAACTGTGGCAGTGAATATATTAGTTATCTATCTTGCTGTATACTCGATTAAATCTTCTTCATTTCAAATAGTTTTGCTTTTATACTACATTCTAAATGATCAAAGTAGCCCCAATTTTTTCCTAAAATCTACCGGTACTAGACGACGATATATTTAATACATTTAAATACTTAAATACATAGAAAACATCCAAGATTCAGAAACAAATATTCATGCTCATCACATAAATATTTGCCCTTACCGGGATTCGAACCCAGGACCTTCAGCTTCGTAGGCGTAGAGCAAGATTTTAAAGTTCAACGAAATACCGCGAATCTGGCGATCTGTCTGTATAACGTCTTGTGCGATTATACCAGTAGCTCTAGTATAAGTTTTATCGATACATATACGTTTTCCCTCTCGCGTTCCTTCCTTTGTAATGTACATATGGTAGAATAAAACGAGCTATGCCATTCCCGACGATGTCCCTGACCTACGTCACCGAAATGTTGCCATTGTGCAAAGTTGGCACACTAATGTTGCCATTGTCCATTGTCATCTCCTACACAAACAAGGAGTTTCGTTTATGCACGATCCATATTTAAAAAAAAATGCTTATCTATTTATTTGGGGTGAAAAGAATCTGTACTTATAAGTACAATTAGTAGTTCACCGTAAATATTTATTGAAAAAACGTAAGTGAATTAATATTGTACTCGGGTAATTTACACAGTCCGCCATTTTTAAGACGCTGATGACTTATGTCAGGGACACTGACGTCACAAGCTGTCACGAGAATGACATACCTTGTTTTATTCTACCATGGTAATGTAGACATAATTCGTCGGGTGACAAGCAAAAGTCACTACCAAAACTGTCACTGCTCTTCAAAACCTCGTATCTCGGTACGTAGTCGATATCGAGATACGACCTTTGATTTAAGTAGGTATTTGTTACTTAGTGAGTTTTGCTTGTCACCCGACGATATATTATCAGGGTTATTGCGCACAAAATATCGCACACCGCCGCAGATAGACCGCGACGATAGACATAGATGTCAAATCTTTGAAGAATTTTAACTTGTTTTTAATTTATTGTTATATTTTGAGGTTTAAATATTTATTATTTAACAATCCTCTCTTACGTCATTTCTCTTTCGTACTGTTTTTAGTACTTTTAAATTTTACTTTTATTATGTGCTTTTACGTAGGTATTGAAACAACATAAAAATTGTCTAGATTCATGGGTAAAATATAATTAGATTAATTCATTGCACAATAAAACGAATTGCATATATCATTCCAGGTCCTTACTTATTATGCAATTTTTTTATTTACAAATCTGACTTAGACTTGACTGGACCTAAAAAATCAGCTTATATTGTAGGTACCCATAGATAACACTACTGCAGTGTAAGCTATTTATAAGTGGCAAGAGTAACGATTTAATCATATTTTTTATTGCATTTTGCAATTCTTTCGCCAGGGTATATGTTTTAAACGCTATACACTACTTCAATAAAGGTCGAGTCTTCTAACAGCATCATCTAAGCACTCCTCAAGTCATCAGGAAGGACGACGGAGCTGCCACGGCGCAGTCAACTCGCGGCGCGCACGCCGGTCTGACGCGATCGCGATTTAAAAACCGAACGTGACCATAAACAAAAATAGGCGGATCATTTATTTTTTAATAGTTGGTAACCTGCCAGTGAAGTGCAAATTAGGCGCTGGTTTTTTAAGTTATTTTTAAACGTGTTTGCATATTGTATGGATTGATGTGTGAAGTTTTGTTTTTTGGTATTAATTGGGACTTTTGGGACCAAAACACAATCTTTTATCAACTGATACGAGTTGCAAATCAAATAGCATCCAATGTGTCCAACCAACTCAAGAAGTCCCATATTTGTTCCGTCAGTTATATAAGTATTTTCACTTAGATAGTATTTAGTAGTTCCAACTTGACAATAACGCCTATAATAAAAAAATAAGGTATTTAGCTTCAACATATGCATTTCTTTGTTTACAAATCGTTCTTCTGTTATTTTATCGTCAAATTTTGTCAATATCACATCTTGAATATCATTTCTAATTTTAGCCTCAAGCGCATAAATTTGTAACGCCCTTGTTAAAAAATAACCTCTGTCACGGAGTTGTCAAACTTACTGTCTATACGTCGTCGGCGAGATCAGCTGATATGAACTAACCGACGACAAATTATCCTTGGCTTAATGATATCTGTACAACGGTAATAATAACAGAGGTCTTGGTGAAAGATTTTCTTTAAGATAGGAATTTTGTCGTGATTACCTTTCACGGATTCTGGGGAAATCGTGCAACGTCGATTTTGATTAAATTATATTATGCATTAGGTAAATATAAAATCTTTGACTTGGTAAGATGTGTCAAAGGGCAGCTATGAACTTGTATTTAATAGGTTTTGTCGGATCGATTGTATTATCTATACTGACTCTTGCTTAAAAAAATATAATGGCTCTTCTCTTGCTTGTTTAGTTTAGACAAAACAAAATTGAAGTAAATTTCTGATACCAGTCCGTAGATGAACTTGGGCCTGTTCATAAATAATGATACAACAATGATCGGAGAATTCCAAAACATATTGCACCTTAAATGGATCTCGTTGCCTTTTCGCCAATTTATAAAAAAAACATAAATTTTATAAAAGATAAACCCCTTATTCATACGAAACAAACACACCTAATACATAATAACTTCTACTAGGTTTTATTATAATAAGCAACATTATAAAATAAATGTCCTGTATAGCCCTTTGATTTCCCGCGCACGCGCAACTTGGCAGCGACTCTCAATGGATTCGCATCGTTGACTTCCGACATCAAGAGCAGCCTTCGCAACGCCTTCCGGAATTCTATATTTTTTAATTAATTGTCGTTGGCTATCTTGTCTATGCCTTTTGTGTATTGACATAAATAACTCTATTTTAGTAGGGCTAGCACAACTGGCCACGCGAGTAATATCGTCAGTCTGTATCTATTTAGTGCATTTCGATATAGATTGGTAATACTGTCACATTCACACAACAACGGGAAGTCGTAATTTGATGTTCTTTTGTTGTTGTGTTTTGAAACTTTTTGACATGTGGTTTAAAATATTTGGATCAGCCAATTTGTATGCGAGCTTGAATAAAAAAAAATGAATGACTTTGGCAGCCATTGTCATTGATCGCCCAAATCCAATAAATAGCTAAATAGATTGCAAACATCTCTATTTTTGTGGCATAATTAAATAAGTAGTGTGTAGCTGCTGTGTTGTTAAATACTGAATGATCACTATTAATCTGAAACAAAAAAAGCACAACATTACTAAATCATACAATTGTTTCAAGAAAGATTATTTTTTCCATTCGTTCTCATCTTTGTATCATCTGATTTATTTATGACAGATATAAGTAGGTAATTGCTAATGTTTCCGGTTCATTTGCATTGAATACCATTGTAGTTGTTATAATTGTCCATAGGGAGAAGTCGATCCCTAATAAGAATAGAACAATGAGAGTGCTAGATCATATTGTTGTTAAATAGGTTTACTTCGATACAGTAAGCATTTTAAAACCATTTAAACATCTGGATCATTCATAACTCATAACCTAAACACCTTGCTGCCCATGTATGCGGCGATTGGCATCTTTCAAAACGCATTAACAATTTATGCTTTGATATTTATCATAACAATAGTACTACATTAGTAATACTTATCACATTCACTCTTTATTTCAAGTATGTAGCACTTCTACTGCGTATAGTGCTTATATTTGTAGTTTCATATATGTAATATCAATTTCATTCAGTTCAGTGTAGATACCTATGTCATTTGCTCTTACGATAATTTCACAATTATCTCTCACTTATAGTCTCGTCTACATTTAACAAATACTTCTGAAATATTACTATTGATGTTCTTTTAAAACTACACGCTTAAGATTTCAACACTTGACAGTATGAGTCACATCAGTCAAATCTTTTCGTCCGCGTCCACAGTGACTAACGAAAATAACTCGTTCATTAAGTGGCTATTTTCCCCTCGCTGACATCGACCTATAAACTTTTATTTTTTACAAATTCACGGACGTGCAGAATTTCTCCACAATGTGTGTCAGGGTGAAGTACCTGTAAATACACGCCTAAATCATTAAATCATCCATTCACGAATTAACAAGAAACGAACCGATATTGATGTGATTTCTCTGAGAACAAAGAATAAGATTTCAACAATTTATCATTCGCATTCATTGTTATTTTATATGACTTCAATTCATATGCATTAAAGGTTTCATAACAATACTTTGTCGCAACTGATCGAGTATATATATATATACATTATATACGCATCACATAAGTCATACTTCTATTACCTCTAGTAAATAAGTAAAAATTACAGTCATTTATTCAAGTCTTCATTTCTTAAAACGTGTACACTTTTTAGAAATTGCTTATTAAAAATTTTATTCATGTAATGTAAAATATATTTTGGTCTCCTGCGATACAGGCAATGCCTAGCGACCCTAGGGACCGGTACTTATAATACTACGTGTAAACGATTTTGCTAAATAAATGTCTGATGTCTTATGCCACACTCTGACCTGTAACTAAACTAACTGTGTGTTGTGTAATGAAACTTTATACCATTCACGTTTTGCTTAAAGGAAGAATTACGTTGGCTAAGACATTTTGTGTTATTGTTTTTCTTTTGTTTTTATTTACTTTGCTACGAATGGTTTTTTCTATTTAAACTCTCTTTTTCATTTCGGAAAAAAAGCCAATTATCTCGAAAACCCAAAAGCTTTTTTTTTATACTTATCGCTTAGAACCACAGATGTATGAATATAAGGAGATCGGACATGGCGGCCGATTTGTATAGAGTGAGCCTGTCGCAAGTACATTAACCCACACAACGCCCAAGTAATTGACAAGACAAAGCACGCACACATCTAAAACACACACACTTGTATACCTACACGCTTATTTGACAATAAACGCGCATCATATCAGGCATTTTGGGAAAAAACTTAATATTCTCTGCGATCAGCACGCGTGCACAGTATGGCAGTGTATGCCCATTGAGCATACAGCTGCGACACTGCCGCCGGCGGCTTGTCCTCTCTCTAGTATTCTATGCTCTGAGCTTAGAACCCATTAGGTTAGGTTAGATTTGTTTTGTAATCATCCTGAAAATGTCATGGCTTCAGATAAAAGCGGCTTTTAGGACAAATGAAAATTCGGACAAACGATACAGTTGGGAAACCATTTTTAGTGTTTCAGATAGGTAACCTGACAAAACATTCAAATTGATTGCATAGAATGTAAGAAGAATCAAGTTCAGTAATTAATGTAGACACTAAAGCAAGCTATAAATTAACTCCTACTAAAATAAATTATGCAGTAGATTACGGCAGTTTATCAGCATTCCGATCCCATGCCAAAGTAAATCCAAATTCACCTCTGATTTACGAACTTCCCAGTTATAACGATGTTACTATTTCCTGCAGGTAAACATTACCTTTCCACGTGTTGCTATGCTAATCACAACTTATTTCGCTTCGCCCCATCGCTCATTCTATGTATATCCAGCCAAGGGATTGGTAATAAAAACGCGTAATTAGAGATCTGACTTACTCTGGACCGTCTGAAAAGAGGTAAATCGTTGTGAATAGCCCAGGACTCACATGTCATTACGTCACCATGGGATGCTTTTGCTAATGGAGCCGACGTCTGTCGTGAAGTGTCGTGATAACGTCAATCTACATAAATAGCCAAGTGCTGTCAACCTTGGCTAAAACGGGCTTAATTTGACGAGTGACGTAAACGACGTCATGGAGATTATCCAGCTTTTACATATTATCGTGAAATAAAATGTGTTAGATTTATTCGCTCTTGGAGACGATTTCCAAAATTTACCTGAAATGAACTAGGCAAATACGTCTTACTTCGCTTTTAATCCCTTGGTGATGTTATTAAACTTTTTAGAAAATAATAAACCTAGTCAATACAGGGGCAATATACAAATTAAGGCCACAAAATACATAAAAATACCGAATTATCACTCCTAACACTGTTACTAAAATTACATTATTTACTTTAGGATAGTAACAGTCAGGGGTAATAATATACGTACATAAATAAAGACATAAATATCTGTACAGGACTCTATTGGCAATGTCATAAAGGCGTGTACAGATATTATTACGCCTGACTGTTACTATCCTAAAGTAAATAATGCAATTTTAGTAAATAATAGTGTTACAAGTGATAACTCGGTAAGTATTTAAATTTATTTCGTGGCCCTAATTTGAATATCTAGACTAAATAGGTTTATTATTTTCTGAAAAGCTTAATAACATCACCAAGGGATTAAAAGCCATGAAGTACATTATTTATGTACGTATATTATTACCCCTGACTGGCTACTTAAAATAATCTCAAAGGTAATTCTTTAACCAGTAAATGGTGATCTTTTATAGGTATAATGTATCATTTAAAGTAACTAGCCATTAGTGTGATTTATTCATTGCATTGAGATGTTTATACTTTTAAAAGGCACCTATTAAATATATGATCTCGTCAAGATTACCGGTATTTGATTAGTGTAATTCTTTGCATTCACTTCTGTTCTGACGTCATTGGCAGCCATTAAGTCCACCATTTGCTTTGATTCTAGATTTATAATAGCATTTTTATCATCAGACCTAACAACAACAACAATTACTCGAAAAATGTAGCTTGAAGCTTCTTTTCCTTATAACTCAATATTTACAGAATAAAAATGATTAGAAATCATATTAAACGGAATATAGGTTTAGTGTATCAATACAACAAACGATCTGGGCTCCTATCCAACATGAAAAACAGGTCTAGGTCAGATTGAAGACCACTATAAACAGCATAGATTGCAGTAAAATTTGCTTGACATTGATTTTGTATACCTACATTGTAACTTATTGTTTGCTATGATTTTTCATAATGCATGAAGATTTAAAAACAGCTTTCATAGTTTGCGTAAATACGAATTTAATTTATTTCATAACCCAATTTTTTTCTTAGTATTATCAAAACCGGTGGTCATTGATAATCAGTCTATTACGAATTATATCGTGATAATATCAGCTCTATGTCGGGGTGACCTTACCCTGAACACACCTCTGCTATACTTAGAAAGGTATCAGTTACATTAGCAGTGGATCGACCTCCAAAAATGTGTACCTACGCATAGCAACTAGTTCTTTTCACACTCCCACTTCAAAAACGGCTATTGATTTTAAGAATAATGAATATATTGACATTAGTGACACAAATATAACGAGACAAAATGTCACTACCATTTATAGTAACCGAGGACACGATTGAGAAAATACACAACGCATGCCTGCACAAGCATTTATTCTGATTGTCTTATTTATGTCTTGTGTTATTTCTATTCATTCTTCGTTAGGTGTAGCATCTTTTACATTATTGCATTGCATGATTTGCATGGTGAACGAAATCAAATAACTTTTCTAACATTTTAGAATTCAGTAGCATCACGCGCTTTGCATTAGCCAGCTTCATGTGATGATGTCATGCCTAGATAAAAACCTCTATTAGCAAGTATTTTAGAACGACGCTCAGAATGTTGCACTTTTAGTTTTATGGACAGATTTGCATAGACCTCCATTTAACCGTCGTGCAAGATCATAAAAATCGTAATGGCACTTTGCAAAGTCCTCGCCTGAGGCAAAACCATCGGAAGAACGATTTGTTAATACTTTATAGTTCTGCTTGGATAGTTTGTTGTTAATCAAGTTTGATTAGAACGTATCGTATGTTAACTAAACGAACTGTACTATATAAGATGTCGAATTTGCTGTCGTTGAAAGGGTCAACTAATTTAAACTTTGAGTCAGTGTCCAGTTATTTCATTTAATTGCCTTCCTTTTTTAAGTTTACACTTCAGTGTATTCGTAAGTGAATCCCATAAGTACGTCATGTGCTTTTAAAGAGATTACCTATGTTTTTAGAACATATATAGATAGTTGGTTCCCAATTGACACCCTAATACTCTGAGATATAGGGCAAACCTTGGCTAATCGGTGATGGTTAGGTTTTTTGAGTTTATTTTTTCTTAATTTTGAGGGATGGGTTCGGATACTTGCTGCACTTAAGTAAGTTGAATGACAGTGCCGACACCTACTGCAAATTATTACAAGCCGTAAAGATATCGAGTAACTCCGCTATTAGACCTTAAAGTAGCTATCACCGAATAACTTAATATCACAGATTAGCCAAGGTTTGCCCTAGTTTATCTTTACCTATCATCTATAATATTAGTGATAACAAAACACTTTATTACACAGTTAGCGCTTGTTGAACAGGTTCGGTGAACGTGTGAAACATTAAAATTTATTATGAAATTACATTCGAAACTTTGAAAGTGTCATAGTCACATTAGTGACTAATGAGTTAAATAGTTTGATTAAAATGGCGCAAACGCATACACAGTGCAAAATGGATCACAATTACAAACTGGAAAAGAAGTATCTGGAGATGAAGCGGTTAGTGATAGAAAAGACAGAAGAACTGAAGCGAAGGGACAAAATAATCGCTCTGCTTGAAAACGAAATAGATGAAAGAGATTCTACAATTAGATATTTGAAAAATGAAATTGACAAGTTCAGACAAGTTGTGAAGCCGTTGACGAGACAGATAATAGACAGTCATAGAAACGGGGCAGATGGTGAAGAAGATGGGTTTGTGATGAAAACGCCGGGTGTAGAGAATACTAGAGTGCTGCCACTTATTGAACCGCGGCTCAAAAGGACTGCCATATCAGCCGAACCGTTATCTTCGCTCACTCAAGACAATGAAATGAAATTGGTCAAGATACCCAAAAGCAGCAAGTGAGTATTGCTCAGATAAACTAACCATATTAAAAATATTAAGTATCCAACTATTTTGGGAAACGTGAATGAAACGAGTCTTTGTACGGCTTGAAAATGTATTGTATGTTATGATTCAAGGGATATTAAGCGTATCTTTGAAACAATGTATACAATGAAGATTCATAATAATGTTAAAGTAAACACGGCTTTATTTTAACGACAGGTCGTTGACAGGGCGAAACGGTCATTTTTTTAAGATTTGTTAATGGCCATATTGTATGCTTGTTTTGAGCAACTGAGCCGTATAACAAAGACATATATAAATTAAGAATACGACATAGGTAGGTATTTTTGGGCTGTAAAATAAACATTTAACTGGTTGACGGATGTTCAACCAGCCAGATATGATCTAAATATCATGTCATATATCTTACATAATAAACCAACCTAGTCCCGAATAAAAAACGTCAACTTGAAATAAAGAACTAATAAAGTTCTTCGTTGGAATTTTTTATACTTTTATTCCAAACTGCATTATATGAAATTTTAAGCGACGTATTTGTAATAATGACTTCATTCGATAAGATAGACTGAATAATATAATACATCAGTCAATAATGATCTCATGCACTATAAGAATACGAGTATCCCTTTTTGTACTCGTCGATTAAAATCTGGGTATTAAGATTTCATAGAGAATACTGCAACGTCACTCTTTTCATCGTTGAATAGTCTGTTACTTCCGAAACAACCGAAATAACTGTTTCGATACGCTCTAGACAACCGAAAAAAAATTTAAAATAGAACTTTTTATTTCAATAATACTCGTATGTTTCCTTGTTTAAGGAGACTCGATACGATACAAAATTGCCAATCTATGGCGTTTCGGAACGTAGCAGCGTCGCGTCATCTGTCAAAAATCTACTTAAACTTGCTGCTGTATCCAGGGCATAAAAAAATATAAATATTACGCTTTGTGATTGGCTAGTATGCCAATAACAGCACAGTACTGCAACATTACCGACGCCAGTGGTGTGATATAGTACTTACGATTTTTAGTTTTCTTATATACTCGTATTAATGACTTAAATTATTAATTTTTAATGAAGTCGTACAAAAAGTATTCTTCACAATAGTGTCATAATCATAATCAAGCTTTTTAATCTCATACCTTTACCCTGAGAAAATTACGGTGTTTTTGGAAATAATTCAATATCAGGCTAATTATTTGTATACGGCTTTTATATGTTATTTAAAAAAACTTTTACTATTGAAGTCAATAATTCTATGGACTGGAAGTTAGGAAAAAAAAATTATCCGCAAGCAAAAATGCTATCAGTATTTTTATAATGAAAACATGTTTGATAACACAAATTTGGAGACTTACTACCTGAATCCAAAAATATATGCATCAGGAAATAACAGCATTTTAATTAAATATTTACGACCTTGAGATAATATTGAATTTCATCTGGCCTATAGAAAGGTTTATTCATTAACAAAAATAAGTAGATTATGCGGGTATCCCAAAGAACGTATATAGAAGTAGTCAATTATAAAGTAAAGAAAGTTTATACCATTTTCGCCTGATTCGTACGGAATTTATAAAGATTACTTTTCATTATTTTTTACCGTTGCGGTATTAAATTTAGGTGGATTATTAATGAATATTTAGTCAAATTACCCAACCTATTTTATGGTGTAAAAATATGGCTGATATCGATACATTGTTGTGTTTTCATAGAGAGAAACCGTAAAGTTCTCAGGGTTACTTACTTAGGCCACTCAGCAAGCTTCGTGGCCTAAACACGGTACTCGTCTAAAAAGCACTCTATTAAGTATAACACTTCTTCTTCTTCTTATTTAAGAGCTAGGCTCTTGTCGGTGGAGTAATTTCCAACTTGTTCTACATTCTGCCTTTCTTTTTATTTCTCTGTACGATGAAGCGTTTATTTTCTCTTTTATTTGCTCCATGTAAGATATCCTCGGCCTTCCCCTTTTTCTTTTCCCTTCTATTTTTCCCTCTATTATGGATTTAGTCAATGAAAAAAGAAATCTGATAGAAATGATTGAAAACAGGAGAGGAAAAATGATAGGACACATGTTACGCCACGACGACTGGATGAAAACAATAAGTATAACACGATTGCGAAAAATACTATTAGCGGGCATTGGGTCTTTTGGAGTGCCTGCAAAACAAACGAAAGTCATGCTTGGCTTATTTATAAATAGGTATAAATAAGTGTAGTTAGTTACCATAACTTTTATGGATTTAATTGGTCTATTCATTAGTTTCGTTCTGTTAACTGTCAATACCGCCATCCATCAATCACATGGGTGATTGAATTTCACAGTAACCATGTGCATGGTCATTCGAGGCCAACATGTGTTAGCCGGGGTACCTTGGAGTGAACCCATTTGGTATAATTGCGTACGGTAGGAACCTCAAGTTTGTCCTCGCCATCGGCTATGTCACGATTGATGAGATAAATCTTATGCTATATAAGGATATTGTTTGCTGCGGGTGCATTTCATAATTTTTTTTATCAATTGAATTAGATTATTTAAAACTCTATCAATAATACTAATTATCTACCAAGATTGATTTTTATAGTTATCGTCTAGGGACATCTATATTTTTCTCTTGATATTTCACTTTTAGCGCAATGATGTTATACAGAGAATACATCAGGGGACCAATTTTTGACTTTCGAGCGCTCGACTCTTTCACTCGAACACTGTCAAAAATAAAGAAATGCTATTTTGAAATAGCGATAGAAAATTGAAAAACGAGTGATATTGATCACTCGTATTCAATTCTTTAGGTAGAAACTAGAGATTAACTGCAATTATAACACTACAATCGTATTTACTTTTATCAACCGACGAAAAAAACGGAGTAGAGTATGACCACGCACAACTTTTTACAGATTAGTTCGATTTTGATAATTCTTTTATTATTGGAAAGGGTATACCCCGAAGTTGGTCCCATATAAATTTGGAAAAAAAAACCAACCTTAAGGGTAGGAAAATAGGGGATGATTGTTTTTTCGTCGGTTATTCAATTTTTGAGCGCACGTAAAGTAAAAATCGCCCCCCGGGTTTGTGTATCTAAAGGTTGATAAGATAGATTGCATCCAGGTTGAGTCTGCATCAAAAATGTATGGCAATTACACTGTGTTCATATTAGTATGGTTTTTTTTTTTTTTTTTGGTTACTAGACGACGATATAGATACTTATATAGAGAAATAAATACTTAAATACATAAAAAACATCCATGACTCTGGAACAAATATTCGTGCTCTTCGCACAAATAAATGCCCTTACCGGGATTCGAAACCAGGACCTCTTGCTTCGTAGGCAGGGTCACTACCAACTAGGCTAAAGCGGTCGTCAGATTGTATGGATATATGGTTTTTGTTTTCTACGACAATGGCGTATGGCCGTAGGCGGGTGATTCTACGAGTGTTCCGACCGCCGTCAGTCCGCTGGTCGCATTATTGTCAAAGTTCTTGTAGATTTGCATTACCTTTCCGAGTAATTTTGTAGTAGTCCTGGACTTGTTAAAAATACCTGAACATGCCATGCCAGTTTGCCGGTGCATTGACAATAATTCGACCAGCGGCGGACTGACGGCGGTTGGAACGCTTGTAGAATCACTCAGGCTGAGGGTAAGCACACCGTAGATGATGGACGCTTACGACTCCAAAAGAGTTGCGATTTCTAGATACAAATGCATTCCCCTCACTCCCAACGCAGCACATCCTCTGGCCACTTTACTCACCGGGAACACAACACCATATACACCCAAAGGGCAAATAGTGATGTTATTAAAGCTGCCTTCTGTAAGGTGGAGGTAGGTACTTTCACAGTTGAGCTGCTCCATATATGAGTTAGATGTCGATGTGCTTTACCCATCTACAATTGGCCAACTCATACAATACACAAAATAAATATTCTTTAAAGCAAGCTCACCATAATGATAAGTTTCTATCAAAAATTGCTTTTATTGCCGACTGTACTTTTCTGTATACCGCCATCAACTACTAATTGAAACGATTCTAACGAGCCCAAACTCAACGGGGTTACGTCGGTTAACTACTGAATTCCCATGGCCACCTTCTGTCTCCATCATCAGATCAGCTCGATAGTACCAAAATATTGAATTGTCACCCAAACTTTCAGCTTAATCTGATAATGGCAAGTCACTGAAAAATGGATTGCAAATTTTGACGGACAATTTACTTACACGTTTATACTTACTTATATATATACATACGAACAGTGCAAGTTAAATAAAAGCTTCTAAAAAATAAACATAATCAATGACAACAGCGATCTTATCACTAGAAAGCGTTCTCTTCCAGAAAACCTTTGGGTAGTAGTATTAAACAATATGCGCTTGCTGGTGCTTTGGCACTCTTTGGGGGAGGCCTATGTCCAGCAGTGGACGTATTTCGGCTGATTAAACTATTTCAATGTAAGCGCACACGTACGTGCTGTCTTCTACTTCCTTCCTAACAGTACCTATTTTTTAGGTCAGAACTTATAATATTCGACCTTACCACGTATCATGTGTCCCTCTCAAAGCTGCGCACGTATACTTCCGATTATGACAACCCATTGTTGTTTTTACTAGTAGTCGAACTTGACCTTATCACGTCAACACGAAAAGTTCCGGTGGGTAAAATCGGAACTAACTTTGTTTCTTACGAATTGCGTAATGGTTCATAGACAGTGGCGCCACGGTAATACTGTGTTAAATTGGCAGATGACAAAACATAACAACCGGCTGGTTTGAATTCCATTTACTGGTGTAATTTTAGAGTACATTACTTACTTAGTGTGTATCAGTGATAAGAAAAAGGGGCATTATTTCCTTACATAAAAACTAAATACCTATTACAAAATATTGTTTATCCATACAAACATCAGCAGGTGCTCAGGCGACTTCGCTCACATACCTACAGACCCGGTAGTGCATGGTATCATAGCGGCGCGGAGAATTTTCACTGGACAACCCGGAGCAAAAAAAGCTGTTTTTGATGATTTACGAGTTTGGTAATAGGTACCTATGTATTTACCAAGAAATTTTAGGCAAGCCGGTGGGAATCGGCTTGTATGGGCCGTCACTGTGGTATGGTATATTATATGATACCTGCGGTCTTCTGTAAGGCGGAGGTTAATCCCCCAGATGGACTGGTCTGAATATGAGTGAGATGACATTTCGGTGTGCCCTACGTTACAAGCCACCTTACAACAAAATGACTTTGGACAATGACGTGCGGGTTTTCCACGCGGCCCCATTATAGCTTGCATGCCGTTCGCGTCGCAATACTTGGGTCAAACCGCCTTGAGAGCCAGTCATGTCAAGCTGTTCCAGATTGCACACACACACACACACTCACTCACACACACATTTTATCTTAAGTCTCTTTCGTTTCCTCTTGTTTAAAACATAATTTTATTGTGTTAGATATTTAAAGCTCTTAATCTTTTTCTCAAATTACACTGTATATGAACTTCGTTTGTAATTGGTGTTCTGGGGAGGGGCACTTTTTACCCCAAAGAACAGGGCCTGGCCCCGTAGCATGGATGGCCTATCACGCGATAAGTGACAGGATAGAGCATCCGTCCCTGGCTGACACCGTTCGATAGAACGAGACGACGCGCTTATCCTATCACTTATCGCGTGATAACGCCATCCATGCTACGGGGCCTGGTTTTAACCTATTTAGGAAGCAGAGTTTCTAGTTCTAAGGACATATTCGTATCAGATTTTTATATAAATAAATAAAGTATCAAGTATAAGTATTGATAGCCATTCTTACTTTAAGTAATAATTACAAGGATGAGTACAAGTCAAGCGCAATATTTAATTAAATTCAATAATAACTTACATATACACAGGACGAACTTAAGGCATTCTCTACCATTCAACCTTTGCCCTGTGCTGTGCAGTACCGTGTGTTAGCCGCAAAGTCAGCACTCTAGGCGAATACTCTAACAATAGTAATTTCAGCCAATTATTTACGTTATCTTTATCTCAGCAATCCGTAGAGCTCTAGAGTTGAAAAATGAAAATGATTTATTCAGTAACTTATACTATATAACAATATAGGCTGGTGCCTCTTTGTAAGTATTTATAATACCTGTATTAAGAGACACCGCTCTTCCACTGAGAGTTGTTATGTCTAATGGCACGTCATTATAACCGGTATGATCTTTTCATAAATCTGTCTTCTTATGTTTATGACCTACGTTACACTCAAAGGTTATCCTTGTTAAGCCTATTAAATACAAATATTGCCGCTCAGTTCTTAATGGTTTCATTTCCTTAGGCGATTTAAAGTATACCTATGAGATCTGACCTTTAGCTTCTGAGGTATGTATGCGTTTCGTTGCGACTGCGAACCAATAGTAGTTAGGTACTTAATTATATAAAAGATAAATGATGACATTGTTGTCATCATTTATCTTTTATCCTTGTGGATTATGTAGTAAATTTAGCAGCCTTTGAGCGTAATTGGATAATATACGTTTTTAGAGAATCGAACGGATATAAATCTTTGAAGAAGACTTGAAAGCCTATCAGCAATGTAAAACTACCTTCCACATTTATTTTTAAATAAGTAATAATAATCTCCTAGCTTAAATAGTGTGTGAGATTTTTTAATTGTTAATAATCAAGACTTTGGGTGAGAGTGAATCGACTTTTCGAAATGTTATTGTACATACATTGAATTTGCCATAGTTTGGTTTTCAGGTGTATTTCGTTTTCTTGAATTATGTTCATGTACCGACCAAAAGAAAGTCGAAGACTTTTCAGGCGTGTTGAACAGGGTAATCACGAAACGTTCCGAACGCGCGTATCGGTACAATTTAACTGTCAATTTTCCATATCAAAAGTGACATTTAGACCTACCCGACGTTCGTACAATGCGTTACGTGATCGACCAGCAGGATACCTAACACTTTAGTATCATGTATATTGCGGTGCTACCGTCTGCAGTACAAACGAGTGTTAAGTAGAGCATAAGTAGGTGCGAAATCACAGAACAAGTAAATACTATAGAAACGGTAGTGGGCGGGGTGCGTGTAGCCGATGTTATGAGTGAACTGAACACTCATAAGTTCATAACACTGTCAAACGCAGTCAAAACGCAAATCAGTTGTCTGTTGACCGTGGGTGACGATTTTTGCCGTATTAAAAATAGAAACATGCCGCGTTCTGCAATTTAGTCGTGCCGACAGGCAAGCCAGGACCCAAAGGTTCCTCCGGGAGCGATTTTCTATCACCGGTAAGTACTAAAATAACAGTTTTTTTGAATAAATACGCAATCGATTATGAAATTCGCCATTGCTTTGCATTGCTTGCTAGCCAAAGCCGCAGATTAGGGACTACCGTAATGTCACAGCAATGTATCGCGTTATTCGCGTTTGACATTTTAACGGGACGATTGTCAGTATGACTAGAGTGGTACCTACCATGCTTAGTGTATGTAAATTAAATTATATAATAATATAAATATTCTTCTTCTTCATGTAAATGGATCCAATAATTTAAACTATACTTTATTTTGCCAATATTTTGCCACCTCTATATAAATATTAAATCGGTTATTTCTTAAAATGACACATTAAATGGTAACATAATAAACCCAGTAGAGCTATTACATCTATTTGGTTCTATGTTAAAAACTAGTAGACCCACTAAAGGCAAGAAATATTTATTTGTCAAAAATATTTTCTCTGATGTTAGCGTGAAGCACGTTATGAATTTAATTATGCCAAATAAATGATATTTGTTATTGAAACAAATGACACGGTACATCAAGGAATTCAAATGTGCAATTTTATTATTTTAATGATATGCCATACCTACTCTGTGAGTATCCTTGTAAATATTAAAATTACTTTAATACTTGTACGTTTTTTAATTAAAAAGTGTTAGCATGTTTTCGTGAGCTACTATACGATTTATCTGACAGTTGCTTTCAGCACCATCTCCATTTAGAGCGTTTGCGAACTGTGTGTATGAGGTCGCGGACAAGATCAAAATTTCGTTAATACCTACTTACCCGATTTCTTCGGATGTAATTTCTCAAAAATAGCACTATACTGCTACATCTGACTGATATCTATGAGGTTCGGATCGGCCGCAGTACGCAAACGCTCTTACTCTAAGAAATAAGGGCATTTAAAATTGATTTAGCTATATAAATATCCTATCCTATTCCTAATCCTATATACTATTATAAATGTGAAAGTTTGGATGTCTGGATGTCTGGATGTTTGTTACTCAATCACGCTTAAACGCCTGAACCGATTTGGATGAAGTTTTGCACGAAGATAATTTATAGCCTGTCGCAGGTGGAAACTAGTACTATATAAACGATATATACCAAGAATATGAATGAACTTCAAAATCATGAAATTAATACCCAAAATTGATATTCGGCGAAAAAAAGCGAAACAAATCGAGATAAAATGTAGCCTATGTGTTAATTCGGGTTATAAACTATCTCTATACCTAGTTTTAGCGATATTCGTTCAGCCGTTTTTGCATGATAGAGTAACAAACATCCAGACATCCAAACTTTCACATTTATAATATTAGTAGGAATGACATTTATAATGTCGATAATTATGATTTTAGTCTAACCTCTATTTTGTATTCTAAATTTCCAAATAGGTGTATCACCATAGAGTGTCATAGTAACATAAGACCTTTGGTTTTGGACATAATCAAACGTCAACTTCATTTGAACAGGGCCTCAATTTTGCAAGCAAAAAGTAATTGTCAATTTCCGTCAAAAGTACGTCACGCTCACACACTTTTAGTTATGCTCTAATGCAAGAAGGAGAGCAGGTATCAATGCTATTCTCATATAATTTCCATATTTAAAAACCTCTTTCGAATTGGCTCCTATATTGATAAAGAATAGACTTACGTGACTTTTTTTTGGCATTGTAAATTAGACCGCAAGTAATGCAGTTTTGAGTAATTTTTCGTCCTAAATATTACAACTGTTGAAATCGTAATGGAATTAAAAGTTTTTACCAATTAGAAGATTTAGAAGCGTTTTGCAGTATAGTGTTTACATGTACAAATTCAGTTTTGATTGTGTTGGGCTGGCTACGCAGGATTCCGAAGTAACAGCTAACACGCCGCTTCCATCTTATTTAAGTATTCCGTGTGCGAAATAGATAAGCATTTATACTTTGCTTTTAGCATCGATTAGGTAACCGAGTAAATGCTATGGATCGTTCAGTAAGGGCGCTAGGTCGCAACACAGCCACATTCAAGGCCTCCATTTTGCAACTATTATCAATCAATGAATTTATTACTCAGATAACGAGATCCATTATTTATTAGTAGTATCCTTAGAACTATGTTAGTACTTAACATATCAACAATAAAATATATGTTAAGAGTCCCCGGCAAACTCGGTTCTCCATACAAACGCAGTTACGCTCTCATTTTAAAAAGACTTGATAGTTTGCTCTGAAACTTTGTACTTCGAATAAGTTAAGATATATCCAGGTATGTAATTAGTTTATGTAGCTTCATATACCATAGTAAAAAAAAAAACCGAATTTAAGTTTTTCATACAAAACTTGTTTTTGCTGTATTTTGTTTGTTTTATAAACTGGAGCCATATAAACTAATTACAAACCTAGATATACTTCATGTCATTGTATATGCATAGTTTCGTTACAATCCAACACGTAGTTTTAAAATGAGAACGAAACTCCGTTTGTATGGGAAGGTGAAATTCGGCCTAGCTTGCCGGGGACTCTTATTGGGTTTTATTTATTTAATACGTTACAAAAACAAAAGGCGAACTTAATGCCATAAGGCATTCTCTATCAGTCAACCTGTAGTCGAAACAGAGCATATTTTTTTTATTTTAACCCATTCAGGGCCCATATGCGTCAGAGCGCTACGAGTTATTTTCGCTACATACAAGGTTTAACCTGCTACGGACTACGGCGTAGCGCTACGAGATTAGCGTGGCCGAATGTGTTAATTATAATTAACACATTCACAGCCGCGAATCGCTACGGGCTACGCTCGTAGCCGATCCCGTGGTTTTCCTCGTATGTAGTAGCGGAAAGCGACTACGGCGTAGGCGCACGATATTCGTGTTCCCGGCACTGAATATGTTAACACGTTCACTGCCATGAAACGCTACGCGCTACGCTCGTAACTCGGAAAGCGACTACGGCGTAGGCGCACGATAGTCGTGTTCCCGGCACTGAATGTGTTAACACGTTCACTGCAGCACTGGCAAGAAACGCTACGCGCTACGCTCGTAACTCGGAAAGCGACTACGGCGTAGGCGCACGATAGTCGTGTTCCCGGCACTGAATGTGTTAACACGTTCACTGCAGTACTGGCAAGAAACGCTACGCGCTACGCTCGTAACTCGGAAAGCGACTACGGCGTAGGCGCACGATAGTCGTGTTCCCGGCACTGAATGTGTTAACACGTTCACTGCAGCACTGGCAAGAAACGCTACGCGCTACGCTCGTAACTCGGAAAGCGACTACGGCGTAGGCGCACGATAGTCGTGTTCCCGGCACTGAATGTGTTAACACGCTCACTGCCAAGAAACGCTACGCGCTACGCTCATAACTCGGAAAGTGACTACGGCGTAGGCGCCCACCTAGGCGGTTTCCTGGCAGTGAAAGTGTTAAATTCCATAACGTAAGAGGGCGTCATAAGCTTCGGTGATTCACATCTCGTTTCGAAGTTATTCGCAAATTGATGATGATGATGATCATGCGTCATGCCATGCATCTTTAGGCTGGACTACCTACATATATACCTACTAGTTGGGAGTACTAGAAGGTATATATGTAGGTAGTACTTTTACCACCCATTTCACGAAGCTCAAGTCAAAATTATTAACTATATTATTATTAACACTATAAGTATATATATGCTATAGCAACACTGGTCAAAAATATCAGTCGACTCAGTGTTGCCCGTCTAGATTTGTAAAATTATAACTTGTAGCTTTGTGAATAGGGATGTTGACACCAAATAAAATAATCAAAATAATTGACATTTCTCGAAAAAGGATTAAAAATATACATGGAGAAAAAGTAACAAAAGGCAAAATAATCACAAAGTTATAGTGTCCAAAGTTTAAAAAGGGAGTATACTCTGTGTGCCTTTTCCGCAAAACACACGTTCACACGAACCGATTGTAATTTTTTATGAGTCGAGACCCGTGACGTGTCTCATCCGTTTTCTCTCTCTATCAAGCTATTAAAACGGTTGTATCTTCGTACCGAATAGTTTGAGATATTTCAATAGGATTTTCGTGATTAGGCATATTTTTTTGGCTTCATTTTTCTTTTGGATACTTAATTAAATTAGAGTCCACCAGTATTGGGCCACCGGAAACCGCCCGCGAGCGTGTTGGTGCCGGCGGTTTCCTTAGTAAGTAGTATCGAGGCTCTAGTATAAGTTTTATCTATACAATACGTTTTCGAACGCGTTTGCGTTTAGTCTCAATTTGTATGGCAACGCGAACAGCGCCTCTGGTGGTAACTATTAGGAACTACGCGTTACCATACAAATAGAAACTAAACGCAAACGCGTTCGAAAACGTAATGTATGGATAAAACTTATACTAGAGCCTCTAGGTGTTGTAGGTGCGGGCTGAAAAACAGCGCTGCCGCCGACAGGCTAGCAGCAAGCGCTGAGCCCCGAGCCTATTGTCGCATCATTTATTTTCTGCATTGTGTTGTTTTATATAAGTATCTACTTACATCAGTGTTCGATTTTGTGTTTTTTGCGGCAATAAATCTTTTTTTATTTTATTTATTTATTTATTTTATTCTATTGTAGTACCTACTTCTACCTGAACCTATGTTTTTCAATGCGGCGCAAAATATCCGTAACACCACATAAACGGAATAGTGATCGTTATTTATTATTGGTATTACTCTAATCATAGCAATAATGTGTACCTTTTATTAGTACCTAAACGTTTCAAAACTACAAAAAAGAGTAGATTACTTGTAAATTATCTTATCGCGTTTAAGGCAATTTAAATGTGGTTCGGATTAATTTATTAAGATATGAAAATTGTGAATGAGTCAAATCATTTGTAGTCAACTTTATCTTGGGGCACTTAGTGCTTACGAAGGATGTGAAGAGTCATTATAAAAAAAATGCGTTTATGCGTTTCAACGTCTGTCCGTAACTTTCTGTATTGTAACGTTTAATTTTAATTAATAGGTAGTTTTCTTCTTCTCTTACTTAAGAGCTAGGCTCTTGTCGGTGTAGCTCAAAGTAGGCCCTTCATCTACTCCGATCCCACGCAATCTCTTTGACCTCACGATACGACCCAATATGTATTCATTCAAAGTTTCATAAATGGGTCATTGTCAGATTTAGGTTCGCGTCTCTCCGGTGGACATTGCTAAAGTTAAGGACTATAAAGCCTAATTTTTGGTTGAACTCTGAATCCGCATAAACGGCGTTGCCCCTTCTATAGTTCTATGTGATAAAAACATGTTATATGTAAACGTAAGCCCTTAACTGTGTCGCTTAAATTCAAGATCGGATCACCTTTTCTTAATAGCAAAATCGCATGATTTGACAGATGGATTTACCCGGGTTTGAAATTAAGCGACTCAACTATTGACCACCGGAAAGACGATTTTTGTTTTTGTGACTGACAATGACCCAAATATGTATAGTACAACCTTATTGTTGCAGAAATAAGGTCTGTGGACATTTTTTGAGACTTTGTGGTGTATACATATTGGTGCCCTTGACTGTACCAGAAAAAACGATATATTAGGACAGATTCCGAATTGGTAAATACCACTTAGCATCACATCACGGTTGGTTTGATCTAGATGATGTAACAGACAGTATTTGGAACCCAGCTCGGTAACATTTTCCTAATAATTACTTATAAATTTTCTCGAAGCATTTAGTTTTGTAGCTGGGTTGTTTTAAAATAAACTGTACCCTAGTTAAGGTAAAATTAAGAAACGTTATCTCTGTCATATGAGTAACGAAAATTAGCCATACATTTCTACGGCTAATTTTCGTTACTCACATGACAAAGTTAATGTTTCCTAATTTTGCCTTAACTAGGGTACAGTTTATTTGAAAACAACCCAGCTAGGATCTCGGAAAGCCTCTGGTGGTCGCATTTTGGACTTAATTATTTTGTCCGAAACCGATGAATCGCCTCCTATATGGATCCGATTAATAAAAAGACAAAACTTGTTGAACACAAAAAATATTTTCAATTTCAGATCGCGGGAGCTGATTAAGAGCGCGATACTAGACAACGACTTCATGAAGAATCTTGAGATGACGCAGATCCGCGAAATCGTGGACTGCATGTATCCAGTTGAATATGCGGCAGGCAGCCTCATCATCAAGGAGGGCGATGTTGGCAGCATCGTGTATGTCATGGAAGGTAAGCTAATAATTCACATTAAAGGCCATCTAGCGGCGAGTAGGTGAACTAATATTGTGCGTGCTGCCATCTGCTAGCACATTATGGAATCATGAGTCGTTAGCTATGAACCTGGTGCAAAATTTAGTTAGTTTTGCTATTCGCCGTAAGAGGGCTCTTTTAACAAAATGAGACGAAGTGCTGTTTAGTTACTTTCTTAATAAATATGGCGCTAGTTTTAGAATTGTAGGTATCAATTTACGATTCTATCTAAGGTGTAATTAAATAATGTTTTGAATCGTCTAAAAATGTATCAGTAAATTAGTATAGCTCAACTACAAACAAGAAAAACGGGTACAACGTATCAAGGTGAACAAACTAGATTTGCAAGTTGGAAATCTAGTTTTTTAGGAAGTTACGACTTTGAATACTTACATGACCTATTCGTTGCTATAATACCTTTATTATGACTTTGCACTACACTGAGAAGAGATGTTATCAGGGCGATCCCACCTTTATAATTGAACACCAGAAGCTGTGGATTGGTTGTGCAATCTGGATGTGGATATATTATAAGCTACTGTTTTTATAAACATATAATGTATTTGCCTACGATATGAAACGCCATACGATTAAATTGAACTAAGAACGGGCCAACATCATACTTAGTTTTGAGAAGTTCAGTTTAAATACCTTTTATTCAGCTACCTATCTACTTATCATCACTTATATGAATATCTAGTTAAGTATCAAGTAAACATGGACACGTTAAGAACCAGGTACTTTCCCCGATGTGCGAGAAAGCGGAAAAGCAGGCGCCGCGCTTTTCCTGCGGTTCGTCGGAACTAGTTTTCCGCGCTGTGCAATACCGAATGCCTTCATACCTACTTAATTAGAAAATTATTGCACTGCGAGGAATGTTTACTTCTGCTTGAGGTGGTATAGTAAGCCAAGTTTGACTTGTGTATATTCTGACCATTTAGAAATAAATATGAATCTTATGATTTCATATTAGGTACCTAAAAGTAACCGATTGGGGCAAATCCAATTTGGTTTGTTTCAATACTGCGGGCGTGTCTTTTTACCGCAAAACGGAGTCAGGGGACTAATTTTTGACTTTCGAGCGCTCGAATCTTTCACTCGAAAACTGACAAAAATTACGAAATGCTCTTTTGAAATAGCGATAGAAAATTGAAAAGCGAGTGGTATTGACCACTCGTATTCAATTCTATCGGTAGAAAGTTAGTGCCTGCAATTTTGACACTAAAATCGTATTTACTTTTATTTAATTTTCGAGCGCTCGAAAGTCAAAAATCGGCCCCCTGTTCACCTTCACCCTGGCCCCTGTTTTCCAAAATGTATCCGTACCAGTAACCAACCACAGCTCCTAGATATAAGTTTGAAACCTAACTTGAACTTCGGGTCCACAATTGAATCCAAACTTGGTGTCCTATTTAAGGTAAAGCGGTATTTCACACCCAAACAGCTTCTCACCCTGTACCAGGCTCAGGTTTGCTCGTGCATGGAATACTGCTGCCACCTATGGGACGGTTCTGCCAAGTATCAGTTAGCGGCCTTGGATTCAGTTGAGCGCCGAGGTCACAACTCTTTGGTACCAACTCCACCATTAAGTCCAAACTACAGAGCCACGAACACCGACGGCGAGTAGCTTGCCTATCGGTGTTTTATCGGATACATTTTGTAGAGTGTGCGCAGGAACTGCACGACTTAATTCCACCTTCCCCGTTCCACCACCGAACGACCAGGCGTGGGGAGCGAATGCATCCTTATGTTGTCAACTTACTATGTATTCGCACGAAGCGATTTGCCTCGTCTTTCTTAATGCGAACTGCTAAGGAATGGAATTCGCTCCCTTCATCTGTTTTTCCTGAGAACTACGATCTAGGTGCCTTCAAAACAAGAGTGAATAGGCTATTACTGAACCAGTGAGCTTCATTTTAAGCTCTGTCGTCGCTTGCCATCAAGTGAGACTAGGGTCAATCACTGGACAGTCTTTTATAAAATAAAAATTAACCGCGTTCACAATTTCAAATTTGATAAACATTAAGTATGTACCACAACTTGCTTTACAATAATTATAATATGCACGTTTACATTTTGTAAGTAAATAAATCTTTCAGCCACCACACATTGCTGCTCAAAAATAAGAACTTTCCTTCCTAAGTGGGTAGCTAAAAAAAGATATAAGTAATCATCATCATCATCATCATCATCATCATTACTTAAGAGCCTTGCTCTTGTCGGTGGAGTAACCGCCACTTTTCTCTGTCCATTGCCAGCCTCTTGACTTCCTCATATGACTCGACATCAGCTTTATATTTTATTTGGCTAGAATATGTTAGCCTAGGTCTTCCTCTGCCTCTCTTGCCTTCAATTTTACCCTCCAGGATGTTTAGGAAGAAACTGTCGTGCCGTATCAGGTGACCCACCATCTTGCCTCTCCTATTTCTTATACATCCTAGCAAACATCTTTTCTCATCTACCATCCTTAAAACTTCTTCGTTTGTCTTTCTCTCCGTCCAGCTAATCCTTTCCATCCTTCGCCAGCACCACATTTCGAAGGCCTCCAGTCGTTCTCTGTCTCTCTGGGTTAGCGTCCACGATCACGACTCACTCACGATATAAGTAATAAGGGCTTAAAAGTAGCCTCAGTTGTTTTACTAAAGACAATGTTATATACCTACAGCCATGGCTACTCAACTTGGCAGTCGCACTAAAATAAATGAATAGAATTGTCAAGTTTGTATGTGGTATTTCCGCAAGGGGTTTGTGTAATACCGTTATAAATTAAGAATCGCTTTGACATACCAACGTTATGTTAGTATCTACTAGCCCAACTTCCGTCGTGCGATATGATTGAATTTTGCTTTACTTAACCAATTTACTACTGAACCTATCATTTGTGGTTGGTGTAGTTAAAAAAAAGCGGCCAAGTGCGAGTCGGGCTCGTACATGAAGGGTTCCGTAAAATAAATTGCGGTTTACGATTTATGACGTATTAAAAAAAACTACTTACTAGATCTCGTTCAAACCAATTTTCGGTGGAAGTTTGCATGGTAATGTTTATCATATATTTTTTTTAGGTTTATCATTCTCTTATTTTAGAAGTTACAGGGGGGGGGACACATTTTACCACTTTGGAAGTGTCTCTCGCGCAAACTATTAAATTTAGAAAAAAATGATAATAGAAACCTTAATATCATTTTTGAAGACCTATCCATAACCCCACACGTATGGTTTGATGAAAAAAAAATTTTTTTTGAGTTTCAGTTCTGTGTATAACTTAAACTTAATGTTTTTTTTTCATTTTTGTGTGAAAATCTTAATGCGGTTCAGAATACATCTACTTACCAAGTTTCCACACTATACCTCATAGTTTTCGGAAAAAAGTTTCTGTGATATACGGACGGACAGACAGACAGACAGACATGACGAATCTATAAGGGTTCCGTTTTTTGCCATTTGGCTACGGAACCCTAACAAATGGATAGGAAGTATTATTGAACTTAGGTACATAGGTACTCGTATAATTGATGAAAACTTTTCTTAGAATTGCAATCGGCTTGCACCTTTGAAACGGAAGCAGTGTTAAATGATACCGACCACCCCGACCGTCGCAATCATTTGACATCTGATCACAGAACAGTAGGTATAATACCTGATTCCAACAGTTGGAATGTTCAGGAAATGTTGGAATGTTCAACAATCAGCCTTTTAATTACGTAGGTACATACACACCTTGAATAACAATAGGGTGGTCTAGACAATCGGTGTGATTTATTGTCAACAATAAAGAATTCATTTTGGCTTTGTTACAAAAGGACCACCTTGTTTCCAGTGGCTGTCGTAAGAGTCGACTATTGGAACAGGGTTAATACAGAATGTATTATTCAAACGGGGCAGCGACCAAAAATCTGAAACTACGAGAGATACCTAAGGAACACACAAAAAACCGAATTCTGATTTTATGACAGATTTGACCGGAGGGGTAATTACGTAACGTTCCGAACGCGCGTCGGTACAATTTAACTGTCAATTTTCCATATAAAAAGTGACATTAGACCTAAGTACCCGACGTTCGTACAGTGCGTAACGTGATCGACCTGCGGGTTATTTGAAAATCTTTGAATGAAATATTGAACAATTTCAGGAGCAAATTGCCGTGTTCCGTTTGAATAATACACCCATATACGGTATATAAAACGGATGTACCGACTAGGCAGGAAAGCCGACTATCCGGCCACATAATATAATATAGTCAGCGACTAGTCCGCAAAAGATACCGAATATTCGGCACTTTATGACTTAACGAAATAAAAAAAAATTACGATATATACTTCATGTTTTATATTTCAAGTATTTTACTTAAATACAACAAATAATAAGTATGAGTGCAAATTATCACTAAAACCAGATTTCTATACTTAGGTAAATTGCAACAACGGAGAAATTCATATGAATGTCGGTAACAACCGAAATAAATCCAGTTCACTATCATCAAATCACCATTAAGTGTCAATGCCTAAGTTTCTTCGTAGTTAAAGCGAATAAAATGGGTTATATGGGCTAAACCACAGTCAACCTTAATGCGTTAAACGACAATTTCGTTCTTTTTGGTATGTTACGCTTTATTATCTTCGACAATATTCAAGAAGTTTCCGTGACATACACTTGCTGCCCGCACGGCTTCGCCCGCGTATTGCAAACATAAGCCTAATAAATAACCATCCAGATAGACGCACGCAGGTGAAATCATTTTGAAATTGGATACGTTTATCCGAACCGCACCGCTCCGGAACCGCTGTCCCGGACATTACCCAAAACATACAAACTTATAAACTTACAAAGCCCCAATCTCACAGACTTTTATTATAATACTAGTATGCTTACGACAGAACAGAGAAGGTATATGCGTAAGGGTGAGTAAGAGTTTGTTTGTTTGTTTTCAAGATATTATTGCAACATTGCATTGTCGGCTAGGAGGCATCACTAGGTTAGGTTTATTTATTTATTTTATAATCAAAGATATAGGTAGAAAACTTATTCTAATACATATCCATGCAAAACAGTTTACAAAGTTCTAATGGTTATCTTCCGTCTCCATCATGATGCGCTCAAAGGCAGTGTTTATTGATTTGTCACCGACATAATAAATGTCATAAGTTTGGTCAAATTTTATATCAAACAGATGTTAACAAAATAGTAATTTATAAAGAGGTTCGTCGAAAAGGTGCGAAGACAATCACCTACAAGCGCAACGTTTGCCTCGTAATATCTTATTCTTCTGGGTATATTTGAAGATTCGATTCGAATATGAAATTGCTTCAACTAGTACCTAAACTAGTTAGTCGGTAATGTAGCTACAATAAAATATGTAACCTGTACTCTTCACGAATATTATAACGCTTTTCTAACCAGTTTCGACGCATTTCTATCGTTTTCACTCAAAAGAGACTTAGAAAAAGCAGAAAGTAAAGAAGAACGTTAATCATGCAATTGGACAGTAATGTGTAACTTTACGCTTAAGCAAGTCACGCAAATTACTAGCGGCTCGTGCCGTAAACTGCGTAGGTATTACCAGCTCAAATAACCGGCCATTATGCCATCGGGCACCATAAACATGGCCTCCACAAGAGCTAACCAGCAAAATGGCTACACTTTCACTTTTCATCAATTTCCGACCTTTAAAGTAGTCACCATTGCTAACAAACCAGTAAAGTATTCAGAAATGGTAATTTCTAAGCTAATCTTGCCGATCAACTGCATCTAATTAAGAGTTAAGCTAGACAACTAATATTCATTGAATGTCGTCTCGGAATAAATTCAAGATAGCAAATGACGTCATCCTTTCTGTTTCTATTAAAGTTAGTGGTCTGCCAGTCGACAAAAACCTGACAAGGTCTTGATCTCGGCCATCAAGGCCAATCACGCATTGTCACTCGAAGTTTTTGCTGACGCTAACGTAATAGGGGCCTGGCAATGAAATAAGATATCTATTTGCTTTTAGGGAAACTTGTCGAGTATCCGTTTTCTTTGTGAAATCTCTAAATATAATGCAATAACATAGGTACAGATACGCAACGAGTTTTCTATAATCGATACCTACACGTTATTTGATGAGACACCATGTAAAGCCTATAGGTTACTTCGTTTTTTCCAGATTAGAAAAACATTGATTTATCCGTCATGCGATTCACCGAAAAAAGATTGCAAATATATTTACCTAACTGCTAAATATTTAACCTCCTAAGGCCCAACGAAAAATTCGGCATGTAGTCACTACAGCCTGTAGTCCTACCAGTAGTACTATTGTTTTAAACTCATTCAGACCTAAGTACTTAGAAGACTTTTTTTGAATGTTATTGTATTCATACAGCACCAATAACTTTTGGGCATGTTTATTATCGGTATATGATACCTTTTTGGACAATTTGAATTTAATTGAATAAGAACTACAGGAAGGACCGTGGGCTTTTATAAAGACATGATTTTTATGCTTATTTAACGTGAGGAAATAAAAAAGATACTGGTTTATTATTATTCTGATGTTTTATTTAAAGAATATATTATTGTATTTTGACCATTATTTCTAATCAGTCTAAGTAGGCAGGCTTTTGTATCAAATCTTTTGTTTTTGGTTCATTAATTATAAGAATAAATCAACAAACATTTAACAATAGTATCCACAAGTTCTTTAATTAAAATCTTTAAAACACTTGTAAAAAAGTTATTTTTCTGTTTTTTAGTAGTTAGAAAAACAAAATAAAACTACTCTTGTAGAAAATCTTCTATAAAAATAAGCGTTCTTACTTAGTAACTATTTCAAAATTAGGTTAAGTTGAATTGAAACAATGAAATTATAAATGAAATTCCCTGACACAGTTTCTATTCTTGGTCAAGCACGGATAAATATTGCACTTTGTGCATTTAAATGTTGTTAAACCTATAAATAACAAAAAGAACTGTATCAGTGTTAGCAACCATCAAAATTTTGCATATAAAAATATCTTGTAGTTAAAGCCCGCGGTCCTACTTGTAGTACTACATACTTTAGCACCACGTGTTTTGCGAAATATGGCCAAAAATAATAAAAATATTATTTTATATTATCAAATAAGTAATAAAAAAGAAGATTATATACAAATAAATACGGAATAATTCGAGATTACTTAAATAATTATGGATTTATTATCCTCTTCCGCGCGGACCTCCCATGTCGCCGGCTGTCACTGAAGGTTTGACACTTTGTTTTTTTTTTTTACGAACTTATTAAAGGGCTCAAATACAAGCCATAATATTCTTTTAGAAGTTCGGATACGCCAATACTGATTAGCGCAAAATTTTAAACCAAAATGGCAGGTTTTCTATTAAGTTCTACTGGTAGGACCGTGGTACACTATGACTACACAAGTGTTGAAGGAGCTGGGTCTTAATAACAAAGTTAATAAGTACTATGGGTAGGACCTTGGGCCTTAGGAGGGTATGGTACTTTGTTTAATAGATGAAAGCACAAAAAGTTTAAAAAACTGTATCCCGATTACGGAAAAGTTACTATTTATGAATAATATTTTTATATATTTGAACTCGAAATTTTCTCCTCTTTCATTTGATCCCCCATGCTATGAATAGCAAACGTTTTTTTTCAAAGTCAGTCACTTATTTGTATGTGACTGACAGCCATCATATTTTTCTTTTTCATACAAAAGGTAGCCTTTTTTTTATACAACGACGGTGGCAAACAAGCTTACGACCTGCCTGATGTTAAGCTGGTACCGTAGCCTATGGACACTTGTGACTCCAGAAGAATTACAAGCGCGTTGCCGACCCTTTATTCACTTGAGGATTCGCTGTGTTGGCAGACAGAGACATGCAGGTCCCTCACTCCCAACACAACGCACCCTAGGGAGCTCTGGCGACCTTACTCACCACCAGGAACACAACACCACATGCATAGCATGCAATAATATAGCAACACTTACAAAGCAGTGGTGCTATTATGGCTGCGGTCTTCTGTAAGGTGGAGGTACATCCCACGTTGGGCTGCTCCATATACGAGCGAGATGACATACCTCTACTCTACCTCTCTGACCCTCTCTAGCATATGTCACCCGGAGCATAATATCAAATCGATTGACAATCGAATCATCAACATCGGTTCAGTATTTTAAACGCGACAGTGGAACATACGTAAATACAAACATAGACTGCTAAAACATATCCCTTTCTTTCAGCTCTGCCGGAGTCGGGCAAAAAATAAGCAATGACATTAATTAAAAAAAATGTTTTTCTCTGGTATTCTATACACGGTGCTCGCGAGGAATCCAAAATATTTTAACCACGCATTCCTTAGGTCATTAGGAGTAAAAAAAATTATATGAACCCCAGTCAAATCCGGCTTAATTTTGAAGATATTATCAATATTTCATGTAAACTATTTATTGTGATTACTAAGTGCATTATTAAGCTCTCTTGATCGCGACGTTGCCACCTATGTTGTCAAGTTTCGCGTCGCTATTGACAGACGTCAAAGTGACAGCTACCACTTACTAAATTTATCCTTTTTTGGAAAAAATATCGTTACCATTTTATTAAAAGGGATAATTTAAAAAAAACCGACAAATGCAAAAAAACATTTTTTTTACTGAATTTGACTTGGGTTCATTTTTTTTTATACTACGACGTTGGCAAACAATCTTACGACCTGCCTGATGTTAAGCTGGTACCGTCGCCTATAGACACTTGTGACTCCAGAAGAATCACAAGCGCGTTGCCGACCCTTTATTCACTTGAGGATTCGCTGTGTTGGCAGATAGAGACATGCAGGTCCCTCACTCCCAACACAACGCACCCTAGGGAGCTCTTATATATAACATTTTTTACTCCTAATGACCTAAGGAATGCGTGGTTAAAATCTTTTGGATTCCTCGCGAGCACCGTGTATAAACAAGGAAACGTAAACTGAACTGGTAAAATTTTAATCTAAATAAAAAGAAGTATGGTGTTGCAGAAGATTGTGGAGTCTACCAATATATTGCTTGCCTACATAAAGTAATCACTAGAAAGTATGAGTTTTTTCTTTAATAATCGTCGTAGTTATATAAGTTAGTTATTTTATGAATACGCAAAGGTTATCCAATAGGTCAATGGCGTACAACAATATTTTGTACTTCCCACATCGATACAATTTTGTCAAAGTTCGTGAACGGTGATGTCATGTCTGTTCTGTTCTAACTTTCCATGTTTTTAACATTACTATCGACATTTACTTATCTCGTTATATAGTCTACAATTCTACATCATGTTAGTCTTTATTGTAAAATGGGATTTCAAAACTTGGTATTTTGTAGAATCGTTGGCAATTGGCAATTTTCAAGTAAGTTCCACTCGCTCGAGGCGAGAACGTTGAGCAATAAAATCATATTACTATGGCCTTAATGTTCCAAGCTTTAAGATACTCGTATTGTCTGAAATTCTGCTACGGACAACGAGTTTGTTTACAAAACAGGTAATCATATTGTTATTGACATATTGGTTGGGAAACATCGAATAGAAAATGCTTGTGATGTCTCTTGTGCCAAAAGTACTTAAGTACCAATTTTTACATACGTATTCTGAAATTCCTTTGCGATTCAGTATTGATTTTATTTTATAAATGCAAATGAAACAGGTTCTTGCATTTTGAGTGAGAACTCTGTATTCTCTGCGGCTCTTATTAGTCTGCTGAAAGTAGTCGGTGTCCAAGCAGGACAATAAAAATGTAATATTCTTAATACATTTATTTATTTCACAAGCACGAAATTAATGACAAAATAGCTCTGCGCGACATGCGCTTGACGCTGAGGTGGCTCGCTGACTGGCGGTGCGCGAGCGCAGCCGCCCGATCTGCCCTTCAAACGCCCCGTCCTTTGCCGTCGTCCGATGCCCGCGCGTACATCGTCCCGGCGTTGAAAGACTGGCTTTCAACAATAAATTGCAGAGATTCTTTGTGTTGCCTTTCGCGGGTCTAGGATATAGGTCTAGTCAACCCTTCGACAACCTGCAATATAGTCGTTGCGGTGAAGTTCACCCGATGGAGTAAAGTAGTTGATTTGTTCCCATGTATCTTTTTCTTGTATGTCTTCAGGTGTGATTTGATATGAGTCCTATCTACAGAATTCAGGATTTGTTGCCCTTAATGGGTAGGTAAACCATTCTTCCCTTCGACAACGTCTGTAGTAGGAACAATACACATTTTGTTGATTGCTCTTCTTATTGTGCCCCGATTGGTGATGACATCAGCGACACGGTTGACGCCATCTTTCCCAGGGTATAGATGGCTGATGCGTGCTAGGCGCCACTGAAGAGGAGGTAGTTGATCTTCCTTCAAAATTACGAGGTCCCCGACTCGAAGCTCTCGCTGCCGCGTCTTCCACTTCGTACGCTGTTGGAGCTCTGCTATGAATTCTCGTCGCCACCTGTCCCAGAAGTGCTGCCTCAACTGCTTTATGCGTTCGTATCTGTTGGGGTACTTTGTAGTAATAGGTCGGGATGGTACCGAAGTGAGAGGCCGCCCGCAAAGGAAGTGCCCTGGAGTCAAAGGAGTTGGGTCAGTGGGGTCCGACGAAAGAGGCGTTAGGGGTCGAGAATTTAAAATAGCTTCGACTTGTGCAAATAGCGTTGCTAGCTCTTCAAACGTCAGGGAAGCCCCCCCAGCAATACGTCGAAGATGGAACTTAGCCGACTTAACCCCGGCTTCCCAGATCCCTCCGAAATGGGAAGAATAAGCTGGACTAAACATGAATTTAATTCCTTCATCATTAGCAAAATTAGTTATAGACTGACGACTAGATTTAATCAATTTACCCAGTTCATTGTTTGCACCTTTAAAGTTTGAATTTAGTTAGCCGGCCTTTGATACTACCGCGCTGCTTAATAAGCTTAGACAAATCATCAACCTTCGACGGCACATCCAACTTTGCCCCTTCCGGTGGTGCCATAACTTCAAACAATAAATATCGAAGGCGCTAACGACAATGAAATAAGTAAGTAATTAAATCTCAAACCAGTTAAATCCAGTCTCAGCCGCGACCGCCCGACATAGAAAATTACTCCGTCCGAGCACACAGCTAGCCAGCAAGGTGCGCGCGGAGCTGCTACGGACCCGGGCTGCACCCAGCAAACAGAACGCCTTAAGCGCGCCGGTCCCGATCAAACACTGAAATAGTCGGCAAATCGCTATAAGATATTTGAACTACAATAATTCGTTAAGAAGGGATTTAGCACGGTTATCTCCGTTTATTGTTTAGCAAAATCTCTAATAATTAAGGAAAACACTAAGTAATAGCCTTAATTAGGCAAACTTGTATAAAATATGGAATAGCCACGTATTGCACACAAAGGAACCGTTACTACAAATTTTAAATTTAACTACGTAACGGATTTGTAAATAACTTTCCGATTTACTAAAATTAGCACTGTAATGCCTGTATAATACAGCTTAATAAGGCAACTCTTGTACAAAAATATGGAATAGCCACGTATTGCACACAAAGGAACCGTTACTACAAATTTTAAATTTAACTACGTAACGGATTTGTAAATAACTTTCCGATTTACTAAAATTAGCACTGTAATGCCTGTATAATACAGCTTAATAAGGCAACTCTTGTACAAAAATATGGAATAGCCACGTATTGCACACAAAGGAACCGTTACTACAAATTTTAAATTTAACTACGTAACGGATTTGTAAATAACTTTCCGATTTACTAAAATTAGCACTGTAATGCCTGTATAATACAGCTTAATACTTAACATGCGTATAAATGCGAGTAATGCGATAATATTCGCCGAAATAAGCACTTCGCAAGCTAGATCAGGATACTATCCTGACGCTTTAAAAAAGAAGAATTTATTTTACCAAATAGAAATAAGCACAGGCCGTTGCGTGCAGCTAATAGTCTTGTCTTTTAGGCAAGCTAGATTAGGAATTGAACCTAACGCTTAAGATGCAAGAAAGCCGTCACACAAATCGAAGCCAAATTATAAAAGGGGATCGGAACAAAGGAATGGTAAAATAGGCGTACTTCCCTCGGGTTAGACCTGCAGGCAACCACGTAGATCCTTGAAGCCAGTATTTCAAAAAAAACAGCAGCAACCTTTGTTCTTCCGAGTCGGTGAGTCAGTGAGCCGGTAAAATTCCGTTATTTTAACGGTTAAAATGCAGCTTGAACTTGCACGTTATTTGCAGTTTCTTCCAACGGTCGCCATTATTGTCCAAGCAGGACAATAAAAATGTAATATTCTTAATACATTTATTTATTTCACAAGCACGAAATTAATGACAAAATAGCTCTGCGCGACATGCGCTTGACGCTGAGGTGGCTCGCTGACTGGCGGTGCGCGAGCGCAGCCGCCCGATCTGCCCTTCAAACGCCCCGTCCTTTGCCGTCGTCCGATGCCCGCGCGTACAGTCGGCAAAATAAATCTAGATAAGATCGTCAACATTGTACAAGAGAAAATCTTAGCGTGTTATGAGTCCATAACTCAACATCGGCATTTTTACTTTTTCACCGGATAGATCATTAATCTTGGCACTGTTTCATCTAGATCAATTAGTATCAATTACACGTTCTAATTCCTAGCTAAGAGGCGTAAAATAAAACTGGCAGAATCAAAAGTCACTTCGGTACTCGAGTGTTCTTTCAATCGTCTACATCTTCGTTTGGGTGCATAACCATTTGTTTCCGATCTGCCAGTCCACGCATTCTGTCGACTTGACCATCCACATCGTGCGATCTCTAGCTAGACTACACGCGGAAATGGTTGTTTAGTTGACCTGATTATTAACTGATCCTACGTTTTAAGTCAATAAACTCATATATCTATTGAGCGTAGCAATGTTTTGTAATTATTGATTCGAGTAATGTCTTCAGTAATCACAGAACATGTATTAAATTCTCGTTATACTGATTATGATTACATACTTACAGGAAATATCGGCCAAGGACACACGCTTTAAGAGATTTCCCTGAACGTTTAATAGGCTGAATATAAATTAAAACAACTCAACATTTACTCTGCTTTGTTGAAAAAGTCGCGTATAACCAACTGTTTAGAAGTCATTACACGCATCGGAATCGCGACGAATCTAGTAATTAATACACATTTCCTTTAACCCATTGTCAACATAGGAATGTTAATCATAGGAGCATCCATTCAATGCTCTAATAGTTACTCGAGGACGTCATAGGGGAGAATGCCCGCATGCTGCATAATTCCGATTTCATTGTTCAATCAAGAGACAGGAACGACGCAGCTAATAGTTGTAACTGCTCCTGTTCAAGCCGTGTTCCATTTGGACGATTGTGAATAAGATGTTCTTAACTGTACAATTTGCTATTTACCTCGTTAAAGACCTTATACTTAATGTCTTCTATTTCCTTTTAGTAGTTCCTGTTTGTGATGAGCTTAATAAATATCTGGCTAACGTGGAATGCACGAGTAGGTACTCAACGTTTTTAGAAACCAGGATTAAGGACACCTATATACTACCAGTTGATATAGATATTCTCTTTGGTATTGTCAAGTTTTGTGCGAGACTCACTCAACATCTACGAAAATGCGTTTTTATCAACACTTTAATAATGACGATGATTCGATATAGGAACCGCCAGATTATGTTTACATTAAAAAAGATGTACTTATATAAACCATGCTGTGATAAGGAAAGTTTGCGAATAAGTACGCAAATAGGTGCCTGCCTGATGTAAACCGCAAGAGCAATCAAATGCATTACTATACAAACCCGCACTTCTAAGTAAACAAAAACAAAACCAACGACTATTTCCAGTTGAAGACACAAAAACAACACTTTAATGCAGTCTCAGTGAATTTTAGGTGCTAGAAATCCTTGTAAGTATACAAGAATGCCTTGAATTTACGCGAGTTTTTAGTAGATACGCTGTGCTGCTCACAGTTGTTTTTGTGCATCAAAGAACAGTAAACGCAATGTTCATTTTCGTGTTTATGCTCGTTGGTAGCTTTTCAAGCGGAAGGAAGTTCGACGGAGTGGGTCATCAGGCGAAACTTGAAATGCATTTATAGATGTTAAAAGTACAAGTAATACGACGGCGATGGAAAATTAAACGAAATGCAAAAAAAAGTTAAAGCTCTTCACTTTGACTGAAATTATTAATTTTTAATTATATGATAGCATATAATTAAAAAATTATAATTTCAGTTATTTCAGTAATATTACTGAAATGCCTCTCCTCTCCATCAATATCAATTGTCCAAACAAATCGAGACAACAATAAACACATTGTGATTATTGTCATAACAATTATTAAAAATAAAATAAAATGACGACTTGTTGTTATTCACAACAAAGTTCGTTGACCATCTTGAATAATTAATCCGATTTAAATACTTGTTTGAGAAAGTTTTGGCAGTATCCAGTCATATATTTTTTAATCACAGGAGCTGAGCTGAAGTAATGAAATATCAGATATCGTGAAAGTTAAATTTTCACGATTTTTGCAACCTTGACCGCGGTCTGATTTACATGATGGCTTCGGATAGACATTTGCATCCTATTTCCATGTCTACTTTTACTTTGAACTTTCGATCTCCGATTTGGCAATAGTTCGCGAAATGTCAAATGTACATTCTACTCTCGTAGTGATATTTTATATGCAGTTGTCTTTGCAATTGATGAGCTAGCATTTGTTACTTGTGTGTTGCCCATTGGAAGTAATTAATCTTCTAGTCAAGTACGATAATTCCTTTTATTGATATTGTTATTTAAGCCATAGCGTAGCACTTTTTAGTTGCAAATTTTAAAAACCATGATCTCATCAATCACTGGTTTGTTTATCTAGGCTGCTTCTATTACCTTGAAGAGTAAGAAGTACACTCGCAACCTAGTCAGAGAAATCGTTACAAGTAGCATATTCTATAGCTATCATCCAATTTGCAATTTTCATGGCTTGGCTGAATTGTCTTAGCATTTTGCAATATCTGGAATTTCTCTTAATGTTTATCGACTTCTTTATTGCTTCTTGCCTTTCTGTTTGTATTAATATACTTTTACTCAAGTAGTGAACGTAGGTAAGTGCTTATTAAATTAGAAATTTTAGCAAACTTTTAATTCACGCATCTGTAAAACTGCGAATTATACAATACAATGTTATTCTTTAAGTTTCTTCCTGGTTTATCAGAACGTTTCCTTTCACTGCTGTTTTAATTACTCGCCTTATCGTCAAGGATAATAATGATACTTTAATATTGAAAATCGCATAGTAACTACCTATTTATTGAATATTATTCGGTGAATACTCGTACTGTACAAAAGTACCAAATTAACATTAAGAGCAAACTTAAGATGCATCCTTATTGCAAAAGGTAGTTTCTGCAAGACTTTGAAGGTCGACCTTCGGTACCCGGTCACTTAGCACCTTGATCTGGTTTGGTCTGGTCAAATGTAGATCTCCCGTTCGTTATTCACGAGGTTTATGAAGTACTCTAGATGGGCTGTTTTGAATTCTAGGCACAGGACCCGCTGCACTTTGATGTTGAATGCTTTCTAGAATTATTTCCCAATAGGTACGTCTGGTGAAGGCGTACCAAAACCTGAGAACACCTTATACTTAGTCCGGTACGTAAACAGAATGCACCTTCGATAATTCACAAGAGCGCGATTTTTTGTTAATATTTAGAATATAATGAGTACTACTAGTAGTAAAAAGAGAAAGTAAATTCTAACGTGGATTTAGGCATGACACAGCGTTTTATTAGTGACCCTTGTAAATACAGCGAAAGATGGTATTTTTCTTCAATAGAGTGTCGCATTTAACTGTTATAACCTTCCCTATAATTTACTAAAACTTTCGTCAATGGATAACGTCAGTATAATCCAAAACGAATAAAAAAAAATATTTCCTCTAAAAGATTATTCAAGTGAGTTTTGGTAACTGAATTCTGTTAAAAACTATCAAAGATAACGACAGTTTGAATTTATAATATATTTATCAATAGGTTAAATTTATATGAAAATGTTTATTTTGAAAGCCTTCCTTCCATTAGTCACTTAAATATTTTTTCAGGATAATTATATTTTTTTAAATCGTATTCGGTTTTGCTGACGTAATCTTTTAACAAAACTGTTAGATAACGATAGGTCTTATTTTGAATAATCAAATGCGTTGCATTATTGGATAAAACAATGACTTGTATAATCTTTTCAAAGTTTTACGCGTGTTCCTAACAAAAAAGTAAATTATTCGTTAATCTACGTTAGAAAATCTTAAACAATATTTTTCGCTGTTAGAATTTAATGTACTCTCGCTGATAACAAAAAAAATCTGACTTGTGAATTATGTTAGTTTGACGACCAATTACAGTGTTCGCGTACTGGACTATTATTTATCTACTTATTACAGAATTGACGGTGTATTCTTAACATGGCTAAAGATTGTATTTAAGGGATATTCGTATTAATAAAACATCATCATACTTAGGTATTTGAAAAAAATGGTAAAAAAAAGATCATGTTATAAACTTTGAACATTTGGCAAAGCTCATGATTTAATGTCACGCGATAATACTTAACAATGGTGTTAGTGTTTAATGAAAGGAACTGGTTCCCATTCTGCATTTTTTGTTCATAGTATCTACGAGTATACTATGACCATAGGTCACTAACCGAAAAATCCCTCCCGTCTACCGGCTTGTCTAGCTTTTGTATTATTATTATGAAGTTCTCTGGAGCTTTTTGATCCAGGTATATCTCGCCTTTTTCTGAATGCGGCCCTCTCGCTCGCTCGCGTCACCCGTGCGTGCGCAGGAGTCGATTCTTGAGTCTTGACTTGACTAGGGCAGTAAGCGGAGCAGCGCTGACGTGATTGGTCGCTGCGCTTGTGACGCTTCGCGTTCTGAATATAAAATAGTCGTGATCGCGTTCTCTGTGAAAGAGACAAAGACCTCTGTGGCTTATGTTAAGTTTGTTGTTTGTGAAATACTTTATAAGCTGTGGGTTGGTGTCGTGATCTTGTAAATGCAGTGTTAATGCCTATGCTTTTTTTCGCGGAAGTTGCAGCTGTCACCTCAGACAGATTTCAAAGGATTTGAAGTGTGTTAATCTTGATATTGAAGTTTGGATTGGATACCCACTTTATGCTATAACAACCTTGTTCTATTATATTTAGATAAAGGTACTTACTTAGGTAGGTAGTTGAAATTTAAAATACGAATCGAATGTGTTCGATTAGTGGACATCGATATTATTAGTTATTATTTACAAAAGAACTCCGCCTTTGTATAGATCCTGGTAAATACAAAAAATTGATACAGTGCGTTAGTTTATTTTATTACACACAAAAAATGTTATTTTACGCGTAATGAGCAATCCGAAAGTCGTATTTCCGAAGGCTCTCCACACTCCTCCAAGGTTACTGCAGCCGTTCTCATGTTTGCGTGCAATACTCGATGCTATATGCCGTGAAAGTATTTTTCGTCGTTGTTTTCACGCTTTAAGATGTCCATTTTAGCATATTAATTCTCGTCTAAGCTTTCTATGCTTGCATAGTTTCCCATCGTGACATTTTTATCACCGACATCTATTTCGACTTGAGGCTAAACGTTGGAATTGGCATTTATTAACTCGCCTCGACGGCGATTGCATTGTTCTGAAAGTAGTGGACCATAATAACCGACGGACTCGTTTAATAACTAATGCGACACGAATCAGTTAACGCCTCGTGGAATTTTTTCAAATAATTCACACTGTTCGTCAATTACAACGCTTATTTGCTTTTTACAAACCAATTTAACTGCTGGTACTGATCTGGCTCTGTTAAATCGATATTTAGTATTTTTGCAGCACGCTCCTTTAATCCGTCTTTTGACGCTAGTTGTATGTTTTTATTATTTAACGGCCACCGCTCCGTAGCCCAGTTGGTAGTGACTCTGCCTACGAAGCTGGAGGTCCCGGGTTCGAATCCCGGTCAGGGCATTTATTTGTGTGTTTATCACGAATATGTTCCTGAGTTATGGATGTTATATGTGTATATAAGTATCTATATGTATATATCTATTATATATATCGTCGCCTAGTACCCACAACACAAGCCTTATTGAGCTTACCGTGGGCCTAGGTTGATTTGTGTAAGATTATATTCTTAATTAGTCCGAGGTATTTATTTGTAGTACTCGCTTCTCGTAGCCTTGTGACGCGATATTCAAAGCCTAGATAAAAAATAAAAGCACAACTGGCAACATTATTGCTACCATAGACTCATTCGTTTTCCCGCGCCTTCAACGCGAAAGGGTAAATATTTAATTTTTATTTATATTTATTTACTTCTTGATCTCCAATCTTAGTTGTCTAACCTATGACTTAACCAACGTACCTACTTGAATATTACTGTCATGTTCGGCCTTCCAAAGAAAGATTAGAAAGTCAGATGTTTATCGTTTCGATTCGGTAAGCGAGTTGGACAGTACAGTACACACGATGTGTGCAGTATGGCACGCCGCGTGCGATGTGTTATTATGATTTTATCACAAATAATAACCTGAATCATTAGAAGGGCTATCAGACCATGCGATGTGTTGTAACAGATTGTCATATCTTTTTAAATTATGGTCACATCATTATCATCTGCAATTATTCCTGTTTTTGTTTGACAACATTTTTAGTGATAAAACAAACGAAATATTTTTAAATGCCTTCAAAGGACTGAACTGGAATAGCTTTTATCTTCAAAATTAAATGGTGGTCAAATGTTCTATTCATAATGATTTAAAGATAACGTCCTCAATCCTCATATATTCAGAGCATGTATAGGATAATAAGAGTTAATGTCGTTGTGGAGAAAGGAACATTGTCTTCGACTTAAGTTACATACCGTTACAGTTATAAATAAACCCTTGTCTGTTCTATTTGTGGCATTCCACCTCTGATCCACTATACAGGAACAGGGCTTTAAAAGAAAACATAATTTAAAGCCTGATTTTATTTATCAATGAGCGAAACGATATGTGTGCTTTTGTTTATTAATAATAAGATTAAAGGATTAAGCGATGATTCAATCAGGCCATTTGTCCCAATCCCAATAGATTAACCAATTGTGTCCATTAGATAAACTACTATTTAATTGTGTTGATTACCTATTAACACAACAAATAAATATTAGGGGTCATTAAGTATTACACCTTTAGTTATCGCTAAAACCTAGACATAAATGGCGCAACACCATGTAGCCGATGATTGACTGAGCTATCCCACGCAATATCTTACACTTGACTTGGATCACTTATTGAATCGATATACTCGTAAGTACTGTATTCGTTTACCGGGGCCCATTACCAGACAGATACAGCTGTTTTTCTCGGTTCCTGGAGAGATTCTCACGTCTCCTCTGGCCAGTTCGTTGAATATGTGGACCAACGAACTGGTTTCACCCGCTATCGGCTGCTATCTAGAAATCGTTTCCTATTAGCCCGATCATGCGTACAATAACTGCAGCTTATGCGTTACACTCCACTATCCATTTATATTGATTATTCAGTTAATTTGTAATAATCAATTACGTATCCACGTGGTTTTGTTTTGTATCCTTGTTAATTTCTTGCATTCGTTCGCTTAGGCGTGCAATGCAATCGCAGTGAAAGTGCAGTTGATAACAATGAGTACGGCTTCTGGATGGGTTGGCTCACTCGCTCACCCCATTATCTAATTTATTATGCAACTTCAATCCATTTGCATTCATCTGGTCGACTCCGAGACCCGGTTAGCGCTTCCTTATAGAATAAGGTTTTGGGCCAAAGAACCGCTTGTGCAATACGTGCTTGCGTCCCGTGACGCATCCGTTGTTGCTAAATTGACCGTAGCTGATTTACGGCTGATATTCTCATAAATTAATTCATATTTCACTTGAATATCTTTATTTAGTCTATTTTAATACTTATTTAGATCGTTATCTGGTCGTAATTTGTTTCGAGGGTCAAGTAATCAAGCTGTTATCTGTTCAACTTGCGTCATGGCTGTTTTATTTGCACCAGGTCACTGTTCAAGTCTTCATGAATTAGCCGATAGCTACGTGTAAGAATGCCACTACATCAATCTTTGAATATTAACTTGGCGCTTATGAAACAGAGGTCGTTCGTTTCTTTACGTTGCGCGCCCAAGCGCGCATTGTTTCACAAATTAATATTTTCGTACCTACCTATTGAATACAATGATGCCAACAATTGCTTGTTTGTGTAGTAGTAGAGGTAATTAAATATGGTACCTTATAATACCCACTAACACGCACATGTATTATAAGCAATTAAGTACTCAGACAACTTCGCGTTCATTTCATCTTTTATCTCAACGGCGGGATCGAGATAATTATTTAATTTCGATATAAGCAGCGTGATTCCAATCAATTTCATAGTCAAAGTACAGACATCGTAATGCTATTTATCCGTTAAATACCAAGCTAAGCAAAGGTTGTTGTAGCAAAAAGTAATGTATCTGATATTTTAACAGTGTTAGATCAATGCTGAATGAAGCTGAACTCAAAATTATTAACACAGGAAAATTACCGTGATTGCAGTAGTGCAGTATGCTTTAATGACGTGAACCTAGAATTGGACGACCACTAACTCAATCAGTGAATTGCGTCCATCGAACGGGAACATGAAATTGCTTTTAACTATGACCTATTCGATGATGCGAATGCATTGGCAGTCTTGTGATCTACTGACTGTAATAAGGACATTATGAAAATAAAACAGTATCCAGGAAAAGCGGTCATGGAGGACCCGTGGCTTTCGATCAATGACAGGACGATGGACCTGGTGTATGCTGCCAACTGGGTCGGAGCAGGGAATCTCAGCGAATACAGGGAACACAGCAACTCACCGCCTAAATCTCAATTTAATTCCATAACAAGAAGTGAGTCGTGCAGGAACATAAGCCGTAATGCCGAATCAAGTGATAACAGATCATACCCACGAGAAAACAATGGATACTCTTACTCCAATAATGTTCCTAATGAAAATATATCTCAATTAGCCAAGTATCAACAAAACATCGAGGAAAAGGCAAGGGCGAACAATAATCTCATTATGCAAAATAAGTTAAAGCACAGTTATAGTTTTAAAGATATGCCCAATGGATATAGACCTTCAACATTAAAAAGGGTGAAACGAAGAAATTTTACAGAGTGGGATATTGAATCTTTTCCGTCTAATGTGAAATCTCCCCCTGTGCCACCACAGCGTAAAGATTCCCTGAAATATGCACATCGGCAAAGAAAGATTGATAAAAAACATCCACTACCAGACCCGGGCCCCGTGCCACCAGACCCTTCCTCAGAATCTTATTACGAATATTATTCAAGAGTTAGTCAGCAAGATAACAATACCGATAGCCAAAAAATAAATCAGTTACAAAAAGATTCAATTAAGGATACCAAACAAAACGGGACTGTCAGAGGCTTTAGCAACGATACAATGTACCAATTGATAAACTCAATGGCAACGTTAGACTTGACACCAATAAAATCCAGATCCGGTAAAGAGAACACGGACTGTGAAGTGGAAGATTTGGGCATATACATGAGGCCTATAAATGGCTCGGTATCTGCATGCGAACCACTTCCTGAGAACACTACGCAACACACGACCGAACGAAACGGACGCATCGAAGACGCTAGACCTAGCTTTCGTTCTAAATCTCTGAGAGTTAAAAGCGAAGGGCGAGCACCTCTTCGAGCTTATCTCGACATTGTTCAGCCTGACATCGAGCATCACAATGGCGTCACCATTACACAACCGAAAAGGAATATATCGCCAAGCCAACAGCTGATGATGATGCAGTACAAAATGTATAACGGTAACCAAAACCCTCATATTGCAACTCCTTCTACCAATGGATTCCATTCAATCGACGAGGTTAAACAAAGTAATATTCAGACTACAAACAGTGTGTCTAAACAACTTAAACCCGACAAATATGGCAAATTATACAGTACAGTAAGAGTGAAAAGTGATGGTAGATATGATAGGTATAATGACATTATGTCCTTCGAGCCTCCGAAAGTACGTTCAGCGGAACCGCGCATCTCGAATGGTAACGGTGTATCGTCAAGAAGTGCTAAAAGTTCATCAAGTGGTTCAGATTCGGACTTTTCTATTCCTAGACCTAAGTTAATTGTGCCAGTCCATACGTATGGAATGAGAAAAAGGAGGACTGGGAATCTGTGTCAGCGTGATAGTAATGCTACGGAAGCGTCATTGGATGCAGAAATTCTGCTCGATGTTACTCGCCTTGAAGAAGATACAAGTGACCAACTGGCGAAGGTTCGCCTTTCGTCCAATGGGGATTCAGGTAATTCATGGTTTTGCTGATTTTCGTATTGATTCTGCTAGTAACATTCTTAAAACTTGTCAAATATGATCACTAGATTACTGATCTCGTGTGTTTGCTGATGTTGATCGATGGCGTATGTCTTGTCTACTCGCACAAGGTTACGAGTTAAATGTAAGGGGACATATGAACGTGTGCAATGTGTTTCTGACGTTGCTTGTTAAGAAATAATATTGTGCGTACTGACATCACGCAGTATTGCATTATCTGTTACCCTCGTAATTGCGTATTTAAGTATGTCGTCAGTAATTACTATGGGTTTGTTTATATAAATTTGATTTACACATTCATCTATTAAACTACATTTGAGGAAAACATTGTTGTTACGAATGTGGCAACTAAGTTGTATACACACATATTCTCAATTACTTATACTTATATGTAGGTACGAGTATGTATATATATATATATATATATATATATATATATTTATGATGATGTATGCGCAATGCAAATGAATGGTATGATAATAATAGATATGATATCATTTGATATGATTCAATAAAACCAAGGAGATAATAACCTTCGTTAATATTTGGATTAATTGCATCTGATTGTGCCCTAATAAAGTAATCACATCATCATTAAGATCATACATTAAATAAATCATCAAATGAAAGTAAGTAACGTCCAAACGATGAGGCGTTCTAAAAATGCTTATTGTCTTATTTAATAATTTCTGTTTATTTGGTCACCAAAAATATTGTATGAAACTTATGTTATATTTCTACTGGCATACACGGAAAAGGTCTTTTGATTAGAAAAAAATATGTCTCGCATACCTACAGTATACATACGGAAACAATATTTTTTTTATAATTTATTATTTTATTGGTGAGTACCTACGGGCTAAAGAAAGGCAATACATTTATAGAAACTTCCCTAATACCTATAATTAGAAGAAAAATACTATGTAGGTACATAAAATGCAACAATATCTGACTAGAATAAGGTATACACCGAGTTCGTTGTTTTAATAGTTCTCTTCTAAACGGCATATAACAGAGCCAAAAGCCTTCTAAAATTGTTATTATTAACAACATGAGCACTCGTTTTGAGGTTATTGATGATCTTTATTTTTATCTTCCAATTAGTTTTTATTTCTTTCCTTCGTTCAAATTTAATGATTCGTGTAAACGACACATAAGTATTTACTAACGCGTATGAACTTTTAACCCGCTGTTCTAAATGCTAAAGCAAGTTGCCTTGAAACACTTTCGATCTTAGAGTCATTACACCGCGTCCGCCTTAGAAACGATATGTAATCCAAATAAATTTATATTGCAAATTGTAATGGTTCAATCACTTTAGGAAATTGAAGCAATTAAGCGTTTTCCGAAGTAACAACATAACCACACATCATCTTTACCTTCATGTTGCATACTTAGAGCCAATTAGAAACACTTCTGTAGAAATTCTTCATTTTAAACACGTAGACATGATTTATTTTCTAAGACAACTAAACATTTATTAGCTCGCTAAATGGGTGCTAATTTTCTTTATTGACATGTAATCGACATCTCTCTGGCTTGTTATAAAAAGTGTAAAAAATAACTAAGTTGCGTGTTGGAATAGCAGCTTGCTTTGACATTTGAATAGTTTCGTACGATGCTGGATGTGAAATTTGTATCGCCGATTTTCCCAGTATTTTATGAAGAGAAATTGTAATCTATCACGATTCTCTTTCTCTTTACTGATTGGCTTTTAACGTTTTTTTTTTCGTTTAACACGAGGTTTTACTCGAATTCTAGGTTCAGTGCGAGTGCATCATTATTACCTATTTAGAAGATTCCTCAGAATAATCTTGTGATTAGTACTTGAACTTTGCTATTTTCTTACTCTTTTAAAAATATTTACTAAATATTTCTAATCATTGCAGACCTCTGTAACGTAAATAAATGTTTTATTCTTTATTCATGACATATGTAAATGATATATGATACATGGTTTATTCTTCATTTACAAAGTACAATGTCAAACATGTCATATGTTCATGTTTACAGTTAGTGTCGCCTATGGAACTTTTACAATAGTACTGTTAGTTATCACATACAATAGACAATACTGTACGTGTCAAAGGACAATGGCACCATATAAACAATCCGGATATATAATATAATATATACCGTTCACTACGTGTGCAATTTTATTTTAATTTAAATCTTTATTTCAGATATAGGTAATCCATATTTTGTTAATGAAGTCTTGTTGTTAATGAAGTGTTAGTAAATAATAATACTAAATAAATCTAACTTATTTCCTATATGATAGAAAGCTCTTTGTCATCCCTATCCAATGAGCCAAAATTTGACTATCATATCGGCCCGCAATCACCCCCAGAATGCTGTTGGAGCTGCCCCTAAGTCGACCCATCATCGAGACGATTTTTTTCCGTATAATGGCGTAAAAATCGTCCGTATGGGCCTCGGCGAACATACGAGATGCACTACACCATGTGGGCAACCCCAACAACATTCTGAGTGCGTTATTATACTGCACGCGTAGGGCATTATAGGCTCTTTTCGTGTACTTCACCCACAGGCTGCTCGAGTAAAATGACTGAGTGAAGGCTTTAAACAGAGTTATTTTAACTTCAACAGAGCATCGAGCAAACCTGCGGGGATATAGGAAGATCACACAACGGTACAGGAAAACCTCTTCATATGTTTGTTTTATCGTATGGCATATATTACTTTTGGCCTTTTGAGTTTGTCACTCTTTAGTACCACCCAGGGGACACGTGCAGGGTTGTGGTAGGTAAGCTCCTGCGGACGCAAGTGACAGTTGTCCCCCCTTTGTCAAGTGAGTGGGCAACTCGACTGTTAGAGGTTCTTAAGCCGCCCGAAGGCCTCTAACTCGGCTTAACGACTACTGTCATATAGACAGCAACCGGGATCAACTGCTTAGCGTGCCTTCCAAAGCACGGAAGCGCTCATTTATATAGTAACCACTCAAACAGGCGGTCACCCATCCAAAGACTGACCCCTGCCGTCTTTGCTTGACCTGCGTTATCGTTTCCGATACGCAGGCGCCGCCGGGCAATGAACGCTTCATAAACATTAGCATTCTGAATGGGTTTTACTAATTCGAGGACTTCTGAATACTTGCAGTTGACTCATCTTAGTTTCGTCGTATTAAATGTCAAAACTTATACTTATAGTAAAAGAATAACACGAAGTATTCGGTTGGGCACGGATTAAAACTGGAGATAATAAAAGACATGCATGGAAATAAAAAATTCTGAACAGAGCGCCTGATTAATATCTGAAATTGTTCTTAAATAACAAATAAATTAGGAAGGCAATTCTGAAACAAAATTTCCTCAGTCAACAGGGTGTAAAAGCGTGCATTACATATTGTGACTGTGTAATCTAATTTTCACACGGTTCTCTATTTGTTCCCACTCTTATCGCTTTCAGCATTTAACGAATCAATCGTTCGGTGGCATTGACTGAGCTCGCGATTAATTCTACATTATCAGAAGCATGTGTAGGCACTCGAAATGTAAGTGGTACTTACTAAGTAAGTTGTACTATTTAGTCACTCAATAGTTTCATAATTCCAAGACGTTTGTTTCAAACAATAACCCTATTAGTGATGGAGTAGTCTTGTTTAATTGCCTATCTATTATTTTTGCGGGCGCTATTTAAGTGCAAGTTTTATTGTTTTAAAATAGAATGTGCGTTATCAGTATCACGACCATTCCCTAAAATGAGTCATCTAATTGAGGGCCATTTTATTAATAAGTATTGACAACCTTGAAATGCTTCAACTTTCAAGCGATTTCCTTTTCATTTTGTTTACATAAGTAGATTACTCCTAAAGTTCTAATATTATGCGTCATTGTTATAAGTGCCGATGTGTTAGTGTATTTTTTTTACATTTTAAAAGGATTAGGTACTTGATATTTGGAATCATCTAAGGATTTCAACGATTAGTTAAGTAAGTAAATCCCTTGCTCCGGGTATAGGACCTTTGATTTCAGATTCGAGAAATAGGGAATTATTCTTTGGTTAAACTTCAAAAAAGTAGGGATTACTCCTGGATTAAACCTTTTTCTTGATTTGGTCGAATCCGGTTTAACATAGATACAGATAATTTGCGAAATCGGCGTGAACCTGGGTTTGGATCTGTACATTTAAAGCTAGTTCGAAAAGGTTGCAGAAAAACACTTATTTGGTGAAACCACCGATTGCGTCAAACTCAGATCCGGTAATTTACAACGTTGTGAATGGGAATGATCATGCAATTTGAGGTTTTTATCCATAAAGTTGTAAAAAACAGCAAGTTGGATTTGTGTGCGATTTTGATGTTGTTGCCTGTTGCCATGTAATTTTCTGCGTTACATAACTGATATAAAGTTATCCATTGTTAAACTTTAGCGTAGAACGATTTATTTACTTAATTTATCGTATATCGTATTGCATAAATTACACGGTCGCTTAGCTTTTAGTCACTATAAAGTTATATCTAAATTCTTCGCCTAATTAATCTTCTACTGATGATATGATTAATATTACATCGATTTCTAATTTGTTCAATTTAGGATTATTATTTGTGCCTTGTTATTTCAAATGTTCTCTAGAATGATTTTGTACTCAACGCATATGTTTTAGCGTAGACCACAATTTTTTTGCGTCTCGTTTAAATGAACGTTCACATCGTTTGAATTTGACGAGCGTGTCCCCGTCATATTTTTATTATAAATCAGTTTATAAATTAAACATTAGATCAAAATGTCTAGGTCCACGTGGGTAAACTACTCTTGACATGATAATTGTTACTGAAGACCTAATTCCTAATTTTTCCTTCCAGAGGGCAGAGTGGAGGTGTCCCGAGAAAACAAATACCTCAGCACTATGGCCCCCGGCAAGGTGTTCGGTGAACTGGCTATCCTGTACAACTGCAAACGAACAGCAACCATCAAGGCGGCCACCGACTGCCGGCTGTGGGCCATCGAGCGACAATGCTTCCAGACCATCATGATGAGGACCGGGCTCATCCGCCAGGCCGAATACACGGACTTCCTCAAGAGGTATGTATTCCCTTACCACTTTATGTACGAGTATGTTCTATAAGTTTTGATCGTTTCGCCTCACGATTTAAGGGCATTTTTATTATAATAAAAATATTCTTTATTGCACACAGTAAACTGCCGAACACCTATTATAAAAGATATTTTTGTGCATGATGAGTCCATCCATTGTGGTGAATCCATGATATCACCACAATGCATGAAATTAGCTACTCTCTGATTACTAAAAGTAAAGCGAAAAATTAATGTTGATATTATGAATTATTTAGAACTATTAAATTAACTATCCCTTTAGTGTTATTTCTATAATGTAATTGAGGGAGTGATAACATCCACGGTTGTGATTGTGCACAAGAATAATAAATACCCTTCTGTGAAGATTCATAACCATAGTACCTGTGTGCATTACGATTGGTAATTTGTTGGTCTGCCTGCAATTGTGAACTATGAACGCAAATTGCCTAACGTCATTCAGAAGTCAATAGGACCCTGTATTACGCGCGCCAATACGTTTAAAATAGACGGTTTATGACTGTGACTGCGAAGTAGGACTAAAGGAAACTTACGGGATAACTTAAAAATAGATGCTTAGGTAAACTGTTTATGTTTTGTTATGCAGAATCCTAATAGCCCTAGAAACGTTACGTACTTACAATGCGATGTACCTACACCCATAACTGTAGGTATTACAGAAAAAAATATTACGAAACTTCTCTCGAGCTTTTACCCAAGATATAGTTAACTTTCTATCTACTGCTAAGCCACAGATAATTTATGTTCTGCTCCTCTATGTTCTTCATTCTGTTATTCACTTGTTTGTCTGCAGAGCCGTTTAATTTTCCGAACGATATACCTACCACACATATTGCATAGTATATTTCCTGCAGGCCTACTGGAGATATCTCATTAAGAACAAATGCATAGTACTTATATCTTGGTACCAGCACAGCAGTAAGACTGTACTAAGTTACTTTGTTTTTATCATCATATAAATATTTAATCTCCTGGGTTCGTTAACGTAGCAACACGCATCCGAAGGCGGAATAAAAACTGCTCGGTCTACTAGTAATCAGGATGACCCAGAATTGAATGACGTTGCCACTGATAAAAGACTCGTTGGACCAGACTTTTTAAATGTTTTCGGAAGCCCTCTGTATCTTAATTGAGGTTGTATTTTCAAGCCTGTCAATTAAAAGCTTCAGAAATGTATGGTAAAAAATCTGCCAATTATATTAATGGTTTTCCAGCTCTTCGCCTGTCATTGTTAACAACCATTGTTTTTAAACGTTTCGTGATAAAACATAATTTCGATGATTCATTCAACATTTTATCTTTTAGTTTCTATTACAAACGCTCGAATGAAGAAAACATCTTTATCTGGAACAGCTATTTCGGTTTTTTGTTCCTAATGGGACGTTGTTTATAAAAGCGAGGCCAGTAACCTCGGCTCGTGTTGGCTTTACCATTTGACGTCTGAATAAAAGAAAACATCTTGTTAACTCACCGTACACAAATTTTATTTTTAAATTATCTTCATAGGTATGTTTGCCGTAAGTAAATAACGGTTTAATATTTGCTTTGCTATTTTGTAATTGTTCTCATAAATCTTGTTTGTACCTCATATCAATGTTGTAAATATGTCTACAAACAAGTGTCACGTTGATAACGAGACAAGACTGAAGGAAAAATAAATAAACAATTCGAAATCATCGCATTTAGCAAAAGTGTAGTCTTCGGGTGAATATCCACAACAAATCTGCGTAGGTGCATTTTCATATATTTGACACCTAGCGGTCAAGCCTGTGTCAAATAAATGAAAACATGTCTTCGCACATTTCTGGCGGGTATTCACCCTTAAAGGTTCAAGAATTCCGTCTAGCTAGGACTCAATACCAATGACAAAAGAAAGGATAATGACCTCAAGCAAGACACTTATGCTAATGTTAGCCGTGCAGTGGCCCACTCTTCTGCTTTCGAGCCAGGATATTTGCATTCACGAATACCTTATACACATGCCATTGTGCATAATATTCGAGGCAAATGTTTAGTGGCACTTGGCATTACGAACGCAAATGCTAAAGGCGTGCTTCTTTGAACTGTGGAGGTGACTCGGCTAGCAGACGTAAGCTCAATTTGTATTAAGTTGTTAAAAGTAATATTCGAGTGTACAAAATTACAGAGGTCGTACAATATTCGTGTTGTTTAAACTCCAGGGTACTAAGTAATATTATTAATTAGTGAGATACTTACGAGTACCTAATTTTTTTTAGTAATTTAATATAGCTAAATTTAACGGGATAAAGTAACTTACAGTAATAATAGAAGATACAATAACAATGATACACTAGAAAACGCTCCAATTGTAAAATAGTACATTGTGATACACACTTGTATGTTGGTATACTTGGTATGTTGATCATTACATCAGAGGCGGAATTGTCACCCGAACCGCAGGTGAGTGTGATAATAGAGCCGAGGATGTAATTATCAAAGCTCACGCGTGTCATACGACGTTTTTCAAAACATTTGCGAGGAAAAAACCCTTTTCATAAATTGAAATGATGAATGATGTTACAGGCTCCTAAGTTGTTTCCTTTAGTTATTGATGACAACAGGTTTATACTCACATATTTGTACATCTCCAAGAATGTACAGTGGCGTCAATTCTATTTATCACTTTTCTATTCACCACGAGTCAACATTTTTAATAATAACCAAACACGCATCATTAATGTTTACAAATATCTGTGAAATTACTTATAATGGCGCGCAACAATTTTTTTTTCGTGAAGTTCGCGCAGTGCGACCGCAGCGAGGCTTAGATGAAATCTCTAAACAGCCAATACAAAATAAAATAAATAATATCTTATTCAATATAAATGCATGTCAAATGTTATCAAAAGTAAATAGTTTGACTAAATTAATAGTACATTATGATACAAGTGAGGTATGTTGATCATTACATCAGAGGCGGAATTGTCACGCGAACCGTAGGTGAGCGTGATAATAGAGCTGAGGATGTAATTATCAAAGCTCACGCGTGTCATACGACGTTTTTCAACACATTTGCGAGGAAAAAATCTAGAAGTGCCTGATTTTTGCTAATATTTAAAAAGATATGTAATGAAAAGGCACTAGTGCGATAATGTAATGTAAAAGGCACGGCGGGGAATGGATGAAAATTTTAGAAGTGCCTGATTTTTGCTAATATTTAAAAAGATATGTAATGAAAAGGCACTAGTGCGATAATGTAATGTAAAAGGCACGGCATGGGTAATATTCTGCATTATCAGTGTAAATACGCTGTAATAAGACCTACTTTACGAGCAGGTGTGTTGAAAACGTTTTTATATCATATCCAAGAAGAAATAATCAATTAATTCACAAGAAGGATTTAATTTGTTTAGTCGAGTAAGAATCCATTTGCCGAGATTAAAAACAAACCTGTATAACCCGGTCAATATAAGAATGCGCCGAGTCCATACATACACCTTGCTGCAAGGTGCCAACGTGTCTTAATCGGGATATAAACATAACTACACGAGTGTCGTAATGTTATAAAACACGCGTGTTTAATACCCAGGATTATGAGCCTAAAAGCGGCACAATAAGAGGCACGTTACGAGCAAATGTGTTGAAAATTATATTATCTATGTCACGTATTATTACTTCGCTCATTTCATTATACCTACTTCTAAACATTTAACAGAAACCAGTTGTACCTTTAGCAAGTTAGTTACCTGCACTTAATTTAGCTTTTAATGTTGTAGACAGCCTGGCACTTTGTCCAAGAGTATCGTGCCGAGGTATGTTAATGTCAGCAGCTGTTAATGTGAATCCTTATGCGCCTTTCGTGCTCGCCTCTTATGGCGATTCATCTTCTCAGAAGGCATTACGACAATAAAGATTAATGTCTCTATAGTGTGGGTTACTGTTACCAGCCACGCTTATAATTGTTACACTTAAGCCATTTGGAATATGATGCTTTTGTCGAGTGAAACTCTTGATGAATGGAATTCAACTCTTCCAAAAATCTACTTATAAAATAAAGTGATTACCTATCGTTCAAATTTCTACTAACGTATTTAAAAAAATAAATAAACATTATGGGACTATCTTACACAAATCCATATACATAGTCCTACGGTTAACTCAATAAGGCTTGTTTTCTGTGCCAGACGACGATAAACATACTTATATAGATAATTACAGAGAAACAAGAGACTCGGGAACAATCACACATATATTTGCCCTTACCGGGATTAGAACCCAGGACCGTCAACTTCGCAGACAGGGTCACTACCAGCTAGGCCACATTGGCTGTTTAATTAAATTCTATATGAAACCTTCCTTGAACCTAGTGTGTAATAGATGTCTAATGTACACAACACAATCATACAATCTATCGAATGAGTGCAAAAGTAAAACAAAGGAATTGTTTATGAAACTAGCTAGTGTCACCGCGTTACCCAAGCGATTTGCGACACACCGGCACGTTCTCGCCTTCATGATACTTATTCGCAATCCTTTCACTGCATCGGCGTCCTCACTAATAATGCTTGTTATTCAATCAGGCTTAAATTGAATCAAACATTTAATGGTATGTACACGATGCTATATTTCAATGTCCGAACTATCAATGGGCACGGCAAATGTTTTGATTTCTGTGTCATTTTGATTCATGATACGTGTTCGCGTGAAAATGAATGAAGGTTGTATTTGAAAAGTTATCGTCTTTTAATGGGTTTTAGAAATACTGTTGATAAATGTAAATGTGATGTTTGTGTGTTAAAACAACGATCCGACTGGATCGTTGTATTAAAGTTAATAAAAGTTCTTGCTTTTTAGTTAATATAATAATGATTCAACCAGGGTTGGTATTCCGTCCACAATTTGACAGAAGATAGGTCCCTGTTTGATGTCTCCGTCATTCTGATCTTGGGATAAAATTGGGGATAACTATGTATTTTGTCAAATATCACGAATGAAGTACTGGCCCAGATATTGGGATTGGGACATGTCATTATGAGGGTCGGAGCGATTCATTTATTTTCTTCGATGTACACAAGACTTAACTAGCACACGTACTTAGTCCCCGACATACTTTACATACAAACGTTTACCTAGGTGACTGCTTTAAAGTAACATGATGGTTAGCTATTAGCCCAAATAGCTCGAAAACACTTTGGAAATAATTTCATAGTAAAGTCCATGTTTGAATAAGTTTTACATTTAAATTACTCATTGTTCCAGTCACAAAACGTCTTGCAGTGAGATAGTTCAAACAATATAAAATACAACTATTTTATTAGTCACAGATTATTCAAAGTATGTAACTCCTTTGGTAACGCATACATTAACTACTAACAGACTATCAGTGATATAATAGTTGCATTCCGTTTTACGGATTATGCATAAACCGGTACAGTAATCAAATCACCAAAGAAACCTTTCAATTTAGACCAGTATGTTAACGCTCACTTTCAATACAAACCAGTAACATTTATTAGTATACGACAATTACCTGTTTGAACAACATTTCAAGAACATCGAGTATTTTAGAAGCAAATTATTTTATTGCAAAAAGATAAACGTTGTCGAATCATTATTATTAATAGCTGCAAAATTGACAGAAATGAATAGAAAGAAAAATAAGTCATGCAATTACATCATGATTACTGTTATATATAACTCAGTAAAGAACGTTTTATAAGACGAACTAACTCGAGATAATTTCGTTGCATAAAACGTTTTCTATTTGCTGGGATAACTTAAATAGCTACACCTATTCCGAGGATTTCGTAATACGTAATTTTTTGTTCATTACTGTGGCACTTTCTACTCGGCGGCCGTAAAATAATGCCCCAATCGGGGTTCTTTAGTTAAGATTTATTTTAATAATTTATGTTAATCGCTGCTTATTTATTGGATGCATTCACATAACAATAATAGATTTAAGCTGTTAAAGGCTCTGAACTGAGGTCTAGATGAAAAATACGCATTTAAATCCCTATCATAACGAACCATATACACTAATCTTACTCTAATTGAAAAGTAGTCAATCACAATAATTATCAAGTACGTCCACTTTAGACATAGACGATAAAAACCGATAGCACTCGCCGAAACCCCAGCGTCCATGATCGACTTGCACTTGACCGGTTGCCGATGATGTAACGTCGCTGGTCCAGTTTCTGATGTTTTTGTTTCTTTTTCCACAGCGTTCCGATCTTCAAAAACTTACCCGAAGACACGCTTATTAAGATCTCCGACGTGCTAGAAGAGACACATTATCAAAATGGAGATTACATCGTCAGACAGGGCGCCCGAGGTGACACATTCTTCATCATTTCCAAGGGACAGGTAAATATAGAATTGTCTATTCATAAAACGTGCCTTTTGATTTGACGTATCTGTTCAAACAGGTCATTATACCGAGTATTCTCTTCCATAATGACCTTGTTTTGTTAGTAACATAAGTCATTAGCCAACATGATTCATTTCCTATCAATATGGCATTTAAAATAGGTAGGTAGTACTAGATTTCCTTATCAAATGTTAATCGTCATCAACCCATCATCTTGCTTGAAGACGTGGTCACCATTGTCATTTGTCATCATATTGGAATTGAGATTTTTATTTCACTATTTATTTGAATGACATCGTAGTCTTGTACGTGTGAAGATGTTCTCCAAATACGAAAGTCAACAATTTCACTTTCGTTCCGCGGTTCAACTTTCGAGAGACCGGGCGCTCAGCGTGACTTCTTCAACCACGCCTCTGTGTTTTGTAAACATAATAACGTAGCCTTCGGCTTCATTACTCATTTTAGATATCTCGTAATCAAATCATTCACGAAATTATTATTTCACAATAGCCGGTGCAATTACTGTCTAAAAGGTTTTATTGCCATTAATCGATTCAAACTTGATTGAGCTACTCGGTATCTAATGCGTCTAAGACTACCTTTTTTAGGCATGCATATTGTTCTTCGAATAAAAGAGTAGTACCTACCGTCTTTGATGAGTTTGATAACGTTCTGTGGCTCTTAATTTAAATTTGATTAATATATCATACGCAAGAATTTTGATTTGAATAGAAACGTTGGCTTTCTTTTCTATTTCTGACCACAACTTTGTTAAAACGCCGTTGTGGTCTATCGGTGGCCGTGAATACGTCCATGTAGGACTGAGCGTGTGATTAAAGATTTGTAAAACTGCACGTTATTCTATAGAGGTAGGTAGTAGAGGCCAGAAAGTCAGCTATTGTACCACAAGGTCAGCGCTCTGAGGCGTGAGGCTTATGCACGCGGAATTTTGAGGCCAGATTTTTAAAAATCCGTGTGGTTAAACGGAGCCCGAGCGCGGTATTCGAATATTTTAAATTGTTCCTAAAAATATGTAACGTTTTCTGCACTTTTTGCCGTTATATTGCTATTAACCTTATATTTTCAGTCATTTTAACATAAAATCCCTATAGAAAAAACAATGTTATTACATCATATGGTGGAAGCACACATCGCGGCTCCTAGTTTAACAGATGTTTTGATTCGTGAGATATTTAGGAATGGCGTGAGGGCTTTTGTTTAATCAGCTTTAGTTAGTTACGCACTTTCGTAGGTATATTTTACCTATAATTATAAATTATTTTTGTTGTAGAAAACGGTAATACGTAGCAACATAGTTTAAATAGTTTTATTCTCAATAAAGACTATGAAATTGTGGTTATGAATGACTTACATATCCATTAGTACCTATATGAATTATAAAACCGGTTTATGGTTTTTATTGTTATTTTTAGGTTGCGTTGCAAATTGCATCGACTTGCAATAATATAGCTAGCTACCTAGTTTGATTTCAGAGGTGCCAAAGTCCGCGATTGTTCAGGAGATTACTGCTGCTAATTATATACGTATGTTAAAAATAACTTTGTTTTGTGACATAGGTCAAGGCCAGCGTCAGATAACGAACCATTATTTTTGTATATTAAATAAACCTTAACTTATATGTACAAACGTAGGTTAAAAAGCGGGACCTATTCCGTGTATTTCCATTATTTTGGTTACGAATAAGGAAATCTTTTACCTCATAACTCATGGGTGTTGAATTTTTACACTTAAATGCTTATGACGTTCAAGGTAATATACCTAAGAGTTTTAAACCTGTGTGTAAATAGTAAAATACTTATAACAAAGGTCTTAAAAGCCGATGTTTTATTGAAACTGCCTAACTAAATTGCTATAATATTATACCCGTGAGAATGGAACTGCAGGTACAAAGCACGTTTCCTCATTCTTTCGGTAATTGTAAGGTACTTGACCTTGTGTTCAATACAAGGGCACTTTAAAATCTATAAATATGTAGATTAGTCTACCACATGCCAATATAATATTATATAATACTATCTGCCCGCGCGACTTCACCCGCGTATTGCGAATGCAGGATAATAATATATCCTATGCACATCCGGAAACTGCTCACAGGTGAAATAATTTTTGAAATCGGATAAGTGGTTCCGGATATTATCTTATCTTTGTTTGCCCTCTAAATACAAACATTCCAAGCTTACAATGCTACAATTTCACATAAATATCCTCTGTATAAATTAATATAGAAAAAAAATTGGCAATAGTATTTTACCTACCGACGTTTCATGTAAGTGACTAATGCCTTGATCACACGTACCGAGCAAACGGGCGAGACAGTGCTCTCGGCCGAGTACTCGGTACGTATAACATAGCGAGTGACTGTTTATACGCACCGAGTACTCGGCCGGGAGCACTGTCTCGCCCGTTTACTCGGTACGTGTGATCAAGGCATACAAGTGGGTAACTTTTGATAGACATCTGGGGGCCTGCATCTGCCCTTGCCAAGTCGAGCAAACGGGCAAACAAAGACACAGCTCGGAACGAGGGTTTCCAGATGCATTTTGTCAACAGCTGGCAGCTCTGTGGCGAGAGGTCTAGGTGTCAAAATCCACCAATCACGTTTAATCATAATCAGGGAGCGAAACTTTGGTGCCGATGACAGACGTATGACGTCAAGCTACATACATAGTGTTTTTATCTAGATTATAGATATTTAATCAAATAACAACTTATTGGCCTCTTTAGTTTACTGATATTGAAATTGAGAGTTTTTATAGTGCCCTGAATGTACGTGTGAAATGTATACATATGTCAGTGAGAAAGAAGAAGCAATATTATGTTTAAACTTTAAGCGATCTGCATACTTCGTCATCCAACGAAACATTTGTACATTGTGTTGTTTCATTTACTTGAGGAAAAATATTTTTGTTTTTCAATTACATTACCCAATAAATATAAAAATTCGTATTTTAATATTCACATTATTTTTTGTATAAATACCAAACATTTTTATAAATCAACAATAATATTTACGTCATACCTGGCCATAAAGTAGGAATTACCGCACGCTACGCGTGCGTAAAACCCCACTTCCTGGCCAGATAGAGACGTAAAATTTTGTACTCACCACGGGCGGTAATAAAGAAAGCCTCAGAGCGCATATTTATCGCCCTTGCCTTCGGCTCGGGCGTGAAATACCTGCGATCTGAGACATTTTTTGTTTAACCGCCCTAGGTAAGTAATGTACTATTATATTACCATTATTACATTACCATTAAGAATCATTGAGGTGTTGCAATGTTGTTTTCATAAAACATCCTATATGCGACTTTGCGTCATAATGACGTCACCGGCACCAAAGTTTCGCTCCCTGATCATAATCGATTGGTGGATTGAAATAGCTGCTGTCAACTCGCCACAGTGCTGCCAGCTGGTGAAATAATGCATTCTGGAAATGGAAACCCTCATTGTCTTTTGTAAATCAAAGGACCATCCATGGGCAAAATGGGCAAAAAACCAACAGAGCTGAGAGTTAGGTAATTAAAAAGGTGTGCTTATCTACTTTATTAGTTTCTATGGACATACAGTTGAATTCCATTGCAGAACTGAGATATTAATTTTATTTTATTCAGAGTGAATATGAGTGAAATGAAAACGGATTTCATTTGGAGAATACATCTAATTCTGTATTTAATCATTCCGCAGGGCATTTAAGCAACTTAATTATTAAAAAAAAATGCCGTAATGAGATAACAACTTACATAATAGGCTTGTTGCGTGGTGTTAAAATTGATAACGTCGTGTTGCTAAATGGATAGTAAACCATCAAATGATGGTAATAAAGTATAAATTACAAAATATAATTCAAATCGAAAAAAGATATGAACCTTGAAAGTTTAGAAAAAAAAGTTTTTTTATTTATTGTCCAAGAGTAAATTTAAAGGTACCAATAGAATCCTTACGTTTTTATAGAAACAAATTTGTATGACAACTATGGACCTAAACGCAGTATTTCGCGACCGAAACAGCAATTTACTTCATTTGCCATGCATCGGTTAGTACAAATTGCACGGTGTGACGTCATACTTTAAAGCCAATCAGTATGAAGCGTTTCGGCTGCTGTCAGCGAGGTCCGTCTTTAACTCGATTTTTGGGAATGTCCTTTAAATGTAGTTGCTTCCATACAAACATTTGTTCATCTACAAAAACTGGTTCGAATGGCATCGTAAACAAATTTAAGGTCACAAGCCCATTCTCAGCTATGTTGGTTTTTGGTCCACGTTCTATACGAAGTTGCCCATGGTACTTTATGGATGTATGTTTATTCATAACATAACGTTTCCGTGTATCTATGTACCTATACTTGTAGTAGATACATAGATACACGTCCGTCCTACTATACGTTTTGTCACTCATGTGTTGTTTTTTATGCTACCTCATTTTACAATACCATTGATAAGTAAAATATTTTACGCAGCGTAGCAAACGCAAGCGCGCTAAACTACATTAACCTCGTCTCGGACAAAGCCAAGGGAAAGTGTAACCTCAGCCACAATAACACCTAATTAACGCCTGACAAATCGGACAATATTGCTTACAATATTTCCGAAAGAAAGTAGATGAACTAATCCGTAACGTGAGTGGCCGTTTGTGGTCGTTGTGAAATGGTCAGTATTTACGTAAAGTAAACTTGTTACTTCAACCATAGTTATCTCATCCGCTTCCGTTGACCAGCCGAGTTTGAAAAGAACGTAAATGCGTAGTGCTGAATAAGTTACTTACGCTTCTTTAGTTTTAACATTACCGGTTACCTCACCGAAAATGTGTAACCAAGGCACTTTTTTGATCTTTATCCAGCCTGATGCAAGTTGTTGGATTAGACGCTTGTTTTTATAACGTTTGTGTGGTTCGCTAAATTTAGCTGTTACCTCATATTTGCATAATGCAAATTATAATGAAATAACTGTCAAACCAGCTTTGATGACGACGACGGCGAAAATATTTTATTTTTATGGCAATTTATTTATATAATAGCTAGAATGACCAAACCATTCTGTAAAATCGTATTTATAATTACCTATAACAATTAATAGCTAGGTAGCTAGTGCGTTTACAGATCTTTAGATATATCTAATGGAAAATGATTATGCACACATCTCACGTAGCGTACCTACTGTTTAATCGATTATACCATGGTACCCTGAAGTTGTTTTCTATATTGTCACGCACACTAAACCTACCTGTAATGAACCTGCTTAACCAGTTATGTTACTTAAGTAATAATTCTAATGATTACCTAGATTACCTTCTTCAGACTAAGCCGGTTTGTGAGTTGAAGATTGAGACTAAAATTATATGTAATTTATTTCAGGTTAAAGTCACACAGAAGCTGCCTAATAATGACGAGAAATTCATCAGGAGCCTTACTAAGGGAGACTTTTTCGGTGAAAAGGCTTTACAAGGGTAAGAATTACATTTTAATTTAACTATTTATCAACTTATTTCGGTACCTCCATTTTGTGTAATTCCCAATCCCTCCAATATAAGGTACAAACAATTAATATGATGTGTACTTAGACTTAAAAAAATATAACTCGTAGCTTCGGAGACGGGTCACTGGTCAAAATCGCGGGGCAACTGTAGGCAGCGGGTAGCGCAAGACCATTCCGTCCTTGTGTTTCTTGAAGGAGGACTTTTTCTAGCAGTGGACCTATTGGTTCATATTATGGGCATGAAATTATTAGTATTCCGTCTGCATGTTTGATAGTTTTACACCAAGTATGATTTAACTTTTTCTTCAATTTCAGTGACGATCTCCGAACAGCGAACATCATCGCCGACGCTCCCGAAGGCACCACTTGTCTCGTCATCGACAGGGAAACCTTCAACCAACTCATCTCCACACTTGACGAAATACGAACCAAGTATAAGGATGAGGGCGAGAGCAGAGCTAGGTAAGGGTTCTTTAAATGAATTCAATAAGTCAATAGAAAATAGGAGGGAAAATGATTGGTCACATTATACGACATGACGCTTTTATTAATAACATCATGGAAGGAACCTTTCCAAGAAGGCAAGCGAAGAAGGGGAAGACCAAGTTCATAAAACAAATAAAAGAAAAAGTAGCAGTCAGGTCGTATACAGTGGTCAAGGAGGCGGCCCTAGATAGAGTCAGATGGAGGGAGCTACACCGACAAGAGTAAATTTATGATGATGAAACATCTTACATTAAGTATTAGAATCAGATAATACTCAAGCAGGCGCGTTGTCTATTTAACTAACTAACAATTACATAGAATAGAAGCTAGATTCACACTTATCTGACGTGAAGCTCTCTGATCTGCTCAGACACCTAACACAACACGAGGCGTCACGTCAGAGCGCGTCAGATGAATGGGAATATAACCGTAAAAATATAGTTATGAAACAGATGTAGTTCTGTCTTGTCAGACAAATATGACTCAGGATTACGCAAGCAACGAAAATCATTACATGTCGTTAGATGATGACGCCATGAATGACTGGTACTGGTAGTAATTAACTAATGAGATATGAAAAAGCAGTAAAGAAGACGAGTTTCCTATGTCAAGTTCATCGTAAAAACCGAAGCTAAGCCGCCTTGGTCGTCGCAACAATAGATTTGAATTAAATGAGTCTACTATTGTGTCGCTTAAGTATCTTTTATTTTTCACCAAAACAATGCATATTTTGGCGCTGTATACAACTACTGTCTTGATTTCACTGTCTTTAATTCGTTCTGTTTCTATTTTGATGCAATCGAGGATATATTTGTGTGGTAAGTGTTTGTAAAAAGCCGTTTTTGTAATGTCTGTCAAGTGTCGCAATATGATGGATAACTTTAAAGAAACTTATCAATGTCAATATGGTTTCAAAGAACTCCTTAATTATAGGATGGAAGCTAATATTAAAGTGGTTATTAACTTTTCTCTTTAGCTCGGAAAACACGTGTTTAAGCGGCATTGAAGAATAATTGCTATTCCCGCGGTTTTGTGGGCCTGTGAAGTGCGAGGCGCAGAACACAATACGTGGCCGCTGTAATGAAAGACAGCTTCGACAAATATAATGGAAATGAAATTGAGAATGAACAAAAGTTAATTGTTCAACAAGAGTTGATTGCAGCTGCATTTGCATCATGCGTTTCAATTGTAGAATTAAATATTACAAAATTATGAGTACGTTTTTGTCGGTATTTCTTAATGTCATTGTTAAAAAGTTATCGCTCCGCAGCTCAAGGATTTTACTTTTTTGTATAGGTAACTTCTTCATAGTTATCGTGAGGAAACATGAATACATCTGCGAAAAAATTCAAATGTGTATGTAAAGTCCTCAACCCACACGACCGGCGTGGCTCTAATTGATGAGAGGAGTCTTGTGCCCAGTAGTTGGACGTACATACCTATGTAGTTGGAGTGATGATGAATCTTTACTTGAATTTTTTCAGGCTTAACGAGGAATTCGCAAACTTGCGTCTCTCAGATCTACGCATCATAGCGACGCTCGGCATCGGCGGTTTCGGTCGAGTGGAGCTGGTTCAAATACAAGGCGACCCGAGCCGGTCGTTCGCGCTGAAACAAATGAAGAAAGCCCAGATCGTTGAGACCAGGCAGCAACAACACATCATGTCGGAGAAGGAGATTATGTCTGAGATGAACTGCGAGTTCATCGTTAAATTATACAAGACGTTTAAAGATCGTAAATACTTGTACATGCTGATGGAAACTTGCCTTGGAGGAGAGCTTTGGACGATATTGAGGGACAAAGGTGAGGTCTTACAATTCTTTTCATTGAAGCCAAATATAGAAAAAAAAAGAGCTTATCTTTGGACACATTCCTTTGTCACCTTTATATGGTCAACGTAAGTTTTGTTGAATTATAAATGTGCTGATGGAATGCTTTTCCGTTCCAGGACAATTTGACGATGCCACGACGAGGTTCTACACGGCGTGTGTGGTAGAGGCCTTCCATTATCTACATTCTAGGAATATTATATACAGGTAAACTTCGTTTTTTGACCGGTTTTAACATTTTGAAAGAAGATTAACGAAGAGAGTGTATATAAAAAGAGTGGAAGGGCAAGTTGGAAGGGGAAGACCTAGGCGAACATTCTCCGATCAAATTGGAGAAATCTTACAAAAAGGCCAGGTCAAAAGTACCCTAAACCGACGAGCATGTATGAGAAATGTTATGAAAGTGAGTGAAGCGAAAGTGGTTTGTCAGGATCGTAGCAAATGGAGATCCGTGATCTCTGCCTACCCCTCTGGGAAAGAGGCGTGATTATATGTATGTATGTATGTATTTTAACATTTATCTAGTCGAATAACAAATAAAAGATGATGTGTGGCGTTTGAAAGAAATTATATATATCTAAGGTGTTCATCGGAAAAGGTCAGTTGTTGATATTTTATTATTATTCAGCAGGATGTCGTTATTTAAATTAACTAACATTATTGAATTTCTGAAGCTTAGTTACTTGTTACATAATCAATTTTATTTATTCATGTAATGTTACCGTGTTATTGCACTAGGACGTGTCTGTTATGCATAAAACATAGAATCGCAAATATTCCGAATTAAGAGAAAGGAGTTATAACAGTTAAGTACCTATACATAATTATATGGTTGGTGAATTAACATCAATAAATAAAATACAATACAGTATTTCTACCACCAGCCTTATCTAAAATCGTATTGTTCCATTCCAACTGAGTTAATTATACACAACTATAAGGTTGGTAACGTGTTTGCAATAAATTATCTACAATCAGCCAGGTATTCCAACTTTAAAACTAATGTTGGAATAATACGAGTGTCGGTACTAAAGCTAGTAAAAAAAACCCGGCCAAGTGCGAGTCGGACTCGCGCACGAAGGGTTTCGTACAGTTATCTAATAAAAACGGCAAAAATATCAGTTTTTTAGTATTTGTTGTTATAGCGGCAACAGAAATACATCATCTGTGAAAATTTCAACTGTCTAACTAACACGGTTCATGAGATACAGCATGGTGACAGACGGACAGACAGACAGACGGACAGCGGAGTCTCAGCCACCGAGGGTTTCGTACAAAATCACAAATTTATTGTTTTCAGGTTTTTCCCTGTACTGTGTATAAGACGATATTACTTGCCAAATTTCATGGGACTGTAGACTTGGTTTAGTATATGGTTTAATTTTCAAATCGATACTAGTTCAGTCATTATAGATTTTGACCCGTGAATAATTAGTTCTTGGATTTTTTGGGTCTTGGGGTGTCACTGGGAGTGTAAATTCAAAAAGTAGACTAAATCAGGCTTCTGCGTATATTCGAAAAACGGTTATTTTTGAATAACTCGGCCATTTTTGATTTTACGGTAAAACTAGGAGGACAAAAATTGTAGAAAATTTGATTCTCTACAAATTTGGTCCTCACAATTTTTATTCTAAAATCGATATTTTGGAAATTAAATTTGAAAAAAGAGACAAATTCAAAATATTTTTGTGGTGGGGAGATAACCTTCGATTCCTATCTTGATGGTTTACGCACGAGTAATCACATCATCGTTAAACTAAACCCATTATCGTAAATGTACCATTGTTAGCGTTCCCACCACGCAGCCTTACAGAGAGTGTATATAAGCCAGCGTTCACCTAAATAAAGGGTTCATTCCTATTCTGAAGCTCGTCTATTATTTACCTAGAACATACTTCAGTTCATGGCGATCCTTGCCAGGCCTGGCAGGACATTTTCATAGTGTTCCTGCCAGGGCAGGTCGCTTCACGGCGACCTGCCTTGCCGCTACATAATAAGATAAAATAAATTCGCGCCGCGTTCCACGCAGATCCCTTCATAAGCGATCTTGCGAGTAGGGCTGCTCGAGGCAGTCCCGAGCCCAGCTAAGCAGCAACCATCGCAGCGCATCAACCAACTCTTCAGCAACGAGAACCTCTTCAGCAGCAACCAAATCGTCGTGGCACTCATCAGCAGCAACGGTCCAGCCAATCTACGACCACGCCACGCCAAGCAAGTAAGAAGACAGAAGAGGAGTCCAGGGTTATCCCGGCCCATGTTCGAGGGAGTCCAGGGTTTTCCCGGCCCGGCATCAGAACCAGCAGCCGACGCAGCCGTCCCGAAGGAGCAACTGCAGCCACCACAGCTTCGAGGACGAGATACGACACGGACACCACGAGGACGTCGAAAGCGTATCGTATTGTTTTAATTAACATTAATATTTTTTTAAAAAAAAAAAACGTATAAAACGTAACGTAATTTTAACGTATATTTTTGTAAAACTAGTGTCACCATAATTAAATTCGCAAATATAATTTAAATTTCGCAATATTACAGACAATTATACATTAGCTAGTTATTGGACTGGCCATCTGATAACTAAGCGAAGGTTTAATTGCTTATAAAATAAATTTTCTATCAAGCAAGAAAAAGATTGAATATTCTGGTACGGTACAAATGTATATTATAAATATTATTATAGAAAGAGCACTAAAGTGACTCTAAAAACAGGCGCAAAGGTGCGGCCTATTATTAGGAGCGAAAGACTCCGACGGAAGTTCATATACGCGACGACGTAGTGTTAAATAAGATATAAAGTACCAATACCATGATACCAGTAGGTAGAATTAGAATCCGTAAAATTAAATGCATTAAAATGAAAAGTTAAAATATTATCAGAGAAAAATAGATATTTAATGGAATAAGTTTAAACAAATAAAAAAAAATTAATAATAAAAAATAATAAAAAAAAAATAAAGGATAAAGAAGGAAAAAAATTTTTTAATGAAAGTAGTGACACTAGGTAATATATACTAGATAATATGCTAGATAATATTTTAGATAGAAAATATTTAATCACGTAATTTAAAAATGCATAAAATTAAATTCAGAAAATTAACAAATATAAGAGCAAAAACAAGTAATTTTTCAGCTAATATAATAAAGTAAGGTTTCCAACTGTGATTGGACTGCGCAGCCAAAAATAGTGGAAATCCAAAAAAAAATTACAACACTAAAAATAAATAAATAATATCAGACAATTCAAATTATAAAAAAAAATTACTATTTTATAAAAATGGAAAAACTAATTCGTGTTACCAGTGAAAACAAAAACGTCAAACAAAAATTTAAACTCACGGTACAACCATTTAAATCATATAAATAACAAGTGATAACCTAAGTTGTAGTCATAAAACAGCGCGTAAGTGTAACACACAACAAAATGCACGTAACTATGTTTCTTTTATAAATCCGCGTTAGTAGAATATATGAAATAATATTGAAAGTAACTAATAAATTGCAAATGATAAATTAATACGTGCCGCTGGATGACGACACACAAGTAATAAATAAGAATTAAATAGTTAAAAGTACGGTACCCAAATTACTTAAAAATACGTAAAATCAAAATTTTATATTTTCCCCATTAAATGATTTCATAATAATACAATTAAGACGCGAAGCGACGTGCGTGTCCTGCAGGAAAGGATAGGCACGCCATGTCAAAACAAATAATTATAAATAATCATAATAAAAAAAAATGACGATTAAAATTAAAACACATATTTAACATATACAAAGAAGCTTCGTGCACAAATACATTTTTTTTTACTAATTCATTTAATTTTAAAATCACACCATTATTATTCATGACCCGTAAAGAAATTGCTTTCACAAAGAACATAAATTCAATAAATAACAGATAGTACAATATTTAACTATAACAACTAATTATAAGTGTACCGGCTTTTACTATTTAATAAATGGAAAAAAAAAGCTTTTTACCTACGTATATAAATAACAAAAGTATAGAAATAATAAGTATTTTTTTAATAGTAATTTAAAGTTAACAAGTAGGTATCGTAAATATGTAAAAAGTATTCAGTACGTGTCCGAGAAAGTTAAAACATCTAAGTTTTTCACAGAGCGATTAGACTGATCACCTAAAAGTTGTTGAAATTCTTATATGTCAATGTTCTCAGGATTCGTGCATATGTAGTAGGATAGACAGTCAGAGTGAACTTTTTAGTATTAAAACGTTCATAGGATAAAAATATGTCCTAACTTGACCAATGGTAGCTTGGCAAGCGCCGTTGACCAAGCCGGTACGGTTTGGCAAGCGCCGTTGACCAAGTGGGTACGTATTGGCTTTGGTACACGGGATACAAGCAGACAGGAAATCTTTAGAGCCATCATGAGGGATCAAGTGATCAATCATGAAGGTCTTTAGACCCATGCTGGCTGAAAATATGTTATCATGCCATAGAGAGGCATGGTAAGAATAAATTCAGTACATGAGGGTTAAATGAACTGTCTGGCCATATACATGCGCTTGTATATGTGCGCGCGCTTATAAATAAATATAGGTATATCCTATTCTTGTATCCTTATTATTTTTATTATATATGGTCGGCCGACCCGCATTTAATGCGTAGTGTACCAGCCTGAGTATGGCATTTCGAGATGCACTCATGCAGAAGTGAGGCAAACACTTCTACAAAAAACGATTAATTATAATGTTTATAAACACAGTATCCTAGGTAGAAGAAAGTAAATTAATCGTATGACTGTTTCTAATAAATTAAAGATAGTTTTGTTTTCAATTAAGGAATATAAGATAGTTGTTTAGTAAATACTTCCATAGTTTCGTCATCCAAGCGTGCATTCATTGATAACTTAAAATAAAAATATTAAACGTAAACGAGATGCAATAAGATGCATATATCAAGTATAATTATTAAAATAATAACGTAATACAATTAAGTAAATGATGTTTAAAAATAAACGTAGAAATATTTTAATTAAAACAAATATAAAAAAAAAAAAAATTAAACAAAAAACTTTGAAGAAAAAACTATTCAAGAAAATAACGACGTTAGAACGCATTTTATAACATAATATTATTATAATTTAGAGAATAATTTTACATTTATATTATTTTTTTTTTGGCAAATACTCTATCAGAAGTAAATTTTCAACAAACGTCAAAATTAGAAAACACTGGAACCAGTAGATCGTGTTACCAGTAAAAATAGCAACATAATATCACAAATACATTTTTCGTAAGCATCATGCCTCCGAGAGGCTCCTCGCGCAGCCGCGGAACGCACCGTGTACCATGCATAATGCATGAAACGGAAAAGGTATAGGTGATATTGCAGGGTATGCCAAGGTGCAAGCAGGCAGTACATCCTTGAATCACAACATCGTTTGGTCGAGCTACCAACCATGGAGGTTTTTGGACACAGTTTTTTTTTTTATAAATAATAATAATAAAAAGGGAAGTGTTAAAATAACTGTCTAAAAAGTAAAGAAGAAATAAAGAAGTAGAAGTATAAGTAATAAGTGCACACATATTTCCCCATAAATGCGTACCTAGCAGTACCCGGCCAGCTCCAACAAGTAATGACGTAAACAAATAAATATAAAAATATTGTAACCAAGACAATTATGAATTATTCAAAGTCAAAGTAAATAGAATTAATAAAAACGTAGAAACGTACCATAAAATCATATAAAACTTGCTATTGTATAGCAGAATTCAAATAAAATTAAATTTTTGTAATCAAATTTCTTATTAGAAAAGAAAATACATATTCATATCATAGTTTAATCATGTAGCAGTAATCAAATAAAATAAAAAGAAAAACATAAAAAAAAAATATATTTTAGAATAAAAACATAACTATATTAACCATAGAATAGGAGATTTAATTTTAATATTAACCATATTATATTTTGATTTCAAGTATTAACTCTATTAACTATACGTATAGGATAGAAAATTTCTTATACTTATATAAATAAACACCGAAAACACGGAACCGTAACGCGAGAACGTTAATTAAAATATCGTTAAATAGCACACAAACAAAACTAAACTCTATTACTATTACCAATAAAACATAATTTAAAAAACTTACCGAAACGCAGCAAACTATAAAACTTATTTCACAATCCACAAAGTTATAATATTGCCCATCTTTCAAAGTTTCATGAGCACTGCCTACTCCATTTGGGAGTGTAGGCGTTAATCTATTAATTCATTTACACAAAGTTTAACAGGTAAGACATAGGAAACACTGTACAACACGGCACTAAACATAAAAACTTGTTTAAGGACATCAGCGACCACCAAATTTTATCATTAATTACTGTCCGGAAAAATAAAACGAAAGAGTAGTTTAGACCGACTAGGACACAGAACAAAATTAAACTAATAACTTAGAGAACGAGAGCGACATCATGAATGTTAGACCACCCAGAATAAAGACACCAGCGATGTTCAAAGTTCCAATCCCAATATGGAACATTTCAAATTTCAAGTTCATAGGTATCAGTTACATAGTATTGTTAAGTGCAACTAAGTATGTAATTGTAATATAAGCATTAAGATAACATGTAAGTCGATCAGAACCCATATACAGGACGTTTAGAATAAACATTGAAATATTGTATAACTCGTAAATTTTATAATAAACTCACACAGATGACACAGTAATGTATACAAAATAGAAATAAGATAAGTTTAAACACGTACCTATATGAAACATTGTAATTGATAATGTTAAGCCAAAAATATGTCCACACATTTTTGTCTCAAAAAAAAGGGAGGTCGTGTGGTGGGGAGATAACCTTCGATTCCTATCTTGATGGTTTACGCACGAGTAATCACATCATCGTTAAACTAAACCCATTATCGTAAATGTACCATTATTAGCGTTCCCACCACGCAGCCTTACAGAGAGTGTATATAAGCCAGCGTTCACCTAAATAAAGGGTTCATTCCTATTCTGAAGCTCGTCTATTATTTACCTAGAACATACTTTAGTTCATCATGTTCTAGGTAAATAATAGACGAGCTTCAGAATAGGAATGAACCCTTTATTTAGGTGAACGCTGGCTTATATACACTCTCTGTAAGGCTGCGTGGTGGGAACGCTAACAATAGTACATTTACGATAATGGGTTTAGTTTAACGATGATGTGATTACTCGTGCGTAAACTATTAAGATAGGAATCGAAGGTTATCTCCCCACCACACGACCTCCCTTTTTTTTGAGACAAAAATTTGGAACATATTTTTGGCTAAAAGTTATCTTAAACAATGTTTTAAATAAGTACTTAAACTTATTCTAATTAATGTTATACATCTGGACTTAAAAGTATCTTATGTGTATTTTGTATACATTACTATGGTGTTTCAATATTTCAATGTTAATTTTAAACGTCCTGTATATGAGTTCTAGATCGACTTACATGTTATCTTAATGCTTATATTACTAATACATACTTAGTTGCACTTAACAATACTATGTAACTGATACCTATGAACTTGAAATGTTCCATATTGGGATTGGAACTTTGAACATCGCTGGTGTCTTTATTCTGGGTGGTCTAAAAGTCATGATGTCGCTCTCGTTCTCTAAGTTATTAGTTTAATTTTGTTCTGTGTCCTAGTCGGTCTAAACTACTCTTTCGTTTTATTTTTCCGGACAGTAATTAATGATAAAATTTGGTGGTCGCTGATGTCCTTAAACAAGTTTTTATGTTTAGTGCCGTGTTGTACAGTGTTTCCTATGTCTACCTGTTAAACTTTGTGTAAATGAATTAATAGATTAACGCCTACACTCCCAAATGGAGTAGGCAGTGCTCATGAAACTTTGAAAGATGGATAATATTATAACTTTGTGCATTTTGAAATAAGTTTTATAGTTTGCTGCGTTTCGGTAAGTTTTTAATTTATGTTTTATTGTTAACAGTAATAGAGTTTAGTTTTGTTAGTTAATAGAGTTAATACTTGAAATCAAAATATAATATGGTTAATATTAAAATTAAATCTCCTATCCTAAGGTTAATATAGTTATGTTTTTATTCATAAAATTTTTTTTTTTTTCTATGTTTTTCTTTTTGTTTTATTTGATTACTGCTACATGATTAAAATATTACATAAATATGTATTTTCTTTCCTAACCAGATTTTGGTTAAAAAAAAAATTGGAATGCTGTTTAATAATCGCAAGTTTGTTATGATCGTATGACTTTTGATACGTTTCTCCGTTTTTATGTTTCTATTTACTTTGACTTTTAATAATTCATAATTGTCTTGGTTACAATATTTTTATATTTATTTGTTTACGTCATTATTTGTTGGAGCTGGCCGGGTACTGCTAGGTACGCATTTATGGGGAAATATGTGTGCACTTATTACTTATACTTCTACTTCTTTATTTCTTCTTTACTTTTTAGACAGTTATTTTAACACTTCCCCTTTTATTATTATTATTTATTTAAAAAAAAAAACTGTGTCCAAAAACCTCCATGGTTGGTAGCTCGACCAAACCATGTTGTGATTCAAGGATGTACTGCCTGCTTGCACCTTGGCATACCCTGCAATATCACCTATACCTTTTCCGTTTCATGCATTATGCATGGTACACGGTGCGTTCCGCGGCTGTGCGAGGAGCCTCTCGGAGGCATGATGCTAACGAAAAATGTATTTGTGATATTATGTTGCTATTTTTACTAGTAACACGATCTACTGGTTCCAGTGTTTTCTAATTTTGACGTTTGTTGAAAATTTACTTCTGATAGAGTATTTGCCAAAAAAAAAAATATAAATGTAAAATTATTCTCTAAATTATAATAATATTATGTTATAAAATGCGTTCTAACGTCGTTATTTTCTTGAATAGTTTTTTTTTTCAAAGTTTTTTTTGTTTAATTTTTTTTTTTTATATTTGTTTTTATTAAAATATTTCTACGTTTATTTTTAAACATCATTTACTTAATTGTATTACGTTATTATTTTAATAATTATACTTGATATATGCATCTTATTGCATCTCGTTTACGTTTAATATTTTTATTTTAAGTTATCAATGAATGCACGCTTGGATGACGAAACTATGGAAGTATTTACTAAACAACTATCTTATATTTCTTAATTGAAAACAAAACTATCTTTAATTTATTAGAACAGTCATACGATTAATTTACTTTCTCTTACCTAGGATACTGTGTTTATAAACATTATAATTAATCGGTTTTTTGTTGAAGTGTTTGCCTCACTTCTGCATGAGTGCATCTCGAAATGCCATACTCAGGCTGGTACACTACGCATTAAATGCGGGTCGGCCGACCATATATAATAAAAATAATAAGGATACAAGAATAGGATATACCTATATTTATTTATAAGCGCGCGCACATATACAAGCGCATGTATATGGCCAGACAGTTCATTTAACCCTCATGTACTGAATTTATTCTTACCATGCCTCTCTATGGCATGATAACATATTTTCAGCCAGCATGGCTCTAAAGACCTTCATGATTGATCACTTGATCCCTCATGATGGCTCTAAAGATTTCCTGTCTGCTTGTATCCCGTGTACCAAAGCCAATACGTACCCACTTGGTCAACGGCGCTTGCCAAACCGTACCAGCTTGGTCAACGGCGCTTGCCAAGCTACCATTGGTCAAGTTAGGACATATTTTTATCCTATGAACGTTTTAATACTAAAAAGTTCACTCTGACTGTCTATCCTACTACATATGCACGAATCCTGAGAACATTGATATATAAGAATTTCAACAACTTTAAGGTGATCAGTCTAATCGTTCTGTGAAAAACTTAGATGTTTTAACTTTCTCGGACACGTACTGAATACTTTTTACATATTTACGATACCTACTTGTTAACTTTAAATTACTATTAAAAAAATACTTATTATTTCTATACTTTTGTTATTTATATACGTAGGTAAAAAGCTTTTTTTTTTTCCATTTATTAAATAGTAAAAGCCGGTACACTTATAATTAGTTGTTATAGTTAAATATTGTACTATCTGTTATTTATTGAATTTATGTTCTTTGTGAAAGCAATTTATTTACGGGTCATGAATAATATTGGTGTGATTTTAAAATTAAATGAATTTGTAAAAAAAAATGTATTTATGCACGAAGCTTCTTTGTATATGTTAAATATGTGTTTTAATTTTAATCGTCATTTTTTTATTATTATTATTTATAATTATTTGTTTTGACATGGCGTGCCTATCCTTTCCTGCAGGACACGCACGTCGCTTTGCGTCTTAATTGTATTATTATGAAATCATTTAATGGGGAAAATATAAAATTTTGATTTTACGTATTTTTAAATAATTTGGGTACCATACTTTTAACTATTTAATTCTTATTTATTACTTGTGTGTCGTCATCCAGCGGCACGTATTAAATTATCATTTGCAATTTATTAGTTACTTTCAATATTATTTTACATATTCTATTACTGCGGATTTATAAATGAAACATAGTTTCATTGCATTTTTTTTTTTTATTTAATTTGAATTGTCTGATATTATTTATTTATTTTTAGTATTGTAAATTTTTAAGGATTAAATATTTCCTATCTAAAATATTATCTAGCATATTATCTAGTACGAGTATATTACCTAGTGTCACTATTTTCTTTAAAAAAAATATATTTTTTCCTTTCATCCTTTTATCTGGAATTAATATAATGAATCTTACAATTTATTTTTTATTTTTATTTGTACTAACTTATTTCATTAAATATCTATTTTTCTCTGTCAATATTTTAACTTTTCATTTTAATGCATTTCATTGTACGGATTCTAATTCTACCTACTGGTATCATGGTATTGGTACTTTATATCTTATTTAACTCTACGTCGTCGCGTATATGAACTTCCGTTGGAGTCTTTTGCTCCTAATAATAGGCCGCACCTTTGCGCCTGTTTTTAGAGTCACTTTAGTGCTCTTTCTATAATAATATTTATAATATACATTTGTACCGTACCAGAATATTCAATCTTTTTCTTGCTTGATAGAAAATTTATTTTATAAGCAATTAAACCTTCGCTTAGTTATCAGATGGCCAGTCCAATAACTAGCTAATGTATAATTGTCTGTAATATTGCGACATTTAAATTATATTTGTGAATTTAATTATGGTGACACTAGTTTTACAAAAATATACGTTAACATTACGTTACGTTTTTTACATTAAAAAAAAAATATATATATATTAATGTTAATTAAAACAATACGATACGCTTTCGACGTCCTCGTGATGTCCGTGTCGTATCTCGTCCTCGAAGCTGTGGTGGCTGCAGTTGCTCCTTCGGGACGGCTGCGTAGGCTGCTGGTTCTGATGCCGGGCCGGGAAAACCCTGGACTCCCTCGAACATGGGCCGGGATAACCCTGGACTCCTCTTCTGTCTTCTTACTTTGCGTGGCGTGGCGTGGCGTGGCGTGGTCGTGGATTAGCTGGAGCGCTGCTGCTGATGAACGTCATGAAGAGTTTCTTGCTTCTGAAGAGTTGCCATGTTGCATGTTGCGTGGTTCGTTAGAGTTGATCGATGCGCTGCGTTGGATGCTTAGCTTAGCTGAGCTCGGGGCTGTCTTGAGCAGCCGTACTCGCAAGATCGCTTATGAAGGGATCTGCGTGGAACGCGGCGCGAATTTATTTTATCTTATTATGTAGCGGCAAGGCAGGTCGCCGTGAAGCGACCTGCCCTGGCAGGAACACTATGAAAATGTCCTGCCAGGCCTGGCAATGTCGCCATGAACTGAATCATGAATGAACATCATCTCGTTTATTTTCAACTTTACGGCATAAATGAAGAGGACTTAACTTGTAGAGAATCAAATTCTGAACAATTTTGGTTCCCACCTTTTTTGTCGCTTTTTTTTAAATTTAATTTCCAAAATATCGATTTTAGAAGAAAAATTGTGAGGACCAAATTTGTAGAGAATCAAATTTCCTACAATTTTTGTCCTCACGGTTTTACTGTAAAATCAAAAATGGCCGAGTAGTTCAAGAAAAACCGTTTTTCGAATTTACGCAGGAGCCTGATTCAGTCTACTTTTTGAATTTACACTCCCAGTGACCCCCCCGAGGGACCTACGAAAAAAAATCCAAGAACTTATTCACGGGTAGGGTCGGTTTTTTGGATATAATGACTGAACTATACCGGTAATCGGTAAAGGACCTAGATGTTCAATTAATAATGATACTTAGTATAGTTTTCATCATTTTAAGATTATACGAACATGTTATATCAATAAGCGACTTGTTAAACTTGCCATAAGATAAAATAAATAAGTAAGTTAAATAAAAATCTAACCAATTACAATCCTGTTCCAGGGACCTTAAGCCCGAGAATCTCCTCCTGGATTCCAAGGGTTACGTGAAACTGGTGGACTTCGGGTTCTCCAAGAAGCTGCAAGCCAGCCGCAAGACGTGGACGTTCTGCGGCACCCCCGAGTATGTGGCGCCAGAGGTCATCATGAACCGAGGCCACGACATCAGCGCGGACTATTGGTCCTTAGGTAAATTATTCTTCCTTTACCAGTCCTCCAAGAAGCAGCCAACCAGTCGCAAAACGTGGACGTTCTGCGGCACCCCCGAGTATGTGGCGCCAGAGGTCATCATGAACCGAGGCCACGACATCAGCGCGGTCCTTACGTGACAAATTCTTGCTTTACCGGGCGGATAATACATAGCTCCGGATTCCACTGATACGCTTTTTGACTTGTTTATCCATGCATTACTCAAAAACTACCTCTAATGTCTGTCAATCTAGACCAGCCCAACCCTCCCCCAAATACGCTCAGTGTGATGCTTTGAGCATTCAGTTCAGCTGAACGCGTTTTACACTCGTTCGTGTGCCGTGTCGCTAGGTCTCTAGCTAATAACAATGTTGCACAGCAATACCTGACAACCCTAGCATGCCGAAAGGTTACGACGAAAAAGTTCAGACATCGGTTTAGTTGTGCAGTGGACCTTCTGTACTTTGGTACAAGAATAGACTGACGGTCTTCTTCGTCCCCAATCTGGCTCGTACCAATATTGGCTCAACGGATGACTTCGTTCTAATCGTTTGCTACGATACGAAAGATTAAATCTGTCCACGGAAAGTCATTAGCATCATTATTCCAAAAAAACACTTTGAATTAAAAATCAAGCAATGGTTGCATATTTCTTCTTATAAGAAATGACACATCATACGCGATTCTTTTACAAATCATTGAGATCAGCACCTGCGGACACTTGCATATGCAGTGTTATCTACGCCGTAGTCACGCAAAAGTCTACCGTGAGAATGTTTTTTGTTTTCAATCCGAACACGATATTGTCTGGATTTTTTGTCTTGGAAATACGTTGCGATCTGCATCTATAGAAACAGAGCCAGAGAGAAAGAGTGCTAGACAAAAATAAAAATACATAGTTGGGTGTTTTCACTAAAATGTGCGACTTTGACTTTTTTTCTCGGAATTTAGATTTTTTTGGTTTTTCCGGTTCAGAATCATGAGTGCTCTTGATCCCGATAAAGAAAAAAAGAGTGAATACTCCCCGGCTTTCGGATAAAATAAGAGAAGATAAGTTATAACAACCAGGGCATTCAGGGCAAACACCATTACACAATAACTCAAATTAATTAATTCAAATATGAACACATTATGAAAGTTTAAACATGTCTTTGACGTCGATTGCATAATTTATTATGAAAACCTGTGCTGAAATCCATAAATCACGAATATGTATGCCGAATTGCTTGTATTTACTAGTAGCATTCAACAACAGATGGCGATACGAACAACGACTTTTCAAAACGCAAACTACTCACCGACAGATGGCGCTGTTATCAATTGGGTATTTGACAACAGTGAAAATAAATTGTTTTTTTCATTAGCAACAAATAAACATTACGAAAATACTCGGAAAGTATCAATCTTTCACTTATGTTTACTATTATAAGATTTTTAAATTAATAAAAATGAACAATATGGACGTTGTTTGATTGGGACGTTACAAGCAAGTAATCTCTAAATCGGCGGCCGATCGTAAAATCCGGCAGATCACGAAATTCCTAGGCATATCGTGAAACGCCACCATTTCATGATTTGGCTAATAGTTGACCGGGCATATCATGATGTGCCTGATAAAAAATACGGGAGATCGATTAGAGCAACGCATTCGTCGATATTCCTAGCTCTACCGGGCACATCGTAAAAATCCGGCAGATCATGAAATTCCTAGGCATATCGTGAAACGCCTCCATTTCATGAAACGCCGCCATTTCATGATTTGGCTAAAAGTTGACCAAATCGACTCGGATCGCGGATAGGTTAGAAGACGAAGTTCCCGCTTTCGTCTTCGAGGTTATTTTTTTGTATAAAAGAGCGGAAAAACTTGTTTGCAAACCGTACGTAAGTATAACGGCGAGTAGGTATTGAACGATATGACACCGTTTCATGATATGCCTGGGTCATTTTCAGTCACAAAAACAAAAATCATCTATCCGGTGGTCAATAGTTAAGGGTTTACGTTTACATATTTGGAATATGTTTTTTATCACATGGAATTATAGAAGGGGCAACGCCGTTTATGCGGATTCAGAGTTCAACCAAAAATTAGGCTTATAGCCTTTAACTTTGTCCACCGAAGAGACGGGAACCTAAATCTGACAATGACCCGCCTAGGAATTTCATGATCTGCCTAAACGTCACTGGTGGGTGTTACTTAGCTAGATCATGAAATGGCGGCCTTTCATGATATGCCTAGGAATTTCATGATCTGCCTAAACGTCATTAGACGAGTCGTTCGTTAAACGTTAACTTTTGAATTGATCTCATTTAGCCAAATCATGAAATGGCGGCGTTTCACGATATGCCTAGGAATTTCGTGATCTGCCGGATTTTACGATCGGCCGCCGACATCTACAAATTCCATACTAACGGAGCGTTTTTGACGTTTCATAAAAAGAAGCTGATTTGGCTTTTGTCAAATACCGTCTTATTGACGTTTCCAACCTCACATTCCAGGTGTTCTCATGTTCGAGCTCCTCACCGGGTCCCCTCCGTTCACCGGCGCCGATCCCATGAAGACGTACAACAAGATCCTCAAGGGCATCGACGCGGTGGAGTTCCCGCGCTGCATCACGAGGAACGCGGCCAACCTCATCAAGAAACTGTGCCGGGACAACCCGGCCGAGCGGCTGGGGTACCAGCGAGGTGGCATCACTGAGATACAGAAGCACAAGTGAGCTTACATATTTTTTCATTATCATCATATCAGCCGAAAGACGTCCACTGCTGGACATAGGCTTCCGCCAAAGAGTTCCAAAGTGACCGGTCCTGCGCCACCCGCATCCAGCGGACTCGCGCGACCTTTAACAGGTCATCAGTCCACCTTGTGGGGGGCCTACCAACGCCGCGCCTTCCGGTACGTGGTCGCCACTCGAGAACCTTTCCGCCCCAACGGGCATCAGTTCTACGTGCAATGTGCCCCGCCCACTGCCACTAAAGTTTAGCGATTCGAAGGGATATATCAATATCAGTTACCTTGGTTCTACTGCGGATATCCTCATTTCTGATGCGATCACGCAGATAAACTCCCAACATAGCCCTCTCCATGGCCCTTTGGGTGACTTTAAGCCTTCTTATGAGGCCCATTGTAAGCGACCACGTTTCAGTGCCATACGCCATCACTGGCAACGCACATATGTTTAGCACTCATTAATTAATTTTATAAACTGCGGCCACCACGGCAGAGCAAAACAACATGGAGTGGAAACCCTGGGCCCGTAGGTCCTATATAAGGAGCTATCGGAGCGGCTCATTCAAACATCCGGTGACCAGAGGGCTGGTAGCTATTTTGGCCATATGATTAGTTTAGCAATCCAAAGAAACAACGCTGCCTGCCCTCTGGGCACTGTAGATAACGACGGGGACCTGGGGGCATTTACTTTTTATAGGTTTATAATATACATACATACATATAATCACGCCTTTTTCTTAGAGGGGTAGGCAGAGATCACGGATCTCCATTTGCTACGATCCTGACAAACCACTTTCGTTTATAATATAGGTTTAGTTTAATTATTTTAGATATATTTTTTTTATTACGTAGGTATATATCTACCTTAGTTGTTTTTGTCTGTATCTAATATATTATATATTATAAACCTATTTTCAAACAACAAAAACACACTATAAAATAAAAGTAATGTGTTACGCAACATAGATATTTACATGTTTGCCGTCATGCTTAAAACAAAAGAGCATCTATGAAACACTGATTACAGTTTGGTTTTTGACTGTTTTTATTTTACAGATGTGAACATTTCAAAGGGTTTTATACTAGGGCTAATACTTCCTACTTTGTAATATATTCTTGTTCACGAATAAGTTTGCCAGAGCTCTGAAAGCTCAAGAAAAGCAAAAATGTATTGAATTTTACAATACAGACTGTGAGTCGTTCAAGAACATATCCAGAGGTCCCAAGTAGCGCAAGTTGCGAATACAGGGTAAAAAACTGCTTTGGTGATCTCCATGGTCTAGGCGAGGACGTTGCTACAATTTGGCAGAGGATCACGTTCGAATCTTGCCTTGGGCTATAATCAATTCATTTTTGCCTTGTATTCGATCTCTGTATTAAACGATACTAAGTTTCCGTCAAAAAAACATTTTTGGTACCTACTCACTATTTTTGCCGATCGTTTTTTATCCGTCATCATATGATTTCACCGAACGCAGTGTTTTGCCGAATTTTCATTTCATCTAATTTTTGTTACTGAGAAACAGTTAACTTTTTTAGGTACATCTAAAAGGTAATTCTGTAGAACCCATTAGGTTAGGTTAGGTTTGTTTTAACAATCCCGAAAAGTTGACTGATTCTGAAAAAAATGGTTTTTGATGAAATGAAAATTCTGCGAACCATACATTCGATGGAACATTTGTCGATAAAACAAGGCATAATATTGCATTGTCACCAAATTTATTTTTAAGTAACATTCCTACGCCAAATTTCAGCTCAATCGGATATCGGAAAGTGGCTGGATGGTAAATTTAGAAGGACAACTTACGGTGGTTCGACGACCATACAAAACGTTTTTTGACATTCGCAGGTTAAGGGCGTGATATTTTAAGAAACTTATGTAACACACTTTCATAAATTGGCTTTCCTTTTGCGCGAAATTTCCCCTTTCCTAGAACCCTTACATACGAAACTACTACCACTATTAAAGTACGATTTCCATTCCAGATGGTTCGACGGTTTCAACTGGGAGGGCTTAGCGCAGCGCACACTGGAGCCGCCCATCACGCCCGTGGTGGCGACCCCCGTGGACACGCACAACTTCGACCAGTACCCGCCCGACGCGGACCAGCCGCCGCCTGACGACCTGTCCGGCTGGGACGCCACCTTCTAGGGTAATCTTACATGGCTTTTAGTTACCTCTACGTTCTTACCTCATCATGCACTTTTAAACTGGATCAAATCAGGGTAGTATGGCAGTCTGCGTTTTCGAAAGAAAATCGTGAGCGACGAATGAGACTACCGAGCGTGTATAATCTTAATCTGAGGTTAAACGTCAAAATGATATGGACTAATCTAGGGTTAATGTCTATCCTTTTTGGTTGAATTGACCCGTAGAATCGTCATTATTGTGAGAAACTCTTCTGGTTGGAGTTATCGTCACTCTTTATCATCTTTGTGAAATTATATATATTGAATTCGCATTACCAAATTTTGTGTATAATAAAATAGCTGTTTGAGGTAAGACATGGTTTGACTAAAAGACGTTGAATCGACTTAAAGAGTCGGGGAGACTCGATCAATTTGTGAACGCAAATGGCAGAGCTGGCCACGAGAGGTCGCTGTAGCGTCACTGCGGGTATGCGACTTAGGTTCGGACGAAATCCAAAAAGGTTTAACCTTCCTGTTTATTGAATTGATGAATTTGTAGTCGCGAAGCTTGCCAACTTAAAAACTTTCAAATTACAATTGTCACATCATATGACAATCCTACATCGCGGTGTAGTCGTTAATGTTATATTGCCATTAACTTTAGTGAAGTAATTGTTATATTTTACAGGGTGACCGGAATGCCAAAATAACGTGTTACCATATTTTCAATGACAGATACATATACATATGTATGTAAAATTGCTAACGCTGTTTAGTTCCATTTATTTTAAATTTTTTTGAAATATTTACATAAACAACTCCATTTCGAACTATTTATATACCAAGTATATTTTATAATTTAACCTATCTTTAAAACCCCCACTGAATACACCATAGGTGTTGATAATAGGGTATACTTATTTATTCATAAAAGTCCACTATATTTTTTTATTTACTTTATAGAGGTACACAGTTTATAAAACTGAAAAGAACTCTAGGGAACAGATTGACGTACAGTACCTACTGAATATTACGCACTTCTGTCATATTTTAACACCAACCACTGAAGTACGTTTGCCTTTTGACGTGAAATGGCAGTGGATGATATTGTTTAAATAAAACATTTCATTCATGTTTCCGTGTGTAAAGTATGATTGAGCGTGTTATGTTTGTTATATCGTTAAAATCAGCATGGTGCTCAAATGGTGTTTAACAGAGTTTGTTATTTTTGTAATTCCTAACAATATACATAACCACATTATGTATTACATATTAGCTACTATATACTAGAAGTAAAAATAAATTATACATTATATTTTAATATCCGAAAGTCCACTAATCTTTTGTTTAGTATTTTAATAAAGTACCTTACCTACTAAAGTTTAGTTTGTCATGTACTAATTTTTTTTTGCTTTCTCTTTTGCATGCCTATGATGGTTGTATTTATCGCGAGATAATGATAAGATTAAGCAGTGAAGCACTCTCTTTCTTACACCGCTTGGTAGAACGAGATGCATGATCTTAATAATCTTTAGATTACTGTACACGGGTCTAACGCGATCCCGCGCGGGCGACAGTAATTTAAATATGTGTACAAAGCGAGAGAGTTTAAAGTGTTATACTTTATCTTGTCGTTTATCGCACGATAACCGTGGCCATGATAAGCCTTCTGGTAGCTATCGCGTAAACATGACATATTGTAAGATTTGTAAGTGTATTATCTAAATCAGAATAATTAAAATAGTCAATCTAATTCTAAGTCTTCCATTTAATAACACATCAATGTAAATATCCTATTAGTGAATTTGAATTATTATAAATAACATTTATAATTAAATTGTGTATGAAATGTAAGTAAAATTTTGTTAGGTTTAAGATAGAGGGTAGGTTAAGATTCGAGGCCAGCCGGTTGCGCCCGGTGACAGCTGAGGTTAGTCGGAATATAGCACCTCGATATACGCCTGTGTCTCATTTCTCGGCACCCTTTCCCTCCAAAATAACAGTGGCGACGAGTGGTTTATGATCTTAACGCGTGTTTTTAGTGCTTATTACGTGCAGTGGTAATGGCCAAGATGTCGGTTGGATTTTTGAGCGTGTTTAATCATGAAGAACAGGAGTGGTTATTGTATAAGGGTCGCCTTGAACAGTGGTTTTTAGCAAATGACATTAGTGAGGATACGGACAAATCGGGGGCAAAACGTCGGGCTATTTTGTTAAGTAGTTTAGCGGAGACGACGTACCGACTCGTGACAAATCTTGCGCTCCCCGCGGAGGTGGGGTCGCTTGACTATAGTAAAGTAACGAATTTTCTCGACGGCCATTTTAAAACGAAAAAGTGCGGGTTTGCGGAACGTTCAAAGTTTTATAGTGCCGTGCAGTTTTCGGGCGAGTCGTTAGCAGATTGGGCGGCACGCGTTCGCGGTCTATCAATGCACTGCAATTTCGTGGCGGCAAGCCTCGAGGAGTCGCTGCGAGATCGGTTCGTGCTGGGGATGGCCGGCGGTCCAGAGCGGGACCGTTTGTTCAGCGAGTCTATGGATGGGCTTACGCTCACGAAGGCGCTGCAGTTGGCGGAGAGCATCCGCTGCGCCAGAGAAGGGGCGCAGCGGGCGGCGGCGAGCGGGCCGGCGGGGGCCGCGCCCGCGCCGTTTCTCGACGTGCACAAGTTATCGGCGCGAGCGCCGGCCCCGCCACCGCGCACAGCACGGCAGTATGGGGTACCGCAGGCCAGCACCTCGCGGGACCAGAGGAATGCAGTACAGTGTTCAGCGTGCGGATATTTTGGTCATGACGTAAAAAAGTGCCGGTTTAAGAATGCGCTGTGTAGATCATGCGGGGTGAAAGGTCATTTGATGCGCGTCTGTAATGCAAAAAGTAGTCCGGCTAATCACCATTTCTTACAATGTTGCTCGGATGAAGGCGATGATGATGGTAAGCGATTAGTATTTAATATTCGTTCTCATCGAGGAGAACCAATGCGGGAGTCGGTGGTGGTGGATGATATTCAGTTAGCTTTTGAGGTGGACACCGGTTCTGCCGTGACGGCTTTTTCGGAATCCGTGTATTTAAAATACTTTTCTTGCCATCCGCTACGGAAGAGCACTAAAGTACTTCGCAGTTATAATGGGGGTACTATTGACTTCGTGGGCACCATAACATTACCGTTTGCCTACAAAGAGCGAACCGAATTACTAGAAGTGTTTGTAGTAAAGGCTGGGGGACCTCCGTTACTCGGGAGAGACTTCATTGCGAAGTTTAACTTACAAATGACTGCGGCCGTATATAACTGTAATTTAAACGTTGAAGGTGATAAAATTGTGACAAATTACTCACATTTATTTTCCGAAAGGTTAGGTTGCTGCAAAGATGTGGAAGTAAAACTTCATCTGAAACCGGATGCAATTCCGGTATTTTCGAAAGCTAGACCGGTGCCCTTTGCTATTCGTCCCAAATTGGAAATAGAATTGAATCGCCTGTTAGACCTAGGTATTATTGAACCGGTTTCATTTTCTGATTTCGCGAGCCCCATTGTCCCCGTGTTGAAGCATGACAATAGTATTAGGTTGTGTGCAGACTATTCGGCCACCCTCAACAAACAGCTGGTTATCGAGAAATACCCTCTGCCGCGGATTGACGAGTTATTTTCGAAACTTCATGGTGGACTGCAATTCACGAAATTAGATTTGTCCGGAGCGTATAATCAAATAAAATTACATCCCGATTCCCAGCCCCTGACATGCATTAACACCCATAAAGGGTTATATGTTTATAAAAGATTAGTTTTTGGCCTTTCCAGTGCACCCTGTATTTTCCAGCGTACTCTAGAGAAGATCCTTTCAGGAGTAGATGGGGTTTTACAGTTCCTCGATGACATTTTAATAACGGGGACAACAAGAGAAGAGCATGTTGCAAGGTTGCAGGAAGTATTCAAGCGGCTTGAGAACGCGGGATTAGTATTAAAAAAAGAGAAATGTAGTTTTTTCCAGGATTCTGTATCCTACTTAGGATTCGTTATTGACAGGAATGGATTGCACAAGTCCCCAGAGAAGGTAAAAGCTATTTTAAATGCGAAAGAACCGAGCAATATAACGGAATTAAAATCGTTTTTAGGTCTCGTGAATTATTACCGAGGTTTTATAAAGAACGCATCCACCATTTTACATCCCTTACATGTACTGCTACAAAAAAATGTTAGATGGCAATGGCTACGGGAGCAGGAGATAGCGTTTACTGCGATTAAAAGCGCGTTGTCATCAGACAAAACGCTAGCGCATTTTAACCCGGATGCACGAATATTTCTTACGGTGGATGCGTCACCATTCGGGTTAGGTGCGATTTTATCGCAAATAGGAGATAATGGGGTGGAACAACCTATATCGTTTATGTCTAGGAGCTTAAATGCTGCGGAAAAGAGGTATAGTCAAATTCAAAAAGAGGCCACGGCGATTATTTTTGGTGTTCGTAAATACCATCAATATTTATATGGCCGAGCGACACCGTTTGTTTTGCGAACAGACCACAAACCTCTGTTATCAATTTTTAATCCCGCTAAAGGGATACCGGAAGTGTCCGCGAACAGGCTCCAGCGGTACGCATTATTTTTGGCAGCCTACAATTATACAATAGAATACGTGAGCAGTGCGCACAACACGGCAGATTTTCTTAGTCGCTCCATGGCGCCTACGTCATCATTACAGAGCGAGCACTGCAGCGGCAAGTCGGCGGGTGAGTCAGACCTCGCGTCTTATGTTCACTTCGTTGTGGAAACCGGTTCGCCGCCCGCTTTTGTAGGTGACGTGCGCCTCGCTACAGAAATAGATGATGTGTTATCGCAAGTAGTTGATTTTACGTTAAATGGTTGGCCAAATAAATTAAGAGATAAAGCGATAAAACCATATTTCGACTGTAGGCACGAACTTTCGGTGGAAAATGGCTGTTTGATGAGGGGTGCCAAATTAGTAGTACCTCAAACCCTGCGTAGCCAGGTGATGACGGAGTTGCATCGAGGACATTTAGGGGTAGCAAAAATGAAAGCGGCAGCGCGCGAACGTTTCTGGTGGCCCGAGCAGGGCGCAAATGTGGAGCGCGCGGCGGCCGCGTGCGCGGTGTGCGCGCAGCTGCGCTCCGCCCCGCGCCGCGCCCCTCTAACGCCATGGGAATTTCCTCCCGATTTTTTTTATAGAGTACATCTTGATTTTGCGGGGCCTACTAACAACTACATGTTTTTAATAGCAGTTGACGCGTATTCGAAATGGGTGGAAGTTTTTGACGTAAGCAGCGGTTACGGTTCCGGAGTAGTAATAAATTGTTTGTGCGAGTTAATGTCGAGGTTTGGTTTAATACAAACTATTTGTACGGATAACGGGACGTCCTTCACGTCATCGGAGTTTACGGCTTTCTGTAATAGTAACGGTATCTCGCATGTAACAACTCCTCCATACAACCCAGCTAGTAACGGCCAAGCCGAAAGCTACGTCAAGATCTTTAAGAAAGGGTTAAAAGCAATCCTATTAAGCGGGGTTCAAAAAAAGAATTTAAAAATGAAAATACACGAATTCCTGTTCCATTACCGTAATTCTAAACATTCGTCCACGAACCGTTCTCCGGCAGAGGTTTTATTTGGTAGGAACCTACGTTGTAGACTAGACTTGATGAACCCGTTAGTGAAGCCTCCACCCGACGCAACATTGTCTGAAACCGTGCGGGAAAATCAGTGTTCGCAGGTGCAGCATTACCGTGGGAATAGGAATATTAATTTTAACTTAAATGACTTAGTGTTAGTTAAAGTGTACCAGGGACAGAAAGCGTGTTGGGCTAAAGCCACAGTAAAACAAATATTAGGAAAATCAACATATTTACTACAAAGTGAGCAATCGGAACGATTAATAAAAAGACATAAAAACCAGATGTATAAGTTTACGGGGGAGGAAGATGATGTGGTAACCAAGCCCGAGCACATCGAGATTACCCGGCCGAGTGAAGGAGTTCCGTCTACGGTGATGTCAGCGGTGGTGATAACGCCTGCGGGGCCTACTACGGTTCCAGAGCCAGCGACGCCAGCAGAGGTACCGCTAGAGCCAGCGGTGCCACCTCCTCCGGGGTCGCTGGTAGTACCCAACACACAAACTGTGCCTGGGGTGCCTGATCCACCAGCATCAATATCGGAGTCCACGGCCATTGTAACGGAACCCGAACCCGATGAAGGGACCGATTGCCCAGAACCTGAGGAGCCTAGTATAAGTGAACCGGAACCGGCAAGTGTGCCATTACCGAGACCGCTTCCTGCGGAGGCGGGGAAAGACCGCACGCAACCGGAAAAACGCAAACGTGCTCGGAACCCGGTCAATTACAAACAGTTCTTTTAAATTGAATGTATACCTTCTTAGAACGGGAGGTTTAAAACTATTGGTGGAGGGATGTTAGGTTTAAGATAGAGGGTAGGTTAAGATTCGAGGCCAGCCGGTTGCGCCCGGTGACAGCTGAGGTTAGTCGGAATATAGCACCTCGATATACGCCTGTGTCTCATTTCTCGGCACCCTTTCCCTCCAAAATAACAAATTTGTTTTGAAGACCTGAAAATATGATGTTGTAATTATGAAGTATATGTTTGATTTATAAGATCACTATTTTTGTAATCAGTTTAGTAATTATGCGAATATTTGAGAAAGTATGTAAAATATACTTTAGTTTAATAAATGGTGTCTTATTTATTTTTCAATTACAGAATTGCATGTTCATTTTTGAAAATAATTGAATTTTAACTGACAACTGGACGCTGGAGCTACAAAAACTGGACGCTGTTTGACAATTTTTTTTTTGAAGTTTCATAAAAATGTGGGTTGGCCTCGTACTTGGTGTTGTTTGCTGCAATTTATAGTTGCTTTTGCTCTCTTCTCTCTGATCTGATTTTCTGTCTATTTCGTAGTGTAAAAGGGTTAGGTGCATTGTAAAATAAAAAAAAAACAAACATGTTGGATTTAATCATTTAATCGTCGGGGTCAAGTGAACCAAACGAAAACGACATCTCAGGGAATGTGAACAACTGTTTAGCGAAGCTGACCGACGCCTTGAGTCCCGAGTGACCCGATGCTGAAATGTATAGTAAATTACAAGGTTTTAGTTAAAAGTAGACCGGTATATTTTCTAACTGTAAGAACGGTTAAACACCAATTGATTGGAGGAACATATCGATGCTTCGAATTGTCGTCTCTGAAAATAGTTTCGGCCGATGTATTTTTTTTCTGAAACCATCGACACTGAAAATTGTGTCATATAGAAAACATTGCGTTAGGTTTTCATACGGAAAAACAATATTAAGACAATATCATTCTTAGGCCCACCATACAATTCAAAAAGGCATTGAACCATGGATCAACTAGTGTAGGAAATAAAATTGAATTAATTTTTCTTTATTCTAAAGGCGACTGGTATAACACAAATGCGGTTCCATTGGAAAGCCATCTAAATTTATTTGAGAGAATAAGTCCATTATGTAGGCCCATGGGTCATACGAGATAAAATAAAACTTAATGAAGGTAGTAGGTACCTTTAAATAAAATAATACCTAAGAATAAAAAAGGGCATCATGTGCAAAGCAAAAGGTAACATTGTACCTTTAACATCGATAACTTATTAAGTACTCACCTTTAAAACCACCTTTAAGACCAACCAGACCAGCTACGTCACCTACTAACTCCTCGGCTAATTTGCAGGCGGCAGCCTGTTCGGGAGAAATATTTGGGTAAGCGAAGTAAAATTAATCAAAATATTAGGAACAATCTTGCACAAACCGATCTAGCCGCTTAGTGAGCTCAATGAGGCTTATGTTATAACTATTAGACGATATAATCAATATTAAAATAAAAAAGTAAAAAAATATTCAAGACAAATATATTCATTCTTGCTCATCACAAAAAAATTTAAACCCGGGATCGTCAGCTTCACAGGCAGGTTCACTACCCACTAGCTAGGCAATACCGGTCGACAAGATGTAGTAACGCCTACGACTTTGGTCTTACTTAAGGGCCGCTTACGGAGTCGCGCCGCGTGAAGTTTAGGTTTTTAGCGCTACTCACACAACGATCGAGGCTCGCGCACCGCACACGCACATGTAAGTATGCACAGTGGGTCGTCGTACTTTGACTCGCCAACAAAATGGTAACTTTGAATTTTGTTACCAAATATAAAAACTGTTACGTCAAATGTATTTTATCTTAATAACAATACCTACTAACTGCTGCCCACGACTTTGTTTGCGTGGACACGTTTTTCTGTAAGAATCAGGTGGAAATATTTTGCCGCGGTTAAATGTGGTTAAAGTGGTGGTACATTTTTTTGCACATTTGATATAAAAAATAAATATTATGGGACAATTTTTACACAAATTGAACTAGCTCCATAGTTAGCTCAATAAGGCTTGTGTTATGGATACTAGACGACGATATACAATTTAATGGATATAAATGCTTAATTACATAGAAAAAATCCAGGACTCAGAAACAAATATTCGGGCTCATCACACAAATATTTGTCCTTACCGGGATTCGAACCCAGGACCTTCAGCTTCGTAGGCAGGGTCACTAACTACCAACTAGGCTAAACGGTCGTCGTCAAAGACAAACTCCACAGGGATCGCATCTTTCAAAGTAAGATAATTTAAACTATAAACTTTAGTTATTCTAAAAAGATTTATTTTAATTTACCCGTGAACATAAAAAAACTTAAGATCTCCATAGATTATAACTTATGGCAGCCTGTTCCTTAAGAACCTTCTATTCATCAGTCTTTGCATTCGGTTCCAAATCTTTCAACGCGCTTTGCACCCTTGCTTTCCTCTCTTCCATTGATTTAATAATATCTTTGTCTTTAGTCAAACTAGCCCCTAAAGAGGGGTGTTAAAAGTTTAGCATGTGTGTCTGTTTATCTGTATTGTATACCTACATCGAGCTATCTACCATAGACCTGGTGGTTTAATGAACAATATAAATACTCAAAAAAGAGTTTTGTGATTATTTTTTTCAAAAATTCAATTAAAATTGATAAGTATTATAATATATTTATACGGCAAATTTTATTTTCTTTCCACATGTTGATAATCATTAAATGGAGTTCATATACTGGCTTTGTGGTCTCGCGAGATTTTTATTATTAAGTGTGTATTTTAGTATTTTAGTTATATAAGTAATAGTTCATTTTTAGGGTTCCGTACTCAAAGAGTAACTCGGGACCCTATTACTAAGACTCCAGTGTCCGTCTGTCTGTCTGTCTGTCTGTCTGTCTGTCACCAGGCTGTCTCTCACTGGTATCGTGATAGTTACAGTTGACATTTTCACAGATGATGTATTTCCGTTGCCGCTATAACAACAAATACTAAAAACAGAATAAAATAAATATTTTTATAGATAATGGTACGGAACCCTTCGTGTGCGAGTCCGACTCGCACTTGGCCGGTTTTTAGTCTTAAGTCTTTGGAATTTAATATTTTGGTGTTTGTTTGTCAAGGCACTACCTAGTAAGTTTTTTCGATCTCAAAACCCTCGCCATTATGTGTACAGGTAAGTACTTACCGAAGATTGCAAAACAAATGAGCCCAAACTCGATTATCATAGCACTTTCCGTCATAGAGTTCATGTGGCCATCTTCCGGCTCCATCATGAGACCCTCGCCATCATGTGCAATGGTAAGTTTGTGCTGACGATAACAAAACAAACAAGCCCAAACTCGACTATCACAGCATTTTCCGTCATAGAGTTCCAGTGGCCATCTTCCGGCTCCATCATGAGACCCTCGCCATCATGTGCAATGGTAAGTGCTGACGAAAACAAAACAAACGAGTCCAAACTCGACTATCATAACACTTTCCGTCATAGAGTTCCAGTGGCCATCTTCCGGCTGCATCATGAGACCCTCAACAACATGTGAAATGGTAAGTGCTGACGATAACAAAACAAACGAGCCCAAATTCGACTATCATAGCACTTTCCATCGTAGAGTTCCAGTGGCTATCTTCCGGCTCCAGCATCAGATCAGCTTAATGGTGACAAAGTATTGCATTGTCACCAAACATACATAAGTATTCCAAATTTCAGCTCAATCGGGTAACGGCAAGTGACTGAAAAATGGATTGCAAATTTTGACGGACAACTTACATGCTTACATATTTTACATACTGTTTACATACGAACAGTGCAAAATAAATAAAAGCTTGTAAAAAAACAAGAATAAAATAAATATGTAAGGGGCTCCCATACAAAAAACGTGATATTTTGCTGTTTCATATATAATGGTACGGAACCCTTCGTGCGCGAGTCCGACTCGCACTTCGCCGGTTTTTATTATTTAGTGTTCAAAATACTATTTAGTGCTTTGTCTCCTCATAATTCATAAATATTAGCATGTTGTTTAGTTACGTTATTTAAATTATTTTAATCAATGAACATAGAATAATTTTCATTTGAACCACTGTGTACTGATTTTGTGTCAATACACGGTTCGATCGCGATCTGTCAATGCGACGCAAACGGACGAATGAACGCCGCGAGCGGGCGCACGAGGTCTACGAGTCGCCAACCTCCATAGTAAATTGTATGAAGATTTTGAGCGTAAAAATTGGGCAACTTTGTGATTGTTTTTACACAAAATAAGAATATATTTATTAAGAAACTAAGACTCAAAGACCTTTTTTACAGTTTTACTTTATTATTTGATAAAATTCATTTAATCATTCTTGATACTTACGACTCAGTTGTTACAATACGGGAGTGCGATTTACACGTTTTTAGTGTTTTTCTGATTTCTTCGTACAGTTATCCATGAGCATTATCTTAAATTCGAATGCTTCAAGATAAACTAACATTCATTGGCTAGCTGTGTGATTTTTTTCAAGGTTGTGTAACATCGTTTTCTATATAAATCTCGTACATTCCCGACCCATGATTGCAGTAGCCGGCCCTTAAGCGACCTGCGACCAGCGTTTTATCTGTTCATTGCTCGGTCGAGACGTGCAAGAGTCGCAGGACTCGCAGGTCGCTTAAGACCAAAGTCGTGGCCAGGGGGTTAAGCCATTTCCGCCTTTGGAGGTGGGGTACCTAAGCTGTCAGTCAAGTCTGAACAAATTCCTTACTGCTGCGCGCCTACATTAAATAATAATAATAATATAAGCCATTTATTCACATACCTTTTCGTCCGCCAAATGCGGAAGATAAAAAACGAAATGCAGTATTATAGGTATAGGTATATTTATGTTGACTGACTTTTACAATTGCTTCTGTATTTTAAATAAATGAATGAATTTACCTAATCATGATTACTTAGTGTCATGATGTTAAATAATATCAATAAATATATGATTAATTTTATAATCGAATTGTTACTTACCAATATCAATACAGTGAAAAATAATATTTTTCTGTCCATCTTGTGTCACGTCTAATATGTATATCCAGAGTTTCTTAGGAATGAAGGCTTTACGGAAATCACTAAATTTACACGGCAGCTGTTCAAACCTCGAGCCTGACGTAGGTATTGTTTAACTTTATTAAATTAATAATGGTTTTAGAGATCTGCTTGTGGATATGGCTTACTTATTATACTACCTACTTAAGTACTTTTATTCCATAATGTACTCGTACTTTAGTTAAAGGTAGGTAGTAATACTCCACTGCGTTTATACTAGAATGAATAATGCAGTTGGTATCTTGTGGTTTCAAATGTAGGTATGTCCATATTAATCGTCAGCTTCCTCGATATATCTATAGACAGGACGTCTACAGTAACTTTATACACCCAGAGTTTGCCAACATCATAAACAAGTCCGCAAAAGTTACTGGATTAACACTACAAGACGCGCGCGACTCGACAAAAGACACGAAAAAGCCACATTTTTGTAGGTAAAGGCCTCCACACACCGGTCGCGTGCGCGGGCCCGCGCAAGTTGTAAAACATTGAAACTACACTTCAAACACACACCGAACGCGGGCCCGCCGCGGGCCCGCGGCGGGCCCGCGAGCTCTCGTTCGATGTGTGTTTGAAGTTTATTTTCAATGTTTTACAACTTGCGCGGGCCCGCGCACGCGACCGGTGTGTGGAGGCCTTTAGTATTTATGTGTGTCGCGTGTAGCATAAAGAAATATCGTAAGTAAGCGAAATATAATAATACTTTGTAACACGAAAAACCTAACTTTGTAACCTACTTATAGGTTTTTCAATATTTTAATGCAAGGTCCACTGTCCTAACTTAGCGGCTTATTTATAAAAGGACTTGTAAAGTTTTTGAATTTCACTTGGCTTTAGCACGAGTAGGTAACTTTAAGGTATGAAACATTATCCTAATAAATTTTATCTACTTACGCGTCGCCAACCTAACTTTGAATTCAATGGCTTACACAAACGTTTGTTTCATCACCTTAATAACTTTTATGAATGAATCCACTAACGATGAAATATTCGATATAAAGGGGGAGGTACTTTTTTTTTTACTTGTTATGAGGGCGCAATACCATGTCTATAATTTTGTATCCTATCCTTTCATTTCCCAACTGTATCGTTTGTAAAAAGTCAGAGTTTTCTCGAATACCCCAGATTGTTTGATTATTTTTTATTACCTACTTATCACGTAGAACCTAATAGAGTTAGGTTAGGTTTGTGTAATTCTGAAAATTTAATGGCATCAGAGATTAATGTGTTTTGCTTAACTGAATATTCGGAGAAACGATACAAATCGGAAATGAAGTTTTGTAAATGCGATAGGTTTAATTTAGGTGCACGCACTTTTAATGATGAGATGAGTGCTTTTCGTGTTTTTTCTGTTACTCTTCTATCTCAAAGTTCAAGTTTGGCAAAGTTTTCTGGATGGTCATTAGGTCAACTCTATTAGGATTACATTAATTTGTAATAATTTACTTTAAAAACAAAGTTTTAACCGACTTCAATTCAGTACTCCGCCAAGCCAAATGACAATTATCCACATTTATTTTCCAATTTACCACATGAACTGATTTCTGAGAGCAAATACGTTGATTATTAGAGAAAATAACCGAATTGCTGTATGTGGGCCGATAATATTTGAGGACTTCCGTCAATTCCTCAAGGATCTCAGAATCACCTTTGGCACTTTTTTGTTTGCTATTTCAACGGAATGATATCAGAATCGGTGACGTACTTTTATAGTTTGAAGTACATCATTGACAAGTTCCACAAGCCATCTGTGGTCTTCATCATCACTTCCACTTCACCAAATTTATGATTTCCAGATGTAAATACACGAGTTATAATAGAAAACACCGAAATTACTACACGCGTGCCTTATATATTTGAGGAGTTCTCTCAATTCCTCATGGTTCCCATCATTCAACTGGAGTTTTGAAAACAATGGACCAACCTGGAAGCATATACTTTCAATTAACAAAAGAATGGTACGAATCGGTTCATAAGTGACGGAGTTCTGAGGTAACACACATTAAAAAAAAAATACAACCGAATTGAGAAAGAGTTTTTGAAGTCGGTTAAAAATAACCTTTGGTAGTTGATAAGTCGTGATTGTATACTGACAACTTATGGATATTAAGGTCCGAAATAAATAATTGAATTGAATTGATAGGCTATTTCATCCTGCGACTTTGTCATGCGCGAGCAATATTATAAAGAGTCTGTCAAGTGGAAGGTTGTAAGTTTGTAACTAGTTTTGTTTATTTGTATTTAGGCACCCCTTGCGTTCTTTTTATACGCGAACAGAGCCGCACGGGCAGCTAGTGTGTAATAAGTATCTCGTGAAGACTAACGAGAAATTAACCTTGCACCTAGTTTGTCCAACTAAATGAAATTTGAGACTAATTCGAACGGGTAAGAGGGTTAAAGAGATGGGTTTTTACGGCTGGCCAGCTTAAGTCTTCTATCTGCACTGAACAAGCCAGACTACGGTAAGGTTTTAAAAGGATTAACTTTTTTTAGACGAAGTTTATGCCAAGATTTCAATAATGACTTTTTGTGATAGTATCTAAACAAAGTTTATAAACTGCTTCTAGTATTGCACTACTTGCATTACTAGTGCACTTATGCATACCTAGTTCCAGGGATTACCCCTTGAATACAAACTTTCAAACCCAAAATTTACCCCTTTATAATAAAACTAGCTACCCGCGCGGCTTCGCCCGCGTATTACAAAGAGCGCAGGTGAACCCGCGTAAAAAATATAGCCTTTAACCACCCAGAAAGTCCATTCTACACGCAGGTGCAAGATTTTTTGAAATCGAATAAATGGTTCCGGGCGAGATTACCCAAAACATACAAACTTACAAAACTACCTACATTCTCATATAGACTTTTCCTCTAATAATATTTATTTGCAACCATGTAGGTAACTTAAAGCTAAGATACAAGGACCCGGAAGGGTGTAAGTATAGAAAAGGTAAACTACTATAGGCCTGAAGAGCACTCAAATTGCGATTTACACACAACTTCTCAAGTCTCCAAATAATTATCTAAGTATGGGTCTTATTTAGGGTATCCAATCTCCACTTAGTTCAGTAAATTCTGACGTTTGAGTGCCTGTTATCAAATTATTGTAAGTAAGTAAAATAACTTTTGTCAGCGATGCCTGTACATCGGCATTGCGATAGGCACGTCCCAATAGACTCGAGTAAACAGATTAAAGCGATCGTCTTTATTGCGAGCCTTTGGATAAACCTATAGGTGATAATATTGTTATATGTATGCCCAAATAGAGATTCAAAACGTAACACTTCCCCGAATATCAAAGGATTCACTTCCCTGTTTTGTAAAATCAGAACGACAAGAATTGAAACAAAATACCTTCTTAGATTTAATCTTAAAAACTATAGATAACTGTGAAATCTTAGGCCAACTAAGCTTAGCTTTAAGAAAAATGCAAAATAGGCTTATCAGAGATAAAATACTTGGGTCATAAAATCACGCAATACGGAGTAAGCCCTGATGACTCACGCACCAGTGCTATTATGGACATGCCGACCCCCGAGAACATCAAAGATTTGGAACGGTTTCTAGGCTTAGTTACGTACGTAGGTAACTTCATTCCTAACCTTTCCGATAATCATAATCATATCATAATCATAATTTATTATATAAGACCCATATATTACGCGAATTGTTAAAGAAAGACGTACAATGGCACTGGGATTCGAGGCACGATAGCTGTTTTAAAGCGTTAAAAAAGTGTTTGTGTAATCCTCCTGTGTTGAAATATTACGATGTCATGTCATGCCCGTGCCCTGGGCATGTCATAGGGCGTTTCCCACGTTAATGTCACCGTCTTTCATAACTAAAACTTAACCCCCGACATTTTCATTTCAAAGTTCAATATCTTAAAAACGGCTGAGCCGATTTTGTTGAAACGTAGCTAAGAACCATCTCGATCAGCTTTCGGATAAAAAAACCGCATTCAAATCGTTCCATTCGTTTAGGAGCTACGATGCCACAGACAGACACACACACACACACAGACAGACAGACATATACACATACACGTCAAACTTGTCACCTCTCTTTTTCCGTCGGGGGTTAAAAATTAGAATGACAGCCACATGAAACATAAGCGATATCGTAATGATGTACCCTTTTGTCAAATAAGCGGCTACGAATTGCACCTTGATGTTACTTCTAAGGAATCTTGATGTTTCTTCAAGTGAGAAATAGTAACTTGATTGAACTACTACCTATGTACCACCTGCACAGATGTCGTGTCGCAAAAAAATTACCTGGTATTCGCTATGCAAGTTTTTTCCTTGACCTTAACCTATTACGACGGTGGCAAACATACAGCCTATCTGATTGAAAGCAGACACCTTGCTACCCCAGAAGATTAACAAGCGCGTTGCCGACCCTTTATGGATTTGAGGATTCGTTGTGTTGGTATACGGTCGCGGGAGTCCGCTGGATGCGGGTGGCGCAAAACCGGTCATTGTGGCACTCCTCGGGGGAGGCCTATGTCCAGCAGTGGACGTCTTTCGGCTAATATGATTAATTTATATAATTATGTATTTATTTATTTATTGATAAAAAACGTTTACATGACATTACAGTTTGACAAACTAATGCCTATAATGGGTTAATACCTAAATAAATAACTATTTTTTTATTATTATAATTAAAGCGTCACAAAACTTAGCCTAACAATTACAATACACATAATCTCAAGCACTGACTACATACTGACGCCCATCGCCACGCAAACAAGTCACACTCAGGTGTCGATGCCAGGAGCGCATTGATAAAATACTTGATGGTGATGATGTGTTGACAGCTAGAGACTTTACTCTAAACACAGCGCATCCTCGGAAGCTCCGTCGACCTTACGTGGTGGTGTTGGTGATGATACCAGAAACGCAACACCACCTATTGAGCAAGTAGGTAGTAGTGTTATTATAGCTGCGAGTTCACCTAGCTGGACTTGACGCCTCCGGCTTTATACATTTAAAAGCAATATTTTGAAACCTGAACTTGACCGTAGACTCGACACCTCCTCTCCACTGCACCACCGTCCAACCGCATCAAAATCCGGAATTCCGCTGCGCCCTATCACCGCACCGTCTACTTCCCTATCCTGTCCAACTATGTACAAAGTTGGCAGTATCGAGTGGGTTTGCGTCCGCAAATGCTTGCGTATATTTGCTCCGCATAATGGGGTCAAGCGTAAATAACGCTTCGACTACAATAGGCAAAGTTAAATGGAATAGAATCCTGTGGAACTTTGCAGGATTATGTGTTGATTTAACAGGGTATTGTGAGCAGCCTTGACATTAATATAAATTTACGCGTTCGCGAATATAGTTAATGTATGAATTATATTTCATATTTTACACTTTTATTCTGGAGTCTTTGTATGCACGTTTCTTTATTTTTATTGAATAGAACATCTTGTATCTAAGAAAATCAAATATAAACAAAAGATAAATCAAATACACAGTACATCTTGTCTCATATAACTGTTATAAATAATGTTACTTATTACATTTAAGTTTCGTTTGAAAAGCGCTTCATCATCATTTTCAGCCTGTAATCGCCCACTACTGAGCATAAGCCTCTCTTCGCGTACGCCACTTATCCCGGTCCCGTGCTAGTCTCATCCAGAAATGGCCCGCGGTCTTTTTTGAGTGATAGAGTGGCAGGCGGATCTCTTCCAGTGATTCTTAGCACCCTCCGCCCCACCGTTACCAGAGCTGCTGCCGTAGTCTGGGATAGTGGGAATGCTGGGGACTGAAGGCCTTTGCGTACTTTCCATATGCGAAGAGGGTAATGTAATAAGCCTTAAAACGCCACGCTGGCCTGTGCGTCTTGGCGAGTTTTTCTTCCTGCCACGTTTGCCTGGGATAAGTAGTACAACAATAAAAGCCAGTCGTATTACTCATCCCAGTTACCGGAGGGGACCACGAGGAGGTGTGGACCAGGAATTGGCACCCAGAATGCATGTGACGTGAAAAGCGAATGCAATGCATTCAATTTCCCAATCTTATTGTGTAAAAAAAGAGTTCAAATAAATTTTACAGTAGAGAATCAAGTTATAAAAATGTTACTGTTTTTAAATGGGAGAAACTCAGGCCTTGTTTGAAATTCGAGCAAAGGAAATTAACAGCCTATTTCCAAGAGATTGTACTAACACTTAAATTAACTGTGTATGTTTGTGCATTTCTAAGTAAGTAAGAGTTATTGAGCGAACGGTACGTCAGTTCACTAAACTTCATGTAGTGGATATAGGCTAAATTTCTCGCGAAGGTGAGTCAGGGGAAGACCACGGTGCAGTTATATGGACTAAATAAAGGAATAGCTGGTATACGTACGACAAAGATAAATGGAAAATACTCCACCGACAAGACTCTTAAATGTGTGATGATTAATAAGTTTATTGGGAGGACAAAATTAACGATTTTTCTATCGTGAATATGACAAAACAAAAGATATCTTGAATACAGGGAACGGCTGTTATCAATCGAAGGATCCCTTAATTGCAGTTCTCGTAAAATAAGAAATCGATTTGCCTTTCTATCGGCTCGGCCCTAAGCGTGAGTCGAGGAAGCAATACATTTTCGCGCGGTGATCACATCAGTCCTGTGGTCCTAAGGCAAAATATAACTTGAACCCCGAGTCGTATGAAGCCCTGTGCTATCCAAGGTCGGAGTATAATGGTCTTTTGCTAAATGGGATAATTTGGTTCCGTGCTAGGGGTCCGACCCCTAGTTATTGGCATGTCAATGGTAGTGATTGACTTTGGTGTGTAGAATGCAGTTTGTAACGTTATGTTGTGGCAGACGCCAATTTATGGGCAAAGATGGTGCTATAACGCTAAAGCGTAAAATTTGATTAGTGTGTGTGTTTTTTTTATAAATAAATAATCATTATGGGACAATCTTACACAAATCGAGCTGGTTCCATAGTGTGGCTTGTGTTATACGTACCAGACGACCATATATTACAAGCTACTATTTTACCCTGAAATAGTGTCGCTGTAAACAGCATAATATATATTATGGCAATAATATACATACGCCATGTATATTCGGGACACTATATTCGCTTTTTAGGGTTCCGTACTCAAAGAGTAAAACGGGACCCTATTACTAAGACTCCGCTGTCCGTCCGTCCGTCCGTCCGTCCGTTTGTTTGTCACCAGGCTGTATCTCACTGATACCTTGATAGCTCCAGTTTAAATTTTCACAGATGATGTATTTCTTTTGCCGCTATAACAACAAATACTAAAAACAAAATAAAATAAATATTTTTATTGATAATGGTACGGATCCCTTCGTGCGCGAGTCCGACTCGCACTTGACTGGTTTTTGTTGTTAGGTGAACGTCCACTGCTGGACAAATTCTATGCTTTATAATAAATACCTACTTACCTTTTCATCCATATCGGATTCCAAGTAGGTATTCGATATTTTAATATTCTTCAGATTGTGACTCCAAATACTCTGAATACTCTGAAATATCAGAGTAGTTTTAATAAGAAAAACTTGTACTACAATCAATACCTACGACTGCACTATAAAATGTCAGTAACAGTCATGTCAACAATCAATTTCAAGACAATGTTTATAGAAATACTAGACAATCCGTCATCCTTTTTTTGCTATCAATATTTAATTATATTCAAAATAAGTTGTCTGACATCGCTATGGATTGCTTTCAGCATATTTATTGTATTTTTTTTACAATCACGAAATATTTCGTCTTCCTTGCTTTACTTACATCGGTGACATTGAATGACTTACTAACGTATGTTGTTGTTGCCAGTAAAATAAATTAGTTCCATTGAAAATCCACAACGTGGCTAGGGTCAAAAATAAACTAGTCGGGCTATAAAGACACAGAAAACATCCAAGACTCAGAAACAAAATATTCTTGTTCCGATAGCTCAGTTGGTTAGTACTGTTAGTAGCGACGGGCCATGTATGCCTGTGGTCGCCGGTTCGAATCCGGCTCGGAGCCTAAATTTTTCAATATTTTCCTTTAATTTAAAATATTCATGCTCATCAAACAAATATTTGTCCTTACCAGAGAGGTAATCACGTAACGTTCCGAACGCGCGTCGGTACAATTTAACTGTCAATTTTCCATATAAAACGTGACATTTAGACCTACCCGACGATCCTACAATGCGTTACGTGATCGACGTACTAGATTCGAACCCAGGACCTTCAGCGTCGTTGGCAGCGTCACTACCCACTATGCTAACCGTACGTCATTACGTCGAATTATGAATTTTGATTAGTGTGTGAATAATTGAATATGTACACGTACAGTGACAGAAACAACAAGTTGGGCAAATTAAATTGGCACTTGTCTAACTTCTGACTAAATATTTACGACTAGCTGTTGCCCGCGACTTCGTCCGCGTATAACATGTTATCGTCTAAATGTTTGTTGAAGGAATGAATTTAAACAAAACCGTAGTTACAAATTTCTTACTTTAAAAATGTCTTGCTCTCTATAGAAAATTCGAACCCACTTTTAACCTTCTTAGGCGATGAATTAGAGAAACGCTGAAATAAGTTTTGTAGTCTTTTAGCAAACAGTCTAAAACTGAAGTTACAAATCCCTTACTTTAAAAATATCTTGCTCTCCATACAAACTTTGAATACCCTTATAATCCCCTTAAGGCGATATATTTCAAAAAATGCTAAATTACGTTTTGTAGTCTAAACAGGCTAGGATCGAAGTTACAAATATCATACTTTAAAATTTTCTTGCTCTTCATACAAACTTTGAACACTTTTCTGGGAAAAATTTAAAATAAAACACTCAGTTTTTTTATTGAAATAGGTAAGTATATTTTCTACAAACTATCAATTCTCTAGCTAAAAAAAAGTGTTTCCCGTACGAACCTTGCACCCCTTAAAAGGTGAAATTTTCCAAAACACTGGGAGTAGGTATTTTTTTGTATTTTAATAAGTAGGTACTTAATCTTTCTACACAGTTTCTTCCATACAAATTTTAACCCGTTTTAATCACCTTTATTTGTATTGTAATAAGTAATCTTTCAACAAAGGTTTGTCGCTCGCTAAAAAAATATATTTACAAACGTTGCACCCCCTTATACACCCCTAAGGGGTGGAATTTTCTAAAACGCTGAAAGTATTTTATTTTATCTTATTATGTAATCTTTTTAACAAGATTTGAGATTCTAGCTCAAAAAATCCCCTTTACCAACATTGTACCCCTTTCATACCCAGGGGTGGAATTTTCCAAAACGCTGTTTTTTTATTTGTATTGTAAGTAATCTTTCTACAAACTTTTAAGCTTCTATCTCAAAAAGGAGTTTCGCTCATACAAACTTTGCATTCCTTTTTAACCCCCTTAGAGGCAGAATTTTCCAAAACGCTGACAGTACTTTAATTGTATTCTAATAAGTAAGCTTTCTACAACGTATTGAGTCTCTTGCTAAAATAATAAAGTTTCCCCTATACAACATTTGCACCCCTTGTTTACCCCCTTAGGGGCAGACATTTCCTAATCATTGAAAGTACTTTATTTGTATTCTAATAAGTAATCTAATACAAAATTTTAAGTCTCTAGCTCAAAAAATAAAGTTTCCCCCATACAAACTTTGCACCCCTATTTGAACCCTTTAGGGGTATAATTTCCTAAAATTCCTTCTTATCCGTTGCCTACGTTGTAAAAGGTAGTTCCGGTGTAAATTTCAACTCTCTAGCCCCATTAGTTTAGGCTGTGCGTTGATGAGTGAGTGAGTGAGTCAGTCAGGACATAGGCATTTACATATATGTAGGTATAGATAGATAGAAGATGACGAAAATCCCATTCAAATATCTCATAAAAATATGAAGCTACAACCGTTTTAATGTCGCTTATTAGAGTGAGAAAACGATCGGGGACTGTGACGTCAAGATCCTCGAGCGTCATAGTAAAAAACAAACGTTTCATATGAAGGTGCGTTTTGCGGAAAAGGGACAGAACATAAAACTTTGGAACTTAGTGATTACCTGTATAACCTTTTACTTTGATTTTTTCTCTATTATCCTTTTTCGACCTTTAAAATCAATAAAACTAAAATATACGAAATTAAGCGAAAACAGAATAAAACTCCTAGAAGACAGACATGCATTATAAACTTAGCAAAGGGTAGTGCAGAATATAGAACAATAGATAGACAGGTAAAACGGAGCATTCGAGCAGACATTAGAAATTATAAAACGAAATTAGTTGAAATAGCATTAACAAAAAATAAATCCCTTAAGACCGCCAAAGAAGGTGCATCAATAGGGAACAGCTGGATAACACGCTTAAGGGACAGTAATGGAGCCAAACATGTAGATAGAAATAAAATACTGAACGTAGCTACAGAGTATTATCGCGCTCTTTACTCTAACCCTCTCCAGAGTCATGATCAACTAACCGGAGACGAGAGTTTCAGCGCCATCCCACCAATAACAGAACACGAAGTGTACCTAGCACTTCAAAAAATGAAGTACATCATGAGTTCTGGTGAGGATGACGTTACAACTGAAGCTTTTAGAGTGGGAGCCTTCACTAATTCCCCACATAAGCAGACTATTTAATAAAATCATAGAGACTTATACTTTCCCAGATAAAATGTGCCATTCAAACATAATACTGCTACACAAAAAAGGGGACAAGACTGATATAGGAAAATATCGCCCTATCAGCCTTGTATCCCATTTGTACAAACTATTTATAAAAATTATAGAAAGTCGCATTTTGGGCCAACTTGATCTCCACCACCCGAACAAACAGGATTCCGCCCTGGCCTGTCCACCACCGACCACCTACATGCTCTGAACCAAGTGATTGAAAAATTTCAGGAACATAATATCCTCATTTACCTGGCCTGTGTCGATTACTCGAAGGTTTTCGACAGTATATCGCACCAGTCCATCTTTGCAGCTCTACATCAGCATGAAATAGCACCAAACTACATTCAACTCATAAAAACTATTTACAAAAACAGTACAGCCGCCATAAAACTTCAATCTTCTGGTCAGTCTTTAGAAGTACAAAGAGGAGTCAAACAAGGAGATCCGCTCTCGCCGAAGCTATTCACTAGCACTTTAGAATACGTGTTCCACAAACTTACACCACGTTGGGAAGAGAAGGGGTTAGTCGTCGGGGAAAGAAGATTGATTTCTTCGTTTCGCCGACGACATCGTCTTGTTTTCTTCAACCGCTTCCGAGCTTTGTCATATGCTTGACGATCTCAGCACCGCAAGCCTCGAGGTTGGCCTAAAGATGAACATGTCAAAGACCAAAGTCATGCCCAATAGTACAGAACGTAGGGTATTAGAGATAAACGGAGAACATATAGCATATGTCCATGAGTATCTTTATTTGGGCCAATTAGTCTCTTTCCAGGCGCGACAAGACAAAGAGGTCAATAGACGGACCGAAAACGCCTGAAGGAGCTATTGGTCCATGAAACACCTAATGAAGAGCGACCTACCTCTGTCACTTAAACGTAGGCTCATGGACATGTGCATACTTCCAATTCTCACCTACGGTGCACAGACTTGGTCTTTGACGGAAGCGCAAAAGTCCAAACTCGGGGTTTGCCAGCGAGCTGTGGAGCGCAGCATATTAGGTGTATATAAAGCTAATGGACCACATCCGGAACACCATGCTGCGCTCCAAGACCCAAATAGAAGATGTAGCTCGGAAGGCAGCCAAGTTAAAGTGGGACTGGGTTGGTCACGTCTACCGCATGCCGAATGAGCTGTGGGCCAAAGGGACCACGGAGAGGAAGCCCCAACACTCAAAACGGAGACGTGGTAGACCTCGTCGGCGATGGCGGGATAACTTGGACTCCTTTTTAAAAGACTGGCCAGTTATTCCTCAAGACCGCGATGAACGGAAGGGAAGGGGGGGGGGCCTTTGCTCAGCAGTGGGACATAGCGGGCTCGATATAATAATCCTTTTTCGAGAAAATACATTGTGATTATTTTATTTAGTGTCTACCTACACCCCTATTTTCAATTCCTAAGCTATAACCACGAACTTCGGAATTCGAAAATATTCGGGTATCTCTATCTCTATCGCACTAACAATACTCGAGTGACAGGGATGAAGTTATACGATCTTCGAGTTTCGGTTTTCGTGTTAGCGCCGCAGGCACTTTGGCAGAATGCGCAAAGAGCGCGTGCCATTGCCATTCAAAAAAAACAAATTCGTGTTTGTTTAAATTTGTTGATACATTTTTTGAAATTACGCCATAATGCGACATTTGAGCATATAAGTTCTCACATCACAATCGAATATTTTTTTATGATTTAACTTTTGGCATGTGTATCGTAAAGGTCTATCGTAGACTGGATTTAAATTATTAATAAGTGAAAGGCAAAGCAATTCCGCCATTTTGACGTTTCTTATAGCTGACAGTTGGAGCAGCGTCTGATATCAATAAAAATAAATGAAAAATTAAATGAAGTCGTGTATTTCGGAAAATTCATTAATTGTCGCAGTCGGATAAAACTATCCTAAGTTACAGCTAGAATAACAATGTACCTATAAAAATGTTTTATATTTTTCCGTTCATGGGATGCTGAGAACATTCGTAACAACACAAAGCTTAGTTTCAAACTGGCTGATTGTTTTTTTTAATTTAGAGATTTATTATAAGTGGAGATTAGACATTACAGTGCAGAAAAGGACGACCTTATGTTTATTTAATCCATTAGTGCGAAGGTTATTTGCGAATATCATTAATATTGGCGAAGAACTCCAAAGTTGAAAGCAATTTACCAAACTTTACCTCGGTGGCAGGAATCCGATGCGTATATAGTCCAGTCATTAAGGACAATTGTGAATATTATTATTATTCTTATTTAGGATACTATCCACGACTGTCTTCACATCATCCTCCTAGCGTTATTCCCGGTTGTGCCCCTAAAGGAGCCCGGGGTCCGTTTTGACATCTAATCCCAAGATTTGGCATAGGCACCACGACTGTCTTCACATACAAACAATATTTATAAAAAATAAAACATTTATTTCAGGCATCTAAGGCCCTTAGTAACAGACTAACATACAAACAAAACAATTATAAAATTAAAAACTTATTATTGAGGTGACATAACAGCGTGACTCCGTTGTGTCGTCAAGTCCGGTGTAGCATTCGGTAGGTTGCCCCGGAACCGCCGAAACACGACACCCTTCGGCGAGAACCCACTATTTACGCCTGTCACATTATGTAAATAAAAAGTGTGACCCAATTTGAACTCTACTAACCTAGTTAATAAGCCTTTACTAACAAGTTATGGATTTATGTCCGAAATAAAGAATTGTATTATTATTAAACCTATATAATAATTTTAACATGTATGGACCCGTGGTTGTCTGAATTAAACGATTTTTTTTTTTTTTTTTTATTATTAGGTATGTTAAAACGGTTTAACCGATTTGTATAACATTTAAGAGGTAAGCCGAACACATTCACCTCCCTAGAATGGCTACCAACGCGCTTCTGACTGTTAACTAGCAAATCGTCTTGAAAGAACATCGTCGGAGGAAATCCATAAAGGTTTAGTTTTACCGCTGGGATCAAAGGTCAGATGGCATCAAATGGCTACGCCGAATTTTGGGATTCCCAATCCCAAGATTAGGCAAAGCGAACTCCGGACTTCTTTAAGAGCCCACATATGCAAATTTGCCAATGTTTATCGACCTAGATCTCAACATCTATAGTGATTACATAACTGCCCTTACAGTATATGAATCTCAAACTATTTTTCTTCTGTCTGCTAAAAGTGAAAACACGATCTGCAATCATTTTCTCGATACTTTTATTTTTCAAACCTAACCCTTTTTTTGGATGTTTTTGGTTGGATCTTTAAGACCAACAACAATGATTTTTGGTTTAATAGTTGTACAATGATAAGTTCTCAAATCTTGTAAAAGGATTTTCCTTCTAAAAATATACGCACAAAAAATCAAAATTAAAAAACATGATATCCGCACTTTTAGCGCGCACTTCCATCTCGCTCACGCTTATGCTCAGTGAGAGGGAGAGAAGACCATGCAACTTCGCCCTCTTAGCCCGGTTTTACCTTAGTACAACCGCGAAAACACTAGGAGGATGATGATGCAACTCAACTTGGCACCGACGCTCTCTCTTGCGTTGAAACACGTTTGCATCTGTTAGCAGTGCTCCCGAACGCACCTTATGGTGAGGTGTCGGCTGCCGCGCGTCTACGATAATGTCTACGGGTCGGGTCAGCTTGTGATTTAAATGTGAAATAGGTATATCATAATCTAGGAAAACAGTGCTTTTATTGTTTGCACAACTTGTTTATTGCCTCATGGTAACATACTCGTATGCTACTGTTTGTTATGGGTAATTATAATCAAAAAACATAGTTCTCGGTTTTAATTTCTACTTCTACATTGACTGGAGTAATCATATCATATTGGAATCCAATAAATAAAGTGGACTGCAGATCGACAAAAAGTACTTATTTTTTTTCTGTCAGACAATAATAGCGAAAGTTGGATATTACGTGGTTGTCGTCAAAGTGAAAAAGTTCAGGAAAGGATTGCGTGCGGAACCTGTCTAATTCATTAATACATTTTGCAACCTTATTCTTTTGAAATAAGACAGAAGGTGTATTTTAATATCTTTGACGTCGTCTGTACAGTCCGAAAGTTATAAGGGAAGCCAAAAAAAAACCCGGTCAAGTGCGAGTCAGACTCACGCACCGAGGGTTCCGGACCACCCCGTACAATAGAAACAGGTCCACTATAAACTGACACTCACTTATTATATATTCACATACTTAGTGCGTATCAATTTATACTGGACATTCAATTTTCAGTGATGTAACTAAAAATGTACGGTTTTCGCCATTTTTCACTTATATGTGCTATAAGACGTTGCTTCGTACCAAATTTCAAGATTCTGAGTTCACGGGAAGTACCCTGTTTGGTACCCTTCAAGGTTTTGATTCCCGAAATTGTTTTAAACGGAAATTGCTTTTCGTTCGATATCCGCCATGTTTTTTCGAGATATGTCTATTAGAGATCATCTCGAACGGCCTGAGAATTGGCCTCCAGAGGGGTAACCACGAAACGTTCCGAACGCGCGTTAGTACAAACCAACTGTCATTTTTCCATATAAAATTTAACATTTAGTGCGTATAATGCGTTACGTGATCGACCAGCTGGTCGTCTGTCCACCTTGTCTATCCACCCTGCGCCTTCTGCTGCGAGATGACATAAAGTATGTATGACACTGAAACGTGATCGCTTACGAGCCTCAAAAGGCTAAAGAGCGATGGATAGGGCTATGCTGGAAGTGGAACTTGCGTTGGCTCCAAAAATGATTCATCATAGTCGTAATTAAGACTAAAATGGTTACTTAATGTAATACCTAAACAGTAATAGCTAAATTAGGTACCTACAACGTTTAAAGTAGAGCTCCTTCATAACTTACTTAGTTAGAAACGTTGCTTGCTTGACCCGTATTTCTTCATTTCGCCTTTTTTAATAAATTTAAATGCGGCCGTCAAAGAGACCGCTCCAAGAATAATCAAATACAAACGAGTGAGCTGGGGTCAGATTAATTTGGGTCCCTTTTTCATTCCGCAAGTCTTTTGGGTTGGTACTATTTAATCATGGTAACTGTGTCTTTATTAAGTATGCACAAGCAGAACGTCCAGTAGTATTAGTATGTTAATATACTAAATAGTGGTTCGACGACCATACAAAACGTTTTTTTGACATTCGCAGGCTAAGGGTGTGATATTTTGAGAAACTTATGTAACACACTTTCATAAATTGGCTATCCATTTGCGCGAAATTTCCCCTTGTCTAGTATAAACTTGTATAAACTAGAATAATTTGAGAAATTAGTTTACCAAGTGATACTTTGGGAAAACGGTTATTATCAAATTATTCAACTTTATACAAGTTTATACTAGAAATGGGGAATTTTATTAAACGTTTCTTAAAATATCACGACGTTAGCCTGCGAATGTTAAAAGACGTTTTGTATGGTCGTCGAACCACCTTGAAAGAGCGCGCGAAACATAGAAATGTGATTGGGATGTAAAAGAGATAAGTAATTGAACGAGCGAGCAAAGCGAACGAAGTTCTCCGTTTCAGCTTGGGCAAAACTTCTTTCATATATCCGGCGTCTGTCCAGCTGTTCTACTCTGCATGTCTCTCAGAACCAATTCTTGTGAAATTTTGTGAGCAGATTCAATAATGATATAGATATTTTTTTGTCAATTCAGTTATTCGGTATTAAAAAAAAAAATGTTTAAAAAGACACGCTCGCGATATCTACAGCTCAGAGAGCCACAAGTCTTAAGTATTTCGACCCAAGGCAGTTAGAGCGCCCGTTGCGGGATCGGTGGGGTATTAGTAAGCAACAGCTTTGCTTCCTGATTTTTTTAGCTGTCAAACATCGGTTATGTTATAGGGCATTCTTACATGTCAAACGGTAATTTACAATAAAATAATAATAACAACAAGTTCGTAAGTCCCCTAGATGGGGCAGAGGGCGTCCGCAATGCGTCGCCAACCCGATCCAGGTCTTCTTAATGGCTTTCGCTTCTGCAATGATCATCTCCCGCCAGGTTTGCTTAGGACGGCCACGTTTGTGCTTGCCTTGGGGATTCCAGTCCAGGCCTTTCTGTACTTACAAAAGTTCTATTTTTTATTTAATCTGTGGTTAGATGATAAAAAATGGGGATGAATGGGAACGAAACAAATGGCAATTGCTAAACGAAAATAGAAAGCAGTAGCCATAATGGACCATTCATGAAGTTTATTCAAAACTATCCCATAATTTATAATCGTCAATCGAGAACAAAAGCCGATTTATTATGAAAAGCGTACAATGGACGTGTGAATACGTGTAATGTTCAATATGAGCGGAGATTTATCAAATTCATTTTCTCGCTAATGATTGAATGTATCATAAAATTCATATTTAACATTAAAAATTCTACTTGCAGAATACATATTTCAGATTTGAAATTGGAAACACTAATGATAATGTATTATTAAATATAGTTAGGTATGCTGAATTATCAATTGCCTAGCGTTTTTCCCGGTTGTAGGTACCTGAAAGGAGACCGGGGCCCCCTTTGGTACCAAATTCCAAGATTTGGTGATCAAGATTTGGCACTAGCTTTGCGGAAGCGACTGCCAAATAGACGGACCTTCCAACCCAGAGGGGAAACTAAAACTTGAATTCCAAGATTTAGTGATTAAGATTTGGCACTAGCTTTGCGAAAGCGACTGCCAAATAAACACGGACCTTCCAACCCAGAGGGGAAACTAAAACTTGAATGCCAAAATTTAGTGATTAAGATTTGGCACTAGCTTTGCGAAAGCGACTGCCAAATAGACACGGACCTTCCAACCCAGAGGGGAAACTAAAACTTGAATTCCAAGATTTAGTGATTAAGATTTTGCACTAGCTTTGCGAAAGCGACTGCCAAATAGACGGACCTTCCAACCCAGAGGGGAAACTAAAACTCGAATCCCAAGATTTAGTGATTAAGATTTGGCACTAGCTTTGCGAAAGCGACTATGCCAAATAGACGGACCTTCCAACCCAGAGGGAAAACTAAAACTTGTTGGAATTAGACCGGTTTCTTGACTTCACCTACTGTAAACCCCCTTCAGATACTGTTAAATATCAAATGATGGCTCATTTTAATGCAGGTGTTCAAGAACGTATCTTTTTTGTGATCAGCAGGTCGATCACGTAACGCATTGTACACGCGTCAGGTAGATCTAAATGTCACTGTTTATATGGAAAAATGACAGTTAAATTGTCCTAACGCGCGTTCGGAACGTTACGTGATAACTGATTACCCCTCTGTTTCCGATGGCTGGACAAGGAAATAATTGGTTACAGATAAATCACAATACATGTACTCAGTCATCTGTCTAACGAACCCGTAAAAATAATTACTTTCTGCAGAAACTGCTTTAACATCAAACAATGCGACAAACATCAAATTATGCGAAAAAAGTGACATCAAACATATATGTAGGTACCTATACGTCAACAGCTATATTCCGGAATAAGAGCCCGTGTTGGCGTATTTACATTTCAGAGGGCCCTAGACGGTTTGATAATTAATTATTAATAATTCAAACATAACAGTGCATGCGATCCTTAATCAGGGTTGTCGGCTATTCTACCTATTAGTAGATTACCTCACTTTAAATAAAGTAGGTACTACAGAATCAGTAACACCGACATATAAACAAGATATATGCTTGTGACTTTTTTACGATTTTATAATGCTATCGTATATTTCTTGCCATGTCGAATTTCAGGTTGATTTTTCTTTGGTTTAGACTTTAACGGACCAGTTCAACACTATTATTATGTTTTAAAACATCCACAATTAAATTATTTTTACAAGTTTTCCTAATCGCTTAGGTACATATTATTTCTTGACATTTCATAAATTATTTTACGTTTTAAGGTTATAAATAGGGAACATTACTGCAATGTTCTGCCGCCAGAGTGCAGCACTAACACAATTAGTAAACAGTTTTTTTGACAACTTTGACAAATCCTTCAAAGCTCTGGATCAAATAGTGAAGAAAATATTTCAATGAATAAAATGCATCAGTGCCGCGTAATTGGATGCAAGAATGAAGGGCATCATTCATTTCCGAAGGAAACGATGATATGAAAACTATGGGAAGCGGCAATACGTCGTAAAGCAAAAAAAAGCCCTCATCCGCCTTTAAATGGCTATAGGATGCCATTTTAATATCACAGTACACGTATTTTACACACGAATGATAATAAAACGATTGTAGTTTAACGCGTTTTCATCAATTATTCGTTAAGTATTGTTTGTTAGGTAAATAAATATGACATTGTACGTCATGGCGGTTTGTTGGTGCCGGTTAATGTACGGCCCGATAATACGCGTCCATCTATCGTTATCTCTCTCTTTTTGTATAAGTTAAAAAGAGACATAGATATAGAGGATGTCAATTATTGGGCCGTACATTAACCGGCACCGGTTTGTTTACGGGTTGTGTTAGTGTCGCCCCCTACGCAGAGCTTTGCGTAATGTTCCCTATTGTCCTAGGATTGCTAAATAACAGGTGTCCGTACCGTAGTTTTGTATATTTTACGATAAGCTACGGTAGCCTAGTGGTTCAGGCATGCGGCTGTCAAGCGGCGGTCGTGGGTTCAAATCGCGGCTCGTACCAATGAGTTTTTCGGAACTTATGTACGGAATATTTACCTATAGCTTTTCGGTGAAGGAAAACATCGTGAAGAAACCGGTCTAATCCCAATAAGGTCTAGTTTTCCCTCTGGGTTGGAAGGTCAGATGGCAGTCGCTTTCGTAAAAACTAGTGCCTGTGCCAAATCTTGGGATTAGGTGCCAAAGCGGACCCCGGGCTCCTTTAGGGACACAACCGGGAATAACGCTAGGAGGATGATGATGCTTAGGGTACTACTAAACAACTTTTGGTTTTAGCCAGATCTCGAATCCTATCCTAAATTAGTCCGTTAACCAAAATACTTCCGTTCTTTACAAATTCGAGGTAATTAATTCTTCCCACATAACATTAATCGTTTTTATTACAATGGACAGCCCTGGCGAGCCCTCTATTAGTGTGAATACGATGAAATGAACCTAACACTACAAACATACTTACATTACACAACCAGAAATCATGCACACGTATAATCTCAACCATATGGCTATTTGAATAAGAGTCAGAATGGTTGGGTATTTGTTCGTGGAGTGCAATTGGTATTTGTCCGAATGGCCTATATACGGTGAGTAGGGGTGGTGAAAAGGCTGAAATTTTCCCTCTGCCAAATAATTAATTTATCTGTTTGCAAGGGGAAATACGCCGTATTTTGCCAGTAAGAACGTGGACGCTAAGGGGAAATATCCACCATCGACGATACGTAGCTAAGCTGTGAAACGGTGCCAGTGTGACCGCGTCTAACAGAGATGTGCGACGAAAACGAGTTGAGGGAGCATGCGTAGCGAAGCTGTGAAATGTGCAGATGTGCGGTGCGAGGCTGTGAAATGTGCAGATGTGCGGTGCGAGGCTGTGAAATGTGCAGATGTGCGGTGCGAGGCTGTGAAATGTGCAGATGTGCGGTGCGAGGCTGTGAAATGTGTACAAATGAGTGGTGCTAAGACAAAACATTCCTATTGGTTGATTTTTCCTCGCTCACCGCCTCACAACCTGCACACACGCACACGCACACGCACACATACACGCACACACACACACACACAAACACACAGACACACAAACACACACACACACACACACACACACACACACACACACACACACACACACATAAATAATTCTTGTTTGTTTAATTTAATACTTGTTACTATCATTTTTTCACGTTTTTGTAACAACCGGCAAGCCACTCGTATCTTACTGCTAGCAGAAAATCTATTTAATGTCACTTCTGGCGACATGTTTCGAACTCTTCGGAAGTTCATCTTCAGCAAGAGTGATTCAAGCGACACTGCCGCGAAAACACTCACCCTGAAGTAGAACTCCGAAGAGTTCGAAACATGTCGCGCGTAGTGTTATTTAATACTTGAGATTAACTGTGTAATGGGGAATGGATGAATATTTTAGGAGTGCCTGATTTTTTTGGTGATCCTAAACCGTCCTAAACCCAAAACGTAAGTGAGAAAACTGGATATATTTTCCAAAAATAATTGACGCAGCTGAAAAGTCTGCAGCTTTTTTCTGGTGGTTAAGGAAGGTTATTCCAATCACCAAAAAAATAATCAGGCACTTCTAACATTTTCATCCATTCCCAATTATTAGGATTAGAAAGGACAATGTTACCACTGAACTATTACATACTTTCTTTTGTTATCTAATAAGGTAAACGTCCCAATGCTCGACACCTTAATTCCAATAGTTGACAGGACGTGTCACCTTTATTACATACACTAAGCTGCCCGCGCGTCTTCGACCACGTATTGCATAGTTCGTAGGCAAATCCGCGCAATTTAACAAATATTTAATCAAACCTAAATAAAAGAGCCCGTACGTATTTGATAAAATTCATTAAACAAAAGAGGTTAATTTAATCAAAATGTCACACCTTTGTTGTAAAAGGCACAAAAGTCCAATTAACAGAAACCATATACTTCACGGCTACCCTATTACACCCCGCAAACAAACATCATACTGAACCGCTTACTTTAACAAAATCACATCTACTTTCTGTATGCTAAAGAAAATGAACTTTATTTCCCTCGTAACAAGGTTACTAATCCCATTGAACAAATAGGCAAGATACGCTTCAAAAAGTAAGCTGTCAGAATTTAACCTGTAATGCTGTCACTGTCGCACTATCATGTGTTGCGTGACTTCGAACGAGATGGCATACTGTTGTGACATAATAATTGAGATATTACCGCGGTCCGAGTACAAATTGGCGTGTAGCGTAAAAACGCAGCAAGGGGTCAATGACCGTGCGGGGGTGGTATTGTGAAAATATGTAACATGAGTAAGTAACTAGATGTCACAAAAGAAACCCTTTGTTCCACTTTGTTTACTTTCACAAACATAATTGTAGAATAAAATGTTGCATGTTGCGATGCAATCATTGAAAAAAAGTAATTCTCACAGATTTGAGAAATAGCAGCCGAGGCTGCCGAGGGCCACGATTCCAGTTGACAGAAGGGAGCGTCCCTAGGATATCGGCTTTGTTCCATTTTTCAGTCATTATGATTTTGAAAGCAGATACCTACATGAAAGCGGGTATATCCCGGCCTATGACATTCCACACATGTGTCACATTTTGAATGTCGAATTTGGCCGATTGTCTTACCCGTTTCTATTCCACTAAATGTTCCACACTTGATATGTTACAATCATATCTCATAGTAGTAGGAAAATAAATATCTTCTAGTACTTAATCGAGTGATAAAGCAATTAATTTTCTGATTGCCAGTCGGCCACCTTAGTATAAATGTGACGTTAGCAAACAGAGAACTGCGAAATTTATGAATAGGTATGCATTTTCTCAAACTAGACTCTTTCTTACTTTACTTCCGTCATCTTCATCTGATTAATGTTATCGGCAATTAATGCCGTTGCGTGGAATATAAATAACACATTGTAACAGGTATAACACAATCCAATATGTTTCAGTAGTAGCCTAAAAGGGATTATGATTTGGTTCGATTGTGTACCTTTCCAAGTAGTTTTCGGAACTACTTATAGTTTATTGTATTCAACATCATCATCATAATATCAGCCGAAAGACGTCCACTGCTGGACATAGGCCTCCCCCAAGGAGTGCCAAAGTGACCGGTCCTGCGCCGCGGTGTTTATTGTATCGTTCCTGTGTTATTATAACCTGACCATTCCAGCACAAAACAAGTGTTAAAACGTAATTTTTTTTTGGGATAAGTATTTAATAGTGCAAGTGTACTAAAGATATAAATGAATACTCTTCTAAATTGCTACTCACAGGGTCAGTTAGATAGACTATTTTTGTCTTCGACACTTGGTGCGATACAAGCTACCAGTGGCGGCGCGTAAGAATTTTAACTGGACAACCCGGAGCCAAATAAAAGGGCTGTTTTTTGATGACTTACGAGTTTGGTAATATATGGCATGAAATTATAGGGAAGCCGGTGGGAATTGGCTTGTATGGGCGTTTTAAAATGACAAATTGCACAAAGATGAGTTGTCATTCGTCAATCTTCGATAGAAACAGTCTAATTCAAACACACACACACACACACACACACACACACACACACACACACACACACACACACACACACACACACACACACACACACATACACACACGCGCGCGCGCGCAAACATGCGTGACTAGGTTAAAATAGAATATAAGTCTAATGTTGTAACAATTTTTTAAGCCTTTAATTGGGAAGGAACTGGCTCTTGAGACACAGGGAAACCTAGTTTGAGAGCCAGGGCTTTAACTTATCATGTACACTGTAGTTACAACAATAAAGAGTTTTATTATTATTTTTATTATTATTACTTTTGTCTAGGAGGGCCGCAAATACATTTTAGCTAAGGAGCTTCAGACCACTTCTGGTATACTAGGATCGCATGGTGATGGCGAACCCCTGGCAAAAGGAATCGAGAGCCACTGGCAAAAGTAATGGCGAGCCACTGGCAAAAGGAATGGCGAGACACTGGCAAAAGGAATGGCGAGCCACTGGCAAAAGCTCAGCGGGCCACATGCGGCCCGCGGGCCGCAGGTTGAGTAATAGTCCTGTGTATGAGTCCTGTGTTACTTGAAATAAATGTTTTCATTCATTCATTCATAGCTGGTCTAAATTATATGCATTGCCGGTCCATGCGGATGATAGATTGACGTCTTTGTCATAATATGACTGTTAGCATTCGTGTTTGGTGAGAGGGAAAATTATGCATGCAGAGATTGTTTAATATGACCGCCTTTTTATAAAACTGTCATTAGTATTTGAATCTTCTCCCTTGGACAGTAGAGTTGCTTTTGAATGGACTACTTTGAAGCAATTCGGCCAACTCAAATAATGTCAAGCTATATATGCACTTGCTTGTTAAAACTTAATAGTGTACGTTAAACGAACCATTGTTTCAAACAAATTTTATACTGACGGTTTTTAACGTGCAAAACTTTTGAGGAAATGTGTTTCTGTTTGTGGCATCATAAAGAGTCCATAAAGGTACTTTAGGTGTTTTAATTCGTTTCTTTGTAGGCATTTTTAATTTAGTGATTATGATTAGTTCGCGGGATTGCAGTGGAACTAACGTTGACTAGATACATAGGTATAGATCTCTATACTTATTATAATACACAGATAAATAATACACATTATGAGCGTCTAGCTTTGTAAGGGTGTAGCTTTATAAGTTTGTATTTAGGGCGTAATCTCCAGAATTACTCACCCAATAAAAAAAATATTTCACCAGTTTATAGAAGGAACGTAACGTAATATTAGAACGTGCCATAAATACAAAACCGATTTTATTTTAATGTTTAGTAAAGTACCTAATGTCCTTCTCAACGGAATTTATCAAGAAACCTGATATCAATCGGAGACTTATTAAGGAATCTTCCGAGAGCCTCATTGAAAACTATCACGTTCTCGCCAGCGGGCTCACAATAAGGTCAAGTCTGAAACCTTACGCCCGTGGTCGCAGCTGTCATAAAGAGATAATAAACTTTAAAAAAATTAAAATTTGGTACAAGCTTTTATTGCCGACTGTACTTTTCTGCATACTATCATCAACTACTCATTGAGACGATTCTAACGAGCCCAAACTCGATGGGGTTGTGTCGTTCGTTTTATTGCGGAGTTCATATGGCCACCTTCCAGCTCCAGCATCAATCCGCTCCATGTCATCATAATATTGCATTGTCATGCGATAAACATAATGCATGCAAAATTTCAGCTCAATCGGAAACCGAGAAGTGGGTGAAATTTCAATTACTAAATTTGACTCAAGAATAAAACAAACGGGGTGAGCTAAATAAAAGCTTGTAAAAAAGGAACAGAGTTAATATAATTATAGTTATACCCCGGCCGGTATTCGAGTTACAAAATGTGATACATCCCTAGCTTGTCATATGCTGAACCCACTTTATGTTTCTACGTTTGAAGATCATAAAGATTTATCCTTGAGCGATAATTCTAGGCTTCCCCTTCTCTCTATTAAGACGTATGAGATATGAGTTTAATACGTTTAGTAATACTGTGTCTCTTAACGTATGGGGAAACCTGACATCAGTCAGAGGCTTATTAAGGAATCTTCCACAAGAGCCTCATTGAAAACTATCACGTACCCGCCAGCTGACTCACAATAGGGTCAAGTCTGAAGCCTTACGCTCAGTGGCCACAGCTGTCATAAGCAGAGGGAACACTTAGTGATAAACTAAGTTTTAAACAAGAATGTTGGTATGCATAAACGCCCGCTAGACTTTGTTGGTTAACGTAGGCTTTACTAGACCTATTAACGTATTGTGTTCTTAAGAAAAACGTCTCTTACATTGTTTAATGGATGGGCTTAATCAATTAAGAATTGAATGCTGATCTGTAATAAGATATCAAAAATCAGTCGTAAGTAGCATATGTTTCGCGTACATTTTTTTTTTTTGTGGTTGATAATGATCAATATTGGATGCTAATTTGGTTTTCAGACCCTAATTACAATCGACAATCGCCAACGCCAGTAGATATTTCAATTCAATTCAATCATTTATTTCGTGTAACTACATGACACATATATAAATAAAACTAAACTAAATACAAACTACAAATTACAGTGATATTTACCACTTAATAACACTAGTGGGAGAATGCAGCCCCGCGCAGTGTAGCATAATGGCACAGTCAGGCTTATCCGCAATCATTTTCAGAATGATATTGGGACTGCTCCGCACCCGGCGCACCAGGGATGCAGCGCGGCTGCGCATACTAGCATAAAAACAATCAACCCGCGCCTCCGCAAACATCCCTGATGCGCTACAGAAACGAGGCAGTCCCACTATCACCCGGAACGCGTTATTGTACTGGACTCGAAGGGCCCCGTAGGCCCGTTGCGAATACTGCACCCAGAGGCTACAGGTATATAGGGATGTGCAAAAGGCTCTAAACAGGGTAACCTTTACCTTTAAGCACAAAAATGTATGGGTATGACAGATACCAACGGTAAGTCTTTCGTCAGCATCTGTCATTCCCATACATTATTTTAGTTTTCTATTAGCGTTAGCGCTTGTCGATTGTACCCTTGTCTACGGCCCCAGTACTTTCATCGGGTCGTTTGACCCGATGTCAAAGGAGTGCTACATCGTTTTAGCTACGAACGTTTACTCGCTATGAATTTCGGCTATGGAGCCGTGTATGGACACGCAACACAATAGAGACAATTTGAAAGATAGAAAGAAAAAACATTTATTCGATGCAAAAAAAGCATAATAAAAAGAAAAGAAAATAAAATAAATAAAGTTTTATTTTCAGGCATTGACCACCCATATCATAATCACATTCACATATACAATGCTGGCATTACTAGTACTGCCAGCGCTGATCTTCCGATAGAACCATCGAGTGACTCCACGGTGGATAACAAAATCCAGCAATGACAAACAAAAAAAATGCTTAGCGTAACCACGAGAAGGGACAAAAGTTTACATATAAAACCAATACAGCGATCAATGAACGCAGCCATACCATATCAATCCTGCACGATCTCTACGAGTATTTGGCGCTAATCACGACTTATGCGTTAGAGGCTAGGCTACGGACAATTTTCTCTGCATACCGGAGATCAATCTGCTACGAAATACGGCATAGCGCTACGAGCGTAGCTTTGCACTTTCACTGCCAGGAACCCGCCTAAAGGGCGCCTACGCCGTAGTCGCTTTCTACTACATACGAGGAACGCAACGCTTCATCATCAAATCATTCTACACATTCAAGCGCTACTTACTTATATCATTCTACACATTCAAGCGCTACTTACTTATCATTCTACACATTCAAGCGCTACGCTCGTAGCCGGTCCCGTGGTTTGCACCGTATTTAGCGGAAAGCGATTACGGCTTTCAATCAACCGACGAGAGCCGACGAAAAATCAATCATCCTCTATTTTCCTACCCTTAAGGTTGGTTTTTTTTTTCAAAATTTATATGGGACCAATTTTGGGGTGTACCCTTTCTAACTAAAAAATAATTATCAAAATCGAACTACTCTGTAATAAGTTATGCGTGGTCATACATAAAAAAAAATATATATATACGCGTCGGGTTGAGAACCTTTAGAGACTAGAGAAGCCGTTTTTTTCGTCGGTTGAAAATTAGAAGGCTCATAGTCACACAAAGGGCAATGGAGAGGGCTATCATATATCAGCCGAAAGACGTCCACTGCTGGACATAGGCCTCCCCCAAAGAGTGCCACAGCAGACCCAAGGTAACCGATATAGCCCTCCGAATCTCTAAACTTAAGTGGCAGTGGGCGGGGCACATTGCACGTAGAACTGATGACTGTTGAGGCGGAAAGGTTCTCGAGTGGTGACCACGTACCGGAAGGCGCGGCGTGGGTAGGCCCCCCACAAGGTGGACTGATGACCTGGTATAAAGGTCGCGGGAGTCCGCTGGATGCGGGTGGCGCAGGACCGGTCATTTTTGCACTCTTTGGTTGAGGCCTATGTCCAGCAGTGGACGTCTTTCGGCTGATATGATGATGATGATGATGATGATTACGGCGTTGGCGTACGTAAAACACTATTGTTTTATTCCGTCAACGCCCTTTTAATGTTGATATATAGGGTTACATACGAGCCGGGTTTCGAACCCACAACCGCCGTTTTACAGCCACATTCTGGAACTACTATTCTATCGTAACGTCAGGCGATATTATTTACTAATCTGTAATGTAACAGATAAGTTTAATCCGTTTAAGAAAAGCTATCGATTACAAAAGCACCCTGCCTGGTGCAAGGGTGCAAGGGTTACAGAAAGTCAAAGTTAAAGAGCTTCAGTTACAGAAGAAATAATAATTTTTAAGCATATACTCATATGAATGGCGATAAACTACCACAGTTGCGGAAAGAAAACCTCTGCCACAAGAAGAACCGGCGCCGGCGTAAGTATTAGATTTTTGTATGATGTAAGTATTCAAGGTATAATTTCAATCAAAGTTTTATACAGAGAACTCCCGTAAGTCTTAGACTTATTAAAATATAATGAAACGAGTCACTCATGTCTTTAAGCGCGCCGGCATCTCTCGAGTATTCATGAGTAAGAACCACGAATTGGTTCGAAATATGTCGAGCGATATTAGATCTTAAAGACTTAAGTGACCCGTTTCATTGTATTCCAATCGCAGTATTATAAAATTACATTACTACAGTAGAAAACCAATTTTATTACTCTACTAGGACGCTACACACAACAAACTCACTACGCAAGTAATGGGTGGGCCTAACTACTTACTGAACCACTGGGTATCTAATTCAGCAGAAGAATATGGGAGAGCGAACAAAAAGTTAGTACGCCATGCGACGAGTAACTTACTGTGCAAATCTCAATTTTTAAACCTTGACAGTTACTTAGATGTAGAATAAACTACAAATACTACAACAAGGCTCTCAAAATGCATATAAAAATATTTTTTCTCAAACTTGCAATGAAATGTTGACATGACTTACTTCAAATTAGGTCCGGAAATACTACGTATCCGGTGCGACTAGTGAAGATGATATGTAAAGGAATTTCATACAACCTTACACACCTAGCCCTGCAAAGCAACCGTCTTTTGTATATAAACGTCAAATTGTGACAGAACGTCTGGGCATTCAATTACCAAAAAAAAAAGATTAGGACTAATGTTAATGTCACCGGGTAAAACGTTGCCTCAAACAGGTTAAAAAAAAGTTTGGCGCGTAAATTGAAAAAAGTTTTCTTTTCTTGTTGGCCGGTTCGTAATTATTTAGAAACTTTCTAATAAAAGCCATCGACTTCGAAATGAGTTCTGACGAAAATTATATGGAATTGAACTGTACGCCTCCGGAATTGCGAGCAGAAGTAGCCATGAATAATTTACTGTCCCCGAAATAAAAAGTTAGGTACATGACAGCGTATGAAAATTTCATAAAAATTATAAGTGTTTTCTTTGTTGTAGTGCCTCGTCTATATAGTTAGATATAAGTTCATGTAACTATAAACTAATAGGTACTTAATTTAGGGAATAAGCGGAATATTTGTTAGTAAGAAATGTGGGACACAATTATAGGTTATGATGTGACAGCACTGACAGCTATCAGAAACGAATTTATTTAGTTGTACAAATAAAACAAATTGACTACTTTTTATTTCATTGCAAGTTTGAGAAAAGCACTATAGGTACAAACCTCGGCGAGAATCGGGGTTGCCGGCAGCGTATCCCTATATCTACTTGGCCTGCAAGTCCTGCAACCCTTCGTTTCCCGGCCTCTATAGTAATGTACTATAAAAAAAACGATTTTTTTTGAAAATTTTTATTAGTACAACTTTTGCCTATTTTTGAATCTTACTTCATACGTAGGAATTTGGTTTCTATTGTGATTTAAAACTTTCTTTTATTTAAATAAATTCCCAAATAGGTAGTCAGCCTTACTTACTAGAAACAAAGGAAATTCATGTGCTACCAACTTTTCAACATCAATTACAAGCTGGAAAGGAGTGACTAAATATTTTTGACTAAAACTTTCCTGTATCTGAAGATTAGGCGAATCTTAGTGAAACGTTATCTGTACCACTAACTCAATGTATTAGCACTTTGACTCTTCACAACGAACCTTTTTTTGTAAATGATACTTCAAATCATAATATCGCTCTTGCGGCTATGCTTCAGCTGTGTCAAAAAACTCTAAACGTTTTTTGAGAATTGCCCTCTCAAAAGAGCTCTGAAACTGACGTTATTGTTCTTTAAGTTGTTTTGGTAGCTCTTATCAGCTTGGGTAAAGGTAAGTAGACTGAATCTCAAGCCCATTGAAGGACCTGTCGAAAGCAGAACTGGGCCTCGATTTTGCAACGAAATTCCCATTTAAATTTTATAGCAATCCCGTTTTTAATAACAATGCGTCCCGCTCACACAAACGTGGTGATGACGAGCGCATGATTCAAGACGATCGAATAATGCATGCCGATATTAGGCTTACTGCAAAGCTGGAATTTTATTTTTAAATTATGACAGAAAATTAAATTCAGTACATTGTTTTTTTTTTGAAACTGAGAGCACTGAAACTCAAAAAGTCGTCTCGGCATCAAAATCAGAATGAAGAGATGTGGAAAATAAAACACTATTCTTCGGAAGTCCCGTTCTGTCAATAAAGAAGACGTGAGCGGAATCGTGATTCTAGTAACTCGATAAGGTTCTCAAAAAGCGAAGTGCTTAATGCTTGTAGAGAGTTAATGACCAGATAATTGCAAAAAATTAAGAGTTAAAACGTCTCACCAAACACACACTGACACATTAAACATAGGTAGTTATGAACCATGATTATGAAACATGTCGACATACAAGATTGCGTTTAAAAAAATCGAGCTAGGGCTTTTAATTGCGTGAACTATGATGTGATGGCCAATTAAAGAAAGAAAGAAAGAAAACATTTATTCGTGACAAAATAAAACACATAAAACAAACTGCAGACACATACGCACATACACATTTGCCACAAAATGGTCACAACTCAGCGTACCACTTGGTGAAATACACGGACCAAAGACGCCACGATCGCACAAAAGCACAAACATTACAAAAAATCATATAAATAAGAACACGGAGCAATAAAACCATTAATAACAAATTACACAATTAGTACACAAATAGTAGATAAATAAACTTTTGTGTTTACTTCAGAATTTTTATTTATCGTATGGCAAACAAATTACTCTACTTAATTTTTTTATGAATATACTTTGATACGAATTGCAGGCATGCACAGTGAAATAAGTGACATCGACAATCCGACTTTAGACGAAATTATGTGTGTTATTCAGACGAGTAGATATGCAAAATATTAGTAGGTAGTAGGTACTATACCATAGTAAGGCTGTTACAAGAGCCAGTGAAAAATAAAGGGGCTAAAAATAATTAGTTTTATCTGAAACCAATGGTATCCATTTACCAAATAAATAGCTTTACTAAAATACATAAAGTAACGAGCTCGTGCGAAACGTAACTCATATTACAAATTGCATTTTTTTAAGGTTCACAAAGTCACCTCTGGGAAATTTAGCTTGACCTCTCTACCCCCATCAATAAGTGTATCTACTTAACATGCAGACCTTCAAACTATCTTTATCATTCCTAATATTTAAGTTGTTTTGTATTACGACGACACACTGTTACTGTACAGATATATTGGACCGAACAAGGTGCTCACAAATATCTGAACACGACTTTATTGGATATTCAGATATTTTTTTGCACCCTGCAATGGACAAATGTGCAAGGTACGAACGAATTTACAGGGAAGCAGAAGGACTATGCCCATTGGGTTCTCCCTTGTTAGACCTATTAACAACTTTAGCCCTAATGTTTCATTAGACCTAATGTTTGACTAGACCTAATGTATTTTTTTCTTAAATAGTAAACTTTATAGGATTATTGCAAAACAAACCTAACCTAACCCAATGACTTATATTTGATGATATTCAAAGCAAACCCGAAAAGTTCACTGTTTCGAAGGAAAGTGCATTAGGTCTAGTAAAACATCAGGGCTAAAGATTTTCGGTCTATTAACAAGGGACACCCCGAATTGCTAACCAAATGCAATCCTCAAGTCTTCTGAAAATAAGGCTCATATCAAAATTACATGTGGAAAAGGTTGTTAACGACGGTTTTTGAGTGTGGACTTTTAATGTATTTTCTAATAAGGCTATTGACCATTTTCTGGTAACTACGAAGTCACCTGGCCCCGTAGCATGGATTACCTTATCACGCGATAAGTGACATGATAAAGCATCCGTCCCTGGCTGACACCGTTCGATAGAACGAGACGACGCTGTTAGTTATCTGGTCACTTATCGCGTGATGAGGCCATCCATGCTACGGGGCGTCACCTATATGTATGGTTTATAGGATCTTGGAAGTAGTTTTTAAAACTATTTCCTGGGGACTTATTCCGATACACGCTCACCGATGGAAAATGTCCAGAACAGAAAAGCGTCAAATATACCACTTAAATATTTAGGCCTTATAACATAGTTTGTACGCCGAAAGGCAAAACAATGACAGCTGTACCTACTCACGTTTGCACAAATAAATAATCTTTATTTTTTTTCTTTAACTTAGTGAGAAATACCGTCAGGATGACCCCCATTTTTAGGGTTCCGCACCTCGAAAGGAAAAAGCGGAACCCTTATAGGATCACTTTGTTGTCTGTCCGTCCGTCTGTCAAGACCCTTTTTCTCAAGAACGCGTGGATGTATCAAGCTGAAATGTATATCAAATACTTAAATCTACTGTCCCTTGGAGCTGTAAAAAAATCAAACTTCTAAGCCAACGCAATCAAAAAATACAGCCGTTTATGCCGCACATTTTCGAAACTCGCAAGGGAATCAAACCTACAGGGTACTTCCCGTGAACTCAGAATCTTTAAATTTGGTACGAAACAACGTCTTTATAGCACAGATAAAGGAAAAATTGCGAAAACCGTAAATTTTTAGTTACATCATATAATAAAACTATCTTTAATAAATAAAAGTTTTGTACGGAACCCTCGGTGCGCGAGTCCGACTCGCACTTGGCCGGTTTTTTATTAGTAAAAAGGATCGGTCAAGCAGGTGTGCTCCCTGAACCGTAGAAACTCTTCTCCGTGACCTACTTTGTTTCCTTGGGAATGCCGAAAGCAAAAGTAATCAATCTCTTTTTTCAATCCCTTTTGCCGAATGTTAAGGTCGTAAGATTAGTTCGAGAGTACCCTCGAAAATTATATAAATACTTAACTATTATGGATTCCTTGACATGATTTGCAAAACTCATATACAGTTTGACCTTACAAAAGAACATTAAGTTTAATGTTTTGTTAAAAGACGTTTCATCCCTGATAAATTTCCCGTGGGATATGCATAATAAATCATTATGCTGAGCTCTGTACTTGTTTTGTTAAGTATTATCACGAAAAAGTGCATGATTATTCTATTCTATACAAAAACGTTAACAATTTCGAGTGGTAATTATTCTCTCATATTCACACTTGCCTATATAGCAGTGGACGTCTTTCGGCTGATATGATGATGATGATGAATGATGATTCACACTTGACTGTAATAAACCTGCGTGTATTTGTTCTCCAGAACAATACCGCTATATTGCAATAACCTCGCAGCAGCAATTAAAACTTGAATGATTTCCTCAGCGCGAGAAGACGTTACCCAGTATTACCGTATCGTAAGTGCGTAGTGACGAAAGCGTTTTCCACACTTCGTTGGCTTTGGTGCGAACGATTTTCATCGCCATCGCTATGATCGCTACTCTACATCAGTTACAAACGGACTTTGAAAGCGGGCGCACGCCCAACCACCGCTCGGTCCGTACGAGATCGCGGAATATAAACAAACTGAAAGATGAATCAAAAAGTGAACGCCGCTAAACAATAGAGTGATACTGTTAACTGGAAATATTTAGTTTTTAAACTATTATGTCATTTGTTTTGTGAAGTGTGTGCGTAAATTGAGACTAGTGGAAATTATTTGCGGTCGTTGACTTCGAGTTTTTCAGGTAGGTTTCAATAGCTGGTTAAAAATGCTGGTATGTTTCCCTCGGCGTGTATACGGTCAATATGATTCGTTAAAATCGTTTGATATTTCCGCTTTAGACGGATACTTGCTTGAAAAATGATTCACTGCATGCAACAGGTTATTGCGGAATTGGTAATAAAATCGTTATTAATAAACCCAATGTTATGATTAGACTATTTCTAAGGCAATGCGCATTGCACAAAACACGATTACCTGATATTCTAGCGATTTTTTTCTGAAAAGTTGCGTTCGTAAATAGCATGCGGCGGCAGTTCCTACCTGCGTAGATACGTAATGAGGACGAAACCTTCACATCCTGGAGGTATTTCCTTAGACAGTAATCTGAATTCCTATATGACATCAGAGCCTTTCAGAACAATTAACTATCTATTCTACTTTTCCAAGTATCGGGTACCAGGTGCCTCCTATTTCCCGGATATGTTTTGATGCAGTGAATGAGTATGGAACTAAGCAAGGTAATTACTAGGAAAATTATTATAATTTGGGAATGTTGAGTACCATCCTCTTGAATCATCATTATACCACACGTATCCAATTAAAATGTAATTCAATCAGCAGACTGAATCCTTATCTCACCGAGCCGGTGACAAATTACACTCTGACCAACTTATCTAATACAGGAAACAAGCGGAAATAAACCGTATGCCAGTGGTTTAAGAACGTTAAAAGATGCACAGGTAAGAAGGTAGGTATCGACAACGATTGGGACCATGCATTATCTCCGTCTCGAGTATTGATTGACTGTCATAATAATCTTACGTTTATAAATTACTAATGGGTTTACAATAATATGTGTACAGATAAAGTTCCTCTCGATTCCTTTTAAGACTCGTTGAGCGATTCTCACGGCAACATAAAAATAGAAAACTTAACGTTATAAAAAAAAAAAAATTTTGCCTGATAATGTCTATCCAATCCTTTTTTGATTCTCGTGCGTCACACCACGCCCACAGATACTTGAGTAATACATACCTCAAAATTGGTAGGAACCAAAGGTGGTCAAAATCTGCACTAAATCGAATTAAGACTATTATATTCCTTTTGTACCTACGTAATATACCAATAATCTGAACGTTCATCATTTGACATTAAAACTACGTACAGTCACCGGCATCAATATATGATGAATCAAAGGCCGCAAAAATATCTGACTCGCTCTTACGGCTCTAGGAATAGAGGTGTCATCAGATATTTTTGCGGCCTTTGTTCCATCATATATTTATGCCGGTGACTGCCTTATTACAGTGGAGTAAGATGCAAAATCGTTAATGCACCTATATACAGGTTGTCCCAGAGATCGACGTCAAGCCGAAAATGGATGATAGACCAAGTCATAACAGTTATCATAAAAATACAAAAAAAAAACCTACTCATGTTGGTTTTTTTAATTTATTTTTTTATTTTAATTTTTAATGTAAATTTTTTTTAGAGTGACCATAATTATAAAAGAAAACGAGTTGGATTTTTCTTTGTATTTTTCTGATAACTGTTATGACTTGGTCTATCATCCGTTTTCGGCTTGACGTCGATCTCTGCGACAACCTGTATATGAAGGCGTCCGTACTTCTTGCGGTAATATCGGTCATAAAGATAGAACAAAAATTATTGTTATAGGTATCCAATAAAGCAAAGACATGGAGTTTAAAACTTGTTCATAATGTTATTTTGTTCCTATAAATACATATTTGGATTTTGCATACAACTTGGCACTTATTTAGATCTCCATTCTTTTTGCGGCGAAGCCCACATCCAAGCATAATTTTTGTATTGAACTTGGCTCTCCTTTTTTACATTTATGTTTTTGGTGAGATATATGTATACGACTTATCACCAACATAAAGGCGAGTACAGTTGTTTTGTAAAAATAGTAACGTTAGAGTTATTAACGACATATCAATTTATGTTATCTTACATGAGTCACACAGAATTAAAAAAATATTAAGTCGTTTTCCCTGTAAGCAATAGTGAACAGCTTATGGACATGTAAGTTATGTTTTTATAACATGCATTGATATACAAGAAGACGCCAAACCAACCTTACTTACCAACCAAGTTAAGGGCAATAAAGCTTACTTTTGCTTTATTGCCCTTAACTTCACGGGATCCCTGCATGAGGATGCGCTGCGTTGAGAGTGGGGGAGGTGTCTAGCTGTCAACACAACGAATCCTCAAATCAATAAAGGGTCAGCAGCGCGCTTGTGAATCTTCTGGAGTTGCAAAAGCGTCTATAGGCGATATTGTCTGCTTACCATCAGATATACAAATTCAAAATGAAATAAAACACGTAAAAATAAATTTTATTATCATGGCATTGGTTTTATTTAAAATATATTCTATGAATGCCTTAATTCTTATGAAGGTCTTAAAATTATTTCGGGCATATTGGCGCCACGGCTGGCTCGAATGCGGCTAATCAGGAAGTCCAATTTTCGACCACTTTTTCGAGCATTTTGGGGCCGTATATTGGCAATAACGCGGCGAATGTTCGCTTCTAAGTGGTCCAACGTCAGTGGTTTATCTGCGTAGACCTGTGACTTCACATATCCCCAAAGAAAGTAATCCATAGGTGTGAGATCACACGATCGTGGAGGCCAGTTCAAAGGGCCATTACTGGAAATTATGCGCTCATCGAATGTTTCCCGCAATAAATTGATGGTGGCATGCGCTGTGTCACCTGATGTTGCAAAATAAATTAAAAATAAATTTGCACAATTTGCAAGCGTTGTTCTGAAGTAAGTCTATTCATTCATTGTGAAAATGGCAAAACGTACTGACTTCAAATATACCGCCAACTGTCAAATTGACAATCACTACAAAAAGTGTTGCCAATTTAAAAACCAAACCTCTAAAAAACACCCTTTATAAAAAAGCGTTGGCTTTGTTTACAGGAAAGACGCGAACTTAAACCCCACTAAAAACTAGGGGGCCCATACCTTTTTACGTACAACTTTTTTTATCATTACCTGTGGTCTTACGAATGGCCTCAATGGTGGTAAGCGATAGTGATGCCAAAAATGGTAGTCCTATTGTCTTTGTATTGGTTGGAGGCCAGAATCATTACACCTACATTATTGTTTTTATTGAATACTTTTAAGTGACATCATGTAACAACTTCATAAGGTAGCATGAAATAAGTGCTTAGGTTTCATTACGTTTTAATTCAGTTTAGAGTTTAGCCTAATACTCCTACTTCTCAAGACGACTTATGACCAGCCTATTGTTTTTCTCAAAACTGTTACAATGTTGTGGTAAATTTAACAATACTTTTAATCTCAAACCACCATATGCTCAAAATGATACGGTGTTTTCTGAAAAAAATAGTTGGGCATTTTGAGACCGATAGAAACATTTTGAGATTTAGCAGTTCTAAGCACTAATGGGAATTGAAGAACTCTACCTTCTGACTCCATCAAACTCTTGCAAATTTTCAAATCGATACGATTGAGGACCGCGTTTACGCATGCAATTTTGCGCGACACATCGTGCGCTTGTTAGCTGACTATGGAAAGTATGGAAACGCCATCAGACGCCTGACTTAAAATTTAAAACAAGCGCGTCTTGTCGTACAACATTAGCCTACTGGTAAATGGTGAATATCTACTGGCAAGATTTAGATGAATTACATTGTTAAGTACTTACATACATACACAGGTACATACCTATTATATATTCAGTTAATATAAGATTTGTAAAAATTACGGTGTTCAAAGAGTTGACTGAGCTACTACTACTACGTACCTACCTTATTACATCGTAGTTAAATTAAAAGCACGAACATTTGGTACGCTCGAAATACCCTATTCTGCAGTTCTTTATTACAAAGTTGGTAGCGCAAATGTTGCAACTGCACATAGGTACCTTTATCGATCTTTGAGAACCAGCGCTCATATATTTTCTCACTAGTGCACTATTAAACTTTATGCTTGGGTAGGTACTAAATATTACGGTTAGCGAGCGTGTGTACAGTGAAGTTTGTAAACACCCCTGGTCAATATCTAGGTCAGGGGGTGGATCATATCATATTTCCCCGATAGCGTCTACCCGCATTCCTCAAATATCTTTTCCTTTACTTTGCACTTATTGCTACGGATCTTGGGTACCTAAGATATGTTTCCTTGCGGAGAACATTCACTTGTAATACCAACTTGCCATTCTTTCTTTAAGTATGTCGGCGGATATATACATTCAGATTAAAAAGTGGTTAAATAGGGCAAGTTTGAGTTGAGAAAAACAGATACCTAGACTGAGGTTTAAAAGAATTAAAAACAACGCAAGCGACTTTACATCTTTTAACCATTCGCATGCGTTTTTCCGGATCCGCCCAGAACGGTTTAAAACATACCTACCTTTAAAACTGCAAGGAGTAACAATTTTTTGACATCGGCATCCCAAGCCATGACGACCGCTTTAGCCTAGTTGGTAGTGACCCTGCCTACGAAGCAAGAGGTCCTGGGTTCGAATCCCGGTAAGGGCATTTATTTCTGTGATGAGCACGAATATTTATTCCTGAGTCATGGATGTTTTCTATGTATTTAAGTATTTATTTCTCTATTTAAGTATATATATCGTCATCTAGTACCCATAGTACAAGCTTTGCTTAGTTTGGGACTAGGTTGATTTGAGTAAGATTGTCCGCAAATAAAAAAAAAAAAGCCTGTAATGTTTTAAAGTCCCAAGGGTAACACCAAATACTTTTGTAGAAGATACGGCAATAGAGAGAACTCTCAGGGACCGAAATCCAATGAGAGTTGTTTGGATGTTATATTTATGCAACTGATTTAAGAAACTTCGATAGTGCGATGCAGAACTTTTCAGATTTGACAGGAGTGACGCCACACTTTCATAAAAGGGCATGCCTTAATGGAAATTATTGACGAATAGGTAGGGTCATTTCGCCGGTTGGCGACCACCTAATTTCATGTGCCGGTTAGCGACCACTTAGCTGACTTGGTGAACTGTAAGCATATTTTCTCGTTTTTTTTGTAAATTCCTATTCCATAAATAGAAACAATAAGGCATACGGCTGACTGTTTCAATAGGCTCTGTAGAATTGATGTTATCTTCAATTGAAAAAACCATGTTCTTCAAGTGGTCGCTAACCGAAGGTGGTCGCGTAACCGGTGAAATGACCCTACCTAAGTTATTCTTATCTTCTACCACTGCTAAATACCTACTGACAACGCCATAATTATGCCCTCTCTTCGTTCTCATCCCTTACATGTTTTCATAGTTCAAAGTTGGCTTTATAGCGATAAATTAAAATATTGCTTTTTCCAGTTTATCGATTTTCTTGCGGTTACAAGAGGCAATATGATATTACTAAGTGGCTTTCACCACAGGACAGGAGTGTGTTGTTCCGGCTTTTAACTCACACTTGATGTAGGTATTCATGCGGGAAATTTAATCTGATATTGTAGAAAAAACCCCCCCTTTACAAGTAAGTAAAAAGGGTAAAGTTTGCAAGCGTTGTAGGGTTTCCTGATTATATTCAGGAAATATGGCTAAGACAGATTAGACTAATTAGCAATGGACATCTAAGGGAAAGGTGAAACTAAACGGACCGTCGTCAGTGACAGCGTTACGGAATTAGCCTGCAGGAAAAATCTGATTACTTAAAAATCTACTCTAACATCCTACATCACTCTTATACCTAACTTAGGCCACCTAATTTCGATACCATATAGATTAGGCAGCTTACAGAGCGTGCCATAGAAATATACAAAGGTAACATTTACACTCGAAAAATATTACACTCCCATCTGCGCTGTCGACAAATTATCGACAGCTAATTTCAATGGATTCTTGACACCACCAGGTACCTGTTACGCTTGATACAAATCAGCTCGTATAGAATCAGTAATATGCACGCAATATATGAATACAGTCGCATAAAAGCCGCTGCACAAGGAGGCCCGACCCCAGCTGAACTGGGACAAGGGCAGGAAGAAGAAGAAGAAGAAGAAAAGCCCCTATTTTAAACACGATGAAAAGACTTCGTTCCGACTCACTCGTTATAAGTCATATCAGTCTCGCGCTCTTTTATATTTTTGCAAAAGCCAATTTTTACGACGTTAATTGCGTCCTTTTAATTAGTGTGGGTGAAAAGGAATCTAACAATCAGACTTAAGTACCTACAATCGGTGTATTAAATCTCGAATATTTTTATTTTATACATTTTTATATAATACGCGTAAGTTTTAACGCGTTAGCAAAAGCAAAAAAAAAGTATGTTTAGGAGAATTGTAAATTTCAATTTCGGTTTTCTTGTACTATTCATAAATTGATGAAATTTAAATATATTGTCGAAGTAATAAAAAAATATATACAATCGTTTTTATTACGTCTTGCATTGTCAAAATCACAATAATAAAACAAAATTATACACATAATTTAATAATAATGCCGTTTTGATGACGGATGCTTTGTGTCTGAAATAAACACGCTCTGACAAGCTACACATTTCTCTCTAATTCATCAATCTATGCCTGTGCTATATTTGCCATAGTAATACAACGTATTAATATCTAACATTAAGGACAATTTATTACGACTGCCAATACAAGGAATGAATCAGTTCATTCTGATAAAGAAGCAATAGCTATCTATTCCTAACTAACTACTTATTATTTCGATTGTAAAACCATATCGGGATGTTGCTGGATACAATTCAGATGACAGTTGAAAAATTAGTATGGCTAGTATTAGTATTGATATCGTCTTATACACTCACACACGAAAACACACTCGTTTATAGACACACTGCAGTGTGGGATCGGAGAGGTGATAAAAAAAAAACTGATGAAGTTTTACAAAACAAACATAATGGTCACTCTACATCACACAACGTTTTTCCATCCCCCATACAACATGTGTTAACAGTGATAGGGTGACCATTAATTAAGTAACTCAGTTCAGTAGTTCAGTAAGTATTCTTGCTTTCTCACCCTTACACAAGCATAAGTTTTCATGAACATATTGAAATTAAATAATTTATTTGCAAGAAAAAACTTCGACTTCGAATATTTAGATAAACACAAATGATGAATTGCTCCATTAAGAATCACAAGTACCTACTGATCATAAACATATATTTACGATAGAAAATACAGAAAATTTACAAAAATGTTCAACGCCAGTAGCAAAAGAACTGCTGGAATCCCTTATGCCGTCTGTAACCGTAAGACGGTGTTCATTGAAATCTCCCTTTCTCTTCAGTCATTCCCTCTTTCCTAAGGATCGTGATCACTACTGGATTTTGCAGCCCTGATGATTTGTCTTCATCGGTCTCAAATTCTCGTTCCATGGTTGCCTCCACTGCTTGCTGGAATTTGCTTGAGGATGTGGCTTCCTTGATCTGGTCTGACCATCTATATGGCGAGCGTCCGCGAGCTCTTTTGCCTTCTACTTCGCCAACCACAACCAGTCTCCAGACAATCATCACCTCTGCGCAGTCAATGTCCAAAGTACGAAAGCAGCCGTTGCTGGCAAATAGTGGATAAACGCGTTTTAAAACCGAGCACATCTCGAATGCGTCTATTCTTTGTTTTATGTTTATATGAGTTTATATGGAAAGACAGGTGCCGTGCTGGTGCCATATTTGGGTCATTCCCATCTCCCAATCTATCCAACCCAGGTTGCATATGCAACCCCCCATATTTAACGTTGATCGGTCTGTTATCGTAAGTTGGTGCCCTTAATCTCACGGAAAATTCGCTGCCATATTCCCTAACCAGATAAGAGGTTGTGTAAGTTAACGGTCGCAGTATAAAAAGGTTGTGTTCAATTTCAATAGCCTGATGAAAAGCCGATCAGTCGTGGTTAATTGAGCCGCGGTATGCGTGCCGTGTGGTCGATGATGGCGGTGACATTAGGTATAGTACGGTGGGCAAGTCAAGATAAACGCACTACTAAATCTATACTACCATTATAAGACGACCGGTTAACGTAGTTTATAAAGAGGAAGAAAAGTCTGTGAGATAGTAGCTTTGTAAGTTTATATGTAATGGGAAATCTCCATAACCAATATATTTCACCTGCGTGTAGAATGGACTTTCTGGGTGGTTCATCATCATCATATCAGCCGGAAGACGTCCACTGCTGGACATAAGCCTCCCCCAAAGAGTTCCAAAGTGACCGGTCCTGCGGCACCCGCATCCAGCGGACTCCTGCAACCTTTACTAGGTCATCAGTCCACCTTGTGGGAGGTCTACCGTCGCCGCGCCTTCCGGTACGAGAACCTTTCCGCCCCAACGGCCATCAATTCTACGTGCAATGTGCCCCGCCCACTGCCACTTAAGTTTAGCGATTCGGAGAGCTATATCGGTTACCTTGGTTCTGCTGCGGATAGCCTTATTTCTGATGCGCTCACGCAGAGAAACTCCTAACATAACCCTCTCCATTGCCCTTTGGGTGACTTTGAGCCTTCTTATGAGGCCCATTGTAATTCTAATTGTAACTGGTGTCTGGATGGTTATTGGGCTATATTCTATCCCGCGGGTTTGCCTGTGTTCTTTGCAATACACGGGCGAAGCCACGTGGGCAGCTAGTATTTGATAGTTACTTTTGACCAAAAACTAACTTGGAACGCTCATTTGAATAACATAATACAAAAGGCAAAAATGGCCTTGTGGACTTGCTGTCGAATGGCAGGAGCAAGATGGGGCATAAGACCCAAAATTGCTATGTGGCTTTACACAGCGGTAGTGAGGCCGGTAATCACATACGCTTCTGCAGTCTGGTGTAACAAAGTCCACCAAAAGACAGCCATCACTAAGTTAAGCAGCCTTCAGCGTACAGCTTGCTTAACATCAACAGGAGATTTATGCTCAACACCGGGGGCAGCCTTGGATGCACTGCTCGATCTAACGCCACTCCACCTGCAAGTGCAAAAGCAGGCGAAGCAGTGCATCTACAGGATATGCACACTAACAAGGCCAAAATGGCGCTCTCAAGCGCTAAGCAAACTTGAGGCCCTTGTTTTTGATAACAAAAACCTAAGCATGCCCACTGACGACACATACGTGGAATGCAAATTCACTAGACTGTATACAGTGGAAATACCTCCGAGAAACAAATGGACAAACGACCAAATGGACTTTGACATTTGGTATACAGAAAAAAAGGTGATGATGTTGGATGTGGTATCTACTGTGAGAGGCCAAAGTTCAAAGCTAGCGTCAGCATGGGGAAGGAGGCCTCAATCTTTCAAGCTGAACTCTTCGCATTAAATAAATGCGTGGAGATCAATCTTGAAAGAAACCTAAGGAACCAACATATCTACATCAACTCGGACAGCCAAGCTGCTCTGCTGGCACTAGAATCACTAGAGTCCTACTCTAAACTAGTCCAGAATTGTAAAAATAATCTAAACACCCTGGCGAACTCCAACAAAGTCATACTTAGATGGGTACCAGGGGGCACTCCGACATTGTAGGAAACGAAAGGGCAGATGAACTTGCAAGGCAGGGCGCAGACACGGCCCTGGTCGGCCCGGAACCGTTCTGTGGCATCACAAAACGGAAAGCATAATATCTGCTAAACAACGCGGAAAAATCAGAGGCAATCAAGCTGTGGAAGTTCACCAGAGGACAAAAACAAGCTAAAGCCCTGATCGAAGGGTTCAATAGTAAGCTGTCTAAGGAGTTATTACAATTCAAAAGGCACAAAACCTGCGCAGTGACAAGAATCCTGACAGGACATTGCAGATTGAACAAACACCTGTTTCAAATGGGTATGAAGCAGGACGCAACCTGCAGGTTCTGCCAGGAGACAGAGGAGACTGCAATGCACATTCTCTGCTCCTGCGGACCACTCATGCATAAAAGAAGTACCTACCTAGGGCGGCACATAGTGCAACCACAAGAGGTACAACATATCACCGCCCAAATAATCTGGAATTTCCTGGAGGCAACGGGACTCAACGGTGAACTTTAAAGAAAGGGCTGCCACAATAGATCACTTGCTGGTCGAAGCGGCACATTAAGGCCCACAAACAAAATAATAATAATAATTTGATAGTAAAAACGAAGGTATTACTCCAATAGGTAAACTATTCCCTTCCAGTGAGTAGGTACACGGTACGGAACATACATAACAGACATCGTACATTTTGTAGCATATTCGGTGTAGCGTAGTGTTGTGTTGTTAACGGAATTGGTATGGACAATATCAACCGAAATCGATAAATAGGGTTAATATTAATGTTATTAAATCTAATTAAGCATTACGATTGACATCGTTTGTACCAATTCCGTTCACTACGCTGCACCGAAATTGCTACAACGATGTCATACAAAACACAAAATAAAAACTAAAATGACTGGATGGACCCGGAAGACCAGCGCTGGCTGAAAAGCTGGCGTCATGCTGAGTTGGGCCCATTTCGTGACATGGCACTGATTCACTTTTTCTTTTGTCTTTGTCTTGTAATACTATGTTGTGTTGCCCGTTTTATCATGTTTTAAGTTATTGATGGTTAAAATCCTAAAAACGGAGTATTTAAAAAAAAAAAAAAAATTACCCCTATTACTAAGACTCCGCTGTCCGTCTGTCTGTTACCAGGCTGTATCTCACTGATACCGTGATAGTTCCGGTTGAAATTTTCACAGATGATGTATTTCTGTTGCCGCTATAACAACAAATACTAAAAACAGAATGAAATAAATATTTTTATTGATAATGGTACGGAAACCTTCGTGCCCGAGTCCGACTCGCACTTGGCCGGTTTTTTTTCTTTAGTATCGTTTTTTTTTGTAGCTAGGTGATCAGTCAAAATTATTGCTGCAGATTGCTTAGCAAAAGCGAAATGTGTTTTTAATTGTTTTATTAATTACCTATGATCTTCAGCAAGTGAAAATTATTGTTACTGTAGCTTTATTATCACGCAAAATAGTAATAAATAACTGTTGTTTGGTTTAGTTGACTGCTCTTCAATCTGTAATTATTACGTAAAAACAATTTCTTTTTCGATATTTATTATCGACTTGAGTCATATGAGTAGTTCTTTTTTCTGCCATTATACTGGCAAATTAGTTAAAATTGTTCATAATCGGTGATAAAACCAATTCCTATTCAATTACAAAGTACAGTGGAACATATAACCTCCCCCTTTTTTGAAATCGGTTAATTATTACGTAAAAAACAATTTATTTTTCGATATTAATTATCGTTTTGAATAATAACTGGTACTTTTTTCTGCCAATATACTGGCAAATGAATTAAAATGGTTCAAAATCGGTGATAAAACCAATTCCTATTCAATTAGATAATAAGTAAGTAATAATATTACGAGTATAATACCTACTCCTCTTATTCTTATTCTCTATTTTTTATCTTCCCTTCTTTCGTTCCATCTCATCTTGATTCACGAAACGTCATACTAGGTATAAACCTGACCATGGAAATACTAAAAGTTTGCTCTAAGAAAAACCTAAGAATCGATTGTTAGGTTATAATGTTAACCCTTCGACTGTACAGCTCCCGCACAGTGTCGGCAAGTTTGCAGCGGAAATTGCCGGAACGAGCGCCATAGGAAGCCCCCGAGTCACGTTCAGATGACGTCCCGAATCCACGGCGCTAGTAGTCCGAGATCCGATGACATAATCTCGGCATTCGTCAGTTTTCATAGATGAGAAGCTGGAAGTTAGGATTGGATAACGAAATTAGGGCTGTACTAGTCTGAGATCCAATGAATGTATAATCTTTGGTTTTAACAGGCAGCACAAGCTGCCACTAGAATTTATAGATATTGTTTTATTAATGTCTAAAAACTGAAAAGGTGACAGGTTTTTCAGTGAAATAAAAGCTAAAATTATCTTTTTTTTATAAGTATATATTGTTCTCTTTACTTGGTCAAACATTATCATTATCACATACACATCGTATTTGAATGATCGTTACTTTACCTTCATCAAATGACACACAAAATAAATATACGTTTTGATTTTAGAAATCCTTATTACTTACATAATAGATCCGAGAACGATATAATTGATCCCTAATTAAATGCGTTTTAACATAATTCAACTAATTGCACGAGTAAAAGTTTTTTTTTAATCGTAACAAATAAAAAAGGAATCACAAAGGTTTACTTATAAAAGAGGTATGTGTGAGCAGTGTCCGTAACTCTAATTGAATATTTTACACGGTATTTTTCAGAGTCATCAGAGTATGCATTTATTTGGTCGATATTAATCAGGAAAATTGGTAAGCTATGTTTAATTCGCACGCTAGTCCACATCTTCGCGTATCGAACTGAAAAATGACCAATGAAGGACCAAATCCTGCGGCTGGATCTTGCGCTATCGCAGAAGCTGACAAAGCAAGCATATACACACAAGTCCGTCAGCATATTCGACGCAAACAATTTTTTCGATCGCTTGTCAACATGGGGAATGATATGGGTACGTCCGTTCAGTAATAGCTAAACTAAAAAGGAAAATATCATTAATGAATAACGCACATAATAATATATAATATACCTGTAAAAAAAAAAAAATTGGAATATTTGTTATGTCTTTGCACATTCTAATTCTTCAAGAAAAATACATTTACATAGTAGAAATATCCCTATGAGATGCCGGGGATGTCACATTTTGTCATCTCGAATTGGGCCCAAGTTAAATATACTAATAATAAGTAGGGATGTGACGGCCCCATCGCCCACCAGATTTCTAGTGCAATCAGTCAACGTAAGGCAGCTTGTGGCGGGCTGTTAGGGAGTAGCGACCCTACGTACCTGAGTGCTCCTGGGGGTGTCCTGTGGTCAGGCTGAGCCGATCGGGTGGATGGTTGGACAGGCCCCCGACCTCTGGCTTGCCTTAACTGGCTGTCCAGAGTGGAGTCGCAAGAGCTGTTGCTCGAGGGTAGATGTGGACACCTAAGTGGCGAGTTGGCTATATGTTTAAAGTCCAGTGCCACCTCTCTACCCCCCCAGCCTCTCTGACTGGTGTTGCCCTTAGGCCATTTCTTAATGTCGCTATTAATAGGGGCCCATCTAGCAGGTGGCGAGTCACCGTCTGCCAGAGATAAAAAATGAGACAGTTTATTAGGCAGGCGTCCGATGTTTCACCCAATAGCCCAGCCACTAGTCCATCATTTTCACCCAATAACCCGTTTTCTTTAGATTCCATCAACCAGCAATAGTCCCTATACACTCCAGCGGGTGCTGTCTCTGTGTGCGTCCCATGACACGGGCAGGGACAGCATCCGCTCGGTGTACTCCTTGCATTTCATTAAATTGTCAAAAGGGCCGCTACGTGTTGGCTCAGTTGGTACTTTGTAGGTACCTAGCCCCACGCACGCCTCCCAAAGCATCATTGTCCTGTGAGCAGGAAAGTATATAATATAGCAGTCAATAAAAATTTTACGTGCGAGAAAAGGAAAAACAATCTTATGCTTCATGTCACATTTTGTCATCTCGGATTGGGCCTAAGCTTAATATACTAAACTACGGCATGTCATAGGGATATTTCTACTAAATGAACTTTTCTTCAAAAATTAGAATGTGCAAAGACATAACAAATATTACAAGGGCTGACCCATTCTACCTATTATAACGGATGAGAAAATACCTCCTGGGTCAACTAAATTAGGTTAAGGGCCATAAAGAGTCGGAAAAACAAAAGTTATCTATCCTGTTCCCAAAAGTGAAGGATCAATTTCTGAGTTTTGGCTTGTGCCTACTTATCATAATTCTGGAAAAATATCTGAGCCTCCTATATCCTTAACAACGGGTAACAGATAATATCAATTAGAATGTTTAGGAAGTAGAGCTACGCCAGACGATTGTTTTTGAAATGCTAAGGCTATTAAATGAGCTAGTTAATGATGTGAAACAATATAATTATGTTGTGCTTTAGTTAGAACACGAAACACTACCTATGTAAAAAAAATGAGGCCTTTTTCACCCTAAAATTTGGAACTGCTTTTAAACCGTAAGTGACATTTTCACGGTTCTTTCGAAAAAAATTACAACAATCTGAACGTTTGATATCCTAAAATAAGAATTTGTTTTCATAGAATCTTTTATTCAAATTTCGCAAGTTAGTCCGTGCGCGGGTGAAGAGTACAGGATATCGAGCTAACATATAAGCGAGCGAGACAACATTTCGGGCTCTATAGTAGACTTAATCTCTGTGAACATTTAAAATCGTGAAGGAACGTGAAGTGTCAAGAGTAGGTTACGTTTTATTACATAAATCAATTTCATTCGGTTTATTTGTTTTTAGATGTCTCAGTTGAAATAATGTCTGTGTCAGATTTCGTAGAAGCCACATTGTCTACCATTAAGTGGCAGGACCAGTTGACCCTGTAAAGGTTGTTGAGGCTTAAACCCGTAACACCCTTGATAGAGTCATTCAATATTGAAATAGGTTTATTCGTAACGTGGGTTGAAACGGAGATTCAATCTGGAAATAGAACTTAATTTATTCAGAAATAGAAACAAGTCATCTAAATTGATAATATTTAAACTAGAAAGAACATCCTCAAGTAGAACTGAATGATGAAAGGGTTAAAGCGTGTTAGCTATAGTGAAAATTAATATATGAGGGACCATGATTCACGATTATTTAGTACTTAGGAACTGTTTGTTTTTTCACCAATAATTGTTATAAGTATAGCTATAGAAAGAGAAGTAACGAAGTCTTTGCTTTCATACAATCCCTGATGTTTTCTACAGGTTTCAGACATTTAATGGGCTAGCTATTAGACTCAAATTTTATTTTTACTCCACAAGAAAAAAAGGCAAAAAACATGCCTATAGCGACGAAAATCCCATTCAGATATCTCAAAAAAATACCAATCTACAACTGTTTTAATATTGCTTGTTAGAGAGACAATAGTAACTATATGTCATAGTAAATGACAATCGGTTCATATGAAGGTGAGTTTTGCGGAAAAGGGCCAAATATACCCCCTCCTAAAACTTTGCACACTTATATCTTTGTGATTATTTAATCCCCTGCTTTACTTTATTCTCCATTTGACAATATTTTTAATCCTTTTTCAAGAAAATTCATCATTATTGGTTATTTTATTTGGTGTCTACCCCCCCCCCCCCCATTGTCTCGCTTCCTATTGGTCCATTTTTTCCTCGCTCACCGCCTCGCAATCTCGCACATGGTGGATACTCACCCTTATTCCCCTTTTACCCTTTTGTGGCACATTTCCAAAACATTGGTATTGTAATCACGTTTGCGTCCTGACATCATTTTGTATCACGTCACGTAATCCTTTTACTTTACCATTTAGGTAAATGTTCAGCTTTTTAATTATTTTCGTGTTTCATTCCAGATGTAATTAATGAGTATGTAAAAGTAATTTTGACGTATCCTTTGTACTTACTTTAAATTATGAATGCGATAATACTACAGATTGTTCAAAGTATCAATTTTTCGGAACTTATGTACCTACGGAATATTTACCGTTAGCTTTTCGGTGAAGGAAAACATCGCAAGGAACACCACAAAGGTCTAGTTTTCCCTCTGGGTTGGAAGGTCAGATGGAAGTTATTAGGTGTCAAAGCGGACCCCGGGCTCCTTTAGGGCACAACCGGGAATAACGCTAGGAGGATGATGCGTGTGTTTTTTTTTTATTTCATTTTAAAACGTTTATCTAAGCCTATCTAAGGTATTTTTTTCAACATATTCCTTAATAAATCAAAATTTAACAACCGTAAAAAAAAATGGTTTGAGGAAGCGCTAGTCAAGCCCTTTCATATGACACCCCACTTGATCTATTAACTAGACTTTGAATTTTTAACCCCCCTCATATTCGTCATTAACACAGAAAATAAAAATGTATATTTAATTTTTTTATTCTTCATACACGTGTCTCTTAACCTTCTTAACCAAATTTCAAATAGATAGCATAAGTAGTTCCTGAGATATTCAACGTTGTGACAGACGGACGGACGGACAGACGGACACATAGTCGCAGCACCATAAGGATTCCTTTTTACCTTTTTGGTACGGAACCCTAAAACCGTTAAGTTTGTACCCTTTTCATACCAATACAAGGCCGTAACACAAACAAAACAAATGCCTATTCAAACACCACAAATAAATGCAAGATGCCTTCCTAGTTAAGTATTTTACTTGTTCAAGTTCGTGTTTTGTCCGGAGCGTAATGACTAATGAGTGTAGTATTGTAATGACGCGTGTCGTGGATTAAAGCAAACGATCTAAATGTATCTGTTTGTTTCTACAATCTAAATGACGTAAACCATGGAATAAAATTTAGTACGGAAACAGTTTATGTCCGGAAAACGACATAACATAGGGTATATAACGATACCCACATGTTACCTAACAGCAACAGGGGGTCGGAAAAATGACATGGAGGGAGGGGGGTTGTCCAAAAAGTCGGAGTTTTGTGTGACGTCCTTGTTCCTTTTCCGGACTTAGAAACGGTTACGCACCTTTTATTCCGAAAATCAATCTTTAAGGCAGCTAACTTGGAGGTAGAAAGCGGGAGTGCGGCCAAACCTTTAACCAAAAAATTATAAATTATTCAACGTTTTTCGTCATCTAACCCAATAGTTCGTTTGAATGTAGTCTGGATCCCAAGCGTACCTGCCGGATCTAAATCTAATAAGTTAGTCGGAACTAGGACACGGTTCCGCTTCCTACGGCTGTGTCGTGCATGTGGAACCCTAATTTGAATCAAATCAATGGATTAAACTGTAACTTTGTTAGTTCTGCGCTTGGTTTGGTTAGGAGCGGAGACAGGCTAAACATCTTTCAACTTTGCCGTTTGCTTGCTCGTTATGCTGCAGATTAGGTATAGGTATCTAAGAAATCTGTAGATTATCTTCTTAATGCAAGAAATGAAAGATTTCTTCATCTGCATTCTAAGTGATTGATTTAGGTAGCACATTAGGGACTCTTAACGGTCCCTTTTCAGCAAGGTTGACTTAAGTTGACTCTCCATACAAATTTAGTTTGGTTATCAATTTAAAACGGCAACTACAAAAAAAAGAGCGAGTAGATCGTTTTCCATACTAAGTCACTAATCACTTCATTTTTAAGTGTTTCGTACTAAAATTGGTGCAACGCAACACTTATATGCGATCACTCGGAGGCTGTACGCATGTCACAGCCAGTTTTTTTAATATTTGTTCTATCATAATTTATAGTGCCAAAATAAAAAAATATAAAAAAAAAAAATTAAAGCGTTCGCTTAGAACTCGTAAGAAAATCCTGTCCATTAATTCTGGCCCAATAACCTAGACGAATGGAATTTGAATTATATCTTTTGTATTGACCCCTCATTACCGGGGAGGCTCGAGCGGAATGGACCAATCTGCAATCTATCCGACCCTCTGGACCGTGAGTTTTTTCTTTTCAGTATTTAATCACGTCGCATTTATGATATTCCTATTGATTGTTATATCGAGGACTGTCAATGGTTGATAGGTATTTGCGTACTATCTACTTTCGTTTGATTAAGGTTAAGCTATACAAATTTTGTACTCGACTTAGAGACGTGGTTCTATGTAAGTATGTAGGTACGTTTGTTTTTATTATATAGTAAGTACTTGTAGATCAATTAAAAAAATGTCATGCACAGAACATATGAAAAAGCAGTTAAGTACCATTTTAAGCATGGTTTTATATTTTGTTCCGAATCAGATAAGTGAAACAATATTTTAGTTATTTTAGGAATTTACGTAAGTTTTATAGCATTGCTTAAAAAAATTATCATGTTACTTAATTTTTCCATTCTAATCTACGAGTATATAGTCTATGTTACAAACAAGAAAGCATTATAAATTGTATCCACTGGGCAACGGCCTCCGTAGCCCAGTGGGTAGTGACTCTGCCTACGAAGCTGGAGGTCCCGGGTTCGAATCCCGGTCAGGGCATTTATTTGTGTATTTATCACGAATATTTGTTCCTGAGTTATGGATGTTATATATGTATATAAGTATCTCTTACCGTGGGCCTAGGTTGATTTGTGTAAGATTGTCCCGTAATATTTATTTATTTTATCTATGAAAATATAGGGAAACAAAAACAACATTCAACTGCATGAACATATGATTGTTGTCTTATGACTTATTTATAAATGTCCATCAAACATAAAGTTCAATAGCCGTACATAATTGTATGTCTTCATCTGTTACAAATCAAAAAATGAAATTGTGAGAAATGGACGAAACTCATTTAACTTAGTCTGTGAAGTTTTATGAATATAGAGGTTAAAATTTAAATAATATCAATGCAATCAGCCCCACTTCAACATTATGATAGGTTGGATCGATGGAAATGGAGAGATGTTTTAGGGCTGGAAGTTTTCATAATTGCCCCACTTATACTGTTTCAGTTATTTTCAAACCGTTTTCAAGTTTTAGTAAAAGCGACGGCTGGAAGGAAATCGTTGCTTCACTGCTGTTAACGTTGAACGTAGAACTTGAGATTACTTAAATTGGCCGAATAACATTAAAGTAGTACATTCAAAAAGCACCTCTACCGTCCAAGATAGAAAATTCAAATTCCAACAACAGTTTTATAAAATGGCAGCTACATTCAATAATCTCACTGCTGTCTACCTTTAAGGCGACGTGAGTATAAAAACTCGTATGACAGTTGCAAACAGACTAATTTATTTGACTTTTAAATCTACCGTTGACATGACATGAGTTGTCAGTAAGATGCTACCATATGGCAGCAGTGGTATCTTATTATGCATTTTGTTACATTTTCTAAACCACCACTTAACAAAATACAAAAATAAACTTATAATACTAAACAGTTGAAATGCCTAGTTGAGTAACAAACTTATAATGTTTTACAGCACATAAGCTTTTAGTAAGCATATCGGCTGGCATTTCAGCTGTTGGCATGTACCTGATGGTTACATACTTATTTGGCACGGCTTCCCGGACAAAGTGACTGCGAATGTCAATATGTTTCGACCTTCTGTGAAACATGGGATTTACAGCTAACTTCTGCGCGCTCTGATTGTCGTTATGTAAAACAATAGTATCACAGTTACCTAGTATCTCAGTGATCAGATTTTTTAAATACATTCCTTCTTTGCACGCTTCAGACATAGCTACAAATTCAGATTATGTGCTTGAAAGCGACACAGTTCTCTGCTTCCTACATTCATAATAGGATTACATTCAGTCACCAGTTAATATAATTATATTATTTTTTCACACCTGTTCATTCAGAGAGTAATTGTTGCCCTAGATGAGGGTTCAATGTTGAACTTTCCTTCCCTCATCCTGCGTTCAGAAAAGAGGATGAATCGAGGATTTCCCTAATAGAAGGCGTGAAAAGCAGCATGTGCCACTCGGTGGCAAAATTATTGCCTTCTTGGAAGTAACACTTGAATCCCTCGTTACGCTTAAGACTAAAACTTAGAATTCTATTGATTCTAACTATTGTAGAATTTTTCGCTTCACTCCTGATTCAATATACCGCCCTGGCTGTAAATATATATTAAAATTGTGCTTCCTTAGGACACAATCTACTATTTTCCACCTCTAATTGTAACGAAATATTGCGCTGTAGCAAATAAGTAAGTTATGTTTTCCCACACGGCTTGCCACGAACTGAGGCAGCTGGTAATTCAATTTGCCGACACATTGTAGCAACCTAAGTGGCGTGTACTGTGCTACATTTTACTGAGAACTCCCTGAGAAACTTAATAGGAAGCTAAGAAATTATTTTTTGAAACTCTTAGTCGAAAGGTTCGTTCGAAGACGGAAGATTAATTCGCGATTCTAATGAATTGGAGCGGTCACAAAAGGAAAATGTATATAGTTAAGTTAATAAGATAAATGAAGTACACGAAGCGGCCAGTTGGTAGTATCTTCGTATAACAAACAAAATTAAATCATAGTACGAGTATCAGTAGCGGTTATACTTGACAGTAAAAGTCAATCGCTTTGTTTACCTCTTAACAATGAACGACAGTCGCATTGTTTACTATGCACAAAGATAAGTGAATTCAGTCTAGAAAAAATATCCGCACTATATACTATCTGCATTCGGCGATAACCAAATTAAACTCGATTACTGATGTACTAAAAAGTATTGCAGCGTGTACAGTACAAACCAATACGATTCTCATCGACTAAATCCATCAATTACGCATTCTGTAAACATTCCTTTGAATACCTACATTTAGATACCTAACAAAATCCGCTGTTTGAATATCAGAATCCCTATCTCGGTACCCAATGGATATGGGAATGAATCATCTATACTATAATATAAAAAAAACTGAAAAGTCTGTGAGATCTTTGTAAGTTTGTATGTCTTGGGTAATCTCCTGGACCGCTTATCCGATTTCAAAAATTATTTGACCTGCGTGTAGGATGGACTTTCCTAATAGTTATATACCATATTATATTCCGCGGATTGGCCTGCGTTCTTTGCAATACGCGGGCGTAGCCGCGCCCGCAGTTAGTGTTTAATAAATGGGAATGAGTCATGCTAATTAATATAAACACAGATTATGATACTGAATGAATGATTTATTTTAAAAACACATCCACAACATGGAAAAAATAAAATAAAGTACAATGTTGAGGGTGGTCTCAAAAAACTTGCATTTCTTATTGGCGGTGGAAGATTGTTCCAGCATTGAGTGTACCACGGAAGCTAGCCGACTGGCGCGGGCTAAAGAGACGGGGGGCTTGTCTTACTCGTACATGCCGACGGGAAAATATTAATCTTACGGGAAAATGTTATCGTATTATCTAACAAATATACCGCGATAAAGTAGCAAATCTAAATCCAACTAACTTCTGGATCCAGTCCGACTTACCTACATTAAATTTGGAAGAAGAAATTCAAGGTACTTCCCCACTCGGATAAGCAGAACTTAAGATGTTTGAATTTCCGATACTCGCTCAACTTTGACATAACACTTGAAAGTTGTAGGATTGTCGCTGATAATCCAATGTGAGTTGCTGTATCGGAAGCAACGTGTATAAAGTTAATGCTTCGTACGGATACGGAATACGTAAATTGTTAGCTACATAATGTAACTTATTAGGTAGATACTCAGCATGCGATGCTCATGGACCAGGGCTCAAATCCCGGTAAATGCAAATATTTATGTGATGAGCGAAATATTTGAATATGAATTTTGGGTGTTTATAAATTGATGTATATCTATTAAATATATCGTCGTTTAGTACCCATACCTCAAGACTTATTGAGCTTGCCTTGACGCCAGTTCGATTTGAGTAAGATTGTACCCTAATATTTATTTATCTGTTTAATAAGTTTTTTCCCAGTAATCGTTCTCAATGAAAATGCATGTAAAACACCAAGTAACGTAAACCACCTGTTACTTTGATTCGAGGGGTGATTGTGATCAAACCGGTATTTTCTTTCATTCTTGTTTTTATTTGCGCGTAACTAGGCAGCTATACTATATGTTTAAGTATATGTAGGTACCTACTGGGAATCTAGCTGTTTCAATTCAATTTAATTCAAATTATTTAGTTCAGACTGTGTCCATATCATGTTGGTAACAATAAAAACTTATAAAACTATGTTAAGGCAAAGAGTATTAAATGTCATATTGAAAATTAAAATTACAAGTAATATTTTATAATATTATAAAATATATATATATATATATATTACTTATCTAAATCTACTAAATTTCAAATATTTATACTGCAATATGCTACTTATATATTTAATCTTATAGCGAACAGGATGGCACAGTAACAAATATACATATTCTACTATAAATTAATATTGAGGCTGATCAGCCACTCGATGGCTTCGTCGCTAAGGACGATCGTCTTCTGGAGGACTACCGGCGTAGCTATGCTACTTATAGGTACGTACTTACTTTTATTCTACATTCTAATTGATCAAACTAAGCTCATATTTTTTCAGCCGGTTTAATGTGTCAATGTTACTAGTTGTGAATTTTATAAGTTACTTCTTTATAACTTATCTGATTTATAAATTCTCGAACATGGAATGTGGAAAAATATAAAAAAAACCGCCCAAGTGCGAGTCGGACTCGCGCACGAAGGGTATAAAAACTGCAAAAAAATGAGTTGGCCCCCGGCTTCGAATCCCGGTATGGGCATTTATTTGTGTGATGAGATGAGCACAAATATTTTTTCCTAAGTCATGGATGTTTTCTATGTATTTAATTATTTATTTATCTATATAAGTATGTTTATCGTCGTCTTGTACCTACCACTCTAGTACCCATGGTACAAGCTTTGCTTAGTTTGGGACTAGGTCCATTTGTGTAAGACTGTAAAAGAAAAAAAAAAGGTTTATTCTGTTTTTTTAGTATTTGTGTTACGGCAGCAACAGAAATACATCATTTGTGAAAATTTCAACTGTCTAACTATCACGGTTCATGAGATACAGCCTGGACAGATGGACAGACAGACAGACGGACAGCGGAGTCTTAGTAATAAGGGTTCCGTTTTCCTCTTTGAGTACGGAACCCTAAAAACTAGCTCCCGCGTATTGCAAAAAAAGAAGGCAAACCCGCGAGATAAAACATAGCCTATGTAGTAGGGCAGACTGCCGGAACAAACTGTCGTAAATGCGGACACTCCGAACAAAAGCACCAAATTTTTTTCAGGTACTAGCTAGGTACATAGCTTTAAGTTTTTGATGGAATCAACTCCTCCGACGGCCATCTTTTTTTTAATGGAGTCCATTTTGAATTATATGTATATTATAAATATCTCGGAATCGAAATTACGTAGAAACACAAACTTGGTGTCTAAGTATACATATTTGGGGTCAGGGAATTCATCTAGATATTTTTAAAAGTTGAATTCCCACAGGATACCAAACGGAACCCTGTTACTAAGCCTCCGCTGTGGGTCCGTCTATTTGCGTGTCAGTAATAGCTAGGCTGTTCAAATTTTCACAGAGTTTGTATTAGTATTGCTGTTATAACTAGAGTTTATAAAAATATTAAAAATTAAACAGTGCACCCATACATTGAATGTCATTTTAAGGCGTTTTTTTCTCGCCCATTACAAACGATCTATCTCTAGAACCGTAATAGATAGACACTTGAAATTTCCGCAGACTATGTATGACTATATCTTTTATAATTACAAATAATAAAAGTGTAATAAGGTTAACAGTCTAGCTATTCCTGACACGTAGACAGACAGACCCACAGCGGAGGCTTGGTAACGGGTTCCGTATGGTATCCTTTTGGAACTCGACCCTAAAAAATATCTAGTTGAATTTCCTGACCCCAAATATGTATATTTAGACACCAAGTTTGTGATTCTCAGTGATTTAGAACCCGAGATATCAATAATATACCTATAATTCAAAATGACCCCTATAAAAAAAGATGGCTGACGGAGGAGTTGATTCCTATCAAAAACTTAAAGCTACTAACCTAACTAGTACCTGAAAAAATTTGGTGCTTTTGTCCAACGTGTCCACATTATCACCTGAAACTGCCCAATTCAGAAAGTCAAATTTATGCACAAGTGATTTTTTTTAGTATTATTTAAGTGGTTCCGTAGATTACCCCCTACATACAAACTTACAAACATACAATTATATGTTACAATCTCACAGACTTTTCCCCTTTATAACATTCATATACTTTATATTAATTTTGGTCGCTCTTAGGAATATTACATTGGAGTATTGTTGTTTTAACAAATCATATTAATGTTACATTAGTTTTCCGAACATTAGTCACATTAAAACCATCTACGAATCTCATAAAAATACAGGTATCCTCATAATAGATAGTTTCCCCTACCCGCGGGTAAACCTAATAACAAAGTCAATGTTCGTATCACAATAAATAATCAAGTATATTAGTTCACCTTAATGCGGCATTCGGGACACGTCTGATATATAAAAATAAAAACGGAACTCCCTATGAAGGTAGGCGGGGTAATCGTTACTAATGTACTATTGCGTGTATTTTGCAAACTATTAAAATAATTTAGAATCCCAAAAAAACGCTTTGCCGCAGTATCTAGAAAATTATTGATGCATTCAACTGTCATAAGTACGAATATTCGAGCAGAATCTATTACGGTCTAGATCATGCCGCAGAATATCAGATCCGTGTGATTGGTCCACTGTGCGCTCATCTTAATTTCATGAGCCCGGCTCTATACCCCATGGGTTTTTGTGCCGTAATCCTAATGAATGGCAATGTTTAGTCATTTGTGAAAAACTGGAAGTTGATTAAATTTGTTGTAGATTGGACAAATTGGGGCGTTCATTTAGGAAATTACCATTTAAAAAGACCAATTACCTACATATTACCATGTTAAAAACCGTAGAAAACGTACTTGTTTACATAAACTTACAATATAAACGGTGCCCCGGGAGGATTCCAAATATTTTTAACAGCGTGTTCCTGACGCCATAAGGATTAAAAAACGTCGTCTAAAGTAAGCTGAGTTTGGCTCACTTTATAATATATGTACATATTTGTTAAACAAAAACTTGTAATGAATTTCAATTAAAAAAAGTGAGCCGAACTCAGCGGTTATTTGGAATCCTCCCGGCGCACCTTGTAATTATACCTACATCCGTTTTTTTTTCATTATTTATCCTAGGTTAGGTTGTATAATCCCTGCAGAATATTATAATTTCATGCCCTTAAGTTCTTTGCCATACCATAAAAAAATACATAACACGAAAGCGAAGCACGATTCAATATCATAGAGAAACTTATCAACTTTCAATTGGAAACCACGTCAAAGGGCTGCAAAAAGACGAAGTTCGCTCATTTCCTACAGAAATAGGAGAGAATTAAATCGTGTTCTAGTTTCCCATGAAACTGTAAGTTTCTTATCCAAGTTCAAACGTAATTGCCTGAGTCTATCAACTTTTTTTGAGCGAACGTTCTGCAGTGCATCATTATTGCCTTGCCGAGTGTTCGTATGTTTCTTGCTAGAGTTTGTTTACCATAAAATGACAGTATAGACCTCCGGCGCTGGCTGATTGTATCTGTTCTAGTGACTGCGGCTCGTTTGAGTCAATTACTTTACTTGCTTTTTTGGTTTTTCACATGTTAATGGCTGCGATAGAATACGTTGTATTTTAGTGTGGTGTGTACATGCTAGTATTTTGCCTCTTGCGGCACGGAACCCTAAAAATGGAAGATGACGAAAGACAAAACTTAAGTTTTCGTATTTTAACTTTATTCCACATCTAACGAGGGTGCCTTTCGAGAGAAGCATATTCTATCAATTACAAGAAAAAACACAACAACAAAAAAAACTGCCAAATCGATCGAGTCGTTTTCAAGTGATAATCTGCCGTCGGTACTGGCATAAATATATGATGGAACAAAGGGCGCCAAAATATCTGATGGCGGCGTTTGATTCATCGTATATTGATGCCGGTGACTGTACATGTATATATTTTTTGTCCGACTACGGCAGAACCGTACACACACACACGTAAATACAAACAAAGAATGCTAAAATCATAAGGGATATGATTTTAGCATTCTATGTTTGTATATAAATACAACATAGCGTTTAAATAAGACACTGAACCGGTTTTGATCAATCAGGTGTCAATCTATTCGAAATTTTGCTCCGGGTATATATGAAAGAAAAAAAGAAAGAAAGAAACATTTATTCGTGACAAACAACACACAGCGTTAGTCACGAAACGGTTATATCTCAGCATAATGCTGGCATTGCTGCCAGCGCTGGTCTTCCGATAGAACCGTCGAGTGAGTTCACGGTGGATAACAAATAAAAAGACAAAATATTAATAAAAACTTTATTAAACACGAGAAGGGACAATTAACGAAATTGAAAATAGAACATACAATATAATAATATTGTCCAGCGATTTATGAACGCAGCCATTTCACTCCTGCGTGATCTGTAACAGCACACTAGCGCCATTGACACTGACAGGAGTGGCAGACAGGCGTCATTCTTTTCAATTAAATCGAAATCTAACATGTAATCAACAATAATGTTTGAATAATCTACAATATGCTAAGTATAATTAATACGTTTTTCTTATAACTGAAGAAACCATGCAAGGTACCATGCAAAGTTGAAAACCGATTACAATTTAAAAAGTGATCATTACTATGAACATTATATGCTATACGCCATACGACAAAAAACCGGTTTTTTTTTTCAGTTAGTCGGGTTAGAGTTTTTCGAACTTTTTATGCTTGTTTACGGACTTAGCCTTACAAAATGGTGAAATTACCTTTACGCGTTTACCTTTACGTACATTAATGTTAATTTTATTAAGTGCCGTGCGATAAGCAGTAAGTTTCCAAAATGTTCGTGTATAATGTAAGTACTTAGTAGCTCTAAGTACTTAAACTGTCATGCATAATTCAAAACTTATACTCTACATCAACCCTGTTAGAAAAAATTACGTGTGGTAATACTTTTTTCTACTTAAAATACACATTATATGTAAAACAACCTTCATAAAACTTTTGTTTCATGACAAAGGTGGGTTTAAAAGGCTTCATCCACTCATAACGTTTCCCACATCGACACTAAAATAAAAATACTACTAGCAATATTGTACGTAATGTAACATCGACGTTAAATTGCTGGATTTCAAAGTGTTATCTATATGTGCCGTTATGAGTATACATTATTTCATAGACACGAGTAAAGCTTTGTCATAAAATCGTGATAACGTTCTTTTAAATATCCAATTCCTTCACGCGTTTTATATTCTGCAAATGTTTGAACTGTTCCATCCATGTAACTGTAACTCTAAAGCTGATTTGATAACCGGTGTTATAAGTCAACTTTTTATTTCGGAAATGATTCCCATTCAGGTAAAATTAAGAGAACTGTATGTACTGAGTTTTGACCCGACAAGTAAGACACATATAGTTTAACGCATATATGAGCGCGATTAAATACATTATGTGGGTGCGCTTGTAACTATGCAGGTTCTAATAGCTTGGCAGTGACACGGCAGTCGTCGGTAACTCGTTACAGGCACATAGGTACACCCACACATCAACAATAAGCACACACACACATATACAGTTTGCGCGCAAACATGAGCTGAACTATCTGTACCTAATAAGCTCTCTTGCCCTACCTAACCCTAACCTAGTACGCTCTCTAATCGAATTGCCTATAAGCGTACAGACGACAGACAGCTGCAAACAGCGGATAGGAAAGAAAATTCATATGTTTGCAGACGCCAAGGAAGCTAGACTTATTTCCTGCACACGATAACTCGGCAGCTATCCAGACTTTTAAAACAGGACTTTATTTTTATTAGTGTTATCCTCGTTAGTATTTTAAAATAACGTTCCTTGTTTGCTTTTTATTCGCCAATAAACTTGCAGTTTGGCAAATATTTAGGTTTAGGTACAGTCGCCATCACATAGATCGGAGCAAACAAGCACGTCACAAACATCGGAACACACCTCTATTTACAAGGCATTAGGGTGCATGTGCCGATATTTTTGAACACCCATAGTGTACCTATGTATGTGATGGCGACTGTACTTAAAATTTTTGGTAAAAAAATAGGGTGAGTGCACGTTTAAGGATATTTTTGACTTCAAAAATTGTTTTATAAAAGATAGCTATTAATATCGGCCATGACTGTTTGTACAGCTCAAACAAGTATTCTAGTTTGCTTAAATTACTTTTCTTTTGCAATAAGTTTCCATAATTTTAAGTTATATGACCTTTTAGGAAGAAAAATGGAAAATCACCAGTCAATGAACAACTAAAACCAGTGAATGAACTACTGTTATAGTTATGTTTTATTGGTTTAAATTGCTGTTTAGCGATTTTGTTAAGAGTTATCTCGATATACACATCATCATATCAGCCGAAAGACGTCCACTGCTGGACATAGGCCTCCCCCAAAGAGTTCCACAATGGCCGGTCCTGGGCCACCCGCATCCAGCGGACTCCCGCGACCATTACCAGGTCATCAGTCCACCTTGCGGGGGGCCTACCCACGCCGTGCCTTCCGGTACGTGGTCGCCACTCGAGAACCTTTCCGCCACTTAAGTTTAGCAATTCGGAGGGCTATATCGGTTACCTTGGTTCTGCTGCGGATAGCCTCATTTCTGATGCGATCGCGCAGAGAAACTCCCAGCATAGCCCTCTCCATTGCCCTTTGAGTGGCTTTGAGCCTTCTTATGAGGCCCATAGTAAGCGACCACGTTTCCGTGCCATATGTCATCACTGGCAACACACACTGGTCAAAGACTCTCGTCTTGAGACACTGCGGAATATTGGACGAAAAGATGTGCCGTAGCTTCCCGAATGCTGCCCAGCCGAGTTGGATTCGACGATTGACCTCTTCTCAAAGTTGGACCTACCTAACTGGACAGTCTGTCCTAGGTATACATAATCGTCTACAACTTCGAGCGTAAAGTGTCCGATTGAAATGGGAGTTGGTACTACATGGACGGATGGAAAATATCCGGTATGCTAGAAATATACAGATCAGAGTTGAATCAGGTTTCTCATGAATTTGCTCCTAGCCTAGATTTATTCTCACTCCTACCTTACAAGGGTTACACTAAGCTTTACACTAGTAACAGTAAAACCTTTTTAGGGTTCCGTAGCCAAATGGCAAATAACGGAACCCTTATAGATTCGTCATGTCTGTCTGTCTGTCCATCCGTATGTCACAGCCACTTTTTTCCGAAACTATAAGAGCTATACTGTTGAAACTTGGTAAGTAGATGTATTCTGTGAACCGCATTAAGCTTTTCGCACAAAAATAGAAAAAAAAAACATTAAGTTTTGGGGGTCCCCATACTCAGAACTGAAACTCAAAAAAAATTTTTTCATCGAACCCATACGTGGTATCTATGGATAGGTCTTCAAAAATGATATTGAGGTTTCTAATATCATTTTTTTCTAAACTGAAGAGTTTGCGCGAGAGACACTTCCAAAGTGGTAAAATGTGTGCCCCCCCCCCCCCCCTGTAACTTCTAAAATAAGAGAATGATAAAACTAAAAAAAATATATGATGTACATTACCATGTAAACTTCCACCGAAAATTGGTTTGAACGAGATCTAGTAAGTAGTTTTTTATTTAATACGTCATAAATCGTAAACCGCAATTTATTTCACGGAACCCTTCATGTGCGAGTCCGACTCGCACTTGGCCGCTTTTTAATTTTTTACTGAAGGAAATTGTCAATAAAACAAAAATCGAAAGACGAGAACGAAGTCTAATCTTGTTTTTTGAAGTAAATCCGCAAAGGTAATAGTGGTCCCGACATAGAATTATCTGTGGATAATTATGGGTATTTGATAAGTACTTCAAATCCTTAATTAACTGCCATAATGACAAATTAAAAGCTAAAGCGGTGCCCATCACATTAATAAAACACTCATTTAAAATGCGTTTATGTACTTGATTAGATTAGTATTGTATCCCAGAGACCGGAGACTATGCCGTTCACTAATAAGTCGACTGAAAATTCAGAGTTGCACAAAAAGCGATGGAGAGAGCTATGCTCGTAATTACTCTGCGTGACCACAAGAGAAATGAATAGATTAGGGAAAAGGCAGGTTTGATCGACGTGATCTCCTTAATTGCCAAACAGAGGTGAAGATGGGCAGGGCGGGGCATCTTGCACGTATGGACAAGAGTAGGTGGACAAATCGGATTCTGGAATGGAGACCACGTATGAACACCAAATCCCTCCCAAGAAATGGGTGGACGAAATCAGGTGACACGCAGGACGAGACTGAATGCTGAAGGCACAAGATCGCCATACATGGAGGGATATGGAAGAGGCTTTATGTTCATGAATGTTTCTTATGTCAATTCTGTATGACACATAATGAAATCCTAAAAAGATTATGGAAAATTGGGGACATTTTTTTTCTATATGAACAGGAAAAACCAAAAAAAAACTATATACTCGGTTTTTTTTTTAAAGTCGCACATTTGAGTGAAACCGCCCTGAGCATACAAATAATAAAATACCCAATCCATTCATGTAAGATACCTAGTCTACTTACGATTCGGGAAAATCTTCACTTTTATTGCGATTCATTAATCCTCAAAGGCGCGGCGTGGGTGGACTGATGACCAGCAGGTCGTTCACGTAACGCATTGTACGCGCGTCAGGTAGATCTAAATGTCAAATTTTATATGGAAAAATGACAGTTAAATTGTCCTAACGCGCGTTCGAAACGTTACGTGATTACCCCTCAGCTGGTCGATCACGTAACGCATTGTACGCGCGTCGGGTAGATCTAAAAGTCACTTTTTATATAGAAAAATTACACTTAAATTGTCCTAACGCGCGTTCGGAACGTTACGTGATAACCCCTCTGGTAAAGGTCGCGGGAGTCCGCTGGATGCGGGTGGCGCAGGACCGGTCACTTTGGCACTCTTTGGGGGAGGCCGATGTCCAGCAGTGGCCGTCTTTCGGCTGATATGATGATTATGATGAAGCCTCAAGAGAACGAATGAGTTCAGAGGTTGCATTACGTGATCGACCGGCAGATGAACCGCGTCGGCGAAACACCTCTATTTCATTCCTATCTACACGCATATCACACATAATTATTCGCTAAACTGCTACGCATGCAATATATTACTCGTAAGCATATCAATTCAATGAATAATTTAGTTACCATCCCTTAATATAATTCAGTGGCGTACTTGTATTCGACTATGCAGACAATTTGTCCCCTCCCCAGACCACAGCCGTAAAAACACACCTTATCCACAATCATACCGCATCCCGATGGCACTCGACTTTAGAGGTCCTCAGTGCCCTCTGAATAGGCGGGACGTGCTTTATCTACTTGCCTAATTACTTGATTGCGGCAAAAATTGCAGCTATATTATTATTTAAGGGCAATTTACTTGGCACAAAAGCGAGTTCCCTAGGAATTTACAGCGCTTTGGATGACGTAGAATCTTTGAATTAAATTTTTATGGTTCTGTCACACTGGTACTTTTAGTTACAAAGTGGTCTTGTTGAGCGTCTCATAATTCATAAGAGTTTGGGTACAATGTTGTCGTATTCTTGAGACTTTCTGGTTTCCTTAACTCAAATAGTCCGCGTTGATTCTTGTAGCACGCGAGCGTTAGACGTCCGTAAGAGTACTTTTAGCACATTTTCGCAACGCGTGTTTACTTAAACACTCTCTTTTACTTTCACATGCGACGCATTTAATTTTTTCATTGTTTTCCCTGCAAGGTTATCTAGCGAGTAGGTACAACGCGGATGGATGCTAGGGGCTAGTTCGTACGGAAAATCCATTGTTCCTCGCAATCTCGTGACAATATTTTGTATTTGTAGTTGTGAGAGCTTCCACGTCCTTGCGACATCAATTCAATTGTTTGTCCGATTAACGGTTCTAGGAATGTATTTTCCAATACAAAAAAGGATTGTATGACATTTAACATTGTACAATCGGAATGATAGTAAGGATATTTCAAAAAATTTTTTTTTGCTTTGCAAATAGGTACTGAATATGGAATTGAACCATGTAATCCTTTTGACGACGCGGAATACCGCGAATTTAGAATAACGAAGAATAGATAACTGGAATAAAGGCTGGATTTTCAGAAACTCAAAAAAACACATTTTCCAGTTAGCTACCGTCAATTATTTGAGACATATTTAAAACATTATTTTATGTACGAGTAGAAGTTAAAATACTAGAAGCTCATTGCAAATTGCCCTCCAGCAATCGTTCGAAATGTCATACTATTATGAGTATCCGAATGAAAATTCTAACACAAAATTTCTTGTTGGTACCGGAACAACTGCACGAATGCAGGTTGAGGTGGTACGGGCACGTCATGAGAAGACCACATGACCCTATGACGCGAAGAGTGCTTAACTTGGAAGCCGTTGTTTTATTATTATTTATTTATTTTAATAAGTAAAATTTTTTTACATACTTAAAATTAAACATTGCCCCACAAAACTGTAGTAACAGTTTGACTGTGGGAGCGGCAGTCTCTAGGTAAGGCATTCATTAACAAAAATATTTATTCATTAGTAACAGTTTATTCATTAGTTTTTTAATAGTCTCTTAAATTTTATTTTTATTTTTTTCACGTCTAATGGCTTCGGGCAAACTATTGAGTAGGTACGGGATACGTTAGAAGATGTCTGATTTATACTATACCTACTATAGTTATAACTGAATGGTTAGTGTCGTGTTTTTTTTAACAGATGTATGCCACGCCATCCGAAAACCAGAGACGAATGACGCCGGTTGCGTCGGCAATCAATTGCGGCCTGCCCCGCTAATAATTCACTACACAGCATAAATGTGCTCTATAGACATGATATTGGCTTGCATTAGATACGCAATATGGTCAATTTGCGGAAGTCTAAGTTAATAGTTATATTCGTATCAATAGGTTACATTTCTAAGTTTTTTTACGATGTCTTTCGATCGGGTTTTTAGAGAGGATCAAATGTTTGTATAGAAGCAACTATTATTAAAGGACATAAATATATAAAAATTAGAACCAAAGACGGAGCTCGCTGGCGACAGCCTAAAACGGCTGTTACTAATTAACATAGAAGTATGACTTCACAGTTTTCTATTACTTATTTCAGTACATTATACTACTGAAACAACGATTACGTTGTATGTAAAATCAAGTAAATTCCTGTTTTGGTCGTGAAATGTTTAGTGTTTTGTTTTTTTACAAATATTTTTTTATGAAAGTGTTAGGAATTAGGATCCTAATGGTTGTTTTAAATTTTACTCTTGGACGATAAAAAAATGCGCATATATTTTCCTACACTTTCAAGTTCCTTATCTTTTCATGGGGTCTATATCGGATGGCATAATTTTTATTGTTGTCGCATAACAACTTTTTGCTTAGTAACGATTAGCCTAATATCGTGTATATAATATTTTTTCTCGCATAATATCGATTGTCTTAATTATTGTTACGCATAATGTTTATTATGTCGAATATCGAATTATCGAAGAAAACGTACCGTCAAACATGCCTACTTTGCCACCAGGGGGAACTTTGCCCAAGAGGAAAATTTTAAAATTTGCTTCTTGGGCAAAGTTCCCCCTGGTGGCAAAGTAGGCATGTTTGACGGTACGCATAATTTTACATTCCGAATATTACTAGACTCATTACTAACGTTGTTTGGACTACAGTACATAATTCCTAAACGTATTATCCTACTAAAGTCAAATCTGCTTCTTTTTATCGGACGTCAAAAACGCTCCATTGGTATGACATTCGTAGGGGGGGGGGTACTTGCTTGTGCCGTGCCGTCACAATCAAAAAATGTTCTTATTGTTAGTTATAATTAATTCAAAAATCTTAAAACATTAAGTAAACATAAATGAAAGATTGATACTTACCGAGTAGGTATTATCGTAATGTTTATCTGTTGCTAATGAAAAAACAATTTATTTTCACTGTTGTCAAATATGAATGCGAGCATTTGCAAGTCCGCCTAATAATTTTATTTATATTCTTTATAAGCAGCACTATGACAGGCAGAGGTCTGATATTCGTTGTATGAATGCGTACCGTCAAACATGCCTACTTTGCCACCAGGGGGAACTTTGCCCAAGAAGCAAATTTTAAAATTTTCCTCTTGGGCAAAGTTCCCCCTGGTGGCAAAGTAGGCATGTTTGACGGTAGCCAAAATGGCAAAAAAGTGACTGTAGGTACTACAACAGCGCATTGGAGTAATCAGTAAGATTGAATCAAAATACAGTTAAACTAGAAAAAAAGGATTGTGTTTTTACCCCAAGATACCCATGTCTACATGTAAGAAATAATAGATCAAATTAATTTTGAACCGTATATGTAACCATTATGGTTTAAAATGCATTGTTAGACCATTTCGCGTTATGCTACTGTGTTAGTAAAAGTGCGTGGCGGCAAATTGCGGATGCGCTCGCGCTGGCAACATGCATAAATGTCACGCACGATGACAAATTCGGTTTCATTTTCATTTGCGCCGAGTATTAATTTTCACTGTGCGTTTTAGACACCGACGCGACGCGATATGTATAATTATTTTTAAGTAGGAGTTTTGTCGTGGCAATTTTATACCAAGGTACCTGGAAAAATGGATGCCTGATAAAATCACTCTAATCGTAGTTCCATCCATCCGTTTTTAGAAGGTGGAGAAGTCAGGAGAGTTATTACGTCGATCTGGTCTTAAGGTCTATAAAGGTCTGTAAATGATAATACCTATCCATAAAAAAATACCATTGTTTATGCCGTTATTTAACTTCCAAACGCACATAATACTACATATTATTATAAACAGACGGATATATTATTATAGGTACCTACCGAGGTCCATTTCAAAGCTCAGGTTTGCCAAAAAGCCATTTAATCAAAGGTTTATGCTTGTAAAATAAAACAAAGATAATTCCCAACGAAAAGTCAAATAAAATTATATCAGTTTTTCAGAAAGAAATATTAGTGCATTTTTCTACTGTACAGTCAGCCAAGAAAGTGGTCTACCACTTTTTGACTTCCAGGTCGAAGGTCCAAAAGTGGTAGACCGCTTTTTTGGCTGATGGTACATGCATGATCTAACTACGTATTTATCTACCACACAACTTGCTAATTAATAAAAACAAATGACAGTCCAGATGTGTTGTCTGAATAGGTGTGACTAATTAGTGACTGCATTTGGTCGCGAACGTAATTATCCGTCGAAATCACAAAGCTGTCTCTTTGCACTGCACGCCAGCCAGACGCCCTATACTTATGTAGGACACAAGCATTTTGATTTACGTCTACAGTCGACTACAAAAAGATGTATAATTTTTTGTCATTTGAATATTGCGTTGTAATATTGTCGATATATTTATATTTTTAGTCGACTGTACCTAGAGAATTGTTCATATCGGCAATTATAAAGCAAAATCTGCTGAATTTATGTTCTCGATAAACTAACGCTAGACCGATTTTGACGAGGTTTTTATTATTGCCTAGCTATCTATATTTTTAAGTACTTATATGGATGGTTCCAACACTTTCAATGTTAATCGATAAGTTGTGTTTACGGAGAAAATATTTAATTTGTAAAATATTACAATTATGAATAAAACAAAAATACAAGACTAAACTATTATTAAATTAAAATAACTAAAACTAAACCTTAAACTTAGAAAAAAATAAACTCTGCAAATCGTAAAAAATACGATGCGGTACGTGTAGTTAAAAAACATATTTATGTAAAACATACAATATAGTTTTTTTTCATATATGTATATGTGAAGTGCAAATCATAACTTATATCTATGTATGTTCATATTTATAACACAAAGTAAACATTAAATTACGCTTCAGTGACACTGAAAACCACCCAATAAGATTTAGTTTTTGACGTAATTTAATAATACAAAGAAGTGTAAATTGTCATTGAATAATTTATATCGTAACCTAAACTTCGTAGTCAAGAAAATTGTCATTCGTTTGAACTTATCGTCAAACTTCTTTTTCTACGGCGATACCCCCGAAATCATAATTTATACCGGGGTCTTCAACCTTTTGTAAGTCAAAGACTAAGATTTATATTTCTCTCGCTCTGCAGTATGATTAGATTAGCTTATCAGGTTTCTCTCGTGGCTAAGCTATTGGCGGGCCTTCCGTTGAAACCTCCGCAGGGCCCTGATTTACACTAAGCCTTCATAACTTTCAGAAAATAAAAAAGCAGTATAATATTTTACGATTCCACTTCAATTTTTAAAGCCTTTACTTGATTAGCACGCTTCCAAAACTCGAATTTTATTTCGAACGTGCGAAAAATTCATTTAGGCCGAATTTTGATTATTTGAAAGTCGTTTTGTGTTGTAATAAATGTCGGGTTCTGAAAAAGTTAATTAAATCAATGCAATTTTATTAGCTGTACGTTTTTCCTCGTTTGCATGCTGGTCACGTACCGTTTTATGTCTGTTCCGACATTACTCATGTTCCGGCATGTAAGTCAAACAAGCATGCTTCAATATATTAATTGGAGTTTTCATGCTACGTTTCCTTTGTAAGGAAATTAAATGATTATATTTGCTAGATAAAAGTGCAATCTTAAATGTTCCCTATCTAAGATGGTAAGGTGATTTTGCTCTTCACGGAAATTGCCCACATTTTTTCCAAAAAACGTACATTTGTAATGGTTTTTCTGTTGGATAAGACACACACGTAACTTTGGGGGCATTGTTTCTTCTTCTGGGCTAATTATTCATAACGCTTACTGTTTCCTCAGTTTGAACTCTGAATAAAACAATGAATAATCTATAAATCTCGCCCATGTCGGGCTTGAACCCTGAATCTGCCCCAGTATAACTTTTATACTAGGGCAGACAGGTGAGGTAAGTGGAAGGCGCAAAAAGTTGTCGTGTTTTTTTACGTCTCGCCGTTGAATTAAGCGAGATTTGTATTTTTTTTTACAAATTTCAATCTCTTATTTTATTTGCACGTAAAATTACAAGTAGCTCTGTTGTGACTCCCTTCAAGAGGCTACGTCTTCAGGGGGTTGCGATCTTCAGGTGGAAAAATACTGAGTTAAACTACTGTGTACCTACTCGTATACGTATTGAAGCTGTTAGTGACGCAGTTCAGCAGAACTTTTGATTTTGGGTTGAGAGATGCTGATGTATGAAGTGTTAAAAGATTCGTCTGAACACAACGGATTTAACTGCGCGCTGTCTGCCAGTGAAGTTTAAAATAGCATTTCTGACGACAACCTGCCGACCCAATAATGACCGCATCATTAAAACATCGACATCGGACATAATAAAGTAATAAATCATGGTAGCAAATAGTATGGATCCAAATTAACCACAAACAGGAAACTTGATATGTAAGCGATATTTTTGTTCTGCGAATGATGTTTACAGCTAAATTCTAGGTTTCGTTAACGCTTGGAGTATTATTCAGATTTTAATTATTTACCGCCGTTATTTATGCATGTGTATTAATTACTAATTAACAGTTTTTAATGATCTTCCGTTCATCACAATTATGATCGGCTTTATATTTTTATTTACTAACTTCTAGTCATAACTACATCGTCCTAGTAACATTTTAAACGTGCAAGCCTGAGCCCATATAAATACGTTCCTCAGCATAATCGCAAACACTACTGAACGGTTTTTACGGAACTTTCCAGTTGTGTGTAGCTTAGACATCAGAATAGGTCATAGGTAGGCTATAATTTAAACCCGGGCAAGGTCGGGAGCAGCTTCTAGTCTGTTATATTCATCATCGTTTTTAACATATCGGCGTAAGTAGTACCTATCAGTGGCGGAGCGCCCATACAAGCCGATTCTCACCGGCTTGCCTAAAATTTCATGCTATATATTACCAAACTCTTAAATCATCAAAAAACAGCTCTTTTATGTGCTCCGGGTTGTCTAGTGAAAATTCTCACGCGCCGCCACTGGTACCTTTATTATTATATTTATTATAAATCTTCAGTATTTCGTGATGAAATTTTTAATTTGCGTTGTAAATTAATATCAGTATTTTTTCACAAGACTGTTTCAAAGTATGTAATATCAGAAAAAAGGAATACAATACAATACCTAATAGTTGTTGGCGCTGCGGGCACGAAAACTCACGGCACCTTTAGTTGTTCTTGGCGTTCAAAGGGTTAACATCCGAAGTCAGACTGCGGCATTATACCATTTACAATGATTACGCGTATAACTGGATACGAAAGCGCGTTGAGCGTGGAGTTGTCACGTCAACCGCACCTTTGCAAGAAGGTAATATATGTCATTACACTACTATAAACCTACGTCATTTTAACGTAAAACGGCAGAAGCGAGTTCCGTCACAGCATCGACTATATACCGTCATTAAAATTGGCACTTTGCGTACCACCGCGCTTGGGCGCGCCGACCGTTCGTAATTGAACCGTTTTTAGGGTTCCGTGAACCATTTTTCGTACTTTATACCTTGTGGGAATAACGACGGACTAAAAGGCTGATGAAAATGGAAAAGGATACGTTTAGGTACATTCGCGGATTTCGAGGGTAAGCGCGATTATTTATTGGTAAATGTTGGCGAAACTTACCTATTTTGATTCTAGCTCCTGTAAAATTCAAAGCAATTTCTTAAGAGCAAGAAGAAGAATTAAGTGATATTTCAATCACTCTAGCCTAGTTTTTAGGATAGACAAGAGAGAAGTGATTATGAGATCCATCAAATCAATTAGCGCTTTCATATCTCAGTTCTTAAGGTGATCGCCTCGGTTTGGCAGTCCCTGATCGAGCCCTTCATGGATTTATACATCTATACCATGTCCCGTAACTTAAAGTGGTCTTCGTTTTAGCTGATGTAGTGTATGCGAGTAGCTCAAACAGCATACATACGCTGTCTCGTGTGTCCCTGTATTGGCGGGAAAGGTAACTGTCACTGTGATTGTCACGAGAGCGGAGGCGAGAGTGCAACAATTGAGCAGGAAGTTATTTCTGATACGTGGGCATTGCCGAGCCAGTGTTTAGTGATAATAAGTTGAGGGAAGGATTTAACAAACCCTACAAGTGGCGACGAGCAAAAGGTAACATAAATATTCTACTAAATTCGTAAGTTTCGGAAACTTCGGTACAATTTGAGGTTATAATTCCAACAACCAAATATTTTGGACAATTTTGCTTCAAAATCATTAACCAGCACAGGGAAACACTGTTATTTACAACAATTACATTAGTCCTTACTTCAAATATATATATTACATGATACATTTGTCGAAGTAAAGTCGGTGCTAGTTTGTTTATATACTTACCCGGCGTAAACAAATTATGGAACTAGAATTGCGTAAATAGTTTATACAGATGATATTATACAACACAAATTATATTTTATTTAAATTAAAATCCTATAAAAGTAGTTTTCTTGGAAAAAATATGGATATCTACAGTAGGAGTGAGAAAGGTTTTACCTGTCAAGTTGTTATGATATTGAGATAAGATTGAGTATCGCCTGGCCTGTGGGAGGGATTATTTACTATACGAGTATCTGTACCTGGTTCAGATTTATCTATAATAAGATTGTATTAATACACGTTTGTACTACATAAAATAATGAATAATAAGTCCGAGGGCTATCTCTATCAGATAGTTCATCACTTAACACTGAGTTCAGTAATGACTTTATTAAATTATGGAAATAAAGCAGGCAATTAACTAAGTCAATAGTAATCTATAACTGTCACTTCAGTAACCCACAAATTAGTAGTTATTTTCCATCTATGTGCCTACATCAAAAGCTGGGTTAAACAGACTCATACTTCACGTCAATTTTACTGTTATATTAAACATGGCTGTGTAAATGGCTTCCATTAAATTGGAAATGGTCGACATAACCTCCATTAAATTGGAAATTGTCTGGTAGTTCAAATGTATGCCTCCATTAAATTGGAAATGGTCGACATAACCTCCATTAAATTGGGAATTGTCTGGTAGTTCAAATGAATGCCTCCATTAAATTGGAAATGGTCGACATAGCCTCCATTAAATTGGGAATTGTCTGGTAGTTCAAATGAATGCCTCCATTAAATTGGAAATGGTCGACATAACCTCCATTAAATTGGGAATTGTCTGGTAGTTCAAATGAATGCCTCCATTAAATTGGAAATGGTCGACATAACCTCCATTAAATTGGGAATTGTCTCGTAGTTCAAATGAATGCCTCCATTGAATTGGAAATGGTCGACATAACCTCCATTTAATTGGGAATTGTCGGGTATTTCAGATGAATGATTTTATTTACCTATCGGTCACCAATGCAATCAATATTTCAGGTCGAGATTGGGAAATATGACTCAACAACCATTGTTCATGCTGGAAAGGTTAGATTTAGATGGTGATCGAAGCTCCATCGGTGACAAATTGGAGAGATGGAAAAGGTCACTACTTATATATCTCGATGCATCTGAAATCACATCAGGACCAAAGAAACGGGCTATATTATTGCACTTTGGAGGAGCAAGCTTGCAGGATAGACATAGACATAGACATAGACATCCTTTATTGGTAATAAGGTATTACAAGTCATGTTTACAATCAAAATAGAACATTCATTTGTAAATTAAATTAACAAGATTATTAGTTATTATATTATATATTATTATTACATTTTTTATATTCTAAAAATTCCTTAATAGTATAGTAACATTGCTCAATAAGCCATTTTTTTAATTTAGCTTTAAAGGTCGGAAGACTGTTAGCTTCCGTGATGCTGTCTGGTAAATTGTTATAAAATATAGGTCCCGCGACGTGGATTGTCTTAGCTGTCTTAGTGAGCTTGTGGGGAATTGTTAATAGTTTGTGCGCATTTCGAGTGACCCAAGCAGATCTATCACCTCGCCTTTCATATAGTGATAAATTCACCCGTGTATACACGGCTATTTGGAAAATTAGCAGTGACGGTAGTGTCAGGATACCGAGTGCGACAAAATGCGGTCTGGCGCTATCGTCATGCCTGGCGCGGGCCAGCGTGCGCACGGCGCGCTTTTGCAGTCGGAAAACGCGTTGCCATTCGGCGGCTTGGCCCCAGAGCTCCAGTCCGTATTGCATAATTGCCTGAATGCTTGCAAAGTAACAAGTGCGCACTGCCTGACGCTCTAGGGTTTGGTTCAGCCTTGAAAGTGCAAAACATGCCTTGCTGAGTTTTCCGCATACTGCACTGATTTGCGCCTCCCATGTAAGGCCCTGGTCAAGCTGGAAGCCCAGAAATGTGGTTGTCGCAACTTGACTGATAGTGGTACCTTGATGGTGTACGATCAATGGGCGTCTACTTCTACCCGATAAGTCAAACTGCATAAATTGCGTTTTTGTCAGGTTCAGTAGTAGTCCGTTAAATCGACACCAATCAAGTATCTGTCGGGCTGTTATATTTAATTGAGATTCCAGTTTATCCAGGTCCTCAGCGGTAACAACAGCTGCCACGTCGTCTGCGTACATAAAGATCTCGGCAACATCTACAACATTCGGTAGGTCGTTAAGCAGGAGGGAGAACGCCAGATTGGATACGGACGAACCCTGAGGCACGCCTATTTCCGTGGACAGGCCATCGGATTTCACGTTACCCTGCTGTCCGACCACGTATTGGAGTCTGTCACGCAGAAAGTCTGCCATAAAGTCTAGGGCTGGTCCTCGTATGCCGTAGTGGTGCAGTTTTTGAGATAGTACTGCGTGGTCAACCACGTCGAAGGCTTTCGAGAGATCACAGAAAAGTACAGCGACCTCTCTTTTTTCCTCGCGCGCGGTGATAACGCGACGTACTACTTCACGAGCCATCATAGTGGTAGATCTCCCTGCACGGTACGCGTACTGCCTTTCGGATAGTTCACTGGATTTGTTTAAGAAGGATGTCATCCGAGATGCTACTCCGTTCTCTAGGACCTTCGCAATTGCCGGTATAATGGAGATGGGCCTGTAGAAATTAGGATCGCTAGATTTACCCTTTCCCTTGTAAATCGGACAGACTTTAATTTGTTTTAAGGTGCGCGGGTATTTTCCATCGCGCAGAAGTTCGTTAAATATTATTGCTAGAGGGACTGACAAGTTTGTCACGACCAGGCTTAGTAGTTCCGTCGATATGCCGTATACGTCTTGGGTGTTTTTTAATGCAATATCCTTGAGGATTATTTTATATATTTCACCCGGAGAAAAACGAGCAAGAAAGAGTGATCTATCATTTGGCGGTCGTGCGTGGACCAGCGCTGCAATTGCTCGGGAAGGCTCAGCTCGTGGGGCTCCGCATTGTGCTGCCGCCGAGAGGAACTGCCTATTTAACGAGTTAACAAGTTGTTTTTTGGAGTTGAAACATGACCCATCGTCATTTTTTATAATGTCGGTGAAATCTGTGGACTCTGTGCGTTTTTTGCCAGACTCTGTGTTCACAATTTGCCACATAGTTTTAGTCGTATTAGTACTGTCATATTACTGATATAGTATGTGTATATTCTACAATATACCGGATGCTAATGTTGATGCGGTAGATGGAGTGGATGTTTTTGACATAGCCATCATAAAGTTGGATGAATATTTTCTGCCAAAAACAAACCGAGTTTTCGAGCGTCATTTGTTCAGGCTTTTAAAGCAAGAAGATAATGAGAAGTTTGAAAGTTTCTTAGTAAGACTACGGAAGCAAGCGGAAAAATGTAACTTTGACAAAAGAGATGATCACTTGATTGATCAAATTACTGAGAAGTGTAATTCAGCTGAGCTACGTAAGAAAATCCTTACTATTGGTGATAGCATAACCCTGGAAACGATTGTCACTGAAGCCAATACCTTAGAAGTCGTGAATAACCAATTAGAAGTATACGAAGACAGGAAGAAAGTAAACCAGGACAACAAACAGGGAAACCAAGAAGTAAATGCTATATATAACAGGAATAGAGATGAAAGTCACAAAACGAAAGAAAAAGTAATATACAACAAAAATATGAAACCCTGTGGACGCTGTGGAAATAAAAGCCATCAAACAGACCACAAAGAATGTCCTACATTAGGAAAAGCATGTTTTACATGTGGTAAGTTGGGAGATTTCCGTCAATATTGCAGTACAAGGGGTGCCAAGAGGAAATTTGGAATGCCTCAGGGCACAAAAGGAAACAAAAAGGCTAGAGTGGAAGTTGATTATGTTTTCAACATTGATAATGACGAAATTGATAATGACGCAACGGTTGAGTGCACACTGGGTGGAGTAAAGACCAAAATGCTGGTCGATTCAGGGTCTATGGTGAACTTGATAGCACTCGAAACATGGGAAACCCTAATATGTCTGGGAGCCGTAGCTATCAACCAAACACCCAAACCAAACAAGACACTTCTGGCATATGGCAGCAGCGCTCCACTCAATATCAAAGGATCATTTGAAACCACAATTGGAATTAATGGCCGGGAACATCAAACAACTGTTTATGTGATTGCGGGAGGCTCAAGAGACCTGTTGGGAAAAGAAACAGCGACACTCCTTGGCGTTTTGAAAATAGGAGTCGACATCAACATAATTGAGGACAAACCGATGTTGTAATCGTTTCCTAAGATCAAAGAATGTACAACCAGTATCACAACCTTACCAGATAATACCGCTGCCTATTGAACAAAACCGGGATATAATTGCAGAAGTGAATGGATTCAAGGTGGGTTTCTCCAATGGTACCAATTCTGAGAGAAAATGGAGACCTACGGTTGTGCATGGATATGCGTGGTGCTCTAACACTGCTATTTTAAGTTAAAATCACCCACTACCCTGTATGAATAAATAAAATAAAATAAATAAATAAATAAGATTGGATATCATTGTTAATTAAGTTTCATTAAGTGTTAGTACAGACTGATTCAAAGGACTGATGATGGTGATGATGATGATGAATACGCCGCTTCGACCAGCAAGTGATCTATTATATTTGGTCAGTTGAGCATTTTAATATTTTCCTTCTTGGCAAGGATTTCGATCTCATGACTGTATTGAGCGGTGGGTGCTCCCCGGCTTCAATCATATACTCACCAGTTTATCTACAAACCAGGGAAAGTGAACATCACTGATTCGCTATCTCGTTTAGGTATGCAAGCTGATAAATTCACATTCTAAGGGTGGAGATGAACACATACACCAAATCATAGAGCAAGCAAGGCCATGCGCAATTTCAATGACTGCGAGTGTTGAAGCCTTAGAAACGGATGAAGAAATAAACAATGTTAAAAAGATGTTTATGAAAATGAATGGCATGATATGGTAAAAATATAAGATATTCGAAAATGAGATATGTCTTGTGGCAATATTTTGCTCCTGGGAAACCAAATTGTGATACCCCAGAAATTACACAAAGGAGTAGGTACTTGATGCTGAACATGAGGGCCACCCAGGAATTGTAGCGATGAAAGGCAGGCTAAGGGTCAAATATGTGGTGGCCAAGAATTGACAAAGATGCAGAAAATCTTGTCAAGTCTTGAAAGAGTTGCACTCTAGTGTGATAGCCAAATCCTCCAACACCTATGAAGAAGCGCGAACTCCTTATAGCTCCGTGGGTTGATGTCGCGATGGATCTGCAGGGGCCATTGCCTAACAATCAGCCATCTTGAGACAAGAGACTTGAAAGATAGTTTGATGGAGAACCTGTTAGTGTAAAACAGTACCCCTCACAACTACAGGCAAGTCGCCATCAGAGTTGTTCTTTAGACAACAGAACAGGACAGAACAGTATCAATGGATAGACTGGAAATGCAGTGGTTGACCTTGATGTAACTGTTCGAGAAAAGATTCAGAAGGAAAAGGGGAAAGAGTATGGAGATAAAAGGAGAGGAGCTATTGAATCGAATTTAACTGAAGGAGATGTGTATGTCAAGAATATGGATAAAGTCAATAAGCTCAGTTCAAACTACAATCCAGCACCACACACTGTACAGAGTGCCAATAAGGATGACGTCACAGTAAAAAATGATTTAACAGGGCATGTGCTGAGAAGGAATGTGGTTCACTTGAAGAGCGTAGAAGGGGGTCGGCAGACCGTCCAAGGATTGGAACAGGAAGAGAATAATGATAGCGAGTAAATGAAGCTGTCATTTAATGTGCCATCTAAGCCATCTTCTTAAAATAATATTTAGTATTTTCTTATTGTTCATTCATTCATTATCTTTAAATTGCTAGTTGGTACCTAATGAGAGATCTCAATTAATAATACCTAGAAAACTGATTGCACTATTGTAGAAATATACGTTGATTTCCTATAAACATTGCTTGTTATTATTTATCTAATTTAACATCAAGGGAGGGATGTAGTGTATGCGAGTAGCTCAAACAGCATACATACGCTGTCTCGTGTGTCCCTGTATTGGCGGGAAAGGTAACTGTCACTGTGATTGTCACGAGAGCCGAGGCGAGAGTGCAACAATTGAGCAGGAAGTTATTTCTGATACGTGGGCATTGCCGAGCCAGTGTTTAGTGATAATAAGTTGAGGGAAGGATTTAACAAACCCTACAGCTGACAACACGCATTTTTTTAAATTTTATTATTGTTTATACTTGTCTAATTGTGATAAATTTGCCAGTTACGGAACAGTACGCATACTTTCTGCCCGATCGCACTTAACAGTTTTGTTCCTGCACGGACTTTGCGCGCGGTTAGTCGCCTAATATCACAGAGCAATATTGTGTTTATACTGGACACATCGCTAATTGGAACATTGTTCCTCAAAATTGGATGAAATATGCAATATAAAGTAAATCCATATACGGTCGCACTGTAATCAAAACGAGAGTAAAACTAATAGTCCTGTTTTCTTTAATATACCTTTTTAATGTTTTAAAAACTAAAATTCAGTTTGACGAATTGTTTGCCATTTCGGAAAAAGTAGAGCTTTTTTGATCTAAAGATCGTATTATCCCCATTGTAATAAATCTTCTAACCTTGAACTCACTAGTTCTGAAAGTGACATCAATATAAACTACGTGAATATATTGTAACTTTGGAAGCCTACTAGTCTAGGCACAGTCCATAAAATCCACAGGGAATCGGACCATTAACCTCTGAGTTCGGGTTAGTCGGGATTACCTAACATAATGCTATAAAGTTGATGTTAGTGCTCCTTTACTACACCAACGAACAACGCCATATCTACGGAAGACCTTTAACTATTTACGCTTACATCCTTCTAAACGAAGCAGTGCAAAGGTAGAAGTAATTTAGGTCTCTTGGTGAGTAATTGATATGGCCCTGTAACAGTTCCTCAGACATTGTTTGTTGTATAATAAGTATATAAGATTCATAGTTGGCTGGAAATTTAATTAATTATTTACAAAGCCGTCTGGCCGCCCGACTCTAAACGGCACTTTGATTTAAATGTCGGGATTTATCGTAGGTACTAGTTAGCAGGAATTATTTACTCTTCAGCCTTCACATAATAACCTCTTGAAGAAAAGTTAAAGCTGATTATTGTTTTTCATCTCTCCTGTTCTGAAAGTTGACTTTTCATGGGCATATAGCCGGGTGGAAAATAGCGTTTTCTCCCCTAGGGTGGAAAGTAATTTTTTTTTAATTGTTACGGTCAGCCACGGAGTCGAAGATAATTGAGTTACTTCATATTATTAAAATAAAAGCTTTACATATAGCGAAACTCAGCTATACATTAAGCGACGGGTTCATTACGACGATGTTGATAAAAAATCATTTTACTGTTGGTATTTTTCTTCCTAATTACAGAAAATCAACATTCAAAACCCTTTCTGTAAATATCGGCTGCCCGAAATAATGCTATAAAACTTTTTTTTTCACGTTTCGTCATGGCCCTCTAGATTAGTAGCGTCGTCGCGGCCTACTCGATTACAATCGATTACAATCGAGTAGGCCGTGGCAAGTGGCCAGTGCAAAGAGGTTAGAGGTTGGATATAGTTTTAATTATTTTACTTAGGTATATCTAAAATCGAATAATTAATTTATTTCATATCAAGCAAATCATTCTATACATTTATTTATAGAATTATATAAATACAAGAAATAAGATTAAAACTATTATATCAGATACGTTTTTTAAACTTTTCTAAAGTTGGCAGTATAATGTGTATTTTAACTGATTATTCTTAATATACCTGTTTTATAAAATGTACGTGCAGTATTTTACTTTCCTCACAGTCGAAATGAAAAGTAGAGTGTTTAACTCGGGTGAAATTACCCATTTTACCCTCGAACTATTGGCGCTCTCACTTCGTTCGAGCGCCAGAAATATCTCGGGTACTATGGGTCACTTTCAACCCTTGGTTAACAATCTACTATTTCACCTCACCGGCTCAGAAAGGCGCTCAAAGTCTGCGTGCAAAAATCCATTATATCCGCTAGCGCGAGCGTGGAAAGAGTTTTTGAATTTCGAACGTGACACTCTATCGCGAGATTCAACTTTTTCAATAGGAATGGGTGCTCATTATCTTGCGTTCAGAAACTTATGGTGTTATGCTAATAATTCATTATTATTATTTTCATACAATTTGATTATTATACTTAGTCTTTCTTAATTACATATGAATAATTAGACTCATTTATAAAAATACAATACAAACAACTCATTTTAAAATGTAGTTTTACATTTCAAAATTTTACGCTTCGTGCAAAATTGGCACGCACCGTTTAAAAAGTTAATTTAAGAAAAAACGGTAGGTAGGTACCTACCTACATTTCGTTTTGTTTTGTTCTAAAGCCACAGTAATATCAAAATAATGGCATTCATTTATACATTTTAGCGCAGAAGATATACATTAAACGAATTTTAATGCCTGCTGAGTTAGCGGAAAAAGCAAAATATGCGTATTTGAGCCTTAGTTTACCCGTGAGTTTACCAAAATACTTTCACTTTTTTAATGTACCTAAGCGTGGAGTCTATTTCAAGATACAAAAATGTTTATGTTACATTTAATAGTACGTTTCTAGAAAATGAGTAGGTACCTATAAGGTCCAAATTACTTTCATTACATTTACAATTTTCCTCGCGGTGGTGAGGTGAAAAGTTATGTGTTTCGCTGTACTATTACTTATTCTGTGGTTTCGCTCGGCAGCAAAGTTGTTTGGCGTCTCTTGTCTTGAAAGCCTCGCTATGCTCAGGATTGTAATCTAACAAACCTTCGCTGGCTCGGCTTTTAATACAAGCACTTGCGCCAAACAACAACTTTGCAGCCTTGCATAACAAATAACTATTAACCTGGTAAGTCCCAGCGTATTAAGGTACAAATTCAAATCGAGATTCACATACAGCGTGTATTTTTAATATTATTTGAGGTAATATTAAACATACAGACTGCATACAAAATCACCAAAATCTATCTGGGAGCTTACGAGCATTAAATTAGGTAAGTTCAGATCTGGGTTAAGCTATACTTTATCCTTTAGACGCCAAGAACACCTAAAAGCATTGCGTGTTGTCGTTTCCACGGTGCCATTTAGGTGTTATGGCGAGCGCTGTCAAAGTCACCTCCATGCTTTCAACTAAGGTTCATATTCATTCAAACTCTTGTGCAAAAATACTTGGCGTATTAGGTGTCACTTTCGTACGTGAAGAATGGCTGAAGGTTAAGGGGGTTCGATTGCCATACAAAACGTTATTTGACATTCGTAGGCTAACGGCGTGATATTTTAAGAAACTTATGTAACAAACTTTCATAAATTGGCTTCCCATTTGCGCCAAATTCCCCCTTTCCTAGAATAAACTTACATAAACTAGATTAATCTGAGAAATTGGTTTGTCACGTGATATTTTGGGAAAACAATTTTTCTCAAATTAATCTAGTTTATACAAGTTTATTCTAGGAAAGGGGGAATTTGGCGCAAATGGGAAGCCAATTGATGAAAGTTTGTTACATAAGTTTCTTAAAATATCACGCCGTTAGCCTGCGAATGTCAAATAACGCTTTGTATGGCAATCGAACCACCTTAAGTAATGTTGAGTTGTTGATACTGTATGTCTTCCTGACAAAATATATTGCTCGAAGATTTTGTTAGATTGTCGAACAAAAAATACGTTGAAATAATGACTATAGCAACTTTTTCAATTGTAACAAAATCTATGCTTCAATTACGTTACAAAATAATGTAACAGCATAGATAAACCGAACTATTCGAGTAAGAAATCTAATATTTCAGTTCCGTCATTTCTTTTGTTTCTAACATTCAAAATTGGTCATCCCGGCAAGACATAAGCCACTTTCATGTCTTTTTAGGGTTCCGTAGCCAAATGGCAAAAAAGGAACCCTTACTGACACTTTACCTCGAAAGCTGACAAAAATGATGAAATTCTATTTTGAAATACTAGGGCGTTTTCACTCAAATGTGCGACTTTTAAATTTTTTCTGATCATTTAGATTTTTTTGGTTTTTCCTGTTCAGAATCAAGAGCACTTTACTCCAGGCAAAATACGGTTTTGATAAACTTTAATTTATAATAGCGTTTTTTTTCTTTATATCATTTTAAAACATTGATCTAAGATGCTTTATTCAAGAATCCAACAAACTTTCCATCCGGAAGTATTTATATAGATTTAAAAAAAAGAATGAATTGTTTTTTTTTAATTTTATTTATCTTGAATATTATAGAGCAAATGTAAATGAACCAAAATAAAGATAAAACCATTCATTAATATTTTTTCTGACATTTTTTTGATGTCTGAAATTTTGTTGGATTTTGTCACTAAGTAACTATTTAATTGATAATATGTATATCCATTACATTAAAAAAATCTGCTATTATAAATTATTTCCAAATTTGACATATTTTCCATACAAGCTGTCAGTTCATTGCCTGGACTAACTCTTGCTCCCGATACAGAGAAAAAAATGTCCCCAGTTTTTTATTCCACAATGTGACTTTTTTTTAGGGATGCAACGATATGTCTATTACGATACCGATACGAATGTCGAAAGCATCGTAATAGCAAATACGATAGCGAATGCGATAACGAATGCATTACGATTTTTGAATTTACATCTAATAAAACATGGCAATCTAATAAATCAACACTTATTTAAATTTTAGACAATAACCTACATGTCATAATTAAAATCAATTTATTTCAAATTCATATAAGGAAAACATGTTTTTTAAATTATCAGGGGACCGATTTTTGACTTTCGAGCGCTCGAAAATTTAATAAAAGTAAATACGATTCTAGTGTCAAAATTGCAGGCACTTACTTTCTACCGATCGAATTAATTACGAGTGGTGGATAACACTCGTTTTTAAATTTTCTATGTCTCTTTTAAAATAGAATTCCATCTTTTAAGACCGTTTTCGAGTGAAAGAGTCGAGCGCTCGAAAGTCAAAAATCGGTCCCCAGGTTTTAGTCTATTTCGTATATCCGTAATAATGGATTAAACCAGCTGTGGAAAACAAGCTTTCAGAATCTAAAGTATTATTATAAAAGAAATGGCAGCCTCGAGGGCCTTTGCCAGAGTCAGTAGGTTTATAAATTAAACAGTATTATTAGCATGATGTACAGTAGAAGGCCTTCACAATGCACTGGGTGATAGCTGGAGCAGTACAAAGTATAATGGCGGCCGCGACCACGAACCGCCGAATGATGCCCGAGAATTGGTTATTCGCACTTCCAGGAAAATTCTTCATTAACTGTAGCCGTCACCTTTGCCATTCACTGCATAATATGCTATCAAAATTATACTTTAAACAGCAGGATGCAGAAAATAAAAAACACTGTCTGGAGCACGATCCGCCATGTTCCATCGATCATTCGAAAGTCGAATCTAAAGTAGCTGGCGCGAAAAACAAAAGTCACAAGTTAATTGTCAATGTCAGTGGTCAAAAATATGAAAGGTGGCTGTCATTAGTGTTGCCAGCGCAAACATCGATGCTGTCTTGCATTCCTTTTCACCTTTTTACAAGCTTTATATTTGCACTTGCACTGTTCGTATGTAAGTAAATGTAAGTAATGTAAGTTGTCCGTCAAAATTTGCAATCCATTTGTCAGTCACTTCTTTTTACATCAAACTAATTTTAAAAATCGTTATAAATCGTAATACTTTTTACGATACGGATGATCGTCAAAAATAACGATATTTACGATTATCGGCATCGGTATCGTTGCATCCCTAGTTTTTTTATACATTCTGTATAGACTGTCACATAAGTAGTAGAATCCATAAAAATGTATGAATTTTTTTTTCTTTATCGGGATCAAGATTATTCTGAACAGGCAGGACAAACCAAAAAAATCTAAATTCTGAGAAAATAATAAAAGTCGCACATTTGAGTGAAAACGACCAATAGCAATAGAAAATTGACAAGCGGGTGGTATTGACCACTCGTTTGGCAAAATTGAGCACAGTTGGCCAGAAAGCCAAAAAAAAAGAGTTGACCACTCGTTTTCAAAGCACAGTAGAAAGTAAGTGCCTGTAATTTTGACACTACAATCGTATTTAAATATTTTTATTTAAGTTTTGAGTGTGCCCATCAGTTTTTCCTCCACTTTGCCCTATTGCTCGTAATCTCTCTAAATTATTGTCCCGCCATTTCCACATCTGCTCCGTTGGTCTCTAAAATTTATGTGCTAAATATTTATTACACCATACGTACTCACCAAATGTTTGCTTCATGAATAATGTGCTCGAGTTTGCAATGCGAACAAAAGTTTCAGAAACAAACGCTCGTTCACAACAAAAGAATGTCCTTTCATCAAACAGTAGAATGAACTAAAACAATAATTAAGATAACACTAAGATACTTTTGTGTGAGTTGTTTGAGAGGAATCAAGAACAATTAAAGCAGAAAGTAAGTTTTGTATCTGTTTTGTTGTCATAATGAAAAATAAGTAGCAGCGGCCGCGGGTTAATATACTTACATACAAACTCCCCCCCCCATTAATATTAAAATGCACTTGCACGAGTTTACTAGATTATGATAATATTTATATATTAAGGCTCGACCTTCAAATTTTCGTAAAGATGAGTTGTTTAGTAACCACTTTATACATTATGACGTAACAAATTACCGTCGGAAAAATATACGAGTATCTTAAACTGCAAGATACGAGTTGTAACATAGTTTTCGTAGAAATACATTTTAACAAAAGAAAGTAGAGAAAAAAAATCCAAAGTGAACCCTATTATTTCACTTGTAACCAGTTTACGAAATTTTATAATCTTCTTCATAAAGTAATGGACAATAACTTTATTTTCTTACTTACCTACTTAAATTTCTTCTCGTTTTCTGAAATATTCCGAAAAACATGATATCCGCGCTTTCGAACACGCACTTCCATCTCGCTCACGCGGTCACGCGTATGCTCAGTGAGAGGGAGAGAAGACCATGAATGTGCGGAGCCTTAAGGCGAGGCCGGTTCACGATCTGACGAAAAGATTGATTTTGAGTTTCCAGTGTGAAGAAATAATGAAGAATTCTACTTCAGAAAAATTACTGTAGACTGAAAAAGAAACAAAGAAGTGTTATAACCGAACATAGTATAAAAAATGGCTAGGTAACTCTGTAAAAAAATCTTAAATGTGACCATAAAATAAACTTAAATGTTCGAGATCTCGTAATTTTCAACGACAATCTATGTTTTTTTTTATAAGACGGATTGCTTTTTTATTATTCTAGTGTACCGGACAGATTTTTAATAAATTATCCAGTATTCCAAAAATCAATTAATATGTACTAAAAAGTGATGTATGTTACACACTTCCGAACACGCACTTCCATCTCGCTCACGCTTATGCTCAGTGAGAGGGAGAGAAGACCAAGAACCTGCCTCGTCTTAAAATCACATACGCGGACAAAGCTATCAACCTGTTGACATTCTCGTTGACGTTACTTCACTCGGCAGACGCTATCTGACAGCTCCCTGAAGGCGCATTCGGAAACACTGCTATACTTGTAACATGCAAATCTCTGTCTGTTTGTCTCTCAAGACCCTTTATCTCGGGAACGCGTGGAGTAAGTTCGTATCGAGTTAAAATTAAAACCATATACTCAAGTCTACAGTCCCTGGGAGCAGTGAAATAATCAAACTTCAAAGTTAAGGCTCGACCATTAAAATTTTCGTAAAAATGAGTCGTTTAGTAAATACATAAATTTGATACATTATGACTTAACAATTTTACAGTCGGAAAATATATATCATAATCTGCAAGATATGAGAAGTAACATAGTTTTCGTAGACATCCATTTTAACAAAAGAAAGATGAGAAAAAATCTAAAGTGACTCAGGGGATATATGTAAATTAGTGTAGGTTACGTTACCATAGGTTAAGTTAACCGGTTTTTATATTACTTAGTAGGTAATTACGTAATTAGGTATACTGTACTATACGTACCAGTGGCGGCGCGTGAGAATTGTCACTGGACAACCCGGAGCATAAAAAAGGGCTGTTTTTTGATGATTTATGGGTTTGTTAATACATAGCAAGAAATTTTAGGCAAACCGGTGGCAGTCGGCTTGTTTGGGCGCTCCGCCACTGATACGTACCTACTATTAGTATATCTACTTACATTTGTAGATATAGATGAAATTCTAACAGTTAATCATCACTAAGGTTACACCTTGCAATACTTCGAAAATGAATGAAACCATACATATATAATAAGGCTTTATATTACGATCCCTGAAGATTGATTTCGTGCGATATTACGGTTCGAACCAATAATGTTGGTTTACCGCACTTTGTAAATATTACGACTAGGAGCCTTAAACGTAATAGTGACATAAAACACGGATTCACGTAGCTCTTGCTACTTATTAGGGGTATAAAGGTACCTAGTTTTTAATGATGATATAATGATATGAATCTTGACTATATGATTGTTTATCTGATTAAATCAATACAAGAGCCTAAAGTTTCCTAAAATAAACCAAAGTTGTGTCTTTATTTTCCTTTGTTTACTCGGCCTACTCAAACAATACATTATTTTACGACACAATCAAGCTAATACTACTTATATAGTTATCTCATCTTAAATCTCACTGAATGAAATTTAGATAAAACTTCGCTAAGTTAAGTATTTATCCTGACCAAAAAAGCCATTCCCGAATAGTGATGCATCTCTTTTTTCGAGCGCGGAAGCACAGAATAAGTAATAGTACTACGTACAGAAGGTTCTCTGTTAACAAATTCCCTGTTTAGGTACGCCAAACGTGCCTAAATGTGGCCATCCCGTTCTATCGCATGCAACGTGCTGCGACCCGTGCGAGCGTCCTGTACCAACACGTGGCAGCCACTGAATAGAGCCCTTCGAAGGGGCGACCGGCATGTACTTGTAGCGATAAACACAAATCGCGAGTGAGCCGCGCCTGGCGGAAGGCATATAGTGTCTGCTTGCGCTGTAGTATGAAATGTTGCTGCAATGCAAACAACTATCTACACGGTCGGTGCGGACCAAGGTCGCTCGGTCGGAGGGGCGTGTTGGCGACCGTCAAGCTTAAGCAAGTCTCTGTCAAGGGAGCGTGGTTTTCGCGAATTAACTCGAATCAATGATCTCCTTAAATGGGATACATCGTAATTTTTTTTTAATAACAGTTATTGAATTGAACAAAGCGTTTTACCTTGAATTCCTTAACTCTGTTTAACTTGCAAATATCAAATTATATCCAAGTAGTATAATCCAATTTACTCAAATATAATTTACTCGCAAATCGGCAACAATGCGTAATCGTGTTATATAACTATTTCGGCGAATAAACAACGATATTGAATATCTAACTGGGTACAGTCAACGACAATCGATTAAGTACTATAAATATTATATAAATACAAATTTATAAGCAATTTTGATTGGTCTATATGTTATCATCTCATCAATAGTTATACTTAATTACTGCGAGAAATTTTCAATCTTGAACCAATCAATTTTCATGTACCTACCTCTATATAATGCTTTATAATGCCCCGCCCGCGTACTGAAAAGACCGCAAGCTAAACGAAATAAGGCTCGGGATGTGATATAGCCTAAATATGTCCATTTGGAAAGTTCATTCTATACAGGACATAATCAAAGCAATCCACAAAGTTCCACATCGCAGGTTTCGTCAAAAATTAGCACAGAGTGAGTATCTGCAACAAACTTTTTCTAATATCAAATACTTACAACCAATAATCAGCAACATGCTTCGTCAAGACTTGGTTACAAAAAAGAAAACAAAAAAAAATGGGAAAGAAAACAATATTACGGTATTGAATTCCAGGCTCGATAAGTACCTGGCACAAACGTCCATACCGGCAGCGTTTCCCCTCTGTATTGCCAGTGAAATCCGTTGTACCAAGTACGAACCGGACCTGGGATCGCAGCCCCTTTCCCTCAAACGTCGTCCTAACGCCTTCACTGCGACCGGAACAGATACAGGATGTAACATTGGTCGTGATACCTACAAAATAGCAAAATGTGAATCTATCCATGATTCTGAACAACTTTTACTATGTGACAAACTTTGTATTACTTATGCAAAAAAAAACAGGCTGTTCAGACATTTTCATCAGTCTAAAATGAGCAAAGTGTATGAAATAGTTGGATTTTTTTGCAAAACACAAAGTTGTTCCCATAGTAAAAGTTGTTCAGAATCGTGGATAGATTCACATTTTGCTATTTCGTATCACGACCAATGTAACACACAGTTATAAACTGGTGAAAGATTTTTTGAAATCGGGTGAGTGATTTAGGAGATTACCCCCTACGTACAAACTTACAATGCTACAGACTTAAATTTTACAGACATCACCTCTTTATTATATAAGTTTGGATAAAACACGAGAAACGAGTAAAATCAAAAGGTTTTTTTCAAAAACCCAACTTTTTTTTTCAAATATGTCACTCCAGTAGAGGGTTCCTTCGCAACAATTGTTCCTTACATCCAGCATATTAATTTACGCAAAAAAATTCACTCAGATTTTTAGACAGATGGACCGCGTTCGATTCCTAGCCGTGTATGAGGCTTTTTGAAAATCTTTGAATGCAGTTTTTATTTTTTCTAAAATCGGTCTTATAGTTTTACGGATTTTCCCTCACTGCCCCGTTTGAATAATAACTCCCTGTATAATTTCTTGTCATACATACTTATGCTCGAAAAACCTAACCCTCCTTCAGAGGAAATTCGGTAAAAAAAAGAACAACCAGAATGTAAATCGGAAGGCGAATCTCCTGAATCGAATAATATTACTTGTTTCAAGAATTTGTTCCGCGTTCGTCACGTATAACAGTTTTACAAAGCGACACGATGTAATTGTGAAAATCATATTTTTGGTCGACTGTACACGTTCGAGAGGCCATGAAACTATTGCAGGAGTTACGTTACACGACTACTGAAGCTATCGAGGTGCGTGCTTGAGATTATGAAGTGGGTATCGGGTATTTTGTCAAGTGGTGAAGGTACTTTATGTGATCCATGTCTACAACGGCGGAAAATGAGCATATTGAACCACTTCATTTCAGACAAAAAATAAGTTTTTGTCAAAAATTTCATTTTTGGTATAAGCTGTACTTTTCTGTTACTTTGGAAGACTTCTTCCAATCAACGTTGAGTAAATCGAAGGAATACAACCAGACACTGGATTAAAAGCCCTCGGGAGAATGACGTTAGTAACTTTACCGCCTAAATTAATGACACGTTTTTCTCCCAAGAGCTCAAGCCGCGGAGATACTACGAAGTTCTCAAGGGCGAGAAGTCAACATACTTCGCACATTTATCACTTTTGCGCTAGACACCTTTTGGGACGGCGATTTATGTCAATCCATAAATCAGTGGAATTGGAGATTAAAGGTGACGACTAAATAGGATGGAGACCATCGGTCTACATTGTGAGGCGTATTGGCTTCTGACTTGTAAGAAGAGGATAGATAATGTACTAAAATACAGAAAGATCGCTGTCTATGAAGTCAATATTACAAGAAAATATATGGTCATGTTCCATATTCGACTTACAAAATGTCACGTATCCCCGGGTTATCTTCTGATTCATGTATCTTGCTTATGACGTAAGGAAGAGACATTAAAAAGCATGTCCCCTGTTTAATGTCTCTTCCTTACGTCATCTTTTTACTTTACATGACATATTTTGTACGTAAGTACGTCGAAATTTCCTCTCAGAATGCAGGTACACTGGTACAGTCACCGGCATCAATATATGATGAATCAAAGGCCGCAAAAATATCTGACTCGCCATTTTTACTTATATATATATTTATGCCGGTGACTGTTAGTCAAGTTCACCAATATGTACCTATACGCTACAAACTTACAGAAATATGTATACAGACCTTATTGCTACGGATGTAAGGTTGTTGTATACATATTTTTGCAACTTTGGGTACATATTGGTGACCTTGACTATACATGTTGTGAAGTGGATAGGAAATGTGAAAATATGCACAGTATTATGTGATATGGTAAAGTATAAAATTAAAGTCGATTAAGAGGCTGACAAGACCAAATTTGTTGAAATTGATATTATTTAAGCAGTTGTTTAACAGAAACTATTTGTTCTAGCACATCAAAAAATATATGGTAATAAGTATTCATCATATTTGGGTCATTGTCAGTCACAAAAACAAAAATCGTCTTTTCGGTGGCCAATAGTTAAGGGCTCATGTTTATCTCCACTTATAATAAATCTCTAAATTAAAAAAAGAATCAGCCAGTTTGAAACTAAGCTTTGCGCGGTTCGAATGTTCTCAGCATCCCATGAACGGAAAAATATGAAACATTTTATATAGGTACATTATTATTCTAGCTGCAACTTAGGATAGTTTTTATCCGACTGCGACAGTTAATTAATTTTCCGAAATATACGACTTCATTTAATTTTTCATTTATTTTTATTGAAATCAAACGCTGCTCCAACTGTCAGCTATAAGAACCGTCAGGCGTCAAATTTTCGTCAAAATGGCGGAATTTCTTTGCCTTTCATTTATTAATAATTTAAATCCCGTCTACGATAGACCTTTACGAGACAAATGCTAAAATATAAACCATAAAAAAATATTCGATTCTGATATGAGAACTTATATGCGCAAATGTCGTTTTATGTCGTAATTTCAATAAATGAAATCAACAAATTTGAACAATATAATTAACACGAATTTGTTTTTTTTGAATGACAATGGCACGCGCTCGGCGCATTCAGCCAAAGTACCTGCGGCGCTACTACGAAAACCGATACTCAATGTTCATATATTTGCATCCCTGTCACTCGAGTATGGTTAGTGCGATAGAGATAGAGATACCCGAATATTTTCGAATTCCGAAGTTCGTGGTTATAGCTCAGGAATCGAAAATATGGTAAATAATCATAATGTATTTTCTCGAAAAAGAATTTAAAATAAATATAGTCAAATGGAGAAAAAAACAAAGCAAGAGGTTATATAGGTAATGATTAAGTTATCAGAGTCCAAAGTTTTAAGAGGGGGTATGTTCTGTCCCTTTTCCGCAAAACGCACCTTCATATGAAACGATTGTTTTTTACTATGACGCTCGAGTATATTGACGTCACAGTCCCTCATCGTTTTCTCACTCTAACAAGCGACATTAAAACGGATGTAGCTTCATAATTTTTTGAAATATTTGAATTGGAGTTTCATTATCTTCTATCTATTTATACATAATAAATGCCTATGTCCTGACTGACTTATTCACTCACTCACTCACTCACTCACTCATCAACGCACAGCCGAAACTAATAATCTTAGAGAGTTGATTTTTGCACAGTATGTTGCTTTTATAACGTGGGCTAGGGATAAAAAGGAATTTTTGAAAATTCTACCCCTAAAGGGGTAAAATAGGGGAGCAAAGTTTGTATGGGAGAACCTTTTTTTTTTGAGCTATAGACTTAAACTTTGTAGAAAAATTAGTTATTAGAATACAAATGAAACACTTTCAGCGTTTTGGAAAATTCCACCCCTACGGGGGTAAAATAGGGGTGCAAGGTTTGTATGGGGGAAACAATATTTTTTTTAAATAGAGACTTAAAACTTTGTAGAAAGATTAGTCATCAGAATACAAATTAAGTACTTTCAGCGTTTTAGAAAATTCTACCCGTAAAAATAGGGGGCTAAAATAGGGGTGCAAAGTTTGTATGTGGGAAACTATTTTTTTTAGCTAGAGTCCTAAAACTTTGTAGAAAGATTATTTAAATACAAAGAAAGTACTTTCAGCGTTTTGGAAAATTTCACCCCTAAGGGGGTAAAATAGGGTGCAAAGTTTGTATGGGAAAAACATTTTTTTTTTAATAGAGACTTAAAATTTTGTCGAAAAATTACTTATTAGAACATGAAAAATACTACATTCGGCGTTTTACAAAAATCATTCCCTAAGGGGGTTAAAAAAGGGTGCAAGGTTTGTATGGGGAACACTTTTTCTGAGCTAGATACTTAAAACTTTGTAGAAAGATTACTTATAAAAATACAAAAAAAAGGACTTTCAGCGTTTTGAAAAAATCTATCCCTAAGGGGGATAAAAAGGGGTGCAAAGTTTTTATCAGGGAAAGTTTATGTTTTTGAGTTAGACACTTGAAACTTTGTAGAAAGATTACTTATTCAAATACAAAAAAAGAACACTAATCGTTTTGGAAAATTCGACCCCTAATAGGGTTAAAAAGGAGAGCAAGCTTTGCATGGGCAACACTTTTTTTGAGTTAGACTTAAAACTTTGCAAAAAGATTACTTATTAGAATACTAAAAAAGAACTTTCATCGTTTTAGAAAACTTCATCCCTAAGGGGATCCTTAAGATCCTTAAGAAGGGTAGCCAGTGTTGTGTGGGAAAAACTTTTTTTTTTACTAGACTTAAAACTATTCGAAATGTTACTTATTAAAATTAATAATAAAGTACTTTCAGAGTTTTAGAAAAGCTTAGTATGGGCAACACTTTTTTTGAGCTAGAGACTTAAACGTTTACGAAAAAAGTTCTTTCAGCGATTAGAAAAATTCAACCTCTAAGGGGGTTTAAAAGGGGGTTCAAATTTTAAATGGCGGGCAATAAAATTTTAAAGTGTGAGTAAGAGATTTTTAACTTCGGTCTTATTCTGTACGTTAAAAGACTACAAAACTGATTTCAGAGTTTTTCCAAATTCATCCCCTAAGAGTGTTAAAATTGGTTCAAAGTTTGAGTATTTTAAGGCATTTTTAAAGTATGAGATTTTTAACTTTGGTTTTAGACTGTTTGTTCACAAACTAGAAAATGAACATCAACGTTTTTTTTTAATTATCCCCTAAAAGAGGGTTCAAATTTTGTATTGAGAAAAATCATTTTCTAAGACGATAAAAAGTTCTACGCGGACGAAGTCGCGGGCAACAGCTAGTATATAATATGTTTTTATCGCATAGAATTATAGAAAAGGCGACGCCGTTTATGCGGATTCAGAGTTCCACCAAAAATTAGGCTTTATAGCCCTTAACTTTGGCAATGTCCACCGAAAAGACGCGAACCTAAATCTGACAATGACCCATTTCCAAGACCGTAGACGGGCTCGAAACATAATTGGATGAAATCGGCTCGATAGAAAATAATTGCAAAGATTGGTCTTAAAATCATCTTAAACGGTTCTATGTCCTTATTTTTTTGACGTATGGGTCTGCAATTAAAAACATGAAGTCCACATATTCATACCTAAACCGTAGACGAGCCATATTTCGCAAAAAATCCACACTTTTTTTATCTTACTTAGAAATTGGTTTGGGACGTGATATTTTGGGAAAACTATTTTTCTCAAATTAATCTAGTTTATACAAGTTTATTCTAGGAAAGGGGGAATTTGGCGCAAATGGGAAGCCAATTGATGAAAGTTTGTTGCATAAGTTTCTTAAAATATCACGCCGTTAGCCTGCGAATGTCAAATAACGCTTTGTATGGCAATCGAACCACCTTAATTCATTATTTTCGTCTAAAACCTGGCCGCTCAAGTAACACTCGCTCTCGTTTACTCCGATACAAATAGACAGTGTGCGCGTTTTTGGTGTTGACAGCGCCTTAAGTTATAAAATATTTTTACAAATGAAAATGCTTAGTTTGTGACTCGACGTATTCTGACTGTCAGTGCGACTAATAGATTAAAAGCCTGGGCTGGTATTCGGAACGCGCTAATTTAATGCACCTCACCTCACCACACACGTCACGCCTAACGAAAATAGACCTCTATACCTGCGCTTAGTTACTACGAATCGCAGCGTCAAGATATATTTGCGGGTGAACGGTTAGGTGAGGTTAAATCAAGTTACAGAATAACGGGGCGGCTCCGACCGCTTTCGAGTTTCGACTTGGTCGGCCGCTTCTACCGCGGCATAAAGCCTAATAAGGCAATATAGGTAACTAGTCCATCTATTTCTGCCATCGTGGAAGTTTGTCGGATTTTGATACACGAGGTGAGCTTCGCTCTATCTTCACCTACGATGAAATTATTTGCTAGGAAGACTTAGTTGGAACTTTAATATTAAATCTCGTCGTCCACAACACAAGCATTATTGAGCTTACTATTTAGGGGCTAGTTCGATTTGTGAAAAATTGCCCCCTAAATATTGATTTACATATTTATTATTTATTTGGGTTTGGGACCGCGGGCTCCTTTAGGGCACAACCGGGAATAACGCTAGGAGGATTATGAATATTATGATTTATTATTTATTTAACTACTCAAAAATATTCGTGCGTTATTCAATATAATGTAAACAAATGTAAGCAAGTATCTATATCTTTTAGTCTTGTGAAGCGTGTACCGTGCTGGGAACATTGGCCCCGGCAACGCGACGGCCGAACGTTGCCGGCATCACAGGAACAGTCAGCCGCCTGACATAGTCGCATACAATACTACAACAATCAATCAATACAACACACAACACAACACACAATATACAACAACAACAACAACCACAATTCATACATGTTAGAAAACTGGTAATATTTTAATTAATGTACGTGTGAAAAGGTTTGTAATGGGTGTGAAAGGCAACTTTTGTTGACGGGAGACACAAAAACTTCGAAGTTATTTTTCCGACAGCATCACTAAATTATTCATATTTACGCTAAACAACAATTTGAAAACAAATGCTCATTAAGGTAGTTCGATTGCCATACAAAACGTTATTTGACATTCGCATGCTAACGGCGTGATATTTTTTATTAATTTGAGAAAAATGGTTTTCCCAAAATATCACGTCCCAAACCAATTTCTCAAATTAATCTAGTTTATACAAGCCAATTTATGAAAGTTTGTTACATAAGTTTCTTAAAATATCACGCCGTTAGCCTTGCGAATGTCAAATAACGTTTTGTATGGCAATCGAACCACCTTGATAATTTTAGTTTTAAAATCAAGAGCATTCCTTCAGTGGAGCATGATTTCAGAATTATGAAAATGTGGTTAAGTTCTTAGAAGTGTAAGTCTCGATTCCGACGGTCCAAAGTTTTCTCCCTGGATTGAATACTGTAAAAACCACTGAGATTCAGTTGGCCAAAGTTGAGCATCGTCTTGAATAATAACAGCATTTCAGAGATCCAAGATAATTCTGGATTTACAGTGCTGTAAACTCTGCGTTCAACGAAGCGTTTGTTTTCGTATCTGAAACGTCTTGCTTTGATCGCTGGACGCGGGAAAAGAACGAATTTTAACCTTCTTATCCGGCCTAATAGAATTATATCCTTTTACGAAACCTTACTAGCTCTAGGCTAGTTTTTCGAATGTGTGTTACTGTGTACCCTATTTCGGAACGCGTCTTCGTGACGTACTGAACAGATAATGAGACTGATGTTGACATAAATTTGGAATTAAGTAAAAATGTAATTGCTGGCACGCAAAACGGTGTACCACCTTTAATGCACTTACACCGCTTACACGTACAGACATTTGTTACACTGATCCCTTGTATGTCCTCGTTTTATTTACGCAGATACAATAAATACACCAGATACCGTAAACCGAAGCCGGCCATTCGTCTTGCAGAGATATAAATCAGGTTTCTCATGAATTTGCTCCTAGCCTAGATTTATTCTCACTCCTACCTTACAAGGGTTACACTTAGCTTTACACTAGTAACAGTAAACCCTTTTTAGGGTTCCTTAGCCAAATGGCAAATAACGGAACCCTTATAGATTCGTCATGTCTGTCTGTCTGTCCATCCGTATGTCACAGCCACTTTTTTCCGAAACTATAAGAGCTATACTGTTGAAACTTGGTAAGTAGATGTATTCTGTGAACCGCATTAAGCTTTTCGCACAAAAATAGAAAAAAAAACATTAAGTTTTGGGGGTCCCCATACTCAGAACTGAAACTCAAAAAACATTTTTTCATCGAACCCATACGTGGTATCTATGGATAGGTCTTCAAAAATGATATTGAGGTTTCTTATATAATTTTTTTCTAAACTGAATAGTTTGCGCGAGAGACACTTCCAAAGTGGTAAAATGTGTGTCCCCCCCCGTGTAACTTCTAAAATAAGAGAATGATAAAACTAAAAAAAATATATGATGTACATTACCATGCAAACTTCAACCGAAAATTGGTTTGTACGAGATCTAGTTAGTAGGTTTTTCTTAATACGTCATAAATCGTAAACCGCAATTTATTTTACGGAACCCTTCATGTGCGAGTCCGACTCGCACTTGGCCGCTTTTTTTCTGATATCGCTAAAGCAACAACATTGTTTATTACTTTAGAATCATTATTTCACACATACGGATTAATCTTGACATTACGTTCCATTAAATAAAAGGGATTTACTCTCAGATCATAAAAAGGATTTTATTTATTATTTATTTTATGTTCTGAGGATTTACTTGAAGGCTTCAGGTACCTAATAGATTACAGAAAATCTTCACAAAGTTCTTCACATCCTTGTGAAGGACACCGTTTACGGCGGAATTTCAAACGAATTTGATAGTAGCAGCCTAAAGATTCAACTAGAATGTAATAAAACTGTTGGTCACGGCTTTAAGAATTTGAACTCAAGATAAGTTCAATAAGGGCGTTGTTAGTTGCACAACTTGCACATATACCTAAAGGTTATAAAAGGTCGAAAGTTGAAATACCTGCTGACTCATACGTCGGCCGTCTATCACACTCGTTTTAACCCCTAAGAAGGAAATTGTATGGAAAATCTAGCCAATCATCACTTGATTTGGCTCAGCGAGGCTTAAATGTAAACCCGTATGGACTTCAGAAAGGTTTGGTCCGTGATTGACCCGGATTAGCGAAAATGCAGACTCGAATTGAATATGTCTTGCTAATAACGATATGTCAGTATGGAAGCTGAACGAGATTAACCTGTTTCGGGCATGACAGTTTCAACTTTACATAAATATATTATCAGCCCCTGTCAAACCGAGGTCGACTCTGTGAAAACACGGAGAGAGCTAATTTTCCTACATATCACACCTAGCTAGATCGATGTCTTGCCCCCGTAAACTCCTGATTGCCCTCGAAATCGATAGAGCCGTTTCCGAGAATCCATTTTACAAAGAAACACATAAATAAATATGCAAATGTTGCTCGTTCAACAGCATATATACTTACTTATTTGACTTTGACTTTGAAAATTCGATGTGACTTACATACATACCTACTTAGTTTATATTCCGGATCAAGAATATATATTGCGTGATATCATTCCCTAACTGGATACACTTAAGGTGGAATTCAGTGTGGAAGGTCACACGGACGAAGTCGCGGGCAAAAACAAATAATAAAAGAAGCGGTTGTGTCGGAGATACAACCGTTAATTAAGTTTAAGTGAATGCTTCTTCGTTGACTGTACCTACCCGTAAAATATATATCTGAATTAATTCACTAAAATCTGTAGGTATGAGTACAGATAAATCGGTATATATGGTATGGTAGCCCATTTGACTCGCGATACATTGAAAATGGCGGACATTTCAGCATTATTTTCATGTCCGCCACATAAACTAAATAGCATTTTGTGATTAACAACTAATGGCCAATAAATAAGGATTAAAACAAGTAACAAACAATTATTTGAAATCAAATTAGGCTTCTCTACAAAAAGTTATTCCAGAAGTCACGTGGTACATTTAGAACTGTACCCCACAAGAACGCCAGCAAAGAAGTATCCACTTCAAAATAAAACAGTATTGTGACTTAACTAATCTTTTGAATATTTAATGTTCTAATGATTTCTTTGATTTTTTTACGAATAAATGTCTTCTGAGTGCTTCGTTATTTATTTACTATTTATTTAATTCGTTCTCTCATCAATGTGACTTCCATAGAATAATCATGATGTCTCTTAATCTATTCTGGCGCGTATTCACTTTTCAACGTCAGGCAACAACGGACGTTCTGACCTTATTTAACTCTTACTTAACTATTGTTTAACGAGCCCTTATAACCAACATTCTAATGAACAAAGCGTGCTGTGCTATTTACTACCTTTTCCCAATCTCGTAAAGTTTGAATTTCAATGCAAGCATGTTGTTTTTACGGCGGTGCATGCGATGCGCGTCAATTTTGCGTCTGGGCAAAATTAATTAGAGCCCAGCAGTTCATTATGGACTATGACTAAGAATGAAAATGGTTGCATTGAATGGCAGCCAGATATTATAACGCAATATTGGACTGTCCGCTTAAATAGAAACGGTTTTATGGTTAAAAACCGGTCAAGTGCGAGTCTGACTCGCGCACCGAGGGTTCCGTACAAACGTTCATACACCATACCCGTCACGTCACGATCCCATTCATTCTTGAACAATCTTAACAGCTCATAGTAGAAGTTACCGTTGTACAGCGCCATTTGCATTTTGGTACTAATAACTTGCAACCTAGTATGTCTGTTTATAAGCGATAATTTTTTATTACGCGTACTGATTTCAATATTTATTTTTTTATTTGAAAGAAGGGACGCTAGCGATAATCTCATAGGAACTTTACGTAAAATTTCATAAAAAATAATAAAATTACAAACATAAATATGAAATAATTATTGGTAAATAAAAAAAATACGCTAGATAAAGTTATTGTTTTATTTTTCCTGTATTATTTATGTTAGTCTTAATCATATGTAATAATTTCAGAATTTTTTAAATTTTTGCTACTGATTCTTCTCTCTTTTTACAAGCTTTATATTAACTTGTACTGTTCGTATGTATGTAAATATGTAAGTATGTAAGTAAGTTGTCTGTCAAAATTTGCAATCCATTTTTCAGTCACTTCCCGTTATCCGATTGAGCTGAAATTTTGCATGCATATACATATATCGCATAACAATGCAATATTATGATGAATTGGAGCCTTGGAGCTGATCTGATGCTGGAGCTGGAAGGTGGCCATAGGAACTCCGCAATAAAACGACACAACCCCATCGAGTTTGTGCTCGTTAGAATCGTCTCAATGATGGTATGCAGAAAAGTACAGTCGGCAATAAAAGCTCGTACCAAAAATAAAAAAAATTACAGAAACTTATTTTATTGTAATATATAAGAATATAGGTACCTACACCTATTTTGAAAGACCTAAGAAGTAACTACGTAACTATTCGAACGAACGTAATGCAAAAAATGACATTTAGATCAACGTAACTTACCGACGAAACGCTACGCAATCGACTTTATCACCCATAGCGACGAAGCCATCAAGTGGCTGATTGGCCTCAATATTAATTTAAAATGTATTTAGGTCAATTAACTTTTTTACAAGCTTTATATTAACTTGACCTGTTCGTATGTATATGTGCGAGACGCACCTATGACTGGCTCTGGGCTGAGTAGAATTTGAAGGGAAATCCTGCACCTTCGGCGTTGGTCGTTACGGCTTAGCAGGAACTTGGTCGGGTCGGGGTTCTGAATTGAAAGGCTTGTTTACTTTTTCAAGTAATGTCACTTCGCTGCTACTGTAGGTACTGAATTTCATGGGGTCTGGCCGCCCAATTTATACTATTAAGTTACCTCGGCCGGACGCCCCTTCGCCCCGTATATTTGGCGGGAAAGCGATTTGCGCGGGAAATTTTGGCGCGAAATGACATGTTCATTTATTACAGTTCAATCTTACTCTAATACATTATTTACAGTGCTTATACCTATTTCTATGCTATTTATAATACATTATTACACGAGATCCCGCTCGTTCGGCGTAAAAATGCATCTGAAACGCGGGGATTCCGTGTCCGCCCGTATATACGTACCTCGTTCCCCACCTGAGGTATAAATACCGGGTTTCCCCCCTCGCTCGCCCATCAGTCGTTGCCTGACTGGCGCGCGAGTAGGATCTCTAGGTTTCCTTTAGTCTGTCTATATTTCTTAGTGGAAACTTAGTGTTATCCACTCGTTATTTAGGAAACCAGCGGTATATTACCCTTTTTTACTATGTAGGAATGAAATGTGAGGCCTATTATTCTTTATTTCAGGTGCCGATGACATAAGGCAATAGTAGCGCAATGCCTATGTTATAAGAAGGTTTATAAGCTAGATTATTACAAGTTAGGTCGCGACTGACAATTTTATGTTTATAGCGGGTTTATTCTATGCCGTCCTGCACATCTCTCCCGCCGACCATCGTTCGGGTGAACGTTGGATCTTCTTTTGCGTGCAGGTTCTCAGGCTCCGTCGGCAGGATCACCAGCTTCTTGGTCGGTCTTCTGAAGACTCCGCCCTTGGTGGTCACGTCCACTGCTCGTGTCACGCCGTCGGGGCCCGGGTATATAGCTGTAACCCGGCCTCGTGGCCATGTGTTGCGAGGCAGATTCCCGTCGGCCACTAGCACGATGTCGCCGACGTTGATAGGCCTCCCATGACCGTAGGGCTCCCGCCGGTACTGGAGTGAGGGCAGGTACTCCCGGAGCCAGCGGGCCCAGAAGTGCTCGGCCAGGCGTTGGCTCGTCCGCCAAGTCGCGCGGCCGATGAGTGCGGTGTCGTCGAGTGTCCCGGGGTTGGGGGCCCGGGCTGAGCCACCGAGGAGGAAGTGGTTCGGCGTGATGGCTTCTGGCTCGTCAGGATCAACCGCCACGTGAGTGAGGGGGCGGCTGTTCACTGTATAGTCGGCCTCGGCGAGCAGAGTAGTCAGGGTCTCCTCGCTGGGGCGGCGCTCGTTGAGCACGGCGTGTAGGGCTCTCTTGACGGCTCGTACCATCCTCTCCCATGCCCCGCCCATAAATGGGGCTCCCGCCGGTATGAAGCGCCAGCTGATACCGCGTTGCGCGGCGTCGGTTTCGAGGGCGTCGCCGTAGTAGGGGTAGGCGCGCGGAATCGCGAGGTCTCGCAATGCCCTTAGGTGCAGCGTCCACTCCGTCCATTGGCGCGCTAAGTCTGCATCCAGCTTGTCATCCCAGCCAGTTCCGCGCCGCCACACCTCTTGTAGGATTTTCTTTGCTATGATGGTTACCGGCGCCGCTAGCCCGAGAGGGTCGAAGATCGACATTGTTATTTTCAATATTTGCCTTTTGGTAGGCTCGATGTCGTCCAGGGCTCCGGGAGGTAGGCGGCTGAGGTCCAAGTTGAAGGCGAGTTCGTCGCTCGCGGGTTTCCATATTTGTCCCAGGATTCGTTCATTTTTCATTTCGCTTTTATTCAGTTCGACGGGCGCGGACGTGGCGTCCTCCGAAGTGAGGGCTCGGAGGACCCGCGTGGAGTTAGAGGTCCATTGGCGTAGTTCGTAATGGGCCTCTCTATGTATATCGCGTACATCACTTGACACTCGAATCGCGTCTTCTTCCGTTTTGAAGCTGTGTAGGTAGTCATCGACGTAGTGATGTCTTATTATCGCTTTGACGGCCTCTGGATGCGTTTCTTCGTGTTTCTGGGCGTTGACGTTCTTCACATATATTGCTATTGACGGTGAACAAGTAGCGCCAAAAATGAGTGAAGTCATGCGATATTCTTGCGGCGCGTCGTCGCCCCGCCGGTCGCCCCGCCATAGATAGCGCAGGGCGTCTCTGTCTTCAGATTTGACTTTCACTTGCATGAACATTTCTTTAATATCCGCCCCCACGGCGACTGGGTGTTGCCGGAAGCGCATAAGGACGCCTGGCAGCGACTGTAGGAGGGCCGGGCCTGTCAGTAGGCGGTCATTGAGCGACACGCCCCTTGTAGGCGCGGCGGCGTCGTGGACAATTCGGACTTTCCCGGGCTTGCTAGGATTCAGCACCGGGAAATGGGGGAGGTACCACACTCTTGATGACTTGGTGGGCGGCGCAGGCTCGGCGTAGCCCTTCGAGACAAGGGCGTCCATTTCTTCACTATATTTGCTTTTAAGCTCTTTATTTTTGTCGAGTTTCTTTTCTATGTTATGAAGTCTTCTCAGTGTATTTTCGTAGTTGTCAGGCAAGCGGCTGTCGGGTTGTTTCCATAATAGCGGTGCTTCATAATGGCCGTCGGCTGTAGTCGTTATTGACTGGGCTAGCATGATACGCGCCCGCTCTTCCGGGCTTGACTGGGGTAACTTCGGCTCGATAAGTAGGTTTTCGAGCGCGAAATATTCACTGAGTTGTAAATTCAAATCTTCATTTTTCTCGGCTTCTTCAATAGTGGTCAAGCGATGCGTCGCATGTACTTGTTTGCCTGTGATGCGTGTGTGTGCACCGTGTAGCACCCAGCCTAGCGGCGTTAGGGATGCCGCTGGCTGATGCCGCTGGCCGCGGCGTGTTTCATTACTGACGAGTAAATGCCAGTTATCTTGTCCGATTAACACTCTAGGTCTCGCTGACTCGTACCGCAGGCTATCTTCTATGTCGCATAAGTGTGCACACTCGCGGAGATCCTCCTTCTTAACGGACTGTGGTGATAGGCTCAGATCGTCTATGGTATGCGCACCGACCCTATAAGGTTGGTCGGTGCCGCGGATGCTGAGCGTAACACGGCGTGATCTCGATGCGTCGATTTTTTCTTTCGTTATAGCTTCTATTTGTAGCGGCACTGTCGGGCCGTCCAGGCCTAAGTCGTTCGCGAGCTCTTCTTGTACAAGTGTTATCGTGGAGCCGTCGTCAAGGAGGGCGTAGGTCTCGACGGCTCCCGCCGGTCCAGAGACTGTGACCGGGATAATTTTTAGATAAGCTCTCGCTTCTCGGGAGGCGCGTGTCGATGTGACGGCCTCGTTTCTTTCTTCGATTCGTTGATAATGTAGCAAGTTGTGGTGGAAGTATTCGCAGCCGTCTCGCTCGCACTTCGTGCGCTTGCATGAGTGCATCCTGTTCTTGTAGCGCAGGCATCGGAAACATAGCCGTTGATCTTTGGCTAGTTTCCACCGGTCTTCAACGGCTTTTTCGATAAACTTAGTGCATTTATCTATTGGGTGACCGGTGTTGTTGCAGGCGGCGCACTTAGGTGAAGGCTTGTCTGTGGTCGCGAAGGCTCGGTGTGTCCTCTTTGCAGGATGAGGATTTGCACCGTCGACGTTCTCGGGCTGCGCGTAGAGTGCGCAGTAGTCCGCCTCGCGTTGCAGGAAGGCTGATATCTTTATTAGCTCAGGCTCGTCGTTTTTCTGCGTATTCGCGTAGTCGAACCATCTGTAGCGTAGGGCGGGCGTAAATTTCTCCATCATTGCCCGTGTCGTCTCCGGGCTGTGTAGATAGTGAGCGCGGTCAAGAGCCTTGAGTGTGGCTATGACGTTGGCTACACGGCTGGCGAAGACACAGATGTCGAGCGGCCCGTCGTTAAGGCGCGGTAGGGCGCGTAAACGCTCGAGCTCGGCGAGGGCAATGGCGTCTGGGCGGCCGAAGCGGGCTTCTAGGCTTCTCATTACTTCGTCTGCGCGAGCGTTGTAAATGAGGAGGCTCTCGACGGCTTCTTTGGCCCTCCCTTTGAGGCATCTTCTTAATCTTGCTATATTATCCACTTCACTATAATTTGCGGTGGTTCCGTTGTAGGCGGCTTTAAATGATAGCCATTCTTGATGCGAGCCGCTGAATGGCGGCAACTCGGCGTGGTAGCGTGATGACTCTCTCGGGCCGGCACGCGCGGCGATGGCGATGGCAGAGGCGAGCTCACTCAGGTTCACACTTTGTTGATTCTTCATTACTATGGCGCTATCTTCTTGCGCATTCGCTTGTGAATACATTAACGGCGGCGGATATGCGTCTGTTTCGCGTGGGCGCGGCGGCGTTGGCGCGAAAACGGGAGCGTGGGTTCCCCCGGCGGGGGGAGGGGCGGGGACGGCGGGGCGCACGGCAGCGGCGCCCTGTCCCGCGCCCTCGGCGGGGCTCCTCTCCCGAGCCTGCTCGGCGTACTGTGGGGTTGCAGGCTCGGGTTCTTCGATGTAAGGTGCATTGGAGATGGCGAGGACATGTCTCTGGCTGGTCTCGAGCCATTCATCTATGCGGCGTTCTTGTTGGACTGTAGATATTGTGCCGGTGTCATCGTCGCTGTCTTCGGCTTCTATGGCGGCTATGCGCGCTTGCGCGAGCTCCAATTTGATTCGGAGGGCTTCTTCTCGCGCTTGTGCGAGACGGCGGACGCGATGACTCGACGTTGTTTTCACCGATTTTGTTAGTTTTATATCAAGCAGCGCCATCTGGTGACACTAATGTTAATACTGTCACATTCAAATATAGAACTTTGTTTACAGTTGTCATGTCTGTCTAAAACAAGAATACAGTCTCTCATTCGGATAGCTTACAATCTGGTGGTTTTATTATAGGTTATGGGTTATTTATTGTCCCAGAAACGTGTAGGCTAGTCAAGAATTAGATTGCTAGTTTCAAGGAAAGTATTTTGATTAATATTCACGAGTGATCTGTGACAGAAATCCGAAGATGTCGGCCAATTATGTGGCTAACGTTCCTAAGCTGTTTGGCCGAGAAAATTATAGCGAATGGGTTTTCGCGGCAGAGAATTTTCTGATCTTAGAGGGCACCCAAAAGTTTATTAAACGAAAGCAAGAAACTACGGATGCCAAAAGTACAGAAGCTGCAGATGACGAAAAAACGCGTGCGAAATTGATTTTGACAATCGACCCTTCCCTGTACGTCCATGTAAAAGGCGTCAAAACCACATTTGAATTGTGGGAGAAACTCAAAAGCTTATTTGATGACTCTGGTTTCACTAGAAGAATTACGTTGTTACGAAATTTAATTTCAATAAGATTGGACAATTGTAAATCAATGACAGAATACGTAACAAAGATGGTTGAAAATGGTCAAAAATTAAGTGGTACGGGTTTTGACATCAGTGATGAGTGGATTGGCTCGCTTTTATTAGCAGGATTGCCTGAGAAATATTCACCAATGATTATGGCAATTGAGCATTCCGGAATTCGCATCACAACGGACGTAATAAAATCTAAGCTTTTAGACATGGAAGAGAAAAATTTGAATTTGACCGGGAATGGGAATGACATTGAGAGCGCATTCGCCAGTTCGTCAGGCTACCAACATTACAAGAAAAATAAGTCTAGGAATGTCTCTGGTAGACAAGATGTCAATGTCAATGAAACGTCAAAAGAGAAAATTAAATGTTTTCGATGTAAACAACCCGGTCATTATCGCAATCAGTGCCCGAATAGTGAAAATAACCTGAGTTTTTCGAAAAATAACACACGAAAACAATCCAATGCGTTCAGTGCGGTGTTTTTGAGCGGCGAGTTCAAGAAAAACGACTATTATATCGATAGTGGATGTAGTATTCATCTGACCGCGAACGAGAGTTGGGTTATGAATGCCTGTTACGAGCCGGTTATTGGTGAAATTGTAGTGGCCAACAAGGAATGTGTTCCAGTATTGTGCAGCGGCAGCGTGCAGATTGCGACTGTAACGCCAGACTACGAATATGACATAACAGTCGAGGATGTTTTATGCGTACCGAGTTTAACGACAAAGCTATTATCAGTAAGCCAACTGATAAAGAAGGGAAACAAAGTGGACTTCACTGAAGAAGATTGTAAAATTTACATCAGAAGTGGACAGCTGGTTGCTACAGCTACTTTGACAAAAGGTGTGTATAAATTGAATATGCCAGAAACGCCTGCTGCTATGGCTGTGTCTGCCGACATTTGGCATCGCCGTTTAGGACATGTGAATGGTTCTTACATGGCAAAAATGAAACATGCAGCAAAAGGTTTCACTGTTGGCGACAGGATTGACACAAGTAACTGCAAGGTATGTTGCGAGGGCAAGCAGTGCAGATTACCATTCCCAAGTAATGGCAATAGAAGTAAATCACTTCTTAATGTTATCCACATGGACATAGCTGGTCCAATGGAAGTTGCGTCTATTGGAGGATCTAGATATTACCTGCTTTTAGTGGATGATTATAGTCGGATGGCATTCATATATTTCTTGAAACAAAAGAGTCAAGCCCTGGATTGTTTCAAAGAGTTTAAAGCTAAAGTAGAGAATGAACTTGACAAGAAAATTAAGACCATCCGCAGTGATAACGGACTTGAATTTTGCAACAAAGACTTTGATGATTTCTTAAAAGTAAACGGGATTATTCACCAAAAGACAAATCCTTACACCGCAGAGCAAAACGGTTTGTGTGAACGCCAGAACCGCTCTGTAGTCGAAAAAGCAAGATGCTTGTTGTACGATAGTGGTCTTGGCACAGAGTTCTGGGCTGAAGCCTGCAACTGTGCAGTTTACCTAAGGAATCGAACTGTAGCATCAGGATTGGATGGTAAAACCCCATTTGAGATGTGGACAGGCACCCAGCCAGATTTGAGTCACTTAAGAATATTTGGCAGCACCGTGATGGTCCATATTCCCAAGCAAAAAAGACTGAAGTGGGAAAAGAAATCTCAAGAATGTGTCCTGTTGGGGTATCCAGAAAATGTAAAAGGATACAGAGTATTCAATCCAGTAACAAGAGCTATTTTCACAAGTAGAGATGTCACAGTCATCGAAGAAGAGAAAAAGAAATATTTTTGCCAGATGGAAGTAGAAGAGAAGAAGAAGACAGAACCTCATAACGAGACAAAGACAGTTGAGGTAGGATGCCAAAGTTCAGTGGGGGATGAGAGCACCAGAACTTTGATGCAATCTTCAGATGATTCATTGACCCCAAGCGAGTATGAAGATTTAGATACCACATCCGAGAGTGTTTCTACTCCTGAGAAGATCGGACCCATCTTAAGAGCACCAGAGCAGAGAAAAGTACCTGACAGATATGGTTACTCAAGCCTGTGTACAGATGTTGACAGGATGGATGATGCCAGTGGTCTTTCACTATCAGAAGCTTTGCATGGACCAGAGAAAGAACAATGGAGACAAGCTGTGGCTGAAGAGTTGAAAAGCTTTGAAGATAATGAAGCATGGGAGCTTGCCAATGTTCCAAAAGACTGTAGTGTGGTAAAGTGCAAATGGGTACTTAAGAAAAAGTACGATAGCGAAAACAACGTGCGTTTCCGAGCCAGGTTAGTAGCTAAAGGCTATACACAGAAGTATGGAGTGGACTATGAACAAACATTCGCACCAGTGGTAAGGCATACAACTCTCAGACTTTTATTTGCTTTATCTGTGCAATTAGGTTTAGATATTTCACACCTGGACGTGACGACTGCTTTCCTGAACGGATATCTTGAGGAAGATATTTACATGGAGACGCCAGAAGGTTTTTCTTCACCTAAAGGTAAGGGGCAAGTGCTTAAGTTAAAGCGTGCCATATATGGTCTCAAACAATCCTCAAGGGCCTGGTACAGGAGAGTAGATGACTGCTTAACTGAGTTTGGTTATGCTAGGTCTAAACTGGAACCATGTTTGTATGTTAAAAAAGACAATGGTTTGACTGTAGTTGCTCTATATGTCGATGATTTCTTTGTGTTTTCGAATAATGAAAAAGAAACCAAAAGTTTGAAACAGATACTGTCTTCAAAATTTAAACTCAAGGATCTTGGTCAGGTAAAACAATGCTTAGGTATGAATGTATGCATTGATAACGAAAATGGTATTACTTTAGATCAGAAAGATTATATAGACAAGCTGTTGCATAAGTTTAATATGAAGGACTGTAAGCCTGCTCAGACTCCTATGGAGGAGAGGCTTAACCTCGAGAAAGGAGAAAGTTGTGACAGTGAGTTACCATATCAGCAGCTTATCGGTAGCCTCATGTATCTAGCTGTTTTGACCCGCCCTGATATAGCTTATAGCGTAGGGTATCTTAGTCAGTTTAATAAATGTTATGGTCGAGAACATTGGGCTCATGCCAAGCGTGTGTTGAGATACCTTAAGAGGACAAAACATTACTGTCTCAGATACAGTCGTGAGCACAACTCGAAATTAACTGGATTTGTGGATGCTGACTGGGGCAGCGATGTTCTAGACAGGAAGTCTTATACAGGTTTCTGTTTCTATTTGTCGGGATGTGTGGTTTCATGGTGCAGTAAGAAGCAAAGTAGTATTTCTTTGTCGAGTACTGAATCGGAGTACATTGGTATTTCCGAATGTGTAAAAGAAGCCATGTATTTGAGAACATTGCAGCATGAAATTACAAATGACACATATTGTATTACAATGTTTAATGATAACCAGAGTGCTTTGAAATTGGTATCAAATCCTGTGTTTCATAACAAATCAAAGCATGTGGATATCCGCTATCACTTCTGTAGGGAGATAGCAGCTAAGGGTTTTGTAGAAACCAAATACTTGCCAACAGCTGAGATGCCAGCAGATCTGTTGACCAAAAGTCTTGGTTCTGTCAAGCATCATAGATTTGTTGATAAGTTGGGTATTGTACCTAAATGAGTAGATTGTTTATTTACTGTTTTTTCTAAAGTTGATATGGCTTGAGATGCTTTGATATAGTGGGGGTGTTAGTTTTATATCAAGCAGCGCCATCTGGTGACACTAATGTTAATACTGTCACATTCAAATATAGAACTTTGTTTACAGTTGTCATGTCTGTCTAAAACAAGAATACAGTCTCTCATTCGGATAGCTTACAATCTGGTGGTTTTATTATAGATTTTGACGGCGGCCGTGCGGCAGGATGCTGGCTTGACTGTGGGGTTTCCTGCCGCAGTGTTGCTGCAGGGTGTAGGCTCTCCTGCAGCAGCGGGACTATGGGTGGCAGCGTTGACTGTGGGGTTTCATGAGGCAGTGTTTGTGACTGCGCGGCATCATGATGCTGCCCTATGGGTGACCTCGGCTGTGGGTCTGGACGAGGCGCCGGCGTCGCAGGAGTGCTTGTCTGTGGGGTTTCCTGCGAGGGCCTCGAGCCGTCTTGACACGTAGTTCTTGACGGCACTATGGGTGGCAGCGTTGACTGTGGGGTTTCATGAGGCAGTGTTCTCCACTGCGCGGCATCATGAGGTTGCTGCCCTATGGGTGACCTTGGCTGCAGGTCTGGCCGAGGCGCCGGCGTCGCAGGAGTGCTTGTTCGCGAAGTCTCCTGCGAGGGCCTCGAACCTTCTTGAGTAGTAGCAGTTCCCGACGTGGACGTGGTTGCTTCTTCCAGCATGGCTTTTTTGAAGGGAAATCCTGCACCTTCGGCGTTGGTCGTTACGGCTTAGCAGGAACTTGGTCGGGTCGGGGTTCTGAATTGAAAGGCTTGTTTACTTTTTCAAGTAATGTCACTTCGCTGCTACTGTAGGTACTGAATTTCATGGGGTCTGGCCGCCCAATTTATACTATTAAGTTACCTCGGCCGGACGCCCCTTCGCCCCGTATATTTGGCGGGAAAGCGATTTGCGCGGGAAATTTTGGCGCGAAATGACATGTTCATTTATTACAGTTCAATCTTACTCTAATACATTATTTACAGTGCTTATACCTATTTCTATGCTATTTATAATACATTATTACACGAGATCCCGCTCGTTCGGCGTAAAAATGCATCTGAAACGCGGGGATTCCGTGTCCGCCCGTATATACGTACCTCGTTCCCCACCTGAGGTATAAATACCGGGTTTCCCCCCTCGCTCGCCCATCAGTCGTTGCCTGACTGGCGCGCGAGTAGGATCTCTAGGTTTCCTTTAGTCTGTCTATATTTCTTAGTGGAAACTTAGTGTTATCCACTCGTTATTTAGGAAACCAGCGGTATATTACCCTTTTTTACTATGTAGGAATGAAATGTGAGGCCTATTATTCTTTATTTCAGGTGCCGATGACATAAGGCAATAGTAGCGCAATGCCTATGTTATAAGAAGGTTTATAAGCTAGATTATTACAAGTTAGGTCGCGACTGACAATTTTATGTTTATAGCGGGTTTATTCTATGCCGTCCTGCACAGTATAAGTATGTAAGTTGTCCGTCAAAATTTGCAATCCATTTTTCAGTCACTTGCCGTTATTCGATTGAGCAGACATTTTGGGTACTAAAATAGTTTGGATGATAATTCAGTATTATGGTACCATCGAGCTGATCTGATGTTGGAGACAGAAGTTGGCCATGGGAATTCAGTACTTAACCGACGTAACCCCGTTGTGTTTGGGCTCGTTAGAATCGTCTCAATGAGTAGTTGATGATGGTATACATAAAAGTACAGTCGGCAATAAAAGCTCGTACCAAAAATTAAATTTTTGACAGAAACTTATTCTTGTTGTTATTCTGTCCAAGTATGTCAGGAGACAACAGTGACCGAGTACTTATAAAATGAACTATAAATTGGACTCCTATCATGTTAAGGAGATGGAATGGGTTTACCAATATAACAAAAACACGTGTTTAGTGGATTTAAAGTTAAACCCCATAAAATCATAGTATTAAAGAGTGACCCAGGAGACGTAACCATGGCAACGGGCAACAAAAAATAGTTGATTGGCGTATTTGTTACTGTTTCAACCTGTTATAATCTATTTTGTCCATAAATCTATTTTGAAATAGCTACGCCTCAACTGTATCCTTCCTTATGACTACTAGGTAAACCCATCAATGCTAAAATTACATCTGCTCTACTTACAACTAATAAACGGTCTAATAACTTTAGTCTTTTCTACATCCAAAATATTTCAAATAAATTGGTATACCTACTTAAGTATGCATTAAATTCCGTGGACAAATTGTTTCACTTTAATGTCTGCTGAAATACCTCAAAGCTACTAAAATGAACTATTCATAGAAAATGTGTTTGAATACAAAATTAAATATCTTAGATAAGAGACGTGTAGCAATTTCATGCATAGCATTTAATATTAACCCAGACTAGAAACTAGTGCGCTCGAGTAAAGTATAGGTACTTAACACTGCTAAGTAGGTAGTAAATATTGCAACTCATTTAAATGTTTTCGGCGTTCAGCTTCATACGGCGTTGTCTGTGTGCCTGATTGCCTATAAGTATTTATGTCGACGAAATTTGATTTTCACTTCTCATGCTCGCAAAGTTCACCTTTGTGCTGGATGTATGCTGCACAAAATGCCACTTTTATGCTCTAGTGCACAAAGTAAAATTGTTTTAAAGACTAAGATAATCGGGCCTAACAGCCACACACACAATAAAACTTCGTATAGTAAACTTGTCATTTGATTTGATTTGCTTTAATAAATTTCACATCCGTTTTTTCCATTACTAAATCAATAAAACCAATTCAATTATTATTTTAAACAGTATTGAACCATTAGATGACTTGGCAGTAAGAAGTACCTAAGTCTAATATCACGTGTCGAAAATTAAACATAAAAACTATAAAAAGTTAAGTGACGGGAATGAGCTATTATTTAATTTAATTTTGCAATTATTTGTTATTTTCTCGCAATCAAAGTGAAAAGCAGTGTGTATAACTCGGGCATAAATGAGCCATTTAACCCCTCGACTTAACTATCCGCCCTCGCAGGTGGCTCGGTTGGATATAAACGTCTCAGGTTAAATGGCTCGTTTTATGCGCTTGTTGTACAATCTACTATTTATTTACAATATAAAGTAACGTTTGGCATTTAAAAAGTTAGAGCACTTCTTTTATGTTTATGTCTGTCCAGTTGGTCAATTACGTAACGCCACGTAACGCATTGTACGCGCGTCAGCCCAGCTAGCAAGAGAGGTTTTATCGTCACGTTTTACGGCCCAAATGTACAAAAAGTCACGTAAGACAGACCTAAATGTAAATTTTTATATGGGAAAATGGCAGTTGAATTATCCTAACGCTCCTTCAAAAAGTGACGTGATCATCTAGCGGTGTGGAGTCAGTGCAGTAACAGTAAGGCCCAAAAAGTTACGTGATCACCCCTTCAGGACACCTCTGCATCTAGCGGTATGGAGTCAGTGTAGTTAGGCCCAAAACAGACATTGAAACGCAACTTCAACGAAACTGCAACTTCTAGTCACTTTTGAGTTTCATAATTCATTTGAGTTTATGCTATAGACTCCTTTGAGAGACCACACATGACGCAACCATTTTGAAAACGGTTTTCTGCGTTTCAAACCGGTCGCATCATGTGCAAAGGAGTCTATGGCATACACTCAAAAGTAACTAGAAGTTGCAGTTTCGTTGCAGTTGTGTTTCACCGTCTGTTTTGGGCCTAAGTGCCCCAGCCTTGTCTCCCAGCCAAGTTAGCATAGATTATTTAAAGCGCGCCTACATTTAAATGAGTATTTCCTGAATGGCACGGGACGTGCGGAAGCTTATTCGCTCGCTATAATACTGGAGTCTGCTAATAAAAAATGAGCCTGAGATTTATTTAAAACTTTTTATATGGCAACAGTAATATCATTGTCAAATGTGTCATCATCATCATCATTGTTCAGTTTGTTCACAGCATCTATGACAGATGATTGCCGCATCGACATTGGTGGCTATAATAATAGTCCTATAGATTACACGTGTCAAACGTCTTAAATTTGTATGATGTCCTAATCTTGATACTGCATATGCCAACTAATAAGTATTTAACTAACTGTAAGTAACTGTTCCAAAAAACATTAGACGGTTTATGCTTTTTAAGACAATTAAAGAATGGCTTCATTCTTTGTAGAATGAAGCTGAAGAGTTTTATTTCGTATACCTTTATTTCGTTCTGCTTGTTCAGTTGCATTTTGTGTTTGAAGAAAAATAATAATTGTTCAAGTATCATAATTACATTATTGCGTTATACAAGGTGTTTTTTTTTTTAATTGCCTCTCTTTTCTAGGCTCATCTTTCATTAGCCAGACTCTACTTCTCAAACGACAGTATAACTACAGCTCGTTAAATTTCGAACACAAACAGTCGCATAAACAAAAATATAATGGGTACAAAGAGAACCAACAGACATAAAGCTAAAGACCGGGAGGTTCTTCAATATATGGAAACTACGTTAACATAACATCCTAATCATAAGACATAGAAAAACAAAGCTTAAAAGAAAAATTAATAAACTTAACAAATCTGCCAAGTCGAGCTTAATTTATACCGGTCCTCGACGCAGAATAATATTCAATGATTAAAGTGCCGCGTGCCACTTCAACAGCATAAGGAGGCGAAATATATTCTTATAGTTGATTATGTCATTGTAAAGCAATTAAATACAGGTAAACAGACACACTTCCATTTATAATTATTAGCAAGCATTACAAACAATAGGAAGCAACGTCTCGCTCATTATTTCCGCTAGCTCTAAATATTTGAATTAAATTAAATTTCAATTTCGTTACCACGGTTAGGTAGACCCAACGGTGGTTTGCACGTGAATCACTGAACTGAATCTCGACAGCCATTGAAAACAATTGGGAATGGATGAAAATTTTAGAAGTGCCTGATTTTTTTTTTTGGTGATAGGAATAACCTTCCTTAGTACCAGAAAAAAGTTGCAGACTTTTCAGCTGCGTCAATTATTTTTGAAAAATATAAACTTTTTCCTCACTTACGTTTTGGGTTTAGGACGGCGAATGAGACACTTTCCTTGATCCGTCTCATATTGCAAAAAATATTTTAAATATCTGACCCTGGCAATGACACATATCATTGCCAGTGTCAGTTTACCACGGACATTTAAGATATTTTCTTGTAATAAGAGGCGGATCAAGGAAAGTGTCTCATTCACCGTCCTAAACCCAAAACGTAAGTGAGGAAACTGTTTATATTTTTCAAAAATAGCTGACGCAGCTGAAAAGTCTGCAACTTTTTTCTGGTGCTAAGGAAGGTTATTCCTATCACCAAAAAATATTCAGGCACTTCTAAAATTTTCATCCGCAGAAAAAAATAAAGTTCCGTACTCAAACAGTAAAACGGGACCCTATTACTAAGACTCCGCTGTCCATCTGTCTGTCTGTATGTCTGTCCGTCTGTCACCCGGCTGTATCTCATCAACAGTGATAGTTTGACAGTTGAAATTTTCACAGATGATGTTGCCGCTATAACAACAAAATACTAAAAGATAGAATAAATAAAAAAAAAATTTTATATATACCTAGTCCCAAACTAAGCAATGCTTACAGGACTATGGGTACTAGACGACAGTAAACATACTTATATAGACAAATAAATACTTAAATACATAGAAAACATCCATGACTCAGGAACAAATGTTTCTGCTCATCACACAAATAAATACCCTTACCGGGATTCGAACCTTGCACTGTTCGTAAGTATGTAAATATGTAAGTAGTTATGTAAGTTGTCCGTCAAAATTTGCAATCCATTTTTCAGTCACTTCCCGTTATCCAATTGAAATGAAATTTTGCAAGCATATGTATATCGCATGGTAATGCAATATTATGATGAATTGGTGCTGATCTGATGCTGGAGCTGGAAGGTGGCCATAGGAACTCCGCAATAAAACGACACAACCCCATCGAGTTTGGGCTCGTTAGAATAGTCTCAATGAGTAATTGATGATGGTATGCAGAAAAGTACAGTCGGCAGTAAAAGCTTGTACCAAAAATGATTTTTTTGTCAGAAACTTATTACTTATTATAGACTAGCTGTTGCCCGCGACTTCGTCCGCGTAGAACTTAATACTTAGAAAATATAATGCAAACAAACTTCTACCATCTTAAGGGATGATTTCCGAGGCAAAAACTATTCTATATCCTTTGAAGGGTCTCAAATTATCTCTATACCAAATTTCATCTAGGTACATGGATTTTATCCAAACTTTCACCCCCTATTTCATACCCTTAGGGAATGATTTTCGGGATAAAAACTATCTAATGTCATTTTTCGGGACTCAATAACGACCTTTATACCAAATTTCATCTAAACGGGATTCATCCAAATTTTCACCCCCCCCATTTCACCCCCTTAGGGAGTGATTTCCGGAATTACAACTATCCTATGTCCTTTCCCGGGACTCAAGCTATCTCTATACCAAATTGTATTAAAATGGGTTCCATCCGAATTTTCACCCCTAATTTCACCCCCTTAAGGGATGATTTCTGGGATAAAAACTATCCCATGTCCTTTCCCAGGACTTAACCTATATCTACACCAAATTTCATCAAAATAGATTACATCCAAATTTCACCCCCCCCCCCCCTTTCACCCCCTTAGGGGATGATTTCCGGGATAAAACCTATTATATGTCCTTCCCCGGGACTCAAACTATTTATATACCAAATTTCATCTAAATCGGTGCAGCGGTTTAAGTAGCTCCATACAAATTTCCACCCCCAATTTCAGCCCCTCAGATATAAAAACTACCCTTTGTCCTTCCCCGGGGCTCATTTCATCTAAATCGATTCAGCGGTTTAGGCGTGAAGAGGTAACAGACAGACACACTTTCGCATTTATAATATTAGTATGGAAGTATGGATTATTAGTATGGATAGTATGGATTATTTCCGCTTGTCTTCCAAATAGAGGTGTAGCTGTAGACTCCCTTCAAAAGAAAGAAGAAACGAAAAACTCATTCAAATATCTCAAAAAATGACGAAGCTACAACCGTTTTAATGTCGCTTGTTAGGGTGAGAAAACGATCAGGGACCGTGACGTCACGATCCTCGAGCGTCATAGTAAAAAACAATCGTTTCATTATAAAGGTGCGTTTTGCGGAAAAGAGACGCAACAAACCCCCTCTTAAAACTTTATACACTTATAACTTAGTGATTACCTATATAGCCTCTTGCGTTGTTTTTTTTTCGAGATAATACAACATTATGATTATTTTGTTTAGTGTCTACATCCCTATTTTCGATAAGATAAGATAAAATAAGATTTCTTTATTGTCAGAACTGTGTACATTTAGTTGCTTTGGGTAAAATAAAGTCCAACAGCTTGCCCATTTCGGACGTACAATATTAAACTTAAAGCTAGTCAAATATACTAAAACAATAACAACAATAGTATTTCCAAATAGTTTTAACCATATTCACACATAAAATATTAATTTAGATCTATCCGACATCCGTATTTTCTTTTAAACCACGAACTTCGGAATTCGAAAATATTCAGGTATCTCTATCTCTATCGCACTAACAAATGACAGGAATGCAGAGGGCCTACCGCGAAAGGCATTCGAAGTTTCCCCTCTCTGTCATACTTACAAGTTCGTACATAAGTGCGACAGAGAGGGAAAACTTCGAATGCCGTTTGTGGTAGGTCCTCAGATATACGAACTTTCGGTTTTCGTGGTATGGCTGAATACGCAAAGAGCGCGCGCGCGTGCCATTCAAAAAATCCAAGTTTATATTGTTCGAATTTGTTGTTACATTTTTGTACAAATTACGCCTTAATTAGACATTTGCGCATATAAGTTCGCATATCAAAATCGATTAATTTTATATTTGCTTTTGGTACCTATGTGTCTCGTCAATGTATATCGTAGACGGGATTAAAATTATTAATAGGCGAAAGGAAGGCAAAGCAATTCCGCCATTTTGTCCGTAGTATTGCTTATTACTGTGATTTTGACGTTTCTTTTAGCTGGCAGATGTGGCGGCGATATACTTTAAGAATAATAAATGAAAAATTAAATGAAGTCGTATATTACGGAAAATAAATGAATCGTCGCAGTCGGATAAAAACTATCCTAAGTTGCAGCTGGAATAATAATGTACCTATATAAAATGTTTCATATTTTTCCGTCCATGGGATGCTGAGAACATTCGTACCACAGAAAGCTTAGTTTTAAACTGGCTGATTCTTTTTTAATTTAGAGATTTATTATAAGTGGAGATAAATAGATAGAAGATAATGAAACTCCCATTCAAATATCTCAAAAAATTATGAAGCTACATCCGTTTTAATGTCGCTTGTTAGAGTGAGAAAACGATGAGGGACTGTGACGTCAATATACTCGAGCGTCATAGTAAAAAACAATCGTTTCATATGAAGGTGCGTTTTGCGGAAAAGGGACAGAACATACCCCCTCTTAAAACTTTGGACTCTTATAACTTAATCATTACCTATATAACCTCTTGCTTTGTTTTTTTCTCCATTTGACTATATTTATTTTAAATTCTTTTTCGAGAAAATACATTATGATTATTTACCATATTTTCGATTCCTGAGCTATAACCACGAACTTCGGAATTCGAAAATATTCGGGTATCTCTATCTCTATCGCACTAACCATACTCGAGTGACAGGGATGCAAATATATGAACATTGAGTATCGGTTTTCGTGGTAGCGCCGCAGGTACTTTGGCTGAATGCGCCGAGCGCGTGCCATTGTCATTCAAAAAAAACAAATTCGTGTTAATTATATTGTTCAAATTTGTTGATTTCATTTATTGAAATTACGACATAAAACGACATTTGCGCATATAAGTTCTCATATCAGAATCGAATATTTTTTTATGGTTTATATTTTAGCATTCGTCTCGTAAAGGTCTATCGTAGACGGGATTTAAATTATTAATAAGTGAAAGGCAAAGCAATTCCGCCATTTTGACGAAAATTTGACGGTTCTTATAGCTGACAGTTGGAGCAGCGTTTGATTTCAATAAAAATAAATGAAAAATTAAATGAAGTCGTATATTTCGGAAAATTAATTAACTGTCGCAGTCGGATAAAAACTATCCTAAGTTGCAGCTAGAATAATAATGTACCTATATAAAATGTTTCATATTTTTCCGTTCATGGGATGCTGAGAACATTCGAACCGCGCAAAGCTTAGTTTCAAACTGGCTGATTCTTTTTTTAATTTAGAGATTTATTATAAGTGGAGATAATGGTACGGAGCCCTTTGTGCGCGAGTCCGACTCGCACTGGCCGGTTTTTTTATAGTAGCTTTTCGTTGGTGTCCGACCGGAACATGTTTCTTTGCCGAAGCCGAAACCGAAGGTTCGGCTTTGGCTCTAGTTTCGGCCGAAACCGAACTTTTTGTAGACTTGTTTAAATCGTTGAAAAAACGACGTAAAACCGCTTTTGTGCACATAATGTAACACCTGAAACTTGTGAAGGTTGTATAAAATAAATCAAGGTTTACTACAAGTTATCATAATTCCGGGAACAAGCACACAAAGCGTCACTTCACTGAGCCGGCGGCCGGCGAGCTACGCCATATTACCGTTTGGCACGAGCGCACCCGAAGTTAGCCGCGCCCGAAGTACCGTTTTGTAAGTTTCGAAACGTCATGATTTTTTGGCCGAAACTGGCCGGAACCGAAAACGAACTTCGGTCGGACACTACTTTTCGTTGAAGAAAAAACATCGTGAGGAAACCGCGCTAATCCCAACAAGGTCCAGTTTCAGAGAGTCAGATGGCAGTCACTTTCGTAAATCTAGTGCCTACCTAGTACCTACGCTGAATCTTACGCCTTGGCCACGACTTTGGTCTTAAGCGACCTGCGACCAGCGTTTTATCTGTTAGTTGGGATCACGCGCAATGAACAGATAAAACGCTGGTCGCAGGTCGCTCAAGACCAAAGTCGTGGCCAGGGGGTTAGGATTAGATGCCGAAGCGGACGCGGGGATCCTTTAGCGTCTCCTTGAGATTATTTGAGTTGGCTGAATTGCTTCAATGTGGTCCATTCAAAAAGCAACTCTACCGTCCAAGCTAAAAGATTCCAATATCATTACTGCAATGTTCTGCCACCAGAGGCAGCACTACCACTAACAGTAAACCAGTATAGGAATGTAGGGATTCACACACTCATGCACAATTGGTTGTCAAATGAGTGACAAGTATGCTTGCATAGACAATACTGCAAGTGGGAACGAGATACAATGTCAACGCTGCTAGTGTCGCCACCTACTAAGAGTTTTGCGTAATGTTCCCTATTCCAATGACAGTTTTATCAACGACAGTGCAGCGGCCGCTGCAGCCGACCATCGCGTGTGCTGACTTTTGACCGAAGGGTGTCGTGTTTCGGCGGTTCCGGGGCCACCTACCGAATTCTACTCGGGACTTGACGACACAACGGAGCCACGCTGTTTTGTCGCCTTAAAGAGGCTGAAAAGACCAAATTTGTTGAAATTGATATTATTTAAGCAGTTTTTTAAGAAAAACTATTGGTTCTAGCACATCAACGAATATATAAGTTAATATTCATCATATTTCCAAGACTGTAGACGGACTCGAAACATAATTTGACGAAATCGGCTCGATAGAAAATAATTGCAAAGATTGGTCTTATAATCATCTTAAACGGTTCTAAGTCCTTATTTTTTTGAGGTATGGCTCTGCAATTATAAACATGAAGTCCACATATTCATACCTAAACCGCTAACGAGCCATATTTCACAATTAATTTTAATAATATTATTGGAGGGTAAAATTTAAGGCAAGAGAGGCAGAGGGAGGCCTAGGCTAACATATTCTAGCCAAATAAAACATAAAGCTGATGTCGAGTCATATGAGGAAGTCAAGAGGCTGGCAATGGACAGAGAAAAGTGGCGGTTGCTCCACCGACAAGAGTAAGGCTCTTAAGTAATGATGATGATACAACCGCAACCGAGAGAAACGCTCGGAGGATGATGAGACAAATTCAGCCCATCAAAAATACCGATGCATAATAGTTTTAGCCGCAAAACAAATACAGAGCTCTAACAATAACCATATCACAAATATGATTACTTAAAACTTGCTGAATATCAGCAATTTTCCTTGTCTCCAGGGAAATCATTCAAAATGGAGTTTCCACGTTCACAAACTTACAAAATTGACATGTTGCTGAGAACTAAACGTGTTATTGCAAAAGTTTACGTTACAGTAAGTACAGTGGGTGATTTACAAACAATTCCAGAGATGTGAGGAGAGCTCTGGAGAATAATAACGTTATGAGATGAGAGAGTTGGTTTGTTTAATATTTCACTCAATTGTGGTATAAATAACAGTTTTATATGAACACTACTGCTTATGTGTATCTCTAAAGTCAATTCTAGGGGGATATTATATTGGTATAAATATTTTTAAAATCGGTTGAGTAGTTTGCTGAGATGATGTTTTTGGAGCAATTATCAGCATGTTTTCGCCATTTTTGTTTCATCTCTATGATATTGAGAAATTTTCCGAATTTATCGTGATTGTTATATTGTCAGAATTGGCCTAAGTCACTATCATAAGAACAATTGAATTGAGCCCTATATGGGATAAATTCGATAACTTATGATTACATTATTATTTTCTATATTATAATGGTTTTACTTAAACCGTGAACGATGTTGTTTACAAAGCAATAACAACATTTTATATCCCATCTTACAACGACCAGAACAACAACCACAACGAGAAAGTTTATCTCCACGTTTACTGCCAACATAACCCTTAGTGCATACAAATACACAACTAAATCATTTGATATTGAAGCCGACCATAAATCAAAGTCAATATTGGCATGGTCCCGACTTAGTGAAAAAATAAATGCAAAAAATATGTTAGTACGCGCGGTGGGTAGGATGTAGGTAGGCACATTTGTCTTCGTCTCCGTATAGACAGGCCTGTGTATCATAAAATGATACAAGGACATTATAAAATCGTCTGTTATAATCGTCTGATAGGACTTAATACAACACACATAGTTAGGTGCATATCTCTCTAGTTGCATAATACAGTAAAATGTAAAGATATGGGTGCATATAACTTACTCTTACATTATGTCCCATCGCTTATATTGCAATCACAGATGTATGAATATACTATGCTCTGAGATTGCAGTGGATTAAGGTTTCGGTACCTACACATTTATGAGAGGATTAATTCGGTATTATATTATACCTAGGTACATATTTTTGCACTTGACTGTACCTACTTAAAAACACGGGCCTAAAAGTTGTTAGCTGCTCTGCGACCGTAGCATCGTTTTCATTTTATCATTTAACGCTGTAGATACGACATCTAGTTCTGACGAGCATGCGAGTGTGAGAGTGACGGATGTCTTACCCACAATGATATCAACATGTGGATGCCAGAGTTGACTATTTCTATACAACTATGCCAGTGATGACATAAAATATGGCACGGAAACGTGGTCGCTTACTATGGGCCTCATAAGAAGGCTCAAAGTCACTCAAAGGGCAATGGAGAGAGCTATGCTGGGAGTTTCTCTGCGCGATCGCATCAGAAATGAAGCTATGCGCAGCAGAACCAAGGTAACCGATATAGCCCTCTGAATCGCTAAACTTAAGTGGCAGTGAGCGGGGCATATTGCACGTAGAACCGATGACCGTTGGGGCGGAAAGTTTCTCGAGTGGCGACCACGTACCGGAAGGCGCGGCGTGGGTAGGTCCCCCACTAGGTGGACTGATGACCTGGTAAAGGTCGCGGGAGTCCGCTGGATGCGGGTGGCGCAGGACCGGCCATTGTGGCACTCTTTGGGGGAGGCCTATGTCCAGCAGTGGACGTCTTTCGGCTGATATGATGATGATGATGATGATGATACAACTATTGAGGAAGGCACATCCCTGGCGGGCAGGGTGCGGGCTAGCTCTAGTGGTATCCTGAGATTCCTGAGGACATTTGCGGAGAGGTTAGTATGTGAATTTCATTTCATTTCATTTCATTTATTCCTTTATAAAACGTAGTTTTACATGTCAATTTATAGATGTTAAATAACATTATACATAATACTATCACATTAAGGTGAAAAAGTATGTCTTATATTATATTACAGCAGGTTAGGTAGGTAAGTATGTCTTAGTTTAGGTACACTGCAGCGTGTAGTCAACGAATAATTATTATTAGTACATTTATTTGTCAAGTCACTGATTGGGCAGCGAGCCAGTTGAAAAGTCGTTCGGTTTTCAGCCATTATTGAGAAATTCGAATCATTGTCATATGATCCAAGTACTAAGTACTGTCCTTATTTTATATTTTATATGTGTTAGGTTATAATATTTACTAACTTTAGGTTAAGAAACTGTAACGAACTTTATCTATGATCCCGTTGGTCGAAATAAATGTGTTGAATTGAACGGAATTGATAAGTATTAAAATGGCAACCATGCTGGGCGTAGGCGCTAATTCCATTACCTACAATTTTTTTTATTAACGCTTGATGTGATTAACTAAAACAATTTGAATATCTACTTATTTGGCTTTTTTTTGTTTCAGGTACTTCATTAAGTCATCTACACTATTGTGTCAAGCCAATTTCGGAATGACTGAAATAAAAAATAAAGTTGGTAACGTTTGTAGACTAAGACTCATAGACCAAGCATTTTTTCCTGGCAGGGTGTTGCTAAATTGGATGACTTGACTAAGACCTGGTTTACATTGGGTGGACAAACGATATCAATAAGTACTATAGAATGCTACAAGAAATCACGCTGTCGACCGTCGAATTGCCAATTAACCGATACAAAGCCATAAGTTGGGATGACTTCAACATTTTTTTTACCCAAAAAGCAACTAAAACTACTGAACCCTCAGCGATCGCTCGCACTTTAGTTTTAATCTTTTCCCACAAACCATGACTAGCCACACTATAAAACTAATATCTTGTCAAGTGTGGCGCTTCACACCGTTTTAAAAAGACTCAAGTTGTTACCAGCTTTATACTGACTTAAGTCGTTTTGGTTGTAAGGAAAGGTCGTTGACCGGTCTCGAGTTAGATGTCAGCGCTTCCCGAGCTGAAGCACTGCACCCTTTCGACACTGCGGCATTGGATAGTGAAGCGAGTGGGGGTTTATCGATGGTCTAATGTTTTGCACTGCACTTGCTATGCCTATTAATAGACGACTTTAGGACTTAGTGAGATTGATATGCAGTTTTTTTAGGTTGAAGTTTGACGTGAGCTTACTTACACACATATTTCCTCACTTGTCGGTATGTCAACATTACCCTAGTAAGTAGTATATTGCGAGGGCGCGGTAAGTAGGTACGCATGTTATTTCACATTCGTATCGTGTTTTTGGAATAAAAACTTCTTGTTTTATTATATTATAAATAATGACTCTACTTGATTACATAAATATAAATTAAATTCGAGGTTCTCAAGTGGCGACCACTTACCGGTAGGTGTAGCGTGGGTAGACGCCCCCATAAGGTGACCCGTAAGGTCTGATGACCTGGTAAAGGTCGCGGGAGTCCGCTGGATGCGGGTGGCGCCGGACCGGTCATTGTGGCACTCTTTGGGGGAGGCCTATGTCCAGTAGTGGACGTCTTTCGCCTGATATGATGATAATGATTTGCTTCATATGAAAAGACTCCATTTTAAATTTTGTCAACACTTATTAAATAGATCATCGCAATATTTTCCCTCAACCATAATTTTACATTAAGTGCACGGAAACCTCTGTATTACGCTTAAACGCTGCTATAAAACGAAAGTAGGTGAACCACGATACTTTACAAATCGCCGGCAGTAAGGCCGTAACCCATTAAGGTGAAGCAGCTTCAGAAAAGTACCACAAGGGGGTAGAATAAGGCTTGGAAATTCCTACTTAATTACGCGAAAACTACATAAAATGTAACGGCTTCTTATTTAAATGTTATTTGAAGATATTTTCTACAATTTTATAATGCCCAAAACACGATTTGATTAATTTGCCTCGATGGATTAGGCTCGCAAAGTTAGCTCTGATTGCGCGTTTTTCGGTAGGTCGAGTTGACTAAAAACCAGAACCATTTTTTTGCTAGTCAATGTTCAGTATTTATTTTTGTATCCTTTTATTCCTTATTATATATGTGACAACATAGTAGGCTCTTTTTATTTTTAATTATCGTACATCAGTAAAATTAAGCACATAAATATAAAATCTCGCTCAAAACGGATGCGCGTAAGTCATTCGTTTGAATTTTAGTAGGCAGATGGCCAAGCGGCCTCGGGCTGGACGGACGTCTGTCGCGATTTTCTGCATTTTGACAACTGTAAAATTCGCTAGTTTAATACCAGCTGTTAGAAAATAATACGTTTTCAGGGAGAATTAAAAGGGTGTCATGTGGGTGGATAAACGTTTAAAATTGATTTTCGGTCATTTTTACAATTTGTTCTAATTTAAAACACAATAGTTCGTTCGCAAACCCTACCATTACAACCCGATTTTTCATATTTCTCATCTTAAGAGCCCGTTATCAATGAAAGAAGTTTGAATACGTTTCTTTAGTATGTGGAATATTTTTTTATCACACAGGTCACATTGTCTAGTACAGTGTATGTGCGTAACATCTCGCTGCCCCAATATTATAGGGTTCTATGTTACATTGTCGGGGTACTTCAATTTAGACCTAGTGTCACTCTGACAAACTTCAAATTTCAAGTTGATAAAAGTGCAACATAGAACCCTATAATATTGGGGCAGCGAGATGTCACATAGAAAGATTTGTTTGACATTTGGCATTTACGCTGTCTTAGGACTTAGATATATCGTTTTCAATAAAATAATAATATATTAAATACAATCAAAATCGAATAGTGTACGGACTATAACGATTATGATAGTATATTGTGATCCGCTGTAATAATGACGCCATCCAGTTAAATCCCCTGCAGTTCCAACCAATTGAATGTGGAATGACATTGTCAGAATATTTATAATATCAACTCGGAATCTGCAAGCATGATGTAATTTGTGTTTATTGTGGTCAAATCAAGACGGATTATTGTCACCCAATTGGATACAGTTCTTCAAGATACCTCCTAACTACACTTCAACTCCAAGTTTTTAACACATTCACTGCCCAGAATTTCTACGGACTACGCTCCTTGCCGATACCGTGGTCTTCCCAGTATGTAGCGGAAAGCAGTAAGTTCATGGCAGACCTGAGTGAGAGTTTGAAAGTCAAGTGAAGAAGAAGAAGTAGTAAATAATTGTAATAATTAATATGCCTAAACAGTAAAGTATTCCATTGCATATATAGATTTGCATAATTTTGTTGCCTAACATATTTTTTTACCTACAAATAATGAAGTAGGATGATTTCATTGTATGATGTAATTTACATTGAATTATATACTTTTTATTCTTGTGGTATAAAACATTCCTACTAATGAAGAATTTGTTTCATTTTCTTTACCTCCTCTGAGGCTAAGGAATTCACTAGAACAGACATATTTAGATTAAGTATGCTGATTTTGTAATCTGCTTGCGTCTTGGTGCAAGTGCGAGTCGGACTTGTGCACGAGGGTTCCGTACCATACTCGCAAGATTTCAAGCTAATTAGCATGTCTAGTTTAACATAGATGGGACACACGGAGCGTAATTATGAATCGATTGACACCTTATTAATCGGTTCCGTATCTTAAACGCTATGGTGGATTTGGGATGCCTATCCGGAATAGCACGTTCGCTGCTTAGCCAGATACTCATGGCCAGGCCTTTAAGCTTTATGGGAAGGATATAATGATGTGACGGAACTTGCCAATGAGAATACTATTATTATACTATTAAAAAAAAAATAGGTAGCTAAAGTCGACTTCCGAGCTATGTTTACAATTTGGCACCTTATTCCTTTGTGATAAGGCGAAAAAAAATATATTCTATATATCATCATCATCATCATCATATCAGCCGAAAGACGTCCACTGCTGGACAAAGGCCTCCCCCAAAGAGTGCCAAAATGACCGGTCCTGCGCCACCCATTCTATATATAGTAGTATAGAATATATAATTTTTTCGCCTTACCAGCTAAGTCTCATATCTGGGAAATTCTTTTTCTCTATTTTCACCCAAGCGGAGCTTGGCCACTCAGGTATATATGTATGTATGTGATACATACATATATAGTATAAAATGGCATATCATTTGTAATCATATGCGTACAAAAGAAATATGAGTAAATAAAATACATTACTTACAAGCAGGAATCGCAATCGAGGGGCCATCCAGGAAGCACGGCAGTCAGTACAATTACCAAATAATTATTATTAGTTAAAAAATTTTATACCATGTATTTTGCAAACAAGCACACGGTTTGCGAGATATCGAAGCCTATGGACGCTTGCTACTAAAGAGGATTCACCACCGTGCATTGCCAACTCTTTATTGATTTGAAGATTTGGAGGATGCTCAGGGTTCATTTTAATTAACTCACAGATATTCACGAGTTTACAAAAGAGAAGAGTTAGTTTAAAAAATAAATAAATATTATTCTTTGTAGATATAGGTCAGTAGAAGTCGACACAAAATAGGCTTAAATCGCAAGGCATGGTTCTTTGGTATATTGAGCCGACCAGTTAGGATAGTGCGAACACGAAATTTTGGTTTAAAAGTCATAAGCTATGCTACTTTGACCATCAAAATGTAGTAAAGTTTAAAAGATATTTAATTCAAATTGTTGGAATAGGGAATTTGCATCTTTTTATTTTATTGCGAAAATCAAATGTATAATTAAGCATTAAAACAACTGTAGCACTAAAACTTTCTTATGATTTATTTTTCTGATGTTACATGCATTTGAAATCTGCACGCACCGGCACCCCCCGAAAACGCTCTTTATTAAACTGGCTTATGCTATGACGTCACAACATATATTCTCGGCGCGTTTATTATGGAGTAAGTCATTAATTTGCAATTATCTCCACAACATTTGCGTTTAAGTCTATATTTGTCACACAAAAACTTATCTTCTGTGCCAATTCAATATTCTGTGTAACTGTTATGTTATTTTATCGGAACAATAATATTTTTTTCCTCATTTTAACGTGAGATAAAACTAATACAATATATTTCTACGTATATCCGCATCGATTGAGTGCAATTTATTCGAAATTGAGGTCCCATGCAAGTTTCCTATTTTAATTAACTTTAAAATTCAGGCGTAATGTAAAAAAGTCCTAAAATTTTGCAGTTTTACGCGTGTCGCGCAACTGGCACAAGCTTTTCGAAGTTGCAAATATGTGTCTACACTACCCTAACTGATCCATAAAACAAAACCAAATAAGTTACTGCCAAAATTTTCATTTTTGGTACAAGCTTTTATTGCTTACTGTACTTTTCTGTATATTGTATTGAGACAATTCTAAGGAGCTTAAGCCTTAAACTCAACGTGGTTACGTCGGTTAAATACTCAATTCCCATGGCCACCTTCTGTCTCCATCATCAGATCAGCTCAATGGTACCATAATATTGAATTGTTATCCAAACTATACTAATACCCAAAATTTCAGCTCAATCGGATAATGGCAAGTGACTGAAAAATGGATTGCAAATTTTGACGGACAACTTACTTAAGTAGATAGTAATAGTAATATAGTAATAGTAATTTATTCTTTCAAGTAGGCTTACAGTTAAGCACTTTCAAAATGTCAAATATACAATGTAAAAAAGCAATAATAATAACAAATATAACAAACACTACTTAGGTACTAACACAACATAATAATTATAGCTAATACAGTTAAAAGTAGTAAATTTTAATTATGCGTAGAGCAATTCATTCCCAGACAGTTTTGTCATTCATATAGTCTTTAATGCTGTAATATGCTTTACGTACTAGTTTACGTTTCAGATAGTTTTAAAGTTTGTTAATATTAAGACTAGTCACACTACTTGGGAGTTTATTATAGAACCGTATACAATTACCCTTGAAAGATTTGTTTATTTTTTGCAGCCGAGTATAGGGCACTGCGAGCTTGTCTTTATTTCTGGTATTTAGATTATGTATATCATAATTTCTTTTAAAGTTAACAATATTTTTAAGAACGTACATGATATTTTCATAAATGTATTGAGAATGCACTGTCAGTATATTAATTAGTTTAAATTTTTCTTTAAGGGACTCTCTAGGTCCCATCTTATAAATTGCGCGAATAGCCCGCTTCTGCAGTACAAAAACAGCACCAATGTCAGCAGCGCTACCCCATAGTAAAATGCCATATGACATAATGCTATGGAAGTAGCTAAAGTAGACCAATCTCGCGGTTTTCTCGTTGGTTAGTTGACTGATTTTACTAACTGCAAAAGCCGCGGAACTAAGCCTACTCGCGAGATTACTTATGTGAGGACCCCATTGTAGTTTAGAATCCAGTGTTATACCTTGAAATACTGTACTGCTAACCAGGTTCAATTGCTCATCTTTGACAGTTATACTTACACTTACATACCTACATACAAACAGGTCAAGTTAATATATAGCTTGTAAAAACCAGAACTACATCGTGCTTTGCGATTTTAATGTCGAATTCTACAGTCCTAACAACGCATCGCTTTGAACCAGGTTCATAGGATGTGGTACTGGGGAGCACCGAAGAGTTTTTATGATCTTCATGAATATACAAATGACTTCCACTTAGCACTAACTAATTACTATAATTATGTTATTAGTATCTACCCTATGATGTAGGTATCACCATCATCTGCGACTACATTACTCACTTTCGGTTTGCTGACGACACTACTTACCGTACATCACAATCATAGAGGCACCAGGGGGTGTCAGTGACAGTGATTAAAGAGTACTAAATACGTATTAATATATGTAGGTACGAGTTTATTAGGTATATTTAGTATAATTATATTCTGGCCTGATATTGGTTTACGGGTATACCTAATACATTGGTGTTTCACTTTCGTAATAACACTTACAACAACAGCAGACACCGAAGGTATAATTATGTTTTAGTACGGTATTTTATACTTAGTATTTGCATATTATTTGTAGTACCTACTTTTTTGCATTCCCACACTATGAAACTAAGGAGCAAAATAAGGATTACCATATATATATACCTACCCAGTAACGTACAAATAGGTACGTACCAACAAGGCTCGATCATTCTGACTGACGTGATTGCTTAATGGCCCCTCTATTGTGATGAGTTGAGACTTAAGAATTAAATTGAATTTTCAAATCGATCTGAGACCTTATCATAATGTAACTCCTAAATTTGTCAAGCAATGTTAATAAATTTTCGCTTGCTTATTTTCATGAAATTTTGCACCTTAGCGATGACCGAATAGAGTTGCTATGACATTGCCAATCGAAAGACTAATCTATTGACTTATCAATAGTATATATTTCATATACCAAAATGTACCTAAGAAACATACGCAGAATCATCGCAGAATAAGAAAATGTCAACAAGTCTGACATTTTTCAATAAGATGTTTTGACAATTTCACTTTCTGTATGGAGGTTGGTGACTGATTTAAATTTATAATATCACGAAAGAAAAAAAATACCGAGGTCAGTGACCTGTCACAGTAAAGTGAGATAGTGTGCGTGAAATGTAGCGGTGTGTGTTTCTGGGGAGAATTACGATAATGTTGCGCCGCCTAGTAGGTTTTTAGTGTCGCGTATGTAGCTTCACCGGAGATGCTTCACCTTAAGCCGGGATTATCGTGGCCTAATGCTCATTATCGATATCGATAAAATCAAAGTCTTCCCTAAAAGGCCGCCTTGTTTCATCTCGTGCTATAAATGACCAGATTGTAGCTGAATGGCTACTTTGTACTGTTGATATTGCCTACTTTATGGATTATACAGACGCAGCAAAACCACTCTGACACAATATAAATATCAATAGACATTCGTTGGTAACTACCTATTTAAATACCCTAATAATCGCCTTTACTAATTAATTTAGCTGCAATTGGAATGAGTTAGGTATGAAGGTGACAGTTCTAATGAATACTTACCTCAACATACATACATACAATCACGCCTTTATCCCTAAAAGGGGTAGGCAGAGCACATGAAACTTGTGTTCCAGTGCCACTTTTAGCATAAATGTGGGTATAAAAGATCAATAAAATGTGATATCTAAGTGATAGGTTGCTAGCCCATCGTCCACAACACACTTCAACTGTTCCCTTAGTCGACTCTTAAGACACCCACGGGAAGAAAGGGGGTGGTGCTATTCTAACCCGACACCACACGGGAAAAAGTGTGCGTAAATTGACCGCTATTCACTTACTACTTACTTAAACTGTAGGTAAATGCGGCAGATTTAATTATTGATATGAAGAGATTTTACAACTTACACGGATTGCTTCTAACAAGATGGCTTTGTCGAAAAACTCTACAATTTGTGATTAATATTGGTATTTCTTATGTGTTTCATCCGGTTCACTAATGTTTCCCAACTTACGTTTGGCAACCTAATTCATATCGCATATTTTCATGTCCCAACTCCCAACCTCTTAATATTTCTGAAACTGTTAAATATTTCAGGATTTTTATAAATTAACCTAACCTAACCTATAGGGTTCTACACGATGGCCATGAAATAAATCCTGAAATATTTACAGTTTCAGAGTTTGGGAAATGAAAAGTTGCGAAATGAATCAGTTTGCCAAAGTTAAACGTTAGTTGCGAAAAGAAGGTGTTCCGTTTCATCCAGTATTTAAATTAATTGTGCTTAATATTTTTAATTTTAAGTAAAATCTGCGTTTACTTGTCTGCTAGCTACAAAACATATCGCGCTCGAATAATATTTTTTTCTTAGATGTGACCTCTTCACTTCATGCTTTAGTCAGGCCCTTCTTTCGTCCTTCGATTAAAATACACATTCCTGCTACTCTTGACAAGATTTCGGTAGGAACTATCTATATTAATGTTTTAATTAATACTAATAATGTGAAAGTGTGTATACTGTAGGTATTAAGCTGCTCCGAAATCACAACGTAAAGCTAGTAGGTATAATAATATAATAACAATATCCCGGAGGAGATTATCAGTGTTCTTGATTATTGGTACAACAACCAGTCAAACGTCGTCAAGTGGGGCAATGCGTTTTCTGATGAGTACAGGTTGAAGTGCGGGGTAAGACAGGGGGGGTTAACGTCACCGCGTCTCTTCAACCTGTACATTAATTCTCTCATAGAGGACCTCAGCAGTACTAGGGTTGGTTGTGCCATTGCGGGGGATATGGTCAACAATATAAGTTATGCCGATGACATGGTGCTGCTGGGGCCTTCTGTGTGTGCGATCAGAAAACTGCTGAGCAAGTGTGAGGAGTACGCCGTGGCACATGGACTTAGGTACAATGTGGTTAAGAGTGAGTTACTTGTTTTCCAGCCGCGTGAACACAGGGTTGAGAGGGTACCTGAAGTCACGCTGTATGGAGTAGCCCTCAACAGAGCTACGAAATGCCTGGGTCACTGGGTCACGGAGTACCTCTCAGATGATCCTGACATTGAGAGGGAGCGCAGGGCGTTGGCTGTGCGGGGGAATATGTTGGCTCGCAGGTTTGCACGATGTACGCAGGAAGTTAAGTTAACCCTTTTCAAGGCTTACTGCCAATCCTTTTACACGTGCGGCCTGTGGGTCAGCTACACTCAACGGGCAATCAACGTCTTGCGCGTTCAGTATAATAATACGCTTAGGTTGCTGTTGGGTCTTCCTAGACACTGTAGCGCTTCGGGAATGTTTGCCGTGACACGTGTAGACGGTTTCCACGCAATCTTGCGAAAACGGGTCGCCGGCATGAAGCGCCGTGTAAGGGACAGCCCCAACAGCCGCCTAGCAATAATAGCAAATAGGCTGGACTGTCCCATAATGCAGCACTGGGACCAACTCCATGTTATGTAAATTTTATACCTACTAACATAAGTTTTTAAGTTACTTGAACTAACACATTAATGATTTTATTTATTTTTGATATATTAAGTACTAACATAGTCGTTCTAAGGATACTACTAACAAATAATGGATCTCGTTATCTGAGTAATAAATGAATTGAATTGAATTGAATATACATACAGGTCTATTAATTTTATAAATTATTTTTCTGTTTAAGCCGTTCACTCCAAATTGATTCAAATAAAATAGCACTCTTTTTTTATGGATTATGTTTTTTTTATCTAATCATAAAAACATATATTTTTTTTAATAATAATCTTTTTCCTTGTAAGATTGTTAATTTAAAATGTGTGCATTGAAACAAATACACGTAAACAATTGAAGCGGTTAATGCCGAGTTAGTACCCTGCTCATAATACTTGTACTGTGTCTTCATAGTACGCGGAAGGATATTAAACATTCCACTCGTTAAGTGGACGTATCTTCTTTTTGCACCGTTTTAAAGGCCGTTTGATTCCAGTTATGGGGCAGCTAACTACGCCTTAATCCATTATATTGTATCGTGACATAAATTGATGGTAATATCAAATCAGATCAGGTTGCTCTTAAAAACGTGATCTAAAGCCGATCAGTTTAGGTCTAATAGATGGCAATCGTGCTAAGGGGAGAGCATCTAGCATGTTCGAGTTTATATCGGACTTAATTTTACAATGCATCATGCGAGGAAATAAAAAAATATGCATAAAAGGTGAAATTTTAATTGTCACGAAATCTCATTATCGCACAGTATGCGGGAATATTGACCTGGAATCCATTCCCGAACGGGCTGCTCACCTTCCGCGTGTTTATTTTGAACCATATAAAGGGGCACATTCAGCGCAAGTGCATTGTAAAAATAATTAACTTCAGAACTAAATGACTGTTAGTTGATAATAATAATTAGTCTAGAAAGCTCGTGCGCTCGTCTTTACCATGTGCATGGACGTCCAGCGGGCTAGTAATGGACTGTCCCAGCGATTAGCAAACGCGCTCAGGATGCCGTTGGGACTGCCGCAAACGAGACAGAAGAGAAGCGAGGCGCATCTCTTTCTCATAACGCCTTGGCCACGACTTTGGTCTTAAGCGACCTGCGACCAGCGTTTTATCTGTTCACTGCGCGGTCGAAACGCGCAACGCACTGTGGCTAGTTGGGATCACGCGCAATGAACAGAGAAAACGCTGGTCGCAGGTCGCTTAAGACCAAAGTCGTGGCCGAGCGGTAACAGCCGCGAAGCCGTCCGTCCGCGCTTCGGCAAACATGCCGGACGCACTACACTACACCATCGCGGCAGCCCCATCAGCACCTTCGGTGATCTGCTACTTTCGTGCTTGAGGTTGATGAGGAATAGCCGTCAAAGACGAAGAAGGAAGATTTTTTTTCTAAAATTACAGACTTTCAAGAGCAGATATCTCGAAAACTATACAAGATATGGAAAAACTTGAATAATACTTGTATTTTAATCAGCTTTCATTTTGTAAAAGTAGTTATGTCGCTAGGACGCATAGTTTCCGAGATATATGAGTAAAACCGAAAAATGGAACCTTTAAACCATAATGTCCACCATAATGTATCGTAATATTCGTAAATTCGTACAAAATCACACAGATCATCATCCTCCTAGCGTTATTATTCCCGGTTGTGCCCCTAAAGGAGCCCGGGGTCCGCTTTGACACCTAATCCCAAGATTTGGCATAGGCACTAGTTTTACGAAAGCGACTGCCATCTGACCTTCCAACCCAGAGGGAAAACTAGACCTTATTGGGATTAGACCGGTTTCCTCACGATGTTTTCCTTAAAAAAAATCAAAATCACACAGATAACCTTTTTATAATTAGGTATTTAGTACTTAATGTCATGTCGTGTCAGGAGCTCAAAACGGTGGCAGAGAGAAGAACAGAATGGCAATTACTACACCGACAGGAGCCCGCGGCTCTTAAAATTATGATGATAATTATTACTCCCAACTACACAAAATCATTTATGAATACCAAACGCTTAACAAACTCTCAAACTTCATCTCGAAACCCATCTCAATAAAATAAAAAGCCCGCAACAAACTCCTCAGAACCAATATTAGCATAACCTCATCTGAATAATATTAACGGCAACTCGAGGCTGAGGTCAATTTTCTGCTAGAAAACTGCATCCACAATTGCATTTTGCAATGAGATGAAACTCGTTTCCACAGTGGCTAGTGAAAATCTTAGCAGTCGATCTGTCGACGTCTCTCAGGAAATGGAAAATGTCCGTGTACTCCCAGTGGAGGGTTAACTAGTAACGGAATTCGAATAGGAAGGTCACTTCGAAGCCTAATGCAGTTATCGTGGACGGGTCGATTGAACTTGTTGATTGGGTCAATGAAGTAAAACTTAAGGTGATATAGACAATTGAATGACATTTCCCCACTGTATTCTAACATCATTTCAATGCTTTTGAAATGGGTAAAGTCAGCCAAGAATAAAACTTAATTTAAAAATATTTGGGTCTAAATAAATTATCCACTTTCTTGGATTGCTGTACAGATTGTTGACAAGTTTTATTTTTCATCAAAGAAACTTATATGAAGTACAGATAATAAATCATGGTGACTGACAGAGACTGATTCTATATTTTGGAACTAAAAATTCAAATTTATTTGAATACTAATTCCGCCAAACTAGACATCGGTAATGGGTCACAAAAACAAAAATCGTCTTTTCGGTGGCCAATAGTTAAGGTGGTTCGATTGCCATACAAAGCGTTATTTGACATTCGCAGGCTAACGGCGTGATATTTTAAGAAACTTATGTACTAAACTTTCATCAATTGGCTTCCCATTTGCGCCAAATTCCCCCTTTCCTAGAATAAACTTGTATAAACTAGATTAATTTGAGAAAAATAGTTTTCCCAAAATATCACGTGACAAACCAATTTCTCAAATTAATCTAGTTTATACAAGTTTATTCTAGGAAAGGGGGAATTTGGCGCAAATGGGAAGCCAATTGATGAAAGTTTACTACATAAGTTTCTTAAAATATCACGCCGTTAGCCTACGAATGTCAAATAACATTTTGTATGGCAATCGAACCACCTTAAGGGCTCATGTTTATGTATAATATGTTTTTATCGCATAGAATTATAGAAAAGGCGACGCCGTTTATGCGGATTCAGAGTTCCACCAAAAATTAGGCTTTATAGCCCTTAACTTTGGCAATGTCCACGGAAAAGACGCGAACCTAAATCTGACAATGACCCTAATACACGCTGATTCTGGCGTCAGTTCAGTCCATCAGTATGATCTGTCTGTCTCTGTCATTCACAACAGTTACACTATCATTCTCTCATCATACTGATGGACTGAACTGACGCCAGAATTAGCGTGTAACCGAAGTCTTATCTTCACTTGGCTACGTATGAGAGAGCGCATGGACAAGGTCGAGTCAAGTATGGTTTCAAAACGTATAAATTAACTAAGTTCACTAAACTGTATTATCCTTACGAGCTTTTGAACTTTTATCGTTTCTGATCGAATATTTAGTGTCATCACAGCTTGGCCGAATGGCCACAGCTTGTAGAGTCACCAGCAATAATATTATTAATGAATGACTTATGGCTTATGATAATGGTGGTGACTGTACATTGAACGTCCATATGTCTATGGAAAAGTATGCGTATATTGCTTTAACTAAAAGTCGGTCGGTTACTTTCGATTCCGAGACGCATGCGTATTGAACGACACTTGACCCACTGTGCCTGCGAAGGGTCGGACACACTAGATTCCTAACACGTAGCCGTGGCGTGGCACGCTCTGTTTTATCAGTTAGTGACTAGAAACTCAGACCCTTGTTCCGAATGACATCAGTTTCCCAACAAAGAATTGGTTATTGTTGTTTTCAGTTAATCACGTGATTCAATTTCCGCAAAAATAAAAAATAATAAATGCATATCATTAAATAAATGAAATTAAACCACGCCCCCTTGAAAGAGCCACTCTTATGTCTTCCGCGGGCTCGAAAACGAGATGCAACACTTTTCGGGAACGGCTGTTTGGACAACTTTCGATAAATACCTAACTTAATGAAATTTCCTTAAGTGAGATTTTGGATGAGGTAAAATACCAGCATTTAAATTAAAAAGACCCAACTTTGGATTTCTTTTCTATCGAGGAAATGTAAGCAATCATATTTCGGATAAATCTGATAAACAACCAGCATAATATAGCCAAAAATTGGAAACCTATCGCAATCACTAAACTTCATTTCCCAACTGTATCGTTTGTCCAAATTTACAGGCAAAAAGCCAATCATAGCTCGAAAACCCAAAAGCTTTTAATTTTTTTTAATACTTATCGCGTAGAACTCATTAGGTTAGGTTAGGTAAAATTCAAATCCTGCTCTACCGCTCCATTTTTTCGTCTAGTTAGGGTAATCAGGTAATCACGGTTGCGCGTTATCGTCCTAGCACAATCCAGTCGCGCGATGAATACTGTCACTGTGAAGTGTCAACAGAAATCGGATATTGACACCTTGGAGGTGCGCGAGAGTCGAGTTCAGCCGAAGCGGCAAGTGGGACCGGCCTGCTTATACTAGCTCGTCCGAGTAGAATTATCGATAAACCTCGTGAATACCTGCTACGCGATTCACAAACTATCCTCGCACACTTCACCTCTTATGCCTAATATAATTTGACCCAAACCACCCGTAACAACTATTTGCCATTTGAGGACAGGCTGGTCGCTTGAGGTGTTGTAAGCTTTGTGAACACCGGTGCGGCGTACCTAAAGGATTTGTGTACATTCAGTTTCAATCACACGCCGGCTTTTGCTTACATTAAGTGAACGTGACTTTACACCGAGTAAACTTAGTGGTATGTGGTGGTGTGCCTCAAATTTTAATAAGGTGTTCGTTGTTCACGTTGCGTAATTTGAATGTGGCTTTTGTAATATTTATTTAACGAGCAATCTGAGAGATTACTGAGATGCCAATTTAGCAATTTGATATATTTGTAACAAAAATAGTATTGTGCAGCCGATTAAGCAGTAGCATATCACAGACGAAGGTAAGTACATTCAAAAGCGATGGAAGCGGGTTAATTATTTTGAAAATACAATAGATACCCATTTTTATTGCTCTTCACTATACAACTTAACTAACAATTAAAGTTACGGAACTTTAATTTTAACCACAAACATGGCATGGCGTAATAATTAGGGTGGTGAATCATGTTTCCATCGTGATACAGTTTAATAGTAAGTATATATACTAGAGATAAAATAGCCCTCCCAACAAGTAGCTTACAAATGATAAATAAAAGCCCCCATATGACAACAATACGCCTACCTAAAGAAATAGCTGATGAGGTCAAATACACTAAATTTGTTCAAAAGTTAAAATCATATTTAATAAAAAACAGTTTCTATTCACTGAAAGACTTCTTCAATGTAGATAATCTAAGCAAATGTTATCCTAGATATTGATACCTACCTACATACATGTAAATCTTAGTTTAAGTACCTATTATAATTTTTAATTTGTAATGTGTACCTACGTTTTGAGACGAAGGATTTGCAATACCCTGACACTGACACATGTTCGTAATTAGAAAACCGTAAAGATAGCTTTTTGCAAAGAGGTTATCAATTCAAGGGCCCATTCGATAAGACATTTAATTGTCTTATATCTTGACACTTCACCGCTATTATTGAACTGAAATTTTCGACCTTATTGCATTGTGAATGTTCTAACAACATTTGAAGGAAATGGGTCCTAAATTAAAGCTCGTGACTGTACCTACTATAGACTGTAAGATATTTAAGACCTGACATGAGTGCAATAAAGTATTTTTTTGTACTCGACGATTAAAATATGTGTATTAAGATTTCATAGAGAATACTGCAACGTCACTCTTTTCATAGTTGTAGTCCATGTTACTGTCGAAACAATCGAAATAACTACTTATCGATACGCTCCAGACAACTTAAATAAATTCGACCAATCACGTGGCTGCTTTACTGAACTGTAATGAATTGGACCAATAGAATCGCTTTGATGTCGTACGCTCGTTGATGTCTTTTAAGATATCAACAAGCGTACGAGCGATGAGCTGCACTTCGTTTCAACAGTATCGAGTTTGTTTAATTAGTTCAGTTGACTCGTAGAAAATTAATTTTAATGAACTCGTACAAAAAGTATTGTTCACAATAGTGTTATAATCAAGCTTTTTAATCTCGTACCTTACTTAGGCCACTCAGCAAGCTTCGTGGCCTAAACACGGTACTCGACTAAAAAGCTCTCTATTATAACACGATTGTGAAAAATACTATTATTCTTATTCTAATACGGGGAGCAGAAGACGCTTACTCACATTCGGAAATTTGTTATTATTCTGGCGACAATGATGCACCGGTGCGTGCTGACCAAATGTGAACCTTATGGCGAGGACATGGAGTTTACTGTTGATCGTTTAGGTGCTTTGTTGTTTGTTTGTATGTGCATACCTACCTAGCAAAAACAATGTAAAATAGTGACTTTACTAGAATATAATTAGAAAATGTAAGCAGCGTTGTATGAAACATTAATTTACTCAATAAAGTTATTTTTCATTTTGTATAATGATGCCTGCTAACGATATTTATAAACTTCAAATTAAAGGAAAAATTTAAAAATTTAGCCTTAGGGAGGCGTGTGGCGACATCTAGCTAGAATACATATGCGTTGCATAGGCGTTGTAAGAAGGAACTGATTGAAAGATTTAGGGGCTGAGACAGATTGTTCCGATAGCTCAGTTGGTTAGTAGCGACGGGCCATGTATGCCTGTGATCGCCGGTTCGAATCCGGCTCGGAGCCTAAATTTTTAAATTTTTCTTTAATTTGAAGTTTATAAATATCGTTAGCTGGCGTAACTTAATTATACAAAATGAATTTAGTATGGGGTGGCGCATCGTTACTGACGATATCTCAGTATAATTTGAGACGTTGGTGCCGTTAAAGAAGCATATGTCTTCTAGGTAGATGTCGCCACACGCCTCCCTAAGGCGTTGTAAGAAGGAACTGATTGAAAGATTTAGGGGTTGATGAGATAGATTGTTCCGATAGCTCAGTTGGTTAGTAGCGACGGGCCATGTATGCCTGTGGTCGCCGGTTCGAATCCGGCTCGGAGCCTAAATTTTTCAATTTTAACTTTAATTTGTCGATCTTTTATACCCACATTTATGCTAAAAGTGGCACTGGAACACAAGTTTCATGTGCTCTGCCTACCCCTTTTAGGGATAAAGGCGTGATGGTATGTATGTAAAGTTATTTTTATTTTTATTTTGTTTACTTGAAATATTCCCATAATGTAGGTACCTAGTGGTAAGTGGACTAACCATTATTGTGTAACTTAGTCTGTGAAATATATGTTTGCGCGTAGGGTTATAGTTTGGTACTAATTTACATTTCACTTCACTTATTATTAGTATAGATATAGATAAGCCAAGCTCTAAAAATAGATCGCCCTTCACACTTCAAGTATTCGTAGTGCTAGGCATACACATGGCGCTTCGCACTGCCCAATCGACTGGAGAATGTTTAGTCAAGCCGCCGATTGATTGAGTCCCCAAGACGTTTACAAACGTCCACTAGGATCCACTTGGATCCAAAGTGCCCTTGAGATCCTATAATCCCTCAGCTATAGCTCCAGTTCTGTTTATTACATTTTAAATCCTATTCCATTGCGGCAAGGTTTTAATTACTTTGAACGTTATGGGCTTTGATTTCTCTGTTGTGGAGCCACATTGGATGGAATTTGGGGTCAGTGTTGACGAGGTGGTGGTTACCTTTTGACGGATTTTCTCGTCTGAAGTTTGTGATATGGGTCACATTCTTCCGGTATGCAATTACGTATTAATTTAATTCATGTGTTTATTTTACGGTATGTAAATTGGAGTAGGATATGAGGTTGGGTCACGGAACAACATTGATGTTGCGACACATTTGAAGCGTCCGGAGATCTCAGAGAGGTAAATAAATAAGTAATTTTATTTATACCTCGTTTATTACTCAAACCAAGATGTCTGGGTCGAGGCGAGGTTTGTTTCGTTCCACTAACAGAGGTAATTCAGTGCTAAAGTGTTGATCGTTTAGGTGAGCACCTCAGCATGAGTTCCAGCTATGGAGGTTTTCTCACTTATCCAGGTCCCACTTAACCAAGTTGTACTGTAGATTGTAATAGATGAAAAAATCTCTCGTCGCGTAGATCATCCATACCATAATCCATACCATTAATTACTTCAGTTTTTCTCTTCGGAAAATATAACGCTTCGCATGGCTGGCACGTAATTAGTCATGAAACATAAATTATACCTAACTGGTTCTTCATTTGACTATTTATTATGCTTGTCCTAATTGCTATATATGTAAATGTACGTAAATAACCGTTTATATTTGAAGGTAGATGTTATTATAATTTCGGGGAAATGTAACGTTGAAGTGTTCTAAAAATTAGTCATTGGAACCCAGTATTTTGCAGTTATATAAACACTACGGTCGAGTGGATTTATTTTCGCTTCAGAACATACATAAAAAAAAGATTAGGACAAATTGAGAACCTCCTCTCCTATCAAGAGGGAATATATTTTATGTACCTAGTTGTACCTATTGTTTTCCAAGGTAGACTGAAACATCTAGAGATGCCCCTTCACGTGTGCCGGCTAAGCTAATATTTATTGAAAACACAATTTGCTACGTTCTGAATAATTTAAGACGAATTGAGAACCCCCTCTCCTATTAAAGTTGGTTAAAAACTGGCAGAAGGGGGAAGGTATTTTTATGTCGTTGTGCCTACTGTTTTTCCAAGGTACTCAGACTCCGACATTTCTAGAAAGATCCCTTCACGGGTACCGGCTAAGCTAATATTTATTGAAAAACATTTTTTTACCGTCTGACCCTTACAATACCTTCTTAAATTTTCAGTAGCAATTCTAGCAGTCGTGTTTGTTATACCTATCACTGCAGAGGTAACAAAATTAATTTCCCAAAAAAAACAAAGGAAATTTCGCACCTCACGCGAACTCTCAGATTTACGAGAAGACTCTCATATTATTATGACGTAATAATAAATCCATGCCAACGGAAACACAGGCCTTGTCTAGTCTAATAAGATCACTTCCACTTTTATCAGAATTCATCGCGTAACTTGTCGGGAGCAATGAAAACTTCGCGAATTCTGACGTTGTTGACTGTTTTGGGACATTAGGTGATTTGTCCTGCTCAGGATGATTAAAAAAGTTTATGAAGTGATTTATTAGGCCTCAATTAGCTTTTGTTTTATTTTTTCTATTAAAAATACGATTAAAAGACTATAGACAAAAAAAATAATGCTGCAGTGAAGGGTTTGAAGGCTTGGAGAGTATTTAATCAGTATCAGTTACCAGAAAAAAAGTTAAGTCAATGTACGGTCAACCAATTTGATTCCTAGGCCATCATAGAACCATGCCGTTGTAAATGATATGTCAATACGGGGTACTAGGATTACTGCGTCGCTATGTAGCAGTTAAAATGACAGGGTTCTACGTCGGCCTAGGAATCAAATTGGTTGACTGTACATCCAAATATCGAGTAACCTCAAAGAGGTAATTAAATACATTTTAATTATAGGACCCTCGAGAATACTCCTAGGTTCTCGAGGAGCGAACATGTACCAGAAGACTTAGCGTGGGTAGACAGACCCCCAAGGTGGACTAATGACCTGGTAAAGGTTGCGGGAGTCGGCTGAATGCGGGTGACTTTGGCACTCTTTGGGGGATGCCTATGTTGAGCAGTGTCTTTCGGCTTCAATCATTTTATTATGCACGACAAAGCTATCGAATTGCTTTGTTTTCTTCCGAGAATTTTCATAGTTAATGAGCTCAGCTGAAATTCATTTTCACAGTCGGGTGCTTCCTTCTCTTGAAAATGAATATCCCGAAAACGTAAAATTCGCGCCTAGTGGAAATTTAATTTGTACTAAGGTTGTTAGTGTTTCAATTCAATTTGCAATAAATGTTAGTGAAAGTGTTTTAATTGGATAGTTAAGTTTCAACACTTTGTATTTGTAAGTACCTACTAACTACCTATTTATAAAAAAAAACCCACTAGAGCCCGACTCCGGATCACGCGTTTGATAAATTGACTATCTGTCAATCGCTATGCTTTATGCGATGTTGACGCATAAACGCATAAGCATCAAGTAACTGTGAGCATCACGGTCCGATGACCGTCTTTACTAAATAAAGGTCCATTTTCTATACTGATATTTAAGCGTCATCTGTTCTGTAGAATCTTTACAAATCTAAATTGTGTATTTTTTACTAAAATTCAGCCGTATTCATATGAAAATTAATATTCCGTATGAATTTCGCTGGATCACGACATTCTGGACTGGTCAGTCAGATCACGTTTCGCACAGGAACTAGGTCGAAACTCTTTATAATAAAAATGCACTATTTACAGTAGGCAAATAACCCAAACGATACTTTCCATTAGGATATTATGTTTATAGCTCTCAAAGTATGAAAGGGACTACGAGTTTACTCGCATTCAAACTGCTATGCAATATGATTCGATATATGTATGCGAAACATTGAGAGCGATTCACCTCTTGAATTACTGTCTAAAATAGTACATTTCGATGCTAGTGCGGAAAGTATGTCATTACTTCACGAGTGCCGAGAGAGCCAAGACTCGGGACGAGTGAAGAATGACATTTCCGCACGTGTATCTAACGACGTTTTTTTAATACAGTTGCGAAAAAATAAGAAAAACAACAAGTAAGAACAGTATTAATATTTTTTTACTGTATTACAATGATGTTACAGAATGAATAATATAAAAGTTTCAAATTCCTTACTTGTTGTTTTTCTTATTTTTTCGCAACTGTATTAAAAAACGTCGTTCGATACACGTGGAAAAGTAAAAAGCACTAGTGCGCAACATACAACTTTGCGCACGATTTGCAGCTACAAAAAGTACCACTTTTTGAGCAACTGTATTGAAAAGGAAAAAGAGGGGTGTTATAAATGTGAGGTGCCTGTCTGTGTGTCTGTCTGTATGTGTGGACTGGAATGGACCGATTTGAATGCGGTTTTTATCCGAAAGCTTACGTGATCGAGATGGTTCAACAAAATCGGTTCAGCCGTTTTTGAGATATTGAACTTTGAAATGAAAATGTCGGGGGCTTTTTAACTTTTCTAGGTTGTAATTATTGATTGTTGACAACATTAAATATAACTCATAACTTTCAGCCTATACTTTAGTTTACTATACGCCCCACTGCTGGGCGGTCTATATAACTGTAGAACTTTTTAACGGACAAATTCGTCTACGTGTCTTCGTTCATCTAGAACATTAAAGTTAATAGTGTTCTAGTTTTCCTGAAAAAGTAATTCAGTCAAAGTAATCATTTAATAATATAGATGTTTGTTACCACGGGTTCTATTCAAATACATTTGTCGCACGCGCCCGTTCTTACACGTGGCACACCGCGCGTGGCAACGCCGTCAATAGGTCCCTGGAGGCATCTGTACCGTGAATACAAAACTAAGTAAAGTGAACGTTGGATAAGCAAAATATCTTAGTGAGACAGACGCAACAAGAATGGTCCTTGCAGCGGTCTATTCCTACTAGTTCTATTATCGGGGTGTGGGCGTATCCTGGGATATCGTTCATTGATGAAGTCGACGATATTAGGTTTACAAACTTTACTTCCGACTTCATTCATATCATATAAACAAATACTTTAATTCATTGAAAACATCCATGACTCAGGAACAAATGCCCTTAAATGGGCTTCGTAGGCAGGCTAGTGACCAACTAGGCTACAGAGGCCGTCTAGTTCCATTACTAATGGGGAAAAACCCTTGCAGCGCGCTGAAGATGCATTTTCATTGGTCGAGAGCACACATTCGGAATGCGGTGAATTTCCATTTCCAAAACGCATGCCATAACGGCAGGAACTATTTTCTGTTTTCACTTGTCAATTGCAGCGGGTGGTAGATAGCATATAGGTACCCTCGCCCGCTTTTAATATAGAGAAAATTCGGAGAAAACTAAATTTGCCATATTTGAGACCTAGCTAGATCGATTTTTCCAAATTTCATTGAAATCGTTAGAGCCGGTTTCTGGAACAATACAAATATATAATCGCATGCGAGTAATACGAGCACTTAGAATAATAACACCTAGAAACGCAGTTCACGCGTTACGGTGAGGCCACCAAAAGTAGGACATAAATGGCCCAGTACGCCGATCGGCTTGTCAGTTGCAAGGACGCGTGTCAAGTGTAAATAGCTCCCACGTTTTTCATTAATATGACGGTTTGTGCAGTGAAAGGGTGTCACAATGCATCGGATAAGAAGGATAAACATTCTAAGATAACATTTCACACGTAAGTACTATTCTCTAACTCGTATTTTTACGTAAAACAGTAATCAAAATTGCATATTCTCTATAAGCGGCATGACAGCGTAGTGTTGCCAATGTAACGGATATATTTACCCATAATTCTGTTCTGATAATTTATACTAACATAAAATTCAAATATCGGCAGAGTTGAAAATACGAAGAAGATAAATCACTTGATTTGTACCAAGCTTTTACTTGACTCCCCGTGTATATTTGAGTATATCTAAGTCAATATTGACTAACTTCCCAGAGTACAATCGAGTTTAAATTTTGTACACGTGTTTTAAATCAGGTGACAATGCAATATTATGGTACTTCCGAGCGGGCCTGATGATGAGGACGGAAGGTGGCCATAGGAACTCCTAAATTATCCTACTAATATTATAAATGCGAAAGTTTGGATGGATGGATGTACGTTCCAATCAATCTCAAAAACTACTGGACGAACTTTTATGAAACTTTCCAGTAAGTAATGTACCTTATGTAGCAGAATAGGACATAGGCAATAATTTATGTCAAATTTCATCAAACAGGGGATGTACCTTTTTATGGAGACCAAATATTTTTATGTTGCGAGAGCGGCGTTATGGTTACCATGGTAATGACATCGTCAACAAATTAGAAAATTCATCTTGGGCGTACGTAACTTACATATTATTATTGTAGTTTTATTATAATATATATTTTCAGGGAATGTGTATGCGCTGGCAACACTATTGGTGCGTTTGTGTGCGTATTGGCGCGTGTAAAAACGAGTTGATCACAACTACATGAATCCATTTTATGCCTCACGCTTGGCGCGTCGGCCGTATGAAACTATCCTTCTAGGCGTTATTATTCTAACCCTACGGCCACACTTCGCCCGAATGTTGTTGCCGTCCCTGTCTGACGAATTATATACGTTAGGCAAGGACGGCAACAACATTCGGGCGAAGTGTGGCCGTAAGGTAAGTACGAGCATTTATCTGAATGCGGTGCGGAGAGAAATCGGTGCCATGTGGATGCACCGAATTACGATACGCAGCGTACTGTAATGCATGTGGACCCTTTGTTTCAGGTTTAAATGTGCTTTTTTTATTATACTCTGCTACGGTGCTTGCCCCTCTTTTTTTTCATAAAAAATGGGCTTTTCGATTCGTTAATTAATTAAAAGTTGTGACTAAGAACAAATTGAAATGCAAACTTTAACAAAAATGTAAACAACCCCTCCATTTTTCTTACGAAAAGTTTTTAATTAATAAAATGAAACTCGTTTTTACAATAACACAGCCCATGATCAACAAAGTTGTAAAAGTTAGGTTTATACGCATAACGTGGGTAGTTGAAAAAACAGTCGTAAGAAAACTTAACCTTTTCCATCGCCCGAGGACAGGCTTTGGCGGCGACGGACTTTATTACTCGCAGTGTATTGATTGTGGTAAGAACAATTGGTAGAAGAAATCTAAATGTCTGTAAAAAGCGATTAAGGCGACTGTAAAGTCTCGCTCGCTCGCTTATGTTAGCTCTATATATGCTATGCTCTGTGCCCATGCACGTACCAACTTGATGATGATGATGATGAGGGATATAGGGTTCGCAGAATAGATCTCCATTTTACACGATCTTGCGTGACTTCTTCTAGTTCTTTCCAGCCGAGACCAGTTCCGAAAGAATAAATAATCATATTGTGAAAACGAATGATTATTTTCTAAACCGTGAAAATACTACTTACTTGTGGTTTAGAAGCAGAGGTAAAAAGCCCGTGAAAGTTAAATTCTGGTGATTTAAGTTAAGTACTTATAAAAATTGTTTTAAAGTTCAGGGTGAGAAACTTTTGTTGTTTACTAAGTGGAATATTGATATTTGCGTCTTCCATGCATTACCTTTAATAACATAGAACTCGACGATAAAATAATGATGCTTAATACGACTAGTACTCACATAGATTCAGGCTCTAGATGGTTGTTGCTGCGAATGCTCTGTGTACTGTGACTAAAGCCTAGAAGAATAAATAACGGATACGAAGGGTTTGGGATATACTTGGACAAACAAAGCGGTTATACGGATACACGTACCCGAATTAACATAAAATGATCAACCATTTTAGTGTGGGTGTAAAAAGAAAACATAAAACTCTTAAGAGAGAAGTTTTGGTCACAATAAAGAACCAAAAATAGGCGTCTTTCCTGTAGGCAACGGATTATGTACAGTCAGTCGCAGAAAAACGTGACCCCACGTCAAGTTAATTTTCCATACATTTTCAGGATTCCACTATGCTGTGTCTGGGCATTTTTTTTGCTTTATAGCTTTATTGCACGAGGCGCCCTGGACAAGGGCTCTGTGCACGCTCAATCTAGTTGCTACTCGGGTTGATGTATTCCATTGCTCTTTGAATGAATTCACCAAAGTTACTTTGTATGTGTCATGTTATTGTAAAACTTAGAATTATGTAATACCCTATATATGTTATGTTAATAATTTGCTAAACTATCGCATTGGAGACTGTAATGATAGACGTATAGTTAATATATAAAAAAATATATGCTTGCACTGTTCGTATTGTATGTAAATATGTATATGTAAGTTGTCCGTCAAAATTTTCAATCCTTTTTTCAGTCACTTCCTGTTATCCGATTGAGCTGAAATTTTGCATATGTATATCGCATGACAATGCAATATTATGATGACTTGGAGCTGATCTGATGCTGGAGCTGGAAGGTGGCCATAGGAACTCTGCAATAAAACGACACAACCCCATCGAGTTTGGGCTCGTTAGAATCGTCTCATTGAGTAGTTGATGATGGCATGCAGGAAAGTACAGTCAGCAATAAAAGCTTGTACCAAAAATGAAATTTTTGACAGAAACTTATTCTTTTACGAAATAGGCTCATTTTAAGGTCTACTCGTGGTTCTGGATAAGATAAAACGAGATTTGTAAATTTTGAGAGCATTATGAAAAGTTTACTTTTTGTATGAGTATTTTATCTACGGTCCTGAAATTCTGATATACAGGAATAGTGGTACCTGCGTGATCGCATCAGAAATGAATCCGCAGCAGAACCAAGGTAATCGCTAAACTTGAGTGGCAGGGGGTGGGGCACATTGCATCTAGAACCGATGGCCGTTGGGGCGGAAAGGTTCTCGAGTGGTGACCATGTACTGGAAGGCGCAGCGTGGGTAGCCCCCCACAAGGTGGCCTGATGATCTGGTAAAGTTCGCGGGAGTCAGCTGGATGCGGGTGGCGCAGGACCGGTCATTCTGGAACTCTTTGGGGGAGGCCTATGTCCAGCAGTGGACGTCTTTCGGCTGATATGATGATGATAAGATAAGGTATACTGGAAAAACCTTTCCATGGCCATTCATCTTAATGTCGTAATGACTTTGACAGGCAAAAACTTTCCTTACTTCATACATATATTCGTACGAGTATAATGTTCATTATTTTTCTTTTTCGATCTCATAAAATGTTTCTAACGATTGTGCAACACTAATTAGTTTTCTTTTGTTTCAGGTTGGCTCGAGGAAATTTATATTTCCTGTTAGAAACATCTATCTTCGTACGGTAAATTATAACCATAATGAAAGAAGCTTTTCTATATTAGTTAACTAGCTTTTGCCCGCGGCTTCGCCCGCGTAGTGAGTGTAATTTCTGCAATAATTGTTTAATTTTTACACCGGCAACGGCCTGCTACTACTTACTTTCCTTATGAATAACACTTGAAATGAAATGATGCAATTCATCAAAAACTTGTGGCCCGGACATTATTATAAGTTAATTTGTTAAAATTGGTTAAAACCACTTACGTATTTACCTACCTATAAGTCCATACGTCTTCTGTATAAAAACACACTCATTCATATCAAACGATTTTTATTTATTAAAAAATCTATCGTATTCTACACATTCTACACTAAACGATAAAAAAACCGGCCAAGAACGTGTCGGACTCGGACCACGCACAACGAAGGGTTCCGTGCCTATTAAAAAGGTCGTATCGTCACAAAAATCTTATGGCACTTACATCCTTATCTATAGGGAAGGCAGTTTTTCAGCAATTACTCGAAAACCTTTGAACTGATCTACACTCAAGAGCAAAAGTTTCGGGTCACCCTAAATTAAATAACCGTAATAGGATTTTTTAATATGTTACACTAGTATTATTGACATAATAAACTTTTCTTCGTAAGACCCAAATGTATTAGCAATTTCCGGGATCCTATCATAAAAATATCAACATCCAAAAATGACGATTTTTGCGATATCTCGCTCCGTTGTTTGTTTTTTTTCATGGGTTTTTACGAGTCCGATTTAAATCTGGTAACGTGTTTTTTTTTACTGTTATTTGCATTTACTGCAGATTAGATGTAAAATTTAATTAAGATCATGACAGGGTTAAAAAACTATACAACCTTGTACTATTTTAGGAAATATGACGGTATTTCATCGACCCAAAACTTTTGCTCTTGAGTGTAGTTAAAAATAATTTTCGGTGAAATAATTTAATAAGCACTATGCGCATGATGTTTTTAATTTTTTTTTATCACACCCTTTGAAGATTAGACTTTCGGGGTGATTATCTCCGACTATATTCCCTTTATCAAAAAAATTGCTGAGAAACTTTATACTTATTTTGAAAGGCCTAACGATTGATGTGCCAAACGTCGAATTAGAAACAATGTTTTTTTTTGACTTTCCGTTTATTGATTTTTTAATCGTATGGCATACATTTCTTGGCCTTTTTGAGTTTGTCACTCTTTAGTACCACAAAGGGGACACGTGCAGGTTTGTGGTAGGTAGCTCCTGCGGATGCAAGTGACAGTTGTCGTCCCCCCTTTGTCAAGTGAGTGGGCCACTCGACTGTTAGAGGTTCTTAAGCCGCCCGAAGGCCTTTAACTCGGCTTAACGACTACTGTCATAGACAGCAGCCGGGATCAACTGCTTAACGTAGCGTGCCTTCCAAAGCACGGAAGCGCTCATTTATAGTAACCACTCAAACAGGCGGTCACCCATCTAAAGACTGACCGCTGCCATCTTTGCTTAACCTGCGTTATCGTTTCCGAATCGCAGGTGCCGCTGGGCTATGAACGCTTCAACTTGACTTTCCGTTACATGATATTTAGCGGCTACTACTATGTAGCGGCTAACAAAATACACCTATCCTCCAAATTTTATTCAAATAAACCTTATAGTTTTCGAATAAAATGCCTGTAACATACAGACATACGGACATGACGAAGTTTCATCCCCTTATAGTTATACCCTTATAGTCATAAGGGTTCCGTTTTTGCCATTTTGGCCCCGGAACCCTAAAAACGATATTATATCCTTATTAACACTTTAAGGGGATGAATTTCAGAAATCACCGTAGGTACTCAGCATGTTTGACTATAATAGGTAAAAGGAGTGTGTGCGCAAAGTTTGAACTTATTTTCCATATGGCCTTTCCACCCCCTAGGGAATGAATTTTACGCTACCTATGTCCATTGTCTGGTTTATAAATAAAGAACGTATATATGAACTGTCAAATTTCTAAGTTTTTAAATAAATGTATTCTCGGTACAACTCCTATTTCGCCCCTTTAGGGGGCAAGTTTAAAAAAAAATATTTCCTGATAGATCTACATATACCTAGATGCCACAGTTTATCATTAAAAATCACACATAACTCATGTAAACTTTCAACCCCCATCTTAACCCCTTCAAGGAATTAATCAGAAAAAAATGCCCTTATCAATGTTTTTGACTGTAAATTAGGAGGTTGTGTGTGACCGAAGTTTTAAACATCTAACTTTAAAAACGACATGTTTTCCATACAAACTTTCAACACTTTTTTAAACCCCTTTGGGGATGTTTTTTTATAACAACGCTAAATTATTTGTTTTGCTTTTTAGCAAGAAACCTTCACACATGGATTCAAGTCTATAACTTTCCAAATTAACGATTTCCATGCAACGGTTCAGCCCCTATTTCACCCCTTTAAGGGTTGAATTTCGAAAAATCCTTTCTTAGTACACGTCCACGTACTGTAAAGAATATATGTTCCAAATTTCATGCTTATATCTTTAGCGGTTTAGGCTGTGCGCTGTCTGTCAATCGAACAGTAACGCAAGAGTTTTATATGTATAGATAACAATGTCATTTTCTTACTATGACTGACCGACTTAAGCGATTATATTAAAAAACAACGCCAAGGAGATATCATAATATATCTTATAATATATCAACTATTTGTATTCTTATAATTACTAGCGGAACAGTCGCTCGGCATCCACAATAAGTGAAATATATATGTTGGTCATAATCATAAAAGTAGGTAGTTGAACGTCATACACTCGCTATAGTTAATTAAAATTGTATCACGTAACGATACTGCGTAGGTATACTACACCACAATCTCTTTATGCACGTCATTACGTTACATAAAATATGGTCGTGCTAGTGTAACCCTGATGTATTTTATTAATTTTAAAGATATAAATATAGTAAATAAATAATAATATCTTTAATTAATCCCTGCAAATATTATTAACTAAAAGTTTTTATCAGGGGTAGTAACCGTTACGAATTTAACGGTATTTATTTAGGGTGAACCGGTTAATTATTTAGGTGTTACGAATTTAACGGTATTTATTTAGGTTGAACCGGTTAATTATTTAGGTTACGTTTGAACGAATAAATAGATTTGAGAACGTTATTTCGAAGCGCTCCCTAACTGTTACTCGGTTAGGGAGCGCTTCTATTTAAACGTTAAAAATGATTCAGCACTAAGAATTTATATACATTAAGGACATTTTTATCCCGTATTAGTTCAAAAGTTTGGGCACACCCGTTACGTGTGCCCAAACATTTGGTACATAGATTGCATCGCTCCGGGCCTGCGCATGACAGTTTAATTTTATACCAATAGGTTGGCTATTCCTGGCGCCGGAATATTACCCAGGTGCTGCCTACCGTGAAGCTATTTAAAGGACTTCAGTCTTCATGGCTCTTCACGTGACGAGTTTTCAGTAAAATCATTTACACACAATGTTCTCAATTTGAAGGTTTTTGTACGCTATATTTAAGCACAGGCAGGCAGCACGGCTCGTACAAACTAGGTTTTTTGAAAAAGTTATGTACGAAATATCATTTGATATTTAACAGTGGCTTTCGGTGAAGGAAAACATCGTGAGGAAACCGGTCTAATCCCAATAAGGTCTAGTTATCTCTGGGTTGGAAGGTCAGATGGAAGTCGCTTTCGTGCCTCGAAATCTTGGGATTAGGTGCCAAAGCGCACCCCGGGATCTTTTAGGGCACAACCGGGAATAACGGTAGGAGCCCTAGGACGACGATGATTTAAGCAGTAGCGTAACTTTAAAGGGTGCTACATGCACCTAAAAGCGTTAACGCCAAAACGAACGCATGTCATCATCAGAATACAGAATTTCTGGTAAAATAAGCATTTTACAAGTCACAATTTAAATACAATAAGTACACGTGGTCCAATATTTTAAGGTTTTTACCATGCAACATAAATATTAGTAGGTACTATCACAGTAATTTCTGAATTAGATTTCCGTTTATTACCATCATCATCGGTATATGTATCAGTCCACTGGATATAGACCTTTGTTTTTTCCATGGGGAGATGCATTTGCGCAAATCCGCCTGGCCGGGGAACTAGGATGGGTATGACGGAGTCCCGGGAACCACCCGGACTACCGTCTAAAACCCCACGGTGCTCTGCGCGCTGTTTTATGGCGGAGTCACGGGAACGCTCGAGCACACTTCCGCGACTCCGCGAGCAGCTGTCCCCATGTGAGACTCATCGAGGGAGGGGAGGAGATGGATACTCATCGCCCTCCAGCTCGAGAATCTCTTCCCTATATATCCCTACTTCATATATGTATTTAACTACGAGAATCACAAACAAATTGATTTCGTGGCCGCTGAATGCAAGCCCAAGATAACAATCATTGAGATAGTCATCACTATAATTTAACATAGGTAGATATCAAACACGATATTATTTGATTACTAATACATTGTATCGCTTCGAAACCGTTAATTCGTCGACATTGGAAAGCGATATCGCCACATCGGTACGGATCCGACCTTCGACAATGGTTCATTTCTTCTGGAACGTGGGAACTTCAAGAAATAAAACAAAGGCGGGAATGTACAACCGGTGTTTTCTTAAAACGTTATGCTACTGTTACCGCAGGTTCACAAACTTAATAGAGCTGTTATACAGACTTTAATACATTCTAATATGGACTGTTTTAGCTTGTTTTGTGCGGATAAATTGGGTGCTTGTGCAACTGTCGTGTATTATTTGATGTGAATGTAATTGACTTGTGCAACATTGCGTTAGAAGGTTAATTATGGCGAGAAAATTGCAAGAGTGTTTAAAGATGACGTGTTTTGTTGGTACTTAGTTGTTATAAATGTTATAATTATTCGAAGTTACTTGTAATAATATCGTTCTATAATTAGTCTAAGAGACTTGAAATTTAACTGTACCGATTTAATAGGTGCTAAGTTTGTTTTCCATAGCTATTTAAAAAAAATTGACGTCCAATTTAGACTAGTGGGTAGAGAACCTGCTTACGAAGCTGATCGTCCCGGGTTCGAATCCCGTTCAAGGCAAATATTTGTGTGATATGAGTCATGGCTGTTTTCTATGTATTTAAATATGTATATCTATCAAATATACCTTCGGCACAAGCCTTATTGAGCTATGGAGCTAGCTCGATTTGTTTAAGATTGTCCCGTAATATTTAAAGAAGATAATTGTGGATAATTACTTAGTGTTTATGTAATAAAATATATACTGACTAAAACAATTTAATACATTAAAGAAATAAATGACTCCTCTAAATCTAAACCAATGAACCCATGGAGAAATTTAAAGGACCGCAAAAAAATGTGTTATCCTGCCGTTTTCATTACCAAGTCAACGCGCTTAAAAAGAGCTCCGGCGGGTGTCATATAAAATGTATGGCTATACTGGCCATAAACAAATGTAGGTGACATAAAAAAAAATGTAGGCCTCTCACAGACTGGAGCGGCCTGGCCCCGGCGGTCAATAGTAAACTTATCATTAGCTGTCAAATTTACTATTGACTGCCTCCGCAGGCCGCGCCAGTGTGATGGAGGCTTTACTGTTGTTTTTTTTTCGGCATTTGGCCTAAGGCAGTAATGGAGGAGTCATGAAAGATGCCTCACAGTCAGTTCACCCGTCTGAGACATAGTCCCAAGCAGGGATTGTAACCGGTTTTTTGCAAAAACCTCGAAATAACCACATACGGCTTCCGTAGCCCAGTGGGTAGTGACTCTGCCTACGAAGCTGGAGGTCCCGGGTTCGAATCCCGGTCAGGGCATTTATTTGTGTATTTATCACGAATATTTGTTCCTGAGTTATGGATGTTATATATGTATATAAGTATCTATATGTATGTATCTATTATATATATCATCGCCTAGTACCCACAACACAAGCCTTACTGAGCTTACCGTGGGCCTAGGTTGATTTGTGTAAGATTGTCCCGTAATATTTATTTATTTATTTATTTATTTATATCTCGAACCATTTTATACTTCATATGTAGGACTCAGTTGTGTTTTGAGGTAACGAGTGCGTATTATTAGATTGCCCAATTAGAAAATGAAATAATTAACAAAGAACGAAAAAAACCGGTTACAGTTCCCATACAAAAAATAACCGGTTACAATCCCTGGTCCCAAGGATGCTGGCCGGCTTTTCTCCTTTACGCCGCCAAGCTTACAATATTTGCCTTTTGGCCAAGTAACATTTCGATTTATTACTCAAACAACACACCCGTACACTAGTTTTAAAAAACATAGACTATAATGCCAGTTGCTATGGTTTATTAGTTTTATTACATTTGGTTTAAATATACCAACTTTATTTATAAGTTCGTAAACCCGTCTAAATGTTACTCATTTACGGCCCTTTTACGAGCATAGACAAAACGAAAACAGTGTAATGTTTATGTTCACACGTACCGTACGTACGGAACCTGCATTCAGTTTGTCTCTTTCACGTCGCAATCACTTTTTAACCTTTCGCTCTCGCATGGTAATCACAAGACGGCGCGCGAGCTGTGTCGAGATAGACTATCCGTCTATTTCTAATTAAAACATAGAGACCTATAGTCTGTCTCGCCGCGATACAGCTCGCTCGCCGTAGATACTAAATAAAATAATCAATAATGTACTATTTTCTCGAAAAAGGATAAAAAGTGTCCAAAGTTTTAAGAGGAGGATAATCTGTCCCTTTTCCGCAAAACGCACCCTCATATGAAACGATTATCGTTTATTATGAGCGTTTTCTCTCTCTAACAAACAACATTAAAACGGTAGTAGCTTCGTAATTTTTTGAGATATTTGAATAGGATTTTCAACATTATGCATATATATTTCCTTCCTTCCTTCTTTCTTTTGGAGTAATAATAAATATTTGAGTCTACACCCCTATTTAATAGGGAACTTGCATCTTTTTATTTTATTACGAAAATCTAAATTATAATCCAGCATTAAAACAACTGTAGCAATAAAACTTTCTTATGATTAATTTTCTGATGTTATATGCATTTGAAATATGCACGCGCCGGCACCCCCCGAAAACGATCTATATTAAACTAAATATTATATTCTCGGCGAGTTTACATCCCCACAACATTTGCGTTTAAGTCTATACTTATAATTATCATACAAAATATAATTTCTAATTAAATTCTCTGTGTAAATTATTTTTTTTTCGTCATTTTAACGTGAGATAAAACTATACAATAGTTTTTTTCGTTTTTTTTTCTTCTGTATAATATTTCCACGTATATCCGCATCCATTGAGTGCAATTTATTCGAAATTGAAGTCCCATGCAAGTTCCCCATTGTGCTGACACGTATGCTCAGCCTTTGTGGACGGGAGCGAGCGGAATTGAAATGTATTTGGGATCGGAAGTAACGATAAAATAGAGCTCATGACAAGCCCACGGAGACTTTCTAACAAAATATTCAGTGGCGAAGCGTATGCGCATCGAATATTCATTAAAGGAATGAATGGTTTGACCATGTTTTAGGTTAGGCTACGTGGACTCCATGTTTAGGAATGTAACAATGGAATTGTATCTTTTTAAATATTGTCTGTGGCCTTGATGGCTGGTTTAATTGAATTTGATGTTGTTACTGTACTACTTGTTATAAAATATCAACAGAAATTTAATCAAATTTAATATTTTATTAGAAAACTCTTTTTATTTTTAATTAAACTCCCGTAAGTAATTTTTTTTTTTTAAATAGAATGAAAACGCGTCAATCTCGTTTTTAGGGTTCCGTACCTCAAAAGAAGAAAACGGAAACCCTATAAGATCACTTTGTTGTCGTCTGCCTGTCTGTCAAAACCCTTATTATCTCGAGAACGCGTGGAGTATCGAGTTGAAATTAAAAGTATATACTCAAGTCTACAATTCCTTAAAGCTGTGAAAAAATAAAACTTCCAATTTAATTAAAAAATAGTTTGTTTATGCCGCAAAAAACGTAGATTTCGACACTCACAAGGGAATCAAAATTTATCTTAGGGTACTTTTAATTTTTTTATTATATACTAAGCAGAAACGTCCGCTAACGAAATTCTAAGTTTCGATCAAAGAGGAAAATTGAAAAATTATTCGCCACGAGCGGGATTTGAACCCGCGACCTCTGGAATCCGTCCATTGCTCTTATCCAACTGAGCTACCGTGGGTCCCGCCTGTGGCAACGAATCTTTCAATCCCTTCACTCTTCTACTCTACTTTTAATTGGACCTAGAACTATGAAATTTGGCGAGCAATATCGTCTCGTACTACAAGTACAGGGAAAAGTCTGAAAACTACATTCATAATACATTTGTAATTTTGTACAGAACCATCGGTGGGCGAGTCCGACTTGCTCTTGTCCGGTTCTTATAAGGTCGAAAATCGATGATTGTTTCAAACCGATTCGCGGTCCTTTAGTCATGAGCACACGCGTCGCCGGCGCGTTCAGCACAACTTTATATATGATTAAAATAAAGTACAGTCAGCAGCAGAAGTTGCTAAGTGGTCCTAGTGCTCAAAATGATCTACACACGAACTCTAATGTCAAGGGAATAAGGATCTGTGTACGTCATTTTGAGCGTGTTATTTTGCTTAGCTACGTCTGTCTTCTGATGCTGACTGTACAATCGGCCAAAAATGTGGTCGACCACCCTACGGTCGAAGTTCATTTGAACGTCATGAAACTCATGAAACAACAAGGTCGATTTCAACTTGCAACAATATTATGACAGTAACCTTAGCGACACTCAGATCTCATAGAAACTTTTGTCAAAACTGGTAGACCACTTTCTTGTCCGACCGTACCTACGATATGAATGCGAACGAAACAGAACAGATGCAACTCTGTTCCAATTTCGAATGATATAAATCAGATGCCTTCTAATAGGACTTTACATGGCTAGAGGTTAAAAAATTGTGCTAATATTTAAGCCGGGACCGAAGCTTAATCACTCAAGATGCTGGTTTTCAGGGCAACCCAAAATACACGTAAATCTCATTAATGTTTGCCTCTATATTAATGTTTTTTTACGTTAAAATAGACATTTTGCAGTCCTTTTCACAAAAAATCCCAAGTAGGTATCCCAAGTATGAGTAAAAAATCATAAAAAAGAAGCTGCTTTTATTGTCGTAGGATTCCCTGATATTGGGCACGCCGCATAATATTGGCCATGTAATAATAGGATGTTGGATAAAATTGTCACTTTTCTCATATTATTGTGACACTGGCGCGATATTGGAATCTTTTATGAGATGGGCCAAAGTGAAAAAAAACTACAAAGGAAATATTTCTAATAAAATAGACGTCGTTCGAAGTGATTCGGTTATATCCACAGAGATGTATTCAAACATAGGAATTACCTTATTATATAACACATAAGATTATGAAAATGGTGCGTTAATCGTCATCGGGATTTCAAGGAAAACAATTTTGAAACGGAAAATATTTAGTGTTATAAGAATAAGAATAAAATTTCGAAAAACATACAATATATCAAACATACAATATCCGGCAGGCCTCGAACTAGGCTGAGCCTGTATCTAGGGACCTAGCAGTACGCAACTATGTATGACGGCAATTCAGAATGTACATTTTTTTTTAATACTATATATCTCTTTGGGGGAGGCCTATGTCCAGCAGTGGAAGTCTTTCGGCTGATACGATGATGATGATGATGATGTAAAACTATGTGTGTGTGCATGTGTGTGAGTGTGCGTGCGTTAGTGTGTGTGTGTTATACGTTTGAAATTAATGATCGAAATTAGTAAAATTAATTTGTACCATTTTACCTGCCTAGCTGCCTACGAAGCCGGACGGGTTCGAATCCCGGTAAGGGCATTTATTTGTATGATGAGCACAAATATTTGTTCCTGAGTCATGGATGTTTTCTATGTATTTAAGTATTTATTTATTTATATAAGTATGTTTATCGTCGTCTAGTTAGTACCCATAGTACAAGCTTTGCTTAGTTTGGGACTATGTCGATTTGTGTAAGATTGTCCCTAAATATTTATTTTATTTATTTAGATATTTTTTTTATCTCTGATATCCTATAGATATATATATGAAGCAACGTAGAAGAATTCATGCGTTAAAATTATAATGCTGTACGGAACGAGGTACAGTAAATTAAAGATAAATAATAAATATCAGTTTATGAGCAAGATTTTGATTTCCTATGCTCTATCTAATGTTTCCAAAGCTTTTGCTCAAATATGAATTCAAATGGTTTTACATGCAAATACACGTACCGTTTTCTGTTTCGAAGTTTGAATTTTTTATTTTATGACCAAATATGTTTTTGTTTAAGTACCGAAATAGTAGGTACATTACTTACCTAGGGCGGTAATACAAAGAAGCCTCAGATCGCATGCAGAAAGCAAGGGCGATAAATATGCTATCTGAGGCTTTCTTTATTACCGCCCGTGGTGAGTACAACATTTTACATCTCTCCCAGGCCATAAAGTGGGATTTTACGTACGCGTAGCGTGCGGTAATTGCTACATTATAGCCAGGTATGACGTATTAGTACATTACTTACCTAGGGCGGTTAAACAAAGAATGTCTCAGATAGCAGGTATTTGTAGCAGTACGTGGTCGCCACTCGAGAACCTTTCCGCCCCAACGGCCATCGGTTCTACGTGCAATACTTGCTCATAAATGGTGTTATTCCTTGCCTGTATACACAAGGACAATGGCCTAAATTGTTCCCGCGGGAAATAATGGCCCCAAAGGAGTAATGAGCTTGTGTGTGATCTGATTGGTTAAGCAAATCTGGACGGCAAGAATTCTGCCCTGTGATTGGTTGGAAAATAAAATCGAGCATGTGGTTCTTGCAGGGCACGCTGCAAGAACCACATGCTCCATGCTCTGTGATTGGTTGAAATATTGAAGCTCCGCCCTCCACTCGCACTGATCTAGAAGTGAAGTTGTCAATTTCGTCAAAATTTGATTGATGCGCTTGTATAAAACTTATATTTTTCTGTCTTTTGTGGTTATTTATTTCCTCGCAAATGTGATGAAAAACATTGTGTATAACACGGGCGTAAGAATATTGCAAACTCGAGTCATCAAAAGCCCTCCGCCTTACGGCGTCGGGCTCCTGACAGACTCTCGTTTGCAATATTCCTCATACGCTCCTTGTTAAACAATGTACTATTATATTATCATCCCATATAACCACGTGTATTGCCTCATACATCCCTTTTTGTAGTATCTCACCATTTACGAAACTTCATTTGTGTAATGATCTAATAGTAGCAATGGCCTATTTATTGCTTACCCTTTATCGTACAGTCGCCATCAGATATATCGCAGCGGCCAAAGTGCTCACAAATATCTGAACACGTGTCTATTGTCGAGCCATTAGAGACGTGTTCATATATTTGTGAGCACTTTGGCTGCTCCGATATATCAGATGGCGAATGTACCTTGATTATAAGACGATCAAACAATGGTAAAAATTCAAAACCCAACTAAGCCTCAATCGTATGTAAATCATTCAGGCTTACTTGAAAATGGGATGCAGAGATTTACCCGTTAATTTGTATTTCATGTGGTCGATAGTCAAGGACAACGTGGGTGTCGGGAATAGCCCGTTATAATCCATTATGTGTATAATTTTCTGTTCCTAAAATCTAAAATAAACGTGTAAAACCTCTGTCTATTATTTACCTTTTAATGTGTTAATGTGTTAGTATCTAAGTCAATCATTTTATATAATTAAGTCTGTCTTTTATTTGTCTGATTATGTACCTAGATATTAAGATTTATATTAAATAAAGGGACGGTGAGGCCGGTTTCACGGTATTACACATATACACACGGCAAAAAACTGCTAAGAGGTGCAAGCCCCGCCCACAACGCGACGGAAAACGTATCGCGCGGCGCAGCTAGCACTTCCTGCGTGAGCAAAAACTATATAAAGGGGGCAATGTTTGCTCTCACAAATCACTCCTCATTGACGAGCAGTTCGGCTTTAGATCCAGACACTCGTGCGTCCAACAGGTGCACCGCGTCACGGAGCACGTGCTGGACGGTTTCTCTCGCTTCCAGGGGCTCAAGACCGGTGCGATCTTTCTCGACGTGGCGAAAGCCTTCGATAAGGTCTGGCATAACGGGCTGGTATACAAGTTATACCTGCTCGGTATACCGGACAGACTCGTACTTAACTCACCATACGAGATTATCTCACGGACCGAAGCTTTCGCTACCGACTAGAGAGAACGTACTCGATCCCACACTCCATCCGGGCCGGAGTCCCGCAAGGCTCTGTGCTCTCTCCCACTTTGTACTCGTTGTTCACGAACGACATTCCCAGGCACCCTAATGTGCAACTGGGGTTATTTGCGGACGACACCGCGCTCTTTACGACTCATTGTAAGTACGCTACTATCCGGCGGTACCTCCAAGAGGCAACCACCGACCTAGGTCGCTGGTTTCGTCTTTGGCGTATCGAAGTCAACCCGGAAAAAAACACTGCAATAGTCTTCCACCCGTCTGACTGCATTAGCACAGAAAGACGAGTGGCTCCGATCCAGATGTTTGACCGACCCATCCCCTGGGTCAACGAGGCCAAATATCTTGGAGTAACCCTCGACAGGAAACTGACTTTCCGTAGCCACATCCGTAGGGTACGCAACCGTGCGTTGTTCGTGTTAGGAAGGCTTGGGCCGATGATCAACAAGTTTAGTAAAATGTCACTTAGAAATAAGCAGACACTCTACAAAACTTGTGTTCGTCCTATCATGACATATGTAAGTGTAGTATTTGCTCACGTGCCTATGTCATCGCTCAAACCGCTTCAGGTCATTCAGAATCATTTCCTCCGTAGGGCGACTGGTGCCCCGTGGTACCAATCGAACCTCAGCCTGCACTACGACATGGGGATTAGCACCATGTATGGTTTCTTTAAACAGGCTGCCAGACGTTATTTTGACAACGCTCCCCACCATAGGGATCCGTTAATTAGGAAGGCTGCTGACTACGTTCCCGTCCCTCCCCCCTCTGTCGTTACTCGGCGTTCACTGATTAGGGGCCGCACGGTCCGGCGTCCTAGGCACACACTCACGGATCCGGACGACGAAATCACAGAGTCCATCGAAAGATGGAAGGCTGCGCTTTCGGCGTCCAACTCAGCGCGTACACTACAGCGTTCCCGCCGGCGGGGACGTCCACCGCGTGATCGCGACAACACAGACACTTATAGTCCATATTCGTCCCATACCGCCGCATACCGGGTAGAGTCAGTCCGACAAACCCGACCGATGTCGGGCCTAGCTGAGTTTCTTGCTGGACTCTTTTCAGCTAAGGTAGGTTTTAGCGAACCAGCAATCCCAGTAGTTCACACCTCAGATTCGGTTGAAACCGTTCAACCAATCTCACTGGAGCGCAAACTTTTAGAGTATTCCAGTGTTTACCCCTTCCCGCGTGGTCGTGCCGGAGGTTCCCCTTGGATTTTCCCCAAGCTACCCTCCAACCACGCAATTCGACTGCTATATTGGGTTCGTCCTATCATAGCAACAGTCAGGTTCAAAAAAAAAAAAAAAAAAAAAATCTCACAAATCAGTCTACACTTTTTACACCAACGAGAAACACCTCCACTCACCTTCGCCGACCGCGCCATGTGAACCAGTACCAGTTTGTTTCATTTCTTCGAGCTCCACAGTTAGAATCCTAAAGCTACAGTCAACAGTGGACATTAGATATCCACAATTTTGATGCAGGCCCAACGTAACCAAAATAGAGGGCGATTTAATGCGTATAATCCATAACTACACTCGAGAGCAAAAGTTTCGGGTCGATGAAATACCGTCATATTTCCTAAAATAGTCCAAATTTTGTACAGTTTTTTTAATCCTTTCATGATCTTTATTAAATTTTACATCTAAACTGCAGAAATAATAGTAAAAAAGAAACACGATAACAGGTTTAAAATTTAAATCGGACTCGTAAAAACCCATGAAATAATTAACTTTCAAAATAAAGTTTTAACCGACTTCAATTCAGTACTCCGCCAAGCCACATTAACATTTCCACATTTTTTTTCCAATTTACCACATAAACTGATTTTCGAGAACAAAAGCGTTGATTTTTAGACCAATAAACCAAATCGCTGTATGTGGGCCGATAATATTTGAGGACTTCCGTCGATTCCTCAAGGATCTCAGAATTACCTTTGGCACTTCATTGTTTGCTATTTCAACGGAATAATATCAGAATCTGTGACGTACTTATATAGTTTGAAGTACATCATTGAGAAGTTCCACAAGCCATCTGTGGTCTTCGTCATCACTTCCACTTTACCAAATTTATGATTTCCGGATGTAAATACACGAGTTATAATAGAAAATACCGAAATTACTACACGCGTGCATAATATATTTGAGGAGTTCCCTCAATTCCTCATGGTTCCCATCATCCAACTGGGGTTTTGGAAACAATGGGACCAATCTGGAAGCATATACTTTCAGTTAAAAAAATAATTTTACGAATCGGTTCATAAATGACGGAGTTCTGAGGTAACAAACATTAACAAAAATAAAAATACATCCGAATTGAGAACCTCCTCCTTTTTTTGAAGTCGGTTAAAAAAACAACGTTAACGGAGCGAGATATCGCAAAAATCGTCATTTTTGGATGTTGATATCTTTATGATAGATTCCGGAAATTGCTAATACATTTGGGTATTACGAAGACTAGTATATTATGTAAACTAGTGTAAAATATAAAAAAAACCTATTGCGGTTATTTAATTTAGGGTGACCCGAAACTTTTGCTCTTGAGTGTATTAGAAATCAATCCTCTCATACCTATAGTACAGTGTAAAGTGGACCGACCGCCTTTGATGGTTTGATGTTTGCGGGTTTGACAACGTCATGTCCCAAGCTACACGTATGCAGTTTGGGCTCGCCATACCCGCTCTCACCCCTCTCACCCCGCACGATTGCCCTGTTGATAGACTGTGCCCATACCTTTGCTTAGTTTAGAAACTGAGTCGATTTGTGTAAGATTTTTCGCAAATATTTAATATTTACTAGTTTGTCATGTGTCTGTAATTTTTTTTTAATTAGATATCTTTTTTTGAATTTCGTAGAAATTACTCGACAAAAAAATCTAAGGTACAGGATGTTTATAATTATTGAACATGCTCACAAAATTTCACGAGATTTAATTGAGAAATGCGACCTGTAGAGGAGAACAGCTGGACATCTGAACATCCGGACATACAAAAGAATTTTGGCCCATGCTGAAACGGAGAACTTCGTTCGCTTCGCTCGCTCGTTCAATTAAAACTTACATTACATTACCGATATCTAATTAAATAAGAAGATTTCCTAAAAACCATGCACAGTAATTTCATATAACAAACATGGCGTAAGTTTACTCTAAGATTCTATAGTTTAAAATTCTCTGAACGGCCAATTGCGGGTGGCTGGAGCACTCTAGAGAAATTGCGGGATCTTTTCCAACAGCCACATCAATGGATACTTAGGGTGGCCGTATTCAGCCTCGCGAAACGTACAAACAGAGTGCTGGAGTGACCAGAAGTAGATCTTATTCCGTTGCAATAAGGCTTAAAAATGGTCAGTTAACTGTGTTGTCGGTGGTACAACCCGGTCGAGTTAAGTATGGCCCTCGCTGGTATGGACCGCCATACTAGCGAAATGCAAATTTAACTCAATCGTATTTCAATGTATGTTACTTGAATATGGAACGCGCGCAGATTTTTGGGTCTGTATACATTTTATATGCTTTGGAATCCTGCTTTTGGGGTTGGAGAGGTTTGCCCTTTGAATGGTGGCATGTGGTTTCACAAAGCTTACCTTTCCTTTTTCATGATTTATATAAAATGTAGGATAGCCTGAGGGTTGGATTTTAAGGAAGTGCCTCGATACGTGTAAGCCATGTCGCCGTGTAAAGAACACGTTTGTGTATTCCAAAACTCTTCGGGAATAGCCATTTTGGACCAATGTTCAAGTTTTGTTGAAGTTTTATTATCTTAGGTACCTAGGTATATTAGCAATCTGACTGAGTAAAGGTAGATATAGATACAGTCACCATGCTTGGTACAAAACTTCCACTGCAATACGGTATTTGACAAAAATCAAATCAGCTTCTTTTTATGAAACGTCAAAAACGCTCCAATAGTATGGAATTTGTAAGGATTACTTGCTTGTGACGTCACAATAAAAAAACGTCCTTATTATGAGTTTTTATGAATTTAAAAATCTTAAAATACCAAACTTAACATGAAAGATTGATACTTTCCGAGTATTTTCGTAATGTTTATCTGTTGCTAATGAAAAAACAATTTATTTTCACTGTTGTCAAATACCCAATTGTACAGGTAAAACGTACATGAGGACCCACTTCAAATCAGTTCATAGACAAAAGTAGGACTTCTAAGTTGTAACGTCCTGAAACAGAAGATAAATCTCGTGCAATCTTTCCGCCCCAACGGCCATCTGTTCTACGTGCAATGTGCCCCGCCCACAACAGATTGCACACCGGAAGGCGCGGCGTGGGTAGGCCCCCCACAAGGTGGACTGATGACCTGGTAAAGGTCGCGGGAGTCCGCTGGATGCGGGTGGCGCAGGACCGGCCATTGTGGCACTCTTTGGGGGAGGCCTATGTCCAGCAGTGGACGTCTTTCGGCTGATATGATGATGATGATGATGAATCTGTATTATGACCTAATGTTGCCGAAACGATCCGCTTTAGCCAACTTTCGTAATACATTTAAACACAATTCTAATGTAGTGCGGCCAAAACTTCCTTGGTACGCCATTGAATATAAACTATTTGACCTCAACCTTTACAATTTACCTCCACGTTGCATACAATTGAATAAACGACCATCCTGCTCGGGTACATCCACTCTATCCGTAATTGATTAGTACTACTCGTAATTTATTAAATTATTATGCTCTTTGTAGATTAATTCGTTTAACTGCGACATTAGTAACTCGAGGCACTCCTGTCTTTAAAGTTAGACAAGAGGGCCCGGAAATTAAAGTCGGCAATCACCTTGTACCGCTTGAATGGTCTAACTAAACACTCTAAACCGTTACAGACGGGCAAAAGTGCAGTTTGAACGCAGTTCTTTTGCAGTAAAGTTGACATAACTGCATCGAAACTGCTAACACTGTATTTCGTATTAAAGTACGTTGTGAATACTCGTACATCATATGTACATACCTAACAGTTGTTTACGTTGCTGAATTCGTCGATCAATGCGTCCAAAGTTAAAACGGCCGTTTTTCTTTTGAGTTAGTATTCACAAGATACTTAAATACGAAATACAGATATAGATTATAATTATTTACCAGTGGTGCTAGTGTGGACATGTACGCCCTCTTAAGGTTGCATCGCACATATTAGACTACGCGCATGAACGTAAACGAATATATATAATACTCGTAATTCAAGTGGAGCGTGGAGTGGAGTTTATTATTTTAAGATCGTACTAATGTACGATCTTAAAATAATGTACTTATTTAAATAAGATGCCAATTTTGAACTACTGAGACAAATCGGCAGTCCAGAGTTGGAAATTACTTCTTGGTGAATTCCGTAACCAAGTCGAAAAGGCATCAAAGCCGTAGCAGTGTAAACAGGCTATATAAGCCCGTTTACTACGAGGCCTGAACTTCTGAAGGTTCTAAATATAGGCAAAGCCTGCGTATTTATTTTGGATCTGAGGTCCGAGATCACGTGATTCACGAGTAAGCAATGTCGGTTACGAAATAGATAAGTAACCTCTTTTGTTTTTACAAGCTTTTATTTAACTTGATCTATTTAAATATTATATATTTATATACTATTGTTATCTGGGACCATGACCGGTGCAACCCGTGTCGAAACGTCAGAAATAAAGGTAAATAAATATCGCGTTAGACCCGGATTAAACAGTATTTAAATATGTGTACAAAGCGCGAGAGTTTAAAGTGTTAACTTGATCTGTTCGTTTTTTAGTGTGGGACAAATCTTGGAACTGAATTTTCAACCAGTTAACCTCAACCGATTGAGTGTAGTAGCTCTCACATAGTAGTTTAGTTTAGTATTTATAGTCACTGATCAGTTCAGTTCAGTTCAGTTCAGTTATTTATTGGTAAAATAGATAAATTTACACGTCAACAATTTATAAAATATTCACAAGAGATAATTTAAAACATAATTTATACATTGTATATGTATTATTTAAACGTAGTGCATTACGCTTTCGACATTTTTGTCAGCACTTCATCCACAGTATAAAATGGCATGTCAGCCAATAGTTTTTTTTAATTTTGAAGTGAAGGTGATGTCACTGGGCGCTTCTTTAATTTCATTTGGGATAGCGTTATATATTTTTGGTCCCATGACCCGCAAAGATTTGCTGGACTTGGTCAGCCTCCTCGCAGGTACATATAAGTGATGCCGTTTCCGACTGTTGGAATTGTGGTGTTCGGCGTTTGTGGGGAGCTTGTGCAGATGCCGTCTCACATACTTACTTACCTCTAAAATGTAGAGGCACGGCAGTGTGAGCATATAGTTTTGACGGAATAGGCTCTGAGCAGGCTGGTCTGGTGCGGATGCTGTGATTGTGCGGATTGCTCGTTTCTGGAGTCTTAGAGGTCTTTCACGGTCAGCGGCTGTTCCCCAAAGATCGATTCCATACGTTAATATGGACTGGAAATATCCGTAGTATATTTTCTTGAGGTTTTCCATTGTGAGACTAGGCGCGACTCTTGCCAGGGCGTAGCATGCGTTTGCTAGTTTTGCGCACGTGGCATCTATGTGTGGAGCCCATGTGAGGGCGGAGTCTATCACGAAGCCTAGGTACTTCACTTCCTCGACCTGGGGAACGGATGTGCCGTTACAGTTAATATTTAAATCTAAATTTGTGCGTCTGCGTAGCTGGAAATGCATTATGTTGGTTTTCTCGACATTTAGTATCATTCCATTGACTGAAAACCAGTCCGCAAGAGCGGAAATTACTCTGAATCAAGTATAGCTTAGTATCGAAAAACACAATATTAAAAGAAAATATGCGTCAGTACATGTAGGTAAGCAATGAAATACCTACGGGAAGAGAGAAGACGACGACCAAAATTATGCTAACATCGTTTCTATTACGAGCGAGTCTTCAAATCGCGAATGTCTAGATGTGAATACGAAATCATCAATAAAATGCCATTCAGAATTTGTGATGGCGTTTACATTGGGATTGACACAGTTTGGTTTCGGTTAAACAAAAAAGTTTAAGATGCATACTAACTATCCATATTATAAATGCGAAAGTAACTATATGTCCGTCTGTTACCTTTTCACGCACTGTGAACCGATTGAGATGAATTTTGATGGAGATAGTTCGAATCCCCGGGAAGAACATAGGATAGTTTTGTCCCGAAAATCATCTCCAAGGGGGTGAAGTGGGGGAAAAAAGTTTGTATGGAGCTACGATTAAACTAGTTTTTTTTTTTTTTCATTATCTCAAACTTTTTTGGAGCTGCACTATGTTCGCATGGACGCCGATACGCATAGACGCCGATACGCATGTACGCCGGGATTAAACGAGTTCCACGCGGACGATTTTGCGGGCTGAAGCCTGTATAGTATAATATAATTAGGGTCAAGTATTACATACCTAAGAACCAGCCCTGAGGGCCCTGGGGGTGCATTTTAAAGAATAAAGTAGCCTATGCCCATAGGCTACTTTATTCTTCTAGGGCTTATGCTTTCTACTTACATGCCGAATTTCGTCAAATTTGGTTTAGGTTCGCAAGGGTAATAACAGACAGGTAGACATAGTTACTTTCGCATTTTTAGTATGGTTGTACGAGCAAATACTTTAACATATATTGTTCTACTAAGCTTGCTACGCACCCACCATCTCACACACACACACCAATTTTAGTAACAACAATAAAGGTAAAAACCGGCCAAGTGCGAGTTGGACTCGCGCACGAAGGGTTCCGTACCATTATCTATAGAAACGGCAAAAAAATCACGTTTGTTGTATGGGAGCCCCCCTTAAAAAATATTTTATTTTGTTTTTAGTGTTTGATGTTATAGCGGCAACAGAAATACATAATCTGTGAAAATTTCAACTCTCTAGCTATCACGATTCTTGAGATACAGCCTGGTGACAGACATACGGACGGACGGATGGACGGACGGACGGACAGCGAAGTCTTAGTAATAGGATCCCGTTTTACTCTTTGAGTACGGAACCCTAAAAATATCGTTGTTTATTTAGAAATTCCCTTTAGGCGAAATATACTCAGGCCGATTTGCGAAATTTTCGAAGCGATTCGATTTTTTATCCAGCGAACTTTGTGTAGTAGTTTAGTAGTTTGCTTAGTGTAGTAGATTTGCTAGTTGAATTTCCGTACCAGCATAACTACTAAAATAAAATGAACAATTCCACAAATCGGCCTAGGCTCACCCCACACCTCGTTGGTTACATCGAATGGTTGAAATCTCACCATGGAATCAATGAAGGTTAAAATAGCGGTCACATTATATGCAGAATATGTACCACTGTATACCCTGCGTACCCTAGCTACGTCAAAAGATTCATTAGTAAGCAATTCTTTAAGCGGAGATGGCTTGAAGCGCAGCTTACGGCATCCTATTTTGCATAATCCGTTCTACTCGTACTTCAATACAAACTACGCTTGTTGTCTCTCAATTTAAAATGTTTCTTGAAGCTTACCTTTGTTTTGTGTTGTTTTGTCACATTCATGACTTGATTAGTGATTGGTTTGAACCCACACTTGTACATTTAGTGATGCTGTGAGTTTGGCACACTGCGAGATTTACCAGTGTCATGACTTGTTAAATATTGTAACGTTGTTGCCACCTCGACTGGTTAACCCTTCATGCAGCACCATAACATGGGTATTGCACCATTCAAGCATCATTCACCCATATAGTCACTATTAATTACTACTTCAAAGTTACCTGGACTTCTTAACATGCACGAGAGGTACTGTATCTAGTCCCAACCACGGCCTAGCTAATCTAAACTAGGGCTCCCGCTACACGTGTTACACGCCCGCCCGGGTACCCGCACTCTTACACCCGCGGTGCTAAGCGCCCGTTCTACCCGAACACAACGGGCGTGTACCCGTGTACCCGTCCAGGCGGGTTTGAACCGTCCGCCGTGACCGTTTGAGTTAAGCAAGTAGAATAAATTACCTATATTACTCTTTTTGCATTAGTAATTCTAAGAGTTTAGTGTGTTTGATGTTGTTTTATATTAGGTATGTGGCAAAAGGAAACATCGCAGGAAGCTTATGTTTGCTCTATTGCGTCATAATCTATACATATAAATGTCTATGTCCTGACTGATTTATTCACTCACTCACTCACTCATCAACGCACAGCCGAAACTACTAATCTTAGTTGATTTTTGCACGGTAGGTTGCTTTTATAACGTGGGCTAGGGAGAAGAAGGGATTTTTGAAAATTTCACCCCTAAGGGGGTTAAATAGGGGTGCAAAGTTTGTATGGGAGAACCTTTATTTTTGAGGTAGAGACGTAAAACTTTGTAGAAAAATTAGTTATTAGAATACAAATAAAGTACTTACAGCGTATTGGAAAATTACACCCCTAAGGGGGTAAAATAGGGGTGCAAAGTTTATATGGGGAAAACTTTTTTTTGAGTTAGATACTTAAAACTTTGTACAATGATTACTTATTAGAATAAAAATAAAGTACTTTCAGAATTCTGGAAAATACCACGCCTAAGGGGCTAAAAAAGTGTTGCAAAGTTTGTATGAGGGATACTCTTTTTTGAGATAGAAGCTTTAAAGTTTGTAAAAAGATTACTTACTAAAATATAAATAAAGTACTTTCAGCGTTTTGGTAAATTCTACCCCTAAAGGGGTTAAAAAGGGGTGCAAATTTTGTATGGGGGAAACTTTATTTTTATAGCAAGAGTCTTAAAACTTTGTAAAAATATTAGTTATTAAAATACAAATAAATTTCCTTCAGCGTTTGGAAAATTCCACCCCAAAGATGGTTTAAAAGGGTTACAAAGTTTATATGGGGGAAACTCTTTTTTGAGATAGAAGCTTAAAAGTTTGTAGAATGATTACTTATTGAAAAACAAAAAAAAGCATATTCAGCGTTTTAGTAAATTCCACCCCTAAGGGGGTTAAAATTGGGTGCAACATTTGAATGGAGGAAACATTTTTTTAGCCGACGTACAATGTTGTAGAATGCTTACTTATTAAAATTAAATACTTTCAGCATTTTAGAAAATTCGACCCTTAGGGGTTTATAAGGGGGTGCAACGTTTGTATGGAGAAAATATTTTCTTTAGCGAGGGACTTAAAACTTTGTTGAAAGATTACTTATTACAATACAAATAAAGAACTTTCAGCGTTTTGGAAAATTCGACCCCTAAGGGGAACAAAAAGGGGGAGTTTATATGGAGGAAACTTTTCTTTGAGCTAGAGACTTGAAATAGTGTAGATAGATTATTTATAAAAATACAAATATACGTAAATTACTATTAGTGGTTTAGAAAGATAATTTATTAAAAATACAAAAAAGTACTGCCAGCGTTTTGGAAAATTCCACCCCTTAAGGGGTTAAAAAGGGGTGCAAGGTTCGTATGGGAAACCCTTTTTTTGAGCTAGAGAATTGATAGTTTGTAAAAAAATACTTATTACAATAAAAAACCAAGTGCTTTCTTTTCCATTTTTCCCCGAAAAGCGTCAAAAGGGGTTCAAAGTTTGTATGCAGAGCAAGAAAATTTTAAAGTATGAGATTTGTAACTTCGATTTTAGCCTGTTTGTTAAAAGACTACAAAACTCATATCAGCGTTTTTTTGAATTTCATCCCCTAAAGGGGATTATAAGATTTATAAGAGTGTTCAAAGTTTGTATGGGGAGCAAGACATTTTTAGAATAAGGGATTTGTAATTTCGGTTTTAGACTGTTTGCTAAAAGGCTACAAAACTTATAACAGCTTTTTTTTAATTCATAGCCTAAGAAGGTTAAAAGGGGCTTCGAAGTTTGTTTGAAGCTTATTTATTCAAATCGATGGGAATAAGAATAAATTCATGCGCTCGTTATTTAAAATAAAATGAAGGTGAATAATTAACGCTGACAAGCTACGTTTATTTTAAGGAATGAAATACGGAATAATGACAAATGGGGTTATCCTAACTAACATTTTATTTAAATAAAACGTTATTCAAATAAAGATAATTTTGTGGTGTCGTCAGTAAAATTTTGTAAGGTGATTTTCACGCAATGGATTTTAAGACAAGTTTGGATTCATTTGGTTTGTTTTGACGAGTTCTATATATTATACTTGGTGACGATGGTCTGTTGATGGAGTCAGGAGGTGGGTAGAGTAACTCCTCAATGGCTATTTGTATGCCCCTCTAGTTTGGGTTCATTTGGTTTGTTTTGACGAGTCCTATAAATTATACTTGGTGACGATGGTCTGCTGATGGAGTCAAGAGGTGGATAGTGGAACTCCTCAATGGCTTCTTGTATACCCCCGAGTTTAGGTTCATTTAGTTTGTTTTGACGAGTTCTATTCATTATTCTTGGTGACAATGGTCTGATGATGGAGTCAGGAGGTGAGTGAGTTACTTATTTATGTTGGTTTTCATTGTTTACAGATAGATACGTATATATCAAATAAGTAAACAAGTCTTTATCAGTAGCTATAGATTAAAATGAAAAAAAAATGCAAAATACTAGTCCAAATTAACGGGTTGGAGTAATTACATACAGTTAACATGAAACTTACATTTATTTAAATATTATAATTACAGTTGGGATGTTTGGTGGCATTGGGGTGAACAAAGAGCAAAGGAGATGTTGTTATATATTTTTGATTGAATGACTGAATGAATAAATGATTGATAAACCAATAATTTAATTTATTGGTTTCATAAAAGTAAATTGATTCATTAACATTCAATAAAAACATAATATTTTGTTGAAATGTATAACTTATACCTATTTAGGTTTTGAACAATTTTTTAAAGAATTAGTTTCAGTATACTACTAATACTTCGCCTTGGAACCTTTCCCTTGTCATGGAAAGAGGCAAAACTAGTTCTGTTGAAGAAGAAAGGCAGGGCAGCGGATTCTCCATCTGCTTACCGACCCATCTGCTTGCTGGACGAGGCGGGCAAACTGTTCGAAAGAATAGTTGCCTATCGTCTCAACACTCATTTGCGACAGATTGGCCCCGACCTATCGGATAACCAACACGGGTTTCGACAGGCTCGTTCAACGGTTGGCGCAATTCTTCGCGTCCAAAATCTGGCACGAGAGGCCGTAGTTACCCGAGGTGAAGTAGTGTTAGCGATTAGCCTTGATATTGTTAATGCCTTCAATACCTTGCCATGGGAGTCTATAAAAGGGGCACTCTCGTACCACCAAGTGCCCCAATATTTACAGTGTCTGATCGCAAGCTACTTACACAGTCGGTGCATAAAATACATGGGCAGAGATGGTGCTCTACATACAAGAGACATGACTTGCGGAGTGCCGCAGGGCTCTGTTTTGGGTCCACTGCTATGGAACCTAGCGTACGATGCCGTACTCAGATTGGACCTTCCCGACGGTGTCCGTATGACCTGCTACGCAGATGATACTTTGCTACTGGCTATCGGAAAATCATACGAGAGCACCATTGAGCTCGCGGAGGATGGGATAGCACGCGTAGTGGGAAAAATCCAAGAGCTGGGCCTGCAAATTGCACCGCATAAAACGGAGGCGATTTGGTTCCACAAATTACCACGGGGAAGAGAACCACCCAACTTGACTGTTCAGGTTGATAATGCAGAGGTCCCAGTAGGCCAACACTTGAAATACCTGGGTCTCATACTGGACAGCCGCTGGGGATTCGAGGAGCACTTCAGTCGATTAGTTCCCCGTATCCAAAGGGCAGCGGGTGCCATGCACCGGCTCCTGCCCAATCTTGGGGGCCCATGTGAGGGGGTTCGCCGCCTGTATGCCGGAGTCGTACAATTAAATAGCTTCCTGGGGCTGCTTTCTAAACCAAGTGCCAGTACCCATGCTCGCCCTGGAATGCCGTCGATACCGGGTGTGGTGTTCCGAGCTCTGAGGCGCCTTACTACCAAATGCCACTCTACGTCCGTTACCTCCAGCTCGTCAGACCATGATGTTAATACTCCCTGGTCTGGCGTTGATTGGATAGAGGAAGCAAAACTGGAACTTTCAGGGAAGAGGGTGCCAACCACTCTATCCACAAACTCTGGCTCCAGAGTATGTGTTAAAGGAGGGACTCAGGGACGAAGCTTGCCTAGTACCATCTTATATGGGCGCCCCCACGGGTCCCTATCCAGACCCTCTAACAATTCATCCCATGACCGAGACCTGGCGTTTTCGATGGCCCTCTGCAGATTAACAGTAGCTTCCCTGTAGGCTGCATAGGCTCTAGCTTTCTCCTCCGCTGTTGCTAACTGTCTTTTTCGAGTCCTCGTGAACAGGCGTCTGGTACTAGAGACAGTTTCACGCAGATGCGCAATATCTTCCGACCACCAGTATACCGATCCACCCCTAGGAGCTCTTGAACGCCGCATAGAGATGTCACAGATTGAAATCATTTTTTCCCGTAGCCGGGTTGTGTGTGCTTCCGGATCTGACGGCCCGTACTCGATGTTATCCTCAGACCATGCTGCAACAATGGCGCTGGCTTCAAAAAGGTCCTTATCAAGACTTTTGAGGGACCACCGACGTAGAGGACTACGGTCTCTATGCCTGGAGGGATTTGGTGGACGAAGAGCAACCTCTAGGATAATATGGCGGTGGTCCGATAGTGTAACCAGTTCTTCTGCCACCCGCCAATCATTTACCGCACGAGCAGCAGATGGAGTTGCCCATGATAGGTCTACAATCGACTCTCCCTGCCATCGTACGCACGTACTAATGGATCCCCTGTTAAGTAATCTGAGGTCGAGTGTTGCCGCCCATTCCTGTGCCATCCTCCCCCTAGCGTTATCCTGCGTATCTCCCCATACTCTCGAGCGAGCATTAAAGTCACCCAAGACAAGAACAGGACGCGGCAAGCACCTGCGTACGCAACACGCAACCTCGTCCAGGTACTCTTCGTAAGCAGCAGCTGTGATATTAGGTGATATGTAACAACCTACAATGGCAAAAGAGCCCCATTCGATGGCAACAAAGCCTTGACCTTGCTCAATAAGACGACAAGGTGGGTCTCTCTCACCTCCACTCCAATGAACAGCGACTGAACCGCTAGTGTCTCCAAACCAACGGGGATGGTCTGGTACATTGTACGGCTCAGAAACCGACCACTTCAACCGGTAGTACGTGGTCGTGTGTACCTATAAATAGTTGCAAATTTACAGTTTAAACCATCTTGATTACCACAAAAAAGCTGAAACAGAATATGAACCATGTGGCCGCCGGTTAGCGAGCTACTTGTGCCCCTGCCGTCTAATACAATCGAGGTGCCACAAAATGATATTCAACCAGAGCTGCAGGTCAGCATTCCCACCGTTGATTGTCATACCAGTGACAGATTTACTCTTAGACGTTCTTTACGTCAAGTAGTTCGCACTAAACCGTTATACAAGAGCACACGGTATCAGGCAGCAACCCTACACGGTCAGGCACATCACTCCGGCGAACGCCACACCTCCGGATCAGGAGCAGGCTTTACAATTAGGAATAACCAATGATGATATTCAGGCTGCCAGAATTTTAATGTTAATTTCCAAAAGCCACGAGATCCAAAGCGGGGAGTTGAGCGTGTACCAAGATGATGCCGTGAGTTATATTACGCAAAGTGACATGTCAACACAAACCAGTGAAATGTGTGTGTGTTGTGCTTCGCCTGAAGACTGCAAACTTCCTACAAATTGGTTGCAAATATTGAGGAAGCAACCGTGCCAGAGGTTATTGCGGATTCTTTGTAGTTTGTCGATTCCGCCTTTCGATTGGTGGAATGAGGGGCGAAGTTGGAAAAGCAATGTGAACGTGCATTTGATGATGTCGTGCACGATGGTGAGCCGCATGGTGCCGAGCTTGTCGGTGCCAACGGTGATGCAGCAGGCGATGCACGTGGCGGGGCAGCTGGTGAACCTGGCGCACCTGAAGAAGATGCCCAAGGAGAAGGGCGTCTGCTGCGCGGACTGCGGAGCGCCGCCGGTGGTGCCAGTCACCAGCCAGTGCTGTCACACCCGCTGCATGCGGTGCATCAGGAGCAACTTGTCCTGCACTTGCGGCGCGCTGGCGCCGGCCGAGCCGCGCGTCGACACCTGCGTGCAGCACCTCGTCGTCAAAATGCTGTCCAACAATCAACCGTCCCGGGTTGCCATGAGAGCTCCGGATCGACCACCTGTTAGAGGATTACCACTACATTTTTTCTGCGGAATGCTCAGCAGAGTTATCCAAGAGAATTGTCAAGCAATTCGTCAATTGAACCACTGCAATTGAACTCTCCACGAGCGTTTGCAAGAGCAGGGCTTGTGCTGCGCGGCAGTGGTTCAAATTGCATTGAAGAACTTTCATTGGTGTGAATTATGAATGTCAATTTCCTCCGTAGGACATGCGTCCTGCTGGGTCGGTGTCTTTGAAGAACCTGACTCATCGTCCTTGTGTTGCGAAAGAGGACCCTGCTTTTTCCTCTTGCTTTTTGGGGCTTGGCACCCTTTGCTCCCAAGCCGATGGTTTGCAAGTTGACCATAATCTGCGCACACTGAACATTTGTAGTTCGGCGCCGAGCAGTCACTTGCTACGTGGCCGGACTCCCCGCAGGCATAGCACTGGTCACTTCGGTTGATACCACTTGGGCACTGCTGGCGTACGTGACCCATTTCTAGGCATCCTTAACACTGCAGGGGCCTAGCTGTCAAAATGTCCACTCGAGCCGCCACCCAACCGATGAGAACCCGTCCAGCTGCCTCAAGCTTGCGCCCAGTAGCGAGTGGGCATCGTACCCACACAGTACCTAACCCAGACGGCGTCCGACGGATAGTGCCCACCTTGACATCCATCACTTCGCACCCACCTGCTTCGGCAACTGCGTTTGCGACCTCTGATGAAGTAATGGAGTCATCTAGATCCTAGCTCACTCATCTTAGTCGGTCGGGAAATTTTTACGTCCGTGTTTGTAAGAGCGTCTCGCATGCAGCCGGCCAGCTTATCGGCTTTCGAGGCACAATCTTCACCGGCTACCGTTATAATCAGGGCTCCGGTGACTGCCCTTTTACTCCCAACAGTCGTTATACCGCAGTCTTGAAGCTTAATTCTAGCTCTTACCGTCTTTATTGCTTCAGCATAAGTGACTTCTGACTTATTCGGTACTGTAAGCGTTATAGCCGCAGTACTAGGGAGCTTTGCTAGCTTAGGCTTAACCTTTTTATTTGACGCAGATTCGGGAGGCTGTTTATGTTGTTGAGCATTTTTCTTCTTCCCTTTCTTTGCCTTGCGGCTTACCACATCCGACCACGTTTCCACTGGTGGCTGCACCGACTGGGTCTGTAATGGCATTTGCGGTGGTTTCGGAGCACAAGCCTGCGATGCAGGTGTATTATTTGCTTTTTTTGGCGGCATATTTTTGACCGCGAATTCTACATTCCTTGCCTCCGGTATAGAAGTAGAGGACTTGTTCAGTGCGTTACCCGTGGTTTTATTTTCCAGGTTCCGTGCATAGCTCAGCTTATTCCCAGTGCCCAATTGGGATTTGAGAATAGCCATCTTCGTATCTATCATGTTACCAACTTGATCTATGAGTTGCGCTTCCCAGTTTGCTCCGTTCTTGGATATCAATTCCTCCAGCCTTTCTGTGAGAGTCACCATCTGAGAGCGCAGGTCCTTATTTTCCTGTTCTAGCCTGGCTACATTCTCTTCAACCAAAGTTCTTTAAGCTAACACTGTTGTGGCAACCCGTGCTTTTCTGACTGCTGCTCTTAACGTTTGTGCATAGTCTTTTCTAAGATATCTGGAACTATCTGTTAATTTTTCCGCTTCCCCGAGGTAGTCAGCTGTGTGTCAGCCTGCGTAGGCTTACTTTGTATCTTAGCGCGCAGCTCTTCTGCACTCTCCTCAAGCTTCGTGACTTGTTGGAAACGTTTTTTAGGACCAGTTTTACTGGCCTCCCCCGCTACATTATTAAGTTAACGCAGTCGGGTAAATCTCGGCACTGCCGTCGAACCCGACGCTATTGAAGAGATTGACTTTCTTGAGTCGTCCGTCTCATCCCCGTCACTCACCAAGTTTAAACGGGAGCAGCTGGTTCCCGTGGTCGCTTAAAACCTCCGCTTTCTTTTTCCAATTCTCTTATCTTATCTTTTCCCTTCGTAGGCACTTTCTCATCCGTAATGTCGCTTAAGTCGTTGGTTTTGGCGCGCGCCTTCGGGGCGCCCATCTCTACCGCCATTTCGCCATTTCCCTCGTCGTTTATGTCCTTCTGTCGTTTATCCTATACGACAGAAGTATACATGCCTTATAGCTTAGCCAAGTAATATTTGTATGTATTTGTAATCACGATCTTGATTACGGTACTTACAATTTAGATGAAATTTGCAACGTAGGCAAACAGAGACACGGGGGCGAAAAATCAAGCTAGGTCTCATATCTGGAAAAAATAGTTTTCTCTCTGAAAAACACGAAAGAACGAGGTACTGTATAGTATATAGTGCAGCAAAAAGGTTCGCTTCGACCTTATTGCATGCGCCATCTGAATTCCTTTTTGGGAGTTCGGTCGTTTGATGGTGAACTTCATTGTGTTTGTTGTATTTAGATACATTCTCAGTTGTCTATGTGATGTCAGGTTTTCTCGTAGATGGCGTTTATTAGTTCATTAAATATTTTTGCCCTAAATTAAGTCTCTTTGTTTCACGTCTATATCCTTGTGTGAGACTCTGGCTGATTTTTAGCTTTTACTTTTTAAATTATTCAAAACTTGAATTTCGTAGAAGATCTTTCGAGAAGCTTGTCAAATTTGGAAAACAAAGAGTGGATGTATTCATTCAAGTCCTGAATCTTGGCGAAAATCATTGATTTTTCCTGATTGAGTTTTTCTTCTGTGAATTAATACTTAGTCACAGTCCTTCGACTGCGTGTTATTTGATTTTGTCTGCAAGTGTTAAATAGTGGTTATACCCTATATATTTTTAGGGTTCCGTAGCCAAATGGCAAAAAACGGAACACTTATAGATTCGTCATGTCTGTCTGTCTGTCTGTCTGTCCGTCCGTATGTCACAGCCACTTTTTCCGAAACAATAAGAGCTATACTGTTGCAACTTGGTAAGTAGATGTATTCTGTGAACCGCATTAAGATTTCCTTACAAAAATCGAAAAAAAACAGTAAGTTTTGGGGGTCCCCATACTCAGAACAGAAACTCAAAAATTTTTTTTTCATCAAACCCATACGTGTGGTATGTATGGATAGGTCTTCAAAAATTATATTGAGGTTTTAAATATATTTTTTTTCTAAACTGAATAGTTTGCGCGAGAGACACTTCAAAAGTGGTAAAATGTGTGTCCCCCCCTGTAACTTCTAAAATAAGAGAATGATAAAACTAAAAAAAAACATATGATGTACATTAAATGCAAACTTCCACCGAAAATTGGTTTGAACGAGATCTAGTAAGTAGTTTTATTTAAAACATCATAAATCGTAAACCGCAATTTATTTTACGGAACCCTTCATGTGCGAGTCCGACTCGCACTTGGCCGCTTTTTTTTAAGTATCCATCGTCGTGCTGTGACGTATTTTTTACTGGCGCAAGTCGCATATGCATAGTGGATTCATCAGTTTGATTGAGCTACGGCTCAGCGGTCGCTTGTAAGGTACAGCAAGCTATGATTTTGGAAGGCCGGACTTTTTCAATCGAATTAAGCTTCAAGACTGCGGTATAACGACTGTTGGGAGTAAAAGGGCAGTCACCGGAGCCCTGATTATAACAGTAGCCGGTGAAGATTGTGCCTCGAAAGCCGATAAGCTGGCCGGCTGCATGCGAGACGCTCTTACAAACACGGACGTAAAAATTTCCCGACCGACTAAGATGAGTGAGCTAGGATCTAGATGACTCCATTACTTCATCAGAGGTCGCAAACGCAGTTGCCGAAGCAGGTGGGTGCGAAGTGATGGATGTCAAGGTGGGCACTATCCGTCGGACGCCGTCTGGGTTAGGTACTGTGTGGGTACGATGCCCACTCGCTACTGGGCGCAAGCTTGAGGCAGCTGGACGGGTTCTTATCGGTTGGGTGGCGGCTCGAGTGGACATTTTGACAGCTAGGCCCCTGCAGTGTTAAGGATGCCTAGAAATGGGTCACGTACGCCAGCAGTGCCCAAGTGGTATCAACCGAAGTGACCAGTGCTATGCCTGCGGGGAGTCCGGCCACGTAGCAAGTGACTGCTCGGCGCCGAACTACAAATGTTCAGTGTGCGCAGATTATGGTCAACTTGCAAACCATCGGCTTGGGAGCAAAGGGTGCCAAGCCCCAAAAAGCAAGAGGAAAAAGCAGGGTCCTCTTTCGCAACACAAGGACGATGAGTCAGGTTCTTCAAAGACACCGACCCAGCAGGACGCATGTCCTACGGAGGAAATTGACATTCATAATTCACACCAATGAAAGTTCTTCAATGCAATTTGAACCACTGCCGCGCAGCACAAGCCCTGCTCTTGCAAACGCTCGTGGAGAGTTCAATTGCAGTGGTTCAATTGACGAATTGCTTGACAATTCTCTTGGATAACTCTGCTGAGCATTCCGCAGAAAAAATGTAGTGGTAATCCTCTAACAGGTGGTCGATCCGGAGCTCTCATGGCAACCCGGGACGGTTGATTGTTGGACAGCATTTTGACGACGAGGTGCTGCACGCAGGTGTCGACGCGCGGCTCGGCCGGCGCCAGCGCGCCGCAAGTGCAGGACAAGTTGCTCCTGATGCACCGCATGCAGCGGGTGTGACCGCACTGGCTGGTGACTGGCACCGCCGGCGGCGCTCCGCAGTCCGCGCAGGAGACGCCCTTCTCCTTGGGCATCTTCTTCAGGTGCGCCAGGTTCACCAGCTGCCCCGCCACGTGCATCGCCTGCTGCATCACCGTTGGCACCGATAAGCTCGGCACCATGCAGCTCACCATCGTGCACGACATCATCAAATGCACGTTCACATCGCTTTTCCAACTTCGCTCCTCATTCCACCAATCGAAAGGCGGAATCGACAAACTACAAAGAATCCGCAATAACCTCTGGCGCGGTTGCTTCCTCAATATTTGCAACCAATTTGTAGGAAGTTTGCAGTCTTCAGGCGAAGCACAACACACACACATTTCACTGGTTTGTGTTGACATGTCACTTTGCGTAATATAACTCACGGCATCATCTTGGTACACGCTCAACTCCCCGCTTTGGATCTCGTGGCTTTTGGAAATTAACATTAAAATTCTGGCAGCCTGAATATCATCATTGGTTATTCCTAATTGTAAAGCCTGCCCCTGATCCGGAGGTGTGGCGTTCGCCGGAGTGATGTGCCTGACCGTGTAGGGTTGCTGCCTGATACCGTGCGCTCTCTTGTATAACGGTTCAGTGCGAACTACTTGACGCAAAGAACGTCTAAGAGTAAATCTGTCACTGGTATGACAATCAACGGTGGGAATGCTGACCTGCAGCTCTGGTTGAATATCATTTTGTGGCACCTCGGTTGTATTAGACGGCAGGGGCACAAGTAGCTCGCTAACCGGCGGCCACATGGTTTATATTCTGTTTTAGCTTTTTTGTGGTAATCAAGATGGTTTAAACTGTAAATCTGCAACTATTTATAGGTACACACGACCACGTACTACAGGTTGAAGTGGTCGGTTTCTGAGCCGTACAATGTACTAGACCATCCCCGTTGGTTTGGAGACACTAGCGGTTCAGTCGCTGTTCATTGGAGTGGAGGTGAGAGAGACCCACCTTGTCGTCTTATTGAGCAAGGTCAAGGCTTTTTTGCCATCGAATGGGGCTCTTTTGCCATTGTAGGTTGTTACATATCACCTAAATGCACAGCTGCTGCTTACGAAGAGTACCTGGACGAGGTTGCGTGTTGCGTACGCAGGTGCTTGCCGCGTCCTGTTCTTGTCTTGGGTGACTTTAATACTCGCTCGAGAGTATGGGGAGATACGCAGGATAACGCTAGGGGGAGGATGGCACAGGAATGGGCGGCAACACTCGACCTCAGATTACTTAACAGGGGATCCATTAGTACGTGCGTACGATGGCAGGGAGAGTCGATTGTAGACCTATCATGGGCAACTCCATCTGCTGCTCGTGCGGTAAATGATTGGCGGGTGGCAGAAGAACTGGTTACACTATCGGACCACCGCCATATTATCCTAGAGGTTGCTCTTCGTCCACCAAATCCCTCCAGGCATAGAGACCGTAGTCCTCTACGTCGGTGGTCCCTCAAAAGTCTTGATAAGGACCTACTTGAAGCCAGCGCCATTGTTGCAGCATGGTCTGAGGATAACATCGAGTACGGGCCGTCAGATCCGGAAGCACACACAACCCGGCTACGGGAAAAAATGATTTCAATCTGTGACATCTCTATGCGGCGTTCAAGAGCTCCTAGTGGTGGATCGGTATACTGGTGGTCGGAAGATATTGCGCATCTGCGTGAAACTGTCTCTAGTACCAGACGCCTGTTCACGAGGACTCGAAAAAGACAGTTAGCAACAGCGGAGGAGAAAGCTAGAGCCTATGCAGCCTACAGGGAAGCTACTGTTAATCTGCAGAGGGCCATCGAAAACGCCAGGTCTCGGGCATGGGATGAATTGTTAGAGGGTCTGGATAGGGACCCGTGGGGGCGCCCATATAAGATGGTACTAGGCAAGCTTCGTCCCTGGGTCCCTCCTTTAACACAGACTCTGGAGCCAGAGTTTGTGGATAGAGTGGTTGGCACCCTCTTCCCTGAAAGTTCCAGTTTTGCTTCCTCTATCCAATCAACGCAAGACCAGGGAGCATTAACATCATGGTCTGACGAGCTGGAGGTAATGGACGTAGAGTGGCATTTGGCAGTAAGGCGCCTCAGAGCTCGGAACACCGCACCCGGTATCGACGGCATTACAGGGCGAGCATGGGTACTGGCACTTGGTTTAGAAAGCAGACCCAGGAAACTATTTAATTGCTGCCTTCGCCTTGGAACCTTTCCCTTGTTATGGAAAGAGGCAAAACTAGTTCTGTTGAAGAAGAAAGGCAGGGCAGCGGATTCTCCATCTGCTTACCGACCCATCTGCTTGCTGGACGAGGCGGGCAAACTGTTCGAAAGAATAGTTGCCTATCGTCTCAACACTCATTTGCGACAGGCTCGTTCAACGGTTGGCGCAATTCTTCGCGTCCAAAATCTGGCACGAGAGGCCGTAGTTACCCGAGGTGAAGTAGTGTTAGCGATTAGCCTAGATATTGTTAATGCCTTCAATACCTTGCCATGGGAGTCTATAAAAGGGGCACTCTCGTACCACCAAGTGCCCCAATATTTACAGTATCTGATCGCAAGCTACTTACACAGTCGGTGCATAAAATACATGGGCAGAGATGGTGCTCTACATACAAGAGACATGACTTGCGGAGTGCCGCAGGGCTCTGTTTTGGGTCCACTGCTATGGAACCTAGCGTACGATGCCGTACTCAGATTGGACCTTCCCGACGGTGTCCGTATGACCTGCTACGCAGATGATACTTTGCTACTGGCTATCGGAAAATCATACGAGAGCACCATTGAGATCGCGGAGGATGGGATAGCACGCGTAGTGGGAAAAATCCAAGAGCTGGGCCTGCAAATTGCACCGCATAAAACGGAGGCGCTTTGGTTCCACAAATTACCACGGGGAAGAGAACCACCCAACTTGACTGTTCAGGTTGATAATGCAGAGGTCCCAGTAGGCCAACACTTGAAATACCTGGGTCTCATACTGGACAGCCGCTGGGGATTCTAGGAGCACTTCAGTCGATTAGTTCCCCGTATCCAAAGGGCAGCGGGTGCCGTGCACCGGCTCCTGCCCAATCTTGGGGGCCCATGTGAGGGGGTTCGCCGCCTGTATGCCGGAGTTTTACGATCTATGGCCCTCTATGGGGCGCCAGTGTGGTCCCAGAGATTACTAGCTGTTCAGCGTTTGAGATCAAAATTGCATGGAGCACAGCGCATGATGGCCATTCGGATCGTGCGAGGATATCGAACAATTTCGTTCCAGGCGGCGACAGTATTAGCGCGATCTCCTCCATTAGACATCCTTGCAGATATGGATGCAACTGTGTACCATCGTCTGCGAGGTGAGACCGCACTAGCGCCAGTTGAAGTGCGGCGTCAGGAGCAACGAAACGCCTTTAACAAGTGGCTTGCATGACTACAAGAGCCAAGTAACGCCGCCCAGCGCTCAGTTGGTGCGATACTGCCAAGTTTCAAGTCCTGGATGGAGAGGAAGCGAGGGACAGTCACGTTCTGGCTGACACAAGTGCTCACTGGGCACGGCTGTTTCGGCCAGTACCTGCACCGGATTGGCCGCGAGCCAACTGCGCAGTGTCATCACTGTGGGGAGGACGAGGACTCCGCCCAGCATACACTGCAGGAATGCCCTGCGTGGGACTCCGAAAGGGCGTCCCTGGTCAGCGCAGTAGGCACGAACCTGTCCCTGCCAGTTGTTGTGACAGCTATGCTGGCAGCGGACACGACGTGGCCATGGTTTCCTTCTGTGAGAACGTCCTGTTCCAGAAGGAAACTGCCGAACGGGAATGGGAGAGGGCAGATCTCTCTCGTAGGAGACGACGCAGAGGGCGCGGGCGTAATTGTCCTCCGTGAGCCCCAGGTGCAACCCGTGTAGACTCGGGCAAGAATAGGTCTACGGTCTCCCCCGCCTGTCGTAAAAGGCGACTTAAGGGGGTCAACGGGGTCACCAGTGATTTTTTGTGGCGGGGGTCACAGCACTCGGCCACCCAAGAGAAGGCGGCGAAGATGCCCAGAACGAGCCAGCAGGGGCAAAGCGCGAGGGGGGCTCTAGTGCGTTCAACCTGAGATCCTAGAGTCCTCCGAATTATTTAGCGCAGATGGCGATTGACGTGGAGTTTTTAGTGGGTAGAAATACCACATAACCCAGACCTCCCCCGAGAGCTGGGTACCTGGTTCGCAGGTTTTCTCCACGAAAAAAAAAAAAAAAAAAAAAAAAAGGCCTTATGACTCAGCCCCGACGGCGGCGGCAGCGGCGGCGTTATGCCATACGTTGGAGTGAGAGATCGGAGCACGGGTTCTCGCTCGCACATCTAGTGACCCGCTGCGTACTCCTTAGCCTCGCCTCGCCATACGCGTGCCAACGAATGACGCACATCTGAGATCAAAGAGCCACCTCGACCCATCCACGTGGAATCTGCGGTGCCATTCACAACCTGCCTCTACTCGCCCTGATTGAGCCAGACATCGTGATTACTATGTGAGGTGTATTGTATGCATGTGAGGGTTAGACTTAACTGGTTCGTCTGAAGTTTTGAATAGGCACCCGAGCCTGCGCACTCATTCAAGTGAAGGTTTCAGCGACGAAACATACGTGTGCATGAGTAGTGCGTCTGCTACTCAGGGCCGGTAGTTTTAAATCGTTGGTAATCGTAAGTTACGTTCTTTTTTTTATTTTTTTTATTTTATTATTATTCGGGACACCAACAGAGTACATAAGATTATCTCCACTTATAATAAATCTCTAAATTAAAAAAAGAATCAGCCAGTTTGAAACTAAGCGTTGTATGGTACGAATGTTCTCAGCATCCAATGAACGGAAAAATATGAAACAACATTATTATTCTAGCTGCAACTTAGGATAGTTTTTATCCGACTGCGACGATTAATTTATTTTCCGAAATATACGACTTCATTTAATTTTTCATTTATTTTTATTGAAATCAAACGTTGCTCCAACTGTCAGCTATAAGAAACGTCAAATTTTCGTCAAAATGGCGGAATTGCTTTGCCTTTCACTTATTAATAATTTAAATCCAGTCTACGATAGACCTTTACGATACACATGCCAAAAGTTAAACCATAAAAAAATATTCGATTGTGATATGAGAACTTATATGCGCAAATGTCGCATTATGACGTAATTTCAAAAAATGTATTAACAAATTTGAACAATATAATTAACACGAATTTGTTTTTTTTGAATGGCAATGGCACGCGTTCTTTGCGCATTCTGCCAAAGCGCTACCACGAAAACCGAAACTCGAAGTTCGTATAACTGCATCCCTGTCACTCGAGTATTGTTAGTGCGATAGAGATAGAGATACCCGAATATTTTCGAATTCCGAAGTTCGTGGTTATAGCTCAGGAATCGAAACTACACCCCGTAAACCGCGTCCGCTGCGCCATGTTTTCGTGGTTTTTAAACGTCAAACATGTTTTGCCAATCAAAACAAAACCCTATTTGTTTGCCGAACCTGACTGAAAACATGTGAGATGTTTAAAAACATGGAAAACATTGGTGCAGCGGACCCGGCTGTAGGTAGACACTAAATAAAATAATCATAATGTATTTTCTCGAAAAATGGATAATAGAGAAAAACTCAACGCAAGAGGTTAGGTATATGTATAGGTAATCACTAAGTTCCAAAGTTTTATGTTCTGTCTCTTTTTCACAAAACGCACAACGATTGTTTTTTACTATGACGAGGATCTTGACGTCACAGTCCCCGATCGTTTTCTCACTCTAACAAGCGACATTAAAACGGTTTTGAGATATTTGAATGGGATTTTCGTCATCTTCTATCTATCTATACCTACATATAAATGGCCTGACTGACTCACCCACTCACTCATCTACGCACAGCCGAAACTACTGGGGCTAGAGAGTTGAAATTTACACCAAAACTATCTTTTACAACGTAGGCAACGGATAAGAAGAGATTTTTGGAAATTCTACCCCTAAAGGGGTCAAATGCAAAGTTTGTATGGGGGAAACTTTATTTTTTATAGCTAGAAACTTAAAATTTTGTATAAATATTACTTATTAGAATACGAATAAAATACTTTCAACGTTTAGGAAAATTCTGCCCCTAAGGGGGTAAACAAGGGGTGCAAATTTTGTATGGGGGAAACTTTATTATTTTTGCAAGAGATTCAATACGTTGTAGAAAGCTTACTTATTAGAATACAAATAAAGTACTCCTAGCGTTTTGGAAAATTCAGCCTCTTAGGGGGTTAAAAAGGGTTGCAAAGTTTGTATGAGCGAAACTTCTTTTTGAGATAGAAGCTTAAAAGTTTGTAGAAAGATTACTTATTACAATACAAATAAAAAAAAAATTCCACCCAGGTATGAAAAAGGGGTAAAATGTTGGTAAAGGGGATTTTTTTGAGCTAGATCTCAAACCTTTTTAAAAAGATCGCAAGCGACAAACCTTTGCTGAAAGATTACTTATCACAATACAAATTAAGAACTTTCAGCGTTTTGGAAAATTCCACCCCTAAGGGTGATTAAAACAGGTGAAAATTTATATGGAGGAAACTTTTTTTTTGAGCTTGAGTCTTGAAATTGTGTAGTAAGATTATTTTTTAGTATACAAATATATAGGTAAATTACTTTCAGTGGTTTCAAAACTTCCACCCGCTAAGAGGGGGATAAAGAGGTGCAATGTTTGTGTAGGAAAATTTTTTTTTAGGTAGAAACTTAAAACTCTGTAGAAAGATTAAGTACCTACTTATTAAAATACAAAAAAATACCTACTGCCAGCGTTTTGGAAAATTTCACCCCTTAAGGGGTTAAAAAGGGGTGCAAGGTTCGTATGGGAAATACTTTTTTTTAGCTAGAGACTAGATATATCGTAGAATAAATACTTACCTATTACAATAAAAAAACCGAGTGTTTTATTTTTAATTTTTCCCTGAAAAGCGTTCAAAGTTTGTATGGAGAGCAAGAAAATTTTAAAGTATGATATTTGTAACTGCGATCTTAGCCTGTTTAGACTACAAAACTTATTTCAGCGTTTTTTTAATTCATCGCCTAAGAAGGTTAAAAGGGGGTTCGAACTTTGTATAGAGAGCAAGACATTTTTAAAGTAAGAAATTTGTAACTACAGATTCAGACTGTTTACTATGAGGGTTCAGAGAGGGTTCTTAGTTTGTATAGAGAGCAAGAGATTTTGTAAGTAAGGGATTTGTAACTTCGGTTTTAGATTGTTTTCTAAAAGTCTAGGTAGAAAATTAATTTCAATTTTTTTTTTTATTCATTCCTTCAACAAACATTTAGACGATAACATGTTATACGCGGACGAAGTCGCGGCCAACAGCTAGTATTACAATTAATAGGTACATTTTCTATTTGGGCACTTATGTACCCCAATTACAGGTGAACACATCATTATTATTGATTAAGAAATGGAGTTTGGTACATTTAGCATACAAATTAAGATTAACATTACAATATTAATATTAGATTAAGTAATTTATACATTAATATGTGATTATAATTGTTAATTTATTATAAAATTAAATACAATTTCTATAGGTAGATTGTTGTTTTATTGGGTAATTAACTGGTGCGACTGACATACAAGTTTACCTTTTTTAGGTGAGTTTGGATTCGGTCGTGGTAGATATCCAAATCGGCTTCGGTGGCAATGCTATTATATGTTGTGACTAGCCTAACCAGCGGAGCGTGCCTTTTGACATTTGTTCTTACCAGAGGAACACTGAAAGTTTGAACTGGAAGTCTACGGGAGTTTCCTTTTGGCACCGAGAGACATATTTTATCGAAAATGTCCTGTAGGTGGGTATGGTCAGGACCGTTAACCAACTTGTGCAAGAATATCTGATCGTTCAGCAACCGGCGGCTTGTTAAAGATGACATGTTGAAGTGACGAAGACGCGATTTGTAGTCACTCCTGTAGCTTATGTTCGGCGACACATAAGCAAGGTGTCGTGAGAAAGTTCTTTGCACGCGCTCGATGCGGTCCTTTTGTATCTCGTAGCTCGGACTCCACACCACACTGGCAAACTCGAGGTGACTCCGGATGAACGCGTTGTATAACGCTATCCTTGTGTGTATGTTTTTGAACTCCTTAGTGTTACGTTTGACAAAGCCTAACATTTTAAGAGACCCGGCGATAATGGAATCATAGTGAGCCCTGAAGTTCAGCTCTGAATCCATTACAACTCCCAGGTCTCTTATATGTCTCACTTCTTCCAGGAAATGAGCATTTATTATGTACGAGGTTGGAATGGGCTTCTTTTTTCTGGAAAATTTTATGTGGTAGCACTTTGAGTGATTCAGTAACATATCGTTTTGGGTGCACCCTGCTTCAATTCGCTGTAGGTCAGCCTGCAAAAGATGTGCATCGTCAATTGTTTGAATAGCCTTGTAGATCTTCATATCATCCGCATAAAGCAGACACTTGCTATGTTGCACTTCGTCGGCAATATCGTTGATGAAAATAAGAAATAGAACAGGGCCCAGATGTGATCCCTGTGGGACCCCCGATTTCGCCTCATATGGTTTTGAAGCATAACCATATTAACCATTCGTGACAACTGATGATTTCCGGCCGATTAGGTAAGATTCAAACCACGTTTTGAGTGTTCCAGTGACCCCACAGATCTCTAGCTTTCGCAAAAGGATACGGTGATTTACTTTGTCGAACGCGCTACTGAACCTCCTTTGACTCTGGTTGTATGATAATTTTGACGATTTCCTTTATATGGTATGACAGCTGTGCCATATGAATTTAACGCGTACCATCTTAATGATTGTGAGATTAATGAATATTTTTCGCAAATATAAACCTCGTTACATAATTGGCCATTTCCAAAACCAATTCAGTGACTCTTCAGAAAACGAGAAAATTTTATTCAGGAATAAACTTCCTCTGTCGATCTGGCTATGCAAAAAGAAATCTCACACAAGAAAATGTACGTTGTATGATTGTTCTACGTGAATAAGATAGGTACTTTGTGTACACAGTATTGACAATGATTTATATATAATAAATTGTCACAAGATGGAGAGTTTATGTCACCTTGCAACAATATACGGTTCAGTATGTACAGAAGGACGTAAACAAAAAAAAACCACACCTGTGAATCTGCGCTTCGCAAGAATTAAAAGCGGTTTTAATATGCCACATAAAGTGTTACGAATACCGGTTTAAAAAACAAAGCGACATTCGTGGAATACTGTGAATTAGCTAAAGTCCAGTTCAGGAATGCTACGCATGTTTGTAATGCAAAGTCAGTTTGAAAAAAGTTGGCGTTTCTTTGACCCGCATTGTGACTGTTAAGTTAAGAAACGTTAATAATTATAACGTCGTTAGAATATTTTCCACGTTCTAAAAAATATTTTTCGACTCAGACTCACACCAAGTACAACTTCAGCCTTAACTGACTATTTAACATGTTATATTCGACTAGCCTGCCCACGCGGCTTTACCCGCGTACCTACCTATTGCAAAGAACTTGCCTGCGGGATAAACGATAATTATAACCATAAGAAAAGTCCATTCTATCGCACACATTCAGCCGCTTAAGTAGAGTATAGATTTCTACAGAGGAGCTGTACCCTTATTGTGAGATACAATCGTAACCTAACGTTACGTAACTACTTACGAGATCGAATAAACGCGCTTCGAATAGATTTCGATCTCGCTTCGGTATTCTTCGATTCGACCCGTCAAACTTGTAACTCACACTGCCGTTGGACTACGAAACCAACTGCAAAACGTTAGGCACTTTGCGTTTAGTTTTCGATGCGTAATTTAACGTTCGATTCGTACTACCAATCGGTAGTGTGAGACAATTCGAATCGAAGAATACCGTCGCGACTGTAGTTTACTATTTCACTTGCAAAATGGCCCGTGATATCGTATTATTCCGTCAAGAGTTACCGTAGATCCGATCGAAATTTATCTCAAATTAAAGAACTTATAAAAATAAGGGTTTTGAATTGACAACATATATCCGCAAAATTCGGATTGTCGCGTATTTTGTATTTAAAAATGCAAATAAATGGCCCCCGCGCCGCCATATTGTATCGACAGTCGACACTGTCGACGTCGCGATGCGCGTATTCTTTAATGTCATAACCGACAAACATTTAAATTAAAACGATAAGTGCTAGTGATATAAGGTTGAATATTGGAAAATCGATTAAACTATACGAACGAACGTGAAGTCGATCGCGAATTAAGTAATGTATAAGTGACTCACGTTACAGTTTGGATTTTTAGTTCTATGAGTGACCACCAGGGGCGGTGTATAGATTTTTCATACTAAATCTTGACGATAGGCGGTAGCGTCGATAGTAAACGCGACTCACTTCAATCCCACGCTAAGGGTGCAGCTCCTCTGTAGAAATCTATATAGCTGCTATACGCGTGCCACCATAAAGGAAGGAAAGGCTCCTATGCAGCTAAATTAAGAACTGGTCTTAAAATGGCTGACGGCTAACCATCAACAACCTACTTAATTAGGGCGGGTAATGGTTTATTTACCGCAACCTCATACTAACTCAGTTGCGGCAAATAAAAGAATGTGGAGCTATTACAAGGACAACGAATGATATATCCCTTTCTATGACAGTTATTGAGATTTGTTATATACTTACCATCTCGCTTGGTCGTGGTATTATTATTAACATAGCTTGTCCTGGCTGGGTAATCATAGATCCATGTCCAGCCGCGTGCAACGATGAGTTGAACTATCCCCACGTATTCTTAAAAGTAAAGAAATGTATTGTGAACGTTTTTGGTCACACATATGTATTGTATTTAATTATAAGGCTATTAATATTGAGATTCCCTTGTAATGGCTGTTTGTTTAGGTACCTAAATAAATTGATAAAGAAAACAAATTGTACTAGATAGACAGTGCTTTTGTTGCCAGACTTACAAAACACTCGAACAAGATCTTGCCTCGTAACCGTAAGTAGAATCTAGGGATAATACACATCTAAGTTCGCGTAACTTACTTATCGGATAAACTTCTTTGCAAAAGTGAAACTGAAAAGGCACGGTTAACTTCTCGCGCTGAATTTTTCATGATCATCGTCGCTCCAGAATTTTCGAGTGTTCTGATGTTAATCGGCCTGAAGTTTTAATTGGTTTGGAATCGGTCAGTTTCAAGAGCACAGCACTGGAATAATACATTATAGGCCTTACTTAATACTTTATAGTTAGTAATCTAGTAAAAAATGTATTATTAGTAATAATGTTTTAATGTAATCTGTGTAATGTAATTGCTATTAGGTACTTATTTTTGATTGCCATGCTATTGGCTCAGAGCCGGAAAGTCAGCGATTTTCTGGGAATAATGTACCAACTTGAAACGACTTACGTCAGTATGGTCATCAAAATATATATATGTATACTCGTATGGCTGGAGAATTTAAGAAAGTAAGTATATATACGAGTATATTATATTCATATATATAATGTAATGTATGTATGTGAAGTATGCATGTCCCTTTTCATTCAACGGAAATGACAATATACCTATTACTGTTCCTTTCTGACGAAATCACGTGACACTCTAATGATGGGCTAATGATGCTTTCGAATTTTACCGATTCAGATTCATTTAAGGAAACAATACGTTTATTATTCCGTGGTTTCGTGTACTATTTTAACAAGAAAATTCACTAAAGATTATATTTATATCCTCTTGTATTGTCAAAATTATTTTGTTTAAAAAGTCTCTCATAACATAGATAATATATGCGATGTAAGGTTTAAACTTAAACCACTTTAAACTGCATCAAGAAGGCGGCGTGGCAGACTGCAACCGTTTTACAAGTTATCTCCCTCTAGAGGTAGTAAAATACTATCTCGCTCTATTTTATAGCTTTCAGAACTAGTGAACGGAATATTATTGTAGTACGTACTGGAAGAAGAAAAACAGCCGTTTTAACTTTGGATGCATAGATTGACGAATACAGCAACGTAAAAACTAGTTTGATGTATTCACAAGGTACTTAAATACTAAATACAGTGTGTAGCAGCCTACTTTTTAAAATATCTGTCGTTAAATTTAAATAATCTCAATTATTTACCAGTGGCGCTAGTGAGCACGTGAACGGGCTCTTAATAACAAATAAGCATCGCATTGGTCCTTTCCTAGTTAGTATGTAAATACGATAATGCAGTAAATTATGTAAAATGCCTACTGTGATTTACATACTTTTTTATATACCGTGACGATCAAAATAGTCAATGAACGAAATATGATAATAATATAACAGTGACAGCAGTTCAAAAATTTAATCCATGTTAACAGGTACCAGCGTTACGCCATCTAAAATAGTTTACTAACAATTAATCGCGGCACCGCTAAAAACCGTAAACGACCAACGCGTCCCATCACTACGCTTCTGACGCCATGCTGTATCAAAGTGCGCACTTTTCGAAACAGCCAATCGCAGCGCCGTTACCGACCGCCCCGCAACCCGCACCTCCCTCTAACTGTGGTGACCTTAGATTCGAACAAAATCGTTCATAGGCTCTATCTATAGGAGGTTATCTATGCCGTGTCCACAATGATCCAGCTACTTTTTTGAAGTCGTCCTCCCATCTCTTGATTGGTCTACCTCTTTTCCTTTTTTTTATCTATTGGGTACCAATCCGTGACTAATTTAGTCCATTTCTCTTTTGTTTCTCTTAACATGTGACCTGTCCATCGCCACTTTAGTTGTCTATAAGCAGTATGTGAATTTTTAAATTTCGTCTTTGATTTTATATATTGTAACTTTATTTTATTCTTTAGTTTTATTCCTGAGGTACTTCTTTGTATACCATTTTAACAGACTTTTGTTTTATTTTCTAATTTCTCAAATTTTTTTTATACATTTCATTAAAAATCATAAGGCAATTTATGAAGAAGAGTATTAAACGATATGATACAAAAAACTAATATAATGGAAAATGAAACCACTGATCTTGATAACTTCTACGTTAAATTTACACGAATCAAAAATAATTGAATAAAATAATTTGTTTCGTTAAGAGGTGTAAGAGTCATCAGTAATTTAAATATTACTCTTCTATAATGGGTATAATATGATCGCCATTCATATAAAAATGCGAGATAACATACTTCTCTACCTCAAAATCACTAACAGAAAAAAGTAGATATACTTTCGTTATCATCATCATCATCATCATTTTCAGCCCGTAATCGCCCACTGCTGAGCATAGGCCTCTCTTCGAGTACGACACCCGTCCCTATCCTGACTTGACCTTTGACTTTGACTTTCGTTATCGACGCAGCTAATTCGACACGTGCAATTAAACCTCATACAAATCGATCCACCGCTAATAAATAACCCAGATGTTATTAACGAACTCGAAGACAAATGAGTCAGTAATTCAATATAGTATTCGTAAGATTGATTCGGACTGGGCACAGCGCTGGAAAGGAACAGCGAAGTCGTAGTACCATTTCCATAAAATCTTTTATGTAACATTTCAATTCAACAAGCAACGAATCACTTTTTAATCGATATGATACAGAGAGAACGAATACAATGGAATAAGTTTCTGTCAAAAATTTCATTTTTGGTACAAGCTTTTATTGCCGACTGTACTTTTCTGCATACCATCATCAACTACACATTGAGACGATTCTAACGAGCCTCTCAATGGGGTTGTGTCGTTTTATTGCGGAGTTCCTATGGCCACCTTCCAACTCCAGCATCAGATCAGCTCCAAGTCATCATAATATTGCATTGTCATGCGATATACATATGCATGCAAAATTTCAGCTCAATTGGATAACGGGAAGTGACTGAAAAATCGATTGCAAATTTTGACGGACAACTTACATACTTACATATTTACATACTTACATACTTAAATACGAACAGTGCAAGTTAATATAAAGCTTGTAAAAATAAACCATCATCGTCTGAAGCCCTAGACAGGACTCGAACCTGTAACCTCTGTATTGCCGATACAGTGCTCGCACCACTGAGCTACGAGGACAATAATAAAAAACCGGCCAAGTGCGAGTCGGACTCGCGCACGAAGGCTTCCGTACCAACGTTACGTTCTATAAAAACGGCAAATCATATAATATAATATAAATTCATTTATTAAATGGACCAACTTGGATCATTGTTGTTAGTAAGTGCTTAAGCTAATATTAGTAATGCAAAAAATTCACGTTTCTTGTATGGGATGGGAGCCCCTAAAATATTAATTTTATTCTGTTTTTAGGGTTCCGTACTCAAAGACTAAAACGGGACCCTATTACTAAGACTCCGCTGTCCGTCCGTCCGTCCGTCCGTCCGTCCGTCCGTCTGTCTGTCACCAGGCTGTATCTCACTGATACCATGATAGTTCCAGTTGAAATTTTCACATATGATGTATTTCTGTTGCCGCTATAACAACAAATACTAAAAACATTTTTTTTTTATTGATAACTAGCGACCCGCCCCGGCTTCGCACGAGTTTATATGTATAATACAATTAATACATACATGTATTATAATTATAAACCTTCCTCTTAAATCACTCTATATATTAAAAAAAACCGCATCAAAATTCGTTGCGTAGTTTTAAAGATCTAAGCATACATAGGGAGAGACAGACAGACAGACAGACAGTGGGAAGCGACTTTGTTTTATACTATGTAGTGATGGTACGGAACCCTTCGTGCGCGAGTCCGACTCGCACTTCGCCGGTTTTTTAGTATTTGTTGTTATAGCGGCAACAGAAATACATCGTCTGTGAAAATGTCAACTGTCTAACTATCACGGTTCATGAGATACAGCCTGGTGATATACGGAGTTACGGACAGTGGAGTCATAGTAATAGGGTCCCGCGTTTCACTCTTTGAGTACGGAACCCTAAAAAAATAAAAATAGTTTCGTTAAGAAGTATAATGTCTTTTTTTCGCATTGTAATTGTTTTTTTATGCCACGTCATTGACAAACAAGCTCAAGGCCTACCTGATGGTAAGTGGTTACCGTAGCCTATTGACGCTTGCAACTCCAACAGCAACACCAACGTCAACATTTTAGTCTTTCAGGCGCAAACAGTACTTTAAATAGGTATTCAAAGAAAAGTTTTTTTCGTATGATTTGCTTTTAATCTTGTTAAGTACCGCACTTACGAGTAGATCACGAGACTTTGTCGGTATATGACTGAGTTTTGGTAATATTGACTAATCACCGGTAACCTCCTGGCCACGACTTTGGTCTTAAGCGACCTGCGACCAGTGTTTTATCTGTTCATTGCGCGTGATCCCAACTAACCACAGTGCGTTGCGCGTCTCGACCGCGCAATGAACAGATAAAACGCAGCTCGCAGGTCGCTTAAGACCAAAGTCGTGGCCAAGGCGTTACACCCAAACTTGACCTTCAAAATTGGACATAATATGGCCGCCATATCTCGAGCTGTTATTGAAACGCCACGACTGTATGGCACTGCCATTGCCGTGTCACCAAATCGGCCATATTAAGTTACCATGTCAACAAATCGGCCATTTCATCGTCATGTCACAAGCAATCATTACATACATAAATCAGCCTATTGCCACAGTGTAAAGAGTAACAGTGGACCGACGCCTTTGACGTTTGCGGGTTTGACAACGTCATGTCCCAAGCTACATGTATGCAGCTTGGGCTCGCCCTATACGCCCCTCGCCCCTCACACCCCGCACGATTGCCCTGTCTAGACGGCTTCGAATGACTGTATTGGTTTATTTTATAGACGTGCTATTGCAGTCCACTGCTGGACGTAGGCCTCCCCCTATGTACGCCACAAGACCCGCTCTCCGTTTTAGGGTTCCGTACCTCGAAAGGGAAAACGGAACCCTTATAGGATCACTTTGTTGTCCGTCCGTCCGTCCGTCCGTCCGTCTGTCTGTCAAGACCCTTTTTCTAAAGATCGCGTGGAGCTATCAAGCTGAAATTAATATTAAATACTCAAGCCTATTGCCCCTTGAAGCTGTGACAAATTCAAACTTCTAAGCCAACGGAATCAAAAGATACAGCCGTTTTTGTCCCAAATTTCCGCAAATTGTCGAAACTCGCAAGGGAATCAAAACCTACAGGGTACTTCCCGTGAACTCAGAATCTTGAAATTTGGTACGAAGCAACGTCTTATAGCACAGACAAAGGAAAAATTGCGATAATCGTAAATTTTTAGTTACATCACAGAACATTTTAAAACCAGTATAAACTGACACGCACTAAGTATGTGAATACATACTTAGTGAGTGTCAGTTTATAGTGGACTTGTTATTATTGTACGGGGTGGTCCGGAACCCTCGGTGCGCGAGTCTGACTCGCACTTGATCGGTTTTTTGCCATCCAGTTACTGCCAGCTACCCTCCTGAAGTCATCGGTCCATCTGGCATCTGGCAAGCAGTCATTAAAACTATGTAAATACGAACTGGCCTGGCTGTTCTAAGCTGCGTCCACCGTTGCCTTTTAATACTGTTGATATAAACTTTACGCTTTGACAGTTGCCAGGAACTGTTTGTCTGGTTAATAAATGCGTAATTGGATGCTTCCTCGGAAATTCGTATTTATCTCCGGGGCTTTCTTCCGGATTATCAATCATCTTAATCATCCGTCTTATTTTGTAAAATGAGGCTTTCAAACATTCCATTCATCTTTCCAAAGATTTCACAATTTTCCGTCAAAATTTTCTCTTCAGCACTATATAAATAATAAATATTAGGGGACAATCTTACACAAATCGACCTGATCCCTTAGTAGGCTGAGTAAAGTCGCCATCACATACATCGAAGCAAACAAGCAGCTCACAAACATCGGAACACACCTCTATTTTCGAGGCATTAGGGTGCATGTGCCGATATTTTTGAACACCTATAGTGTACCTATGTATGTGATGGCGACTGTACTAGACGACGATGACGATATATTTAATAGATATACTTAGATATAAAAAACATCATCATACATAGAAAACATCCAAGACTTGGAAACAAAAGTTCATGCTCATCCATCACATAAATATTTTTCCTTCCGGGATGTGAACCCAGGACCTTCAGCTTCGTAGGCACCGCCCACTAGGGCCTAGTTGACTAGGCTATTGGTCAACGATAATTTACGAAGAACAACTATAGTATTCAGGTTCATTATTGGTGGTGGCTGTTCCTTTTAATTAGAACACTAAGAAAGTCGGATATTTTATCTCGCGCGCGGCGGTCTTGTGCTAGCCGTGCAGCGCGTCGATAGTTTATCGTCACTTTCTAATTAGAACGCTTAGAAAAATACAGTTACATATTGTTATGTTTAGGTCAAGTCTTGCTTACGACACCTTTTTGTGGAGTCCAGTTGTATTTTAGTAAGGTGTTACTGAAATATGGTAGCAATAAACAGGTGTCATAATGGAGTCAAAGGAAATTGTAATTTGACTAACTGATTTGATTATTAATGTATTATCCTTCAAAACGACGGTATCGGTATCCCTCCCGCGCGACAGTATAATACGCTACCCCCGCCTCACACAGCACAGTCCCCGCCGGCGGGGACGTCCACCGCGTGATCGCGACAACACAGATACTTATAGTCCATATTCGTCCCGGTACCGCCGCATACCGGGTAGAGTCAGTCCGACAAACCCGACCAATGTCGGGCCTAGCTGAGTTTCTTGCTGGACTCTTCTCAGCTAGGGTAGGTTTTAGCGAACCAGCAAACCCAGTAGTTCATCACCACTCACACCTCAGATTCGGTTGAAACCGTTCAACCAATCTCACTGGAGCGCAAACTTTTAGAGTATTCCAGTGTTTACCCCTTCCCGCGTGGTCGTGCCGGAGGTTCCCCTTGGATTTTCCCCAAGCTACCCTCCAGCCACGCAATTCGACTGCTATATCGGGTTCGTCCTATCATAGCACGATATTTTTAATAGGAAAAGTGACTCTAAATTAAAAATTAGATCGCAATATAAATATGATATGTGTACAGTTAGGCCTTCTAGTTACATAATTAGCAAGAGTACCTATGCTACTGGAATCAAAATCTTTAATAACTTACCTGTATATATTAAGTCATTAGATAATAATAATAAGTTCAACAAGGAGCTGAAGAAATGGCTAGCAGATAAATGCTTTTACAATCTGAATGAATATTTCGTTTAAGTACCTAGGTCTACAAATTATTAAGTTTAATTTTAAGTTCAATAACATTGTACGCTCGAAAAGGGCAAACTGTTGATACCTTCCAATGTCTAAAATGAGATCTTATGTACACAGTTTTAACAATAAATGACATCTATCTATCTATCTATCTATCTATCTATCTATCTATCTATCTATCTATCTATCTATCTATCTATCTATCTATCTATCTATCTATCTATCTATCTATCTATCTATCTATCTATCTATCTATAGCAACAGTCAAATTCTAAAAAAAAAAAAAAACACAGCACAGTCCACAACGCGCAGCGCAACTAGCAAGATCTCCAGTACAGAAGTAAATCCGGTGTTTTACTTCGACCCAACGTCAACGATCTCGCGTCAATCACTTGACGATCACACCAGTGCATAGGTGCGCAGGCACAATATTTCACTATGAAAAATCCCCTTCTGCCGCCTACGAAACCAAAGATACGTAACCAGTAACGTGGGAAGAATTCTTTTTCTTGCTACGAAACTAGTAAGTCTCTAAAAAGTTTTTTTTTCTTCCTACGAAACCAGTTACGACATTTCTTTCGTATTTGAACAGTTTCGACGGAGCCCGGCTCCGGGATTCCTATTTCTGATCTGTTTGCCCTACGGGCATCTGAAGCTACCTGACAAACCTGAACCTATCTAGTATTTTGCGATCGTAACAGGTTTCCAACAAGGAGGAAGAATTCTTTGTACGTTACTAGTTTCATCGCAAGAAAAAAAAAAATTCACACGTAAATGGTTACTACTTACTACGTAGTTGGTTTCGTAGGTGGCCGAAGGGGAAAATCGGTCATGCAAGGGCTCGTTAGAATTGTATCGCCCCCTGCCACTATAAAGGGTAACCCAAAGAAATAGGGTCATTTCGCCGGTTACGCGACCACCTTCGGTTAGCGACCACCTGAAGAACATGGTTTTTTCAATTGAAGATAACATCAATTCTACAAAGCCTATTGAAACAGTTAGCCGTATGCATTATTGTTTATAGTTATGGAATAGGAATTTACTAAAAAACGAGAAAATATGCTTTCAGTTCACCAACTCAGCTAAGTGGTCGCTAACCGGCGAAATGACCCTATTTATCGGAAATTATTTTTTTGCCTATTGTAATAAGTTGTTGATGACTTCAAACACATTAACTACCGACAAATTCGTAGCGCTACGCTCTCGTAGCCTATTCCGTGGTTTTAGCGCTAAGTAAAGGATACCGGCTAAGAAAAGAGCGCCCGCTAGGCGATTTCCTGGCAGTGAATGTGTTAACACGTTTACTGCACAAACGTTTACGGCCACGGGTTCTGCGGTTGGCTAGACAAACTATCGCAGTCCGGATATTACTCCCGGCTATTCACATCAGCTATATTGATTGACTAAACATACACCCACAGATCCAGATCGACTTTGTACCGAACTAAGCAAAGCTTGTACCTACTTTGGGTTAGGTACTGGACATTGATGTAAATACCCGGATATGAAATTGTGAATAATATGTGACATGTATTTTTATAATATTATAAATAAATGAGTATGAGTATGAGATTACCGGGTGTATGTGTATTCCTTTTTCAGATATCTCAGGCATATAGCCGTGTATACTCATTTTTTTCCATACAATATTTATAAATATCTAATATGTTTTAGCCCTGAATACCTATTGATAATGCTGAATGAAATTACCAACTAATCAAATATTCAGAATATTATTTTATCTTAATTTTATGTATTAGGTACTGATCTTAATTTTATACTAATTGACATCTTCACATTAATCTCGAATTACCATTTTGTAACTTGTTGACATACACCTCATTACCTTTAAAAGTTTGATATTTCCTTTTATTTAATAGTACATATAACTATTTGACAGTTAAAAACCTACTTACAATACATAACCATAGAAAAAACTTAAATAAACTAAATAAACCTAAAATTTGGAAAAACAAATTTTATCAAAAGAGGTCCCCAAGGTTGTTTTATGTATGTTTATTTCGGAAACAACTACGTCCAATTCCATGTTCGTAACTTCGTATCCGCTCTTTTTGTTATGTCAAGTTGTATAAATATAGTAAGCCAATCAATATTTAAAATCTACATTTGATTAGATGATACGTAATTAGCTCGTTTAATCTGTGCTTCTATTAGTTTTCAAAAGGGGTGTCAAAACATCTTCAAGCTGGTGGTGAGACCGACGTAGTTTACACTTCGTGCCACATACTAAGCCAGCCTTCTCAAGAGGTAGTTGTTACTGGGATCAAGGACACCAGGAATAGGTCAGATGACCAGTCATAAGAGGATTCAGGCCAGCTCCCCACGTACTGGTTGAACGCGAAGACACGGACACCCCATCCTAAATCACTCAAAAATTGTATATGTACTATAAACTTTAAAAATGTCGATAGTGCGATGCAGAACCTCTACCTGTGTCTATTTGTCTAGTTTAGGGACAATAGATCGAAGGGTCGGCTATTGTGTGAGTTTTTGATAGCTTTTGTATTGTTGATGCTGCACCATTTGCCACCATGGGATCGGGTGCGTTGCCGAAAATGGGTGACTTGTGAGTATCGGTACTCACAAGCCTTTACTATTCATGGGAGTAGCAAAGAAAGTTTTCTGTTACGACGTAGATGTGATACGTGGAAATATATTTTACGTCATACCTGGCCATAAAGTAGGAATTACCGCACGCTATGCGTGCGGTAAACCCCACTTCCTGGCCAGATAGAGACGTAAAATGTTGTACTCACCACGGGCGGTAATAAAGAAAGCCTCAGAGCGCATATTTATCGCCCTTGCCTTCGGCTCGGGCGTCAAATACCTGCGATCTGAGACATTCTTTGTTTAACCGCCCTAGGTAAGTAATGTACTATTTCATCACACTTGCTCGTAAAGGGTGTATTATAGGCAAGTTTATAGAGCAGCTATACCCGATTTACCTCCCGCGGGAGTTATGGATTTATAACTCCCTAGGGAGTTATGAGGTTGTGTGTGTGATCTGATTAATAAATAATAATAAATATAAATATTACGGGACAATCTTACACAAATCAACCTAGGCCCACGGTAAGCTCAGTAAGGCTTGTGTTGTGGGTACTAGGCGATGATATATATAATAGATACATACATATAGATACTTATATACATACATAACATCCATAACTCAGGAACAAATATTCGTGATAAATACACAAATAAATGCCCTGACCGGGATTCGAACCCGGGACCTCCAGCTTCGTAGGCAGAGTCACTACCCACTGGGCTACGGAGGCCGTTTATTGGTTAAAAACAAATCAAACAAATTGGTTGGCAAATCTAGTTGGCCGCGCGTCACAAGAATTCTTCTCTGTGATTGGTTGAAAAAATCTAGCAGGCCATGTGGCGCCACGCCCCCTCGCCCTCCTCAAATCTGTAAGTGAAGTTGTCAATTTCGTAAATTTTTGAGTGGTGCGGTTGTATGAAACTTGGATTTTTCTGTCTTTTGTAGTTTATTATTTCCTCGCAAATGTGATGAAAAACGTGCTCACGGGCAGTAAGGGGATTAATGCACAATGTACTATTATTTAAGTTCATCTAGAAATAGGTTGTGGTGGAGTTGCACGCTTCGATAGCTACACCGAGAGGCGGAATCTATTTTATATCTTTCACTGAATCTACAGTCCATCAGAGTATCGTTGAGTCACACTATACAACAAATATATTATGTAGGTAGCTGGCTATTATGCCCCCAATACTTTAAATATCGCTGTGAATCGTTTACAAACCAACAGTATTAGGTGCGTATAGAAGTACAGTTTAAACAAGCTAATTCATCATATATTATCAGCCAAAAGACGTCCACTGCTGGACATAGGCCTCCCCCAAAGAGTGCCACAATGGCCGGTCCTGCGCCACCCGCATCCAGCGGACTCCCGCGACCATTACCACACGAGCTACTTACGTAACATCTAATCAAATTAAGATGTATTTTTTTGCATTTTAAGTATTTGTATACTAAATAATTAAGTATTTGTATGTAATACTCAACAGTCGGTATAAATGTTCGCTGACATACGGTCGTCGCGTTGCAGTGTCAGTTATACATAACATAACTGACACTGCCGGACGAAATCACCTCACATTTACAACACAACGCAGTTGGATTGAATAATAAACAAAGAAAAACATAAGAAAATGAATGAAGTGTGTCATAAATACGTCCGCCGCTTGATTACATATTCTGGCACACCTTCCTTATCTGAAGGCTGTTGTTATCACAGCCTTTTGTACTCTACGCAATTTCCACGGCTACTTAATAGCTTTACTGGGAAAAAATCATTTTCCCGTTAGTATTTCGCAAATATTATGCAAGGTATTTATTATAATTCATATGCCTGGTAGCTTGGACCCTTCCTTGATGATTAGACAAAAGCTTAAGTAGGTACTATAATTTCGTTTTTTGCCAAAAATACTTTAAAGCATTTTAACAAATAATATTAGGTAGGTACAGTCGACTACAAAGATAAGTATGTTTTTTAATGTTACAAAATTATGTATGTATACCTTATTACTATGGTAGTAAAGTCTATGTATAAGTGTTTGTGTGTGTATGTATGGATACATTTCTTTGTAGTCGACTGTACAGTCCCTTGAACGAAAAAGCCTTTATAAGGTTTCCATTCCCTAAGGCTCATCCCACCACGTCTTTTGGGTGCATTCGGCCCTTACTATAGTAAGTACCTATACAACTGCAAAAGGGACGAATGATGTTTTATGTAGGTACTATCTATCAAAATAAACGTGATCAAGCCAGCTAGGCATAGGTATTAAATATTTTATTTTACCTTTAGGTATTAGTATTATTACAATTCCCTAATACGCCAGCTGTGTCAACATCAATCAGTTCCAAAACTTTATAATAAAATTCAGCCAACATTTAGTTAAACTTTAAACACAAAGTGAGCCTTGTTGAGAAATATTACCCCATAACGGTGTTATTGCAAACCGAGAGATGAGAAATAAAGATCGTTTATGGCCCGCTCGTCCAGCCAGACGTTATTGCTGGACTATTTTATGTTTAGGTACATAGGGATGAAATTTGTGTATTTAAGGTTGAAAAAGACCGTAATACAGAGGAAATAATTCAGTTTTTTTACGGCTCGTCTTTAGTTTTATAAAGGACGGTTTCTGTTTGATATTCTTTGGGAAACCACGAAATGCCGTAATAGGAGCGATAAAGGGTCATATGTAAAAAAACCGGCCAAGTGCGAGTTGGACTCGCGCACGAAGGGTTCCGAACCATTATCTATAAAAACGGCAAAAAAATCACATTTCTTGTATGGGAGCCTCCCTTAAAAAAAATATTTATTTTGTTTTTAGTATTTGTTGTTATAGGGGCAACAAAAATACATAATCTGTGAAAATTTTAACTCTCTAGCTATCACGGTTCTTGAGATACAGCCTGGTGACAGACAGACAGACGGACGGACGGACGGACGGACGGACAGCGAAGTCTTAGTAATAGGGTCCCGTTTTACTCTTTGAGTACGGAACCCTAAAAAGAAAAAAGACCCTAGTACTTAGTATAAGGCGAATAAACAGGGCCGTTTTGAAATGCGGCGGTTCAACGATTAGCCGGATAGAATGCGGCTGAATGAAAATCCGCCAGAATATATTCGGCACCATACGTTCTTCAACACGGCTAGCAGTAATGTAATACAGCGAATCATTAGCCAGCCGTAATGTAATACAGCGAGGCATTATCCGCCCCTTTGACAGTTTTTAGTTCCCATTTTTAACACTCGTGGCGCTGCCGTGCCGTACTACTATTTACATAGATTGTAGAGTAACCAATAAAATGTCAAACATCTATAATAGAATACGTAGACCTTTTCAAAGAGGCCTCCAAAAAATTTGCCGACACCACCGGGGACCGAAGAGCTGGCACCTTCCTCGCTCAACTTGCGATACAGCGGGGAAATGCTGCCAGCATCTTCGGCACCATGCCGCGGGGAGACCCCTTAGTTTAGTAATAAGTGGTTTTATTTAGTTACATTTATTCTTTTTTTCTGGTTTTTATTATTGTTGTAATAATAACATGTTATGTTTTTTTTTATTGATAATATACGTAGGTAGGTTTAGGTTATGCTAGTTTTGCAGCAGGCCCGGGGCCGCATCGTACTACTATTTAGATTGTAGAGTGACCAATAAAATGTATAATATTGACACTTATTGATTTTAAGTTAGACAGTGTCGACGGAGCTTCGCTTACGCGGAGCTGCTATTTCGGGGTAGTTTGGCACCCAGAAATTCACCCGAAAATCCGTCGACACTGTCTAACATAAAATCAATAAGTGTCAATATTATACATTGTATTGGTTGATGAAATAATACGAACTTTGTTTATAACAAAAGGATTTAGTTTATTAAAATAGAAAATACAGATTACTATGAACGTGCTACTGCGCTTACAAGGGCGAGAGTTAATACGTCTTTAAATAAAATATCGAGACAGTGGTCGTGCGTGTTTGCCCGCCTACATTTATCAGGCGCTGTAGTTATGCGTCCCAATTCCAACACCCTCCTCTGGACGCAAACCCATTGCCATTGCAAAGGTCAGATGCTTTGGCCGGTGCAATCCCTTTGTGAACACATCAGCCAACATGTCTTGAGTGCTTTTGTAGCGAACGGATATTTGTTTCTTGGATATACGCTCCCTCACGAAATGATAGCGTATATCGATATGCTTGCTTCTGGCATGGTAGATGTCATCACCTGAAATGCTGATAGCACTTTGATTATCGCAAAACATAACAATTGGTATACTTGACATAGTAGGACAAAAGTCCTCTTCCAATTGCTTGAGCCAGATAGCTTCCTGTGTTGCCGTAGATAGTGACATATACTCTGCTTCGGTTGTTGACAGAGCGATTGTAGGTTGCCTTTTAGAACACCAGCTAATGGCAGCGCCCTGAAAAGTAAAAACATATCCAGAACATGATCTTCTATCTTCAGTATCTGTAGCCCAATCGGCATCACAGTAGCCTACAATGTTTGCATCATCTTTCTTGAAGGTAAGTTTTAGATGCTGTGTTCCTTTCAGGTACCTTAATACTCTTTTTGATGCCATCCAGTGCTGTGTTGTAGGTCTATTATTAAATCGGCTTAGTTGATTTACAATATAGGCTATGTCTGGTCTGGTTCCTTGTGATAAATATAAGAGACACCCTATTAACTCTTGATATGGAACATTTTCTAGGACCTCGTCGTCTTTTTTAGCCTTTTTCAGTTGCAGGTTAGCCTCGCACGGAGTATAGACTGGATTGCAGTCACTCATATTGAAACGAGTAAGTACTTTTTCGATGTAAGCAGCCTGATCCAGAGAAATTTCTTTCGTTGAAGTGTTATGCATAATTCTAAAGCCAATACAACACTTTGCTTCACCTAAGTCCTTCATATGAAATTTGGTGCTCAGTTTTTTTTTTATCATCTTGACAGTTTCTTCATCATTATAGAAACATAGTAGATCATCAACATAGACTGTAAGGATCAGTATATTTTGTTCGTTGACTATGCGGTGATATATACATGGATCTACTTTTGATCGTGACATTCCTATTTCTAGTAAAGCTGCATTGAGCTTTTTATTCCATTGCCTGCTTGCCTGTTTTAGACCATAAATGGATTTTTTTAACAAGCACACTTTATCGCCTTCCCCAAAATACGGTGGCTGCGACATGTAAATGTCTTCCTCAATGTCACCTTGCAAAAAAGCTGTTACTGCATCCATCTGGTGAATTTTCAAATTATATTTTACAGCCAAGCCAATCACATATCTTATGGAGGTATAGCGTACTACAGGGGCATAAATTTCATGATAATCTATACCTTTTTTTTGTTGGTAACCTTTCACGACAAGTCGTGCTTTCATTCTTGATACATTGCCATCTTCATCTGTTTTAGTTTTGTAAACCCACTTGCAAGGGATTACTTTTTTATTTTTCGGCATGTCAACTAATGTCCAGGTATTGTTAAGTAGTAATGATTTATATTCTTCCTCCATGGCATGTATCCACTGATCTGCCTTATTGCTCTCTAATGCTTCGGAAAGGCTTTGTGGATCCTTGTCCAAGATACTCATAGCTGATTCGCCATTCATACACATAAAAGATGCATTTTCTTGGGGAGGATTAGCTTCGTAAAATTCATTTCGACGACGTCTTGGACGAAGATTCATTTTAATGTCTGGAATATCAATGCTCTCTTCAAGATTGTAAGATTCATCGTCAGGATCTGAATCAACCGATGCTGGTGAAGAAAACGAATCGACATTCAGAGACGTTGTATTCAACTCTTCGATTTTAACAGAGTCATTTTCATCTCTGATTTCATATTTTACGTCATTGGCATTTTCTTTATTATCCTCTTCAATATCATCTTTCTCTTCATTAGCATTTTCTTCAGAAAAAGGTAAGTAAACTATTTTAGATTCAGGTAAGTTCAATTCCTTTTTATTACAAGACATTACTTTACTATCTGATTCATGCGTACTGGTTTGTCTTTCATTAATACTTGTTTCTTCTTTTTCAGGTACAGACTCATTATTAGCAATATCTCTTATAACAGTGGCCTCGAGAAATACGACATCTCTGCTTGTTACAGTCATTTTGGTTTTAGGGTCTATGAAGCGGTAGCCCTTCACACAGTCACTATAACCGACAAAAATCAACTTACGGGATTTCGGATCCAGCTTTTGACGTCGTTCTTTAGGTATATGTACCATTGCATTGCATCCGAAGATCTTTATATGGCTTAAATCTGGTTGTTTTCCTGTCCACACCTCTTCTGGAGTGACGTAAGAAAGGGCTCTTGTCGGTGAGCGATTTATGATGTGCGCTGCCGTGACCACTGCTTCACCCCAGAAGTTGTTCTGTAACTGAGCATTTAATACCATACATTTAGACCTTTCTATGAGCGTCCTGTTCATGCGCTCGCTTAAACCGTTTTGTTCCGGTGTGTATGGGTTAGTAGTTTGGTGCAATATGCCAAATTTCTTCAGATAGTTGTTAAAATTGTTATTTACGTATTCTTTTCCGTTGTCTGTCCTTAAAGCTTTAATTTTTTTGTTTAATTCATTCTCTACTCTTGTTTTATATTCTATAAATTTGTCCAGTACGTCAGCCTTGCTTTTTATCGTGTATACGTGTACTTTACGTGAAAAATCGTCGATGAAAGTGACAAAATACCTGGCACCTCCAAGTGATGCAGTTTGCATCGGTCCACACACGTCGGAGTGGATGACTTCTAGCAACTCGGTTGCTCGGGAGCCTTCACTTGGAAATGGCTGTCTAGTCTGCTTTCCTTGGATACAACTTACGCATGTTATATTTTGATTAGACGGAGATAATTTTACACCGGTAGTACAAGTTGGAACTTTATCCATATCGCTGAAGTTCAGGTGGCCCATTCGTTGGTGCCATAAGTAAGTATCATTTTCAGTAACTGCGGGCATGGCTTGAGCTTTTTCATATGCTATGTTTAGCTTATACATATCATTTATTAAGTTGGCATCGGCTACTTTTTGACCATTTTTATTTGATATTTTACAGCCATTGTCTTTGAATTGGATATTGCAACCACTTTTTATCATTTTGCTTACTGATATTAAATTTGTCGATAATTCAGGCACATAAATTACATTTCTTACCTGAATTTTATTGATATTGCCTCGTGTGTCTGGAACGCTTATAGTTACATTACCGCAACTTTCAACCCTGAGTATTTTATCGTTAGCAATTCTAATGCTTGTTACAGGTGGTGCAGTTTCGTCCTCGAGCCACTCCTTGTGTGACGTCATATGCATCGAGGCTCCTGAATCGACGTACCAGCTCAGCGCGTCATTCGATGTGGTTGCTGAAAAAGCTGCAATAAAACCATTATCTTTATTATCTGTTTTATTTTTTTTATACCAACAGTTCTTACTCAAGTGCCCGTATTTGTTACAATGAAAGCATCTCGGTCCCTTTGATTTATTTTGCCCTTTTTCAATATTTTTATTATAATATTGCTTCTTGGAGTTTGAGTAAAATGCGGTTGTGTCCATTGTTTTTACTTCCTGTAATAACTTTGTTTTAATAGAATCGGCACAAATTTTCACTCCAGAACTCTCAATGGCCATGATCATGGGTTTATAGACATCTGGTAAGCCAGCTAGCATTAATGTCCCAAGCCATTCATCATCCACTTTGAAACCAATATTTCGTAAGCGATGTGCGGATGACATTATTTTATTAACGTAATCTTCTATGCTTGAGCTATTTTCTAGCGTAGTGTTTATTAAATCCTTTAGCAGACCCACTTTTCTAGTTAAGCCTGAGTCTTCGAAAGCTCGCATTAAGTTATCCCAAACCTCTTTAGCTGATGTGGCCTCTCTTACATGCACATATATTATGGGGTCGATAAGTAAAATGAGTTTCGACTTAGCTTTAATGTCCTTTTTTGCATCTACAGCCTTGCCGGTTTCTGTTTCGATACATTCCCACAAATCTTCTAATTGCAAGTAGGCCTTCACTGCAAAACTCCAAGTGGCATAATTTTCTCTTCCAGATAACTTTTCTATACTCAGACCACTATTTGAAGCCATTATGATCACATATACTTGAAATTATGCTGAAACAAAACCTACGTGATGTCGCGAAATTTGAGGTTATAATGATTTGTACTTTTACTTTAAAAACACTTTAACTTTTACTTGTTTTACTATTTAGGCATGGGGCGGCCCATAACCTGATGAAATAATACGAACTTTGTTTATAACAAAAGGATTTAGTTTATTAAAATAGAAAATACAGATTACTATGAACGTGCTACTGCGCTTACAAGGGCGAGAGTTAATACGTCTTTAAATAAAATATCGAGACAGTGGTCGTGCGTGTTTGCCCGCCTACATTTATCAGGCGCTGTAGTTATGCGTCCCAATTCCAACATTGGTCACTCTACAATCTAAATAGTAGTGCGATGCGGCTAAACGTAGGCCGCCTTGTTGAAGAACGTATCGCAATGACAATCCGGCTAATCGTTGAACCGCCGCATTTCAAAACGGCCTTGTTTTTGAAAACGGTTAGCCGTAATGTCATACGGCGGATTATACGATCTGACTGCGACATATTACTTATACTAGGGTCGACTTTTCTTTCTGTTTATAATAATAATAAATATTTATTTATTCAGATAACTGGTGATCCATTGGTTAGTAATTAAAATCTTACGACACTATTGTTAGAATATAATTATTAACTAAACTAAACACTAAAACTACTAATTAAATTTAACTTATACTGTATGTATTATGTGTTAATGACAGTGGAGACTTTTGAAGTATCAAATACTCGTCATATTTAGTAAAACCACTATGCAACTATAAGTATAGCAACATAAGTAATATATGGCAAGTTTAGCAACTATGAACTTTTGGATAAGAATTTAAACGGCGCAAAAATTTTGCTCTGCTATTTTCAGTTTCATTTAATTAAGCAACTATGTAGAAGTGCAATTAATATTCCTATTCTAACGATGAAGACTAAGATAATAAAACCTAACATACTGGTAGGGATATAATTAAATTGAATTTCATTATTCTGAACACTGAAAACTAGTAATATGAATATTAGAAATTAAATTCTCATAGCTACTTTGATCTACTGCTACCTGCCTACGCAGCCCGCCGTCCTGGGTTCGAATCCCGGTAAGGGTATTTATTTGTGTGGTGTCACGAATATGTTCCTGAGTATTAGATGTTTTTCATGTAGGTATTTAAGTTTTATATATTTATATACATATTCAAATTACAACTTACTAAGCATTTATATTCTTGCCAAACCGTTACGTTTGAAGGCCAATAATATGTATTAAATTTATATACATATAGGTATTTTCTTAAATGACTATTTTTATTTCGTTCCTTTCGTTCGAAAATCCCGAATTGTACCCAAACATGGGTACTATTTTAGTTTCAATAAATCCGTTACTTCCGCCTGTCAAGTATCGATGGCCAAGTGTAGGTATGTACTTCACCTATGTAGGTCACCTAAAAAAATACGGTTTAAAATATGGCAGGCTTCGTAATACAGTTACCCGACCGCCGGCGGCTGCGGCAGGGTAAATTGAAAATTAGACTGGTCATAATTGGGGTACTGTCTGCAAGCACAACAGATATTCTGTGTTTTATAATCGTAGATGGAGGATTTATAGATAGCGTCCTAGCGTATACCCAAAACGATTGTAAACTAACGATACAAAATTGAGAAGTAACGTAAGACCAAGAGATATTCTTGACGCCTAATGTCGTTTACAATTTAGTCGTGTTATATCGTTGACGTCATAGACACGCAAGTTTCAGTACAATATTTTTGAGAGGTGGTGGCAATTCCGTATACGCGATGAGGAACAGAAAATATGACAGCGTATCTCGTTCCCACTTGCGGTATTGTCTATGCATACATCCTTGTCACTCATGTGTGTATGTGTGGGTGAGTCCCTCTATTCAATTCTACCTCAATGTTTATAATGGTTAAAGCTGTTCGCTAGGATCCACACTGAATATAAATTAAAACAAAATTGCAGTTTATTAAAGATCGATATAGAAGGTTTAAGTAGGTATGTAGGTATTATTATCAAATTGTAGATGCCAAAAAAGTCGAACAAAAAAAAACTAGTGGCTCTGTGAGCTTTGTGTGTGTGTAGCTAGACTGTCTTTTTTTTTTTTTTTTCTAAAAACTTAATCGACAAAAATAAACTACTTATTCATTGAACATGCTCACAAAATTTCACGAGAATCGATTGAGAGTTCGCTCGCTCGTTCAGCATTCACTAGATTCTTCCTTGAACAGCGAGAAGTTTATAACTTATAAGCAAAATTATAGATGCTGGACGATCATTTAACCACCATCGATAAAAAAATAAGCCCAACGTTGCACCTTAAGGAGCATCCACACAGTTCTGTGTGGTGGCAATCGTCCTGCAAGCTATATATAAGATATAAGAGAGTGAGTTAGGTTTCATTTGCCTATCTCGGTCTCTTTTCAGTACCTTGAATACCTATATATATACAGTGTTTTTTTTTAAATGGGACAGTATGGGGAAATCCGAATCTAAAGGAGATAGAGGAAAAGTGTCCAAGGAGACATTAGGTGTTTTTTTATGTAAACAAACTTGGCTCATTAAAATTTTTGGTCAAGCGTGAGTTGTTCTTAAAAAATTATAAAGTTAGTCAATTTTTTTTGACGCGGGTCGGCTCTGTTTCATGTAAGGATTATTTCATTGTATGGAAAGAAAAAAATCTGAACAGCAGAAGTTGGTCAAATTTAATGAAAACTAATCTTCATACAATTGCAGTATTCGCCTTTTAATATTGTTACAAGTGCCTAGGCATGTAAAAAAATATTTAAAAATTCCATTTTTAAATTTTGATAATCGATAAGAGCTCCAGATGATTCAAGAGAAGAACATTTTTTTTAATCTTCGTAAACATCATGGCACGCGATAGTCTTGAAATTATAAAAAAAAGAATTCAAATTTGATTTTGATTTTTTTCTTATTACCTTAAGGGTTACCTTAAGGGTCGAATTTATGAATCCCGATACAACTCCGTACAAGAATTAAAAGATGCTGTTTACAACACTTTAAACACAATTCACCATAAGTCTCTGTTAAATGCAACTAGAAGTGTCTTGAAGCGTGCTCGTACCTGCATAAGACAAGACGGCGGCCACATCGAACATTTACTCAAGTAATAAACCAACTGTATGAAGATTAGTTTTCATTAAATTTGACCAACTTTTGCTGTTCAGATTTTTTTCTTTCAATACAATGAAATAATCCTTATATGAAACAGAGTCAACCCGCGTCAAAAAAAAATTGACCAACTTTATAATTTTTTAAGAACAACTCACGCTTGACCAAAAATTTTAACGAGCCAAATTTGTTTACATAAAAAAACACCTAATGTCTCCTTGGACACTTTTCCTCTATCTCTTTTAGATTCGGATTTCCCCATACTGTCCCATTTAAAAAAAACACTCTGTATATATTACGCACTCGCACGCACGGTGCACGCGTTTTTTGGAACATATCGTATCGTTATAAAAATATGGACTAAAGCACTTATTAAATGCCGTTAAGTCTTGCCAGGTACTTACTTACTCTATAAGTAACTTGGGTGGTCCGTAAAAATGTACTTAGCTCTGGTAAACACCAAATACTTAGTTGCCCGGATAAAATGCAGTTTTGTAGCCAAGGGGTGTAAATACTCTAAATGGACTTTGCTTGTAGTTTACAACTCCCGCGGTGGCTAAAGACATTATCGATACTTATACGGATAACACTATAAAATATAGGACACTATGCCTGAATCTGTTTTGTATTTACTTACTTAACGGATTTAGGACATCGAGAAGTATATAAAACTTAGTGAATCAGAAACACATTAAGGTGGTTCGATTGCCATACAAAGCGTTATTTGACATTCGCAGGCTAACGGCGTGATATTTTAAAAAACTTATGTAACAAACTTTCATCAATTGGCTTCCCATTTGCGCCAAATTCCCCCTTTCCTAGAATAAACTTGTATAAACTAAATTAATTTGAGAAAAATTGTTTTCCCAAAATATCACGTGACAAACCAATTTCTCAAATTTATCTAGTTTATACAAGTTTACTTATTCTAGGAAAGGGGGAATTTGGCGCAAATGGGAAGCCAATTTATGAAAGTTTGTTACATAAGTTTCTTAAAATATCACGTCGTTAGCCTACGAATGTCAAATAACGTTTTGTATGGCAATCGAACCACCTTAACTTTGTATTATCTGATTGCGATAAGCAGTTTCTAGTACTTAGATAATTATTAAGGACAGGGTGAGGTTTATTCATACATACCTTGTGCGTTTTTGCACTATACCACAGAATAAGTAATAGTACTACGTACAGAAGGTTCTCTGTTAACAAATTCCCTGTTTAGGTACGCCAAACGTGCCTAAATGTGGCCATCCCGTTCTATCGCATGCAACGCGCTGCGACCCGTGCGAGCGTCCTGTACCAACACGTGGCAGCCACTGAATAGAGCCCTTCGAAGGGGCGACCGGCATGTACTTGTAGCGATAAACACAAATCGCGAGTGAGCCGCGCCTGACTATACATATGTTAGGTAGGAACTTTTGCTTTGTTTTCTTTCTCATTTATTTAATTTACAACAATTGAAGTTACTGCTACTTACCACGTACTGGTAGGCGCAGCGTGGGTAGACCACCACAAGGTGGACTGGATGACCTGGTGAAAGTCGCGGTCATTGTAGCACTCTTTGGGGGAGGCATATGTCTAGCAGTAGACGTTTTTCGGCTGATATGATGATGAACTTACTGGTTCGGGTATCTATCCCATCCCAATCTTAATACCATTACCTACCATTCATTCTGTTGGTCATAATTTTATTCAAGAATTAATTACGAATTTTAGAGGTCAACAAAAACGATCGTTAGGAGAATTCCTGACCTAATGTAGCTTAAGTCATTTAAGCACTAAAACGACTACGATGTACTGAGACTAAGCAACAAGAAAGATTATGTTGGAGTTTATAAGATAAGAACCACACCGATCCTGATCCTGACCTTATAATTATATACATTGTGTATTTCGTACATATATAAAATCAAAAAGTTTTTCCTTCCAAATATCCTAATCCTAAATGGTATTTATTTATTTATGCGTATGGCTAATTAAATCGTTCTTATAATCTAATATTCATCTGCTGGACCCATTGGATAGCGTCGGTATTTAGGTTAGGTATTCTACCTGGATATGATATTCAGTTATATGGATATGGACCAAATAAAGGAAAAAGCTGGTGTCGTGTCGTATCAGCGAGTCAAGGAGATGGCGTACGTACGACAGAGAGAAGTGGAAAATACTCCACCGACAGAGGATAACTCTTAAATTTAAAGAAAAGAAGAATTGGGTGAGGTTCCAGATGTGACATTATTTTTAAGAAACGTTTATAATTGTAATTTGACAAATTACTGACGATTAATAAAATGTTTAACGACTTCAAACTTTATAGGTTACCCAAAATGCACAAGATTAATTAAAATAACATAAGTCATAAATTCTGCCTAAATCAGTACTTACCGACATTAACAAAATCTGGTGCAATGCATAATTTATGCCCATAAATGTTAATCGAATAAACAAGATTGAATATAATTAATTCAAGCGTCGAATGAGAAAATTAACTATTGAACGACGTTGTATGTGAATGAACTTATCGATCGATTACAACGAAGTCATGAAGCAGGCTAGATAATATCAGACACTTACGAAAGCAACTACGAGTAAGTTATTGACAAAAAATATCAACCAGTAAAGACAGATCGGATATAATTCCATTCCTTTACTATCAGATCAAATCTGTAATCCGTAATGAAACCTTGACATACCATTATACAGGAATGGAACATAAATAAATATAAAACTCACATACTTATCGGAAAAACTAAAGCCCTATCCCTATCAACAAGATCTCTTAGAACTTAAGTCTACATCGAGTGGAGGAAATGGAGCGGCTTTTGTGACATTCAATTCTGTAGGGTATCAATATTAATAAGTATATTGATATGTTAGTCTCCAACGGTTGGATTCTCTCATGATAAGATCAAGATTATAGTGTTCTAGAGCCCTCTCATTTGTAATACGCTTGTGTGGGTAATCAAATACTGAATGTGACTGAATTATGTGACCGAATATCAGATAGCAGTTTTTGACTTTCGAGCGCTTCGCTCGACACTTTCACTCATAAACTGTCAAAAACGACAAAATGCTATTTCGAAATAGCGATGTAAAATTGTAAAACGACTGGTATTGACCACTCGTATTCAATTCTATTGGTAAGTAAGTGCCTACAATTTTTCAAGCGCTCGAAAGTCAAGAAATCGGAGGTTTTTGGTAATTTAGCTATTTACATATTGTATACTACCAAACCAGCGTTGCATTGTTGTAAAACCTCGACACAACAAAATATAGTTAAGAAGTTAGAACCATCTCGATGGGCACGATTTTCGATTAAAAAAAACATTCAAATCGATTCACCCGTTTGGGAGCTACGATGCCACAGATCGACTCACAGATACATGACTGTGTTAATATAACATTCTTTCGTTTGCGTCGGAGTAATAAGTGAGCTCATTTTTTAGGGTTCCGTAGCCAAATGGCAAAAAACGGAACCCTTATAGATTCGTCATGTCTGTCCGTCTGTCTGTCTGTCTGTCCGTCCGTATGTCACAGCCACTTATTTCCGAAACTATAAGAGCTATACTGTTGAAACTTGGTAAGTAGATGTATTCTGTAAACCGCATTAAGATTTTCACACAAAAATAGAAAAAAAACAATAAATTTTGGGGTTCCCCATACTTAGAACTGAAACTCAAAAAAATTTTTTTCATTAAACCCATACGTGTGGGGTATCTATGGATAGGTCTTCGAAAATGATATTGAGGTTTGTAACATATTTTTTTTGTAAACTGAATAGTTTGCGCAAGAGACACTTCCAAAGTGGTAAAATGTGTCCCCCCCACCCCTGTAACTTCTAAAATAAGATAATGAAAAAACTGAAAAAAATATATGATGTACATTACCATGCAAACTTCCAACGAAAATTGGTTTGAACGAGATCTAGTAAGTTGTTTTTTTTTAATGCGTCATAAATCGTAAAAAGCAATTTATTTAACGGAACCCTTCATGTGCGAGTCCGACTCGCACTTGGCCGCTTTTTTAAACTCTATGCTGGAAAACTAACTGGAAAAACAGTTTTTTTTATTATTCGAAAGGTAGCCTAGGCTGCCGCCCTAGGATGTCGCCCGGAGCATAAGTAATTTCTATTCGATTGATACCTCATCCATCAAAATCGGTTCAGTAGCTTAAGCGCTACGGTGGAACAACTTAAATACAAACAAACATTTATATATATATATGTAGACTGCTAAAATCATATTATCCCTTCCTTTCGGCTCTCAAGTCGGGCAAAAATAGGGAAGCTGATGATCTACTAAAAGTTTTTAAAAGCTCGAGTTGAACATGATATTAAAATTCAACCGCGAAGACATGAATCTGCGCAAATTTGAAATCCCGATAGCTGTTAAACTTATAAAGAACAAGTGTCAACTCCGCTTATTCGGTGGCAATGCTTCGGAGGTAAAGTCACACAGTACTTATTGTTCGTAACTCGCTCACTAAAGCACCTTAAGATTTTTGAAACGAAATTAGTCTTATTACCATAAATCCATAATATAAGTTAATATTTATATTAATAAAATATACTCGTGTGTCTCCAGAATAAGCAGCTGAAATATGCCTATTTTTATTTATTATTTATTATTCCAAACATATGCAAGTTTACAGTACACAACCAAAACACTTACATACTACAATATTACCTATAACGGAATCATGCATATCACTTGCTATCAGAGTTTCCCCTTTCTATAATAGTAGGTGATAGAATTTTTATACACTACTTGTCATTATATTTAACCATGCATAAAGTCTTATTTTCCTTTCCAGTTACCCGTAAAAACGGAATGAATGAAAACCAATTAAAATAATAAAGTTTGATGATTTTCACTGATTCGCGCGCATTCATAGCTGCGTGCTCCTAATTCACGGTCGGTTGGTATCGATGATTAAGAATGAAAATCGGGCGCACCGACGCGCGGCCGATCGGAATGGGTCATCCACACAATCCTACCGGCCAATGACTAACGTGTCAAGTATGAGTACCTATATGCAAACAACATACATGAACTTTCATCAAGGGTACATTCGGCTATACTTATTATGCTTCATGATCAGGTCGGCCATTCAAGTAGGGCTACAGACGCCGCGTTGTGACGCGAGTCGAGAAAATCTACCCTCCTAGTCCTGGTGAGACAGGAGTCACTAACTCGCGCGCGACGCGACTGGGCACCAAGTTTCTAGCCTTTGTCAGGCAAAATACCTAACACAGCGGAAACTATGGCCGGTTTGGTTCTGAGTTCTGGCCCGATCAAATGGTCATTAACTCATTCAATGCCATGCTACGCTTGTAAGTAGCATAAACTCCATATGTAGCAAACAGCGCGTGTAGTAGTGCCCTGTCGCCAGTGTGGTCGTTCTGTAAAAGATCAAGATGGCGCCTGGAGTTCTTAACTCGCTATCGACAAAATCCTCAAATAAATAAAGCATGACGCGCATGACAATGTGACTCGAGTGCAATGTGAGAATTGCAGGCTACAGTCACCGCTTACAATCATAAAAAGTATAATTCGTCATATACGGACTTAAGAAAAGCGGTATACCTACAGGGCTGTTATTCTTTACGCACCAAGCTTCACGCCTAACGAAACTAGACCTCTACCTACGCTTGGTTACTACGAGTCGCGGCGTCAAGATATATTTGTGGATGAGCGTTGAGGTGAGCTTAAAACAAGTTACAGAATAGCGGGGCAGGTATACGCATAAGAGTGCTCGTCCATAGATAAGCTACAGTGATGTGTTGAAAATCCCCCGACATTTTCATTTCAAGTATCTTAAAACCAGCTGAACCGATTCTGTTGAAACGTAGCTAAGCACCATCTCGATCACGTCAGCTTTCGGTCAAAAATAGACCGCATTAAAATCGGTCCAGTTGTTGAGGAGTTGCGATGCCACAGACAGACAGAAATACACACTGATACACAGACACACAGAAACGTCAAACTTAAAACACCCCTCTTTTTGCGTTGGGGGTTAAAAAGTATACGTCTTCATCATAAAGGATGATTCACGCTAGACCGGGCCGGTTCCGGCCCGGGCCGTAAACTTACCGAGCCGTCGCCGAGCTTATTTTGATACACCTTTCACCACCGGGCCGTTTCCGGGCCGTTTCCGGGCCGACGCCGAGCCGACACCGGGCCGGGACATTGTGCAAACGTTATGTCACCGAGCTCGCACCGGGCCGGGGCCGGGCCGACACCGAGGCTCGGTCGCCGTGCCACGTCCGGGCCGATTCCGAGCGTTGGGTGTCAATCACAGCGGGCAGCGACCGGGCCGTTTCCGTCGTTCTAATGTCAAAGAAAGTCTGTCATTGTCACTGAGTCATTGTCATTGTAATTTATTCCAGCACTGCAACATACTTGCATAAGTTCTCTCATTTATACGATAAAATACGATAAACAAAGCTAAATAAAATGTCGAAGAAGAAGATACTATGTTCTTCAAAACAATTTGGCGTGCATCGACTTTGGCGTTCCCGTGAAGCAAGAGGAGAGTTCAAAATGTTGTGTAAAGATCTTTGGACCTGTGATGACAAATTTTATGATTATTTTCACGTGACACAAGATTCTATCCATGAAAAAGTTAAACACTGTTTGGAAAAGAAAATTACTAGGTTCCAGAAACCGATATCCTCCGAACATCGACTAGCTCTTTGTTTAAGGTAAGCAAAATGCAAATTCAATAAAATCTAAGTAGATATGCGCTATGAGAGTGTGGGTGAGTTGTGTATTACCTGCATTTTTCTCCAGCCCCGCTATTCTGTAACTTGTTTTAAGCTCAACTTCCTCAACGTTCACCCACAAATATATCTTGACGCCGTGATTCGTAGAAACTACGCGTAATCAGAGGTCTGAATGAAGGGTTGAGAACATGCTTGTTATAGGTACTAGTGAAGTCGCAAGTATCCATACGCTACGGTGACTGTGTTTGTGTACAATCAGGTGGGCAGATCCTATATTTTATGCTGTGCAGCAATGCGTCTATATTTTGTGTAAACATAAATGTGTGCGTTATTGTTACTTGAATGTCTAAATAATATGTATTCTTATAAGTGTTTGGTAACTGTAGGTAACAACAGTCAATCGCTCGGAGTTGACGCTTGAGGAGAAAAACAAATTAAATAAATAATGCTACCCAATCATATCTATAGGTAATGCTAATAATTATAAATTAAAATCCATTTGTAAATTATAAATTAAGGTAAAATTTATTTGCAGATTCCTGACTACAGGGGATTCATTCAAAACACTGGCTCAATTTTCGAATTGGTCATTCTACCGTTTGTAAAATTGTTAACGAAACTTGTCGAGCAATATTTTGTTTAATGAAAGAGGTGGTGGCCACAGCCAAATGAAGAGACATGGAGGAAAATTGCAGATGAATTTGAAAGGCTGTGGCGTTTCCCAAATTGCATTGGAGCATTAGATGGCAAGCATTTTTGTATCGAAGCACCAGTAAATAGTGGTTCTGTATACTTTAATCACAAAAAAATCATTTTCCATAGTTTAATTGACCTTGGTTGACGCACATTACAAATTTATCTACGTGGATGTTGGATCTTAAGGCCGGAATAGCGATATGGCAGCTTTTTTGCGAATAGCTCTAAAGAGCTATTCCTAAAGGACAGAAATTAAATAATAATACTTAAAATACCTGGTCGATCTTTGCCGAATTCAATAATTACGGGTACCACCCCGTTTGTCATGGTTGGCGACGAAGCTTTTCCTTTGAAAACATATTTGATGCGACCGTCAGGCCAATGGTAGAGATCCAGAAACAAATTATAATTTCAAATTATCTCTTGCCTGACGGTTAGTGGTAAATGCTAGGAGGATGATGGTGATTCCATGGTATTTTTGGGGCCTTGATTGAACGTAGAACCGATGGCCGTTGGTGCGGAAAGTTTCTCGAGTGGTGACCAAGTACCTCAAGAAGGTGGACTGATGACCTGGTAGGCAAATGCGCTCGCCTGGCGCAGGACCGGTAACTGTGGCATTTTTGGGGTAGGTAGGTAGGTATAGGCATCCCCAGCAACGTACTTTTTTCGGCTGATATGATGATGATGACGACATTTATGACCTTATGACATCCAATAGGGCAATTTAATTTGAACAGAAGTTTTTGAGATTTTGATGTCAGTATATGGTGTCAAATCTCCATCTAAGTACCTTGGCTGAAATTGATCCTAAGGCTCCTGTATGTCCGTCCGTCCATCTGTTACAGGGCTGTATCATTTGAACTCTTGGCACCTGTTTCTTCTGAAGTACGGAACCCTCCGTATGCGTATCATTTTCGTTTATGTGAATGTGTTTCCACACATTCACGTCATTCATTTGTGTGTTCGGGGGTACGTATCCTTAGGTATTCATTTATCGTGTTTACCAATTTTATTTTATTTTTTTTCATGTGGTTTTTGAGCTACCCTACCTACTAACGAAACTTGGTGGACCCTGAAACACGAAAGACGTTTACAATACCCACAACCAACGCCAGCCTAAGATTGACTTCTACAAATAGGTATATATAATATCTACTTCCATTAAGCTCGGGTTTTATAAAGCCCGTTAGACCTTATTTCGATCAGTAAAGTCAAAAAATGTACCGAATTACTGAAATTTGATATGGGTCAAGTATTTTTATCTGTAGAAATATAATAAAGAGGAAAAGTCTGTGAGATTGTATTGTGCAGGACGGCATAGAATAAACCCGCTATAAACATAAAATTGTCAGTCGCGACCTAATTTGTAATAATCTAGCTTATAAACCTTCTTATAACATAGGCATTGCGCTACTATTGCCTTATGTCAATGGCACCTGAAATAAAGAGTAATAGGCCTCACATTTCCTTCCTACATAGTAAAAAAGGGTAATATACCGCTGGTTTCCTAAATAACGAGTGGATAACACTAAGTTTCCACTAAGAAATATAGACAGACTAAAGGAACCTAGAGATCCTACTCACGCGCCAGTCAGGCAACGACTGATGGGCGAGCGAGGGGGGAAACCCGGTATTTATACCTCAGGTGGGGAACGAGGTACGTATATACGGGCGGACACGGAATTCCCGCGTTTCAGATGCATTTTTGCGCCGAACGAGCAGGATCTCGTGTAATAATGTATTATAAATAGCATAGAAATAGGTATAAGCACTGTAAATAATGTATTAGAGTAAGATTGAACTATAATAAATGAACATGTCATTTCGCGCCAAATTTTCCCGCGCAAATCGCTTTCCCGCCAAATATACGGGGCGAAGGGGCGTCCGGCCGAGGTAACTTAATAGTATAAATTGGGCGGCCAGACCCCATGAAATTCAGTACCTACAGTAGCAGCGAAGTGACATTACTTGAAAAAGTAAACAAGCCTTTCAATTCAGAACCCCGACCCGACCAAGTTCCTGCTAAGCCGTAACGACCAACGCCGAAGGTGCAGGATTTCCCTTCAAATTCTACTCAGCCCAGAGTCAGTCACAGGTGCGTCTCGCACATGCTGGTCCATCAAAAACCGGATTCTACATAGAGGATGCCCCTTACAAGATCGAAAGCAGGAAAACGCACGTTCGGTCAACTTATCGCAGCGAACATCAGATAAGCCATGCTGGAAGAAGCAACCACGTCCACGTCGGGAACTGCTACTACTCAAGAAGGTTCGAGGCCCTCGCAGGAGACTTCGCGAACAAGCACTCCTGCGACGCCGGCGCCTCGGCCAGACCTGCAGCCAAGGTCACCCATAGGGCAGCAACCTCATGATGCCGCGCAGTGGAGAACACTGCCTCATGAAACCCCACAGTCAACGCTGCCACCCATAGTGCCGTCAAGAACTACGTGTCAAGACGGCTCGAGGCCCTCGCAGGAAACCCCACAGACAAGCACTCCTGCGACGCCGGCGCCTCGTCCAGACCCACAGCCGAGGTCACCCATAGGGCAGCATCATGATGCCGCGCAGTCACAAACACTGCCTCATGAAACCCCACAGTCAACGCTGCCACCCATAGTCCCGCTGCTGCAGGAGAGCCTACACCCTGCAGCAACACTGCGGCAGGAAACCCCACAGTCAAGCCAGCATCCTGCCGCACGGCCGCCGTCAAAATCGGTGAAAACAACGTCGAGTCATCGCGTCCGCCGTCTCGCACAAGCGCGAGAAGAAGCCCTCCGAATCAAATTGGAGCTCGCGCAAGCGCGCATAGCCGCCATAGAAGCCGAAGACAGCGACGATGACACCGGCACAATATCTACAGTCCAACAAGAACGCCGCATAGATGAATGGCTCGAGACCAGCCAGAGACATGTCCTCGCCATCTCCAATGCACCTTACATCGAAGAACCCGAGCCTGCAACCCCACAGTACGCCGAGCAGGCTCGGGAGAGGAGCCCCGCCGAGGGCGCGGGACAGGGCGCCGCTGCCGTGCGCCCCGCCGTCCCCGCCCCTCCCCCCGCCGGGGGAACGAGGAGCCCCGCCGAGGGCGCGGGACAGGGCGCCGCTGCCATGCGCCCCGCCGTCCCCGCCCCTCCCCCCGCCGGGGGAACGAGGAGCCCCGCCGAGGGCGCGGGACAGGGCGCCGCTGCCGTGCGCCCCGCCGTCCCCGCCCCTCCCCCCGCCGGGGGAACGAGGAGCCCCGCCGAGGGCGCGGGACAGGGCGCCACTGCCGTGCGCCCCGCCGTCCCCGCCCCTCCCCCCGCCGGGGGAACCCACGCTCCCGTTTTCGCGCCAACGCCGCCGCGCCCACGCGAAACAGACGCATATCCGCCGCCGTTAATGTATTCACAAGCGAATGCGCAAGAAGATAGCGCCATAGTAATGAAGAATCAACAAAGTGTGAACCTGAGTGAGCTCGCCTCTGCCATCGCCATCGCCGCGCGTGCCGGCCCGAGAGAGTCATCACGCTACCACGCCGAGTTGCCGCCATTCAGCGGCTCGCATCAAGAATGGCTATCATTCAAAGCCGCCTGCAACAACACCGGTCACCCAATAGATAAATGCACTAAGTTTATCGAAAAAGCCGTTGAAGACCGGTGGAAACTAGCCAAAGATCAACGGCCATGTTTCCGATGCCTGCGCTACAAGAACAGGATGCACTCATGCAAGCGCACGAAGTGCGAGCGAGACGGCTGCGAATACTTCCACCACAACTTGCTACATTATCAACGAATCGAAGAAAGAAACGAGGCCGTCACATCGACACGCGCCTCCCGAGAAGCGAGAGCTTACCTAAAAATTATCCCGGTCACAGTCTCTGGACCGGCGGGAGCCGTCGAGACCTACGCCCTCCTCGACGACGGCTCCACGATAACACTTGTACAAGAAGAACTCGCGAACGACTTAGGCCTGGACGGCCCGACAGTGCCGCTACAAATAGAAGCTATAACGAAAGAAAAAATCGACGCATCGAGATCACGCCGTGTTACGCTCAGCATCCGCGGCACCGACCAACCTTATAGGGTCGGTGCGCATACCATAGACGATCTGAGCCTATCACCACAGTCCGTTAAGAAGGAGGATCTCCGCGAATGCGCACACTTATGCGACATAGAAGATAGCCTGCGGTACGAGTCAGCGAGACCTAGAGTGTTAATCGGACAAGATAACTGGCATTTACTCGTCAGTAATGAAACACGCCGCGGCCAGCGGCATCAGCCAGCGGCATCCCTAACGCCGCTAGGCTGGGTGCTACACGGTGCACACACACGCATCACAGGCAAACAAGTACATGCGACGCATCGCTTGACCACTATTGAAGAAGCCGAGAAAAATGAAGATTTGAATTTACAACTCAGTGAATATTTCGCGCTCGAAAACCTACTTATCGAGCCGAAGTTACCCCAGTCAAGCCCGGAAGAGCGGGCGCGTATCATGTTAGCCCAGTCAATAAAGACTACAGCCGACGGCCATTATGAAGCACCGCTATTATGGAAACAACCCGACAGCCGCTTGCCTGACAACTACGAAAATACACTGAGAAGACTTCATAACATAGAAAAGAAACTCGACAAAAATAAAGAGCTTAAAAGCAAATATAGTGAAGAAATGGACGCCCTTGTCTCGAAGGGCTACGCCGAGCCTGCGCCGCCCACCAAGTCATCGAGAGTGTGGTACCTCCCCCATTTCCCGGTGCTGAATCCTAGCAAGCCCGGGAAAGTCCGAATCGTCCACGACGCCGCCGCGCCTACAAGGGGCGTGTCGCTCAATGACCGCCTACTGACGGGCCCAGCCCTCCTACAGTCGCTGCCAGGCGTCCTTATGCGCTTCCGGCAACACCCAGTCGCCGTGGGGGCGGATATTAAAGAAATGTTCATGCAAGTGAAAGTCAAATCTGAAGACAGAGACGCCCTGCGCTATCTATGGCGGGGCGACCGGCGGGGCGACGACGCGCCGCAAGAATATCGCATGACTTCACTCATTTTTGGCGCTACTTGTTCACCGTCAATAGCAATATATGTGAAGAACGTCAACGCCCAGAAACACGAAGAAACGCATCCAGAGGCCGTCAAAGCGATAATAAGACATCACTACGTCGATGACTACCTACACAGCTTCAAAACAGAAGAAGACGCGATTCGAGTGTCAAGTGATGTACGCGATATACATAGAGAGGCCCATTACGAACTACGCCAATGGACCTCTAACTCCACGCGGGTCCTCCGAGCCCTCACTTCGGAGGACGCCACGTCCGCGCCCGTCGAACTGAATAAAAGCGAAATGAAAAATGAACGAATCCTGGGACAAATATGGAAACCCGCGAGCGACGAACTCGCCTTCAACTTGGACCTCAGCCGCCTACCTCCCGGAGCCCTGGACGACATCGAGCCTACCAAAAGGCAAATATTGAAAATAACAATGTCGATCTTCGACCCTCTCGGGCTAGCGGCGCCGGTAACCATCATAGCAAAGAAAATCCTACAAGAGGTGTGGCGGCGCGGAACTGGCTGGGATGACAAGCTGGATGCAGACTTAGCGCGCCAATGGACGGAGTGGACGCTGCACCTAAGGGCATTGCGAGACCTCGCGATTCCGCGCGCCTACCCCTACTACGGTGACGCGACCAAGCGTGAGATGCACATCTTCGTCGATGCTAGCGAATCTGCATATACAAGCGCGCTATACTGGCGCATAACTACGGGCGACGGGCGAGTGCACGTGTCCTTGATAGCTGCGAAGGCTAAGGTCGCGCCCCTGAAGGTGATATCAGTCCCACGCCTAGAGGTGCAGGCCGCGGCGATGGGGAGTCGAATGGCGGCCGCAGTAATAGAAGAGCACGACTTCAAACCAGACACGAAGACATTCTGGACCGACAGCCGCACAGTACTCGCGTGGCTGAGGACCGGGGCGCGCACGTACCGGCCCTTTGTCGCGCACCGCATTGCCGCCATAGAGGAGTACACGGCTGTCAAAGAATGGCGCTGGGTACCTACCAAGCTCAACGTCGCTGACGAAGCCACGCGCACAGTCCCGCTCGAGTTCAACACTGATCATCGGTGGTTCCAGGGCCCGGCCTTCCTGCGTGATGACCCGGAGACGTGGCCCACAGAGCCATCACAACCGCACGAGTCCGAAATAAGTGAAGAAAAGGTGCACACAATATCAGTCGTAAAGGGAAAACCCGGCCCGCTCGCCTGGCTACCAGACCCGGCCCGATTCTCGAGGTGGGAACGCTTGCTGCGAACTATAGGCAGAGTATTACAGTTCATCGACCTATGCCGAACCCGCAAGGCGCGCGCACATTACAAGCGCACTACGCGGAACAAACAGGCCGATCCAGACTGGAATAAACGAAGCAAGCCCGCCCCGCCGCAGCCGCCGTCTAAAGGGCTACAAAATAATAGAAAGTATAAAATACTCGATGCCACATACCTACGTGAAGCGGAACGCTTAGTGATACGCGCCAGTCAGCTGGAGTCATTCTATGACGACTTCAGTGACCTCAGAAATAATAAGCCCCCGGGCTCACATAGCCGCCTACGACACATGGCGGTCGAACTAGTGAACGACGTTATTGTGATCAAGACGCGTATCAACGCAGCAGTGGACATCACCGAACTACAAAAACGGCCACCCGTGCTCGATGGAAATCATCCGGCAGTGAAGCTATATATAGACTTTATACACAGGCAAATGCAACACAACGGCGCCGAGGCTACTATAAACGAGTGTAAACAATACTATAGTATTCTACGCCTGCGACCCGTGACGAAAATGATAGTGCATCGATGCCTGCCGTGCCGGATAAAGAAAGCAATGCCGTTAGTGCCGCCCACCGGCGACCACCCGCGGTGCCGGCTCGCCCACCACCAGCGAGCGTTTACCTACACGGGCCTCGATCTGTTTGGCCCGATAACAGTAACCGTCGGTAGAGGGACTCAGAAGAGGTACGTGGCACTCTTCACGTGCCTCACCGTGCGCGCAGTACATCTGGAAGTAATACCAAGTCTCGGCGGGGACTCCGCGGTCATGGCGCTCCGACGCATGATCGCGCGCCGCGGCTGCCCGACCGAGATCTGGACCGACAACGGAAGTAACTTCCACGCTGCCGACAAAGAGCTCCGCGTGGCCTACGGCGACGCCCTCGAAACCGACGCCGCGCAACGCGGTATCAGCTGGCGCTTCATACCGGCGGGAGCCCCATTTATGGGCGGGGCATGGGAGAGGATGGTACGAGCCGTCAAGAGAGCCCTACACGCCGTGCTCAACGAGCGCCGCCCCAGCGAGGAGACCCTGACTACTCTGCTCGCCGAGGCCGAATATACAGTGAACAGCCGCCCCCTCACTCACGTGGCGGTTGATCCTGACGAGCCAGAAGCCATCACGCCGAACCACTTCCTCCTCGGTGGCTCAGCCCGGGCCCCCAACCCCGGGACATTCGACGACACCGCACTCATCGGCCGCGCGACTTGGCGGACGAGCCAACGCCTGGCCGAGCACTTCTGGGCCCGCTGGCTCCGGGAGTACCTGCCCTCACTCCAGTACCGGCGGGAGCCCTACGGTCATGGGCGGCCTATCAACGTCGGCGACATCGTGCTAGTGGCCGACGGGAATCTGCCTCGCAACACATGGCCACGAGGCCGGGTTACAGCTATATACCCGGGCCCCGACGGCGTGACACGAGCAGTGGACGTGACCACCAAGGGCGGAGTCTTCAGAAGACCGACCAAGAAGCTGGTGATCCTGCCGACGGAGCCTGAGAACCTGCACGCAAAAGAAGATCCAACGTTCACCCGAACGATGGTCGGCGGGAGAGATGTGCAGGACGGCATAGAATAAACCCGCTATAAACATAAAATTGTCAGTCGCGACCTAATTTGTAATAATCTAGCTTATAAACCTTCTTATAACATAGGCATTGCGCTACTATTGCCTTATGTCAATGGCACCTGAAATAAAGAGTAATAGGCCTCACATTTCCTTCCTACATAGTAAAAAAGGGTAATATACCGCTGGTTTCCTAAATAACGAGTGGATAACACTAAGTTTCCACTAAGAAATATAGACAGACTAAAGGAACCTAGAGATCCTACTCACGCGCCAGTCAGGCAACGACTGATGGGCGAGCGAGGGGGGAAACCCGGTATTTATACCTCAGGTGGGGAACGAGGTACGTATATACGGGCGGACACGGAATTCCCGCGTTTCAGATGCATTTTTGCGCCGAACGAGCAGGATCTCGTGTAATAATGTATTATAAATAGCATAGAAATAGGTATAAGCACTGTAAATAATGTATTAGAGTAAGATTGAACTATAATAAATGAACATGTCATTTCGCGCCAAATTTTCCCGCGCAAATCGCTTTCCCGCCAAATATACGGGGCGAAGGGGCGTCCGGCCGAGGTAACTTAATAGTATAAATTGGGCGGCCAGACCCCATGAAATTCAGTACCTACAGTAGCAGCGAAGTGACATTACTTGAAAAAGTAAACAAGCCTTTCAATTCAGAACCCCGACCCGACCAAGTTCCTGCTAAGCCGTAACGACCAACGCCGAAGGTGCAGGATTTCCCTTCAAATTCTACTCAGCCCAGAGCCAGTCACAGGTGCGTCTCGCACATGTATTAGCTTTGTAAGGTTGTAAGTTTGTATGTAGGGAGCTAGGGAGTATTATGCGGCACCATTTATCCGAGGAGTAAGTTATTATTTTGTCTTTTTCTGGTTCTGTACTCTGTACCTAGGATCCTTCAACTACTCAGGCTCCGTCCGTCTGTTCTGTTACTGGGTTGTATCGTTTGATGATATGCCGAGAGAGATAGCTTTGGAAGTATTCTTTTATACTAAGTGGGTGGAAAACAGGCATACGGTCTGCCTGATGTGATTCCAGAATAATGAAAAGCGTGTGGCCGACCCTTTATTGATTTGAGGATTCGTTGTGGTGATAGCTAGAGATGATCACGGGTCCCTCGCTCTCATCACGACACATCTTCGGGAGTTCTTGCGACCTTACTCACCACCAGGAACACAACACTACTATTAATAATTGTAATTAGTTAGCCCTCTGATATTGCTGTGCCCTTGCAGGGTGTCACATGTATACCTACTTATTAATACCATCTACGTCTGTAATGTGATATGCAATAAACATTTCTATTTCTATTTCAACACCACATACCTAACCGACAGAGCAAGTAGTGGCGTTATTATGACTACGGTCTTCTGTAAGGTGAAGGCACTACTCCAGTTGGGCTGCTCCTGCTTCAAATGTGCTAGTTATAATTATATATATTGTAGGTATTTGTGTATTGTATACATATAGCTGGTTGATTCACTTACTGTTTATTCTTGCAGCATAGTGTATTATTATAGCTTATCGCGTAGTCGAGGTACCTACTTAAGAAAGTAGTTGAACCGTAAAACACGAAAGATGATTTCAAGACCCACAACCCACGCCAGCTTAAGATTGGCTGCTAAAAATAGGTACGTACTAATCTATAATATCTACATATATTAAGGTGGTTCGATTGCCATACAAAGCGTTATTTGACATTCGCAGACTAACGGCGTGATATTTTAAGAAACTTATGTAACAAACTTTCATCAATTGGCTTCCCATTTGCGCCAAATTCCCCTTTTCCTAGAATAAACTTGTATAAACTAGATTAATTTGAGAAAAATAGTTTTCCCAAAATATCACGTGACAAACCAATTTCTCAAATTAATCTAGTTTATGTAAGTTTATTCTAGGAAAGGGGGAATTTGGCGCAAGTGGGAAGCCAATTTATAAAAGTTTGTTACATAAGTTTCTTAAAATATCACGCCGTTAGCCTACGAATGTCAAATAACGTTTTGTATGGCAATCGAACCCCCTTAAGCCCCTGTTTTATAAAGCCCGTTTAACCTAATTTTCGTAGACATGGAAAAGCTTAATCATACATCACATTTTATACACGCAGTGTATTAATCAAACTTTAAAAACCGGCCAAGTGCGAGTTGGACTCGCGCATGAAGGGTTCCGTACCATTATCTATAAAAACGGCAAAAAAATCACGTTTGTTGAAATATTTTATTTTATTTTTAGTATTTGTTGTTATAGCGGCAACAGAAATACATAATCTGTGAAAATTTCAACTCTCTAGCTATCACGGTTCTTGAGATACAGCCTGGTGACAGACAGACGGACAGCGAACTCTTAGTAATAGGGTCCCGTTTTACTATTTAAGTACGGAACCCTAAAAACAACAAGGCATAACAACGTGTGATGCTAAAAAAGGGGTTAGACTCAGCATAATGTTGCAGTGAGTACTGGGTAACTGATGATGTACTGAGAAATATGGTTTAACCTCAGAGCATAGAGCACAAGCCGCCGGCGGCCGCGTCGCAGTTGTTAGCTCAATGGGCATACTCTGCCGCTAGTTCACCGTCCGTTGTTACCGAGTGTGCACGCGTGCTGATCACAGAGAATATTATTTACGTTTCTTCCCAAAATGCCTGATATGATGCGCGTGTATTGTCCAATAAAAGCGTAGGTATACAAGTGTGTGTGCTTTAGAAGTGTGCGTGCTTTGTCTTGTCAATTAATTGTGCTTTGTGTGGGTAAAACTTGCGACAGGCGTACTCAATACAAATAGGGAACATTACGCAAAACTCTTCGTAGGTGGCGACACTAGCAGCGTTGACATTGTATCTCGTTCGCACTTGCGGTATTGTCTATGCAAGCATCCTTGTCACTCATTTGACAATCAATTTTGCATGTGTGTGTGAATCCCTATATTTCTATACTGGTTTACTATTAGTGTTAGTGCTGCCTCTGGCGGCAGAACATTGCAGTAATGTTCCCTATTGGCCGGCATATCCGATCTCCTTAGGTATATTAATCTGTGGGTTTAACGCATCTTTATAGAACCGAGTCGAAGTATGTTAGCAGAATGGGAGTAAATATTGCTCTAGCTTAGAAAGTAGTAGGTACTCATAAATTATTATTTTTAATGCTGTTGCCTAGTGGTTAAGGCATGTGGCTGTCAAGCGGCGGTCGTAGGTTCGAATCCCGGCCCGTACCAATCAGTTTCTCGGAACTTATCACGGAGTATTTACCGTTAGCTTTTCGGTGAAGGAAAACATCGTGAGGAAACCGGTCTTATCCCAATAAGGTCTAGATCTCCCTCTGGTTTGAAAGGTCAGTGGCAGTAGCTTTCGTAAAACTAGTGCCTACGCCAAATCTTGGGATTAGATGTCAAAGCGGACCCCGAGCTCCTTTAGGGTTCAACCGGGAATAACGCTAGGATGATGATGCTGTTATGGTCCACTCTCATTTTTGGATTGCAAAGAGATATTAAATACCTACACTTCAGCGTCAAAATTTGGATCAAGTATTTTTATCTGAAGTAATATAATACAGAGGAAAAGTCTGTGAGATTGTGAGGTTGTGGTTGTGCTTTGTAAGTTTGGATGTAGGGGGCAATATGCAGAACCATTTATCCGAGGAAGTTCTCATTTTGTCTTCTTTGGGTTCTGTACGCAAAAGGACCCTTACTATTACTGGGTTTAATAGTATTGTTTGACGATATGCCGAAAGAGATAGCTTTAGAAATTTTAGTTTGTAGGCATACGGTCTGCCTGATGCGATTCCAGAATCATCACTGACGCTGTGCCGACCCTTTATCGATTTGAGGATTCGTTCCGTTGCGCGTTGTTAGCAAGAATCAACCCGGCCATAACACAAGCCGGAAACAACACAGCCTCGGGAGCTCTGGCGACCTTACATGTCACCAGCAACACAACACCGCATACCTACTGAGCAATAGTAGGATAAGATTGGTACTCGTACATAGGTAGGTATAACTGCAAATAATAGGTTTAGCTACTCTTTCCGGAGATAGCGTTATAATTATATCTATCTATAGTATGCTGTTATTATAATTATAAGACAACAAACTCGGCAGCTGCACTGTTCCTTCTGAACCTCGCAGCGCACACTGGAACTCTATCAGCGACATCAATACGAATACATATATTTACCAGTGTGAAACCGCCATACGATTAATAATTATAAGACGATTCATTCACTTACCTACGGTTTATTTAAAAGCTTAAATCTTGCAGCATTATCTATTTTTACAGCTTATCGTTATCGCGTAGTCTTGCTTTATGAAAAAGAACTTGCTGTATTGAGTTTGATTAATAATCCACTACCAAAAATAAAACTAAAAGAACCCTGCATTTATTTAATTCACTGAATAAAACTTTACTTTGGATGTTTTATTTCTTGTTACATGTACGAGCAACGTTAGCCGGTCTAGATGATACAATACTGCAGCCACAACAGGCTGATAGCCAAACAAGCTGGTTTCCGATCCAGCATCATCACACGTAGCATGATGCCATCACTTCTCTGCCAGCGGGTAGACCCAACTGCTTCACCACATGTAACGGCGGCGGAGAGACGATGGCCCATCGGATGCCATTACTTCTCTGTCAACGGATGGAAATAATTTCTTCACACATGGCACGGCGAAAAGACGATGACCTATCGGATGCCATTATTGCCATGCCATCACTTCTCCGTCAGCAGGCGGCCAATCGCAGCCGATCTACTACTCAATAAGTTTACCTACCTACACTATACTTTAGTATTCAATTTTGTAAATAAAACTATTGGTGTTTTATTTTATTCCAACGGTAAATTGGATTACTTCCAGCTTTCATAATGGAACTTGACTTTGACATCAAGTCATGGCCATAGACAAAACACTTAGCTGTCATCAGGTTTTATCCGGATAAGGTTAGTTGGGCTACGTTACGAGCCGTTAGGTTGGTTACCATTTCCAAGTAATGTTATTCGCTAACCTAGGTTAAGGTTAGTTCACATGCATGTTACTCAGACTAGCAAAAGCGGAAATCGGAAATTTTCTGTCGCTCTGAACGGGTCTATCCCAGAAGTTCCATATTTTCTAGTTCCATATGGAACTATCGGTACATTTGTAAATGTCAAACAAATGATCCCAATAGTTCCATATACTAGGTTTTACACCTGGTTTTATTTTAGTTTTAAATCAGTTGAGTACCTACCTATCTTCGGAGATGTGCTCTAGGGTGATTCAGTTGTATTTCGATTCTCCAACAATTTATTTGACCATTTTTTTAAAGTATTTCTTATTTCTATTTTGTGACTGTACCTACACGATTAACAGCGTTCAAACATTACTATGAACGTAAAAGGCACGCTTATGCATTTGATATTTTAAGAGTTATATGTATAGACAAAGTTTGTACTTTGTTAGCAGAAGTAGACGTTTGATATGAAAAAAAATCCATGCATCCCTACCAGTGGAGACAACCCGGTAGGGATAGGTAGAACAGGGGAATATGAACCATTAGTTCCATATGGTACTTCTGGGAAATTTCCTTCAAAATTAATATCCCGGTAGATCCATATGGAACTAAAAAATATGCATGTCAGACCCACCATTACCCTTAGCCATACCCCTGGGGGTAGGGTGGGACTGAACCATACCACCGTAGTGCTGTGCACTATATGCTTTTAGGTTTTGTTTGTCCAAATATTACGTACACTGGTGTTACCTAAATAGCATCCCATTCAGGGACTTATTTCGGTTACGGTTATACAGGTATGAAACCGCTATTCAATTACGGTACCGTTATGTCGTAAAGGTTGTGTGCGCCGCACGAACATAACGGTACCGTAACCGTTTTGAAATAACGGTATTATAAAGGTAACCGAAAAAAATAATAAGTGAGCTGGCACTACAAACATTGACAGAAGAAGCATTGGCTATTACTAAACATTTAAAGACAAAAAGACAAAACATCTGTGCGCTGCCGGCGGTTTGGCAACAATGCCAGGCCAAAGTCGATATATCGGTTACCTATAAAAAGCGGTTACGGTACCGGAAAAAATAAAGAATAAGCGATAGCGGAATATAAAGGTTCTGCTACCGAAACCGCCATTTGACAACCGATATGACGTCATAACGTAAAAATAGAATACCGGTATTTTTCGGTTATGCAGTCCCTGAGCCCATGTGACAAAGTATAAATACTTATAATTAAGTTTTATATGATTGTTCTTAATGATAATCTTAAGGCGCTGTCAACACCAAAAACGCGCACACTATCTATTTGTATCGGAGTAAACGAGAGCGAGTGTTACTTGAGCGGCCAGGTTTTAGCCGAAAATAATGAATAAAAATAAAAAATAAAGTGTGGATTTTTTGTGAAATATGGCTCGTCTACGGTTTAGGTATGAATATGTGGACTTCATGTTTTGAATTGCAGACCCATACGTCAAAAAAATAAGGACATAGAACCGTTTAAAATGATTTTAAGACCAATCTTTGCAATTATTTTCTATCGAGCCGATTTCGTCCAATTATGTTCCGTCTACGGTCTTGGAAATATGATGAATATTAACATATATTTTTTTTGGTGTGCTAGAACAAATAGTTTTTCTTAAACAACTGCTTAAATATTATCAATTTTAACAAATTTGGTCTTGTCAGCCTCTTAAGGTTGTCGCCCCGCGTAACCGCTCGCCACGGGACCGGCGCCGCCTCACCTCATCGGCTCGCCGTAAACCCGGTGTCAATCATACGCAAGCACGTAACGGAAACAACGGCTCAGCACCACCGAGGTGTCCGCGCGGCTGCACCTTACGGCTGGGCGACAGCGCGCTTAAAGCGAGGCGGCGGCTAGCTGGTGGTCGATGATCTTCGATGCCGCTCAGTTTGAAGTTGAATGTAGAGCAGAACGCACGGTTATGATTATGAATCAATTTTTCAGTGCGTGACATGGCTATGGCAGCCCTATGGCCCGCGGAGCGGGTCTCCTATTTCTGGTCTGTTTGCCCTTCGGGCATCTGAAGATACCTCACGAACCTAACCTACCTAACTGGTTTTGCCAGAACGGCTTTCGTTATTTTCAGTTTAATAAAATAAATATTTGTATCTGTTAGGTACCTATTTATTTTTCTATTTTTGCATCAAATCCCAGCACTACTAACGGTGGTATGGTTCAGTCCCACCCTACCCCCAGGGGTATGGCTAGGGGTATGGTGGGTCTGACATGAAAATATGGAACTTCTGACCCCCCTGAACGCACGGTACGAGTTTGATATAAATGCAGATAAGTGTATAATTTACTAGGGGAAATATATACTTATCTGCATTTAAGGTGTCTTTTTTTTGCCAGTGATGAATGGCGTTTAAAAAATCTGCTCATTCTAGGAAGATGGAAATCTATCCGCACATTCCATACATCTGACTAATCTTAGGCACGAATAAATCAAGGCGATATCAGTACGAAAACTGTAATTTACCTAATAATAAGGAAGCGTTTTTGTAAATGAGCTAAGCATTAAAAAAAACTAATAGTCGTGTGTTACACATACCATGTCAAATCTGTCAGATATTGTGATTTTCCAAGATTTGCAAAAATAAAAATAAAATTATACTTTGTCCTGTTTTATTTATTATTGTATTTAGTATAACCAGTTAGACAACCAGAAGCTACTTCTGGATATTCAGTTTGATAACGGAACAACAAATTAAGTTCTAAGGCTGAGCGCAAACGTTCGGGTTCCACGTACGGTTTCCTACCATGCAGAAATCATACGCGGATACTGAACGTTTGTGCCCAGCCTAAATCCTAACTTATATTATACATGCGAAAGCTCTGGCAATATATCTGTCTGTGTGTTACGTTTTCACGCTTAAATCTCTGAACCGATTGAATCCTTTTGAAGGACATATGTTATTTTTATAGGGGGAGAAAACGGGGCGAATGTTAGTATGGAGCTTTATAACGTTATAAACGAGTTTCACGCGGACGAAGTTAAACGGAAACTAGTCACTCATAATTAAATAATATCATGGATCAGTCCTAATCTGACTGCATGGTTTTTGTTAAATACAATGTAAATATATCAGATTCAGATTCAGATTCAGAAATTTATTGATAAAATGTCATATTTTACAGGTCAATATCATGCATGTCAAATACATTTTAAAATTTCTTATTGTCTTAGATGTTATATACCTATCGTTATTGAACAATTTTGAAAATGTTGTTGATTTATGAGTGGGTCAATGATATATTGGTCATAAATTCGTCTATGCTGTAGCAAGCCATTTTTATGAGGAGCTGTTTGAGCTTGTTTTTGAATGCTGCATCAGTTACGGCGTTTATAACGTCAGGCGGTAGGACGTTATAGATTTTAGGGCCTAGCACGCTGAGTGATTTCCGAGTCTTGGCTAGCCTTTGGTGCGGCACGAGCAGCAGGTGCTGGGCGCGCGTGGACATCATGCCGGGCGCGTGGCCTTGCGCGCGCGTCATGAACGAGCCCATATCTATTTTAATTACCTATTAGAACAATCAGACATTATGCTTTCTCTTCATAAGATGCCTCATACAAAAATATCTAACAATGTACAATAGCCCTTAAAATTCGGTCAGTGTATCGTTGTAATAAACCTTTACATGTGCTAAACTATTTTTTATGAGGTCAACATCACATAATGTAAACCGACTAAATGCAAGGTTAGATGGACTACCATATTTCACATATTCATATATGACAGCTAACAGCCGAGACCGGGCTACGGGCATTGGAGCGTTGTTATAGTTAACCGGGCCGTTTCCGGGCCGTTTCCGGGCCGGGCTGGGACCGAGCTGCTTCCGAGCCTCGGTTGGCGGTAGAACGGCCGTCAAACGGTGGTGTTACAGTTGAGCGACCGGGCCGTGCCGACACCGAGCCGCTTCCGAGCCTCGGCCGTGGCCCGGCCGGGCTTGGGTATGACGTCAGCCGCGCAAAAACGCCGCGTTTTTCTTAGAAAACGGCCCGGGCCGGAGACGGCCCGTTTTAGCGTGAATCATCCTTAATACGAACTTAAGAATAAACTCCATATACGTATGCGAGTACCTACATATAGACGGTGGAAAGGCAAATCCACTGAAGCGACATTTTTTGAATTTTACAGGAGAGCATTTTAAAGTTTTTTTTTTTTGATAAAAAAAATCGTAACTTTATTTCTTGTTAACTTAGAGCGTTGAGTTATATGCACGTGTTATTTCAAATTATAATAGCTATTTAATAAAAATAATGTTATTCTCCTAAACAAGGCGGGTTCAAAAATAAATGTCGCTTAAGTGAAAAATCCCCCAAAAAAATCCCGGAAGAACCATTGAAGCGACACCATCATGCGACAACAGTTATTTTCAACATGTCCGAAGAAACACTTCAGTACCTTATCTTATGAAATATGTACCTGGGAGAAACACTTTAAGTGACATGACATCGAAAATGAACGATTTTTAAAAATACTGTATGCAACCATGGTTATAATTGAGTGTACGGTTAAGTGACACAGGTTAGATTTTACTCAAAAAGTGTGTCGCATAAAGTAACATTTTATAAATTTGGCGCTTATTTTGTATTGCCTTAAGCGACATAAAAGACATCAGATCGCCATGAAACGCTGATTTCAACGATATATATAACTCTATTTTGACCAAAATGTCGCTTCAGTGGTTTTGCCTTTCCACCGTCGTCTGTATAGTGACGTATATGTGATCATATTAGGAATCCTTTAGCCTCTCACGACTGTTACGACACCCATGGGAAAAACAGGCGTGGCTACAAAGTCGTCACACAGCTAAGAGGTCCTTTTGTCAGATCCCATTAATCTTCGTAAGTCTTTTGATCCCGGGCCGGATTTTTATTTTCTTTATTAAACAAGTGACATTCTGCTTTCCTTTACCTCGCTAATCTCGAATAAAATATGCAGAGCTTGACCTATGGACTGGGTATTCACAAAGCTTACCGGCAATATTCGACTGAGTTACAAATCTCATTTGTTTTTGTCACGAATCTCAGCGTCAAGATATACTAGAAGCGTACGCATAGCTATACCTATATATAGATTGTGTACAGTCAGCGGTATTAGTATACGTAGGTACATATATATTTATTTAAAAACAAGCTCGCGAAGTAAATAAATGAGTATGATTGTTAGTATAATTTGGATCCGAGATTCGTATAAACTACATATATGCGTAAGCAGTGATTGCACTTGCACTGGATCGCCTGAGGACAGGTTATTGGTGCGTTGTGAATAGAATAGCGACTCTGAGATGGCATTCAATAAAAAGGACAAAAGCGTAAATGAACCAATTTATATTTTTACTCCTGATTCCCTCACTTCTATTGAACATCGAACATGCTCGTATACACCATGAAAAAACCAAATCAGAATCCTTCTACTAAACCTAGGTACTACTGTCTTGTCCTTGTCTAGGTACTTAAATTATATACATATATGGCAAATAGTTTATTGCCAAACTTGTTACTTCCCATGCGCAAACACATGATCGTTTCTTATTAAACTTATTCCTGTTTAATTTTAAATTTGTGCACATTTTATTGACATAGGTACTTATAATTTACCTTATTGATGTTACTTTATGTTTTAACTCAGTCCATTCCGTCGCTACCTACCAGTTTTTTAAGTAAGTACCTACCTAACTAACTTTGAGGATAAAACATGTAAGTAGATAGGTCCTCCTTAAAATGGAGCGTTTCAGTCTTGCAAAATAAAAGCCATTGCAAAGTTCGACTCTTTAAATAAACTGGATTTCGAGAATAACAGACCAAAAGGTACAAAAATAACCCTTCTATTGTTTCTTTCAATTGCAAAGTTTTTTTATCCGAAATAACTCCGTCTGAAACCTTCCATTTAAATTGTTTCGACGATTACTTGACCGTGTTTTTAACCGTTTTAAATTCTAAGCTTTCTCGTTGTTGCAAAACTCCATTTTTGTAAGTAAATCTCATTTCGAAATTTCTGTAAAAAATACGTCAGAAATACGTTACGCACAGTATTTTAAATAACTTGACTTTACTGTACAATACGTTTTCGAACGCGTTAGCGTTTTGTTTCAATTTGTATGACAACGCGTAGTTCCTAATAGTTACCACCAGAGGCGCTGTTCGCGTTGCCATACATATTGAAACTAAACGCAAACGCGTTCGAAAACGTATTGTATCGTTAAAACTTATACTAGAGCCTCTGAACTCTTCAATACATAGTATAAAACAAAGTCGCTTCCCGCTGTCTGTCTGTCTGTCTGTCTGTCCATATGTATGCTTAGATATTTAAAACTACGCAACGGATTTTGATGCGGTTTTTTTTAATAGATATTTTGGTTCAAGAGGAAGGTTTATTTGTATAATACATGCATGTATTAATTGTATTATACATATAAACCCGTGCGAAGCCGGGGCGGGTCACTAGTTATCTATAAAGAAAATAAACCGGCAAATTCGTGATCCGGCTCTCAACTGTTTGTTCCTCTAAACTAAAATAACACCGATTTAAATACTCAAGCTATTTTCACAAACAGAATAATGATAAGTTTGTTTCCGTGTCTCTGTTTTGCTCAAAGTTAATATTGAATCAATAGGTACTCTTGGCTCACTTGAACCAAAACAAGACCATTCAACGATGAACTTGATTTATATATGTACTAGTGACCCGCCCCCGCTTTGCACGAGCTTATGTGTATAATACATGCATGTATTATAAGTATAAACCTTCCTCTTGAATCACTCTATCTATTAAAAAAAACCGCATCAAAATCTGTTGCGTAGTTTTAAAGATCTATTCTTACATAGGGACAGACAGACAGACAGCGGGAAGCGACTTTGTTTTATAAATACTATGTAGTGTTTCAAACCAATCAGTAAAAAATAAAATACACATTCATGAGAAGTCGTTAGGCATTCAAATACAATGCATGTGTTTGAATATGAAGAGCATTAGGGTCAAAGTTACGGTCCCATTCTGTGAAGGTAAGTTCATTAGTGCTGTAATAGAACATTTGTAACATGCAAGGCGTTGACGTGTGATTATAGAAGTTAATTATCACAACAACACAAGCATAGTGTAAAGAGGGCAAAGTATGTTATCTTCATACAAACGCACCGCGCGCGGCTTGTATGTGTGCGCTATACTATCTATACGTCGCCGCACGCACACTTAAACAAAATCTCAGTGCGAAACGGGTCGAGATTTTGTTTGAGTGTGCGTGCGGTGACGTATAGATAGTATAGCGCACACATATGAACAAGCCGCGCGCGGTGCGTTTGAAGGAAGATAACATACTTTGCCGTCTTTATACTATGACACAAGGAACTAAAAGTAAATATTTTTTTAATGTTGAGAACATAATTATTATGCACTTGTGTTTGTTTATATCAATTAAAGGGCAATGCTAAAGGGGCTTTGTATTAGCTTTGTAACTCAAAACTATTACATCAATATTGAAGAAGAATTTTAATAATAATCATAATCATTTATTTCGACCAACTAGCATCATACAAGAAATTACTATAAAATCTCAACATTGTGAAGTTCTACGATAATTTTATAGTTATGCCCAGAGCAGGTCGCTTTACATGAATGGGTATGCACAGCTCATAAACTTTTAAGCACACTATATCGTCTATATCTCTCAAAGTTTATTAAATATTTCTCAAATGACCCATATGAATTACTCAGCCCGTCCCTATAAGTTTAGTTACATATCTATTCATCAATGCATTATAATTACATAGGTACATATTATGATACTATATTCTGTTTAAAATGATACTTACCAAATTAAATTATATTTAGCACTGTCGTTGGCAAATGAAACCAGAATCGTAAGTTAATCATGCGACTCAAAAGGTTATCAATAACCATTGGACACTGATCTGGATCAAAGCTAATGCGTTGATGCCAATCCGATTGAAAAGGACATTGGTATTTGGCAAAACGCCAAATTTTCCAGTGACAATTATTGGTGTCAACATTTTATTGCACTCCTAAAATGGAAACGAATGTGGTCTAGAATTCATTAAACTGTTAGGTACTTACTTGGATGAATTTGATTCGACTAATGCCACTTACATAATTATGTTTAAGTACATAAAACACACACTTGACTGAATTCCACCGTAATCACTTTTCCTTTTCGCTATGTAATAATTGTATATTCTAGTAAGTATACTTTGTCGATATTCTAAATATACGCCTAGCATATGAATGCGGTACGCGACGGCATCTCGTTGCGCTTAAGATTTTTGCTTCTACCCACGAGCAACCACGAGTTAAAAATAGCAATGTTATTATTTTGATTTATTCCATTTATTTTACATTCCCGTTTGAGACAGCAGAACTTATTACTTACACCACATAGTCATTATAATAATGAGACATTTAAAAATACTTTCAAGTAAACGCCCTGTCAGTTATATGATTTTAAGAGGTTTTATAGATTACGTGTCTGCATCGCGCTATCGAAGTTTTTGAACACATCAACTGATATACTACTTCTAAAATTAAGTACTTGGGTGTCCAGCTCTCCTCGGGAAGTCACTTAGTGACCTGAGATTTGTAACAAGATTGCCAACCTATCCGAAATTCAACTGTGCCTCACAAGCGCGGTTCCAAATTCATTGAGCTGCTGCAAGGCAGGTTTCGTGGGTCTGAGGGAGAGGTAAGCGCCGTACTGTCTCCCTCTCTCCTGTGGTCGATGTTCAGTCTACTGTTCTCGCCCTCACCGAAGGAGAGCAAATTTGACACCCATTTTTTTATAAACCGATAACTTATTTTTAAGTCACGGAAAAAAACCTACCAGAGTGTATTTGATGAATTTCAACTATGACCACCAAAATTTCATTGTTAATTGTTGATTGAATGGTGAGTTTACTTAAACGAAATCTGAATTATTTAAACCCTTTACGAGTATAATCACGGAGACATTGTATGTGTAAGTATTGTATACCTTTGCTCATCACAGCGCCTATGTCTCGTTAGTCGCTTCTTCTGCTCTGCGACATTGCTATTAAATTGCATCAGGCGTTAATTAATGATGTCTTACGACACAAGTTTCATCGCGCTCAAAAATTCGCACCAAGATGCATTAACCCTTAGATTTCTATAGCCTAGCTTTACAATTAGGCCCCAAATGTATTTCTGCCATGATTTAGATTGGAACAACTTGTTCGCGCGCGTTAGTTTCGGAGTTTTCATTTAACGGCATGCCCGTGTCAAACTTTTCTCATTGATTTGAAAACTTTGCGAAACGATAGTAAATTATTCTGGGTAAACCTGGGTTTTATTAAGACTTAACCCTTTAGCTTACGATTTTATCTATTTTGCAGGTATCATGAAATGGATTAGGTAAGTACCTAGAGCACAATCAGCTACGGTGCACTTTTTTATTTATATACTACTTTTATTTATATACTATAACTACGACGACGTTAAGTATAGTGTTTTCTCATGTGGATTGAGTTACGTATTTTTATTTTATTACTGAAAGTTCGTACATAATTATTAAGATAGGTATGTTATGTTACTACAACAACACTGTACTTTACTTAAACGTGCTGGTTGTACCTAATTAAGAAGTACATATGTATAAGCAACACACTTTTAGTCGTTTACATGTTTCAAAATCTACGATATGCTTTTAAGCAATTTCTACTAAGTAGTTGGTTTTGGCGGGAGTTTGTCACATTTATCACTTACCTAACCTTATCTACCTAAGTGGATCCGATTTACAATATACCTATGTGGGTATCGATTAAGCATATATTCGCCATAAACCTGGTGTTAAGAGTATCATCATAGGCCTTTCAGTCTATTACAGACTATAAAAAACAGTGTTAAGGGGAGAGACAACGTCTCTCATGGCTATATAAGCCGATACGGGAGTGGCACGCACTACCGCAAGTCATGCAAATGAAACTTGCTCGCGGGGAACAGGTGCTATGCTGGTGCCTCTCGGATCGCTTATTCGCGAGAATTCTAAACCAGCACAGTCTTTATAACGCAACATCGGCCGACCGATGCTTCTTTTGGGTTCCGCTATAGCGCCAAGCATTACACGACGCGGCAAACGCGATGGCTGCATGCGATGCACATGTCCAAGCCATCGTAGCCGTCTAGGTCAACAATAAAGCAACTCTATAAACTGTTTCGAACCAACCACATCCCTAACATCCCTTATCGCACAACTTACGCAACATTTTATACGATCATCAAACACGCAAAGCCATACCACGATAGTACAAAACGAGCATAAAAGCCCTACCCACCACCTGTGCCCCACAAATCTTCAGATGTATCCTGGGGCAGTCTGATATATAAATATCACATTTCAATTTGATAGCAAAATGTTCCGCGAAATATCCGACGAGATAGTGAAGCGCGCTTATAGAAGCGTGCGCATGAAACATATTAAAATCAAATTGGAATACGAAATGTCAGGACCAGGGGTAATAATATACGTACATAAATAAGGACATAAATATCTGTACAGGACTCTATTGTCAATGTCATAAAGGCGTGTACAGATATGTATGTCCTTTTTAGGGTTCCGTAGCCAAATGGCAAAAAACGGAACCCTTATAGATTCGTCATGTCTGTCTGTATGTCTGTCTGTCCGTCCGTATGTCACAGCCACTTTTTTCCGAAACTGTAAGAGCTATACCGTTGAAACTTGGTAAGTAGATGTATTCTGTAAACCGCATTAAGATTTTCACACAAAAATATAAAAAATCAATACATTTTGGGGTTCCCCATACTAAGAACTGAAACTCAAAAATCTTTTTTTCATCAAACCCATACGTGTATCTATGGGTAGGTCTTCAAAAATGATATTGAGGTTTTTAACATATTTTTTTTCTAAACTGAATAGTTTGCGCGAGAGACGCTTCCAAAGTGGTAAAATGTGTGTGTGTGTCCCCCCCCCCCCCCCCCCCCTGTAACTTCTAAAATAAGAGAATGATAAATCCAAAAAAAATATATGATGTACATTACCATGCAAACTTTCAACGAAAATTGGTTTGAACGAGATCTAGTAAGTAGTTTTTTTTAATACGTCATAAATCGTAAAAAGCAATTTATTTAACGGAACCCTTCATGTGCGAGTCCGACTCGCACTTGGCCGCTTTTTTTTATGTACGTATATTAATATACCCCTGACTGTAAACGAGTATATGTTGCAATTGTTGCAGATTGAGTGCCAACTCAGAATATTTTATTTGTATTTTAAATACAATGCGAGTCGAGATCCTTCCGGCGCATAGTACCAGAAACGCAAATTAGGTAGTTAATGATAATGTCCTATTGCTTTTGTTTTTGTTTCGTATTCAGAACTGAGTACTCCGAGAATTTCCTTAGATCGTATAAAAAAAAAAAAACCTTTATTTCAGACCACTGGTCCATAGTATGTTAGTAACAAATTTAGACTTAATAACTATGTTAGTACGTACATGAAAAGCAATCAAAAAAAAAAAAAATACACGTAAAATAGAAAATTAAATTAAATGAGGTGTAGATGCGAACCAACACGGCAAAGGCGTCCGTATATCTCTTTATATGAAAATTGCATTACTGTTCTTTGTAACTATTTTTTTAAGTAAACAGGTAAGCAAAAAGTCTCTTTTTATTTTAGTTCAGTGACCTTTTCTACATTAATTCAATATACTTTGTTATTCACGATTTCTCTTACCATTTTCTTGACTAGAGAAATAAGTAGGTAAGCAAGTAGTATAAATGTTACGAAATAATGCTTGTCATGGCATGATTTTGGCGACTCATAGATTGTAGTATTTGTAGTAAGTTTTATTGTCTTAATTTCACACAATCGGGACCGTCTTAGGTCAGGTATTCAGATAACAAATACTCGCGGTTTCTGCGTCTTCGAAAACATTTATAGGATCCAAAGTGCCGCAAAACGTCCTCACACTTTCTTTCTTTGGGGTGAGGGTGGGGTAGCGGTTGTCAGCACAGTTGGCACATGATTGCACTATGATATTCGTATCTTTCTAATTAGAACACTCAGAAAAACACAGGCAGTTTATTTGTGCTACCCGAGCAAAGCTGTGCTCTTCGCAGCCCTCGCCGCGCTTAAATAGATAAAAAATCATTTATTTCAGACTCATAGGATGGGTTCGAATCCCGGTAAGGGCATTTATTTGTGTGATGAGCACGAATATTTGTTCCTGAGTCATGGATGTTTTCTATGTATTTAAGTATTTATTTCTCTATATAAGTATCTATATCGTCGTCTAGTACCCATAGTACATACTTTGCTTAGTTTGGGACTAGGTTGATTTGTGTAAGATTGTCCGCAAATATTCATTTATTTATTTATTTATAAGTTTGTTAGTACATAAAATAATTTTAAAGCTAAGTGTTAGTAGGCAAAACAGAAAACAAAAGAAAAGTATAATTTGTACGCTGAGAGGCACTGTATCGTTTAGGGCAAAACTCAGAGTTATTTTACCCTCCCCGTCACAATGCCAACCCAGTGCCCTAACATAGGGCAATCCCAACGTCCTTCCAATATCCTCAGAATGCTGTTCTCACTTCCTCGCACTCGTCTCAGCAGCGAGGCGACCCTCTTGCGTATGATGGCATGGAAGCCATCAGTGTGCGCTTCGGCAAACATGCCTGACGCACTGCAGTGACGAGGCAGCTTGAACAGCATCCTGAAGATATTGTTGAATTGCACACGTAACGCATTGTAGGCTCGCTTTGTATGCCTCATCCATAGACTGCACGTGTAAAAAGACGTACAATAGGCTTTAAAGAGTGTCAGCTTGACTTCCCTTGTACACCGTGCAAATCTACGGATGAGCATGTTGCCCCTGATTGCTAAGGCTCTTCTCTCCCTTTCGATATCCAGGTCATCATTCATATTCTCGGTTACTATATGACCCAGATATTTAAACTTACTGGATACTTTCAGGGCCTCACCGTTCAACATGACCGAAGGTACACTTTGCGGATTATACTTACGGGCTTTAAAGATCACCATCTCACTTTTATTTAAATTGTACCATGTCGTTCAGCGTAGCTCTCACACCTTGCAAACAGTTGCCTTATGGAGTTGATTGAGGGACCAACCAGCTTAAAAAGGAGTCAAAATTTCTACGTCAGTGGTGTTGAGTGCTAAGCACATCCCTTTCACATCAAACGGCAGCAAGCCCTCTGATGTACGCTTCATACTTCCAAGTACTTCGCGCCCAAGCCAATAAGTTATGCAACTGATATATCCCAGTCCACATCTCCAGCGTAGAAACGGACTCCTCGAGCCGAAAACGGCCAAATTCGTATATATGAATAGGGAATCAAAAACTCTAATAGTGCGATGCAGGAATCATAGATAAAAAAATCACTATTTCTATGACGTAGAAAGGGGCTCAGGTAGTCGAAAAAATATGCAGCGTTAGCTGTGTAAAAAAAGCGTGACGCTCACAAATTGTTTTTGCGTTTACAATGCAGCGGGCTGTTTGCCCTAACCAATTATTATGTTCGTGTTACCCCTAAACGATTTGCTAGTAATAATCGTCGATTTGTGAAGTTTAAGGAGAAAAGATTATGTAATAAACTAATAAGACTTTACCTTTAGGGCCATAGGTATCCACCAGCGATGTACGAAGTATTTTTTTCATATGCGGCCCTAAATTGACGGATTGCACTGGAGAAGTGGGGAAGAGCGTCGTCACATCCCTACGCAAAATACCTTATAAGTATAATGTAATATAATATGATTTAAGTTGGTACTCAAGGTAATGACCAAGAAGCCCTACTAATATCCAACGAACCAACTTCTTACCGAAACTCAGACGCTCTCGGTCCGCCAATTATTAATTTTAGGGTTACCACAATTATGCACCGAAAGACGTCGAACTCTCCTAATTACGCGGTGCTCCAAAGCAATAGGATGTTCCGTGTTCCACAAGCGTTGTCAAAAACGTCCTTCGGACGCCGCTTTCCACAATTCCTGCACCCATTTATTTATAATAAAATATCGAAGCTGACCAATATTAAAAATTTGTCTCACAAAGATATTCAGAATATCCTTCGAAAATGGCTGATCTCTCTTTCTTATAAGGTGACTGAAGACATGCTGAAACCCTTACAATAAATAACACACCATTACTCATGAACACACACAAACATTCACTCACACACAGACCAACACTCGCACACATACCTACAGAGCATCCCTCTACAGCTCTCTACAGTTTTAAATAAAGTAAAGTATTTCACTAGTTTCCCTAATATTAGCTTATTGTATTTTACTAATGTACCTATGTATTAACTTCATACCTCTCACTATATTTTTGCGCATCACGTTTGGGTTAAATTCTTCTGGAAATACCTTATAGTTCTCACGACACAGGCCCGACCTAGTGTGAGGACTATAGCAACTCTAATGTTAAAAATCTTAAGCTAAGCTCTTCTTCCTGTTTGTAACTCACTAGGTAAATAAATAAATTTTGTATTTTTTGTATTTGTAATCTGACTTCTGAAAAATCTCTTACTGTTCACTGATTTAAAAATGTCCCCAAATATTTCACTTTTGAAGTCAAATTTAAACAAATGCTGCATTTATTTGACTTTGAATTGTTAACTGGTTCAAAACAATTCCGAAACAGTCCAGAACTAGCCGAAACAGTATAATCAAAATGGTCGCCAACTACAACAATGGGAATTGCTCTGAAATTATCCAGTTCAAAGCCGTTCAGATCAAATGGTTTTTAAGTTCATGATTAGCAATAAATAATATTGACCAAACTTCTGCTTATAGCTTTGATGTGTGGGCCCGCGTTCGATGTGTGTTTGAAGTGTAGTTTCAATGTTTTACAACTTGCGCGGGCCCGCGCCCGACGCGCGCCCTCAGACTAATATTTATCTACTCAAAGCGCGCGCCCGACCGACCCGCGCCCGCAACCGGTGTGTGGAGGCCTTAAATTGGTAACCGACCGCAGACCGCAGCAGCAGACGACGTGTCGCGACGACACGACTGGTTTCTATGTATTTCTATGAAATACGTTTCGTAGCCAGCGACACGTCGCCGTCATATAAATGCATAGAAACCGTCGTGTCGTCGCGACACGTCGTCTGCGGTCTGCGGTCGGTTACCAACGTGTACCTTAATGTTACATAATAAGTTCACATAACCACCACTGACCGCTCAACATTCGAAAACCGATATACTGTGGGCATCGATATTATCCTTTGTATAAATTTTTCGCACAAAACTTTTCTTCCTCTTTTAAAATAATGGCTTCCATCTAATCTCGAAACTGGAATTCAAGACCAAAAAATCTACGACAAATACGTCACTGTCAAATCTGTCAAAATCACTTATGTCATTGTCAAATAAAGTTTTCAGGTTTCGCCAACCTTTTTGTTATATGCTTCTTTGTATTGGCTGGCACAATTCATTCATTAGGATTTTCTCAAAAAAAAGGAACTTAATTACAAATTTTATTTTTAACTCAACTAACATTGACAAAATTGTATTGTAAAGAACTTAAACAAGTTGAATTACCAATGAACACACACGACAGTGTGCCATATTATTAAGACAGTATGGAAAAGTTAAATAAAACCATTTTTTTATGAATTAATTTTATTTATCTTCATCTTCACCATCACTAATGTCAGAATCACTAACTTCGGAATCTGAGTCGGTCACTTGTATAATAAAGTGTTCCACCACTCCACTAATTAATCCGTCCACATCTCGTCATCTACTTTCATGACATGACTTACACATGACTGCCACTTCTGCGGTGTCACATCCCGGAGGCCTTCATGAAATAGGTCTTTGACCTCTGCCATTTTAAATGTTTTATTATTCCTGGCTACATGTCCTTTTACCTATTATTCTTCACACTATTATTCTACAATTAGCTTAATGTATGCAAAAATAGGTTATTAATAACTTACATGTATGTAGTTAAAATGTTGTACCAAATGTTATTAACACCTGCAGTGATACAAGCGCAATACCAGCTTTGCTACCAAAAATTACGGATGATTATGTTTTTATTAAAGCGTCTTGTATTTATGTAAAAATAAGTAAATAAAATTACTTCTTTAAATTATAGAATTAAATTTACCAATAAATAAATTATGTCAGGGTGTGTTTTTAGAAAAAAGAGAGTTACTATTGTAAGATCATTTTATTGCAGTGGCAACATTGTCGTAGTTTTTTTGGTCTCGAATTCCAGTTTTAGGTATAAATAAGGTAAAATGATTTCGCCAATGTCAAGTTTGCTTCATCAAGCGACGTTGTTCGTCTTTAAAGACGACTGACCAAAGAATTAATACTCCTTGCGACTGACCAAACTACCGAACGTCAATCGGCTTCAGAAGTTCCGCTTAAGGTGGTTCGATTGCCATACAAAACGTTATTTGACATTCGTAGGCTAACGGCGTGATATTTTAAGAAACTTATGTAGTAAACTTTCATCAATTGGCTTCCCATTTGTGCCAAATTCCCCCTTTCCTAGAATAAACTTGTATAAACTAAATTAATTTGAGAAATTGGTTTGTCACGTGATATTTTGGGAAAACTATTTTTCTCAAAACGCTTTGTATGGCAATCGAACCACCTTAAGGCAGAGACCTAAGGCCGCTCCAGTCTGTGAGAGGCCTAAGACCACACAAAAACGTATTTCTTTAGCCGCGTCCGCTGCGCCATGTTTTCGTGGTTTTTAAACCTCAAACATGTTTTGCCAAACAAAACAATACCCTATTTGTTTGCCGAAACTGACGGAAAACATGTTAGATGTTTAAAAACATGGAAAACATTGGTGCAGTGGGCCCGGTTTTTGGTTTGATATTTTGACATTGTCAACACAAATGGAATTAAAAAAAAAATAAGTTTATAGTGGATAGGTAGGACAGGACACACTTTGAGACGCACCGCACGATCTCGTTGTAATATTAAAAATACTCTTGTATGTTAGCTCATTCGGTCTATATTTTTGTATTTTTGTACAGGTTACTTAAATTTATGCAATGCTCATGCATGACTGGATTAAGTATCAAAATACCAGCATATTTACAAGATTTCAGATTCAGATTGAATAAGTAAACAAACGTTTTATACAAACGATACTTTCTGTTTAGCCGAAGTAATAATCTAGCATGATAAACGTCTATGGTGTTTATATATGTATAACGACATAACGTAATAGGGAACATTACTGCAATGTTCTGCCGCCAGAGGCAGCACTACCACTAATAGTAAAACAGTATAGGAATATAGGGATTCACACACACATGCACAATTGATTGTCAAATGAGTGACAAGGATGCTTGCATAGACAATACCGCAAGTGGGAACGAGATACAATGTCAACGCTGCTAGTGTCGCCACCTACGAAGAGTTTTGCGTAATGTTCATCATGCACGTAGTGATTATATTCTCTTTGACCATGCATTTAATAAATGTTGTAGTACCAACGAGGTTAGGAGAATTCAAAAATTTATTTCCTATTTCTTTAATTATTTTTCTACTAGGTACATACATTTTATTTCACTAATACACCAACAATATAAACAATGCACACGAATTTCGTCCTTTCTGACCTAGCCATTTTTTTGTTTCAGGTCATCAGAAGATCAAGATAACCCATCCAGTTTTATAAGTGTATTTAAATTTGTATAAAATATTGCTCAGTGTAGTGCAGAACTTAATGATAAGTGCAAATGTGCAAGTGCCAAAGTGTGTTGTCATGTGACGATCGACAATGTTGAAGATACAAATGCTAGATTCCATCGTCAGTAATGATGCTGATGAAAACCAAGAGCCGCAGCAAAACGGGTAAGTGCCTAAGTATAACCCGCCCAAACCAAGTAGACAACTGATACTAACAAATTTGTTATATATATATCGTTTGTCTAATTGGTTTGGTCGGTTGATACGAGTAGACTAAACTTATGCCCCCTTTAAACAGGGACTGTCTGTCAAACGATTAAACCAATGCCTACGTCATTCTGGAATGCGAAGGTTGTTATTTAATCAAATGCAAAGGCTGAAATCCTCTACACTAAATATATACTTCAGGTCTCCACTGTATAGGTCAGTCCGTAAGTCGCCAATAAGCTCCGGCGCTCTATGGGCTGGTCAGGCTTCTGACAGGTCTACCCGTCATCTATTTTAAGCACCGTTGTGCTATGTTTAATTTACGGACTATGCCCACATTGCCCATGATCTTGGACTGTATGACATAATCCTCCATTGAACCTGAACCCTTGCCTTCACTAAGTAATGAGAGTCAGAAGAACATAAAACAGAGACTGTCTCCTGCTTTTATGATATTCTGCCTACTGTGTTTGTTGTCGGCTAAATGTACGGCCAACAGCAATAGTACACTCAGCGTCAAATACTTTGTAGCAAAAGTAGCCAAAGTAGTCAAATAGTTCGGTACACCATATATTTAGTATGGTGTACTATTTAGCCACTTTGACTGCTACAGAGTATTTGACGCTGAGTGTACCTATGCATGCAGGCGAGGTGCTCAAAACTATCTAAACCGGCTCTTATTACGTTTTAATAAAGACACGTGTAAATCATCTTGACTTCTACGTACGCGTAGCAGCTTGTCCTACTGACTGTACAATGTCATAAAACCTGGGATCGAGTTCTAAATTGACCTCCAAAGATCGTTAGGTAAATGTTGAATTGACATGCTCGTACATCCATATCCATACTAATATTATAAATGCGAAAGTGTGTCTGTCTGTCTTTTTGTCTGTCCGTCTGTCTATTTGTTACCTTTTCACGCTTAAACCGTTGAACCGATTTATATGAAATTTGGTACAGAGATAGTTTTAGTCCCGGGGAAGGACATAGGATAGTTTTTCATTCAAGAAATCATCCCCTATGGGAGTGAAATAGGGGTGAAAGTTTGTATGGAGCTACGTTATAAACGAGTTCCTTGCGGACGGTGTCGCGGGAAGAAGCTAGTAGTATTATAAAAAATAATTATAAGATTATACTGAATATCTATCCAGAGCCCAGCAGTTAAGAGTGCGGCTATTAAGAGTTTACTTAGTAGATAGATAAACGGCTGGTTAGCAATTAATTTGAGAGGGGTCTGTTCAAATGTTGCCTCATTTTCGGCCATACTGGTAATGGCCGCGCAAATAGTTAGCTCTTGTTTAAGTAGGTTCCAATTCGTTTGAATTATTCAATACGCTAGTCAGTCTGTCTGCCTGTTGTCTCTTCACGCGATGGAGATAGTTTGAATCGCGGGAAAGGACCTAGAACAGTTTTTATCCAGGAAATCATCCCCTGAGGGGGTGAAATGGGGGATGAAAGTTTGTATGGAGCTACGATATAAAAGAGTTCACGTGGTCGAAGTCGCGGGTAGAAGCTAGTTTAAATATAGATAAGAGTGAACTCAATCCCAATTAAACTAATATTAAAGGACCCTCACTTGTACGTAGCAATTCATCAAACCAAGCTCATTTGTCAGTGAATCTTCTGTGTACACATAGAATATAAGATAAGACATATGTAGATATAAATAGATAGTTATGTGACACATTCTCGCCTGAAGACTTCTAATCCCTCTTTGCAGCTGATTACTAATTCTATTCGCAATAGAAGATACATAGGTACTATACCAACTTATATACGTTTTGTACATCGTTTCACCCGGCGACAAAGCTTCTAATATTACGGCGTAGGGAATAATAAATTATGCACGTAGGTACTCGTCGGGCGGAACGTTATTCCCTCATTTTCCTAATACATAGTTAAGGAATAACCTAATAGTCATCATTGGCTTTTGTCTCAGAACTCTGTCCTCGGCTGAGTTTTTTCGGTCCCGGTTAGACACAACATTTACTTGTTTTTAGGGTTCCGTACTCAAAGAGTAAAACGGGACCCTATTACTAAGAGTAAGACTTCGCTGTCCGTCCGTCCATCCGTCCGTCCGTCTGTATCTCAAGAACCGTGATAGCTAGAGAGTTGAAATTTTCACAGATTATGTATTTCTGTTATGTTTGTATAACAACAAATACTAAAAACAAAATATATTTTTTTAAGGGGGGCTCCCATACAACAAACCTGATTTATTTGCTGTTTTTATAGATAATGGTACGGAACCCTTCGTGCGTGAGTCCAACTAGCACTTGGCCATTTTTTTTATTTTAGTTGTGGTACAAAGCTTCTTATTGATAGAAGGTATAAAATTAAAATCAACTTAAATTTAACAATGGGAACATTTGATGCAGGACTCATCATATTTTTCACTAAACAGTAACATCTTTTTTGACTGCTTTCCAATCAAAGATCTTCGTAGGTACTAAAAGTATCTAACTTTAATTATTTTCAAAAACATCTATATTTAGGTACATCTTCATAAAATGCTACTTTGGTTCCTGACGTCCTGGTTGGATCCAGGTCATTTACATCGCGTATTTTGATGAATAATATAAGAAGAAAGATATTTCCTGAAGGTACCTTCTTTCAAACAAAGAAAACTGAAAGTCGGATAACGTGGTCAAGAGGTGACTAATTAGAGGTACTCATCTTTTTGTCGAAAACACTTAAAAATAGAACACAAGACACGATCTAAAATAAGAAATATGTACAGTAAGATATCTGTTTTCGCCCACGACACTCCTTGAACAAAGGCTAATACGAAAAACAGTTTGATGAAAACGTTAGCCGTAGACAAATACAATGGAATAGGAAACCATTAAAGAAATATATTGGCCATTAAACAAAGAAGGTCCTAATTAAGATCCAAGGAGCGCTTAAATATCACTTAGTGAAAGAGCGAAACTCGTAGTAGGTAAGTAAAGAGGAGGAGACGTCTGACTGGTAGTAGGTAGATGTAACCCCTCCCTCATTCCTCCTCTAAACTTGTACACCTAAACCTAATCACACCAGTTCCAGTGTAACCATAGCGTAGAACTAATTATGTTAGTACTAATACAAAAAAAATGTGTCTTAGTGAGAGCTATAAATAGTTAGTAAATAAGTGCATGCTTAAGTGTGTTGTTGTCCAATTGTCCATGTGTTCTTAGTTTATAATTTTTCTTATACGCTTGTTTCTGTTTGTTCTCTAATAAATAAATAAACTCGTCCTACCCTTTACGATATACAAAATACTTACCAAAATAACGAACTGTTATTCGAACTTTTAATATAGATCCTGCAAACGAATACGCAGATTTTGGGAAACTCGCTGACACATGCTGCGAGGGATCCCAGCTATCTCATCGCGAATGTTCTGCTTGAGTTTGGATATTGTCTTCGGTTTTGAAACTTAGAACTCGACTTTATAAATATCCTCGCACGAAAAAATCGGCCGGAGTGAGATCCGGGCTTCCTCCTAAATTGGCGGCGAACTGTTACATACAAATTGTTGCTTTTATGAAACTGTTTTACACAAAAAGCTCGTTGTTGATCAGTAAAACGTTTAATTGCAAATAAAACTGCATAAAGTAATGTCAAATATCCCTCCACTCAAAAACTATATAAGTTATTATTATACAAGATATTCAGTGTTGCCATTTACATAAATTTAAACCCACCCTATAATCAAATCTATATAATCATTCATTTTGTAAGCACTTGCAATTTTATTTTAAAACATGCAGGAAAGTATTGGTCACATGGCGTGTAATATTCTAAAATTTGCTTACAACCAACTAAAATTCAGACAGTTATTTTTATTACTAATCTTTTTCCACCTTTAAACCCATATTTGCTAGAAATGGCACTAAAAGTTAAATTTTTCATATGCTCTGCCCACAGGCTACAGGCGTGTATTTATGTAGGTAGTAGTAATATATTTTGTTATTTTTTTCTATCTATTTTCCACAGTCTTTGGATCGTCCTCATTAACATGAAGGCTTCTAGACTTTATGGGACTAATGCAGGCAATTCATCCAGTTATTTCTTTTAACTATTTTAATCCGGAACAGTAACTATTTTTACAAGCTTTTATTTAACTTGCACTGTTCGTATGTATTATGTAAGTTGTCCGTCAAAATTTGCAACCCATTTTTCAGTCACTTGTCTTTATCCGATTGAGCTGAAATTTTGGGTAAAGGTATAGTTTGGATGATAATTTGAGATAGAAGGTGGCCATGGGAATTCAGTAGTTAACCGAGGGAACCCCGTTGAGTTTGGGCTCGTTAGAATCGTCTCAAAGAGTAGTTGATGACAGTATACCGAAAAGTACAGTCGGCAATAAAAGCTTGTACCTAAAATTACATTTTTCACAGAAACTTGTTATACCCGGGTTCGGCATTTGAACAATGAATTCAAAATTCGACTTTTTTAAGATTGATTCCACCATCTCCACTCGTTTCCTTACCATATGCATACCTAACCTGTACTCACCTACATTCTATTTCCAATCCTATCGATTGCCCGCAAAATAACAGACGCCGCGACGCCGTATGAAACGACGTACTTTTAACTTTTTTTATGTGGGTATCTCTTCGGCCAGTCGGGACGCAATTGTCTTGTTTACCAAAATCCTGCCCTATTTACAAGAATCAGGATGTTTTTTTGGGGATGCCGCTCTATTAACTTTAGGTTAGGATATTGTGTGTGTCCAAATAAAGGCTAGGCCGCCTAGATAGACTAATTGTGTACACAAATTAGGAAGCTACCGCGTCCCCTTCTTATTAATAAGGCTGTAGTTATGGTATTTTCGATATCAAACTGCTCATTAGAGCTTAAGTAGTAGTTATTGTTTTTTGTTATAGTCTAGTTTTAATTTTCATACATATTAATAGATACATTTTGATGTTGCATCGTTAGAAATTCAAACCTGAATTCCAAATTGCCAATGCATTGTTTTAACATCACAATAACGGGAATTAAAACATGAAAGTTACTGACCGCTTAGATTTCACGTTTCAAAAGCAGTGTTGCTAATTTTAATTTATTTTATTTCTCTAATAAGTTTACACCTTAACCTACACCAATACACTTACATGATAATTTAATTACCAGATATATACGTACGAATATTACTATTGACGATCAGTAACGGCACACAATAAACAAAGAATAAAATTATAATACGAAATAACATCAACAATTAGGGAGGTGGACAAAATATGGCACAACTTAGAACTGTATAGTAACGTTCACTCTTGAAAAGATCCTAAGGACTTGAAGTTATATTTACGTCACAATTTATTTGACCTACCTACCTAACAAATTTTGTACACATACGGGAGCGATTTCCTTGTAATAAACACGCTCCGCCGACCCGTAGATAACATATTCGCTAATCTTCCCATTTCTCGACAGTCCTTCCCTGCGTCCGACCACACAATCAGCGTTAGCAAATATTGTTTCCAGACTCAATTCAGTTTACGTCCTTCACATCCTGATTGCATTTCAATACGTTTTTCGCGCTCGTTTGGATACTATTCCTCGACCCGCGTGGAGGGAAGTGCGCGTAACAGATGAATATGTGGTGGTGATTGGATGCGACGACGAACAAATTAACCTGCAGACCCCACACATAGGTACCGCCTCGTAAAATCTTCCATCATGAATAGAAAACTACAACGCACTTGGTAAATTTATTAGCTCTGGGGGCTTTAGAGATCGCGAGCCTGCAAAAAGTTTATTTTTTTTATTTTTAAAAGAAATCTATGTAATTATTGAACCTGCTCACAATATTTCACGTGACTCGGTTGATAAATGCGACCTGTGGAGGGGAACAGCCGGACAGACGCCGAACATACGAAATAATTTTTGCCCAAGGTAAAACGGAGAACTTTGCTTCGCTCGCTCGTTCAATGAAGCCTGAACCTTTTTGTTTCGTGGATAAAACCCTGAACCTAGGGTACGTTGAGAGATTCAGTATGTATACCTAATGACGTCGCTGGCGGTCGCTGTCATATCGACTCGTTAAGTACAGTCAAATAATTTAATTTCCTACCCACTTTGGACTTTGTCAAAGTGACGTAATCAATCAAAACGTAAGAGACTTCTTATGATTTTATTTACAGTGTCACTTTGAAATAGTCCTAAATGGGTAGGAAATTAAATTCTTTGACTGTACCTAATCAATAAAGCCGTGGTATGAAGGTCCGTTAGACCTTCTGTGGGTAATACATAAAAAAAATACCAACTTAAGTTACTCGGGTTTAACGGATATTTTTAAAAAGCATATAAACCCTAGAGGTTTCCGCTGGTGAAAAAATGTATACCAAAATGTACTACTCAGATTATATTGGTCAATAAATTAAAAAAAAAAAAAAAAAAAAAAAACCTGGCCTAAATGTGTCCGACAGCGACGTAATTACTAAGTTATATCGCTAAAATTTCTCGTCACGATGAACCGATACAAACATGGTATTGTTTGTGATCGTAAAATCTTTAATGAAATTACTTACGAGGGCGTCGCCCCGCCGCGGCGACGCCGGGCGGCAAAACAAACGCGAAAAACCATCGTGATCCTTCAGTAGGGTGCACACTTTCCGGAACATATCGGTGCTTTCGACTGAGGAAACCGTTTTGATCATACAATCAAATCAGCTGTCCCCCACAATAGAATGTCTCTTTATTTTTTATCAGACGAATTTATATACTTAATTAAAATTTTCACTTCTTTCCTCCATTCGGCACTAATGCTTGCATGCCATTGCCAACCCAAGTAGAAAGCGTCCAAATCGTCCCGCCACGCCATTCTCCTTCTTGATCTGCCGGATCTGTTGGTCTTGAAGAATAGGGGAAATGTTTATCCAACAGTGAAACACCTACTTAAACTATTTATAAAAAAAACACTCGTATTTTTTATTTTATTTAATACGTACATATAAGCATCCGAAGAACTAATTAATAGCAGATCTGTAAAGAAATAGGCCAAATAACAAGGCACGTGTTCTCAGTTCTCCTTCATTATGTAGCTACAATGCCTACAATGCAACCATTATTAGTAAATATTTCAGTCGTAACAGATTTTCAAGAATTTGTGAGCACTCGTTCACAAAAACCTACAACTTTATCAAAATTTTGCGCTGCGGTCCGTCACCTGTGAAGCCACTTTTTAGGGTTCCGTACTCAAAGAGTAAAACGGGACCATATTACTAAGACTTCGCTGTCCGTCTGTCTGTCACCAGGCTGTATCTCAAGAACCGTGATAGCTAGAGAGTTGAAATTTTCACAGATTATGTATTTCTGTTGCCCCTATAACAACAAATACTAAAAACAAAATAAAATATTTCTTTAAGGGGGGCTCCCATACAACAAATGTGATTTTTTTGCCGTTTTTATAGATAATGGTACGGAACCCTTCGTGAGCGAGTCCAACTCGCACTTGCCCGGTTTTTTACTAGTGTAAGTGTACACGGACCGTATACCCAAGTGTGCACGTGCATGTCCTGGCATCGCTCTAAATCCAATTCAGCTGCAGAATATCCTGGTGTCCGAATGCGTTTTCCCTACAAAATACTGTACATTTTGGAATCGATGTGCAAATAGTCGACATCGGATTTAGTAAACGGATACGAAAATGTGTAGAATGGATTGATTAAAGTTAACGAACTTGAAGCGTAGAACCAAAATCGATAATTATTAACGAACTGACTTCGCTTGTTCATTTTGTTGTATAATATTATTAGTAAAATATACTGGTTCCTACTAAACCATTTAAAAATAACGTTGTTCGTTAATTAATACGTTTCATTGGGCTATTTTGGTAGATACTTAACCAATTTTTATGATTTTTAAGACATTTAGTGAGGTGAGTGAGGAGGTTATTTACTAAGGTGCGTGACGTCGGCGAAGTCATAACCAAACTCAAATGGAGTTGGGCAGGACATATTGCCAGGGGGTGCTAGGTCGGGTAACCTCCTCTAGTGTCTGGACTCTACCGATTCCTCTTGATTCGGTTGATCCGCAGGAATGGGTAGTGTCTTGGCCGGTGCGCCCTGGAGACAACGGCAAGTGATAATTTAGTGAACCCTAAGTTATCGCTTGCTGGTGTTACCAATAACCCGACGCGGGGGGGATCGGGGGGTTCCGCCCAGGGAATCGTAAGATTCCCCAGGTGCGGCTTGAGGGAGAGGCCATTGCCGTTTGCCTCTATAATAAATAACGGACCCGGAACCCTGACAAATCCTCTGCTATCAGAGGATTCATGTTAGGCGCGGGGGCTGCGACTGCCAGGCCGGGGCCGAGTTGTGGCTGCGAGGGAGAAAACCTCTATAAAAAGTTACAAGGGGACCTGAGAGGGTGAATCCGAGGTCTATCACCCTCTCCCGGCGTAGAGGTCCTTTAGTCGGGTCGGGAAGCGTGTGGTGCCGCCCTGCACGCTTACGACGAGAGGGGGGGCTTTTGCCTCAGTAGTGAGGGCAGCTGCGGCTGTTGCCGAGGGGCGTCGTGGTGAAATGTTCGCGATCCCATGACGCCCCTACTACACGGCAGAGAGGGCATACCTTGGTGGTTTTAGACGGTAGTCCGGGGGGTTCCCGGGAGCCCGTCATACCCATCCTAGTACCTCGGCTAGGTGGGATGCGTAAAGGCATTTCCCCAAGTAAAAAAAAAAAAAAAAAAAAAAAAAGGACATATTGCCAGGCAGCGTGACGGTAGGTGGACCAAAACGTTAACGGATTGGTGGCCAATTGCAGGAAAAAGAAGCGTTGGTCGTCCACCAGCTCGATGGGTTGATGACATAAAAAAGACCGCGGGTCATTTCTGGATGAGACTAGCACGGGACCGGGATAAGTGGCGTACGCGAAGAGAGGCTTATGCTCAGCAGTGGGCGATTACAGGCTGAAAATGATGATGATGATGATGAAGACATTTAGTGTGGTTTTGTTGGTATTCCTTTTCCTGCATGTGTCCTCAGGCACACTGATACTGAGACAAGATAATTATTGAATTGAATTGCGAATTTAAGTTGTTTTGAAAGGACCTAACGTGTCTGCGAAAATGCGCTAAATAAAAACGTGTTATTGACAAGCCTTTTCAAAGATAGGTATTCTAAGATATTCTTATATCAATATAAATGTATCGACGCCTATAATTTTCCCCCGTCATCTGTGACAAAGGTATAAGCTGTCAAAGGCAACGGCTCGTTACAACGTCACTTTATCCCCCAACGAAGGCCGTAGGAAAATATCGTGTAAAAGAAAATGTATCTTTAAAACGACTAGAATAAGACGAGCTCTAGAGTGTAGAAGGGTTCTCACGTTAGTGGTGGATAGTTGGTAGTCGTAACAGGTGGGATGCGCGGGTCTGGTTAGAATGGCTGCGTGTAACGAGCTAACTTTGCGTATTTGACACGGATAAATATATAGGTTAGTTATCTGCGTTGCCTTGATGCTTAGGCTAAAGTGAATAAAGTCTGCCCTACTTTTTTCACTTGTTTTTTGAACTAGCTTACTTTCTTCAATTCTGTATTGAGCTTTAGGTTTGTTAAAACTCGGAAACTCTTGGAGTTTTAATTAAAGGTTCAGAAGAGACGTTATTTTTGTTAGGAAGTAATTAAAAGTAAGAAATATGAACGTTATTAAATTTGTTTTTCAACAATTTATGGAGTCATAACTACGAGAATGAACACACTTACTTTCAAAATTGGTAATGCCTTCGCAAGCTACATTGAAATACGCACATTATTTTATCATTTATATCACTGCTCTATATTTTAGTACCGTCAAACCCCGTGACTTTGCCTGGATTTCGCAGTTTTTTGAAAATTTCTTACAGATTTAGACGTGTTTTTGCTTGTTAAGATCAAAAAACTAATTAATATACATGGGACTTTAGTTTACCGTAACTTAAGGTCTAAATTTCGCTAAGGAATGGCTACAATTAAACTCTAAAGGTGGTAGGCGAAGTGTAGACAAAATGCCCTGTCTTGGCTTACATACTGCCGGGGCGTCACTTATAGACAAAATTTGAAGTTGCCGCCAACTATCTTATTTTTTTTTACGTGTTTTCGATTATGGACCTTAACTATCCCAGGCAAGTCATATTTTAAAAAAAAACGATGGTATAGGCGAAGACATGTTACAATCTGAAGTTAGTTTCATACATTTAGTGCTTTTTCGATAGGGCTGTCAAAAATCATATTAACATACTCGACAACAAAAAAAGTGCGAGTCGGACTCGCGCACGAAGACAGACAGACAGACATACAGACAGACAGACAGACAGACAGACAGACAGACAGACAGACAGACAGACAAACAGACAGACAGACAGACAGACAGACAGACAAACAGACATACAGACAGACAGACAGACAGACAGCGGAGTGTTAGTAATAGGGTCCCGTTTTACTCTTTGAGTACGGAACCCTAAAAAGGGTAATGTTATAGGACTAATAAAAAATACTTGTTTTAAAATTAAAAAAAGTTATATCATGAAAAATGAAGTACTTATCTTGTTTTATATTATATTATGCTAAATCACAATCAGCTTAAATCAGTAACATTAAAAATTAAGTACCTCTAACTAATCATCTCAATCATCACAGCCTTCTATCATAATAGTAGGTAAACAAAAACATGAATCAAAAATATTAATATTATGTGACTTAAAAACTTGTAAGACCCCCTTTGTGCATCGAGTGTTGAATGACCCATACTACTAAATAAGAAATTTCAAATATATCACACACTTGGATTGACAACCCTAGGGGCAGGCAAAGTGTACACAGTGCAAGTGCAAAGTGTATACACGCTGGCCGGAACATGACCTCAATTACATTTTAATCGATTGCGACGTATACAAATAAGTAGATAGATGGATAGATAGATAGATATTTGCGGACAATCTTACACAAATCAACCTAGTCCCAAACTAAGCAAAGCTTGTACTATGGGTACTAGATGACGATATAGATATTTATATGGAGAAATAAATACCTAAATACATAGAAAACATCCATGACTCAGGAACAAATATTCGTGCTCATCACACATATAAATACCCTTACCGGGATTCGAACCTCTTGCTTCGTAGGCAGGGTCACTACCAACTAGGCCAAAGCGGTCGTTAAGTTAGGTAAAAAAACAATACTACCATATGAAAGAGCATTAGTGATAGGATTAAACGAACTTACCTGAAGTGAAGTTCTATCCTGATTATATGAAGTACTTAGTCCGAGATAACTGTGTAGTAACGTCCTTTCTTGCTCATCATACGCGAAGTTTATAGACACTATTTTAAAAAGAAAAACCCCTTCCTGGCAACACTATAGCTGTCAATCAATTCGTTTAGAGTCCTAATTAACAGATGATATACAAAGGGTGTAACCTTGGTTACTTGAGGAGGGTGGGACCTTCCTTATCTCGGACTAAGTACTTCATATAATCAGGATAGAACTTCACTTCAGGTAAGTTCGTTTAATCCTATCATTATATTCGTACTTAGTCCGAGATAACTGTGTAGATGTTTAGAGGTTTAAAATATAAAGCATGTAAGAGAACTGAACATTATATTTCTCAGAAATCAACCAAAACGTTAACACTTCTAAAATCAAAAGCTTACATAAAAAGAATGTAATGTACTAGGTAATAAGGTATCTTCTGATGCAGTGAGAAAACTGCTCTTACCTACTAGGTAACACTTATCCTGCTAAGTATAAACATTAGAGGCTTACATAGGTATAGGTACTTATACCCAATATTTTATAAAATTGTCTTATTTTAATCAGACTTTGACAATAACATTTTAATCAGACTTTTCTAATCATTATATAAGACACAGACAATAATGTTCTAATAAGACATTGTCAATAATATTCTAATCAGACTTATAATACTAATTTAGGTATTTTCAGATTTACAGACCGCCTGGGCAAATTCAGTTTGCTCATTGATTGAGAGAGGTCTGTTATAATATCTGGCAAAAGTGAGAGACCTATTAGACCATCCCACAGCCTTTAAAATGCTATCTACGGTGAGACCCGCTCTATAGGCCCTTGAGGATGAGGCATGGCGGGTCGAATGTGAAGAGAAAATTGACACATTGATACCACTCTCTTTCATTACTACCTTCAACCATCGGCTTATAGACTGCGTAGTAGCCGGCTTATATGGCTTTCTAAAAGTGAGAAACAAGTGTAAATCAGAATTATTTTTCCTATGATCCTTGGTCACTTCTAGGTAGTATAAGAGAGAGTTTACTGGGCAAACCTCGGGGTCGTTCTTTAAACTAGGCAGTGTTAATTTAGACATAAAGCTACTAGGAGTGGAGGTCTTCTGTATATCTGTTAAGGCAATCTCAACACCCTCTTCAGTTGTTTTTATATTGTGTGTCTTAATCGAGTGCAAAGTCTGTATCCTTTGACCGGTGGTCAAGGCTAACAGCATGGCCGTCCTAAGAGTCAACCTTCTCAAGTCTAATGTATCTAATGGATACCAGTGTCTAATATAGGATAGAACTGTGGCAGGATCCCAAGTGCTAGTGTATTTAGGCACATTTGGTCGCAACTTAAAAACACCCTTGAACCAGCGTTTTATCCTATCATCCGTACCTATGCTATTTCCTATCACTAGAGACAAAGCTGACCTGTGACAATTTAAAGTTTGATAAGAAGCCCCTTTATCAAAAATAGTCATTAAATATGTTAATATCTTTGGTACCGAGGAGGATAGAAAGTCCTCCTTTGAGGCTGTACAAAATTGCCACCACTGGCGTAGACAAGTGTCATATTGCCTAATACTATTCTTAGACAAAGAAGCTATCATAACCTCAATGGCATTATTCGGTAACATTCTTCTCTTCATCGCCTCCCTGACAATATGCAAGCCCCCAGGGTAAGATGCTGGTGCAAGGGGTGCGCGGATCTGGAAGGAGATATTAATAAATCCTTATTTGGGCCCAATATAATAATTTCTGACACTATCAATGATCTTAATAAAGGGTACCAATTTTGGGTAGGCCAAACCGGAAACACCACTATACCGGTTGCCTTGTCCGTTATGATTTTCCGTAACACTTTAAGTATTAATGAAAAGGGGGGGAATGCATAGAAGAACTCTGACCATCTTATAGTAAAGGCATCAATATTCCACGCAAAGGGATCTCTGTGCCATGAGACATATTTAGCACATTTGTGAATGAGGCGTGAGGCAAATAAATCAATCATTGGGAATCCTAAAGAGTTTTTAATACTACAAAACACAGATGGAGATAATTCCCATTCCGTGTCATCATTTGAACTACGGGACTGAAAGTCAGCCTCTACATTATCTTTAGATCTTATATATGAAGCAAATATCCAGAGTTCTCTTGCTTCACACCATTGCCAGATCTGTTTAGCAAGGCTATTTAATTTTGGAAATTGTATAGACCCCATTCTGTTTATATATGAAATTGCTGTCGTATTGTCAATTCTTAATAATATTTCACACTTACTGAAATGAGAAGCAAAACATTTTAATGCAAAAAAAGCAGCTAACAGTTCGAGATAGTTGATATGACTCTCTTTTTCCTCAGCTGACCAACTACCCTTAGCCAACTCTCCATTGCACATACTTCCCCAACCAGATAGTGAAGCATCGCTATATATTTCTAAAGAAAAATTATATTGTTTAATATGGCAGTGACCTTTACTTATGTTGTTTTGCCACCATTTGAGATCCATCCTAGCATCTTCACTAATAGTCATCTCACCGTCGTAATCACCCCCCAATCGTTCCAAAGCCCTAAATTTATCCCTTTCCAGGTTTTTGGTATAGACAAAACCATAGGATATTGCCATACATATTGAAATTAAAGTGCCTAGCATCTTAGCAAATTCCCTAATTGTACACACTTGCAATTTTAAAAACTTATTGACCAGTAACAATAACTTCTCACGTTTCAAATCTGTGGGACTGAGAGTCATACTATTCGAATTTATCTTGAAACCTAAAAAATCTGTGATCTTAGTTGGAATAAGACTGCTCTTTTCATAATTTATGACAAAGCCGAGGCATGTCAGGAGATTCTTTACTATCTTAGCATTATTACTGCACTCATTATATGAAGATCCAAAACAGATCAAATCATCTAAATATATTACTAGTCTAATACCTCTTTCCCTTAGAAATCCTACTACTGGCTTTAGAAGCTTGGTAAATACATAAGGCGCCGAACTTAACCCGAAGGCTAAAGAGTTATATTCATATAGAATGTCATTAAATTTGAATCTTAAATACTTCTTGTATTCTGCATCAATGGGGCACATATAGTATGCATGTTTGAGATCTATTGTACACATGAAATCATCCTTGGATAGCAATTTACACACTGTCCTGATATCCTCCAATTTGAAATGGTGACTGACTACGAATTTGTTCAAATTCTTTAAATTCAGAATTAATCTGTAAGAGCCATCTCTTTTCAAAATAGTAAACACACTAGATAGAAATTGGTTCGAATCATCTTTACATTTAGATATTACTCCAAGATCTAATAAGTCCTGAATCTCCTTTGAGATAATTTGTTTATCTCTTTGACTAAGATTAATATTTAAGGGAATATTGTTTTGAAAGGGAGGGCTCGAAAAAGTAATTTGATACCCTACTATCCACGATAGTATAGTAGGATCTTGGGTTATATCTAACCAACATGACTTATAATAATAAAGTCTACCTGCAAAAGGTACCTTTAGGGATATCTGGCACGTCCTCTCTGTCCCATCATGTGTGGCTTGTTTTCCTGCTGGGGCCGGTAGGGTAGGCGAGGAGAATTGAAGCGGTGAGCCCCTCGGTAGGATCCTCTGGCAGGATGAACTGGGTTGGGTGGGTATGGGCGCCGGAGGGGCTGCTGAAAGTTTTTTGCATTCGGTAGATGCTGCTTTGCTGCCTGTGGTCTGGTCTTAATGGTATTTGCAGCCCTCTTTATTGCTGAATAAGACTTGACAGAGCTGTCCAAATTAGAGTATAAAAACTCCTCCCGTTTATTTTCCTTGAGGGATTCCACTAAATTTCTGTCTAAGAACGGGTTCACCAGCTTCCTCCGTATCTTGGTGTACTGGAAGTGCAGGTGGCAAAGGATTCTTGAAACAATTGTTAGCTGTTTTATTATATTCCCTCCAGAAGGATCTTGGATTGGGTATTGTAGATCTCATTGTGGACCTCCGGACCATAGAGTCTGGCCCCGCTGGTGGACTCACCTAAAGCTGATAGAAAATCTCCATCCAGAGCGTCAGGGTCTTGGCCCTCTGTATGCTCCTCAGCCTCACTTGGCTCTTGGGCCACGCCCATTACGGATTGCACCGGTGTGAGAGCCCGCGGCTCGACATTCTCAATTTCCTCGCATTCCTCTTCTAAAGAGTAATCCACGACCACATCGTCCACTTCGGGGTCTAGTTCCTCTTGAGCTAAAAGTATACAAAGATAGTTTAAATAACAATTTAAACACCTCTCATCTCTATCCCACGGATAAAGTGCAATACGCGTCACACGAGTATGCGTAAATTGAGGTTATCTTGAGGACTGACCCTTAAAACAAGTGACATCTTTCCCACAGAAATGATGCACCCTTATTCCTCGTCTTAGCATTTAGTACGTTTAATTTGAGGCAAAATATCAACGATCTCTGAATGCCTCACTTACCTTCGGTTTTCCGGTACTTGGCTATACGCCGTTCGTACTTTTCGATCTTCTTGCGAATATCACCTTCCCGCTTGCGTTTAGGCATCGTATAGCTTAATCTTCACCACTTTATTGAGTTTAACAACAAAAGAATATATTTTTACTATATTCTCAGAAATCTCGTGTCTGTACGCGTTGAGCGCGAAAAAACCATTGATTGACAGCTATAGTGTTGCCAGGAAGGGGTTTTTCTTTTTTAAATAGTGTCTATAAACTTCGCGTATGATGAGCAAGAAAGGACGTTACTACACAGTTATCTCGGACTAAGTACGAATATAATTGTAGATTATAGTACAAGAAAAAACTTACCGTTATCTCTTTATAACAAAGTTCCACTATTTATAACAAAGTTCTGCCAAGGCAATCCAAAACACGTGATGTCACTGTAACGAAATACCGGCACTGACAGTAAACGGCGTTAAGTTAGCCACAATTGATGCGAGAATATTGCCATGCATAAAAAACACTTTCTATTTAGTAGTTTTGTGTGGAACCTACCCTAAAACTAGGCGGGAATTTCAACTTTTATTAAAATAGGCGATGTTAGGTATCCCAGGCGAGGTCACCGGGTTTTACGGTATTTATCGTACGATATTTATATTTTACAATTAATCAGCTGTTCCACAAATTCAAACAAATTTGCTTAAGGGGTTAAGCGACCGTATTAATCGCTTAAGGGCATGAAAAGAAGGTACCCTATTATTTTCTTAGACACAAATTACGAATATCAAAAAAAATATCTTCTTAACTAAATCGGCGATATACCTACCTGCTTATAAGTGAAAGGTAACAAATAGAACGACAGACAAAGTTACATTCGCATACATATAATAAACAAGTATGGATTTAAAATTCCGGAAACATTGCCCCATTTCTAACTGAACTCAGACCCCTAATAAAAATAATATTCAGACCCCTGTAAATAATGAATATGGTTCAAAATCAACTTCCCATAAACTTAGTACTATTTATCTTCAGGTTGGGACCAATTTGGGGCTCAAAAAATAAATAAACAACCCAACTGGGATTGTTTATCCAGGCCCGTCCGAGTCAGCTTTATCGGGTGTTTTGGGACTTCTATTTTGAGACTAGATTTCCAATTTAGTTAGACGCTATGCCAAACACGTACAGTGTTTTACCGTATTTTTTTTATCCTCGGTAAATGCTTGGCTTCCCATTGATTTAGTATATGTAACTAGATACACAATCAGCCGAAAAAAATGGTAGTCCAAAAGAACCGGCTGATGGAATGGGGAATGGATGAAAAATTTAGAAATGCCTGTTTTTTTATGGTTGTAGGAATAACCTTCCTTAGCACCAGAAAAAATGGCACACTTTTCAGATGAGTCAATTATTTTTGAAAAATATGAACAGTTTCCTCACTTACGTTTTGGGTTTAGGACGGCAAATAAGACACTCTGCTTGAACCGTCTCATATTACAAAAAAAATATCTTAAAAATCCGTGGTAAACTGATACTGGTAATGATATTAACAGCTGCAGCAGCTATATTTGTCATTGCCAGGGTCAGATAATTAAAATAATTTGAGACGGATCAAGGAAACGGTGTCATTCGCCGTCCTAACCCCAAAACGTAAGTGAGTAAAATGTTAATATTTTTCAAAAATAATTGACGCAGCTGACAAGTCTGCGTCTTTTTTTTCCCCATTGGCCGGCTCTTTTGCGTTTAGTCTGGTTTCGACCGTGAGACTTGTTGGTTGTCAGATATGTCTAAATGTTCAGTCAAAAACTGCGTAAATACCAACAAAAAAACAAGGAAAAAAGATGGGATATATTTATTCCAGTAAGTTATCTTAATAACGTAACGAAATTTGTGTAAACTCGTTGTAGTTGAATAGTTTTAAAGATGTTTTAAATAATTAGTTTTTTGTTAGTTCAAATGACATACGTCGCAGAACATAAATCTAAGGAGTCTGTATAAAATACTTTTTTTATGACATTATTACCTACGTTATATGGTTTTCATATTTAAAATTTCAAAGAAATCCTCAGCGACATGCAAAATGAGCTGCAGTCATAGCACGCGACAGTCGAGCCGATTTATTTAAACCAAACGACTTTTAAAAAAAATGCGAAGTAAAACATCATTATGTTACACTCATCTGTGAGCTGTGCAACACGATATAAAATAAATGTACGGATCTTTAAGACATATTCCATTAAGGACACACCCGTTTAGCGGACATGATTGAATAAAGAACTTTCTGTTCTAATCTTAATATTCGCGCGTCGTTTGTTCGACTCATTTTCCTGCTTCGGATAATATATACGACAAAAAATGGATTCAACTGCCAACTAAAACTGCCACACCTGTCTTCTTCTTCTTAGGGTGCCATATCCTAACGGATGTCGGCGATCATCATGCGAAAGTTTTCCCTGCTCTTCGCCGTCATGGCGAGAGTAGCGGCGTCAATAGTACCGGTCCAGTCCCTAATATTTCCCAACCACGTTGTTCTAGGTTTTCCTATACCTCTTCTACCCTCTATTTTCTCTTCTATTATGTTTCTTATTATTTCATATTTCTTGTTTCTGTAAATATGGCCAAAATATGTTGTTTTCTTTCGTTTTAAGTTGACTACAATCCTATATAGCCACATTTCAAATGCATAAGAAATGGACTAACGAGTCCATTTCTTTCCATTACATATTTTAATTTCAATTCTTTCCAATAATTTGTCAGGCAAAATTATATAAGTTTATTAAATATGGATCCAGTTTTTAAAACAAACGAAATACAGCAAAAACAAGTTTTGTATGAAAAACTAAAATTTGCTGTTTTTTGTTTACTATGGTACTGAAGCTACATAAAATAATTACAGACCTGGCCCCGTAGCATGGATGGCCTTATAAGATAGAGCATCCGTCCCTGGCTGACACCGTTCGATAGAACGAGACGACGCGCTTATCCTGTCACTTATCGCGTCATAATGCCATCCATGCTACGGGGCCTGGACGGTATTCTAAGAACAACGTTTTAGAGCCAAACTAGCTAGTCGTTTTAAAATGAGAGCGTTTGTATGGAGAATTGAGCTTACTGCGGACTCTTAATTTACTATAGTATAATCCAATATCAACACATCATTTGGTAATTTGAAAATGTTTATCCCCACTTGTAAAATAAAGAAACCTGATTTATTTGTGATATTGGTCTTTCTGTTTAAATTCCTACATAAAATATTGTTAAAATAATTTTATAACGCGACTCCATTCATTCGCTATTTAGTTTTGACGTGAGCATGAAACGTCAGAAATAAAGTTAAATAAATATCGCGTTAGACCCGGAAAAAACCGTATTTAAATCTATACCCTATTCCAGATAGGATTAGAAAAATCGTGCGTTAATCGTCACGCAATTTCCAGGAAAACCATTAACGAACGCAAAAACTCAATCTATGCTAATCTTGTTTGGCACTTAATGATGGAAATAAGTACAACTAATCCAATTCCTCAATCCATTTGAAACCATAGGTAAACGAAGAAATATAGGTATATGAATTTGTCCGTTAAAATTCAAATGTTAATCTGAGCTAATATTACTGTCACAGGCGATAGTAACTCGGTTGCAGTAACACGACACATATTATCATATTAACCTAACTACATAGCACAGTAATCAGAATAATACAATTTCGCTGGACCCGAACCATCCCAGTTTTAACTGCAGCAATTTAGGAGATTTAGATTATAGAGAGACCCCAGCGACACTACACCGAGACCACGGAACATCGTCGCTGCAAAGTTTAAACGCGATCAAATCCCCGGTTCTGAATTAATCCCGTCCTCAGGATTAAACCGCGCTGTTCTGAGCCCCGTTTAGGTAAAGCCGGGGTAACTAATGACTAATGAGGTACTAGGGGTTCTTTATTTTGAATTTATAAAGTAACTTCTAACGACATTTGCTAATTATAGATTGTTCGAAATAGTGCGCGTCCTGTCCTGATCTCCCCTGAGAACTTTACGGTTTCGCTCTATGAAAACACAACAATATATCGATATCAGCCATATTTTTACACCAAAAAAACAGATTGGCTAATTTGTCTAAATACTCATTAATAATCCACCTAAATTTAATACCGATACGGTAAAAAATAATAAAAAGTAATCTTCATAAATTCCGTAAAAATCCGGCGAAAATGGTATAAACTTTCTTTACTTTATAATTGACTACGTCTATATACGTTATTTGGGATACGCGCATAATCCACTTATTTTTGTTAATGAATAAACCTTTCTATAGGCCAGATGAAATTCAATATTATCTCAAGGTCGTAAATATTTAATTAAAATGCCGTTATTTCCTGATGCATATATTTTTGGATTCAGGTAGTAAGTATCCAAATTTGTACATACATGTTTTCATTATAAAAATACTGATAGCATTTTTGCTTGCGGGTAATTTTTTTTTTCTTCCATAGAATTATTGATTTCAATAGTAACAATTGTTTAAAATAACATATAAAAGCCGTATACAAATAATTAGCCTGATATTGAATTATTTCCAAAAAAACCGTAATTTTCTCAGGGTAATCCTGGTGGATTGAACTTTAATACTAATATACTGTTCTGTGATTGAACGGAAGATATAAATTGACAAATATTAATCAATATTTTTAAATTTGTATAAAAATAAGCTTACTTACAGATTAGATTAGTAAGTACTACACTTATGAAAAATAGTACAGGTGAATATGCAATTTTTCATACTTTAAACTATGTTTCTGTGTGGCGAAGTAAAACAATTAGTAGGTAATACTTATCTGTAGTTTAGTATTCTTTAATTATCAATTAATATCAAGCTGAATTTATACATAGAAATTATTAACAGGTGCTAATGATATAATATAAAATAAAATAAAACAATGTATTTAGTGTAATGTAATGTGTATGTGTGGACCGATGTTGTCTGAAATAAATGAAATAATAATATAGGATTAGACTATAATCACGTGCAGTGTTAAAAACCGGCCATGTGCGAGTCGGACTCGCGCACGAAGGGTTCTGTACCATTATCTATAAAAACGGCAAAAAATCGCGTGTGTTGTATGGGAGCCCCCTTAAATATTTATTTTATTTTGTTTTTTAGTATTTGTTGTTATAGCGGCAACAGCAATACATCATCTGTGAAAATTTCAACTGTCTAACTATCACGGTTCATGAGATACAGCCTGGTGACAGACAGACAGGCCGACAGACGGATGGTCAGCGGAGTCTTAGTAATTGGGTACGCAACCCTAATAAAGAACGAATGGGATTCCGAACAGATCGTGTTCGATAATAATTCTCGTACTCTGTCTAGTTAGTAAATAACTAGATGGCGTGGCGTATAATGCCAATTCAGTATTTTGTGGTTTAAAAAAAATAATCGTGCATACGTTGCCAAAATTAAATACTTCCTCCCAATGTAATATTATTATGTTCAGGTACTTTTACTTAATCATACGATTATTAATGGTTATTGATAATTGGAATTCTAAAAATATTCTTTGATGTTTTATGTAATTACTTAAAGGTACTTCCCATTTGTTCTTTAAGCTTTTGTTAATGCTTCGGTAGGTACTGTATTCCTTTCACGGTTCAGTGGAACACAATTAGAACACCCTAATTTAATAAAATTGTGAATTAAGAAACTGTCATATCATATAAATGTAGTAACATATCGCAAGAGTGCACGCCTCATTTATTTTAAGTACAATTTCGTACACGTGCCTTATTTCTTAGAAAGTAATTTCTTTAAGGACGATTAAACACCGTCAAGCAGCGTAAAACTTACTTAGTTGTAGGTATGTTTTTTTTGCCAGGTCATCACAGTCCACCTTGTGTGCCTACCCACGCCACGCCTTCCGGTACGCGGTCGCCACTCGAGAACCCCAACGGCCATCGGTTTTTACCAGTTCTACGTGCCTATGTCCAGCAGTGGACGTCTTTAGGCTGATATGATGATGTTTTTTTTGTAGGTAGGTACAGTCGCCATCTCATACATCGGAGCAAACAAGCAGCTAACAAACATCGGAACACACCTCTATTTTCAAGGCATTAGGGTGCATGTGCCGATATTTTTGACTGTACCTGATGGTAAAAAGGCACCGTACCATATGAAAACTTGCTACTCCATAGGAGTCACAAACGCGCAACGGTCGATAACCCTTGATTAATTTGAGGATCTGCATTTGTTTCTAGCTGTTAACCCAACGTTGACAACTTGAAAGATATACAGGTATCTCAATCATCAAACAGCCCATTCTGGGAAGCTCTAGCGATCTTAGTCACGTAGTTAGTAGGTACAGTCGCCATCACATACATCGGAGCAAACAAGCACGTCACAAACATCGGAACACACCTCTATTTTCAAGGCATTAGGGTGCATGTGCCGATATTTTTGAACACCTATTGTGTACCTATGTATGTGATGGCGACTGTACTGTTACTTCTTCGGTGCCACCAGTAACACAATACCACAAAGCTACTAAGCGCAAGAGGTGGTGCTAGCTAAAGCTTTTGCGGGCTTCTGTAAGGTTCTTAACGGAAGCTTACCCCAGATTGGCAGCTTTGAATATGAGCAAGATGACTTTCCGCTGTGCTGTGCCTTAGGACAGGGTTTCCTAAACTTTTAAGCTAACGGAACACCAACCAAATAGGTACCTATTATTTTATGGAACCCTATATCAAATGATTACAAATCAAAGAATCGTGAAAGAATAGTAGTTTATGTGACTGTACATAATGAAGGGCATTAAAAACGAGCGTGGGGTCATAATAACATCAGACGAGTGTCTTAATGCCTAATTATGTACAGTTACATACACTACTTTATCTATCCACATATCATAAGCCTCCACGATGCATTCAGGAGCCGCATATTATGACCGGCATCGCGGCGTTGTTTTCTGGCAGCTGTCAGAGATTTTTCTTAATTCAGAGACAAACTAGAGTCGGAACCAACTGTCATATCGTTCGATATCTTACTTACGTGCGACATTTGTCAAATTTGTATGCAAATTGACAATTCATTTCGAACTAAACATCATCTCGACTGATATTAGAATAGAGGTCAAATCAAATTTCTTTGATTTCAGAGATGTTCGAAATTTGAATGAAATAATATTATCGAAATCGATGTTATTATTTAGCAATAATAAAATTTTCACAGATAAGAAATTTGTTTTAACATAACAGTCAATTTTTATACACCATAATGTGTACTGTTAGTACTAGGCTAATACTTAGTATTGGCTTAGGCTGAAAGTAGGCATTATTGAATGAATACCAACATGTATGCAACAAATGCGAGCTTTTCTAATCAAGCATAAAAATGTTATTCGTTATTGTACCTAAAGTGTACACTAATATTGATTAAGTGTAAATAAAAAATAGCTAAACGCCTGGTTGAGCGTATCAAAAAGTTTAAAATGAGCGCATTAGCTCACTAAACTGTTCGTGTATTATGTTTTTGCTGTCTAGGATCTAAATGTACACTAGATAAGTAGGATACTGTTGTACTTATTGTTATTAATAAAGACATTTTATAAAGAAAGAAAAAAGAAAGAAGTCAATTTTTATGGTGGCCATAATGAATCTTGAACGCATCATGGAGGGTTTATGATATTAGGATAGATAAAGTGATGTAAATACGAATAAAAGTTTTTATTAGAAATAGTTCAAATCTCGTTTTAATGTGAAGAGTGAATTTGTTTCACTGTTTTATCAATAATTACTAAGTATATTGTTTTGTATTATGTCCGACAGTTGTATAAGAAGACGAAGACTTGGAGAACACTTCTAGCCGTAACATTGTTTTCTCAAACTTGCAATGAAATGTTGACATGACTTACTTCAAAATAGGTCCGGAAATACTACGTATCCGGTGCGACTAGTGAAGATGATACGTAAAGGAATTTCATACAACCTTACACACCTAGGCCTGCAAAGCAACCGTCTTTTGTTTATAAACGTCAAATTGTGACGGAACGTTTTGGCATTCAATCACCAAAAAGAATAAAAGATTATGACTAATGTTAATGTAACCGGGTAAAACGTTACTTCAAACAGATTAAAAAAAGGTTTGGCGCGTAAATTGAAAAAAGTTTTCTTTTCTCGTCGGCCTGATTTGTCAATAGTTCGTAATTATTTTAAAACTTTCTAATAAAAGCGATCGATTTTGAAATGAGTTCGGACGAAAATTATATGAAATTGAACTGTACGCCTGCGGAATTGCTAGCAGAAGTAGCCATGAATAATTTACTGACCCCGAAATCAAAAGTTAGGTACGAGTAGGTACATGACGGCGTATGAAAATCTCATAAAAATTATAAGTGTTTTCTTTGTTGTAGTGCCTGTCTATATAGTTAGATATAAGTTCATGTAACTGTAAACTAATACTTAATTTAGGGAATAAGCGGAATAATTGTTAATAAGAAATGTGGGACACAATTATAGGTTATGATGTGACAGCACTGACAGCTATCAGAAACGTATTATTTAGTTGTGTTAGCCTACGAATAAAACAAATTGACTACTTTTTATTTCATTGCAAGTTTGAGAAAAGCACTATACAAATCTCGGCGAGAAACGGGGTTGCCGGCCGCGTATCCCTATCTTATACTTGTGTACTAGTGTCTATATATACTTGGCCTGCAACCCTTCGTTTCCCGGCCTCTATAGAAATGTACTAATTCTCAAACATGCAATGAAATACTCTCTTTACGTTCCTTATAATAGACTCCGAAGTATCCTTTTTCGGGCGCAGCATCTCGAGGCGGCCTTTCAGGCCTGCAAAGTAACTTTTTAATTTTCATACACATACAGGTGGATGAAGGTAGGGCCTCTATACGTACGTTTATTAAGATCAAACTTAATAAGCATCCTATTTGTAATTCCAGCTAATCTTTATTTCGTACAAATAGCGAGTATTAAGCTACTTGTACGATATAGATAGGTACTCGTTTCAATAAGGAATAATATCACGTCCACCATCCGCACGAGAAAGTGGCAAAGTTAAACAAACATTGAAATAAAGTAATTTCGCTTTCGCCACAAAAAATCCCACATCTGGAACGGCACGTGGCAATCAAAGGGCTTCCTTCCGGTGCAATCCCCTCGCGAAACCCCTCGTTCAAAACAATTCCGCAAATCCAAAAAAAGACCTTAAGCATATCGGGATACGTGCGAATTTTGATTAGCGAAATACAGATATAAGGCCTCGGACTAAGACAGTAAAGCGACCGCATGAAGGAAGGCCTTTGGATGTGACTTTTTTTCAATTGTTTTCGAGTCTTATCCTGCTTTGTATAAAGTTGTATTTCGAGTGTATATTTTGAACGGTCGTAGTTGGTGACTGCAACAGAGGTTATAAATGTTATAGAGTAACATAAGTGACGTTTTTATTGGTTTCTTATGGCGATTGAGTGCAGGGGTTGTTTGCTTGTTATTGACCCATTAAAGCTGGGACAGTAGCATCTGGATCGTCAAACGGATACAGTGTGATCTGATATACTTAGTGTTTTTTTTTAATAGTTAAGGGTCTCGCCGCGGTGCTTAGGCGTCCATAGAACTCGACTACCGGCTTGCCAGTTTTATAACAATTGGATCAAATCATCAATCATTCAACTCCAAGCCCCAATTTTACGTCAGGATGTTTTTGACGCCACGCCACTAGTGCCTGGGCATTTTAGAGTAAAGCATGAAAAAAATAACAATGTAAAACAACAAGTTGTTCCACAATGTTACAAATACAAACAACCAAGTAAGTATTTCTATTTCAACGTTTTAGAATAAATATTAGCACGTATTTGAGATTTGATTATTTTCCCTATTTTAACCCCCGAAGCAAAAAGAGGGGTGCTATAAGTTTGACGTGTCTGTGTGGCTGTGAGTCTGTCTGTGGCATCGTAGCTCCTAAACGAATGGACCGATTTTAATGCGAACGAAAAAGCTGACGTGACCGGCGGAACCAATTTTGAGATATTGAACTTTGAAATGAATTTTTCGGGGGTTTTTAAATTTTTCTACGTTGTTAATTACGTTATAATGACGATTTGAATAGTCATTACAACGTTGTTGACAGCATAAATCCAGATGGTATCTACGTCATTGAGAAACAAATTCAGTTAGGTACTTAAGTAATTGATTAATTAAGTACCTTCTTAACTTTCCTCACAAGGACTTTTAAGATTGTTGAACAAGGTTATTCGCTCGTAATTTACACAGGCTACGTTAGCTCTTTGTTATTTGACTTAACTTCCAACTAAAATACCATCTCATTATCCAAGAAACGTTTCTTATAACGGGCATTGCTTAGATTCTATAAGACTTCGGTACCATATTGCCTTTTATTTTTCAAGTAACTAGAATCCATAAACACTAATGGACAGACCTACGGTGTTAGATTAGGTATCGGTAGCATTTGGATTAGATTTGTATTGCTTTATTCCTCAATGTGAATCAAGCGAAGTGTGTACAGTCGACGCCAAAAGTATGTTTACAGTTTTAATTCGCCTTATTACAATGGAATAAGGTGCAAAAGTGTAAACATTTTTTGGCGTCGACTGTACCAATCGCGATCGTGGAAATGAAATTGGATTCTTATTACTTATTAGAATGACCTAGGTACCAAAGTCAATTTCGTTTGAAGATACGGTCTAGACACACTTTTGTAGGCTTTCTGTCATAATAATATATGTGAACCCCGAATGCATAGGGTGCATATCCACTGAAGATATGCGATGCTGTGTTTTCATATACTTAACACCTTGCTGGCAAGCATGGGAGGTGTCCAATACATACATGAAAACACCATATTCGCACATCACTGTTGAATATTCTCGCACACGAAACAGCATTGGTATTGCAAATGGATTATTCAGAAAGTAGGTGTTAAGTAAATTAATGAAAATGTAATAAATAGCACTTTTACATATTTTTAACCCCCGACTCAAAAAGAGGAGTGTTATATAAGTTTGACGTGCCTGTGTGTCTGTGTATTTGTATGTGTCTGTGTATCTGTGTGTATACTGTGTGTCTGTCTCTGGCATCGTAGCTCCTAAACGAATAGACCTATTTGAATGAGGTTTTTTTTGTCTGAAAGCTATTCAGTTTACAAAAAAAATATGTAAGAAACCTCAATATCATTTTTGAAGACCTATCCATAGATACCCCACACGTATGGGTTTGATGAAAAAAAATTTTTTGAGTTCCAGTTCTGAGTATGGGGAACCCCAAAATTTATTGTTTTTTTTTCTATTTTTGTGTGAAAATCTTAATGCGGTGTACAGAATACATCTATTTACTAAATTTCAACAGTATAGCTCTTATAGTTTCGGAATAAAGTGGCTGTGACATACGGACAGACAGACAGACAGACGGACAGACATGACGAATCTATAAGGGTTCCGTTTTTTGCCATTTGGCTACGGAACCCTAAAAAGCAGCAATGGTGACAGAAACATGCGCTTCGGCAAGGTGTATTTAGAAGTTCACTATAACTTTTTTCTATAAATACAATTCCAAAGTTGACCGAACAGTGACTCACCTAACAAAACTTCATACGTAATTGGAAGTCAATTTTTTGCTGTAAAAAAGAAGATAACTACTTAAGGGGATGTAGGTTCGTGGTCTTCTCTCCCTCTCACTGAGCATAAGCGTGAGCGAGATGGAAGTGCGTGTTTGGAAGCGCGGGTATCATGTTTTTTAATTTTAATTTTTTGTTCGTTTTAATAAATAAAAAAGTAATAGCTGATTTCCCTCAAACATGACATTGTCGATTTTTAGAACCAATTTTAATATGTTTAGCTGTTGTGCATAATTTGTTATGATTTTTTTAAGTATATTTTAGACCTATGTTCGTGATTTTTTTCTATCGAGCGAAAGTCAAAAACTCAGGATTCGAATAGCTGATTTCCCTCGAAAAAGGCCTCAAGATTGCTAATTTAATTTAGGGCAGCCGTATTATAATCCAAACTAGAGCTACTATTTTTTAAATATCAGTTTTTGGAGCTCACGTCGCCTTAAGGTGATTGTTCGACCCGTAGTTTGAGAAATGGGCTGTTCGCATCTGTTTCAGGCGCCGTTGAAAACCCTGATGAAACCAAGGATGTTATTCTTTACGCGCACATGCGTCTCACCTCACCCCACCCGTCACGCCCAACGAAACTAGACCTCTACCTACACTTAGTTACTCTTACTACCTACGAATCGCGGCGTTAAGATATATTTGTGGGTGAGCGTAGAGGTGAACTTAAAACAAGTTACAGAATAGCGGGGCAGCAGGGACGAAAAACGGAAGGGGCCAGAAATGGCCAGAATACAGCTTGCTTATTTCTGACATTTCTGTCACTTATTATATACTCTTTGATTTCTCTTAATTTTCAATGTCCAATTATCTTAATTGTCAATGTCCCTCAAGCATATCCTTAAGTAGGTAAGTCGTCGTCCGCGCTCGTGGTTTCGGTGTCTGTGGTATGAATAAGAAAGGGAAGCGTAATTTTGGAACGTTGTATCTCACCTGTTGCACACAAACGGGAAAGATCTTAAGCCAATAAAACGCGTGCGCCCGAAATTCCTCGTGATCCGCTCAGATTTGTTGAACACCGGAATTTAACTCATGAAATGCTTCGCGCGGTTTTTCCGCCTGATTTCATCCTAACCTAGGTCGTAGCTTCGAGCGCGTAAAACACATCGAAATATGAAATTGATGCGATGTGACACAGTGACACTGAGGGAATGGTCTAGTCAAACGCGTTTACTCGTACTTACATTGCCGGATTCACGGCTGGTCGATTTTTAATTTAATAAGGCGCAGGAAGCGGCTGGTTGCCGGATTGTCGTTAACTTGCGCAGCCGCCTGTGGCTTATTGTTCCTTTTTAAATTGCTGGCAAAGAAAACAGTGTGAAGTAAACCAGGGGTCCATTTAATATCAACTTCCACGCGCCCCCAGCTGACTTGTCCGAATGGGAAACATGTTTGATATACTCCCAGTTTGGTTTTAGAATGAATGTTGATGCATTCCGGTGGGCCGTAAGCATGATTGCCACCGTCGTGGTAATTAATAATAAAATGTCTTTTGAATAACCACCTTAGTCATATAACAAGAATATACCATGCTGACATTGTATTGTCACTGACCATACCACAATAAAGTGCTTCTTTGTTTAAGTCTATATAAACCAAAAATAAATATAATGGACCTAGGTACTTCATTTCCACCTTTCTAACAATAGGTATTCAATTAAAACAACGATATTCGATTGACCAAAAAATAGTCGGAAATATCGAAATGTAACCACTCCACTATTCAACAGATAACAATGGGTGCCGTCCGAGACAGGATTTATCGCGGTGCCAAAACCTACGCGCCAAATATTTTTTATTGCTGTTATACCAATAACTCCCCTTTATAAGAGGTGCGTTCCTTACTGTACCGGATATATTTATTTATTTGCGTCAGGCAACAAGGCACTTATTTAAGTACCTTACAGACTAACCACATCATTATACAAAAAATGCAACTTGCTTGTGCTTACATTGTTTACTGCATAACCTTCTTTTAATTCAGAGTAAAACTTCACCATTTGGTTTCGCCGATTGAGCAAGCTGGCTCTTAGAAGCCATCCGAAGGTGCCTAACTTAAGAGGCTGACAAGACCTAATTTGTTTTGGAATTTATATTATTTAAGCAGTTTTTTAAGAAAAAATATTTGATCTAGCACATCAAAAAAATATATGGTTAATATTCATCATATTTCCAAGACAGTTGTTGGACTCGAAACATAATTGGACGAAATCGGCTCTATAGAAAATAATTGCAAAGATTGGTCTTAAAATCATCTTAAACGGTTCTATGTCCTTATTTTTTTGACGTATGGGTCTGCAATTCATACTTAAACCGCTAGCGAGCCATATTTCACAAATAATCCACACTTTTTTTATTTCAATATTTATTCATTATTTTCTTCTAAGACCTGGCCGCCCAAGTAACACTCGCTCCGCTCTCGTTTACTCCGATACAAATAGACAGCGTGCGCGTTTTTAGTGTTGACTACATTTATATGGATAGTCATCCGTCCTGGCAACCCTTATGATGGTTGACTATCCATACAAATGTAGTTTTGTTCTCAAAGTTCTCATTTTAAAACGACATGCTAGAATAAAATTAAACTTTGTATACACAAATTACACAATGGGATCTGCCATATCTAGGTCGGAAACTAGTTTTTGTATAAAATAATATGTAGATACAATATGCTCGAAAAACATAAGCCTCCTTCTGAGGTAGTCGGATAAATAGGTAATAATAATACAATTTTACTGAGCGCATAAGTATCCCGGAGCAGTGTGGATCATACCCAACGGCCTATAGGAACTGTTCGTGTGCTTGCAAATCAAATAGAGCTTTGTTTCAGTGTCCTTTTATTTATACTTTATAGTTGGAGTGTTACCATTATTTCCATAGACTTAAAATTGTTTAGACTTGACGAAAAAAACACGTTTCATGTAGCCTGTAGATGTGAGCCTTACGGACATTATAAAAATATGAGCCTTAGGGCCGGTTTTTCAATCACCAGATAAATGTATCTGTCAGACAAAATTATCACTATCCTTTTCCCCAGACATATAAAAGAAAAGGACAGCCTAACATTTATCTGACAGATATGTTGGATTCGAATAGGTGTCCTAATTAATCTATTTGACAATATTAGGAGTTAGGACACCTAATTCGAGCCCAATATGTAAAATTTGTGGGAACTTGCGATTATGTCGTAGTTGCTCCCTATCACAGCACGGGTATCACAAGACGGCCGCGACTTACTCTCGAGCTCTCTCGCACTATCCGTCTCTCTCTAATTAGACCACTTGGAAAGAGACGGTTAGTGCGAGAGAGGTCGAGAGTATGTCGCGGCCGTCTTGTGATAGCCGTGCAGAACGCCCCGCGAGCTGTGTCGCGGCGAGATAGTCTATTCGTCTCTTTCTAACTAGAACGCTTAGAAGAGACTTATAGACTATGTTGCCGGCCCTGTGATCCCGGCTTGAGGGAAATATTTTTCCACATCATTTAAATTATATAATAGGCTTGTGACCTTAAATTTGTTTACGATACCATTCGAACCAGTTTTTGTAGATGAACAAATGTTTGTATGGAAGCAACTACATTTAAAAGACATTAATACCCAAAAAATCGAGCTAAAGACGGACCTCGCCGACAGCAGCCGAAACGCTTCATACTGATTGGCTTTAAAGTATGACGTCACACCGTGCAATTTGTATTAACCGTTGCATGGAAAATGAAGTAAATTGCTGTTTCGGTCGCGAAATATTGCGTTTAGGTCCATAGTTGTCATACAAATTTGTTTCTATAAAAGCGTAAGAATTCTATTGGTACCTTTAAATTTACTCTTGGACAATAAATAAAAAAACTTTTTTTTCTAAACTTTCAAGGTTCATATCTTTTTATGATTTGAATTATATTTTGTAATTTATACTTTATTACAATCATTTGATGGTTTACTATCCATTTAGCAACTCGACGTTATCAATTTTAACACCACGCAACAAGCCTATTTCGTTATTCTGATTGGAATGCAAAGGGTTGTTTGTTAGTTTACCATTATAATACTTTAATAATAATAATACACCATAATTAGTGGTTAACTTAATAATCAACTCGTTCCTTAAGTTGGTAAAGCGAGTAATAAATCACGTAGTTTGGTGTTGTTGAATTTAGTTTGAAAATACAACAACAAGTTCTAAAATGAGTAACTAGATAATTATGTTTCTCTTTATTCCAAATTCGAAACTGTAATATTTTAGTTTACTCTCGTATATTATAATTATATTTAGTGAAACTGTCATGCCATGTCTGTGTCACCTTAACAAAATAATTTTGAAATTACTGAATCGGGTAATATAGATATCGCAATAAAAACAAAAAAAAATGTTTCGATCATTACTTAAATTAAAATACACATTTTAGGTAATATTAAATATTCTTGCGTTCATATTTTGTATTGTTTTTTTGGTTGTTACAATGAATAGTTTTTATTTCTAGCATTATTGAATGCTACATTAATTTTTAGGGTTCCGTACCAAAAAGGAAAAACAGGAACCCTTATTGGACTCTATCCGTCTGTTAAATATCTCAGGAACTACTTATGCTATCAATTTGAAATTTGGAACAACTGTTAAGAAGATTGAGACACGTGTATAGAAAATAAAAAAAATATATATATTTTTGTTTTCTGTGTAAATAAATCATAAATCATAAATCATAAATTTATTTCTTAAGTAAAAGTACAAATTGCTACTTACATTTTAATTTACAAATTTGTATGGTGAAAACCAAAAGTAAGTGTCAGCTGACCCCCGTACTAGTTTGCACTGTGTCACGGTGGGTCAGGATTCACCGTCCTTATAAGTGTCACTTAGTTAAATCAGTAATTATGCTATCCTATAACATTCGTTCCGTAAGTATCGTTTTATAACTAAACTAAGTGGGTAGAAAATAAACGAATAGAATACAAGCATTAAGCCAAACAAAAGAATACTCATTTCATCAAAAAACCATGTTTGCACAGTTCTCACATCGGCGCACTATTTGCACATAGTTCCTAGTGTGTTTTGTGGTAGATAACAACCACTAGTCAAATTTACACAACCCTTTGTTTGCTGACGCTGCATTTTTTGCAACGTCACAATGTGCTAACAAGATACGCCTTTTATAATAGAGAGCGAGTTCATTCAAGGGTTTTTTTTCTATAACGAATGTAAAATAATGGTAAAATTAAACGCCTGCCCGTAAAAAAGTTAACAGATAATGAAACTCGAACTTTATTGGACAACTATCATTTAATAAAAATTGATGACACAAAAATGCCACACGAAGGTGATTCCATAAGTATTTAAGTAACATATCCTATGGACGCGTGGAAAGAAAAGGGGGATTTGCCCAGCAGTAGGACTCTGAAGACTGGTAATTAGCAAACCTAATACCTAAGCCCCTCTCCACTGTTACGTCGGTCTCTCAAAATCAGAAGATCCCGGTATGTCAAATATCCTGGAAGAAATTTCAACCCCAATTGTTGTGGATGGCAACTGTACAGTCGACGTCAAAGAGATGTATACATGAGGAATAAGGTGCAAAAATGTATAAATATCTTTGACGCCGACTGTACCCACCTTATTACATTAATTGATATATATTTTCATCACACTTGCTCGTCAAGGGTGTATTAAAGGCAGGTGTATAGAGCAGCTATAGCCGATTTACCTCCCGCGGGAGTTATGGATTTTTATAACTCCCTAGGGATGTGATGTTATCCCTTGTGTGTGATGTGTGATCTGATTGGTTAAAGCTTGTTGGGGGACGAAGTTGCTCACGTCCGCAGGATTTGCCACTTTAACCCTGCACGTGTCCCCTGGGTGGCGCTAATCGAGCAACAACCTTTCGGCTGCTGTACCTGTCTGAGAATGACCTCACAGCACGAAAACCGAGTCGCTTCACTGGAATGTAAAAAGAAGATAAAAACTGTGAAAATACCGAAAACCCCCAATATTACCCCTCCAACGATTGACATTGGGCCTACTTTAAGAATTTGCCAATTAAATATCGAGGGAACAAGCATGGCAAAGTGCGAATACCTGCACAAAATTCTAACTAAGCATAAGGTTGACATCTTGTTACTGCAAGAAACACATGCTAAGGACGAGTCCAACTTGCAGGCTAGGGGCGATATCCCAGATTATAGAATTGTCCAGTCCGTTAACCACCCCAAGTACGGTATAGCAACCTATGTAAGAGACAATATAACTGATGTTTCTGTGCTACCACTAGACTCAAACCCAGGCTACTTTATCTCTGCAGTCATGGTACACGGCCTGACTATTGTAAACATCTACAAGCCACTCGCCTCTACTTGGGAAAATAAACTACCTGTGTTCCCACACCCCTGCCTCTACGCAGGGGATTTTAACAGTCACCATACTACATGGCGTTACGATTCCAACGACACAAATGGCATCCAACTCGCCGAGTGGGCAGAGGATAGCAACTATCACTTAGTTTTTGATGCCAAGGATAAAGGTTCCTTCAGGTCGGCCAGGTGGAAAAAAGACTATAACCCAGATTTAACATTCGTCTCACGAGATGGTGATATTCCCCTGGCTACCAAAAGGCAAATCCTCTCAAACTTCCCCAACAGCCAGCATAGACCAATTCTCCTAGAGGTAGGACATCGAATCCCGTTTGTTAACTCCATGCCCTTGCCTCGATGGAATTTTCGGAAAGGAAATTGGAGCTCCTTTGCTGCTGACATGGATGCCTCAATTAGATGGATACCCCCGAAAGCAGAAAGCTATGCGAGATTTGTGGGGTTACTCATTGCTATAGCTAAAAAGCACGTCCCGAGGGGCTTTCGCAAATCATACATCCCATGTTGGAACAAAGACAGTGAAAGCCTATACCAGCAGTACAAACTCACGGGAGACCAGGAAATAGGGCGAAATCTATTAAATTCCTTAGACAACCAGCGTAAGGAAAAGTGGATAAACACGGTAGAGAAGATGGACTTCAAGGTGTCTAGTAGATTAGCATGGCGTGTTCTCAACAAGCTCACCGGCAAAACAGTCTCAAAAACTTCCAGCACATCTCAAACCCTCACCAATAGTATTGCTAACAGGATTCTGGAAACATCCCGAGTTAAAGGAGACCGACAACACACTAAGCTCATTAATAACTTCACCAAAACGATGGCCAAAACACTGCCGGTTGATAGTTACATCTCGAGAAGTTTCACAGCTGATGAAACACATACTGCTATCAAACAGCTATCCCTGGGTAAAGCCGCAGGAGAGGACGGCATCTATAATGAATTCTTAAAGAACTTAGGCCCTAACTGTTGGAAGTGGCTGGCTGCATTCTATTCAGATATCCTTGAAAGAAATAAACTGCCCCCGGGATTTAAGCACGCCAAGATAATAGCTATCCTAAAACCTGAAAAACCAGCCGAAGATCCAAAGAGCTACAGACCAATTGCACTGCTCAGTTCATTGTACAAGCTTTTAGAAAAACTCCTTTCGACCAGAATTACCCCCCTCATTGATCGTATGGTCCCCGTGGAACAAGCTGGGTTTAGATGCGGCCGGAACTGCACAGACCAAGTGCTTTCCCTCACAACGCACATAGAAGCTGGGTATCAAAAGTGCTTAAAAACAGTGGCTACCTTTATAGACCTAAGTGCTGCCTACGACACTGTGTGGCGGCAGGGGCTATACTTCAAATTAATGAAGGCTGTGCCCTGTCGTAGAGTTACTAGTCTGATTAATAACATGCTCAGCAACAGAGAATTCGTGGTCCATATGGGTGACAAAAAGAGCCGCTCAAGAACCTTGAACAATGGGCTGCCACAGGGATCCACACTGGCGCCACTGTTGTTTAATCTCTACACGCATGACCTGCCTGAAACAACATCTAGAAAATTTATATATGCTGATGACATCGCCCTCACACACCAACATTCGAAATTCGAAGTTTCTGAAGAGCATCTCAGCAAAGACTTGAACGCGTTTAATGATTACTTCAAAAAGTGGCGACTGGTCCCTAATGCCAGCAAAACAGAAGTGTCGACGTTCCACCTTAACAACAAACAGGCAACTTACAGGCCAACTGTAGTGTTTGACGGTAAAACACTAGCTCACAATCCATGTCCCAAATATCTTGGCGTAACCTTAGACCGCTCACTAGCTTTTGGCCCACACCTTCAAAAGCTAAGTAAGAAACTCGGAACTCGGAACAACATTCTCCATAAATTAACTGGCACAACTTGGGGAGCTAATGCTGATGTCCTTCGCACCACAGGGCTGAGCCTAGTCTACTCAGCAGGTGAATATTGTGCTCCAGCCTGGCTGAATAGCTCTCACACGGACAAAATCGATGTACAACTACGAACTACTATGCGTTGCATATCGGGTACCATCAAATCCACTCCTGTACAATGGCTCCCAGCTCTAAGCCATATCCCACCGCCGCACCTCAGGCGGCAGCAAGCGCTATTGAAGGAGGCCAATAAAATATACAACAACCCAAATATGCCCGCCTACCAGGAATTTCAACATCCACCACAGCATCGAATGAGGTCCCGGCATCCTCCTTACCAGACCGCCCATAACCTGAAACATCATGGCTTCGGTATGAAGGAAGCTTGGAAAGCAGAGTGGCGGTCCAACGCTCCAGCCAGCAGTCAGAGCACTTACGACCCCACATGCAAACCTTGGGGCTTCTCAGCACCCAGAAGGCTATGGTGCCAGTTCAACAGATTGCGCACCGAACACGGACGCTGTGCGGAGTACCTGCATAGATGTGGTTGGCGCGCATCACCAGCGTGCGACTGCGGAGCGCCTGTGCAGTCGATTCACCACATAATCAACGACTGTCCGAACCGGAAATTCTCTGGGAATATCTTAGACCTGCACTCACCTGACGCAAACGCTACCCAATGGGTGAAGAATTTAGACATTACATTATAATAGTTAAGTAAAGCGACTCTGTAATTTAGTAATGCCATACGAATAAATAAATTGGTTAAAGCAAATCTAGGTGATCGCGTGCAACAAGAATTCTGCTCTGTGATTGGTTGAATAAAAATCGAGCAGGCCATGCGCTGCAAGAATACTGCTCTGTGATTGGTCGAAATATTCAAGCTGCGCGCTCCACTCGCACTGATCTGGGAGTGAAGTTATCAATTTTTGGTTGGTGCGCTTGTATGAAACCTAGATTTTTCTGTCTTTTGTAGTTATTTATTTTCTCGCAAATGTGATGAAAAACATTGTGTATAACACGGGCGTAAGAATATTGCAAACTCGAGTCATCAAAAGCCCTCCGCCTCCGGCGTCGGGCTTCTGATAGACTATCGTTTGCAATATTTTTCTTACGCCCCTTGTTAAACAATGTACTATTGTAGTCGACTGGACGTGTACATTGCGAAAGAGGAGTAATTTGGTCGTGTCGGTCGACGGATGAAGGTAATAAATCTTAGTTTGCAAAAACTGGTTGAAACATAGTATGCAACTGCAATTATGGATTAGCATGTGGGATGTTAGGCAAGATTACACGCTAGGTTAATCCTTAGTCAATAAATTAATCTCAAGTAATTAATTGAACTTAAATGGAGTTACGATCTAATCTTTACGACGTACTATGTTTCGAACAGGGTGTCTGTTTCAGTTTTTATGTGTCGCAATGTTTATGATTTCGTGTAGAGTGTATCTACACAAACTAACTAAAACTAAACTAGGCTGGCACGACAATCCTAAATGAGTCTTAGCCTCCACACACAAGAGCATACCACTTGACTCGCGCAATGCCTTGCCAGCTAGCGCCTGCTCCGAGTTCACGCAGATCCCCTTCCACCATATCCTTCCAGCGATATTTGGGACGACCGAGAGGTCGTCGTCCAGCCGGTCGGCCCAATATGCGTTCTTCACGTAGATAGAGGATAATAATAGATGCCATCCTAGCGTAAACCCAAAAGGGACGATGATAAATTAACCTTGCTAAATTAAGATGTATCAGAAGACTAATACATTCTTGACGTCTAATGTCATTTATAACTTAGTCGTGTTATATCGGTGACGTCAAGGTGGTGTCAGTTTCAGTACAATATTTTGACAGGTGACAGGAAACAAGCTGGTGACAAACAGAAATTCCGTATACGCGATGAGGGACAGAAAATATGACATTGTATCTCGTTCCCAATTGCGGTATTGCCTATGCATACATCCTTGTCACTGTGTGTATGACGAATATGCTCACAAATTTTCAGGAGAAACGGTTGAGAAATGCTACCTGTAGAGGAGAACAGCCTGGCAGCGGGACATACGGACATACAAACGAAATTCGGCCCAAGCTGAAGCATAGAACATCGTTCGCTTCGCTCGCTCGTTCAATAACCGATTACGATCTAATATTCCTTCAACCGATGCTAAAAAGTTAAATGGCGTGTGAAAATTAAGCATTATCGTAAATAAACTAATTGCATTGTGTTACACAAAGAGATCGGAAGCGCACAATGACGAACATTTTGAAATCACACCCTTTTGCTCTGCATTAAATGTAATAAATTTTATAGTAAGCACACGCGTGGCGTTCCGGTGTTTTTGAAATGGGCCGTGTCAAAGTGGTTAAACGAATTCCAGGAAGTGAGAGTGACGTAAAAAAAATATCAGAGCATAGTAGGGCATTTAATCTACGAGTATCACAAATTAATTTTGCTGTACCTATGAAAATATATGAACTTTTTTTTTGATTTACTTTTATTTATTCAAAATTATAAACTTATTCTACTACATTTATTAAGACCTACATCTGGAGCATAGCGTTTTACGGAAGCGAGACGTGGATTCTGACCCACAGCGTGATAGAGAGAGACTGAACGCATTCGAAATGTGGGCATGGAGAAGGATGGACGGTATTAGTTGGACAGAAAGAAGAACAAACGACAAGGTATTCAATTTTATAGGAGAAAGGAGATGTCTACTAAAAACTATTGAAAACAGAAGGAGAAATTAGTTGGGGCACCTGATACGACATGACAATTACATAAAAACTATAATTGAAGGAAAGATAAGAGGCAGGGGAAGACCAAGACGTGCGTTTATGGACCAAGCTAAAGATAAAGTATATGCAAGGTCGTATCAAGAGCTCAAAACAGTGGCATAGAGAAGAACAGAATGGCGATTACTCCACCGACAAGAGTCCGGCTCTTAAGTTTATGATGATGATGGAATATGACAAGTAAATGTGCCCAATGTGCCCATTCACCACGTAAACGACTTTGACTTTGACAATTCTAATTCCGAGCATTCCTGTCGCTGGAGTTTCTGTGATTAAAATCCTTTGGCCCGCATAGAACAAGTTTAGAAACATCGGCCAAATGAAATAAATGCGGCTCTATTGATGCTTTAGAATGCGAAGAGTAACAGCCGGTGCTGGCATGGCAATAATATTTTAGTCAAATTGTGTGTTTTTCATAACTATGAAGAAATCTAAGGATCATTCATACATATAAATGTACCAGAATGCTTATTGAGTATTAGAAAGACGGATAAAATTACGATTTTAACCAAAACCATTGAATGTCATAACTAATGCTTAAGTTTGTAACTTGTATATGTGCCTTTTGAAATAAATAAATATGAGTAAAATATATTCAGCAACAAAGAGGCTAAAGAAATTTATTTTAAACATTGATAGCGGAAAAACAAACATTTTAAGAGAGCAGAAGACCGCAGCCATAATAGCACCACTGCTTTGTAGTGTTGCTATATTATTGCATGCTATGAAGCATGTGGTGTGTGTTCCTGGTGGTGAGTAGGTTCGCAAGAGCTCCCTAGGATGCACTGTGTTGGGAGTGAGGGACCTGCGTGTCTCTATCTGCCAACACATCCTCAAGTGAATAGAGGGTCGGCAACGCGCTTGTGATTCTTCTGGAGTCACAAGTGTCCATAGGCTACGGTAACTGCTTAACATCAGGCAGGCCGTAAGCTAGTTTGCCACTGTCGTTGTGTAAAAAAAACACAACAACAAGTTTTTCGCAAAGTTAATGAAAATTATACGTTGGTCATTGGGTTTTTTTCATAAACTTTAAATAATCTATGGCTAGTTCATACAGATTAATAAAGCAGAGTGCCTAGTGAGAAAATGGACTACATTATGATATGAACATGCATTTTTATACTCCTTCTGCAGTGAAAAAATCCTTAGAAAAATAATCCAACATTCTGAATAATGGAAAAACAACACTTATGCAGTGTTTCGCAGTTTGTGTTTTAAGAGTAAACTTGAATGTTTTTGAACGTTGGTATTATTTAATACCAACACACTAAGTATATTTTTAATTACTACAGCAGACATGCAAGTTTTATATTGCATATAACATCAGAGAACCAAGGGGTAGAAGGTTTAAAACAGTTTCGTTAATTTTAACTTTTAACTTTAATAAAACGAGCAAATTGAACAAATGTACAATAGCAAAGTCCTTCATAATTTAGGGTTATTTTTTCTCACAATCTAAACAAAAGTTAACAGGTTCATTGTTTGAGAGCCCATTTATTTTTCTTTTTAACTGTGCCGTTAGTGGTTTTCGTACAATTAGTAGACCCGATTGTTAACTGTTCATAATTAACAGTTCACTAATTGGTGAAGTTAAAGAAATGATGTGATTCTCATGCAAATATATCAAATATTATTTCAATGAAACGGTTCTCAATAAAAATATTATTAAACTATTCTTGTTGTATGAGTATAATGTCTTATTTGATTTATTTGCAAGCTGTCAAGGAAACTCATTAAGTTTAGAAAAGTAACGACAAAATCTCATTGTTTTTAAATTGCAGCGCGACCTTAGGAGAGCATCGCTTCAAAATAAATTGCTATTTTATGTATTCACTTTATCATAATGTTTTTCTTATTTTTCGCGCCGTCAGTAAAATCTACTCTGGCACTGCTTATTTCGCATCAAATTCCGACATCACCATTATTCCTGTAGACAGCCGACAAAATGTCATACGTTTTTTTAATGGACATGTAAATTTACAAACACTTTTTTTGTATACAATTATGCTCAGAGACACATTGTTATGTCAAATGAATCCCGAATCGGAATAACAATGCGTCACACCCCCCATTCCGTTTCCAAATGATGTAACGGCAAAATGATGATGAAAATAAATAATAAATCGCTCTTACATTTATATATTTGCATATGAATCCTTACTTCATACAATCGTGGAACGTAGAAGATCGATGGACGTAATATTAGCTGCTTGTGATGACAAATTACGTAACGTTTACTGAAATTCTCTAGAGATATGACGATATAACTTTTTTTTCATTTTCCGTAGAATAGGTAATTATGTTCTGTAGGTATCGTCACCAGCATTAATATCTGTCACAACAAAGCGCGTATACATATTTGACTATTTCTAGTATGGCTACCGTGTCACAAGAGCGTGTCAGACATTTTAAAATACTAGCTTGTGCCCGCGACTCCGTCCGCGTGGAACTCGTTTATATCGTAGCTCCATACAAACTTTCAGCCCCCATTTCACTCCTTTAGGGGGTGATTTCCTGGATAAAAACTATCCTATGTAAATCTTTGTAACTCTATGTGTATCCTATGTGTATCCAGTAAATTGTAAGGTCACTTTTTAAGTTTTATTTAATGTTTTACTTTTTTTTGATGGTTTGTGTCCTTTTTCGTTTATTTAATTTTATTTTTATTTGTAAATTGTCCTTGTGTGCGATTTGTACCTATTGCGTTGTTGTCACGAATAAATGATTTCTTTCTTTCTTTCTTTTATCTTTCTTTCTTTCTATGTCCTTCCCCGGGACTCATTTGTATCTCAATACCTCATTTCATCTTAATCAGTTCAGCGCAACACCAAGGCACTCACCAACTTTTTAGACGAGCTGGAGTGGTTAGAGTAACGCCACACCGCCGTTTCACGCAAAATAGGCACAATGGATGTCGATTTGCGGAAAACGCCCCGTATAGCTAACTAACTAACTAATCCAGTATACCAGAGAGGTTTCGTTAAGCAGTTTGTTTAATAGTGCTGTTTCCATTCTTGTTACTTTTGTGTAAGAGTTATGTAAATATAGCTTGTTAGAATTTGGTTTCTAAGAAGTTCTTTGAGCTATTATTGTATTATTTGCCAATACGAATAAGATGTATGTAGTCTGATCAACTATACGTGTCACTGAAGGGCAGCTGAGAGACTTAATTATATTTCTTTCTTACGTTAAACATATTAATATGAGTATGAGTTTGTATTTTTGGCTTTTTTACTACTTACTTACACGATTGGTGGACGGACGATGCAAGGTAATTTATGAATTACCAAAAAAAATAGGTGGTCCTAATGAAACTGTAAAAATAAATATGTAGATCCTGATTAAGTTATTAACATAAAACAGATTAACTATACAACAATGCATAGTTATGTCTAGAATGATTTGTCTCACAACATTTTCAACTGTCAAGTTAGTTCGCCTAGTTATGAATCCGATCTTAGCTAGCGGCCTAAGGCAAGTCTATCAGCACCATTATGAGAGATTTTATCGTTGCACGGTTAGCACAAGACGGCGCGGGAGCTCTCTCGCACTATCCGTCTCTCTCTCTTATTAGAAAACTTAGAAAGAGATGGATAGTGCGAGAGTGCCTTCTGCTAACCGTGCTGGTGTCTAACTGACTATAATATTTAGTCGCATGCACCGGTGCATGTAGGTAATAGGTAAGTTCGCCAGAGCTACTGAGCGAGGACGCGCTGTGTGCTTTTGACCGTATGCTAGTTCGCCACCGTCGTGGTGTAGGTACCTAAAAGTAAATCCGTCTGTGGACGTGATTATGTTGTTATTATTATTACCAGCTTTATATTAACTTGCACTGTTCGTATGTATGTAAATATGTTAGTAAGTTGTCCGTCAAAATTTGCAATCCATTTTTCAGTCAATTCCCGTTATCCAATTGAGCTGAAATTTTGCAAGCATATGTATATGGCATGAGAATGCAATATTATGATGACTTGGAGCTGATCTGATGCTGGAGCTGGAAGGTGGCCATAGGAACTCTGCAATAAAACGACACAACCCCATCGAGTTTGGGTTTGGGCTCGTTAGAATCGTCTCAATATGAGTAGTTGATATGCAGAAAAGTACAGTCGGCAATAAAAGCTTGTACCAAAAATGAAATTTTTGACAGAAACTTATTCTATTATTAATAATAATCTATTATTGTCTCTGGAACACGTGTCCCGGAAAGTGTAAATAAATATTTTCCATTGCGGCGAAAATTTAATTAAGTGCAAGCTAATGATATTTCAAAATTTTATTACTTTATAATTGTTTACACTTAATTGGAATAGTGACCGAAAGCTCGTGTTGTATTTATGTTACTTACCTGAAAATAGGCCTCGGAAATGTCTGCTATCGGCAAATTAATTAACACTCATTACATTATATCAGTCAATATGATTGCGGATTAATTTTACGCTGGAATTATTACTCCAATATTTAATCATATAAATGTGACTATGAGTAAAAGCCATAAAGGATAGTTAAAAAAACGTTTCATCGAATGAATGTTTCGCCGAGTTCATCGAAAACATATTTTTTCAGAAACAGTAAACTTTTCGTGATAGTTATAAAACAAACCTAACCTACTTGGTTCTATACAATGACCTTTTAGCTGCTAATAAGTTAATGGTTTCTGAGATTTTTTTTTCTTCGATGAAATGAAAATTCGGCGAAACAATGTAATTCGGTGTTGTTGAAATAAGGGTATCCCATCAAGTGTGATAAGATAAATAGGAAATAAGAACAAGACCTCACGAAATATAGAGTCAGTCTCAGTTTAATTTGAATACCGTAAACCCGGGTTACTTTGGCCCTGGAGGGCAACATTGCCCACCCGTGAATAAACACTTTTTATTAATCAAATATTCTTACAAACAATACCACACGCTAAATCAACGTTTGTTTTAACGTATCATAAATAGTTAAGACAACAGTCATTAAACATATTAAAATAATAAGAGTTTTAAGGATGGGCAATGTTACCCCCAGGGCCAAAGTAAAACCCGGGTTTACGGTAGTCATCGTGGTCTTGTTCTATCCAAGCCGAGTCCCATTTGGCTATAGCGTCGTCGACTATCAGATGTTCCGTTTTGGGGTACGAGACGAATTTAGGGGCATCATAATCGATAATAATCGATAAAAAAGACTTTTTAATCTCACTATCTTCGGGAAGTAAAACGAAAAAAAAACCAGCAGATAATTTCAATTTCAATCATTTATTTCGTATAACTACATGACACATATACTCGTATAAATAAAATACAACTAAACTAAATACAAACTACAGTGATATTTACCACTCAATATCACTAGTGGGAGAATGCAGCCCCGCGCAGTGTAGCATAATGGCACAGTCAGGCTTATCCGCAATCATTTTCAGAATGATATTGGGACTGCTCCGCATCCGGCGCACCAGGGATGCAGCGCGGCTGCGCATACTAGCATAAAAACAATCAACCCGCGCCTCCGCAAACATCCCTGATGCGCTACAGGGCTACAGAAACGAGGCAGTCCCACTATCACCCTGAACGCGTTATTGTACTGGACTCGAAGGGCCCCGTATTATGATTGTTATTTTTACGTAAAGTGCTTACTACATGAGGTCTGTAACTGTCTGTAACTTACATTTATTTTTCGCTCCACAAATGTAGGTTCTTTCCAGGACTAACCACGAAGTCAGAAAATCGAAATTAGAATCTGTCGAACAGGCCAATTGCTATTAATATCCCAACTTAGCGTGGTTAGCCCCGCTACATTCGTACTTGATCTGTGGGTCCCTAAAAAAATTACCTTTCGTTATAAGGGGCACGCGTTTATTGTCACCGCATGATGGATTGCCGTCATATTCAAAGTATTGCCTATAGTCATGTAAATTATTCTGCGTTTGTGATGAATGTCGGTGTTACTCGTCATGTGTTAATGTCACCGAAAAAATGAAATGCCAAGGGGCAAGTTCGCTTGTATTGTCAGATTGGGTTTTGTCCGATTTGTATGGCAAGTTTTTGATGAATTTGAAGCATGGTCATTTCTCTAGTAAAAAGTTAAATACGTAACTAAATAGTTATGAGAAATTATATACAGACGTTGCGTATTTATATTTTTCAGCGCATCTTCCGCAATTTACATTTCAAGGTTAGTTCTTAATCAAAGAAAGATTAAAAACCTTCACTCACCAACTGGAGCGAAGTCATTAAAAAGGAATACGGCACAGCGCATTTACTATTTAGCTTTATGACCTAGCCCTCATAATGAAACCCCCAAAGCTTCAGAATCGTTATTGTAATAAACGTCGAAGTGGAATCTGATTTTTAGGGTTCCGTACTCAAAGAGTAAAACGGGACCCTATTACTAAGACTTCGCTCTCCGTCCGTCCGTCCGTCCGTCCGTCCGTCCGTCCGTCCGTCCGTCCGTCTGTCTGTCACCAGGCTGTATCTCACTGATACCGTGATAGTTCCAGCTGAAATTTTCACAGATTATGTATTTCTGTTGCCGCTATAACAACAAATACTAAAAACAAAATAAAATAAATATTTTTATTGATAATGGTACGGAACCCTTAGTGCGCGAGTCCGACTTGCACTTGCCCGGTTTTTATCTCTTTTTAACACCGCGTATAAATTCTACGCACAAATTAATTTGCGAATCCACAACGCTCGAACTCGGAAAATTACCAGTATTGTTCAAATAGTAACTACATGCGACCTTTTGGTTCTCCAGTACTAAACTGAACGCGTAAATCTTTACTCATATCGCCGTGTATTCAAAATATTGTCGCCATATTTCTCCGCCCAAACGTTACACGCCCGGGCGGCAGCGTCACAACTGACGATCCTATTCGAATCTTTTTCGACTCTGGTCGAACACCTGTTCTCTTCCCACCATATGTAGTTTATAAAAGTACGAGTGAGAGGGATGATTGTTATAAAGACTCGGGACTCGGAGTATATGCATTTTGACGCTTTATCAACTTTTTTTAATATAGGAAGGGTTGATACACAATACACGAATCACGTTACATTTATTTTTTGATAGCATTGTTTGGTGTTTGGTATTTTTCAAACGCAGTGGGCCGGCGTTCGAACTGACACCATTCATGTCGTGATTGATGTGACTAATTAATTTTGTCGTGCGCGTGTCCCGAACTACTTGAATTTGAAATTAAAAAACTATATTTTTGTAAAGGATTGCGCCGACAATGGACTGCTTTTTTTGAATTTCGATGCGCATTCGCTTCGTTTTTGATGCAAAATGTTCTGAATAGTCTATTGTTGTTTACGTCGATTTGTTTTTGAACAGCATCTGCTTTTTAAGTTATTTATCAATAAGTTTTACTGCGGTGCTTATATCGAGGGCTGTTGTCTATAATAACTGTAATGTTGGGCGTTCAAACGTCCACGCGCATTTTACACTTTCATTTAAAACTATTCATCATATAAAGTATTTATTTAAAGATATGAAAATAGGCTTGAATTCTTCCTTAATCATCACAGATATTGTATTCCGGCCTAGTTGGACCAAAAATGTAAAACGTTAATGCTAAAACGCTTGAACCATAACATTACATATTTTCATTCGGTTATATAGAGAGTATACTCTCGACGAAGTAATTAATTATTCTCGCAGTAAAACAGCACTAACACAGCGACGATAAAAGTACGCTAAACCGACCTTCCCCGACGAGTCAAGGCGATGGGGCGCCCGTATAGGGGTCAGCTTTTCAGAGTTCCCAAACAAGTGTAAAATGTCACAGTCTGAAAAGATCCCAAACATCAAAAGACATGCCGCTGTTGATAATGTTGGTAGCAAAACTTAAGTTTGATTGTTTAGCAGCGATTCTAAAAAAAAACACTAAAAGCTCGCATTGAAACCTCAGTATTGTACAGTTAGCATCAAATAGTTAGTAGCAGCCAAATTAGCCAAATATTTCGGTACACGTCTTTATTACTATAAGAATAAGGGTGTGTTTCGATATATTTGGCTACTCTGGCTGCTACTAACTATACGGTGCTGACTGTACCTTGACTTGTAACAATTGTTGGTAAAAAAATTATCATTTCATTTCAAATATTTAGTCTACTGTTGTAAAAAAAACCCACCAAAAACATAAATGTAAAAAAGGAGAACATAGAGTGTAATACTTGTTCATAATGTTATTTTGTTCCTATAAATACATATTTGGATTTTCCATAGAACTTGGCACTCATTTAGATGTCCATTCTTTTTGCGGCGAAGCCCACAGCCAAGCATAATTTTTGTATTGAACTTGGCTCTCCTTTTTTACATTTATGTTTTTGGTGGGATATAATTACTTTTTGTAAAAAAAACTAGGCAGGTATTGAGATTTACTTCTGTTCTGTGTATAATTATGTGGTGCCGCGCGCCGCCGACGACACACCGTTGGCCGGTTGTTTAGCGCGTATTACAAGTTTTTGTATGGGGACACCACTTCTTTTTGACTCACAAAACAGATTAACAACAGATATAGAAATAGGAGGCCAATTATAGGTTCTCACAAATAGCAATCTAATAGAAGTTAACATCACAATAGAAATAGAGACAGTTCTCCATTGAACTAGACTAAACAATTGCATAAATAATTAAAGTAGTAAAAGTATTAAAAAGTAGTAAATAACAAGAAGACAAAAAGGAAGGAAAGGGTAAGCTCACTTAAAGAATCTACGCGTTAAAATACGTCTTATAGATTGGGTATTTATATTAAACACATCAATATCATGCTCTCTCGACAGCCCGTTAAGGGTTCTGCCTGCGCGAATAAGGAAGCTGTTACGTCTGTAATTCATTATTTAATTGTTTATTTTTATATTTCTGTTATATAGCAAATATAAAGCAAATATATTGGGATAGTTTCAAATATCTGCTTGTAACGGTTCCAACGCTACAATTAAAAAGAAATTGTATATGTACCCTCCCTATTTTTTTTACTTTTTTTTATTTTAATTTTTTTTCCTACGCTTACACACAATTAGTGAGCTGGATTCCAAATTTCATCCTTCTAGGTCATCTGGAAGTACGTAAGGTTTCATATTCATATTATATTCATATTAATTTATTCATTGTATAGTCATGTAAGTACAATAATGTTGGTGCTTAGTTACATTTTTCATGAAAGTCTGTACATGACGCCCTGTCAGGGCACACAATAGCGCTTATATACTAACTTAACTAATAATAGTATTTAAATTCAAGTTTATACAACATTTCTCTATTTATTCATCTTTGTCATCAAGGAATTCGTTTAACGAGTAGTAGCTCTTCTTTATCAGGAATGCCTTGAGACGGTTGTTGAAGATATTTCTAGAACTTAGGCATTTTAATTCGTCGCTAATTTTATTAAATATCTTAATACACATCACGTTAGGGCTATTACTATGCAGTGTTAATTTTGACAATACGGTGCGTGCTAGTTTATTTTTATACCTGGTCTCGTATTGTCGCGGTTGGTCGGCGAGTCTAGTGAACAACTGAGGGTAATTTCTAACAAATTTGCAAACTTCAAACATATAAATTGATGTTAAAGTGAGCATACCGTACTTTTGAAAATAGAATTTACAGCTTTCGGTGTTTTTAATGTTGGCGAGTATGCGAACGCACTTTTTTTGGGAGAATGATTGGTCACGTATATTTGTGCTATTTTCCCATAGTAATATACCGTAGCTAAGCCGGGAAAAAACAAACGCGTAATATGCCATGAGAGCAGTTTTTAAGTCTGTGGATTTTTTTTATTCTCGCAGGGTGTAAATAAATTGGGAGACTTTAGTTTTTAGTTTTTGCACATGTGTCTTCCAATTGACGTGGGTGTCAATATCTAAGCCTAAGAGCGTAAAATTGTCTACACATTCTAGCGCGATACCATCGAATGAGTAGTTTATATTTAAGGGATATTTCTGGTATGGCCTAAACTGAATTAATTTTGTTTTTGCAAAATTTATTTTTAGGTGATGATCTTCCATCCATTCCTGTGCATTAGATAATGTTTTGTCTAGGGTTTGGTTCAAGTTTTGATCGTCCGAACAGGAGAATAAACGAGATACATCATCCGCAAACAGCACGCAAGACTCATCTATTACTTTAGGTAGGTCGTTGATGTATATTATAAATAGGATACAACCAACGACACTACCTTGTGGAATTGAGTTTTTGAGTATTTGTGTATCTGACGTCGTAGATATAATTTCACCTTTATCATGGTCGTAATACTGTACATTGACGTATTGTTCCCGGTTTTCCAAGTATGATGGTTTAGGTACTATATGTCAGTCAGTCAGTGCTAAAATTTACGACTTTTTGACCTTCATATTTTTATAACCGTTTGAGCTAGCTTCATGAAATTTGGGCTTCTAGGTGTCCTTATAGCTATAATTAAACACATGTAGTTTTATGTGTTTACGTTGAAGAGGTTTTGAGTTATAGAAGGGTCAAAAGTGGTACCAAGTGGTTCGTGTAACACACTTGGCGCTGGCTAGCCAGTTCTTTTGCTTGAACTTGGCTTGACACGCTGCCGCGTGTCTAGATAAAATTAAATTACATTTGTCCCTCTTCCATAAAATAATCATTATCCTTATGAAAAAACTTCCTGACACTCCGCTCAAACGCCGGTCGAGATAGAAAGTTGAGATGAATGATTGCAAAAGTTTCGACGATGCACTTTTACGTTTTAGGTTCGCTGTTCCAGGAAATCCTGAACTTGTGTCTTCAGTGGAAAAAGTAAAATAAATTATTCGTTTATTTAACAGCAGATGGTAAAGTTTAAAAAGACATGTTTGATTGAAATTCAAAATGTGAAATAAAGAATGACGTTTGATTCCTAAAGTTAGATTGAGTGCGGGTCTAGCCTAGCTAGACGCAACGCCTAAGTCGTTGCAGAGCGCTGCGTTACGTTAGCGCAGCGCCTCAATGTCAGATTTTTCGTGCGACAGACGCGCTGCGCAGCGAAACTGATGCCATGTGGACGACATAAGTTACGTTGCACATTGTCTGCACCGTTTGGACCCATTATCTTGTTTTTTTTATTTAATCGTATGTCATACATTATTTTGGCCTTTGAGTTTCTCACTCTTTAGTACCACCCAGGGGACACGTGCAGGGTGGTGGTAGTAGCTCCTGCGGACGCAAGTGAAAGTGACAGTTGTCCCCCCTTTGCCAAGTGAGTAGGCAACTCGACTGTTAGAGGTTCTTAAGCCGCCCGAAGGCCTAGAACTCGGCTTAACTACTACTGTCATACCGGGATCAACTGCTTAGCGTGCCTTCCAAAGCACGGAAGCGCTCATTTATAGTAACCACTCAAACAGGCGGTCACCCATCCAAAAACTGACCGCTGCCAACCTTGCGGCGCCGCTAGGCTATGAACGCTTCGGTTATCTTGTAAAGAAACACATTCCAAAGATCAAATTGATTATAAAAAAGAACCATAACTTTCGATTCTCAATTTTAACAAGCACGAAATAATAATACGTTTTTTTTTAATTTAACTTAATATATATTTCATACTATTTTGTATTTTTTTTTTAATTTAACCTATGTTGTCATTCATAATGTTCCGGTTGAGTTGTCCCATAAATATTACATCAGGAAACATTATATCCTTTTCCACTCCTATTGCAATTTCAATCCCACCTCTCGCTACTAAAAGTGATCGTGTGTTTTCATTCATATAAAGTGACTTATTAGCATTTTAGCTCTGCATTTACATAAAAGCACTTGCGGGATCATAATGTATGTATACGTTATGGTGGTGTAATGTGCTGTTTTGTGAAAATCCTTAATGGCTTTTAAGCGTTAACGAGATTGTTTGGGATGCTTTAGCTATGTACGAATATTCAGTAAAGTTAAATTTATTGTGTGTATCTTGAACTGCAAGAGAATTAAACACGTCCACACAAATGTATGAGGTATTGTTCTTTACTAGCAAAAGATAGTTGCTCATATTTGATAATCTAAGACTAAGATGGCAATTTTACAGTGGTAACCACCATTTTAGGTTATATTCTGCCGTTTTAAGCGTATTCCTAAAAACTAGCAGCTATACGATTAACTACCTACTCCTTTTCCACTACAAAAAGCTATATTCGATTACTAAGTAGATATTGGTTATTGATTAAGTACCTACATATTCACTCCTGCTGGCATACTTATACCTACTGGTTCTGTTTGGTTTTTTTTTAAGTAGGTAACCTATACTACCTATGTACAAAATATTTCTTCTTTACAGTTATTATACTGGGTTTCACTTCGGCATTTTTTCCATACGGCCAGATTTGCAGTAGCTATAGCTCCCGGACAGGCACTGCGAATCTGCGATTTTGAAGTCTATCATTTAGCCGGTGACATGCTGACGTCTCTTCACAGAAACAAAAACTTGATCTTCCTAATGATTCGAGATCCAAGTTTTTTTTTTGTTCAAGCGAGTCATACATGAATATTAAATATAGTACCTAATCAAAATCATTTATTTTAATATGTTCTTCCCAATTTGCTATTGTTTCCATACAGTACACAGCCTACAGAGGATGCGCGTGACTTACACGGTTCGTTACGCGTCTGACTCTGATTTAATTAACGCCAACGACTTTTTCAATATTCTTAATTATTTCCGACGGAAGACGAAGACACGCGTTAATTACCTCTTGAGAATTTCGTAGCGATTTACTTACGCAATATAATTATATTTTTTGGGTATAATAAATAAAACACCCGACTAGGACAAGAATACCACTGTGTTGTAATTTTGTTGGCTATTGTATAGTAGTAAACCAGAGTTTAGAACTTACTTTTATTGTGATCTATAGGTGAAATGGAATGAATAAATCAAAGAAAACTATAAGCCCGATGAACAGAGAACATTAATTAGTAAGTTGGATATTTGCAATTCGCAATGGCATAAGCTGAGGACCCGACAGCTAACCGCGTGATATTAATATCAACCCACTTATCCGTTTATCAACCGCAGTAGGTAAAACTTATTGGATACAGATATAAATCCCATAAGTATTAAGATTTTATTAACTCCTAAAGTCAAAGATTATTTTTATTGCAAAGGAATAACAGCAACTATGTTCCCTTCCGAAATCGATTTATAACTACCATGAGCTAATTCTTACATTATTACGGAGGATTCTTAAACATCGCCCTATCCTATTATTACACTCCTAGTAGTGAAAAAACCTCTCTCCTCGCCTCATTTATCTTAAGAAACAAGGGTTAGGACCTTGACTTTATTAGTAGTTACTCGTTATTTATGGCTTTTTACTCGGCTGTAGTAATTTACTTTATTGGTTAGCTTGGGCGTTATGGTATTATGCGTTTTGAGTGGGTACCCGGAATAAATACATGTCTAAATTGCTTCGAGTCGGCAAAGGAATTAGTTTCCTATGGCGGAACTAACCTTTACTTTAACTTTGGTGCAATAAAAATTATATTCCCTAACCATTTTCTAACTTAGCTGGAATATGCCGTAAATTGAAGTTATTAGCTAGGTGTTGCTTATTAAATAAATTCCTTAACCACATGCTTAAAAAAAATCTAAGTGTGGCTTATCTAATGTTTTTTTTTAGGGTTCCGTAGTCGACTAGGAACCCTTATAGTTTCGCTTTGTCTGTCCGTCCGTCCGCGGATAATCTCAGGAACCGTTAGCACTAGAAAGCTGAAATTTGGTACTAATATGTATATCTATTACGCCGACAAAGTGATAAAATAAAAAGTTTTTTTTTTTATTAGGGTACCCCCCTATACGTAATGGGGGGTGTTTTTTTTTTTTTCATTTCAACCCTAACGTGTGATATATTGTTGGATAGGTATTTAAAAATTAAATGGGGTTTGCAAAAATATTTTTTTAATTATGTCAATATTTTCGGAGATAATCGCTCCAGAAGTAAAAAAAAACGTGTCCCCCCCTCTAACTTTTGGACCATAAGTTTTAAAAAAAAGAAAAAAATCTCAAAAGTAGAACTTTATAAAAACTTTCTAGGGACTACCGTGACGGACGAAAAGCTACGGAACCCTACACTGAGCGTGGCCCGAAACGCTCTTGGCCGGTTTTTTAAACTAACGACTTACACTTTTAGCAAAAATTCTAACTAATTAGTACCTATAAAGGATTACCTACTAACATCCTTAAAATGATTATATTCTGTTTAGAAGAAGTCTAAAAACCAAGTTGTGCGTTCAATAATCGATGTTTAAACTTGTTACACATTAGATTTTTCAAGTTTAACAAGAAAATGTATAATTATACTTCTTGATACGATTCATCCGGTCAATCCGGTCATTCGTTCATTCAGAATGGACTAGTTTGCGTCAACTTAGATTACGTTTTGTTATTTATTTGCATTCAGAGGGAGGAAGCAGCTGGATTTAATTGAGACTTTTATGAAAAAAAAACCAAGTTGTTCTTGATGTAGATATGTTCGTGTAGATATGAATTTTGAAGGCGTTATTGAACTATATAGATGAAATGATAATCGTTACCTATATACAATGAGTGGTGATATGAAAAGACCTCTCAACTCGAAATTCAACACCCACTTATACTATACTATATCTTTAAAAGCTGCCAGTTGCGTCTAATCAATACCGCTTCAACCAGTTTTAAGTTTGCCGTGGTTAAGTAAAACGGTGTAAGTATTAACATTATCTATAATTTGAAATTATACGTTGACAGTTTGAAATTAATTAACACCATTAATGTCAGCAAGCTTTTAAATACAATTGATTAGTAGAAATATTCCATTTCCTTTATCACATTTTTATCAACACCGTAACAAGAATTGGGCATTTATGTCAATATCAATTAGAACAGAAAACCATTATTGATAAAGACTCGTTAATAGTGATTAAAACCCATCCTGTGCACCATCTGTTTTCAAGGGGTGTCAGTTTGGTTGGTTCTGTTATAGATATGGCCCATAACCTCACAAAAATAAGTAAAAAAATAAACATTGACCGGTAATAAATGACCCTTAAACTCAATGCATAATGTTTGTTATTGAACAATGTTCTTGTGATACCGGTTTACATAGTTGGATGCAAACGCATAAACTACAAAACTTTGTTTTTATAATAGCGCAAAAAAGGTTAAACACAATAGGTTTGCAATTGAAGTGGGGCACTCGAGTTACAAATCCACATTAGTGTGTGGGTTCGTGACTTATATCGAGGCATTGTGATAGAAAAAGGAAATATTTACTAATCCGATGCAGATTATATATTAATTACACATCACAAATCAGCAGTAAAAGTTTCTGTTTTGCTTTCCCTTTTCACCGAAATTAATTTTACCAATTAGTTTTCCAATCTTTTTATGTAGCATGAGCATGATTCTTCTGTGGCGAGGAGGATGAGACTATGGAACACTTATTGTGTGAATGTCATGCCCTTGCCAGACAAAGAATGAACTACTTTGGTAACGGTTACCCGCAACCAAAGGAATTCAAGGTGCTCCCGGCGAACTGCATCATCCGCTTTGTGGAAATGATGGAGCAAGCCTGGGAGCAGGTATAAAGGAGAGGGCAAATGCACAAAAGATCCCACTGGGTCGAAGTGCATCCGAAAGGGCCCTCACCTAGATAAGATAAGATAAAATGATTCTTCTTTATGTCGACACTTCGAAGTTAAGTTCATGCAAATTCACCATTATTCTTAACATGTTTAGAACAATGATGAAATTAAAAAAAACAGCATATGTTACGTAAAGTTTTGAAATATGTTTTTAATTAACATTATTTTCCTTAACATTTTACGCATTTCAATAGGCAGGTAAAAAATACAATAGGTAACTAAGAAAATACTAGACTACATTTTTATTTCAAAGCGTATGGGGCACGTCGTGAAGTCACACGCCACACCAAATGTAAAATGTGTATTGAGCTGTTTGAAGTTCATAAAAACTGTCAAGAATCATAATTAACTTAACAGTTTAATTAATTGCAAAACAGTTCGCCTGAAAAAAGTACACTCAAGACAAAATACCCTCATAACTATCTTCTGAAGAGCCATTGTATGTTAAACAAGTGCCAACTGCCCTTGCGATGAATTGCGTTGCGTTCGTCACCCATATTTTATGACCAATAAAAATGTCGTTCATTCAATTTGGGCGGTGTATGAAGAGCTTATGTCAATGTAGTGTATATTTACGAGTATAAATGGCGATTTTGTACCTTCTGAATCTAAATTTTGCATTGATACCTGCGGAGCAACGAAAAGTTTTTTTGATTTATTTGGTATCACGATCTCAGAAGAAGTTAATTAGCACAATACTTATTTTACAAATTCAAAACAGAATAATCTACGAATAACATTGCTAATGATTGATTAAATGCTATGACTATGACTAATTTATCCGTTTCAGAGAAAATTGCTTATATATAGCAATTGACGATTATGGCATTCTACTGTCGGGACAAATGAAATTACAGATCTCGAAATCCCCGATAACACTAATTAAGAAATTACAGCATACATTCGCATGTACATGTAAAAACTATAATAACTTATATCATGATCGTCAAAAACAAACAACATAATATTAACACGAACACATAATAAGAAGTAATTAGAAAAACAAATATATCTCCCGTTAGGTATCGTCTTTCAATTTTTGTGAAAATGTAATATGCTGTATCTTTTTATATGTGAAATAATGTCTACTAATTTTCCGTACGGGTATAGTGAAAAAAACTTTTTACGCAGGCCAGGTGAAAAACTCTTTAAATGGCAATGTCATAAAGAAGACTAGGAAAATCTTTCTCATTTTATATCGATAACGTTGGCCTACACTACATCCTACTGTATTCCTCGCTCCATTGTCTCTCGCACCATTGACGTTTTATTACCAAAATTAAGACTCGTTTTACGACTTGCACTCGCCATTTTCGGACATTATTATTATTGCCTAACTATGACTTAACGATTTCAGTTTTTTTTGAAGTACATCAATAACTTTTAGCTTTAGGCACTTAATTTAGAAAGCAATATAAAAATGTAAAAACGATTTATAAGAAGCTTTGTATATCTAGACTTGTTGAAAGCATAAAACGCCCATAAAATATTTGATAGTAGATAAAGACTGCGCATATCGCTACAATGGTTCACAAATGGTCGGCTGAGTGTGTCGTCGATGGTACACTAAGTTTAGTGTTAGTAAATTAAGTAGGTAATTTAGTAAGTAGGTAAACACAACAATGTTTGACTTTTGGAAGGGAGCGCACATTCGCCGACAAACTGTCCTCAGTTTGGCGAAGCAGAAAGGAATGTACTTGCCATTGTTGTTTTTTTTTGAGAATAAATAAAAAAAAAAAAAAAAAAAAAAAGATTTATTGGTGTATTAGTTTATTTGTCTAGTATACTATACAGAAAAAATATGCAAGTTACGAACCTACTTAGAAAAGGTATTAATTTTACAAGACGTAAACCGTGGCCATCACGTGGCGTTCACGTTTGGTAAATGTTAACCAAGTAAGGTAAGTCTATCTGTAAAGAAACCGTATATACCTATACCTACGGTTTCAGGGTTTGGTATACCGGGTAACTGTATATTTATGTCAAACAACTGTTACCTACATTGCATCTTCAATTCTCCTAAAACCTCCAGGAATCATCATCAGAACCATCATCATCATCTTAATCATCATCATAATCATTATCATAATTATAACTTCAAGTAAACAGACTTTCAGGTATTCTTGTGAATATGAATACCTGAAAGTCTGATGTTCTGTCTGAAAGTATGATGGTCTCGTATATCGACCGTTTAAAAAAGAATAGCTATTCCCACATCTCTACAGGGTGTTACCAAAATACCCGTAAAGCCGAAAGGGGGGGTTAAATGGTCCCTTATAAAGTGTCAATTTACAAAATTTGAAAACCGTAGTATCGCAGTATGACTTAGACGCCAAAAAAAGAATTAGTACATTTTTTACGGGGCGTTTTGTAACACGTTGTATAATCGTAGGTAGATCCATCGACTAAGTTTCCTTCCGTCATATCATAAGCTAGCAAATATCAAATTTGTTCTATATATATATATATATGTATGTCCGTATATGTATGTCAAACAGTCAACTGTTACTTCGCATCTACAATTCTCCTAAAACCTCCCGGAACATGGTTTTATGGAGACGATTATTGTGTCACTTGACTTTCCCTACCAACTCAATAATAATCTACATATTTATTAGGCTGCCAATCATACGTGCCGGCTTGCTCCTTGGGAGTATTAAGGTCTACTGCTAAGTGACATTCACGTTATTATCGTCGACGCAATGTACTTAATTATTAGTAGCGTAAACAAAGACTTCGCGGAAAGGGTCTAGCAGGCTAAGCTAACAAGAGTGGCCCCCGCAAGGGATTTGGTTGTAATTTGAGGTGCAGTAGTGGCAGGACCTAAGAACACTGTATGCGTAATATCAGCCTTCGATCTTCTTTTGTTTCAGACTTATTCACGAAAATGTCAAAAAATCAAGGTAATTTTTAAACTGCTATTTTAGCTAAACCAAGCAAGCGAGAGTAACCAAATAAATTTATAATTAAGGAACATAAAACATTCATACATTCATATCCTTGAACTTGGAAAAAAAAATTTTTTTTTTGCTAAATTTTTTTGCCACTTCTCTCGGAGACACAACTATCAAAAAATTACTTAATAAGCCACAGTTGTCAACTACGTATTTATTTAAAACATTTTGAAAAATCATGGTGCGTCATGTCAAAATAAACAAATGTTTTTAAATGTCGTAGGTGACAATTCTGGCTCATTCAGTAACTTTTTTGATAGTTGTGTCTTCGCGAGAAGTGGCAAAAAAATGAAGCGAAAAAAAAACTATATTTTTTTCATCTAAGTTCAAGGATATGAATGTCTGTAAAAATATGCATTATGAAGCCCATTTTATGATCCTTAATTCTGAATTTATTTGGTTACTCTCGCTTGCTTGGTTTAGCTAAAATAACAGTTTAAAAATTACCTTGATTTTTTGACATTTTCGTGAATAAGTCTGAAACAAAAGAAGATCGAAGGCTGATATTACGCATACCTACAGTGTTCTTAGGTCCTGCCACTACTGCACCTCAAATTACAACCAAATCCCTTTCGGGGGCCACTCTTGTTAGCTTAGCCTGCTAGACCCTTTTTAACCTTTGTTTACTTCACTTGTACCTAATTGAAACTATGTTTTCGTCATACCTGGCCATAAAGTAGCAATTACCGCACACTACGCGTGCGGAAAATCCCGCTTCCTGGCCAGGGAGAGACGTAAAATTTTGTATTCACCACGGGCGGCAATAAAGAAAGCCTCATATCGCATATTTATCGCCCTTACCTTCGGCTCGGGCGTCAAACACCTGCGATCAGAGACATTATTTGTTTTACCGCCCTAGGTAAATAATGTACTATTATTTAAATATGTCATATAATATTGCAAGTAAATTTTCACTCACTTCTAGCAGAAATATAGGAAGCATTTATGTAAATCCAAAGTCTGAAAAAAGCAGAAAGTCTTGTAGTTATCACAAAAAATGTATAATTACAAATCATAACAAAAACCACACGACGACGTCACACTTGGGCTGTTATTCTTTACGCGCTCATGCGACTCACCCCACCCGTCACGCGTAACGAAACTAGACCTCTGCCTACGCTTAGTTACTACGAATCGCCGCGTCAAGATATATTTGTAGATGAGCGCTGAGGTGACCTTTAAACAAGTTTCAGAATAGCGGGGCTGACGATAAATTGGCAATTGCCGCCCGTTACGCGTGCGGAAAATCCCACTTCCTGGCCAGGAGGAAACGTAAAGTGTTGTAGGTACCTACTCACGGCGGTAATAAAGAAAGCGTCAGAGCGCATATTTATATCCCTCCTTACCTTCGACTCGTACGTAATGTACTTACTATTACCGCTCGCCATCACCATCCTCCTAGCGTTGATCCCGGTTGTGCCCTAAAGGAGCCCGGGGTCCGCTTTGACACCTAATCCCAAGATTTGGCATAGGCACAAATTTTACGAAAGCGAATTCCATCTGATCTCCCAACCCAGAGGGAAAACTACACCTTATTGGGATTAGACCGGTTCCCCCACGATGTTTTCCTTCACCGAAGAGCTAACGGTAAATATTCCGTAAGTAAGTATTTACATAAGTTCCGAAAAACTTGTTGGTACGAGCCGGGATTCGAACCCACGACCGCAGCCAGTACTATTACCGCTCGAAGTCTAGTTTATTAAAAAAATCCAATATGGTTGCATGCGAGACACGGTACACAGCAGTAATAATTACTTACTGTACGTTTAAGTAGGTAATTAAATTACTATTGACAGTGTAATGGTTGGATTGAAGGAATCAAAAGTAAAGAACAAAGGAATGACAATATTATTCACTGATTACTGTTACTGATATTTTATAATTTTTATTACTGATAGTACCTATTATAATTTAACTGATAGTATCTGAACCGCAATCAAATATAAACTAAATTATTATGTCCATAACTAAGTCATCGCTCCCCTTCATTCATTAATAATAACTTCATCAATGTTTAATAAGTGTTTAGAAACTCCTATAGACTGTATTTGACTTTTTGATTAAAGCTCCTGATAAAAATAATCCCATGTAACATAGTTTTAACTCAATCGCGATGAAGGTCATCGACCTCAAGACCATAAATCTTTCTGACAAATTAACTTACATTCTTCAAAGGAATATATGCCTTATTTGTGAGTGCATAAGCATACGTTTTAGAGCTGTTTTTCTTTTGGTTGAATGGGCAGTTACCCCATTTAATTGCAGCACCCTACGATGTCCTTCACAATGTTTTCACGGCCGGTCGCTTCGATTATGTTAATTTTTATACGCACATCTTAAATTAACACATCTACACTATCAAGTACGGTATGACGATGAGGGCTTTAACTTCATTGCTCAAGAACTATATTCGATTGACTATTGGATTCATAAAGTTAGATTAAACGGTGGAATGCGTTGAATTTTAACAAAAGAACGTTGTAACTATTAGTGAGTTAGAACGGATTTAAAGAATAAGTTTTTTTGCATTTGTACTGACATATTGTTGGATAAATTAAACATTCGTTGCAACCCGGATATCCGATTTCGAATTAATGCTAATGCGCCATTTCGTGGACGCATGACAGATTAGAAGGTGCGTAGTAAATTTGTAGCTGGCCAAGAATAATAAAATAATACGATGATGAGGCTTCTAGAATCGGAAGCATCCACAGGCTACGGGGTCTGCTTATACTCGTATTCCTTCAGGCATCCTGTTATAAAAAAATGTGCCTTTTTGATTACGATATGGAATTAGAATACTCAAGTGATTCATTGAATCAGGCGTTACCAACATTGCGGAATTGGGAATGGATAAAAATTTCAGAAGTGCCTGATATTTTTTTTGGTGATAGGAATAACCTTCCTTAGCACCAGAATAAAGTTGCAGACTTTTCAGCTGCGTCAATAATTTTTGAAAAATATAAGTAGTTTCCTCACTTACGTTTTGGATTAAGGACGGCAAATAAGACACTTTCCTTGATCCGTCTCATATTGAAAAAAATATTTTATGTATCTGACCCTGGCAATGACAAATATAGCTGCTGCAGCTGTCAATATCATTTGGATATTTAAGATATTTTCTTGTAATATGAGACGGATCACGGAAAGTGTCTTATCTATTCGCCGTCCTAAACCCAAAACGTACGAGTATCTAAGTGAGGAAAATGTTTATATTTTTCAAAAATAATTGACGCAGCTGAAAAGTCTGCAACTTTTTGCTGGTGCTAAGGAAGGTTACTCCGATCACCAAAAAAAAATCAGGCACTTCTGAAATTTTCATTTATTCCTAATTCCTTAACAAACTTACTACAACAGTGCAGGCAGAATCACTATGATTATAATAATAATAAGCTTGAACCACTAGGCTACCATTGGCTATCCTGCCTTTTGTACAATGTTGATTCGGTTTATCTCCTTTATTTTGGTACAAGCTATTGCAGACTGTATTTATTTGTACAGTTTCAACTATTCGTCCAGCGCTGTAGGTGTCTGTCTGACACCGCGGCATAATGCTGAGACAGCGACCGATTCACTGCCGCGAAGACACACACAATATGTGTCATTTGTATTGATGTCTACTCCCTTGTCTCTGTGTGTTTTGTGTAGTGAATAAATGTCTTCTTTCTTTCTTTCTAGAGGGTTCCAATGACCCCCAATCAAGACTAGTTTTAGGAGTTACTATGGCAACCTTCTGCTTCTTTCATCAGATCAGCTCGGCGGGGCCATCATATTGCGTTGTCAACCGAACTTACATTAAGTATGCCAAATTTCCGCTCAATCGGAAACCGGCAAGTGACTCAAAATTGGTTGCAAGTTATTAAGGGACAACTTACATAACGTGGAGTCTAGTAATTGCAACGAGGTACCTATATCTATCTGGATCTATCTATAGTAGCAACTAAATTTAATGATGCCCTCTATAAACACTAGCCTAGGGGCATTATTAAATTTAGTTGCAATTATCAGATAGTTGCAATTACAAAACTCCACCTTGCTTACCAATTTATTTACACTTGCATTAGGACGCCTTTGACCTATGGGCTCAGCCATAATAACGCCACTACTTGCTCTGTAGAAATGTGGTGTTGTGTTCCTGATGGTGACTAAGGTCGCCAGAACTCCTGAGGATGTGTTCACGGAACAAACAAATCCTCAAATCTATAAAGGGTCGGCAACGCGCTTACGATTCTTCTAGAATCGCAAGCATCCAAAGGCTACGGGGTCTGCTTACCATCAAGACTGTTAGCTTGTTTGGCACCGTCATAGTATAAAAAAAAATGAAAAACAAAAGCAAGAATGTTTCGCGATCCGACGCCACCGACACCTTATTATAGTACGTATGGACGGGCATTATGAAAATTACGTATTTGTTACTAGGTCACAGTCAAGTAATATGAAACCAACACTAGCGAATATTTTTTTGCAAAATGTCTAACATGTTGCCTTTACATAAATTAGTAACGCTAAGAGCGATTGTTTTAAACCATAAGCTCTCGAACTAGAAGATTAATATATTGGTTATGTAGAACGAAAAAGAATCAACAACAATACAGAACCGTGGATCTATTTTGATTCTTAACGAGTCGTAATAAGAATGAGAATTGAATAGGTACTTTTGTTTAGTTACGTAGTATTATATGGTACGAAAATTAATTCAAAACTGTTGCAGTGCCGAAACTGCCGAATCAACATTGCATTTACTGCTCTTTCAAGTTATTCCTTTAAAGTTTATTGTAAAAAGTTGTGTAATCCCCTTTCGGGTGCATTGTAATGCAACACTGTACGACGTCACAATGAAAGGGGTGAATTCCCATTTAAATTCAAAATTTGAATGAAGGACCCTTGAAATTAGAAATAACGGTGGTCAGTGTAATTTGACACTTCACTGTTCGTCTATGAAACGAAACTTTTTTTGATTTGGAAGGTATTTTATCAACCGGTATTGGATATGCATTGAGGTTGTTGTAACAGCTGAGTAATCTGTTTTTTGACCTAAAATGTTGATCCAATAACAACTTAACAACTAAAATAACTTGACTAGAGCTGTGTTCGCTATGTACTCCAGGCAAAATACGGTTTTGAAAAACATTAATTTATAATAGCGTTTTTTTTCTTTACATCATTTTAAAACATTATTCTAAGATGTTTTATTCAAGAATCCAACAAATTTTCCATCCGGAAGTATTTATATAGATTTAAATAAAACATGTTTTTTTTTTATTATTATTTATCTCAAATATTATAAAGCAAATGTAAATGAACCAAAATAAAGATAAAACCATTTATTTATATTTTTTCTGACTTTTCAGAAGCTAGTTAAGTTATCTTTTTTTTGATGTCTGAAATTTTATTGGATTTGGTCGCTAGGTAACTATTTAATTGATAATGTATCCATTGCAAAGAAAAAATCTGCTATTATAAATTATTTCCAAATTTGACATATTTTTCCATACAAGTTGTCTGTTCATTGCCTGGATTAATGTTCAATCTAAGGAAAGAGAGCTATTCCGGATGATTAGCAGTTTCTACTGTATCTATTGTATATTTTAATATTGGTGTTATTATCGTTAGTAACAAACTAAAGATAAATTGATTATAGGAAACAGCCGTAAGACTAGACCACAAGTTAACTACGCTTAGTAGACAATATAATTTAGGCTCCAGCCATTCTAATTTTAAAAAACTTTTAAATTTTTCCTGAATGCTAACAAAATCTGAAAACCTTCCCCATTAACCCAGAGTGCATTCAACAAGTCTAACCTTGAAACAAACTCTCCCTGACATTTAATTTTTCTGACCTACTTTAAAACCGACCTCGCACCAGGAAAACCCATTTAAGAGTCAACTGTTAAGCTTAATGCAAATACGTCGTGAAGGTGTGGGAGGAAATACGGAATTGCAGGAAGCGTTTTGCACGATTTGAAAATATTTTATTCCGTTCTTATATTTTCCTGAAAGGGGAGTACTTTAACTTTGGAAGATTATTTTTGTGAGGCTTTTTTAGATTACGTTTTCCTTTACATTAGCTTTTAAGTAAGGACAAATTTTGAGGAAGGAATAATTTGATTTTCTTACTCGTTTTTTAGTCGTCGGCAATAAATCAACATCGCCTCGTTTTTTTCCTTCTAAGGGAAATTAACCTTGTGACAACAGTATTATATGACCATTTAAAAGAAATGACAAAACTCAATGCTCATTTAGAATGTGACACATTAAACTGCAGCGGACAAAGAGTTAAAAGAGCTATTGTAATGAATGCTCTTTTCACCTTCTTTTGTGGCTAAGATGGTTGGGAATCTAAAAGGGTCAAATTACGCTTCAAAATTTCGTTGCTTATTATTTTAACGTGCTCTAGAATTGAGTGACACTATTTATTTAAATGGTCAGTTCGCGCGTTCGTTCGTAAATTATCAAATAACAATTTGGAATAATCTTCAAAATTGTAGATATGATTTTCACCTTGATTTTCTGTTTGAGTAATGAGAGACACTATTTATGAAAAAAAAATGCCCTCGTTATGAAATAACAAATTAAAAGAATGCTCAAATTGTGTACTTGGTTTCACTTGTGTTATTTTTGTATGCAAGAACATAGAAGTACCTACCAACAGAGGAGTTAAAATATAATTCAGTAGATTATTTTATATGTTCTTTCACCGATACCTCATTTGGTAGAGTATATAGCCATTTAAATACATTCCTGAAACACGAGTGACTATGACTAAGATGCTAATTACTTCTTAGAGCTCCATTTACGTAAAAATGTAATAAGTAAATTTTTCAAGTCAAAACATTTTTCCGACGTCGTGCAATGTTGGCGATCTACTTACATATATTTCTAAACTGTTCCTTCCAGATTGACTTCCAATATTCAAGATGGCTTGCGCAATTCATGACCCGTATATTTTGGATTTCCTTTCGTTTGGATTTTTCTGCGAAACTAAATGTTTTTATGTTTACAGCCAAACACTACAACTTGCTTTGAAAAAGAAATTTCAAAGCGAAACCTTTATTGAATTGTCCTTATTTATTATTTAGGCAATTTACTAAAATTCCCTTTAATCAATGGAGACGTGGAGTGAAATCTTAAATCTCGATCAATATTCAAGCCACAGGCTCAATTGTGACAATGGAATTCTTTCACAGGGGATGAAGAGAGGTCGTCGCCCTTTGGAGAATAAGGGTGGTACAAGACCGTTGTTTTCGTATTGTAGTCTTTGTTGGTATTGTTATACACTTGTCTTCGCTTCACCTTGCATTGTGTAGGTACAAGCTAGACATTAGAATATACAGGATGTTACATTTAAACGCCTGAGTTGCGGGCATTACTTGATTTTATTAGTTTTCGGACTGCTACCTAGGAAAAGCAATCCTTATTGGTCATAGTACTTGCAAATAAGATGAAAACAAAAGTTCAGGGGTGACCTTTGTACAAAATAATATTTTAGCTAAATGGTTGTATTACTGCTTTTAACAGTTTCTCGAAAAAAGTGATAACAAATAAAACCAATGTTAAGGTATAATTACTTAATAAAAACAACTTGTTGCTTAAAATCTACGCTTTAACGTGCGTCTCAGGAGACTTAATCATTACATGGCTACGAGATTAAATAATATCTTAAGCTTTTAAACCCAACAAATGTTTTACATTGTTCATCTACTTATCATCGTTTTACTATCTATCATCAGTAAAAAAAAATGTGTCATTTTTCAGACATATTTTTAGAACATTCCGTACATATTTCAATCTGTCCATCCAAACCTGCATTGAGATTAACTAGAGTAATATAATAAAGAGTTAACTGTGTGAATAACAGCATCCCTTTATGCCCCATTGTGGCCTGGGAACGTCTCGACTAGGTCACTGTGAGATAAAGACCCATTGTCCATATTGTCCGAGATAATTCACCCCGATTCTTTGAGAAGCTTATAAATAACAAACATTATGTGTTTATGGTACGATTAGGTTTTGGGAAAGAAAGACGGTGTTAGGGTTTATTAGGAAATGGGGGATCCGTCAAAAAAAATACATAATACGGTTCGTAGGAGAAAGCACACATCCCGAGAATGTACTGTGTGGAGTGTTGGTAAAAACTCAAGTCCTTGGAGTCTTCATTTCTAAGACTGGACTCAGTGGTGTAGACTCTAGTCATTGAATCGAAGCTTAAGTTCTTTTCAACTTGGGTTCTTCTTTAGTCTTCCATAGTGTTGTTTTTACGCTTTAGGCTTTTGGAACAACTCAGTTATTATTAGAACTCAGTGGACTTGTAGGAACACTTAAGATTACGCAACTTACTCTTACGTACTTAGTAAGGTAGTGTAGCAATCATTATATTCTTTGGTTTTTAATTATGTCTGTTAATTTGGTTTCCTTAATTTATCACAACCCAGAAAATATTATATTTAAATACGATGGCTTGAGTCTTTTTTAAAGCCCGAGTTGTGTCAACAGGACTCGATAAGACTCGAAAAAGGACTCGGACTCACGACTTAAAAGACTCTGAAGTCTTTTAAGCTCATAGTCCCGTAAACTTGGCTCGAGTTCTCGCACTTTAGACTTCAAAAATTTGAGTCTTTACCAACACTAATTTCAAATCAATTAATTTTACACAGTTTAGAAGAGAGGTATAAGTGCGAGAAAAATCGAGAGGGCTCGCGGGCCGTCTTGTGATGGCCGTGGCCGTGCTGGGCTGTTATTCTTTACGCGTTCATGCGCCTCACCCCACCTGTCACACCTAACGGAACTAGACCTCTACCTAATGACCTACGCTTAGTTACTACACTTACTTACGAGTCGCGGCATCATTATCATCATCATCATCATCATATCAGCCGAAAGACGTCCACTGCTGGACATAGGCCACCCCCAAAGAGTGCCAAAATTACCGGTCCTGCGCCACCCGCATCTAGCGGACTCCCGCGACCTTTACCAGGTCATCAGTCCACCTTGTGGGGGGCCTACCCACGCCGCCACACTTCCGGTACGTGGTCGCCACTCGAGAACCTTTCCGCCCCAGCGGCCATCGGTTCTACGTGCAATGTGCCCCGCCCACTGCCACTTAAGCATCAATATATATTGCGTCAATTGCGTGTGAGTGTGGGTGAGCGTTGAGGTCAACTTAAAACAAGTTACAGCATAGCTTATTTCGGGTGTATGTTTTTATCGACTTTTGGAGGGTAGTGAAATATTGTAAACCCATATCTCTGTTGACAACTTGCTGGGACGACAGTTATCTGCGACCAAAGACTACAATATACATACTGAGATAGACAGGCAACTCGACCAAATAGGGAACATTACGCAAAGCTCTGCGTAGGGGGCGACACTAACACAACCCGTAAACAAACCGGTGCCGGTTAATGTACGGCCCAATAATTGGCATCCTCTATATCTATGTCTCTTTTTAACTTATACAAAAAGACAGAGATAACGATAGATGGACGCGTATTATCGGGCCGTACATTAACCGGCACCAACAAACCGCCATGACGTACAATGTCATATTTATTTACCTAACAAACAATAACGAATAAGTTGTCAAAAAAACTGTTTACTAGTTGTGTTAGTGCTGCACTCTGGCGGCAGAACATTGCAGTAATGTTCCCTATTGAGAAGGCATTTAATGCTTGCGTATACAGGCGCCATCTCTTCTGCGGTAGTTACAACTTTACTTTGATTGTACAAAACATACAAAAAGTGCGCCGTTCGTAGGGATCGAACCCCGGATCATCGACTCCATATACCACCGTCTGTACCCCTAGGCTACTGATGCCTTGTGACACTACGGCGAATTTTGAAATACCGTACGTACCATACGTACCATGACCGGTGCAACCCGTGTCGAAACGTCAGAAATAAAGGTAAATAAATATCGCGTTAGACCCGAAAAAAACAGTATTTCAATATGTGTACAAAGCGCGAGAGTTTAAAGTGTTATACAGCATAGCTGTTCAGTTAGGCTGGTGCGCATCTTACACAGAGCGCATCAGTATCGCCATCCAGTGCCGCACTGCTGCCAGCCTTCTGGGCACTCTGCCTCCGGGTTCCGAGCTAAAGGCATTTTCAACCGACGAAAAAAACGGAGGAGGTTCTCAATTCGACGCGTATATATTTTTTTTTTTATGTATGACCACGCATAACTTTTTACAGAGTAGTTCGATTTTGATAATTCTATTTTTATAACCCGAAGTTGGTCCCATATAAATTTGGAAAAAAAAACCAACCCTAAGGGTACGAAAATAGGGGATGATTGATTTTTCGTCGGTTAAAACTTTGTTTTCAAAGTAAATTATTAACATTGATTTTATTTGTAAGTAAATATATTTTATTTCGTTTTTAGTTTAGTTTATCCTTAGTTTAATACGCATACACATGCTTTTTTGTTTGTATTACTGAAAATAAATTTGACAATGTGTGAAAAACCTAGTACTTAAATTATTTTTACATGTATTATGTTATGAGTTTACCTAACATTGTATATGTACATCTCTGTGTATGTTTGTGGCATCTCCGCTCCCTAAAGAATGAACCGATATGAGTTCCGTTTTTTTTTTACCGAAAGTCTTGTCTGTCAAAGTGTTTCTAAGCTATGTATGTTTGTTGTGTAAGTAGTGGTAAGTTCTCCATTTTTAATGTATATGTAGTTGTGACCAAAACAGTGTTGCCGCCTAATTGAATCTAGTGGGTTCAACTTTCGCTCGCCAGACTCTATACACTGCGTTAATCATTTGATTGTGTTCAAAGTTCAAATCATACCTAAAACAAATTTCAATATTTGAACAAGCTCGTAGCTCAGCTATCGTGAATTTTTTATCGTTTTGTTGAAGGTAATTTCAGCCTTTGTTTTCAGGGCACGTGTAAAAAGTATCTAAATTAACCGGAAATTCAACCTTTGTGAAGGCATTTGAAGAATGAAAAAAACGGATGAGTGAAGAATAAATAATTTTATTGAATTTAAGCTTTTGTGAGTCATTTTTATATTTACTTACCTGGATTACCTGGCGAGAACACTTGTCCTGAAGAAGAAATCCCGCGCGGTCGAAACATGTCGCCCACGACTAAATCCGTTAGTATTAGTTTAACTGTTACCGTTAGTCTTATTGGATTGGACAGATTAAGGGCGTTGCCCAATTTATTATTTAAAAATATTTTTATACTTACTTGCTGTTACTAACCAATTTAGTATTAAGTCACATGTTACTAACACACTATGGATCACTAGGTCTGAAATAAAGTTTTTATTTTTTATTTTTATTTTTTTATTTTTTAACTAGATTATTTTAATTAATTTTTAGTATCTTGACATTAACGTTCAATATGTGTCAGTCAGTATAAATATGTATAGAGTATATTTAGGTAATAACGTGTACATCCGAAGCAGAAGTAGCTAATACGCGGGCAAAGCGCGTGTGTAGAACATTTTCACTCCTTCGTACTTGTATCGTACTTTTGCTGCTGACTGTACATTCAGCTATAGGTATTCAATAAATTAAAACGGATTAATTTCCTTTATAGACGATAAAAACTATTCAACTTCTAAGAACTCTGTGTCAATAGCGACAACGTCCACTGCAAGGAGCATAATGAAACGATGTCTTCGAGATAAGAATGCTTTGTATTCCATTTTCAAAGCTTTTTAATAACTTGCAAGTCGATGTCACAAAGGAAATTTATAGATCCGATATTAGTTTCAAGTACTATGAGAAATTTATGAAAAATGTATGACAATTCCTTGGCAATTTAAGGGATACATTACGTGCCCTTAAGTTGTGAAAGAATTGTCGCAAATTATAATAAAGTCACTCGTATCTGTATTATAATTTATGACTCTTCCTTTTTAGGGTTCCGTACTCAAAGAGTAAAACGGGGGTCCCTAAGGGAATTACTAAGACTTCGCTGTCCGTCCGTCCGTCCGTATGTCTGTCACCAGGCTGTATCTCAAGAACCGTGATAGCTAGAGAGTTCGTGATTTTTTTGCTGTTTTTATAGATAATGGTACGGAACCCTTCGTGCGCGAGTCCAACTCGCACTTGGCCGTTTTTTTTTAAGATTACGTCACCGAACCAACTAAGCATGTAATCATTTTTTTTTGATAAAGATCCCAGATTCCTTTGAAGCAAGAAATTTATGTTATTAAACTAAATTAAATTATGACTCGGGGCGGCGGGTTATTCGACTAAGTGTGATTTTATTGACACACTAAAATTTGTTTTTAATGTTTTTGATTTGGACTAAAATAGTGTTAAGGATCTTTGTAACTCTGATTAAATTTCTTAAAAGACTTAAAATCTTAAAAATAAAAATGACATTTGTTTATTTCAAGTTTAACAACCATGTTATAATAAAACTATGACATTAAATATAATTTAACAAAATATATAAGTATCTAATGATAATATAGAATTTTTATATTAGTATTTGTACTTATTTATAAAAAAAATATTGTATTTGAAATATTCAAGATACTTTTCCCTTCGTTTCGCATAGCCCCGAGATCACTGTAGGTAGGTATAAAGTTAATTTACAAGTTTGTATCTATACGGGCAGTGAGGTCGTCTCTACACATCGTTGCGGTATTAGTATAATATCGTCCATCACAAGGGACACCTACGCATCAGATTGATCGATCTTGCTTACTGACCTACATTATGCGTCGATACCTGTGGGAAAGTAAACGAAAATATACTGTCAGTTATTTTTAGTCAGATTATCATACATAGAACCATGTTTGTATAGCATAGTCGATATATACAAGAAATATAAAATACTAGACACAAATTAAGTGGGTCTCCCATGTTAGAACTAACAACTTTAGCCCTAGTGTTTCATGAGACCTAATGTTTCACTAGACCTAATGCATTTTCCTTCGAAATAGTGAAATTTTTGGGTTTTCTTTGAATATCATCAAAGAAGTTTAAAGGTTAGTAGGTTTGTTTTGCAATAATCCTATAAAGTGAAAAAAATGCATTAGGTCTAGTGAAACATTAGGTCTAAAGATGTTAGGTCTAACAAGGGAGAACCCAATTAAGTACCTCTGGACCACAGATGGACTAAAATAGTTACATCGTGGAAAGGCCCACAGGGCAAACGTCGACCAGGAAGACCATACTCACGCTGGGAGGACGAGATTAAAAAAATTGCGGGACCAAATTGGATAGTTGAAGCTCAAGACCGTCAAAAATGGCAATCTTTGGAAGAGGCCTTTTCCTGAGAGGGGTTCCTGATATCAACAGTATATTCTACCAACCCAAATGTAAAAATAAAATAAAAATAATATATATACATATATATATACAACGTGTCCCAAAACTCAACGATAAGCCGGCACCAGAGGATGGAGCTGCTTATGATTAGTCGAGAAAAAATAAGGAAAAAAATATATCTAAATAAGTAGCTCCATCCTCTGGTGCCGGCTTATCGTTGAGTTTTGGGACACGTGGTAGATATATTTTATTTTATATATTTAGATATATTTTTTTCCTTATTTTTTCTCGACTAATCATAAGCAGCTCCATCCTCTGGTGCCGGCTTATCGTTGAGTTTTGGGACACGTGGTAGATATATTTTATTTTATATATTTAGATATATTTTTTTCCTTATTTTTTCTCGACTAATCATAAGCAGCTCCATCCTCTGGTGCCGGCTTATCGTTGAGTTTTGGGACACGTGGTAGATATATTTTATTTTATATATTTAGATATATTTTTTTCCTTATTTTTTCTCGACTAATCATAAGCAGCTCCATCCTCTGGTGCCGGCTTATCGTTGAGTTTTGGGACACGTGGTAGATATATTTTATTTTATATATTTAGATATATTTTTTTCCTTATTTTTTCTCGACTAATCATAAGCAGCTCCATCCTCTGGTGCCGGCTTATCGTTGAGTTTTGGGACACGTGGTAGATATATTTTATTTTATATATTTAGATATATTTTTTTCCTTATTTTTTCTCGACTAATCATAAGCAGCTCCATCCTCTGGTGCCGGCTTATCGTTGAGTTTTGGGACACGTGGTAGATATATTTTATTTTATATATTTAGATATATTTTTTTCCTTATTTTTTCTCGACTAATCATAAGCAGCTCCATCCTCTGGTGCCGGCTTATCGTTGAGTTTTGGGGCACGTGGTAGATATATTTTATTTTATATATTTAGATATATTTTTTTCCTTATTTTTTCTCGACTAATCATAAGCAGCTCCATCCTCTGGTGCCGGCTTATCGTTGAGTTTTGGGACACGTTGTATATATATTTCTAGTAGAATAAGTAAACATATAAATAGGTATATACTTAAAAGACACAAATGTAAAAAATTGAGAAATAAAAGGCTTTTTTATTTTTTAATTTTAATTTTATTTATTTATTACCTCTGGAATCCCGTAGAGCCCAAGCGTATAAAGACACCGCAAGCAGCGTCAAGTTGTACGTTTGTATGGCATATCATCAACATCATCATATCAGCCGGAAGACGTCCACTGCTGGACATAGGCCTCCCCCAAAGAGTGCCACAATGGCCGATCCTACGCCACCCGCATCCAGTGGACTCCCGCGACCTTTACCAGGTCATCAGTCCACCTTGTGGGGGGCCTACCCATGCCGCGCCTTCCGGTACGCTACTTATCTATAAAACCAGACACTGTACGCGGTGTGCGTCTCCGGAGACCACGGCCTAATCAACGTGTAAACAAGCTGAGCCATAAAGCTAAAGCTATTGTCAATAAGTTTAACCCTACGATCAGGTCATAACTTCAAATTAAGGCGACACTAGCATGGTGCTTGCGTCACGGTAATCATAAACATATGCCTTTCCCACCGAGATAGTCGATTGCGTGGTTACATTACGTACGACGATACCAAATTTAACATCCATTCTCGTAGCTAATGAAAAGTTGCAAAAAGTTCCAAAGCAGACCCCGGGCTCGTAGACGAGGATAGATAAAACCACAAAACCATTCACATTGTTACTAGAAAAGTATCTGAACCAACACGTGCAAAAAGCTTTTGATTTAACACAATTGATTTAAACGAGTCGATTACCTCAATTGGGTTTTTTTCCAAATCTAATCGACCAATAAAATTCAAGACCCGCCTGAGATTGAAGCGATTACAGATCTTATACGCAATCAAGTCAAGTATCAACTTGAACGTATAAATTCATTCCATTTAAAATACAATTTCGTATTCAAAAACTTCGCCACCAAATTAAATCAACCTTTCCGAAATGACAAATGGCCGATGCAAATATTTGGCCGAGCGGGTCAGACTTGATGATTCTCTCATCGGAAAGGTTAAACGTAAACAGGATTAAAATAACTAGTTACTGAGATAACAATTGAATTGGTGAGATGATCGCGAATTGCGAAAACCGGTCAGATTTCTAATGGCAGCTTCTAAAACAGGGGAATAATGTTTAATGTGACAGTAACCTGTAAATCTTGTTTTCTTGCTTCTTTAATATTTTTCTTTTTCATTCCAGGTAAGGTCCCAGGGAATTCCCACATCGTTTGGAGGATCACACCTATCATTAACGGTGGCAAGTATTGCAGTCAGTCATTAGAGGTTTCCCAACTAAAAATCTTCTAAACGGTCACTTGAACAATGATTTCTTTGTACTCGTATGGTTCAAATCGTTTGAAGTTCCATGTGTAGTTAATTATAGGTCAAACTGGACGGTTAGGACTGTGACCCTTTTTACCGCCAAGCAAAAAAAAGGTATTAAGAATATATCAGCTTCATATACTCTTAATGCTTTTCTCCCTTGGTTGTTGATTTCGTGGATAAGTAGGGTCTTTTGTAAAGAAACGGTCCAAGTGTGCTAAGTTGTTTAAGTAATATAATACACAGGGCTTCGCTCTTTTCCCTAAAGGGAAAGAAACTACGTGTTTTGGAGGTATTTTCTTTTGTGTTAAACGTGCTTAGAATATTGATTGACCTTTGATATATTATTATATACCTATACCTATTATTTACGTTTTAACAGAATCTAATAAAGTATTCCTATTGTTAAACCTCTTTAATTATTAACGGAGTTAGGAGTAAAGGTTTGTATATACCTACTTGTTATCGATTGGCCCTGATTTAACTAATCACAGAATAGCACTGTTTAATGGATAGCTGACATTAGACCCTGCATCAATAATGTAGGACCATCCGTTATCAGGAATCGAATCTTTTAAATTGGGATCCATTGTCCCTTCAAAGTATTTCAAACTAGTGGTCCTTTTGAAGTGTTCATTGACAGTCTTCCGGAGCAGCGATGTGATTTATAACTCACCTGGCTAGTTTTAACTGGTGTAACTTGAGCTTCATATGTAACAGATTTACGTATTCGAAGGTGAAATGTATACTGGTTCGCTTAATGCGAATTGTTGGTAAGGCCTATGAATGCCAGAGGTGCGAGGTTTGAATCCGGAATCAGCACGTTTCTGCATGTCTGATCACGTCTGACTCAGACCTGCGTACGCGCATAGCAATGGGCAGATTGCAGTGCAGTCTATCCGTTATTATTGTACACATTGTGCGGAGCTTTTATTCCACTGGGTAGAGCGAAAATCGTATTATGCTCAAGCCCCGCATAAAAAGGGCATACATAAGATTTAAGTTCTCATTTGTCTTTGCTCATAGTTAAGAATTTGGGAGTGTTGTCCGCAGTAAGCTCGGCTGTATTTCACCATCCCATACAAACGGAGTTTCGTTCTCATTTTAAAACTACGTGTTGGATTGTAACGAAACTTTGCATATACAATAACATGAGGTATATCTAGGTCTGTAGTTAGATTATATGGCTCCAGTTTACAAAACAAACGAAGTACGTTTTGAATGAAAAACTTAAATCTGCTGTGTTTTTTATTATGGTATCTGAAGCTATATAAACTAATTACAGACCTGGATAGTACTTAACTTATTCTAAGTACAAAGTTCCAGAGTCTGAACTCTCAGTCATCTGTCAGAACTCAGAACTAGCTAGTCGTTTTAAAATGAGAGCGTAACTACGTTTGTATGGAGAATCGAGCTTACCTCGGACTCTTTAATGAAGTTCAAAGTGTTCAAACTACTTTAGCACTGCTCTTAGAGCATATACTTAATTCTAATCATAGGTTCATGGCACTGCTATATTTTCTGAGGATAGTGTGTTGAGAGTACTTGAGAGTGAGGGAGGGACCTGCATTTGTTTTTTTTTATACAACGACGGTGGCAAACAAACTTACGGCCTGCCTGATGTTAAGCAGGTACCGTAGCCTATGGACACTTGTGACTCCAGAAGATTCACAAGCGCGTTGCCGACCCTTTATTCACTTGAGGATTCGCTGTGTTGGCAGACAGAGACATGCAGGTCCCTCACTCCCAACACAACGCACCCTAGGGAGCTCTGGCGACCTTACTCACCACCAGGAACACAACACCACATGCTTCATAGCATGCAATAATATAGCAACACTACTAAGCAGTGGTGCTATTATGAGTGCGGTCTTCTGTAAGGTGGAGGTACTTCCCCAGTTGGGCTGCTCCACATACGAGCGAGATGACATTCCGCTGTGCCCTACCTCTCTTGTTTCTAGCTGTCGACTCAACACATCCTCAAATCAATAAAGAGTCGGCAACGCGCTTGTGACGGCTCTGGAGTGGATGCCTACCATTACGCCTACCATTACTTGTTTGTCGTGGGTGGTACCTATCAATAAAGATTATTCAAAAACTAAAATTACGCTTTAAGTGTCTCATTAGACGGCATTTTTCGTTATTTGACTCCAGCCAGGTGCCCAATTTTGGAATGGCCGTATCTAATAAATGTGAATCGTCTTGATTCGTTTGTTGTTCTTTTAGCGCATAGTATGTATGTATGTAAGCACTTTACAGGTTAATAACAGGTAAGAAAAAATATACATATCACACAATAGATAAAAGTACAAAGGCGAACTTATCCCTATTATATATAAGGGATGTCTTCCAGGTACTTTGAGCATTTGAGAGGAATATAGTCAAATGTGCGTGAGCACAGCTCATTGATAATATGATCGGGTTAGGATGAAATCATCCATGAAATGACCTCTATCCTTGTATAGGCTGATAAATTGAAATTAAATTGTAATTACAAATGAACTTCCATTTTCCACTTGTGTTCCACTTTTTTTGTTAGGTATATAAATCTACAAATGAAATGGTTTTATAATCCGCTAAATAACTGGAAATACTGAATTAATAAGTTAGTAAACAAAGATTTCGCAATGGGTTCAAGTTAAACCATTCCATCAATTTCTGCCAGAATATAAATAAACCAGAATCTATTAGCCATTATTTACATTTATCAAACAGGTAAACATTCGCACGCTACTTAACATTAGCGAAACTCGTTTATTTAATAAATTGATTCCATCAAATCGTTCTCAGCTGAACAATATAACATCTGACTACGAAATTCTTACTCTTGTGGCATTATTCTTCCAAACATACAAACTGTAACAGTAAGGTGCCAAAACAAGATCGCAGCTTTGCTATTCACAACTTCACCTCACCCCTAGTATAACTTGACCCCGGAGTTCGCATTAGCAATGTGTAAGCGGAGATCTGTCTAACACTGGTTATTCTTAGGTGAGGTGAGGCGGGCGTTGTAAATAACAGCCAAGGTGCAATTTACAATCTGACTTGACGCGTCTCACCACTCGTCCTTAGGGTGACTTGACCCCAAGATGCGTGTTGAATTTTTTATCACTAAAAATTATGGCAGCTACATTCATATGGAACAACTTTAACTACCATACCTTGTATTGACAAATAAATTATTTGAATTGAATTGAACTTTGATCAACCGCTTAAGGTGATTTATACACCAGAGATATATGCGAAAACAAAATGTCGAATGTATGTATGAAAACACATCTTCGCACATCAGCACATCACTGGTGTATGCTTAGTTATTCACCCTAAATCGGAACAAAAATCGCCGAAATGTATGGGGGAGGTCTTTTTAAATCTTTTCGTTGTTGTTCCTAATAGGAAAAGTCCTACAGACCTACAGATTCGCCCAAAAATTTGGACGGTGGTAAATTTTCACCGTGTAGAACGGCCAGCCTCAGCACACCAAGTAAGCTTTGTGAATATCCAGCAGCCACTCCTAAAACACAGGTGTCAGTATTAGCACAGTGACCCCGTTCTATCACCGCGGGACGTCGCCACCCCTAGCGATCCTCGATAATCACGCCATCTCGGTCCCAATTAGGAGGCTGGCTGATCTTGATAACGCTAGGGCTGCCATCGATGTAATAAATACGATGTTGCGTTAGCTTTTGTTCGGCGAGGTGTAAGTAATGAGGTGTGATGGCGTAATAACGGTTGTTTTAGATTTAAAGGGGCTCGTTTATTGAGTTAAGTATTGTGTGCCGTGAAAATCTCACAGTTAAGTGATGGATATTTCGTTAAATAATATGTCCGCACTTCCGCAACCAAAGCACTATAATAGCACTGTTGTTGTAAGAACAGTTAGAAAGCCTATGAAAAGGGTTACTATTATTACATTTATTTTAGGTGATAACTAGAAGGGAACATCCTTATTTATGTTTCGTGTCTCTGTCATCCTGATTTTGAAACACAGCTTGAAGGTTTTAGGACATGTAGGCAACATTTTAGTCATCTAGAATCGTATATTAAAGTCATGTTAAAAGACAAGCTTTTGAAAGCTTCAAATCACGACATGTTCTCAAACGCAGGCTTTAGGAAATATCCCTAAGATTCCTAAAAACAAATGATCGCAATTAAATACGACGTCACAACATGCTGTGCTATTTAACTTAGCACATTTCATAGAACGATGACGATTCTTCAGCGTTAGTTCAAGAATACTGCTGTAATTTATGCCTCTACGTTTTAATGCGAAGTTATCTCCGAGACTCCATACAAAAAGCAACTCTACCCCCTTCTTGTAAAGCTTAAAGTTGAGGGTGGAAGGTGGTAATAAAAGGCTGAAGTGATTGCGGCGGGTACAGTGATGCATTTGTTTCGTTCGTTCGGAGTGATTGATAAGGGAGCATTAGTATGCGTCGCGAAATAGAGTGAGGAGGCGTGTAGTACTCAGGTACGCTGGGGGGATGTCTCTGCACGTTCCTTACAAACATTTTTCACAATCATTGAAGAGTTTCATGTTATTCATATATTGATATGTCCTTAACTAAATATTATGGATGTTAATTAAGTTGGTTAGGTAGTCTGAAAGAGATTGTTCTTTAACCACAAGACCAGCACCTGCAGTCACCATTTTGTTTCTTTTTGTGCCAGCTTTGTATGTATAACATGTGCAAAATAAAGCATAGGTATGTGTATTACAAGATGGCTTTCGAAGTAGAGGCAGACCGAAAAGGCGATGGCGGGACGACCTTGACACATTTTGTACAGATTGGCGAACACTAGCACTGGACCGAGACAAGTGGCGGAAAAAAGGGGAGGCCTTTGCCCAACAGTGGGACACAATATAGGCTACAAAAAAAATGTGTATTGCAGAGTAGCTAGACCAGTTCCCCAAACGCGTTTGTTCCGCGAATTTCCATGTGCGTTTTTCCCCACTATTTATTTTTCTTTTTCGTTTTAATTCATATACGCATGTGTTGACACACGTATTGTTTCCTATTTGTATATTTTTCTAGACGATATAGTTCATATTCCCACGTGGTGATAGACTTATTGTTTCCCAGACGTGTTTTTTTTCGTTGTTCTCTATAACTAAGTTACATTACCGGCATGCCCCTTTTGCCATATCGGTCGTAGTTCGAAAGATTCGACGGAGCCCCGCACGGCGGGGCTGCTATTTCTGGACGGTTTGCCCTTCGGGCATCTGAAGCTACCTAACAAACCTCCTAACCTACCTAGTGTTTCGCGAATTTGCCAGGGCTGGCTATGTAGCTTGGTTACGTACGGTGCGGGGTACAAGGCAGAAAAAATGCGTCTGGAAAACAATAAGTCTATCACCACGTGGGAATATGAACTATATCGTCTCGAAAAATAATAAATTGGGAAAAACGCGAATAGAAACCAATCTGTTTTTCAACACTTGCGTATTTGAATTAAATCGAAAAAGAAAAATATATTTTGGGGAAAAACGCGAATGGAAATTCTGTACCAAATTGTTCTCATTAATAAAGATTCCATCGTTCGTCATTCATTCAAATGAATTATCCATTTTCGAACCCATTGGAGCACAGGCTCTATTCACAAAAATAATGTACCCAATTTTACGATTTGTCCCTAGTATAGTTTGATCTTTAGATTGGTAACACGTATGCATAACCAAAGTTCAATTTATATTGATTTCTCTAACGTTGCGTTTGATAAGCGTTGAATAACAACCCTGCGCCGTTAAACCCAAATCAGAATACTTGGAGCATGCATTCTGAATTTACGCATCAGTCAATATAAATCTAATTAACTGTTAGTGATTGGTTTGTGGTCCACGGCGAATCACATTGCTTTGGCAGATTGGCGTTTACAGGTTATACTTAGGGCAATTTATTGTAAAAAATTGTCTTATATTAACGTCCATATTAATAATGAATATTTGAATGGTTGAATTGCGGAATATTTTTGACTAACATCTCTAGGGACTTTCACTACTTAGATTGTGCCAAGGTTCAGTCAGATACAGGATATAGAAGGCGGTATACCTGGACTCGGCGCGCATAATAAGAGAGGTATATCCGATTTTGTGACAAGGATATGACGCCCTACGATACCATTTATCTAGCAAATTTTGCTAATCGAAGACAGGTGAAGTGCACTCAGGACCAATGCCGTGATAATATCGAAAAGTCCCAAAATAAGCCACTTGGCTGCCAAGCTGTAATTTGTTAAATTCACGAATATGCGTCGCTTTTTTCTTCAGTGCATAGATATTTTAATTTGTGTTTTCTCCATTACACTTCTTCGTGACTGGAACGATTTATCGACTTCTGGTTTCTTCGACGACGATGCAAATATTGCAATTGCAATCTCCTCTGTTTTATAAATATGAGTCCGTACGAGTATATCAATGAGATCTCGTATTTCATCGCATGACGGACCTGAATACTTACTTTCGATGCTATTGCTCTCGCCGCACGAACGCAGTCCAATACTCCAATGCCAATAAACCTATTGGAGTTCCGCGGAATAATGTTTGTCAGAAACCATCTGTCGTGGATTGACATAATTTTATAGACATAAATTTAAACGGTCTAAGAACATTTTTCTGTTTAAAAACAACTTCATGTTTTTTTTTGCTATCATGTAGGTAGATAAAGTGCCCATGCCATAAACGAGTACTAGTACCGCGTCGAGCACTCGGACGTTTACCTTATCATGTAAAAGCTAAACAAATATGCTATAATTCTTGGCACATTGTGATTCCATATATCCATAAATTTAATAGCAATTTTTAGAGAAGAAAAGTGAAAATTTGTAATTTACACTTGTCCAAGCGCGGCCGCGGCGTTTTTGATGGCTTCATTACAGGGGAGAGAGACTCCTTAGAGATTGTCTCCCGCGGCCGTTTCGGAATCATTGCCTAACAACATACTAAAATATGGCGCCGGTATCCGAAAGTGAAGTATTTTCCCCTAACAAGATGCACTCTAGATGAATAGTGTAGCTACAGCAGCACGCCGGTGATTCAGTTCTCGCCGGAGTGACAAAAGATCGAACCAAGCTTTATCATGCGCAACACAGATGTATGAATATAAGGAGATCGGACATGGCGGCCGATTTGTATAAAGTGAGCCTGTCGCAAGTACATTAACCCACACAACGCCCAAGTAATTGACAAGACAAAGCACGCACACATCTAAAACACACACTCTTGTATACCTACACGCTTATTTGACAATAAACGCGCATCATATCAAACATTTTGGGAAAAAAACGTAATATTCTCTGCGATCAGCACGCGTGCACAGTATGGCAGTGTATGCCCATTGAGCATACAGCTGCGACACGGCCGCCGGCGGCTTGTCCTTTCTCTAGTATTCTATGCTCTGAGATGCGCAACTATACCTCCGCCCACGGTCTTATAAATTATATATGTTTCACATTTACCGGCTAGTTAAATGTGGATCATGCAACCCGCAATAATTAATGAAATCAATGCTCGTTATAATTTTCTTGGTCTGCACAATGACTTGTTAGGGTTCCGTACTCAAAGAGTAAAACGGGACCCTATTACTAAGACTTCGCTGTCCGTCCGTCCGTCCGTCCGTCCGTCTGCCTGTCACCAGGCTGTATCTCAAGAACCGTGATAGCTAGAGAGTTGAAATTTTCACAGATTATGTATTTCTGCTGCCGCTATAACAACAAATACTAAAAACAAAATAAAAGATTTTTTTAAGGGGGGCTCCCATACAACAAACGTGATTTTTTTGCCGTTTTTATAGACAATCTGTCACCAGGCTGTATCTCAAGAACGGTGATACCTAGCTAGAGAGTTGAAATTTTCACAGATTATGTATTTCTGCTGCCGCTATAACTATAAATACTAAAAACAAAATAAAATATCCCATTCATCTCCCATACAACAAACGTGATTTTTTTGCCGTTTTTATAGATAATGGTACGGGACCCTTCATGCGCGAGTCCAACTCGCACTTGGCCGGTTTTCTAATTTTTTAAACCTTCAACTCTCGTCAAACGAAGACTACCTATTTAAATAGTTAGTCTGTGCATAATCAGTAGACCGATTATATTATGGAGAGGGGCCCCGGACGCCACATACATACGTGCCAGGATCTACACAACGGAAAAGGGATGGGGCAAATTAGTACCCAGGGTGCCTCTTAGGACCAGTACCTACTTATTGCTAAGTATGTCCGTGTCCGGATTGCGGTTATACTGTGAGTATTGTCCCCTTGTCATTTTACTGAGCTATCTATGGTTTAAATCCAAAAAGGCATAAGTGCTTTCGTCTTTAGCGTCCAAGGTTTTATAAATAAATGCCCGGGTCCAAAATGGTTTTGCTTTTCAAAACAAACTGGGTGGAAACCTGAGGTTCGTAAATGTTTTTTATTCAAATTCACTGAGTTAAAGATCCATTTATTGGGAAGACTTAGTAATGGGGAACTTGCATGGGACTTCAATTTCGAATAAATTGCACTCAATTGATGCGTATATACGTACTTAGAAATATCATACAGAAGAAAAAAAACGATTGTATTAGTTTTATCTCACGTTAAACTGACGAAAAAGTTTTTTTTTAATAAAATAACAACAGTTACACAGAATATTAAATAAGAAATGATATTTTGTTTGACAAATATAGACTTTAACGCAAATTTTGTGGATATACATAATTGCAAATTAATGACTACTCCATAGTAAACGCGCCGAGAATATATGCTGTGACGTCATAGCATAAACCCGTTTAAGGGGGTTCGATTGCCATACAAAACGTTATTTGACATTCGTAGGCTAACGGCGTGATATTTTAAGAAACTTATGTAACAAACTTTTATAAATTGGCTTCCCATTTGCGCCAAATTCCCCCTTTCCTAGAATAAACTTACATAAAGTAGATTAATTTGAGAAATTGGTTTGTCACGTGATATTTTGGGAAAACTATTTTTCTCAAATTAATCTAGTTTATACAAGTTTATTCTAGGAAAGGGGGAATTTGCCGCAAATGGGAAGCCAATTGATGAAAGTTTGTTACATAAGCTTCTTAAAATATCACGCCGTTAGCCTGCGAAATTCAAATAACGCTTTGTATGGCAATCGAACCACCTTAATATAGAGCGTTTTCGGGGGGTGCCAGCGCGTGCAGATTTCAAATGCATATAACATTAGAAAAATAAATCACAAGAAAGTTTTAATGCTACAGTTGTTTTAATGCTGGATTATACTTTTGATTTTCTTAATAAAATAATCAGATGCAAGTTCCCTATTCACGCGGCTTGTATGTACGTGAATTTCCGTGGAGAATCCCATTTGATTTTTTTGGGGGATTGATTTTGGGACAAAAAAAGCACCTGTATCCTATATTTAATCCAGGTTATGAAGAACCCCGACATACCTACAAATTCGTAAAAACCGTTTTTGCGTAGGTAATTTGACTAAGAAACACCCAGATACTTACGTTTGAATTTATTATTGTTACACCCTAGTGTTAGGGTTAGCCCACAGATGTATGAGGGTTAGCCATTTAAGGTATTTGCTTACAAGTAGGCATGTGCCTATTTAGTTAAAAACTAACATTTATTATTTACAAGAAACTAGGTACCTACTTAATTGAAACAAAACACTGAACTACCAACATACCACTTATAGTAGGTACTTAATTACTACACGGTCTTTTTTTTGTTTTTTTATTGTGATAATTATACAGGAACATTGTAAATAAATTAAAATAGCATCGTTAAACCGTTTGGTTTGTCTCGATGCTAGCGCAGTGACATACTGCCAACAGAAAGATAAATAACAATCAACAAGTTTTATCACTTAAATTAGGTACATATATGACATATATCTAATCTTAACTTATTGCGTAATGACTCACAAAATTATATTTTAATCCTTTGACCGCCGAACGTCAGATAAGTTACAATCATTTCTCAACTCAGTCATACATAACATAACAAATAAATCAAGGTATATATGCACATACTTAGGCTGATATATCAGACGATGTCGGGCAAAGGGTTAATTTATCTGTAAGCTTTCTAACTGTTTTAAAATTTCGTTTTTCAGATATTTATTTATATTTATTGGTTTTATTTTATCCTTTAATTCTTTTGGGAGTTCATTTATTAAGTCTGGTAAGATGTATTCCGATGTTCTCCGTCCGTAAAAGTTATTGTATTCCGGTTTATTTAGCTTGCGATTTGTTACTTGTCTAGTAAGATTTCGGCTCTAAAGAATTGTTCTTTTAGTATTTGATAATTAAATTTTGTATGGACATGTAGCACTTTGCACGCATTAAAAAGATCTCCATCACATTTCAAACTGTTTTTAACATTAAATGGTACTACAATCTTGAGTATTCTAATCTGTAAGTTGTATATTTTGTCGAGATAGGACTTAAAGGTACGTCCATAGCTACTTAGACCGTAGGAGAAGATACTTTCTACAAGCGCATTGTACATAATCTAGTCTAATTTTATACGGTATTCTATTACGTAGGATATACATTTTTGCCATAACAGCTCTTAATTTGGTACAAGCTGATAGAATATCGTCCCAGTTAAAACGGTCGTCTATTATAACATCTAGGTATTTTTGTTTGCAAACTTGTTCTAATGGCGAGCATTTACAATTTTTAGCGTCATTTAGTCTAGAATGAAGGCACTGGTGGTCGTGACCTATAATGCTGACAGGTCGTACTGTTTTGGAATGGCTAGAGTGTATATGTAAAAGTTTGGTTTTATCTGCTTTTAATACCAGGCCTGCGTCGTGGGACCACATGCAAATGAGGTTGAAGTCATTTTGCAGGTTCCTCTCAGCAAGTTCTATATCTTTGTCCGCGGCAACGAGACACGTATCCCTACACTTACACTTTGACCTCGCCCTGTCAATCTATTTTATTTATTATCAAGCCTACAGCTACAATCAATTCAATTATCATTATCATACTCAAAGTCTCAAACGCAATTCATTATGCGATCCCTTGTCGGTTTTTGATTTGGACGCGCGTTGAATCTTCGGGACGCGGGCGCGGGCGCAGCCGGCAATGCGCCGGGACCGAAAATAAACCAATCAGAGCTTTAGTTGCTCTTCGACGGTCGTCGTGTGCGCACGTACCGGCCGCGACGTTCAAGCGTTCGCGCGGACATTCCAAATTTGAATTTTCGATCTGTTGTGACAATGTGAATGCCAGTGAAATTGTTGTTTAACCTCATCGCTGTATGGTGATAACGGATTATTGAATGACGTTTGTGTTGCATCTTTAAACTTGAGTTATTTGGATTTTCGACCATGGTGATTGTTGGCGTTTTTAACAGGTATTGACGTGTTTTTTATGTGTTTGCATGCTCTAAGAGTTAGTATAGCTAAAGTTAAAGACTATAGACTGATTTGCTTAAGTCACGTGTATATAAAAACAACCTAGCAATGTCCAATGTTATTAAAATTAGTATGGCTGCACAAGTTTATGGGTTGTTGTCGAATCAAGTGATACGCACTTTATATTTAATTAGATGTAATATTCCGGTAATGTTAAGGTAGGTAGCATTATTATTTACTATTATTAGACATTTCGAAAATTCTAAGCAGACTAGGTACAGTCAAGTGCAAAGATATGTATCGATTTAATCCTCTCATAAATACGTACCAAAACCTTAATCCGTCGACATAAGAGCTATGGGACATATTTATGGGTAAGTTGTATACCTATGCACCCATATTTTTACACTTGATGTACCGATTCGCCGCATTTGTTTATGACTGAAAGTTTCCGTTTTAAGTTGTTCCGTTTCGGTACTTAATTGAATACTAACATTAGCTTGATTGGCAAATGTTAGGTTAGGTACTAACACTTTTAAGTTATGCCTAATAATAACAAAGTTGCAATCTTAGAAACATCCTTCAAGAAGGTCAAAACTTATGAAGTCTATTTTGGACTTTAATCGGACTTTGTTTACATTTTTCGTAATCTTATGTGATGCAATTATTATACCTCGTATAGTCAAGTGCAAAAACATGTATCGATTTAATCTTCTCATAAATATTGTATTTCATCATCATCATATCAGCCGAAAGACGTCCACTGGTGGACATAGGCCTCCCCCAAAGAGTTCCAAAGTGACCGGTCCTGCGCCACCCGCATCCAGGGGACTCCCGCGACCTTTACCAGGTAGGTAATCAGTCCACCTTGTGGGAGAATATTGTAGGTACTTACCGAAACTTAATTCCATAAAAGGACATCGTGGGTTAGAACTGTATGTTGCTGCGAGGATATCAGAATAAGCAGTGCAGCACTCAGCCAGAAGTTGATTTACTCAGTTCTTACCCACGTTGGTCTTAATATAAGTTTGTAAAGAACTGTACCCATGCCATACGAATAAATAAATAAAAGGACATATTTATGAGTAAGTTGTATTGTATGTACTTATCCATATTTGTAGACTTCATACTGTACGATAGTCCCAATTTTACCGGGTTGTTTACCCTAGGTCATAGAATATAAAGACCACAATCGCGTTAACGAACGTAAAGCATTCCTTCACTAGCTAGACAAGTGCGAGAAGGACGAATGTTATATGTCCGACGTAAACGCGATCATGTTAACTAGGCAGGTGTGTCAGAAAAAAACTAGTTTTTTTCTCTATTCAGTGTGAAGCTTGATTAAAAGATTATCTAATAAGATAACGTAGGTATTCAGTACTAGACCATCGGTGTAATCGTTCCGACTCATCAGTCCCCGTGGATACCCATGTAACATGTTACGTTTCTGACCACATAATAAGTAAACACTACCTGCTTGAAAATAGGGGGGTAACCTGGGTAGGTAGACTAGGACTAAATCCTCCACAGATTCTGTATCTGGTAATGTCTTAAGCTAAGGGATCGTCCTAATACTACGCGATTTTCGCAAGTTCGCGCGAATTTTCGATCACACTTTACACTCGAATCGGTGTCCTATTTGACATTGTCAATTAAGAGTTAGGACACTCATTCGAGTCCAATATGTTTGATCGCGCGTTCGCGCGAGTAAAATTCGCGCGAACGCGCGATAATCGCGTAGTCGCATTGTATTAGGACGATCCCTAAAACATGTATAGCTAGATTAGCTAGGTACCTACAGGTAGGCAGGGGCCTTCGTAGATATCTGAAATAGCAAGAGATTTAATCATGACCAGCACTTTTGTTAAATAGGTAACCTAGGTGTGTGTATTCAGGCACCATCTACATAACATACTTAGTATTTTTGCATCTTCCGAAAATCAGACGATCTGATTAGTAAAATTGCTAACAGATACTTTACTATTTCAACATAAATAATGTTATTATTTACTTACCCTTAGTTAATTTGCATTAAATGAAACGAACTACCCGTAAAACAATCTCGTTTTGTACCTACACCTTTAATTTTTTGTCTTAAAAAGGGCGTCTTAAACAAATTAATTTGGATGCGCCATGGATGCGTAATTAGACACTTTTCTTAATTGCTTACCATGTGACAGTTTAACGAGGATTTCATTTCATTAATTTGTTTTATTATCCCCGGCTCCTCTCGATGCAATTTCTTGAGTTTGGTAAAGTGGGCAGCTACTTTGCCACCTACCTAAGCCTAAGGTGCCTACCTAGCTCAACCTTTCTATCTACCTTTATTAATTATTATTATTGACATCTTCTGACATGCATCATCATCATCGTCATATCAGAAGAAAGACGTCCACTGCTGGACATAGGCCTCCCCCAAAGAGTGCCAAAGTGACCGGTCCAACATGCATGCACTAACCTATCTAGGTAATAATTGACTAACCAGCTATCTAAATTCATCGAATAACAATTTTACTACCACAAGTTATAAAATACGAAAGTATTTTCAATAGTTGGTCGCTTTACCCCCTTTCTTCCCGGTTCCCATGGCTAATCATAATCAACTACTTCCTACCCAGGTACCCACCAATTTGACACGGTAGCTCACTAACCAACATTCGTACCACCTGTCAATACGTTCGTGACGAGCGTCCATCACTTTCTTCCATTAAGCAATCGGCATATCGCCGTCACACTTTGCCGCGTACGTTACTTGTTTTTCCGTCCCTTTTTTATCCGCAAACTCTTCCTCTTTGGAGTAATTTGAAATGAATAAATCATTATCACGTAATTAACTTGTAATTATGTAGTTACTTACACTATTGTTACGGTTGTTATTCGCATGGCACCATTTTGTTTCCGATTACGCGCGAAATGGAAACCGAGTGATCTTTGAATATGCATGTGCACGCATGACGCTGCAGCTGCGAACTTCCACAAAGAGCGACTCGGTCCGAAAACAGGAACAGAAACGCAAAAACATCGAACGGTAGTGCAAAAACAAATTGAACTGCAAAAAATACACGTCGAACTTAAGTTTTTTCTCAATTAAACTAACCATTTTGCACTTGTGCATTGCTACTCATAGTAAGGAATGATTATGTAATAGTACCCTTTACGGTACAATAACTTATCTTCGAATATAATATTTTTTTGGCATTGTATTCATTGTGAAATATTATGTGACGGCTACACGGCTACGTTAGGGGTTGCCCCTGCGCAGAAAGTAAACAAAAAACGTTCGCTCAGCAAACCTCACCTTGCTTTTATTGACAAGATACCTACGCGATGTTATGATAGGTACTTAGGTTTGTTTAGAAACTTCTCCGCTGTCATCTTCAGTGACGTTTAAGTCTCCACTTGCACACTTGCACCAAACACCAGTTTAATCCAACTCTGCTCGCTTGACTAGGCTAACACTGCCCTCTAGCTACCCACAAGCTACTATGCGATCACAACTTAGCTCACCCATTAACATGACCCCGAGAATTGTACAAACTACGTGTAATAGGAGGTCAGAATACACTGGTTAGCCTGAGGGAAGCCTTGTGAATACCAGCCCTGAACTGACGCTGTAAGACGTAAACATGAACTCATTCGTGCGGTAACTATTTAGAATATTTAGATAAGTGCTCGACACCGTTCCCAACCTTATCAATACTTGAAGTACCTTTCATTATATGCTAAATAAACAATCAGAATTGATAGCTCATTCTGGGTCAATTTCAATTGGTACTATTTAATATTGCGCTATATAGTTCCGGCTGTTGTTTGATTAGTAGGCCGTGTAACTATATCTGAGGAAATTTAGAAATTGCGGTTGGTTAATAGATAGCGGGATATCCTTACAAATGGAACGAACGCTGCTCCTAATTCGGAGTTATTCATTAGGCCGCCATTTTAGCCTTTGAATGTTACTTAATCGCTATTTAAATTCTGCTCCCGCAACCGATAATCTCTATTGGGTAATTTGCAATTGCAAAATTGGTTGTGCTCGTACAAATGTATGACGCCATTATGCGCTATAACGGTTGTACTGGTTAATTTCGCTCCTTCAGTAGCAAATTGATTTTATAGAATATTTTGAGGTTAGTATATCAATTTGAATGTCGAAAATTGTTTGGTTTTATCGATTTCTTATGTTCTATATGGCCTGATACTGATACAAAACACAATAAGACTGCTTGAGCATTGCCTTTCAAAGCAATTTAATATTTTTTATTTAATCTAGTATAGAGACTGGTTTTCAATAAAGCACACTGTAACGCGATTACAATTAAATCCTCTGAAGCAACGAACGTTGCATTCACTAATTAGGTGAGTGTAACATCAAAATAATCCTTTAATTGCTAATTATACTTCGAGGCCTGTTTAGAGTCTTTAGAGTTTCGAGCTAGCTTAGTAAAATTAAACATTTAATGTTTTAGTAAAATTAGAGCATTCAATTGTTTCTATTGCTTTTCTTGGTTTATTGCTCACTACCTATTTACATTTCTTGCTACCCAAAGGTTGTCCGGAAGAGATCGCTATAAAGCGATAAGACCGCCTGTTGTTACCATTACTTATTTAATCTACTCCTGTATCGTGTTTTTCTTACTTTGTGGTGCAGTAAAGAATATAACTAATACTACTAATTCTAATAAGAATGATGGGAACTTAACAGAATTAAAGATTTTTTTAAACATTGTATCTATAATAACACTCTTTTGATGACTTCTCATGTAGCTTCTCATTTTGCCACGTCTCTCTCTTAAGGTCGAAACGCACAGACAGCGGTTGCGGCGCGGTGCGGTGCGCCAGAGGCGGTACCGGTTGTAATGTTCGAGCTAATATGAAAAGGTCCGCACAGAATTCCGTCCCGCCGCGGTATTCTGTGCGGACCCTTTCATATTAGCTCGAACATTACAACCGGTACCGCCTCCGCACCGCACCGCGCCGCCACCGCTGTCTGTGCGTTTGCAGCTTTAGTAGCCATATCGACTTTTCGTATAGTAGGTAGTACATTATAATTTATAAATTATGTTCCAATCATAAATCGCAAAGGCACTTAACAACCTGTACAATGGATCTTGCGACAAAATTAGGCAATGACGATAAAAAAGGCCTTAAAATGTTAATTGTGTCCACAGGCAAGAATTAACAGTATATGTACCAATGTGTGTGTGTCTTTCCTGTGAAAATGTATTTATCCCCTTTGCGCAATAGGTGTGTAAAATGTACACACTAACATTTCATGTACATCCATCCTTCAAACAACACGGAAGGGAGTAAGTAGGCTTTCGCACCATTTCCCCTCTGCCGAAGTAGGTACAAGCCCAAGTGTGCATGGTTCGTGCACAAAAATGTATGAAGGTGTGCAAGTTTATAGTTTCCGTGTATTGTGTCATTTTTGATGTATAAAGCCTTGGTCAGACACACGGCGCGACGCAGCGCCGCGGTCGCGCGGCGCGACCGCGGCGCGATATTTCCATACATGGCCTGTTTGACCACGCTAGCGGTTTGTACGAAGATGTCGCACCGCGGTCGCGCCGTGTCCAAGGCTTTAGTGTCATCATTACAGCAAATCCCCCCGGTTCCGCAAGAAATGACAGAATTGTTTGACTGTAATATTCATAGCTAAGCAAGGCGACTCCCTTCCGTTAGGAAGCAGGCCGTGTTGCTCGAAGCACCCATCTGACGAATAAGGAGCCGCAGGCCTTGCCTACGTCCTCTTAATTATTTTAGAGGAAACCATATTCCTAAACGTAATTTAGCGTGGAGCAAAAAAAAGGATTTACATATAAACTCCAGCGTTTAATTGAAGAGAAACGCTTCTCAATCGTTAATGTATTCTGAATAATTATACATATTTCGCAATACTTAAATGCGCATCGGCTAATTTATTGGGAGACTCGTTAGTAAAGTCAGACAATTTACATCGTACAAATCACGATTAATAGTATTTTTCACAATCGTGTTATAATAGAGAGCTTTTTAGCCGAGTACCGTGTTTAGGCCACGAAGCTTGCTGAGTGGCCTAAGTAAGGTACGCGATTAAAAAGCTTGATTATAACACTATTGTGAACAATACTTTTTGTACGAGTTCATTAAAATTAATTTTCTACGAGTCAACTGAACTAATTAAACAAACTCGATACTGTTGAAACGAAGTGCAGCTCATCGCTCGTACGCTTGTTGATATCTTAAAAGACATCAACGAGCGTACGACATCAAAGCGATTCTATTGGTCCAATTCATTACAGTTCAGTAAAGCAGCCACGTGATTGGTCGAATTTATTTTAGTTGTCTGGAGCGTATCGAAAAGTAGTTATTTCGATTGTTTCGACAGTAACATGGACTACAACTAAGAAAAGAGTGACGTTGCAGTATTCTCTATGAAATCTTAATACACATATTTTAATCGTCGAGTACAAAAAAATATGTGCGCTATGAAGCTATGATGGTTAAGTTTATCGCGTGCCACGCATGACTGAATAAAGCATTGGCTCTTGCATGGTAGGTATGGATTATTTTTCTAGACTGGATCTTATCTTAAGACTAGTTAAGATTAAGAATTTAAGACCCATAAATCCAACAAAGACATAACAGCCATGTGCCATATACAATACTAACAGCCTGTATGTTTAATATTACGTCAAATTGTAACCATACATAGCTTTTAGTACTATGATCTATGAAGTATGAACCGATATTGTAAGAAAGTTAATCTTAACTACCAAAGCGTAATTAATTTTTGAAAATGTATCGAGCAGCAATGTAATGCTTACACTCATTTGACACATGGAAGAAGCGGGTTACTTGTGACAGTTGTGACTTCACATCAGTAAGACAATGTAGTGACACATAGCGTGCTGAATTATTTTATACCAAAAAAAAAAGTTGTTAGAGAGGAAAAAAAATTTGCAATATCGGTTCATAGCCCTAACACCTACCTCTGGATACAATTCGAGGTAATATTAAATATACACACTGTATACTCGAATAGCAACTCTATTGTTAAACGTTAAAGTACCTAGTCTATTGTTGCCCGGCTACGGCAGAGACGAAAGGAAGGGATATGTTTTTAGCAGTCTATGTTTGTATTTGTGTATGTTTAGGGTTTGCAATATTCGTCCATTTTTAGTATTCGAATAATATGAAAAGTAAATTTTCCTTTATTCGAATATTCGAATATTTCGAATAATTACGAATATTTCCGATATTGAAACAAAATTATAAATAATGTGTAGCCATATAAAAAAAACATGAAAATCATTATAAATACACATTTGTTAAACTTAACTGTAACAAATAGGTAGTATAAAATAACCTACATCTGTATTTATTAAAGTAAAGGTAGCGTAGTATCACTTAGGCGCGCGATTCTTATATATAAAAGTACGTAGTTGTATTCAAAAAAAATATTACAGGCATACATTTATAACGATTCTAGGAACAATCGCACAGTCCAATACAGAACGTTTGAGACAGCCGCGCATGACCAATGTTTTTTTTCTGAGTTAGTTTCATCCGAAATTATAGGGTAGAAAGTATTAGGTATTTAATTTGGCATTTAACATTAGTTTGCTGTGATGAAAATATCGTGACCATGAGAAAATCCATAAACTTTTGGCAAAGGATAATCAGGTACACAGCTTGTTTATTTTCGTTGGTAAAGAAGAAATATACCTACTTACTTTCAGAACAGCCGAAGCTTCCATGATGAGAAACGAATAGGCTGAGATCTCAGAGCATAGAATACTAGAGAGAGGACAAGCCGCCGGCGGCCGTGTCGCAGCTGTATGCTCAATGGGCATACACTGCCATACTGTGCACGCGTGCTGATCGCAGAGAATATTACGTTTTTTCCCAAAATGCCTGATATGATGCGTGTTTATTGTCAAATAAGCGTGTAGGTATACAAGTGTGTGTGTTTTAGATGTGTGCGTGCTTTGTCTTGTCAATTACTTGGGCGTTGTGTGGGTTAATGTACTTGCGACAGGCTCACTCTATACAAATCGGCCGCCATGTCCGATCTCCTTATATTCATACATCTGTGGCTGAGATCCATCAGAGCTGTGCGAAGTAGTGGAGGTTTGCGAGGAAAAAATCCACCAATAGGAAGAGCTGAAGAAGAGAATAAGAATGCTATTGGTGGCTGATTTACTCGCAAACTACTCCGCTATGTTCATTTGTGGATACTCAACCGTAATATTTACTTGGGAAAGCGAAATCTTAGCGATGATGGTTGCTGTGAAATTGTTTTACCATTTGATTTCTCAAGAGTCTTTTACTCTCGAAATTATGTGTGTCATGCATGTGTGTGTGACCTGTCGTCTTTTGACGAATTGAACCCAGGTTTGAGACGACAATAATCATGTTGTTTAATCATGGTTGGCAATTTATGTAACACCAACGGTGTTCAATCTTAGTATAAAATCGTATTCACTGTTTTTGTTATAAATTTTGCCTGCAAATTATGTGATTTTTATTGAATGTATGGTAATATAATGACAAAAAAATACTTTTTAATATTATTCGAAATATTCATTTTATTCGAATATTAAACCTTGCGTTATTCGAATAATTTTCATGGCGAATATTCGAATAATATGAATATTCGATTATTCTAATTGCAAACCCTATGTATGTTCCACTGTGTTTAAAATACTGAACCTATTTTGATAAATGGGGTGTCAATCGATTCGAAATTATGCTCCGGGTGACATAGGCTACCTTTTGTATGAAAAATAAAAATGGTGGCGGTCACATACAAATAAGTAAATGCCTTTGAAAAAAATCTTTTGCTATCATAGCGTGAAATATATAAAAAATATTATTCATAGTTACTTTTCCGTAGTCGGGGCATAGTTTTTTAAACTTTATGCTTGTTTTAAATACAGAATGGTCAACATTGCTAAGTAGTATTTTTTTATGTGGGACCACCTTTCCGTAGACATAAAGCCGCTTTTTGGTTGAAAAGTGTTGATGTTTACGACGTTTATACAGTATCAATTAGATGTACACTTAACAATAAAAGACAATCGCTTTGTTTACCACTTCACAATGAAAGACAATCGTATTGTTTATTATGCACAAAGATAACTGAGTTCGGTCTAGAAAAGGAATCTGCACTAGCGACACTAGGTATACCGCAAGGTCCGCAAGTGACGGGTGGATTATCTTGTTTGTCACATAGTATTCCTGGTAATATAGCCCTCTGAACATTTTGTGCTGTTTTCAATAAGTATATAGGCATTTAAAAAAAATCGTGTACGCAATTGCGTACGCTAATTAGCGTGAGTTGTTAAAAAAAATAACTCAGTGTCAGTTTTGTGACGAAAATTCCGCATTAAAATTACGTGAAAATGAACTTGTTTCACATTTCAATAACGTGCTTATGCATATCATCTATAAATTGAAAAGAAAAGGTTAATTTTTATACAAACTGAATACTTTATTATCGTCACAAAACTGACATTGAGTTATTTTTTATTTAACAACCTACGCAAAAAATTGGGTACACGAATTTAAAAAAATGCCCATAATTATATAAATTGAAAAGAAAAGGTTAATTTTTATACAAACTAAATACTTTATTGTCGTCACAAAACTGACATTGAGTTATTTTTTATTTAACAACCTACGCAAAAAATTGGGTACATGATTTTTTTTAAATGCCCATATTATATCGTACTTATTTTTAACACGGGGTTTTTTGAGATGTTAAGGTTCTCGATTGTACTCTTTAAAACCCGTGTTTTAACAAATAACGAGGTTCAACATTGTATAGTAAAGAATATATCATCATTAATAAAAAATTCAAAAATGCGCTTCTCATAATTAAAACATTAACAAGGTTTGTTTACGGTATACTATTCCGGCTATAACTTATCCATACGATTATAATCTCCTAAAATTTAGATGTGAAGAACTAAGACACCAAAATTGTATCAAACAAAAGATGCTACATTATAAATTTGTTAAACAGAATTTGGGAAACGAGAAATGCTAATGTAATTATATTGAAGCATTTTTTCACTCCTAACAAACAGTGGTATCATGTGAATGTTTCTTTGAATGGTGTTAGATAACAATTACGCTGCCGTTGACAGTACACGTGTATGGGAATGTCCATTTATACTACTTACGACTCTTTCATAACTTTTTCTGCTCCGGGTTGCCCGTCGAACATTTTCACACGCCGCCACTGAAAGCTACCAAGTCGTCGCCGTTTATAAAGTATTAAAAAAAACTACTTACTAGATCTCGTTCAAACCAATTTTCGGTGGAAGTTTGCATGGTACATCATATATATTTTTTAGTTGTATCATTCTCTTATTTTAGAAGTTACAGAACGGGAGAAGTGGGGAGGGGGGGGGGGGGGGTTGATATGAGAAACCTCAAAATCATTTTTGAAGACCCATACACCACACGTATGGGTTTATTGAAAAAAAAAAAAAACGAGATATGGGGAACCCCCAAAATTTATTGTTCTTTTTACTATTTTTGTGTGAAAATCTTAATGCAGTTCACAGAATACATCTACTTACCAAGTTTCAATAGTATAGTTCTTATAGTTTCGGAAAAAGTGGCTGTGACATACGGACCGACAGACAGACAGACAGACATGACGAATCCATAAGGGTTCCGTTTTTTGTCATTTGGCTACGGAACCCTTAAAACGTCACATACGATATTAGTAGACAATCGTACTCATTACTCGACAGCCAATTTAATTCAATGTAAATTTTAATTCAACTTGAATATTATCGTGACCTCACAAACGGGCTACACGCTAGCAAAAGTGAGAGTGCATCAAGCAATACGATTCTGATCTACTCTCAATACGTCGTTTTGTTTCAGAACTTAGATTCAGAGCACCACATGGGTTACCTAAAACAACGTCAAGTTAATTTAATTGGAGCCGACCTAGTGAATTTAGTGAAGTCCGAATTCTAATATTTATTTATATCTTACTCCTAGCGATAGACATGGAGATATTATTTAAATCTTCGAATTCCATAGTACCTTCCTTGATTGTTTATCCAATTACGCTGCACCTAAAAGAGGTAATGGGTTTAGTTCTCCATAAATCCAAAAGCGCACCGTCCATCCGCAATGAATCACAGCCACGTCTTCGCCCACAGGCGTATTTACCTCTCAACTGCTCTTAATTTACAATATAAACTGTCCGTTGAAATGAATCCTGTATGTCTAAGTAATAAGGTTCATGCGCACGCACAGGTAATCTGCAGGACCGTATTTACTTCGAGGTCGTTCACTGCACCCACTTAAATGACTTTGATTCATGACGTCTTGATAGAGACAATATTTGTCGCGCCGCGTCCATTTTTATCGTCGATTGATTATTCAAATTTACTGTTTCATGTGAGAATGGCAAACAACGAATTCATTTATCATTTTGGGTTCATTTAGAATATTTAGATGATAGAAGATAAGACAAAGCAAATATTTACAGTAATACAGTTCTTTTAAATAGGGAACGTTACTGCAATGTTCTGCCGCCAGAGGCAGCACTACCGCTAATAGTAAACCAGTATAGGAATATAGGGATTCACACACACATGCACAATTGATTGTCAAATGAGTGACAAGGATGCTTGCATAGAAAATACCGCAAGTGGGAACGAGATACAATGTCAACGCTGCTAGTGTCGCCACCTACGAAGAGTTCCCTATTAACGTTTTATTTGCCACTTCGACAATTGTATGAATAAACATAGAAATGATGTAATAAACGTTACACGTAGGTCCGATTAAATTAAAGTTTCTTTTTTATCATCAATCCACATACATGACATTATCCGTCGTCGCACACTCTAGGCATGCTTTTGTTAAATATTCACATAGAAATCGTGGCTAATTAGGTCACATACTTAATAAGCGAAGTCTCATTCATTAACACATCCACTGGGACACACCTCGAGCAAGAAAGTCAACTCCGTCCCACTTTGCAAAATTGTCACCAATTAGAATTAAGATGGAATAGAATCACTTTGAGAGTCGAGCTATACGTAACTAGAATCGCCATCGAGACTTAAATATTCCCGTGAAAATTACTGGAGCAATTTCGCATATAAGTATTTTACCCCAATTTTGTTAAAAATGCCTTCTTAGAAATGCGCTCGTTAAACCTCTGGCTACCGAATTTGAGTCGGATAACTAATTCGAAATTAATGGAGGACCCTCAACCAAATTTCGCCGCTCATCTCGTTTTATTTCCAACTGCAGTATGCAGATTAAGGAGAAATTCAAGATCGACGTAATTATGTACCTACCTTTGGAAGAATTTGCTCGCTTTTATTAAAATTTCACGTAATTCGACAGTTGTGTAATTTGCCACAGTCCACCACAAAGCGGTAGTTCGAAACTTTAGTGCCATTCAACCGCAGAACATTATGGCACTTGACTGCCCTCACGTATCCGGCTAACTTTCATTGGCATACGTCACGTCATGAGCGACATTCATGCACACTATAAGATGCATTTAGTTCACGTTTTTTTTTCATGGCTAGCACAGGATTCATGCGTCCCCGGCATGTCATTGGCCTATTCCCATATTCATGTACTTAACTACATGTCTTTAAGTATCCGAATGACATAAACATGGACGTCCCTTTCTGTCGAGACATATAATACCACGGCTCAAGCCCGGCCTTCGTGTTCTGAATTTTAGGCGCGCGAAATAAAGAAGTTCGGTAACCTTAATTAGTTCTATTTTTAATTGATTGGCGTACCTACGCTAAGAGTTTTGACAGGTTATTGTTAGTAGATCATAAATTGAGCGACGCGAAAGACAAACGAATTACTCTGGCGAGCTTGAAAGAGCATCTTTTGTGTAACAGAGAAAAAGGATGGCTCTGTAAAACTTTCCGTGTCAATCACCGGATTTAATGCCATGTTCACTATAGTGAGTCTTCTGTACTTTTATGCTAAGTATATATTCCGTGGATGCTACTTGATTAATCAGTCCAGTAGACTACTCGTCTAATGCCACATCTAATAATAAGGCACTAGTCAGTGGCATGGCGAAAGTAGCACATCTTTACTGAAGTAAAAAGTCCGATTCTCTAATTGGTCATTAGCTAAGCAGTAATTAAATTGTGTATATTGCGTGATATGCGGATAGTGATCAATTAGCTATTAAGATCATTAATTATTTGGAAATCAAACTCACATAAGTATAAGTAAACTGACGTGTGATTGGGGCAAAATCGTCCAGATACTTTTCGACGTAATTTAGATCGATTATAGCGATACTGGGGTTACAAGTATTTCTGACCAATTACGAGAGAGTACAAGCGGACAGTCGTATTTTGCTCAACTGTGCATTGATTTGAATATACATATAAATCCCAAGCTTCACTGGTGTTTATGAATATCACGCGACTATATTTAAACCAGTGACAGGCGCATGCTATGCACTCGGTTTCACCTTAAGAATAGGTAGTAAAACTTTCTACATCATATATCTGCGCTAACTAGAATGAAATTGCACAGTTCACTTAATATACTGTTATTTATGATAATGGATGGACCTACAACACAATATAAGAAACAGTTTATAGTTTTTTGTAGGATTAAACTCTTGACGTTCGATGATATTTGTGGAACTTCTATCGCTACACTATAACATCTATCTATAACGCGCCCGAACTTGAGGATCGATCGATATTTTTCAACATCTACTTATATTGTATATTGAAAAACAGAAAATAACCACTTATGACTTCGCTAAAATCAATAAGCTTCATCATTATGCCGTTCCGACACGTCAATTTTTCAATAACCACCAATTTAGATGCCATTGTACAACCAATATGAACTTAATCCGAAACTGTCATCATTAGGCGATGAAAAATCGATTTTAAGCCGATCGATCTCAGCATGAATACGCGAAATTGCCCCTAAAACTAGAATCAATCGGGATTGCTCTAACAATGGCACATTCTACTGTCTCCATTGTGCCTGCCATCTGTCATTGGGGTTCAATCGCACTCGATAATCGCATTTACCCGACGGCGGTCGGCGTACTAATTTCGGATCGAAGGGTCTGCGTCTGATCGCAAATCGGAATCATTCAAATCCCCTTTGCATTTGCGATCAGACTGACTTATTCTGCTTTTTGTCTGTTGTGTTTAGTTTGACGTCAAAACATCGCATCTTGCTTGTTTGTCTTGGTTTATGATTGACATTTCTTAATCCTTTCAACGCTACCTACGCGTACTGCAGCGTCCTGCCCTACGTTGTTTGGAGCACATGTATACAGGTTGATTTGTAATTCGACCTCCTTGGAAGGGGACTAGAGCTAATTTGCAACAATTTATGTCCAGTCAACCAGGGGTCAAAACTCGTATTTTTTTTAATTTTTCGAGTTTTTGTTTGTTTGAAAAAAAATCGCCTTGCGGCCTTAAACTGGTGATTGCGACAAAAATATTTTTTTACCATCCAACTAAAAGTACTTTTGTCACAATCACCAGTTTAAGGCTGCAAGGCGGATTTTTTTCATACAAACTAAAAACTCGAATAACTCGGAAACCAGCGAGATTCGACCCCTGGTTGATTGGACATAAATTGTTGCAAATTAGCTCTAGTATAACCCCTTTCAAGGAATAGGTCGAATTACAAATCACCCTGTATGCGTATGTAATTGCTAGAAATATTTTTACACATAGATAAGTTGCCAGCACGGCTATCACAAGATGACCGCGACATACTCTCGAGCTCTCTCGCACTATGCGTCTCTTTTTTATCAGACCACTTAGAAAGAGACGGATAGTTCGAGAGAGCTCGAGAGTATGTCGTGGCCGTCTTGTGATAGCCGTGCTGTTTCATTAATCTGCAAGTACTAATAGCCACGAACATACCCAGTAAATTTCATCTCTGCAATGGGAGTCTAAATACGAAATGCGCCCGTTCATATTTTTACAGAACCCCATAATAATAGGATTATTTATTGGCCAAGTAATAAAATCTGTGTAAGGGTCCGCATTGTAGTATGTTCGTTTTGTTAGGAAAGGATCTGTCCGTAGTTGTCAGTCAACGTCGACTTTGTGGGTGCTTGTTAACCTGGCTTGTCGACAGATTTCGGTATAAACAACCCGATACCAATACCGTATTAGCTGGATGTTCATAGTTGTTCTAGACTTAGCTGAAACGTATCTAGACTTTTGTATCTACGCAACGGTTTATATAAATAATTTACTTTAAAAACAAAGTTTAAACCGACTTCAACTTCAACTCAGTGCTTCGCCAAGCCACATACACATTTACAGGTACACGAAAAATTCCACATTTCCTTTCCAATTTATTACATGAACTGCTTGCTTTCCCAGAGCAAATGCGTTGATTATTACAAAAAAAACCCCAAGTCGCTATCTGTGGGCTGATAATATTTGAGGAGTGCCATCTATTCCTCAAGGATCTCAGAATTAACACTTCATAAGTTGCTACCTCAACGAAATCATGTCAGAATCTTTGACGTACTTTACATCTTTGAGGGTTTCCATTTCCATAAGGTATCTGTGGTCTTCATCATCAGTTCCACTTCACCAAATTTGCGATTTCCAAAGGTAAAATACACGAGATATAATAGAAAATACCGAAATCACTACACGCGTTCCTATAAAATTTGAGGGTTGCCAATCAATCCAATCCAATTTAATTTCCCTGGGATCCCATCACGAGATCCAGATTTGGTGACAATGGGGACCACCTTAGGAGTAAGTATACTCTTTCAAATAAAAAAAGAATTTTGGAAATCGGTCCACAATTGCCGGAGAAATTGGTGAACAAACATAAAAAATAAAAATGCTCCTTTTTGAAGTTGGTTAGGTTAGGTTAGGCAACGAAGAAGCGCCTCACTCCAACCTGCGCTATGGACAAAACACAAAGACAAACAAGTATTGCGCAACGAGAAAAACCGAGCCGCATCCTTCAGGATATATAATCTCCATCTCTCCATATCTCGCATGTTTAGCTGAGGAGTTTTTTTGCACCTAAGTACTCGTATATAGGGTTTATAACTGTGCGAGAAACACTTCCTATTTTCCTAAAACAGAAAAGTGACACCCAATCCCATACTTTAGTCAAAATTACGATGTTAGTTGACACCATTACCCACATAAATATGAATAATAACAGCTATCCCGTGTATTAAATTGTATATTCGAGGGCTATACTTCGGACAATACTTAACGCGTTATTTTTATGCGGAGGGTATTGATTCGTGTGATTCAATTGTTGTATGAATTATGAATATTACATGGCTTAGGCAGTAATATGAATAAGTTTATTGTTGTAGATTAGCGAGGGCAGGGTAACCCGGTCGTCTGAACTCGACAGCTTGTTGGCCGAATGCATTCTTTGTAAAAAGTAAATTGGCCATAATATTTTTTGACCACTCTCTGTATTGCGTATTGATTGATGTCTGAACAAAACAATCTCCATATGAAATGTTAGACAGATGTTATTCTAACTGTAACTTTTATTAACATTATTGTATAATAATGTTGTATCTGATTTGAATAAAGTTATAACAACATCTTTCTTTTATCTGATCCTTCGTATTAGTTCAGTTCCTTAGTTCATAATGTTAAATTGAATCCGAGTATGAATTTGATATGGGTAGTGCGGTTTTCTACTACCGTGTAGATATTATTGCTACCGATATCATAAAATGATTTACGTCTAATAAACGAACCGTAACTTTAAGATGTCGTGACTAACTGACTACCAATAAAAGCCGAAACATGTTCTTCGAGACAGTCTTACGGTCATTTAGGAGATGTTAGTTAATCGACAAATCGCGACATAATAGGCCCTATAAAAGTCTTTGTATTGATTCCAATTCGTAACTGTACATGCCGGTGATTTAGAAATCCGATAAATCGAAATTCTTACGGCTTACGGTATATTCCGCCGTCTGATAATCAGATTGCGATAAACTGATGTAAAAAAAATCGGGAGCCGCACTGACTCGACTTAATTCGATTGGTAAAAAATAGGGGAATGCCCTCATGAGATTTACAGTAAAATCTATTCCTAAGGTATGCGTGCAAACCGAGATCCCAACTTCATCATATCACCCGAAAGACGTCCACTGTTGGACATAGGCCTCCCCCAATTTCCATGGGGGCTACATATACCATAATCGCCACGCTTGGCGTGCCAACTTACCTACTATGTAACTGAGTGGTTCCTAATATTTTCAAAATGGTTACCCCCACAGATGTATGAATATAAGGAGATCGGACATGGCGGCCGATTTGTATAGAGTGAGCCTGTCGCAAGTACATTAACCCACACAACGCCCAAGTAATTGACAAGACCACGCACACATCTAAAACACACACACTTGTATACCTACACGCTTATTTGACAATAAACGCGCATCATATCAGGCATTTTGGGAAAAAACGTAATATTCTCTGCGATCAGCACGCGTGCACAGTATGGCAGTGTATGCCCATTGAGCATACAGCTGCGACACCGCCGCCGGCGGCTTGTCCTCTCTCTAGTATTCTATGCTCTGAGGTTACCCCCCATGGAAGATACCATCCATTGTAAATAGATACCATTCTGTTACCCCAAAAGAATAGCTGTTTTACTCCGGGGCTAATGGCTTGTGAACATTGTGAGCAGGTTCGTTAATTATATACCTAGATTTTTATTGACAGTTTAAGGAAATTAAAAAAATACTTTTTGGAAAAAAGACTTGCACAAGCCAAAGCCACTAGTCATATCATATGACTTGTAAGGCTCTTATGTAAAATAGTCTTCCACTTTTCGATTCTATTATTTGTGTATTATTGTATAGCGTAAAAACCTCAGAGCATAGAATACTAGAGAGGACAAGCCGCCGGCGGCCGTGTCGCAGCTGTTAGCTCAATGGGCATACTCTGCCATACTGTGCCCGCGTGCTGATCGCAGAGAATATTACGTTTTTTCCCAAAATGGCTGATATGATGCGCGTTTATTGTCAAATAAGCGTGTAGGTATACTAGTGTGTGTGTTTTAGATGTGTGCGTGCTTTGTCTTGTCAATTACTTGGGCGTTGTGTGGGTTAATGAACTTGCGACAGGCGTACTATATACAAATCGGCCGGTATGTCCGATCTCCTTATATTCATACATCTGTGGTAAAAACGGTTCTCCCTTGTTCGACCTAACGACTCTTAGCTGTTAGCCCTAATGTTTCACTAGACCTTGCATTTTTTTCTTAAATACTAAACTTTATAGGATTATTGGAAAACAAACCTCACTTAACCTAATGTTATTTAAATAGCGTCTCGTATCTACTGTAATGCAATAAATTGCTAAAAACAGCAATTTAATATACAAGTCTTTGAATCTTAAAGTGACGAGTACCAATATATCTGTGCGGTTTGGCACTAATTTGACTGCTATAGAAAAACAAAAGAAATATCGCGGACATAGACAACGAAAAGTCATTCTTAATAAGCAATGCACCACGTAACTAGAATTAAAATTTATTAAATAAAATTAGTAAAACGTTAAAAAAATAACTTTTTATAATTGTGTTAAATTCCGTGCCGCTGAGTGTATTTGATGATATTCAAAGAAAACCCGAAAAGTTCACTGTTTCGAAGGAAAATGCATTAGGTCTTCGCTTTATCATACACGCGTGCCGACGATTGAGATGAGGCCTAAGTTTACTTACTCTGTTATCATTTCGATCTCGACCAATACAATTAGAATCCAGATCGTGATGCTTGGTCTCGGATCGTGGATTGATGGAACGCAATATTGAGTTCAGTAATTAATTAATTACTTAATTAAAACCCCTGATTGATCTTCCAGTGCGACGGAGGAAAGTGTTTCCAGGAATGTAAATTAAGTCTTCTGTAAGGTAACCTTATTTCCCACCTAGTGGTCTGTCCTAAATAAGAGCCAGATGAGATTCCGCTGTACCCTACCTCTCCGAATAAGGGTAAATACCCACCAAATAAGCTAAGCTGTGATTCCATACAAATTGCATCTAGCTGTCAAACATGCCAGGTGTCAAATGTGAAAAATCAGCTTAGCATTTTAAAATTATTGTGTGTCTACTTAGCGTGAGAGGGCAAACTAAAATAAACGCAGTGTCAGTTTTGTGACGACAATTAAGAACATATTCAGTTTGTATGAAAATACACTTTTTCGTCTCTTTTTATAATTCATTTGCATAAACACGTTACTTAAATATGTAGTTCATTTTCACATTAATTATATGCTTAATTGTCGTAACAAAACTGACACGGAGTTAAGTTATTTGACGACTTACGCTAATTGGGTACACAATTAATTAAAAATGCCCAGCCATAGCTGGGTATTTTCAGGCTATTCTATAACTTGTTTTAACCTCACTTTTTTTTAATGGATACATGGCTCTTTTGCTCGTCACTGACGGTGCGTGGATTGGCCAGAAGTTTTAACCTCACCTCACCCGTCACCCATATATCTTGACGCCGCGATTTGTAGTAACTATATATAGGTTATAGGTTGTACGCGGGCTTTCCGCAACTCGACGTCATAAATGCGCCTATTTTGCGTAGGGGTTTTGGCACTACTGTTATTCGTGCCAACCCAGTTCCACCAGGAAGCCTAGCAGACCCTTTATGTTGCCGACGGCCTCCGATAGTGACCCCGGTGTTCCGAGGTGTAATCTCCTTTACCTGGTTTCGGTATGAAGATGACCTTGACTTCTCTCCACTGCCTGGGCACGAACGTGTGTGCCAAGCAGGCATTCAGGACGATGGTGAGCCTGTGCGTTAGCGCCCTCCCGCCCCATTTCAGTAGGGCGGGGAAAATTCCATCTGGTCCTGGGGATTTGTGGGAGTCAATGCTGTCAATGGCCGATTGAGTTCTTTGAGGGGTTATTACCTCGCTGGCCAGTCGCCACTCTTCCTCTGTCGGGGCGGTTTCCTCATCCAATCGTACAACGTAGTCGTAGTAACTATAATCTTGAGTCGTCTTGACTTGGTTCGTTAGGGGTGACGCGGGTGAGGTGAAGCGAATGGGCGCGTTCAGAATAACAGCCTAGCTTAGCACATCCCTGGCGGATTCACCCTAAAAGGGGCTATTGGATAAGTCAACTCTACCGTGACGTTGCGTGCGTAAATATTTTACCGCTTAATTTATAAACGAGCACCTTTTATACATGAGATTATTTGAGTTGGCCGAATTGCGTCAAAGTAGTTTATTCAAAAACAACTCTACCATCCAAGGCAGTAGCTTCAAATTTCAATGACAGTTTTATGAAAATTCGACCACATTAAATAATCGAAACCCTTAATCCAGTTTACGATTGTTTGCAAAAATCGGAAGCGTATTTGTGGTCATTGAATTAGTATTTGTACAAACACGTTCAAGTAGAATTGTATTGTATGTCGGTTTATTTACGCTTCATCGGTTTGTTTTGTATAGTAATCGAATCAAAAGGGTTTTTTATTATAGTTCGATAATAATTTGTATAAATAATAGATGCACTTTTAATAGAATTATAGTTTTGATATGGTTTTTCCCTCGCAAATGTTATTTTGTCAACTATTAGTAAAACAGTGGATAAGAGTTTAAATCAGCGTCTGTAAAGAATAAAAGGAGAAAATACTAATACCTATATTATAAAGAGGTAAGAATGTGACATTGCAGTGTTGTAAGTTTGTTAGTAATGGGCAGGCCTTTAAAACGTTATAAAATTTAGCGATATCATAAAAATATATTTCGTTATGTTGAAAAATATCGTTATCACAAAAGCAGTATACTCCCGATATAAATATCGTAATACAATAAATATCATAACATTATGAAATACGGTCGAATAACGTTTATTATCGTTTTAAAATGCGTCATAAGCGAAATCAAAAGCTTTTTCGAAAAACCCAACTGCTTTTTTGCAAATATTATAGCCTGTCACTCCCACGATTATGAGGAATCCATACAACCTCATATGTCGAAATCCGTTTAGGCTGCAGGGCGTGTCAAAGAATAACACATACTTACATACATACATACTTACATACACACGTATATACGCTCGAAAAACATAACCCTCCTCTCCTTCGGCAGTTGGGTAAAAAGTAAATACTTAAGGTGGTTCGATTGCCATACAAAGCGTTATTTGACATTCGCAGGCTAACGGCGTGATATTTTAAGAAACTAATGTATCAGACTTTTATCAATTGGCTTCCCATTTGCGCCAAATTCCCCGTTTCCTAGAATAAACTTGTATAAACTAGATTAATTTGAGAAAACTAGTTTTCCCAAAATATCACGTGACAAACCAATTTCTCAAATTAATCTAGTTTATACAAGTTTATTCTAGGAAAGGTGGATTTTGGCGCAAATGGGAAGCCAATTTATGAATGTTTGTTACATAAGTTTCTTAAAATATCACGCCGTTGGCCTGCGAATGTCAAATAACGTTTTGTATGGCGATCGAACCACCTTAAGGTTTTCACACAAAAATCGAAAAAAAAAAACGTCAAGTTTTAGGGGTCCCCATACTCAGAACTGAAACTCAAAAAAAAATTTTTCATCTAACCCATACGTGTGGTGTATCTATGGATAGGTCTTCAAAAATGATATGGAGGTTTCTAACATCATTTTTTCTAAACTGAATATTTTGCGCGAGAGACACTTCCAAAGTGGTAAAATGTGTGCCCCCCCCCTGTAACTTCTAAAATAAGAGAATGATGAAAACTGAAAAAAATATATGATGTACATTACCATGCAAACTACCAACGAAAATTGGTTTGAACGAGATCTAGGAAGTAGTTTTTTTTTTAATACGTCATATATCGTAAAAAGCAATTTATGTAACGGAGTCCGACTCGCACTTGGCCGCTTTTTTTATTTTTATGTGTGTTTGTTACGCGATAATAACTTGGTACGAACCGTGGTATGAGAAGTGTGTGTTTTTTTTCTGTGTTTGGAAGCATATATTTACTTCCAGATTAGTCCCGTTGTCACCAAAATCCAGTTCTGATGATGGGATCCTGGAGAAATCGAGGGAACTCTTCAAATTTTATATGCAAACTTGAAGCAATTTGGCTACTGATTTGAAGTCGGTTAAAACTATGTTCTGAAAAGTCAATTATTACAAATGTTCATTAAAATCTCTATTCTTTCAATCAACTCAATTTGCCGCAAGCGAATTGTGTAATGCTGTTATCTTATCAAAACGGAAAGGTCAGCACAAATCGCAGTCAACTTCCGAGCAATAAATACAGCCAGACCAAAATAAGCTGATCCGCGAGACAGAGACACACAGGTAGAGGCTATTGCTAATGGAAGGATCTAGATAAAACGGAGACTTTTTTATCTTACTCTATGTTTTGATGCTACTCATGAATGATTCCTTTTAAGGTAAGACGTTTTAAGGTAATTTAAATGTCGTTTTGCAGAACTATACAATAGTGTTTAAGCGTGACAAGGTAACAGACAGACAGACAGAGTTACTTTCGCATTTATCCCTAATGGGATGAAATGGGGGATTGTTGTGGCGGCACGATATAAATGCCACGCGGACGAAGTCACGGGCAGAAGCTCATCATCATCATATCAGCCGAAAGACGTCCACTGCTGGACATAGGCCTCCCCCAAAGAGTGCCGCAATGACCGGTCCTGCGCCACCCGCATCCGACGGACTCCCGCGACCTTTACCAGGTCATCAGTCCACCTTGTGGGAGAATAATGTACTTACCGAAACTTAATTATGTATGGTGTTGCGAGGATATCAGAATAAGCAGTGCACCAGCCAGAAGTTGATTATTCAGTTCTACAATTGGCCTACCCACGCCGCGCCTTCCGCTACGTGGTCGCCAGCGCCACTCGAGAACCTTTCAGCCCCAACGGCCATCGGTTCTACGTGCAATGTGCCCAGCTACCACTTAAGTGCACTGCCACGGGCAGAAGCTAGTGCTACATAAATGCTATGAGATTAGCAATGTATCATACGTAGGTTTAAGTTGAAGCAAAACAGGTTTAAATTACCCTCTTGGTTTACTTCTACATACACTTATAAATACGATACTGTACACGGAATTTCGGTAAAATGTCGATCAAACGAGATACCGTTGTATTCGAAATTCGTAATAATACAACCATACCGGTACCTTTATGAAAGCGGGCTAATGTCTTCATTTGCCTCCAATACCTACTCATGTACTTACTTAAATGAGACAAGCCGTAAAAGCGTATTAATTTCATAGGCTCATAAAACCTTATTCGTTTGAACGATTCATAAACGAATCACGAGGTTTACGACTTTATTTTATATCAGTTGATAAACTTTGGCAGGTTCAAATGAGATCTTGGCGATGGTTTAATATAATAATAATATTTTATTCAGTTTTAAAGACAACATTTGGTCCACAAATTATTAGTATTTACTTAATCTAGTGTTAGTAGCTTAATAATGAATACACAAAAGAGATTTGGTCCTCTGACCCATTTGCCACAAAAGAGGACAATATATCTTGTTAGCTATCATGCTTAGGATGCTGTTGCTACTCCCGCGCACCCTGTCTAACAGCGAGCATCAAAGCCGTCTGTGCGCGCCTCGGCGAACATGGACGATGCGCACCCTCGTGAAGACAACCACCCCAAATCGTTTGCCCGCAAATGGCATATCGGTATCGTTTGTTCATCGTTAGTTCACGTTTGTTCAGTAGGTGAAATCGTAAGGACCCGATCCTAACATCCTTTTTTTAAAAAAACAAAATGGGGTGGTCAACTTCACGTCAACCACCCCAAACTATATTTCACGTGTTTTTTTAGCTAATATAGCAAGATAATCGTTAGTTCACGATTGTTCCCATGTTTAAATCGTTAGGACCCAACTCTATCATTTTTTTTTTAATTTTTAAAGTGGGGTGGCTGTCTTCACGGCAACCACCCCACCCCAAAATCACCAAAACTAAATATGCAGAGCCATCGAGAGACGTTAGTTCACGTTTGTTCAGCCAATAACATCGTAAGGACCTCACCAGTTTTGCCATAAAAAAATAAAAACGAATAATTACTACAGTAGGCTGGAGTACCTTCATCCGAAGGGTAAAAGGCAGAGTTACAATCGGATACCAACGATTTTAATGCCTGAACTAACGTCCTTCGACACTACTTAATCAATCTAGATATGTCACTTACGGGCGCTCTAACAGGTTTAGTCAGAAAAAAAATCTAAAGGAAAATTTCATTCTTCCATTGAAGTATCATAGTCAGTGGGGTCAAAAGGAAAGTAGGAATCGGGTCCTAACGAAGTGACCGCCTGAACAAACGTGCTAAGACACCACCTAATCGATCTAGATAGGTATGTTGCGGGCGCTCTAACACGTTAAGTCAGAAAAAAAATCTAACGAAAAATATAATTCGTCCATTGGAGTATCTTAGTCAGTGGGGTGAAAAGGCAAGTTGGAATCGGGTCCTAACGATTTGACCGCCTGAACAAACGTCCTAAGACACCTCCCAATCGATCTATATAGGTAACTTGCGGGCGCTCTAACAGGTTTAGTCAGAAAAAAAATCTAAAGAAAAATGTAAATCTTCCATTGGAATATCTTAGTCAGTGGGGTGAAAAGGCAAGTTGGAATCGGGTCCTTACGATATGACCGCCTGAACAAACGTCCTAAGACACCTCTCAAGCGATCTAGATAGGTCACTTGCGGGCGCTCTAACTGGTTTAGTCAGAAAAAAAATCTAAAGAAAAATGTAATTCTTCCATTGGAGTATCATAGTCAGTGGGGTGAAAAGGCAAGTTGGAATCGGGTCCTAACGATTTGACCGCCTGAAGAACCGTCCTAAGACACTACTTAATCGATCTAGATAGGTAACTTGCGGGCGCTCAAACAGGTTTAGTCAGAAAAAAAATCTAAAGAAAAATGTAATTCTTCCATTGGAGTATCTTAGTCAGTGGGGTCAAAACGCAAGTTTGAATCGGGTCCTTACGATTTGACCGCCTGAACAAACGTCCTAAGACACCACCCAATCAATGTAGATAGGTAACTTGCGGGCGCTCAAACAGGTTTAGTCAGAAAAAAAATCTAAAGAAAAATGCAATTCTTCCATTGGAGTATCTTAGTCAGTGGGGTCAAAACGCAAGTTTGAATCGGGTCCTTACGATTTGACCGCCTGTACAAACGTCCTAAGACACCACCCAATCGATCTAAATAGGAAACTTGCGGGGGCTCTAACAGGTTTAATCAGAAAAAAAATCTAAAGAAAAATGCAATTCTTCCATTGGAGTATCTTAGTCAGTGGGGTCAAAACGCAAGTTTGAATCGGGTCCTTACGATTTGACCGCCTGTACAAACGTCCTAAGACACCACCTAATCGACCTAGATAGGTAACTTGCGGGCGCTCTAACAGGTTTAGTCAGAAAAAAAATGTAAAGAAAAATATAATTCTTCCATTGGAGTATCTTAGTCAGTGGGGTCAAAACGCAAGTTTGAATCGGGTCCTTACGATTTGACCGCCTGTACAAACGTCCTAAGACACCACCCAATCAATGTAGATAGGTAACTTGCGGGCGCTCTAACAGGTTTAGTCAGAAAAAATATCTAAAGAAAAATGTAATTCTTCCATTGGAGTATCTTAGTCAGTGAGGTCAAAAGGCAAGTTGGAATCGGGTACTAACGATTTGACCGCCTGTACAAACGTCCTAGGACACAACCCAATCGATCTAAATAGGTAACTTGCGGGCGCTCTAACAGGTTTAATTAGAAAAAAAATCTAAAAAAAAATGCAATTCTTCCATTGGAGTATATTAGTCAGTGGGGTCAAAACGCAAGTTTGAATCGGGTCCTTACGATTTGAACGCTTGAAAAAACGTCCTAAGACACCACCCAATCGGTCTAGATAGGTAACTTGCGGGCGCTCTAACAGGTTTAGTCAGAAAAAATATCTAAAGAAAAATGTAATTCTTCCATTGGAGTATCTTAGTCAGTGAGGTCAAAAGGCAAGTTGGAATCGGGTACTAACGATTTGACCGCCTGTACAAACGTCCTAGGACACAACCCAATCGATCTAAATAGGTAACTTGCGGGCGCTCTAACAGGTTTAATTAGAAAAAAAATCTAAAAAAAAATGCAATTCTTCCATTGGAGTATATTAGTCAGTGGGGTCAAAACGCAAGTTTGAATCGGGTCCTTACGATTTGAACGCTTGAAAAAACGTCCTAAGACACCACCCAATCGGTCTAGATAGGTAACTGGCGGGCGCTCTAACAGGTTTAGTCATAAAAAAACCTAAAGAAAAATGTAATTCTTCCATTGGAGTATCTAAGTCAGTGGGGTCAAAAGGCAAGTTGGAATCGGGTCCTTACGATTTCATCGCCTTATTAAACGTCCTTAGACACCACCTAATCGATCTAGATAGTTAACTTGCGGGCGCTCTAACAGGTTTAGTCAGAAAAAAAATCCAAAGAAAAATGTTATTCGTTCATTGGAGTATCATAGTCAGTGGGGTCAAAAGGCAAGTAGGAATCGGGTCCTAACGATGTGACCGCCTGAACAAACGTGCTAAGACACCACCTAATCGATCTAGATAGGTAACTTGCGGGCGCTCTAACAGGTTTAATCAGAAAAAAAATCTAAAGAAAATTATAATTCTTCCATTGGAGTATCTTAGTCAGTGGGGTCAAAACGCAAGTTTGAATCGGGTCCTTACGATTTGACCGCCTGTACAAACGTCCTAAGACACCACCCAATCGATCTAAATAGGAAATTTGCGGGCGCTCTAACAGGTTTAATCAGAAAAAAAATCTAAAGAAAAATGCAATTCTTCCATTGGAGTATCTTAGTCAGTGGGGTGAAAAGGCAAGTTGGAATCGGGTCCTAACAATTTGACCGCCTGAACAAACGTCCTAAGACACTATTTAATCGATCTATATAGGTAACTTGCGGGCGCTCTAACAGGTTAAGTCAGAAAAAAAATCTAAAGAAAAATGTAATTCTTCCATTGGAGTGGAGTATCTTAGTCAGTTGTGTCAAAAAGCAAGTTGGAATCGGGTCCTTACGATTTCATCGCCTTAACAAACGTCCTAAGTCAACTCCTAATTATTCTAGATAGGTAACTTGCGGGCACTCTAACACGTTTAGTCAGAAAAAAAATCTAAAGAAAAATATAATTCTTCCATTGGAGTATCTTAGTCAGTGGGGTCAAAACGCAAGTTTGAATCGGGTCCTAACGATTTGACCGCCTGTACAAACGTCCTAAGACACCACCTAATCGATCTAGATAGGTAACTTGCGGGCGCTCTAACAGGTTTAGTCAGAAAAAAAATCTAAAGAAAAATGTAATTCTTCCATTGGAGTATCTTAGTCAGTGGGGTGAAAAGGCAAGTTGGAATCGGGTCCTTACGATATGACCGCCTGAACAAACGTCCTAAGGACACCTCTCAAGCGATCTAGATAGGTCACTTGCGGGCGCTCTAACTGGTTTAGTCAGAAAAAAATCTAAAGAAAAATGTAATTCTTCCATTGGAGTATCTTAGTCAGTGGGGTGAAAAGGCAAGTTGGAATCGGGTCCTAACGATTTGACCGCCTGAACAAACGTCCTAAGACACTACTTAATCGATCTATATAGGTAACTTGCGGGCGCTCTAACAGGTTTAGTCAGAAAAAAAATCTAAAGAAAAATGTAATTCTTCCATTGGAGTATCTTAGTCAGTTGTGTCAAAAAGCAAGTTGGAATCGGGTCCTTACGATTTCATCGCCTTAACAAACGTCCTTAGACACCACCTAATCGATCTAGATAGTTAACTTGCGGGCGCTCTAACAGGTTTAGTCAGAAAAAAAATCCAAAGAAAAATGTTATTCGTTCATTGGAGTATCATAGTCAGTGGGGTCAAAAGGCAAGTAGGAATCGGGTCCTAACGATGTGACCGCCTGAACAAACGTGCTAAGACACCACCTAATCGATCAAGATAGGTAACTTGCGGGCGCTCTAACAGGTTTAGTCAGAAAAATCGAAAGAAAAATGTAATTCAGCCATTGGAGCATTTAAGTCGAGTAGGTCAAAAGGCAAACAACATTCTGTGTTTTCATCAAAAATTTGTTCCTTGTGTCTGTTTTAGTCGACAACTTTATCCCGCAAGCCCTAGCAATAATAGTTTATGAAGGAGGTCGCATCGCAATCGACGCCTACTCTTTAGGGTTCCGTACTCAAAAAATTAAACGGGACCCTATTACTAAGACTTCGCTGTCTGTCTGTCTGTCCGTCTGTCACCACTGTCACCAGGCTGTATCTCAACAACTGTGATAGTTTGACAGTTTAAATTTTCACAGATGATGTATTTCTGTTGCCGCTATAACAACACTAACTACTAGAAACACATTTTTTTTTTTTTTTACAATCTTACACAAATCGGCTTAGTTCCAAACTAAGCAAAACTTGTACTATGGGTACAAGACGACGATAAACATACCTATATACATAGAAACCCGGCCATCGTGGCACTCTTTGGGGGAGGCCTATGTCCAGCAGTGGACGTCTTTCGGCTGATGATGATACATAGAAAACATCCATGACTCAGGAACAAATATTTGTGCTCATCACACAAATAAATGCCCTTACCAGGATTCGAACCCGGGACCTCCGGCTTCGTAGGCAGGGTACACCAACTAGGCTACAGCAGGCTCCCTTGCAACGAACGTGATTTTTTGCCGTTTTTATAAATAATGGTACGGAACCCTTCGTGCGCGATTCCGACTCGCACTTGGCCGGTTTTTTTCCATATTCATCCCCGTTTTTCCACGCTCATGGGGTGAATCTGACTTGTTTCAGCATGTAAAAATACTCATTATAGATCACACTTAATAAAATATAACTTTTTCCGCCCCTCTTTTTCTCCATAGTAAATGTATGAAAACAGTTTTCTTTAATTTCTGGCTTTTTGTACATTACCTAAAGTTGACCCCAAGGAAACTATTGATACTAGATAAAAATGGAATCGTTTGACTTTAAAAAAATACATGTCAAATAAACTTTTTTCATTTTCATACAAATTGTATGGGAAACTTTCTCGATTTATGGCTTTGCTAGCCGGCAATTTCTTTTTCAATTCAATTCAGTCCCATACAAGCTTTTGATCCTGGGCAGGAATGGGATCGATTGGCATCAAAAAAAAGTTTGTCAAAAATGACCATTTTCTGGCACTAGGTATGTATGTTTTTACCAAAATCTGTACACGCCAATCTTCATTAATTTGAAATCGAAGGAAGGTCTCCTAAGACCATTTTCGCCTAGCAACACGGGATCTATAGTCTGATTTTTATTCGCACGGAAAAAATGTAAACAAAGTTACGTCAATGTCAAAGTGACATTGCAGGGGATGTTAAAGTATGGGCCAGCAAAAAATATTAATTTATAGTAAGTAGTTAGGATGTTCATATATCTTACCAGATATCTTTGGAGGAGTAAGATTTTCGTTTTCTTTATACTCTTTGAGTACCTACTGAGTATACTGTGGAATCAGCTATTCCCAATATTTGTGCCGCTTGTTTCGCACAGTCCACTTTCGACCAATATTTATCGGCCGGCCAATTGTGGTAAACGTGTTTATATACGTTTAACACCATATTTTTTTCCATCTCCGATAAAGGCCCACGACGTGGTCTTTTTTGCACTGGAGACAACGTATTGTCTTCCTTTGACCGAGAAGTACTCGGACCGGGCTCCATCCTTCCAGACGATACGAAAAACGTAACTATGAACAGCGTCACAACACCGTAAAACAATAAAAACTCAACAATAACACAAATTTAACAGAACAGAATCACTAGAAAGCACACGGGAGTAATTCAATCTAGAAGTGAGTCACGTCACAACAAGATTAATACACAAGCGGCCCACAGATTAATAACCCGGGCTTGTCAAAACAGTGATACCAGTGCAATAAATAAATTTTACTAAGGAAACCAATTTTCTCCTTTTAAATCCATATGATGAAATGTGAATATCTTAATTATGTTAGTAATCAACAAATTAAACAATTCAATCATGAATAAAATATAAAGATTCATTTTTAAAAGAAGATTTCTTTAAAAAAAAAATATTTTAAATATCCCATATGCTGCTAATGTTTTTCGTTAGCGGCCACACCTTTGTTTACATTTATTCTGTGCGAATAAAAATCAGATTTTAGTAGCTGCCCTCACTGACCCAAAATTTATTTACACCCTGTATTTCGGATTGTCGCGTATTTTGTATTTAATAATGCAAATAAATGACACACGAGCCGCCATACTGTTTCGACACTGTCGACGTCGCGATGCGCGTATTCTGTAATGTAATAACCGACAAACGCTAGCAATTAAATTAAAACGATAAATGCTTGTGATATTAGGTTGAATATTGAAAAATCGATTAAACTATACGAATGATCGTAAACTCGATCGCGAGTAAAGTAATGTGTTATAGTGACTCATGCCGCTGAATAAGTAATAGTACAAGTACAAAAGGCACACTCCTTTAATCTTTACAATAGCCAATTTTTTTTTTTCTTAGCAAAAACATTATGATTTATGGCCCTCTGACGTCGACGACTCTAGCGCAAGCCAAACGGAACGTTCAAGCTGTGGACGAACGGTGAAAATGAATTGGCTCACTTGTTGCGTCGCCGATTCAAGAAACAATAAATGAAGAGCAATAAATGTATATTCTTTATACATTACATACATTATTTCATTATTTATCTCTAAAATAATAAATCTCACAATTTGGACGAATTGAATACAACCAAACCCAACACCAAGACCCCCAGGCCACATTTTATTGGCTTTGCTGCAACACACAGTAATGCAAAATCTTGTTGCTTTATTTTTAAACATTTTAATATGTATATTCAAATAAAATAATACAACGAATGAGTTACGTTACTATGCAACGTAACAAATAGAAAAAAAAGTGGCCAAGTGCGAGTCGGACTCGCACATGAAGGGTTCCGTGAAATAAATTGCGGTTTACAATTTATGACGTATTAAAAAAAACTACTTATTAGATCTCGTTCAAACCAATTTTCGGTGGAAGTTTACATGGTAATGTACATCATATATTTTTTTTAGTTTTATCATTCTCTTATTTTAGAAGTTACAGGGGGGGGGGGGGACACATTTTACCACTTTGGAAGTGTCTCTTCGCAAACTATTCAGTTTAGAAAAAAATGATATTAGAAACCTCAATATCATTTTTGAAGACCTATCCTATAGATACCCCCTTGATACCCCACACGTATAGGTTTGATGAAAAATTTTTTTTTGATTCTCAGTTCTGAGTATGGGGACCCCTAAAACTTAATGTTTTTTTTCGATTTTTGTGTGAAAATCTTAATGCGGTTCACAGAATACATCTACTTACCAAGTTTCAACAGTATAGCTCTTATAGTTTCGGAAAAAAGTGGCTGTGACATACGGACGGACAGACAGACAGACAGACAGACGGACGGACATGACGAATCTATAAGGGTTCCGTTTTTTGCCATTTGGCTACGGAACCCTAATAGGGATAGTACGGCCACAGAATAAGTAATAGTAAGTACTACGTACAGAAGGTTCTCTGTTAACAAATTCCCTGTTTAGGTACGCCAAACGTGCCTAAATGTGGCCATCCCTTTCTATCGCATGCAAAGCGCTGCGACCCGTGTGAGCGTCCCGTCCCAACGCGCGGCAGCTACTGAATAGAGCCCTTCGAAGGGGCGACCGGCATGTACTTGTAGCGATAAACACAAATCGCGAGTGAGCCGCGCCTGGTACGGCGCGGCGTTAGTTACTAATAAAAATTCATCACTGGTAATTTTACAAAGGTGACATTTCTAAATATATAAAAGAAGAAACGGACTGACTGACTGACTGATTAACAACGCACAGCCTAAACCGCTGGTTCTAAAGATTCCAAATTTGGCACGTAGGTTCCTTATAAGGTCTAGGGGTGCACTAAGAAAGGATTTTTCAAAATTCATCCTCTAAGAGGGTTAAATGGGGGTCCAAAGTTGGTACGGGGACACAAGATTAGTCCGACTATTTTATTCGAAACTTCACACGAGTATTCCTAACGATAAATGAGTAAATACGTGTTTCAAGATTTTTGAGAACTCAACCCCTAAAAGGGGTAAATGTGGTGACAAAATCTGAAAATCAACATGGGTATTGTTTCTATGGTTTTTCGGGTCGCTGATTACGAAACAAACAACGATTTTAAAATCCAACGTGGCGGACGTGAAATACCATCTCCCTGTTGGGGTGCGATGGGGTTGAAATGTCTAAATATCAATAATAGTATCGTTTTTATGGTTTTTTGTGACGTTAATTACAAAATGGCATCGATTTTGAAATTGAATGTTGTGGACATGAACATTCTTGAAAATATTTAGTGTGTAGGTATATGTAGAGTCGACATGTAGAGTCTATATGTAGAGTGTGAACCAATTTCAGGGTATTTTTTTAAATCATTCCTCAAACAAACATTTACATTCTACGCGGACGAACTCGCGGGCAAACACACAGACATACCCATAGGATAAGAGGGGTGGTGGTGTGGTGTGGGGGAAACTACCTGCATCCGTAATTAATTAGTACATTCAAGGTGCTGTAAGAAGGTTGTCTGCTTGCTTTCGATAAGTTTAGGTTTGCATTCTAAGTGAAATGCAGAAAATCGTAAGTATCTACATACATACCTACTTACGTTCATCAATTATTCATTTGATAACATGTAAGTTTGTATGAAGGAAACTCTTTTTTGAGATAGAAGGTTAAACGATTGTAGAAACATTACTTATTGAAATACAAAAAAGTCCTTTCAGCGTTTTAGAAAATTCCACTCCTAAGGGGGTTAAAAGGTAGTGCAACATTTGTATGGACGCAACGGTTTAATTTTAGCAAGAGACTTAAACCTTTGTAGAAAGCTTACTTATTAGAATACAAATAAAGTACTTACAGCGATTTTTTTGGAAAATTCCACCCCCTATGCGGTTAAAAAGGGGTGCAAGGTTCGTATGAGAAACATTTTTTTTAGCTTAGACTTGAAAATTTGTAGAAAAAATGCTTATTTCAGCAAAAAAACTCTTCTTCTTAATTTTTCCCTGAAAAGCGTTAAGAGGGTTCAAAGTTGGTATGGAGAGTCAGAAAATTTTAAAGTATGAGATTTGTAACTTCGATCTTAGCCTGTTTGCTAAAAGACTACAAAATTTATTTTATCGTTTTTTTTTTATTCATCGCCTAAGAAGGTTAAAAGGGAGTTTGAAGTTTGTATAGAGAGCTAGACATTTTTAAAGTAAGAAGTTTGTAACTACGGTTTCAGACGGTTTACTATGAGGGTTCAAATGGGGTTCTAAGTTTGTATAGAGAGCAAGACATTTTGAAGGTAAGGGATTTGTAACTTCGGTTTTAGACTGTTATACTAAAAGACTACAAAACTAATTTAAATTTTTTTAACCGACTTATAAAAGGAGGTTATATGTGCCACTGTATTTTTTTATGCATTTTCGCCGATTTCTCCGTCAATTGTAGACCAATTTCCAAAACTCTTTTTTTATTCGAAAAAGTATACTTCCGAGTCACATTGTCACGAAATCAGGATCTGATGATAGGATCCCAGGGAAATTGAGGGCAACCCTCATATTTTATAGGCACGCATGTAGTGATTTCGGTATTTTCTATTATAATTCGTGTATTTACCTTCGGAAATTGCAATTTGGGTGAAGTGGAACTGATGATAAAGACCACCGATGACTTATGGAACTCCTCAAAGATGTAAAGTAAGTCAAAGATTCTGACATGATTCCGTTGAAGTACACTCAAGAGCAAAAGTTTCGGGTCACCCTAAATTAAATAACCGCAATAGGTTTTTTAAATATATTTAACACTAGTCTTATTTACATAATATACTATTCTTCGTAATACCCAAATATATTAGCAATTTCCGGGATCCTATCATAAAAATATCAACGTCCAAAAATTACGATTTTTGCGATATCTCGCTCCGTTAACGTTGTTTTTTTCGTGGGTTTTTACGAGTCCGATTTAAACCTGGTAACGAGTTTTTTTTTTACTGCAGTTTAGATGTAAAATTTAATAAAGACCATGACAGGATTAAAAAACTGTATAACCTTGCACTATTTTAGGAAATATGACGGTTGTTCACCGACCCGAAACTTTTGCTCTTGAGTGTAGCAACTCTTGAAGTGTTAATTCCGAGATCCTTTAGGAATCGACGGAACTCCTCAAATATTATCAGCCCACAGATAGTGAATTGGGTTTTTTCTGTAGTAATCAACGCATTTGCTCTCGGAAAGCAGTATGTGGTAAATAAAAAAGGAAATGTTCATGTACCTGATGTGGCTTGGCGAAGTACTGAATGGAAGTCGGTTTAAACTTTGTTTTTAAAGTATAAATTCATTTCTCCTTAAACGTCCAGTCCTTAAGGCGACGTGAGCTCCGAAAACGGATTTTAAAAAAAAAGTTGCTCTTGTTTGGATTATAATACGGCTGCCCTAAATTTAATTAGCAATCTTGAGGCCTTTCTCGAGGGAAATCAACTATTCGAATCCAGAGTTTTTGACTTTCGCTCGATAGAAAAAAATCACGAACATAGGTCTAAAATACACTTAAAAAAATTCTAACAAATTATGCACAACAGCTAAACATATTACCTCGTATGTTCATAAGTTTTGAGACAAACTTTTTACTTAATAAAATGAAACAAAATAATACTGGCACCTATTTTATTCTTTTTTAAATTTTGAATTTGGAATGTTAGTGTGCTATTTGAATGTTTTTAAAATTAATTTCTTTTGTTTTACTCGTGATGGAGGGAACGAAAGAATTACGTGCGACTGTCATTTCGCTACATATGGCGGGAAAAAAACCAGTGGACATTTTCCGTGACATAAAATGTTTTGGGGTAAGCCGCAACTTCGTATATTACACTATTAAACGTTACAAGGAGACTAATTCTTTGAAAGATCGCCATAGGAGTGGTCGCCCGCGGTCTGTAAGGACGGCTGCAAACATCAAAATAATCAGAGAGCGACTTCGCCGAAATTCATGTCGCACCCAGAAAAAACTCGCTCTGCAGACTAACATTTCGCGTATTTCAGTCAACAGGATATTGAAATACGATCCCAACGTAAAGGTTTACAGTCGTAGGAAAAACGTACTGCAGAGGTACCTATAGGTCGCCTCGCATTGTGGGGCACACCTTCGAGTGTCTCCACAGTGCGCGGCTGGCCGGGGTCGCGTGTGGCTGCGCCTGCGCCGAGCTGCAGGTGGTGGAACAGTACAAGTACTTAGGCCTGCTTATAGACCATAAGTTCACATGGCAACCGCATGTCAACAGTGTGTGCAATAAGTTAAGATCGGTGCTTGTAAAGTTCCACCATCTGAAGTTTGTACTAGACAAGGCTACTATGTATACAGTGTACTATGCGCTCGTAGACTCACTTTTATCCTATGGATTGACAAGCTATGGTCGGACATTTAAGACTTACTTAGACAAAATAAAAGCGTTACAGATACGATTCATGAAACTAATGGTTGATAAGAAAACAAAAATAGAATGTAAAAATAACACCTACGAACAGCTTTTCTTAGAATGTAAAATATTGCCAGTCCATAAAAAAGTAATGTTGTTGTTGGCTGTGGAACAATTTAGTAACGACGAGTTTAAACAACCTATTGGTGCTCAAAGGCTTGTTAGAAACAGAGACAGAGATAAACTAATATTGCCTAGGTTTACTAATTATTATGGCCAAAGACATAGAAAGTACCTAGTTCCGAAAATATATAACGACCTGCCGTCCGAGACAAAGAGTGCAACTGTCACAAAACAATTGTTTAAGAAGAAAGTAAGCGACGTCTTATTAAATACATTAAAAAATGAAATTCAGCTATCTTAAGTAACTTTATAGATTCCTTTAATTGTATCTAGCATAAGTAATACCGTACATATATATTACTATTCATACAGCTTTTAGCTAATAAAATGTAAAATCAATTAGGAGCGTTGTTTGCCAACAAACCGCATTGTGGTTTGGCAGATTAATTGTACCTATGTAAATTTAGCTATAAGCCTTAAAGAGAAAAAAAAAAAAAAAAAAAAAAAAAAAGTTCATTATCTAAATCAGTGATTCCCAAAGTGGTCCAGGTGGACCCCCAGGGGTCCACGGGAGACTTGCTGGGGGTCTACGTAGGCGTGAACAAAAAATGGGGGTCCATAAAATGTTAATGGGGGTCCACGAAAATTTATCTGGTTTTGATAGTAAAGAGCAAAAATGTAAGCATAGTTTTTAAAAGGGCCTACTACCTACCTACATTGTTTTTAGTACCTAACTAAGCAGATTATATTTTAATAAGGCAAGCGACTGTTACTTGTTCAAACTTGCGTATTCGATATTACGTAGGTACAATTTCGTGTACAGACTTGCAAAGCGCTATCCGCCCGACAATGCTTAATGCTTGTTCAGACATGAATTTGATCACCACTATAAATACTTGATGCCAAAGGCAAACTCATTCATTTGTTTCCGGAATTACGAAAAGAAGGTGTGAGAAAATTTATATCAGTGTTTGCTAGTGCCGGAGAAAAGTAAGTACCTACCTTTTTTTTGTTTTATAGTACTTAAGTATTTTGTTTACGTGTACCAGTCGGTTGATCACAACTGTTTGTATTCACGGCGCAAACGGTGAGGGCAACGCACTCTAAACCGAATAGGTAGGTATCACTAACACTGCGACGGTCGGAAGAGATTAATTCCAATCTTTCCTTCATACTTAAACAGGCTTAGGACTGTCTGACACAATTTTCCGATGTAAAACATTAGTGGTAGATACGTATTTAACAAAGTAAGGGATTTCAGGCGTATTTAAAAGATTGGAATCAACCATTTGTAAATAATCCAGATTATCACTATCACTTATCACCACAGCTATCACTCATCGTCACACGCGATCGGACACTTGCCAATAACAAAGCAGCACTTGTGCATAATGTGCATTAGCCGAAAACCAAAATGTGACTGAGGTCACTGAGGCGGCATTTCACAAAGGGAAGCGCGAGCGCCTTAGAATAGGGATTACGCGCGGGGTTGAAAGGTGCCGCTCGCACGTTATTGGACGGTAGTCCACGTGGACTTATTTTTATTGGATATTGATTAGCAGGCTCGATTGCTAGGTACTATCACCTATTGACTGAAACTAAACAAGTGATTCAAATTAAAATTGTTATTTATTAAATACGTTATTTTATGAAAAAAGAGTTAAAATTTAATAAATAGGTATACCTTTCAATTTCTTATAATGGATACATTAAATGGGCTTTTGGTGTAAGACGGTTAAAAAAACACCTTGTAGATAGGTAACTTCGTAACTTACAGATATTTTAATTGTCCTCTTTTGATTTGAAGACAAAGAGCACGTTTTATTCAATTGTTTTTTCACGACAGAAGCACTGCCTTTCTAAAAAGGCCGAATAAGCAATATTGCAGAGCAATTAATTTTGTAATTTTTCTTGCAAATGACTACTAATTTTATAAAACAGTAATTTCACAATCATTTTAAATTGATTTTGAAGTAACTATTTTATCAAAACTATTTCTTTTTGGAAAGAGCAGGGCTTGAGCTTCGATGCCAGTTTGTCACGTTTTAACAATGAAGCCGCAGACAAAAAATACGCAAATACACGGAGCGCGTGAACTCATTGATTTGATGAAATGTTAGTTATCGCTTTTATGGACAATTTTGGGATTTCGACTTTTATTTTTTTCTACACAAATATGATCAGTATTTGATACTGAGTACACCAATTTTTATTTGTACTATTAAAAATTTGTGGTAAATTAGGTACTTTAAAATTGATACCGTTTTGTGAAAACGTCTGTATTTGTCTTAGCGGTTTATTAGTTGGTCCCTTTACAAGCCGTAATTCTATTACCGCGTGGTGACAAAGGCTGCGGTGTGATACCTATATTCAGAAAAAAACTTGGTTACTAAAACATTTTTTTTTACAGGTAAGGTAACTGACACGAAACATGGCTACAGCAAAGAAAAAATGTCGACAATATAGTGTCGATTATTTGAAATATGGTTTTGTTCCATCAGAGGCAGACAAACAATTGCCCATGTGCCTATTATGCAACAAAGTTTTGAGCAATGACTCTATGAAACCATCAAAGCTCGAAGATCATCTAAAAAGGTGTCATACTGATAAAATAGGTAAAGATTTGAAATATTTTCAAACATTGAAGGAAAAATATGAAAAGAGACCCACCATGCACAGTATGTTCGCTTCAACATCTCAAAGTAACGATGATGGCTTGCGGGCATCTTACAATATCTCATTACTAATAGCAAAATCTGGAAAACCGCACACTATCGGAGAACAATTAATTTTACCCGCTGTTGAAGAGGTTTTAAAAACTGTTTTGCACAAATCTCCATTTGACGTACTAAAAAGAATTCCATTAAGTAACAATACTGTTCAAAGACGCATTGATGAAATGAGCTCTGATACCGAAAGTTTTTTGTGCAATCATCTGCAAAAAACTCATTTTTCTATACAACTGGACGAGTCAACGTTACCCGGTAATGAAGCATTATTATTAGCATATGTTCGATTTATTATGGAGGAAGAAATTCACGAAGAATTGCTATTTGCCAGAACTTTGGAGACTGACACTAAAGGCGAATCAATATTTAATGTCCTGAGTAATTTTTTTACGGAAAAATCGATTCCATTTACAAACATTATTTCAGCGGCAACAGACGGAGCTCCTGCAATGGTCGGTCGATATCGTGGGTTTATAAGTCATCTCAAAAGAATTATACCAGGACTTACAGCTATTCATTGCGTAATCCACCGACAACATCTTGTGGCAAAACATTTAAGTGACAGGTTGAACCAATCTCTTCATTTTGTAATAAAAGCTGTCAACAAAATCAGAAGCAATGCATTGAATACGCGTTTATTTGCTCAATTGTGCGACGAAAATGATGAAGACTTCAAACGACTGCTCTTACATACTGAAGTACGCTGGTTGTCAAAAGGTGCATGTTTAACGAGATTTTACTCTGTTTTCGATTCCGTATTAGAGTTCCTAGAAAGTAGAGATCCAGATTTAAAAGAAAACTTGATCAAATTTAAAGCAGACATTGCGTATTTGACAGATTTGTTTAAAAAATTTAATCATATTAACTTGCAGTTACAAGGGGACAGCCTGAATTTAATTAAAACAAAGGGGATAATTTCGGCTTTTCTTGGGAAATTGAAATTTATGAAGCAAAACATTAGTCGGCGTGAATTCTCTCAATTTCCAAACTTGTCGCAGGTAGAATGTATTGATGAGGATAACCATACCTACAGTCAACATTAAAGTGCCCTGCATGATGACTTTGAAACCAGGTTTGAAGATATGCTGACGATGGATATACCACCATGGATCATAAATCCATTTGATGAAACGGAAGTGGCTAATGTTGTATTACAAGAGGAGCTGCTCGAGCTAAGCACCAATGAGGAGCTGAAGGTGAAATTTAGAAAAGGCTACCAAACATTTTGGCTGCAAGCAGAAATACCCGAAAAATATCCTGGACTGTGGGAAATCGCAAGGAAATTTTTAATAGCTTTTCCCTCGTCATACCTTGTCGAAAGGAGTTTTAGTGCAGTTACAAACCTCTTAACAAAAAAAAGGAGCAAATTAAACATCACAGAACGGGGGGATTTGCGGTTATTGCTCACAAAAATAAAGCCAAACATTGATCGTTTGCTGACACTCCATCAAATACATCCTTCCCATTAATTAAAATTATGACCTGAACCTAGGTATATTAGTATATTACCTTATTATTTTTTTCTTGTAATTATATTCTTTTAATAAATAAAGTGTTATAAAATGTACCATTTTTCGTTTTTATTTTACCTATCGGAATAAAGGGACAGAACTCAGAAGCGACACAATTTTTATTTTTTGGTGACTTTAAGAATGTGGTAGAAATGTAGCAGCAGAGGGTCCACCGAAACCAGTAAAATTTTGGAAGGGGTCCACGAGAAAAATAAGTTTGGGAACTACTGATCTAAATGATCGCCTTCGTAAATTACGACGTGAACGTTGTCCGATGCTGCTTAAGAGACACGATGCGAAAAAGATACTCTTCACCGACGAAAAAATCTTTACAGTTGAAGAAAAGTTTAACCGGCAAAATAATAAAGTTTATGCCAAAAGTAGCAAAGATGTTCCAGCTACAGCACGAAATGTCTCGCGTGCCCACCATCCGGCGAGTGTGATGGTATGGTGGGGGTTTCGTACGAAGGTGTCACTCCGCTCCATTTTTGCCAACAAGGTGTCAAGGTGAAAGCAAAAAATTATCAAAGTGACATTTTGGAGACTGTAGTGAAACCCCTATCTGATACTTTATTTCACAACAAAGAATGGATTTTCCAGCAAGACTCAGCACCTGCCCACAAGGCTAAAACGACTCAAGCTTGGTTGAGGAAAAATTTGCCAGGCTTCATCGCGGCGGAAGAATGGCCATCCTCCAGCCCTGACCTCAACCCGCTGGACTATTCTCTGTGGACTGAATTGGAGCTCAGAGCCTGCCAAAAGTCCCACCCAAACGTAGATTCCCTTAAGCGAGCCCTCATCAAAGCAGCGAAGGATATCCCACTGGAGAAGATTCGTGCCGCGATCGATGACTGGCCAGAACGACTAAAAGCTTGTATTAAAAATAGGGGTGGTCATATTGAATAGTAATTGCTTGTAGTTATTCGTTAATATCTAATTATCATTATCTGTAAATTTTATAAATATATCTGTATTCCTTGATTTTTTATGCAACATTTATTTCGTCTCAAAACTTATGAACACACGAGGTACAATTGGTTCTTAAAATCGGCAATGTCATGTTTGAAGGAAATCAGTTATTACTTTTTTATTTATTAAAACGCACAAATAAATAAAATTAAAAAACATGATATCCGCGCTTCCAAACACGCCTTCCATCTCGCTCACGCTTATGCTCAGTGAGAGGGAGAGAAGACCACGAACCTACGTCCCCTTAAACAAACATTTAGACGATAACATGTTCTACGCGGACGAAGTCGCGGGTAACAGCTAGTAATATTATAAGAATCTCTACGACTATGACGTACCCTTTATAGGCATGCGAAGTTGTTGTTTTAGTAAGTAGATATTCCTTAATTCGTCAGCATCTGGGTTTCTATCTAGAACCAATTCGAGTTTATTTCGCACGGTTTCACTTCCTTGGAGGCTTAAAATACTCCTAACTATATATATTACCAGAAAACTTTCTTCTATCGGAATTTTAGTGCATTCTAATTTTTCTATCGATTCAGGTATAATTTCGTAACAATTTTTTATAAAGCTTAACTCGTTTTTTAAATTTTCATTTTCAAACAACTTCTGGGCTTTTCTAATGGCAATAGCTTCTTTACTGTTCAATTGCATCACAACATTTTTAATCACGTCAAAATGTCTATCGTAGTAAAAACTTGCATTTAACCAGGTGCCCCAACGAGTGATAATGGGTTCCGGCGGTAAAGGCACATTCTGCGCATGGTCCCTGAAAAATCGGACGCGGTGTGGTGATTGAAAAAAATATCTTATTGACATTAGATATTAAAGAATTGACCAATTTATGTTCAGATCTTATCTGCTCCGCGACTCTGTGTAGTCCATGAGCGAAACAAGTTACGTGTCGTACTTTAGTGTACTTTTTCTTCAAAATCTTGCCGGCAGCAAGCATGTACGCTGCGCTATCCGAACAGCATATTAAAAATTTGTTCATATTATCTGTAAAATTATCCTCCCACAAAAAATTCAAGCTTTCGTCCACCACCGCTGCAATTGAGTTCGCGTTTACAGTACTAACGACTTTACACGCTAACAAATATGGCCTTTGTAAAGCATCATCAAGTGATTTTATAATTACATTTACTTACTACGCAATTACCGAAATTATCAAGAGACTCATCCACCGCAAGCCATAAATTGGAATCGAAAAATGTATTTCGTATTTGCTATTTTTTTTATATTTGTATATCGAAATATTTTCTAATAATAAAGGAACATTTACTTTTTTAAGTATATCCATACATGAAATAAAATTAAACTAGAATAAATCTAAGTTAAATCTAAGGGGATTGAATTGAAACATTTCGTATTTGCTTGACGGTCGCATTGTATATTCTGGTAAGATAGTATTTTTTCAAAACACTTTCTTCGGGAAGTTTTACGCCTTTATCTAAGTATTTTCCAAAGAACTTTTTAAATTCTGGATGGTTAACTCTTTTCCATGGGATGTTACACGCTATAAGGAAAACGCATAGATCATAGGCAAAGGTGCCATTTTGGTTTCCACAGTTAATTTGGTGTTGTTTACTGTTAACGTTTTTTTCGACTGCTTTAAATCCACTGAGCAAGAAATACAGTGAATGCTACATTCTTCTTCATTATATATAAGATTTTCGTACGGTTCTATCATCCGCAGAATTGTTGCTTCACAGGTAATAAGTTTATTTGTTAAAACAATTAAAATTTTAAAACGGACATTAATAACAAACTAAAAGCTACCTATAAATAAAAAATATCTCCCAAATCTGTGCCGATGGGTAGTGTGCCCAGAAGGCTGGCCGCATTGCCACGTTGTATGGTGATACTGACACGTTGTGCAAAGTATTGGCCAGCCCTCTGGTCACCAGTGGTTTCTTTTAGGAGCGCCGCCAAATGCTTCACATGGCTTATTCATCTTGATATTTTTCGGTTTTAAATATTTAGCCGACGCAATAATAATTCAGATAATATTGTAGACGTAAAGCAGCTGTCTAAATTGACAATGTCAAAAAATTTGTTTCTAAATGTCTCATAAAGTAAATTAGTAACTTTTTGAAAAGAAAGGTTGCATATGGTAAAAAATATATCGATGAATAGTGACTTTGTTAAAAGAAATTGAAAAATAACCCAAAACATATACGACATAACATTTAGGTGTTCCTGAAATCGATTTATGAAAATAAATGTTAAGTACTTACTTCCAATTTACGAATAGGTACCATACTAAGTACATTAGGTAGATGAATAATTTTATTATTCAAGCCTAAAATAATAATTATAAAAAGGACTCCATACCTTTTGTGTGAAATTTGCCACCGGTACTCCGCCCTCTAGTCATATCGTAAGGACCCGATTCCAACTTGCCTTTTGACCTCCTTGACTTAGATGCTCCAATAGTCGAATTACATTTTTCTCTAGATTTTTTTTCTTACTAAACCTGTTAGAGCGCCCGCAAGTGACCTATCTAGATCGATTGGGTGGTGTCTTAGGACGTTTGTTTAGGCGATGAAATCGTTAGGACCCGATTCCAACTTGCCTTTTCACCTCCTCGACTTAGATGCTCCAATGGACGAATTACATTTTTCTTTAGATTTTGTTTCTTACTAAACCTGTTAGAGCGCCCGCAAGTGATCTATCTAGATCGATTAGGTGGTGTCTTCGGACGTTTGTACAGGCGGTCAAATCGTAAGGACCCGATTCAAACATGCGTTTTGACCCCACTGACTAAGATACTCAAATGGAAGAATTACATTTTTCTTTAGATTTTTTTTCTGACTAAACCTGTTAGAGCGCCCGCAAGTTACCTATCTAGGTCGATTGGGAGGTGTCTTAGGACGTTTGTTCAGGCGGTCAAATCGTTAGGACCCGATTCCAACTTGCCTTTTCACCCCACTGACTAAGATACTCCAATGGAAGAATTACATTTTTCTTTAGATTTTTTTTCTGACTAAACCTGTTAGAGCGCCCGCAAGTTACCTATCTAGATCGCTTGAGAGGTGTCTTAAGACGCTTGTTCAGGCGGTCATATCGTAAGGACCCGATTCCAACTTGCCTTTTCACCCCACTGACTAAGATACTCCAATGGAAGATTTACATTTTTCTTTAGATTTTTTTTCTGACTAAACCTGTTAGAGCGCCCGCAAGTTACCTATATAGATCGATTAGGTATCGTTTTAGGACGTTTCTTTAGGCGGTCAAATCGTTAGGACCCGATTCGAACTTGCCTTTTCACCCCACTGACTAAGATACTCCAATGGAAGAATTACATTTTTCTTTCGATTTTTTTTCTGACTAAACCTGTTAGAGCGCCCGCAAGTTACCTATATAGATCGATTGCGTAGTGTCTTAGGACGTTTTTTCAGGCGGTCAAATTGTTAGGACCCGATTCCAACTTGCCTTTTCACCCCACTGACTAAGATACTCCAATGGAAGAATTACATTTTTCTTTAGATTTTTTTTCTGACTAAACCTGTTAGAGCGCCCGCAAGTTACCTATATAGATCGATTATGTATCGTCTTAGGACGTTTCTTTAGGCAGTCAAATCGTTAGGACCCGATTCGAACTTGCCTTTTCACCCCACTGACTAAGATACTCCAATGGAAGAATTACATTTTTCTTTCGATTTTTTTTCTGACTAAATCTATTAGAGCGCCCGCAAGTTACCTATCTAGATCGCTTGAGAGGTGTCTTAAGACGTTTGTTCAGGCGGTCATATCGTAAGGACCCGATTCCAACTTGCCTTTTCACCCCACTGACTAAGATACTCCAATGGAAGATTTACATTTTTCTTTAGATTTTTTTTCTGACTAAACCTGTCAGAGCGCCCGCAAGTTAATTATCTAGATCGATTAGGTGGTGTCTTAGCACGTTTGTTCAGGCGGTCACATCGTTAGGACCCGATTCCAACTTGCCTTTTGACCCCACTGACTTAGATATTCCAATGGACGAATTACATTTTTCTTTAGATTTTTTTTCTGACTAAACGTGTTAGAGCGCCCGCAAGTTACCTATCTAGATTCATTAGGAGGTGTCTTAGGACGTTTGTCCAGGCGATAAAATCGTAAGGACCCGATTTCAACTTGCTTTTTGACACAACTGACTAAGATACTTCTATGGAAGAATTACATTTTTCTTTAGATTATTTTTCTGCTTTAACCAGTTAGAGCGCCCGCAAGGTACCTATATAGATAGATTATGTAGTGTCTTAGGACGTTTCTTCAGGCGGTCAAATCGTTAGGATCCGATTCTAACTTGCCTTTTCACCCCACTGACTATGATACTCCAATGGAAGAATTACATTTTTCTTTAGATTTTTTTTTTGACTAAACCTGTTAGAGCGCCCGTAAGTGACATATCTAGATCGATTAAGTAGTGTCTTAGCACGTTTGTTCAGGTGGTCATATCGTAAGGACCCGATTCCAACTTGCCTTTTCACCCCACTGACTAAGATATTCCAATTGAAGATTTACATTTTTCTTTAGATTTTTTCTCTGACTAAACCTGTTAGAGCGCCCGCAAGTTACCTATATAGATCGATTGGGAGGTGTCTTAGGACGTTTGTTCAGGTTGTCAAATCGTTAGGACCCGATTCCAACTTGCCTTTTAACCCCACTGACTAAGATACTCCAATGGACGAATTACATTTTTCGTTAGATTTTTTTTCTTACTTAACGTGTTAGAGCGCCCGCAAGTTACCTATCTAGATCGATTAGGTGGTGTCTTAGCACGTTTGTTCAGGCGGTCACATCGTTAGGACCCGATTCCTACTTGCCTTTTGACCCCACTGACTATGATACTCCAATGAACGAATAACATTTTTCTTTGTATTTTTTTTCTGACTAAACCTGTCAGAGCGCCCGCAAGTTAACTATCTAGATCGATTAGGTGGTGTCTAAGGACGTTTGTTTAGGCGGTCAAATCGTTAGGACCCGATTCCAACTTGCCTTTTGACCCCACTGACTTAGATATTCCAATGGACGAATTACATTTTTCTTTAGATTTTTTTTCTGACTAAACGTGTTAGAGCGCCCGCAAGTTACCTATCTAGATTCATTAGGAGGTGTCTTAGGACGTTTGTTCAGGCGGTCAAATCGTTAGGACCCGATTCCAACTTGCCTTTTCACCCCACTGACTAAGATACTCCAATGGAAGAATTACATTTTTCTTTAGATTTTTTTTCTGACTAAACCTGTTAGAGCGCCCGCAAGTTAATTATCTAGATCGATTAGGTGGTGTCTTAGCACGTTTGTTCAGGCGGTCACATCGTTAGGACCCGATTCCTACTTGCCTTTTGACCCCACTGACTATGATACTCCAATGAACGAATAACATTTTTCTTTGGATTTTTTTTCTGACTAAACCTGTTAGAGCGCCCGCAAGTTAACTATCTCGATCGATTAGGTGGTGTCTAAGGACGTTTGTTTAGGCGGTCAAATCGTTAGGACCCGATTCCAACTTGCCTTTGACCCCACTGACTTAGATACTCCAATGGACGAATTACATTTTTCTTTAGATTTTTTTTCTGACTAAACGTGTTAGAGCGCCCGCAAGTGACCTATATAGATCGATTGGGTGGTGTCTAAGGACGTTTGTTTAGGCGGTCAAATCGTTAGGACCCGATTCCAACTTGCCTTTGACCCCACTGACTTAGATACTCCAATGGACGAATTACATTTTTCTTTAGATTTTTTTTCTGACTAAACGTGTTAGAGCGCCCGCAAGTGACCTATCTAGATCGCTTGAGAGGTGTCTTAGGACGTTTGTTCAGGCGGTCATATCGTAAGGACCCGATTCCAACTTGCCTTTTCACCCCACTGACTAAGATACTCCAATGGAAGAATTACATTTTTCTTTAGATTTTTTTTCTGACTAAACCTGTTAGAGCGCCCGTAAGTGACATATCTAGATCGATTAAGTAGTGTCTTGAGACGTTTGTTCAGGTGGTCATATCGTAAGGACCCGATTCCAACTTGCCTTTTCACCCCACTGACTAAGATATTCCAATGGAAGATTTACATTTTTCTTCAGATTTTTTTTCTGACTAAACCTGTTAGAGCGCCCGCAAGTTACCTATATAGATCGATTGGGAGGTGTCTTAGGACGTTTGTTCAGGCGGTCAAATCGTTAGGACCCGATTCCAACTTGCCTTTTCACCCCACTGACTAAGATACTCCAATGGAAGAATTACATTTTTCTTTAGATTTTTTTTCTGACTAAACCTGTTAGAGCGCCCGCAAGTTACCTATCTAGATCGATTAGGTGGTGTCTTAGCACGTTAGTTCAGGCGGTCACATCGTTAGGACCCGATTCCTACTTGCCTTTTGACCCCACTGACTATGATACTCCAATGAACGAATAACATTTTTCTTTGGATTTTTTTTCTGACTAAACCTGTTAGAGCGCCCGCAAGGTAACTATCTAGATCGATTAAGTGGTGTCTAAGGACGTTTGTTTAGGCGGTCAAATCGTTAGGACCCGATTCCAACTTGCCTTTTGACCCCACTGACTTAGATACTCCAATGGGCGAATTAAATTTTTCTTTAGTTTTTTTTTTTTGAATAAATCTGTTAGAGCGCCCGCAAGTGACCTATCTAGATCGCTTAAGAGGTGTCTTAGGACGTTTGTTCAGGCGGTCATATCGTAAGGACCCGATTCCAACTTGCCTTTTCACCCCACTGACTAAGATACTCCAATGGAAGAATTACATTTTTCATTAGATTTTTTTTCTGACTAAACCTGTTAGAGCGCCCGCAAGTTACCTATATAGATCGATTGGGAGGTGTCTTAGGACGTTTGTTCAGGCGATAAAATCGTTAGGACCCGATTCCACTTTGCCTTTTCACCCCACTGACTAAGATACTCCAATGGAAGAATTACATTTTTCTTTAGATTTTTTTTCTGACTAAACCTGTTAGAGCGCCCGCAAGTTAATTATCTAGATCGATTAGGTGGTGTCTTAGCACGTTTGTTCAGGCGGTCAAATCGTTAGGACCCGATTCCTACTTGCCTTTTGACCCCACTGACTATGATACTCCAATGAACGAATAACATTTTTCTTTGGATTTTTTTTCTGACTAAACCTGTTAGAGCGCCCGCAAGTTAACTATCTCGATCGATTGGGTGGTGTCTAAGGACGTTTGTTAGGCGGTCAAATCGTTAGGACCCGATTCCAACTTGCCTTTGACCCCACTGACTTAGATACTCCAATGGACGAATTACATTTTTCTTTAGATTTTTTTTCTGACTAAACGTGTTAGAGCGCCCGCAAGTGACCTATCTAGATCGCTTGAGAGGTGTCTTAGGACGTTTGTTCAGGCGGTCATATCGTAAGGACCCGATTCCAACTTGCCTTTTCACCCCACTGACTAATATACTCCAATGGAAGAATTACATTTTTCTTTAGATTTTTTTTCTGACTAAACCTGTTAGAGCGCCCGTAAGTGACATATCTAGATCGATTAAGTAGTGTCTTGAGACGTTTGTTCATGTGGTCATATCGTAAGGACCCGATTCCAACTTGCCTTTTCACCCCACTGACTAAGATATTCCAATGGAAGATTTACATTTTTCTTCAGATTTTTTTTCTGACTAAACCTGTTAGAGCGCCCGCAAGTTACCTATATAGATCGATTGGGTTGTGTCCTAGGACGTTTGTTCAGGCGGTCAAATCGTTAGGACCCGATTCCAACTTGCCTTTTCACCCCACTGACTAAGATACTCCAATGGAAGAATTACATTTTTCTTTAGATTTTTTTTCTGACTAAACCTGTTAGAGCGCCCGCAAGTTACCTATCTAGATCGATTAGGTGGTGTCTTAGCACGTTAGTTCAGGCAGTCACATCGTTAGGACCCGATTCCTACTTGCCTTTTCACCCCACTGACTAAGATACTCCAATGGAAGAATTACATTTTTCTTTAGATTTTTTTGCTGACTAAACCTGTTAGAGCGCCCGTAAGTGACATATCTAGATTGATTAAGTAGTGTCTTGAGACGTTTGTTCAGGTGGTCATATCGTAAGGACCCGATTCCAACTTGCCTTTTCACCCCACTGACTAAGATATTCCAATGGAAGATTTACATTTTTCTTCAGATTTTTTTTCTGACTAAACCTGTTAGAGCGCCCGCAAGTGACCTATCTAGATCGCTTAAGAGGTGTCTTAGGACGTTTGTTCAGGCTGTCATATCGTAAGGACCCGATTCCAACTTGCCTTTTCACCCCACTGACTAAGATACTCCAATGGAAGAATTACATTTTTCTTTAGATTTTTTTTCTGACTAAACCTGTTAGAGCGCCCGCAAGTGACCTATCTAGATCGCTTGAGAGGTGTCTTAGGACGTTTGTTCAGGCGGTCATATCGTAAGGACCCGATTCCAACTTGCCTTTTCACCCCACTGACTAAGATACTCCAATGGAAGAATTACATTTTTCTTTAGATTTTTTTTCTGACTAAACCTGTTAGAGCGCCCGTAAGTGACATATCTAGATCGATTAAGTAGTGTCTTGAGACGTTTGTTCAGGTGGTTATATCGTAAGGACCCGATTCCAACTTGCCTTTTCACCCCACTGACTAAGATATTCCAATAGAAGATTTACATTTTTCTTCAGATTTTTTTTCTGACTAAACCTGTTAGAGCGCCCGCAAGTTACCTATATAGATCGATTGGGAGGTGTCTTAGGACGTTTGTTCAGGTGGTCAAATCGTTAGGACCCGATTCCAACTTGCCTTTTCACCCCACTGACTAAGATACTCCAATGGACGAATTATATTTTTCGTTAGATTTTTTTTCTGACTTAACGTGTTAGAGCGCCCGCAACATACCTATCTAGATCGATTAGGTGGTGTCTTAGCACGTTTGTTCAGGCGGTCACTTCGTTAGGACCCGATTCCTACTTTCCTTTTGACCCCACTGACTATGATACTTCAATGGAAGAATGAAATTTTCCTTTAGATTTTTTTTCTGACTAAACCTGTTAGAGCGCCCGTAAGTGACATATCTAGATTGATTAAGTAGTGTCGAAGGACGTTAGTTCAGGCATTAAAATCGTTGGTATCCGATTGTAACTCTGCCTTTTACCCTTCGGATGAAGGTACTCCAGCCTACTGTAGTAATTATTCGTTTTTATTTTTTTATGGCAAAACTGGTGAGGTCCTTACGATGTTATTGGCTGAACAAACGTGAACTAACGTCTCTCGATGGCTCTGCATATTTAGTTTTGGTGATTTTGGGGTGGGGTGGTTGCCGTGAAGACAGCCACCCCACTTTAAAAATTAAAAAAAAAATGATAGAGTTGGGTCCTAACGATTTAAACATGGGAACAATCGTGAACTAACGATTATCTTGCTATATTAGCTAAAAAAACACTTGAAATATAGTTTGGGGTGGTTGACGTGAAGTTGACCACCCCATTTTGTTTTTTTAAAAAAAGGATGTTAGGATCGGGTCCTTACGATTTCACCTACTGAACAAACGTGAACTAACGATGAACAAACGATACCGATATGCCATTTGCGGGCAAACGATTTGGGGTGGTTGTCTTCACGAGGGTACGATGCGCTGCAGAAACGCGGAAGTTTCAACAACACCCTAAAAGCATTATTGTATTGAATGCGCACGTCATTGTAAGCCCGTTGAGTATATCTAACCCACAGACTCGACGTGTACAGCAAAATAAGTAGGTACATATTATAGCAAAAGTATCAAGGTGATTAAGAATCTGCTAATTTTAGGTTCTTGCATTTGTAATCCCCGACGCAAAATGAGGGGTGTTATATGTTTCACGTGTCTGTGTGTCTGTCGGTGTGTCTGTCTGTGGCATCGTAGCCGCTAAACGAATGAACCGATTTTAATGTGGTTGTATGTCCTAAAGCTGACGTGATCGAGATGGTTCTTAGCTACGTTTCAACAAAATCGGTTCCGCCGTTTTTGAGATATTGAACTTGGAAATGAAAATGTCGGGGGTTTTTGCAACTCTTCTAAGTTCTTAATTATTTGCGCGTGTGGTATTATGGTAATCTTAGAGCGAAAAAAGTACTAGAACTTAGGAACATACGTATTTTCATGAAGTTAACAGAATAATTTCACATTATATGGTAAAAAAGTCGTATAGTCAACTTTCCGGTTAGTAGGTATATTTATTTTTTACGGAAATGCGATTCCGCCTTATCTTTGAAAATGTACCACGAGTCACTACTACCGTACATCGACTGGTTCTTCGCGTTCGTGGCATACAGTAAATTCTAAAAAGCCTCACCTCAATATAGAGTTCGTAAGGATATGTGACCTTTTGTAAGTATTAGCACGACAGCATAATACGTAGTTGCCAACGTATCCGTCAAGAATCACCGGCCAGCCCACCTGACCGCTTGACCCGACTAATCTCAGTACTGGTACCAGGAGGCTTGGGAACGGGAATGTGGGTACACCCAGCCACATAGGTATACGGGAACTAACCGCCAACTTCGTTCGTTAGTATATCTCTATCGCACTTGCATATTCGAGCGACAGAGATACATAAACGAAAGACGTTTGCGTTTCGCGGTAGCGCTTCTGGTTCGGATATCAGGAAGGACTAAAAAAGCATTAATTTAAGCGACGTTTCTATTCTACAAGATACTTTTTTCATATTTTTCGTCATCATCCATCATCGGCCCGTTATACTTACGTTCTAGGTACTACTGTACACAGAAAAGTAGTCCTCATCACGCACCCCCAAGTGCATCAGGTTGAGGACTTCACATACAAGTTATAAAAGTGCCCTTGTGGCCTATTTGCAGAATAAATAATTTGATTTAATTTCAGATGTATGCAGGATTCCTCTCTTTTGTAACCCTAAAATTATCTTCTATCTACGTGTACCTACTTAAGTACAAATATTTACCATAATAAAAGCAAAACACACGTTCTCTCACTGCGTAGTCACATATACTCATAACATTATAATTTTATCCCTCTAAGCTTTTGTTTATATATTGTTTGAAAAAATATTAAAGTTTGCATTTCTTAGACGCAAGAAATTACTCCCGGTGCGTGAACAAGAAGCGTAATTGTTCATTGAATTGAGCAATTAAATTCTCAATAGCTTGTTTTAATTGCTAATATTTCGAACCTAATTTACTGTGCTGTAAAACTTATTTACAGCTGACACACAGGTAATGGCCAGTATACAGGCAGCGCATAAATAAAGGAAAGCCAACTAAAATAGATAAAGCTTATGACTGGCTCATTTTATCATTAACTTGAAATATGGAATATTTTTTTTATGTTGTCACTTTAGAAACCTTTAGTTTTTTTTGAACCCCCTTTGTCTGCAAAAAGCGCCCCACAAGGTGGACTGAGGACGGAGGACCTGGTAGTCCGCTGGATACGGGTGGCGCAGGACCGGTCACCTTGGCACTCTTTGGGGGAGGCCTATGCCCAGCAGTGGATGTCTTTCGGTTGATATGATGACGATTTCCGCAAATGACGCCATTCGTATATACTTAGTACGGTCGCCATCAAATATATCGGAGCGGTCAAAGTGCTCACAAATATCTGAACACGACTCTATTGTCGAGGAGTTAGAGACGTGTTCAGATAATTGTGAGCACTTTGGCCGCTCCGATATATTTATCTGATGGCGGCTGTACCAAGAACGATCAGATTCAACAAGTGCAAATGTTTGAAAGCGCAGGTCAAAGTATGTTGGACGAATGGTCACACTGTGACTCAACAGGTGGACACCATTCTTTTTACCCCCGACGCAAAAAGAGGGGAGTTATAAGTTTGACGTGTCTGTGTTTCACGAATGGACCAATTTTAATCTGTTTATTATGCGAAAGCTGATGTGATCGAGATGGTTCTAAGCACAGATGTATGAATATAAGGAGATCGGACATGCCGGCCGATTTGTATAGAGTACGCCTGTCGCAAGTTCATTAACCCACACAACGCCCAAGTAATTGACAAGACAAAGCACGCACACATCTAAAACACACACACTAGTATACCTACACGCTTATTTGACAACAAACGCGCATCATATCAGGCATTTTGGGAAAAAACGTAATATTCTCTGCGATCAGCACGCGTGCACAGTATGGCAGAGTATGCCCATTGAGCTAACAGCTGCGACACGGCCGCCGGCGGCTTGTCCTCTCTAGTATTCTATGCTCTGAGGTTCTAAGCTACGTTCCAACAAAATCGGTTCAGCCAGTGTTAGACCAAACTTTAACTTTTGTAAGTTGTTAATTCGATTCTAAACCACATCATTTACGTAAATAACATATAAATATATTATCTCAATTATATTAATTTTCATGTTTCGAGAGCCTTAGCTGGACAAAGCAATATGTAATATTTCCAGACTAAACTGACCATTGTCATCACTGATTTTAACCATATATTTTGAAGAATCCCTCGAGAGTAATATATTTACATATTGTTATGAATTACATAATATGTAAATCACTATAAAATTACCTATAACGGCTGACATGCATTTGACTGCATCATCTAATCACCATTAATACTCTCTATCCAATATGGCGTCTTTCACAACTTCTTTACGACATAACGTATCGGTTTATGACTTTTATGAGTTGGTTTCGCCCTGGGTCTGCTTACTTAGTAAGAGATAAGGGCACAATGCGTCCCAGTGCAGCGTGGGTGTAATGGCTGATGCCAGACGGATAGAACTAGGGGAACTGTTTGTGTACGTGAACAGTCGTATAACAGTTGTATTAGGGTCGCCTAGATTGGTTTGTACGCACATTAATCTGATTTTGTGATGGGTTTTATTATATTTATTGACAATTTAGCCGTGTTTAGAAAGCTGGCTGTACAAACTACGTCAAATTAGGAGTAGACGGAGTTTCACTTGACACAACTGTTTATTTAAGTGGTTTAGACACAATGTTTAATTTGAAACCTTATGGATTTTGTTTCATGTCGAGTGTAACGGTAATATAAAGCTGGCCTCACACACCGGAATTTAGTATCTGAATCACTCACGAGCCAATAAAATGGTACACTTTGTGCAGAATAGCAATTCTAGATGGTGTACCGTTTTTTTTCTCTTGACTGGTCCAGATACTCTATTTAGAGTGTGAGTCCAGCCTTAAGATATTGCCACAAATCATCAAATGATTGAGTTTTTTTTAAATTTCCTATTATTCAGTTGTTACCCTGTAAGGCGTGAACCACACAGAGACGGCATAAGGCGAAGACGCGGCGCAGGCACGATGCCGCTTCAAAACGTTTGTATACAAAATGTAGTAAGGATACGTATTTTGAATTAGCAGTACGTATTACGTATACGTACGTATTTGCAGGTACCGCGTTCAATTCACCAATGGACCTTATTTCATTGTATTAAAGGTCTACAACAGGTTGAAGCGCGCTGCGCCTTATGCCTTATTCCTTACGCCGTCTCTGTGTGGTTCACGCCTAAGAATACAGCTATTAGATTCGTATGCCAATATTTCCAATAACGTTAAATAGAAATCTGATGCAGAAATGCGTTTGTCTCTCAAACATTTCCTATTATTGTAAGTATATTTCCTTCAGCTGGAATTAGCATTCGCTTCCTTGATTCCCCCTCTGTGTTGTCAGGATGAGCGTTTCAATTTCCAATATTCAAAGAACGATTGTCATTGAAAGCAGCCAGGTTTTGGCACGTTGAGTATTCCTCCTTCGGCCAAAACGAGCACAATAGCAGACCTAAATACAATTGTCGCAAACTCGCGCCCGATTGCGCTTCATTAGAATTTAAACTTAATCTCCAAAGAGTAAGATTTAAATTTGTGACTTGCCTAGATAGATACGAGTTTGCAAAAGTTTTCTGTAAGAATGTTTTGTGCTAGGAATGCAATGCATTTCCTCGCAGTGTCAAAGGGGTCAATTCGAGGTGTGGAAATCAAAACTTTGAGTGCACCCCGTCTCATTCATTCGAGTCTGCTAACACGTAGTGCGAGAAGGATGGCGATTTCGTTCCGTATTTTAGAATATACCTCGGATGCTATCTTTTTGACACTTTGTTACGAAGACATGCGCGATTTATTGTTATGTTTATGTCGTGGACGTCGACTGATACTGACACGATGTACGGTCGAGTTTTATAGACGCACATTCAGCATCAAAAGTAGCTACGCAAACGAATACGTCAAAAGTCTTTATTAAAAGGGAATAAGAGCTTTTGACGTCTTCGATTGCGTAGTTACTTTTGATGCTGACTGTACGTTCCGAAAGTTAGAACTATTCATGAACGTGACTATTCGAATCAACTAGGGAGGCTTTTATGCATTCTGGCGCTAAATCTTGAAATAAACATATACATTAAAAATATGAAACAACCCGATATATCAAGCATAGCTAAAAAGCATCTCGACAGACGAACCTCACTTAAATCGGCTCATCCGTTTGGGTTGGGAGTAAAGAGGCCACAGACACAGATAAAAATTACAATAACGCTCGTTTGCGTTGGAAGTTAAAAATAAGCCAGCCGGTGACACATTATATAAAAAGGCTAGTATTTAATGGCACATCAAAAAAAACTAATTACCTAAAAATACTGATTTGCACACCTTAAATACATACTAATCGTTATCAAAATTCGGTTTTGATGTGCAATTGTTAAATTTTGATGTGTAAGTCAGTGTTTTTTGGTGCGCAGTATAAGTATTTTTTTTTGTAAACTTGAGGCCGGCAATTTGAGGACGGACACGAAAACATTGAATACAGCATGAGATTACCGTTCGAATGGCGCGTTTACACGACAATATCTAGAATATTTGTGAAATGAGATTCTTGAGAGTTTGCGCACCAGGATGCATGAAGCGAGTGTAATACTCCTGAGTTATCAGCGAAGTGAGGCGATGAGAGCGGGGCAATAGTAGCGGGTGCCTGGCATGGAAGCAGATCTTTGCATTAGCCAGGCGACTGCCCACCCTGAGAAAACCCGCCTCATCCACAAACGGTGATAGTTTGCGGAGACTCTTAGGAAGTGAGTCTGGCGAACCCTTTTTTATGAGTTCCAACTCCGACGAGAACGCATTCTTAACTAACAGCACAAGAAATGCTCGGTTCCACAAATAACCTAGCGACCACATTAACTTCTAGAACAAGCAATGTATGGCGAATTTGGTGAAATAGGGGCCTAATATCGATACCTGCAGACTCAAAGGGCGTAACAGCCATTACAACAACAGGCTGTTACGCCCTATGAGTCTGCATGTATCGATATTACGAACATCCATTGGCTACAGTGTCTGCTCAATCAGGCATACCGCATGCTTGATATTGTATAATAAAAACAGTGACTAAGAAAATCTGCTGTTCTGCTGCATGAACAAATGCATGTCAAAACAGATCGTGACATTGCCTCAGCCTCTCTCTCATCATATCAGCTGAAAGTGGTCCACTGCTGCACATAGGCTTCCCCCAAAGAGTGGGAGAGACTCCACCCGCATCCAGCGGACTCCCGGGACTTTTACCAGGTCATCAGTCCACCTTGTGTGGGGTGTACTCTTGAACCTTTCCGCCCCAACATCGAAGTCTCTCTGTACGAAGTTAAAGCCCCATAATCAGATGCATCTATTTAGCACTTAATACCGCTATAAGAACTTATGGCCGATTATATCCGGAAGAAGTCAGCAGTTTTGCAATTTCACAGTCAGCCTACGCATGTAATCGATGCGATGTGAATCATCGATCATATCTATAATCGCTTCACGGATCGATTTTGTTTTATTGGCCGGTGAGTCGATATTGTTTACAAATATGAATCGGCGTGTTTGGACGGAATGGGATTTCACGGGCTACTGTGGTTAAATCCGAGCAAATAACAATACGCCGAGAGTACTGACCTGATGGATTCGATTTTTTTTGTGCAAATAGTTACGGGCTTGAAAGCAACAAAGGCAAATCTACTTCAAATGGGTAGGTACACAATATAATTCCGGAGAATAATTTGTCCGAAGGCTTCTTTTTCGAATATTAGAATACCAAAAACCATGTTCCGCTGACGGAATTTAGAATTTTTCAGGATATAATACCTTATCATCATTATCATCATCATATCAGCCGAAAGAAGTCCACTGCTGGACATAAGCCTCCCCCAAAGAGGGAAGCCTCCTAACCTAACCTATTTATATATTCCAGTCTATTATCTGCTTCCAAATTTTCTTTTAGCGGAATAATGGTGGTTTCGGAAAAAATACTCTCCGGAATTGTTCAGTGTTCCCACTTCAAATAAAACATCTAGGTATAATAGGTATAATCTACGTAATGTTCTGGACTCTGTGCTGACCTTTGCCATTAGCGCTTCCGAAAACGGTCTTTGTATTGATAGAGTATGTACCTTCATTTGTCCTTACCCTCTTAACCTTAAACGGCATCGGTTCTTCATACTTTTTAAAAGGGATTCCTGGTGTTCCAAACGTCCATAGGCCATAGGTTACGGTGTCCAGAACCGAGCTCTTGTTTGCTATTATGAAGGATATATAATGAAATAATGCGTAGGGTGAAATGCATTACGTAGTAAGTAGTAAGGCCCGTCTCTCACGGGGCGACTGACAAGCGACGCGACTGCAATGCAATTCCTGGTCGCATACTGGTATGCTACTCGTTTCAAGTCGTTTCCGCACACGGTGCAACGCAACTGAGACGATTTTTTATCATTTGCAGTACGGCTCTCCGCTCAATTGGTGCGGAAATGTCGAGTGACAGTAGCGACGAAGAAGTTCTTCTCTATGTATTATACAGAAATAAACGGAAAAGTAAAAGACGATTCTAGGTGCATCCGTACATTGAAAAAAAATTTGCATATAACAAACATCTTTTCGCATATATTCTGGCAGCTTATAATTATACAAACATGGATAATTCTCCACATCCTGGACAAATCAAATGTTAAATCTTTGATCCGCGGCCATTTTCGTCTGCAACGCGTGCGACTCGAGTAGCGTGCGACCGGCAAGACAGTTGCGTGCGACTGGTAGCAAACGCGTCGTAGACGCGTCTCGTTGTGTGCGGAACGAAGTGAATTTGTATGCAGCCTACTCGCGAGCGACGCGTAGCATACGCGTATGAGACGCAAGTCGCTTGAGAATAGCCTCGTGAGCGGAGGGCCTTACTCTCATACGATACTTGTGAGAAAGCAAGATCACAAACTAGTGAGGTTTATTGACACATTGAGCTCTTCCGTTATTTATTTGATACTAATGTTAACAAACATGGCAACAAAGCTTCGGTTTGTTGTACGTCACGAGTTTCCCATTATTTCGTCGTCTGAGCCTGTGTTTGACGTATCACGTACGCCTAAGATTAACCAGAAATATATACATAGCGCCTGTCTCTCATACTTTCAATTTTATATATTAGGACCAGCTTATGCAATATTGTCACTATATCTAAAAACGGGCCAAGTGCGAGTCGGACTCGCGCACGAAGGGTTCCGTACCATTATCTATAAATATTTATTTAATTCTGTTTTTTAGTATTTGTTGTTATAGCGGCAACTGAAAAACATCACCTGTAAAAATCTCAACTGTGTTTTCTGTCATGGTTATGAGATACAGCCTGGTGACAGACAGACGGACAGCGGAGTCTTAGTAATAGGGTCCCGTTTTACTCTTTGAGTACGGAACCCTAAAAACTATGTGATAGGGGCCTATAGAGAATACCGGACATCAAGAATAGGACATGTCACATGCCGTCACGATCAGGATCCTCGGCATTGAGGGAACGTCTAACGACGATGATGATGACGCTGATGTTTGTGATGATCCTGATCATGATATTAAAACTGTGAAGACGTGGTGTCGGGTTAATATAGTACGGTTCGTTTTCTTCCCGTAGTATGAATGAGTCTACTATGGAAATAGGGTAGAAGTGTGTTGTGGACGATAGGCGAGCAACTATCAGCATCACTCCTATATCACATTTTTTTACTACTTTTAAATTAACAATTGCTAGAAGTTGCACTGAATATTTCATTTAAGAGTCCGCAGCACAGTTGACTCAAGTCGAATCTCCATACAATCGTAGAGTATGGTTCCCATTTTCTCGTTTGTATGGAGAATTAAACGTCCTGGCGACCCTTGCTCTGCCTACCCCTTTTGAGAATACAGGCATAATTTTATGGATGTTTGTCTTAAGAGTATATTGATATTGAATAGCCCTCTGTTCAATACTTTTTCATTTGATCCTATTTTTAACCGACTTCAAAAAAAAGGAGAAGGTTCTCAATTCGGTTGCATTTTTTTTTTAGTGTGTGTTACCTCAGAACTCCGTCATTTATGAACCGATTCGTACCATTATTTTTCTAATTGAAAGTATGGTTGGTCCCATTGTTTACAAAACTCCAGTTGAATGATGGGAACCATGACGAATTGAGGGAACTCCTCAAATACATAAGGCACGCGTGTAATCATTTCGGTGTTTTCTATTAGTGTGGTAAAGTGGAAGTGATGATGAAGACCACAGATGGCTTGTGGAACTTGTCAATGATGCACTTCAAACTTTAAAAGTACGTCACAGATTCTGATATCATTCCGTTGAAATAGCAAACAAAGAAGTGCCAAAGGTGATTCTGAGATCATTGAGGAATTGACGGAAGTCCTCAAATATTATCGGCCCACATACAGCGATTTGGTTATTTTCTCTAATAATCAACGTATATGCTCTCGGAAATAAGTTCATGTGGTAAATTGGAAAATAAATGTGGAAATGTTTATGTGGCTTGGCGGAGTACTGAATTGAAGTCGGTTAAAACTTTGTTTTTAAAGTAAATCTTATATGGAATAAACAAATAATTCACCGTTTTTTACCCGGTCGACCAATTCCTCGGTCCTATTTGAGCGATCACGTAATTGGAACATGGTAAACAAAATATATCCAATTATTTCGACATCGGTTTACGAATAACACTTTCTTATTACGAGGTTCGAGAGGTCCCTAGAGAAGGGTTAGCCAGGGTCATACCAATAAATATAATGTCTTGGTACTCGTAACTGTCCGAGTACTTGTCGGAGAATTGTGACGTCTATACCTAAATAAAGCCATATATTATGTCTTGTATGGATAGTTCAATTCTCAAAGACGCGTCCCATTCTTACAGTCAGCGTCATTTAGTTAGTAGCAGCCAAAGTAGCCAAATATATCGTAACCACAGATATATGAATATAAGGAGATCGGACATGGCGGCCGATTTGTATAGAGTACGCCTGTCGCAAGTTCATTAACCCACACAACGCCCAAGTAATTGACAAGACAAAGCACGCACACATGTAAAACACACACACTTGTATACCTACACGCTTATTTGACAATAAACGCGCATCATATCAGGCATTTTGGGAAAAAACGTAATATTCTCTGCGATCAGCACGCGTGCACAGCATGGCAGTGTATGCCCATTGAGCTAACAGCTGCGACACGGCCTCCGGCGGCTTGTCCTCTCTCTAGTATTCTATGCTCTGAGATCGTAACACATCCTTACTCCTATTATGAATAAATAAATAAATATTACGGGACAATCTTACACAAATCAACCTAGGCCCACGGTAAGCTCAGTAAGGCTTGTGTTGTGGGTACTAGGCGATGATATCTTATTATTTATTATTATATATATACTATTAAACGAGCAATATTTGTATATATATATATTCGTTCTCGGAAACGGCTCTAACGATTTCGATGAAATTTAGAATACATGCTTTTACGGGGACGAGAAATCGATCTAGATAGGTCTCATGTCCAGGAAAATTCTTTTTCTCCGTATTTCTCCATTTTCACCCGAGCAGAGCTCGGTCGCCCAGGGACTATATATAATAGATACATACATATAGAGACTTATATACATATAGATAGCATCCATAACTCAGGAACAAATATTCGTGATAAATACACAAATAAATGCCCTGACCAGGATTTGAACCCGGGACCTGCAGCTTCGTAGGCAGAGTCACTACCCACTGGGCTACGGAGGCCGTTACTCCTATGTAATAAAGACGTGTTGCAATATATTTGGCTACCTTGGCTGCTACTATCTGATGGTGACTGTACCTATGATATGGGCAGAACACAAACAAGTACATATAATACGGTATTTAAACTATTTTATAATCTAATCGGAAACTTATCATGAAACATCATAAGCTCGCTGTTTTTAGGGAATACAGACCAGTGACGTCATATTTTTCTAGTGGTCATCGAGGTAATATTTTTATCTGTATTTCAAAATCTTTACAATCGAAAACTAAGTTGAAGATTGATGTTGTCCGAATAAATTCGTAAGTTGTTTTCAACGGTAATTTACCAAATACTTTGTAAGAGTTAGTTTTGATTCGTCTTTCTTCTATTTTACAATCAGCATAATAAACATATATACATTGTTAGGTGGTTCTAGGACATTATTGTTTAGAGATAAGATCGAAAAGTGTATACATATATATATGTCTGATTCTGAATGTACCATTAATTATCCCACACCCATTATAGCAGTAACATCACAGGAAAGCGAACATTTAATGGATTATACTCAAAAATTCAAAAAGATTTGAAGTGATTACGATTGGAAGCATCGACAAGAGTCAGAACGATGAAAACACCGTTATGAAAAAGGTACTTTGGTACCGTCAAACATGCCTACTTTGCCACATGGCATGGGGAACTTTGCCCAAGAGAAACATTTTAAAATTTGCTTCTTGGGCAAAGTTCCCCCTGGTGGCAAAGTAGGCATGTTTGACGGTACCCCTGCAATTTATGTTAAAGCACTTGTTTAAGGAATCTCGTTATCGAGATGAATAAATATTCAAAATTGGGCTGAAGGACTAAAGCAAGTGGCATAAGTGGCTACGACTCCTCATGCCACATCTAGTCGTGGGGAATGCGTTGAAGTAGTTTGTGGAAAACAATCACGAACACGTTATAAAAAAATACTTTAACCACTGCTTCTATCGGCTGAACTGATTTTATTATTATTTGTATACATGGTTTGAATCTTAGGAATAGCTACTTTTCACCCCGAAAACTTGTTATAAGCGAATTCTTCCACGAAGTCGTCAGCAAAAATAAGTGTTGTCTTTGTAATATGTTGTTTAGTAGGTACACTGAACAGCCCACACGTAATGGTGAGTGATGGCGACCGAGTAAGGAAACTTGTGTTAGTCGCTCCATTTGTACTCCATTAGATAATACTAATAAAGCAATGTATTTTTATTGCACAAGGACGTAAAAGGCTTGGATTGTTTTTTTTAAGTGCTCAATTATGTGACTATAACTTTAAGAGAATGCTGCCCGGCTTCGATTCCATACAAAGCAGTTCATTAGATACATTTTATGTGAATTTGGTTATCATTAACATTCTGCTAATATATTACGATAAGCTAAAAATGATAATAATGTCTAGTACAGGTACTTATGTGTTAAAAATAAATTATTGTATTTTTTTCCTTAGTCTTCGATGTAAGCTAGGAAACTGCAATAGTGCTGAAATATATTTCAGATTTAATTTATAGTTTTCAATTACAAGGCATTAATTTTCCGTTATACTTATAGACTGTTGGTTTTCAATCGCGATGCAATTTCAATGTCAAAGTCTTGGGCAGGAAGTCTACAATATTCATTTTAGTACAAAAGCAATTAGGGTACAAGTTAATTCGCTGTTTGTCCATATTTGGTGTAACCTATCGTTTTAAAACCGGTCGCTTGGCGCCGCGGTTCCGCATCTTATTATGATTTAAATCAAAATTAACATATAATTGTCTTTGCATGCGTCTAAACGATTAACCCACGCAGTGTACCGAGGACTAATAGTGGCAATGATATCAAGTGCTTTAAGCGTGAAATATACCATTATTCTCAGAGTTGATAGCAGTTAAACGCAAATGAAGTTTTGTTTATAACAAAAGTTTTATTTAATCAAAAATCAAAAGCATTGAAGCGTGTGCGTGCTCTCACCGCATCCCTGGTGCGCCGCAGTCCCAGCATCCTGCGTATGATAGCGAACAGGGTTGACTGTCCCTACATTGCACTCCCCTGTCAGTGATAAGCCTTGGTCAGACACACGGCGCGACGCAGCGCCGCGGTCGCGCGGCGCGACCGCGGCGCGACATCTCCGTACAAACCGTGGTCAAACATGCCATGTATGGAAATATCGCGCCGTGTGTCTGACCAAGGCTTTATTGTTTTAAATGTAAGTTTATAGGTACCTACTACCCCTTAGTTTTGTAAGTTCTACTAATAACATATTATATGTCTCCATGGTTACACGAAATAAAAATATCATTCATTCATTCATTGATATGTTTTCATTTTCAGAGACCGCTTACAAGTTATACAATAACATATCATTAAGTTGTGATATTTGTGGGGAAAGGTAAGAGCTGAATTTCTAAATCAACCCTCCAGAGGGTTCCGAACGCGGGTGAGGACAATCCAACTGTCATTTTCCCATATAAAATTTGACATTTAGATCTACCTAACTTTCGTACAATGCGTTACGTGATCGACCAGCAGAATCGAGCTCTTGGATTTTATCATTCCCATTTATTGTATACCAACTTCGCGGTCTCTTTTATGGCGTCAAAATTTCACTTGCCTGTTTTCAATGTAGGTATTAGTATTCATTTTACACTGTATGATCTCATTTCGGATACAACTTTTTAATTAACTGAAATTTTTCATATTTCTCATTGCAAATTAATCAATGGCGCCATCAATAGTTATTTAATTAGATATTGATGACTTACTTTTTTTGATTTCATTGTGTATAGTCGTGGAAATGATAAGTCACAGATGTCCGAAATTGATCAGGCGGTCAGAAATGGGAAAAAACTATGTTAAAGCGATTAGACAAAAAATATTTTTGAACCTCTTTTTAAATGAACGAGCGAAATAAATGCTTACGTACAATTTTCTTCAATATTTCTCCGTAATATTATTACCATAGTACAATCATTACTGAGTTTGGGGCTTGATTGGTTTTTTAGGGTTCCGTTCCTCAAAAGGAAAAAGGAACCCTTATAGTATCACTTTGTTGTCTATCTGTCGGTCTGTCAATACCCTGTTTTTTTGTAAAAGAGCATTTCCGCAGTTGTTTTATTTTCCCACACAAGCATGATCCCGCTTTCGTAACATTAAGGTGGTTCGATTGCCATACAAAACGTTATTTGACATTCGCAGGCTAACGGCGTGATATTTTAAGAAACTTACTTACTATGTAACAAACTTTCATCAATTGGCTTCCCATTTGCGCCTAACTCCCCCTTTCCTAGAATAAACTTGTTTAAACTAGATTAATTTGAGAAAAATGGTTTTCCCAAAATATCATGTCCCAAACCAATTTCTCAAATTAATCTAGTTTATTAAAGTTTATTCTAGGAAAGGGGGAATTCGGCGCAAATGGGAAGCCAATTTATGAAAGTCTGTTACATAAGTTTCTTAAAATATCACGTCGTTAGCCTGCGAATGTCAAATAACGTTTTGTATGGCAATCGAACCACCTTAAACAAGCTAATCAAATAAATACTACTAAACTACTTACTTACTACGCTGGCTCGATTACCCAAAGAGGATCTTGGCCTCTGACACATTAGTGAACGCCACTCTTCCCTATTCTGCGCCACCTCACGCCATTTGGATGCCCCAAGGGTGGTCAGATCTGTGTATTGTTTGGGAAAAACATAAATACATATGTAGCTAATTAAAACCAACACAACTACCAGACATAACTGCCCATATAACACAACTGTTTACTCACGAAGTTCCAGTAGTTTACTAATTGTTGCAAAACAAATGTAACGGCAATCAAAAGTAGATTAACGGGGAGGTAATTGCTCCTACATAAACGCCCGGAGCAAGGGCTGGAATGGAACACAGCATTTGTTAGCCTCTAGGATGCCTAGTGTTGCTACCGAGTATATAACTGAAATCAGTATTCTTATACGCAATATAATTTATACTTTAAATGCTCAGGTGACTCGATGACACACAGATTGCTTTATTCCATTGGTCACTTGATTAGAAAGAAAGAAAGAAAGAAAGAAAGATACATTTATTCACTAACACACAGGACACATATATTAAGCAAAAATAAATAAAAATAACATGTAACAAGTGTGTCTCTGCGGCAGTGAACCGGACACTGGCTCAGCATTATGCTGAGGTGTCAGTCAGACACCTACAGCGCTGATTTTCAGCCAGCACCGTTGGTGACTCACGGAAACGTCATACAATTATAATTACACAACTATACATATAATAAATTGTGCAAGGCGAGAGAGAAATAAACATAAATACATAGTGAGATAATACATACACACTACCTACATGCAGCTTTAATAAAATAATAACTACGTTACACATTAAAGTAAATTTTACTATTAAACTAAAAACAAAAACTAGATAAAAATGTGCAATTGGCATATTTTTGCTGTCAAAAGTGCAGGATTAGGATTTTTGGAGCGTCAACAAATAGCCTTTAAGCTTACGCTTAAAGGTGTATCTGCTAAGCGCCCCTTGGATAGGGGGAGGGATATCATTCCAGCACTTAGACGCCGCGAACTTGAAGCTACCTCGGAAAGCAGCGGTTCGGTGCATAGGAGTTATGGCCATTGCCTTGAATCTGCGCGCACTCTTTGACCATACCAGTTTATTGAAAAGGTAAGATGGGGTTTCGTGCCTTACCACCCCGAAAAGCAGAGTGGCAAGGTGCAGGCGTCGGCGTGCAGACATGTTAAGCAAGTTAGCGGCGTTCAAGTATGGAGTGATGTGGGACCGGGGAGGGACTCGGAAACAAAAACGAGCACATGCGTTCTGCACTCGTTGTATGAGCCTCTTGGAACGACCAGTAATGCACCCGTCATACACGACATCACAATAGTTTAACCTAGATAATATAAGCGATTCACATAGGTCGACACGCAAATCGACACTAAGGTAATCACGTATATTATATAGGACTTTAAGGCGATAGAAGCAGTTACTCACAACATTTAGTATGTGGTTCTCAAAGCGCAAATTATTAGATTAGAAATAATTTCTTATCAATTCTCATTTCAAATAAATACCAAAATACGAAGTCAAATCGCCCTAGTTTGTAATCCACTGATTATAATTTAAATAAGCTTTTCGGTATTTTTGATTTCACTTTTTTGTTTTTCTTAATTTTAAATGCCGCTCGTGATGATGTACCTAACGAAAAACACTAAATCGCTGTTACTGGACAGATACCTACGTTTAAGTTTTATAGTAACAATTATTCGGATACATGATAAATTGAAAAATACATTCGCGGTCAAAAAATTCGGGTCACACTAAACCCTAAATTAAATAATCAATATTTAACACTAGTTTTATTTACACAATATACTATTCTTTATTACCAACCAACTGTATTAGGGTCATTGTCAGATTTAGGTTCGCGTCTCTTCGGTGGACTTTGCCAAAGTTAAGGGCTATAAAGCCTAATTTTTGGTTGATCTCTGAATCCGCATAAACAGCGTTGCCCCTTCTATAATTCTATGCGATAAAAACATATTATGTGTGAGCGTAAGCCCTTAACTATTGACCACCGGAAAGATGATTTTTGTTTTTGTGTCTGACAATGACACATTAGCAATTTCCGGGATCCTATCTTAAAAATATCTAAGTATATGTATCTCGCTTCGTTAACGTTGTTTTTTTCATGGGTTTTTACGAGCCAGATTTAAACCTGGTAAAGTATTTTTTTTACTGTTATTTTTGCAGTTTAGATGTGAAATTAAGTAGAGATCATGACAATACTAAACTGTACAACCTTGCACTATGTTAGGAAATATGACGTTATTTTACCGACCCGTATTCTTTATGCGCTAGTGTATTCGTTGTTGTTAAGAATGTTAAGGCATAAATAAACTACGACATTTCGTCCCTGCTCTTTTAGTGTATAAAAGCCCCTTTGTGTCACTGTCATGTCTGGCAAATATTGCGAATGGAACATTAGCCCTGCCAGCTAGCATGATCGTATGTCAAATGCATAAAGTATGTAAGTTCGAGAAGAACTAATGCTTTATATCCGACATAAGCGAGATCATGCTAGGCTGATGTTAATATTTACCTAATTATTCTTCACTCAGTATATATGCTGTGTTTAAAAGCAGCTACAACGATGATGCCACGGCGTGTAGACAGCTGAAAAAACCATTTTACATGTGTAAGTGTTACGTGTCGGACTTCAAAGGCAACAAGGCGAGCATTCTCGAAGCAACTGAGCTAGATAAGACAAGGGATTTACTCTCACGCTGTCACACATTCCTTGAGCTGCTCTGACCTTGTACCTAACGCTATTGCTGTAATGTAACATTATATACTTGTATGATGTAATAATGTGCTGAAAAATTCAGCTGGTTTCTTCCGTTTGTATTAAGAAAATTAATTGTTACGTCTATTTTTATACCCCCTTTATCCAGCTGTCGACTATTTGATATTTAGATGAAAGCCTGATAGTCTGGATAAAAGTAACTAGATATAATAGACGGGTGGATTATAGCAGCGTTTATTCTGAAAGATTAATTTAACCCTAACAGGTTTTTCAGTGAATCAGCTTTTCTTGAAACCAGTAGTTACTTATCTTATTTCAGGAGCTAATTTTGCATTTTTGGCCTACATTTTTCATTTCCTAGTTAAATATGTATGTAGAAGAGTTATTTTCGTTACGCTTGAGCAGGAATGAAAGTGTCGTTCTAATGAAATTCATATTGAATTGGTTTAGAAATTACTCTTTTTACGTGCAAATTAGTCCTAAGTGTTACAGCACTAGATTCAGGTAGGTAATAGATTGGATGTCTGGGCTTAGTTGGATTTATCGACACAGAAAATATCCTATGGCAACAGTAAGTTTGTGTTAAGTGCGATTCTCGGCCTTGCGGGAAGACGTATGCTCCGTTGTTATTGCGCTACTGGGATTAGCAGTTTGTGTGCAGAGTTTTCAGAAAAATTGCAGTGTTTTCGTAAGTTTCAGGTCACGACGACGCTTGTGACAGTTTAAACTTTTATGGGTAAATGATAGCGTTAACTTCCGCATAAACCTTTTACCGACTAAGTATAATCCTTAAAAAAATACAAAACAATTTTATGTTGTAATTGTTTTATTTGTTCCACTTGTATGTTTGTCTTGAAAATATACTATAAGCCATTTCATGCAATACCATAATCAAACGAGCCCTAGACTCGATTATTAAAGAATGCTCCAATATCTCTGCACCACATTGTTTAAGTAAATGCGATTCAAAGTGAACAATAAAATTACCATGACTTGCCTGTAATTCTGTTTTTACACTCCTTCTGTACATAAAACAAGCATTAAAACAGTAATAAGTGTAAGAGTTCTAATTAATAGCAATTAGGAATTATGGTCTCATCGCACGTCAAAAAAGCAAAACAGGTTTTTTTGTTGCGATATCGATAGCTTACTTTCTCAATCTCCTATATTGTATCAGTTGGGCATTATAAATGCGACTTTGCGTAAATAAAATAACGTTCATTTTCAGAATACAAGAGATGCTAAGATAGTATATGTATGAAGATACGTCTTACCGGATTGTGACTTACGAACATGGTAGTCACCATATATGAAAACAGAGATTAAATTTACTTGAAAAACGACAGCAAAAACTTGTCTATTTGACTTTAGCCTTGTCAGCAGATGGATTCGCAAATTGGTAGGACGTGAAATGCTTGGAAACGTCAGTAATGCTAATGATATTTCATTTGGTTATGTGGATATTAGTTATTCGCGTAATTTAGCCATGGGATCGTATGTCTTTATGTCAAGGACTCGCTCCAGTTTAACCACAAAGCGATCCAAATTAGCTTTAATTGGGAATGGATGTAAATTTTAGAAATGCCAGATTACTTTTTTGGTGATTGGAATAACAATACTCAATAATTTATTGCATTCCACAATGTTAGTTTACAGGGTATTAGGTAAACATAAGTTTTAGTTGCTAATCATTAAGATTAAAACTTAATTGTGGACCCTGTTGGGCACCACAAAAATTAGTGAAGAGAAGACGACTTACAGACCTATTATAACCGTATAACCTTCCTTAGCACCAGAAAAAGAGGTGCAGACTTTTCAGCTGCGTCAATAATTTTTGAAAAATATAAACAGTTTCCTCACTTAAGTTTAGTTAACCCAAAGGTTTAGGACGGCGAATAAGACACTTTGCTTGATCCGTCTGATATTACAAAAAATATACTTAAAAATCCGTGGTAAACTGACACTGGCAATGATATTGACAGCTGCAGCACCTATATTTGTCATTGCCAGGGTCAGATTTTTAAAATATTTTTTGTTATATGAGAAGGGTAAAGGAAATTGTCTCATTCGCCGTCCTAAACCCAAAACGTAAGTGAGGAAACTGTTTATATTACAAAAATATACTTAAAAATCCGTGGTAAACTGACACTGGCAATGATATTGACAGCTGCAGCACCTATATTTGTCATTGCCAGGGTCAGATTTTTAAAATATTTTTTGTAATATGAGAAGGATCAAGGAAATTGTCTCATTCGCCGTCCTAAACCCAAAACGTAAGTGAGGAAACTGTTTATATTTTCCAAAAATAATTGACGCAGCTGAAAAGTCTGCATCTTTTTTCTGAAGTTTATTCCGATCACCAAAAAATAATCAGGCACTTCTAAAATTCACATGCAGTCCCCATTGTAGGTATCATTCTATATATTGGTTACAATAACGATGCGCCCCTCAGCGTGCACCCCTTCTCTGGGTTTGCCCTGATCGTAGGTATAATACCAGTGGGTATGTGAACTCGCATGCCAATCATTTTTGAAGAAAAATATTTGTTTTTAACTTCGAAAAACTGAATCAACAAAAAAACAGTATTATGTAGGTAATTAGATTAGATTATTTATTTCATGATAAAAAAATACATTACAAATTTGCATACATGTCAAAAAAATAAGATTTTTTATCACGATCGTCAAAAACAAAGAAATAATAAAGATATAATTTTAAATTTACAAATACAAATTAATACAATGTCAACAAATTTACAGAATAACGAGTAGGTAAATAGAAAAATAAAACAAAATAAAGTCCATCCCTTAACAAGTGAAACGGGTCAGGAACACACAATTAACTCAAAATTGAAATGAGACCATTATATTGGTTGTTTGCGAGTCAAGTGGCGCGTCGTAATTAATTTCCACTTCAAATATTCATAACCATGAAATTCCATGTCAAACCGAATATTAATCGCGCAATTACTCTCAAGCAATATAACTATATTTCGCACTTGTTAATGAGCCAACGATCTAAACGTCAGGAGTTCAAATTTTATCGCTCGTAAAATTACCGTCAGATGTTGGAAAATTCCATAAATCGACGACTGAGTAAGGAAATGTTCGGATACCGTATCAATAGTATTGGTTGAAAAATGTTTATCTCGGTATTGAATGTATTGATTCAATACACGTGCAAAAATGGTACCGATAGTGATCATCATTCTCTTAGCGTTATTCCCGGTTGTGCCCTAAAGGAGCCCGGGGTCCGCTTTGACACCTAATTTCAAGATTTGGCATAGGCACTAGTTTTACGAAAGCGACTGCCATCTGACCTTCCAACCCAGAGGGAAAACTAGATCTTATTGGGATTAGACCGGTTTCCTCACGGTGTTTTCCTTCACTGAAAAGCTAAAGTAAAATATTCCGTACCTACATACATTCCGAAAAATCATCAATCATTGGTACGTGCCTGGATTCGAGCCCACGACCGCCGCTTGACAGCCGCATTCCTGAACCACTAGGTTACCGTAGCTTGCAAAAATTGTATCATGGTGACAGGAAAGGAAATGTGGTGGAAAACAAGCGTCTTCTGTAATGAGGAGACAGGTAGGTATCAACCCAGCTGGCTGCTCAAAAGCGGAGATGACTTCCCGCTGTGCTGTGTCTTACGTTTCTTATTTAATGTGCTCGTATTTTAGACAAACTCCTTGTTTTTGTATTACTTTGAGGGATGAGTTCAACCGAACCCGACTATAATTGGGTTACTCAACTATAACTTGTTGTTATTCTGTCCGGTTAGCCAGGAGATAATATAAAGGAGTTTATTACAATCGTACGACATGGACTTCTTACATGCGTGAAAGATGGTGCATAAAAAAGGTGTTTAGCCTGACCTCTCTTCTTGAGTGCCATATATGACTCCCGTATCTGCGCTTCTTCCGGCTAGTCGTCGAGAAATGCGTTTCATTCATTCCGCCATCTGCGGGATGGATTGGTGATTAACACCCATAGAAACGCAGTTTTACTAACTGACCCAGGAGTACGTATCCTGGGTCACTTGGGAACTAGTACCAGAAAAAAGTAGATTCACCCAATTAATATGTGGATCAGAGGCTTTTATAGATTCAAGCATTTTCGTGTCACGGAGTCATGGATAACCTCCTATAGATAGAGCATATAGGGCGACGTGCGGTCACCACGCGTACATGATCTAGCAATGATAACCCCCCCTTCCCCGCGCCATATTGTCAGTATCGGCCAGGTACGCGATCTACACGTGCGTCAAACAACCAACAAATTAAAATAGATTTTGCGCTATAAAAATGAGTTCGTGCTGTGTGAAGTGGTGTGGAAAGAACACCCAAACGTCTAATTACACAACCGACGGAATAACATTTCACAGGTAAGTTAAATTTATCATGTAAATGTAATTTTCATTCGGTCACGCGGAGTTCATTTTACACTGGTCCATAAGAAGAAGTGAAGTATGCATGTCCCTTTTCATTCAATGGAAATGAAAATATACTGTTCCTTTCTGACGAAATCACGTGACACTCTAGTGATGGGCTAGTGATGCTTTCGAATTAAACCGATTCAGGGGACCGATTTTTGACTTTCGAGCGCTCGAAAATTAAATAAAAGTAATTACTATAAGACATAAATTGAAAGAAAGGTCTAAACCAAAAATTTTGATTGAAATATATATCTATCCTCGAGTAAAATACACTTAACATATCAAGCATATAGTACTTCATATCCCCAAAAAAATTTCTTTTAGTTTTGCCCTTAAATAGCCCTACAAAACTACTATGTCAGCTTTTTTTTCGTCTTATCTTTGGAAGCGTAACTCGTTTTTCAAATTAGTTAACCGAATATTGTAACCCGAAACCAGGTCCCCATGGTCGGGTAGGCGATTAATATTAGCGCATCAAGTCTATTTGATGATCTGGCTGGCAACTCATGACAAGTGAACATACGTGGTGTCCTATGAAAAATCACTTTGGATACGAGTTTACCACGTCGTTCCTGAAAACTGGCTTTGCGTACTGGCCTCAACAACTTTGTGCAATAATGACAAGTCCCTGTCGCCCCTATTGACAAGTATATATTTACTAAAATACCTTCATCGAACGAAGACACCATTATATAACTCTTTTAGACGACTTTTATTATTGGAATTCTTCGGTAGATATATTTTTTTTTAAATCGCAGCATGTATAATTTTATTATAATCGGGTCATACTGGCATGCGTAAATTAAATCTACGGAGACGATATAATAGAAAACTTCATTAGAATTGCTATTGCCTAATTCTAATGAATGTCCCAACTTTATAGTCAAGATTCTTTATTGAGCGCCCTGGCCATTTGTGTAGCACACAGTTCAAGGATGTTTATTACGTTCTATATCCGTGTAACGTTTATTTTGTCCATTTCTTACGAATTTTTAGCATTTTTGCTACCTGATACATTCTAAGATTTTTATAAGACTGAACATATTTTTTTATTTTTTTTACATTTTCCCAGACACCACCACCAGAGATCGCCCTGAGCGGGGATTGACATTATGGCGCTAATGTCCTTTTTAAATAAAGCGGACTTATACTTTTAAAATAGCGTGCAAAAAGATGGTAGACTGCAGAATATGAATCAGTTCTTCAAATTTCACTGTAGGGGATATTCTCTTTCTAACAAGAGGTTACCTTTATGAGCGGAATTGAAAAATGCCGAAATACCCGAATTTGGCAGACATGGTGACCTTTTCTTGCCTGTTTATAATAATATAATGGTATTATATTAATGTGGTGGTAACCGTTAAATTCCCCAGAATGTAACTGGATGTGTACTATACTTTGAACTTCAACGTTTCTTTCATTTTATGGCTTAGGCTTAGAACTTATCAGCCGCCCCTCGTAAAATAGTTTACTAACAATTAATCGCGGCACCGCTAAAAACCGTAAACGACCAACGCGTCCCATCACTACGCTTCTGACGCCATGCTGTATCAAAACGCGCGCTTTTCGAAACAGCCAATCGCAGCGCCGTTAACGACCGCCCCGCAACCCGCACCTACCTCTAACTGTGGTGACCTTAGATTCGAACAAAATCGTTCATAGGCTCTATCTATAGGAGGTTATCTGTGCACGGAGTGGACTAGGCAGGGCTGGTGCTATACCTACTGCTTTCTATTTATGACTAGAACCGGCTCGAGTCGACTTTCACAGGAAGCCGAATAAGATACTGTACTTCATCTTATTATTCTCGATACCTGGTGACATACATTTTGTGCCGTACCTTTTTATCGCGGTTTTTATAGTTATTTTAATTAAGGTCGAATATCCGGTGATGATAAACGTAAAATTTACGTCGCGTTTTACGACATGGAAAATGTAATCGTCCCTTAGTGTGCTTGTTAGATTAGACAGAGAGAGTATACCTAACTTTACATCCGCATTAACTGCGATCATCAATTATTAGATGATTTGGAGCTCGTCAATTTCCACATACATGAGAAAAACTCGTGAGAATACATTCCACACTTTCCAAAGATTAAAAATGTTGTTTAAGCATTTGAAAAACATGCACTTCGGTCGAAATTACAGACAGAAATGCAGGCTAAGTGTTTAACTGCGTATTTTACTACATCCATGAATGCACTAGGAAATTTCCAGCGGAGCTTCTGCGGTTTGGCGAAAGGATTAAAACGGCTGTACATATTTGTGCCGCTACTTGCTTCTTCTTGCTTCTTCACTCGCCTCCGTTCCCATGTTTGAGGTTTCTTTCAACATTCATTTTCCTACTGCTTTTGTTTTGTAATTTTCTGTCCGATATTTTAAATAGACGAAACGTATTTTACTTTTTACTTTTATGACGGCTTTGATATTTAATATCTCGAATTCAATATCGCATTTTTGAACTCTCTAGACAACAAGATCCAATCCTTCATACGCATAATTATTACACGCAACTGAAAAAAACAATTAACGCAGCCAGTCAGCATAATTACCTGCTCCCTAACCACAAGTTTAGTTTATGATTGATCGTTCTTCTCCGTTTTCACTATAGGTACACCCGTTGTAATTTGGCAATTGTATTAGATCTGTTCGATAATTCAGTCTAGACTGTAGGCTACCAGATTTACGATAGTCAACCACGTGGGAGCAGTTTGCCTTTACCTAATAATACTTGCCACTTGAATACAAAATTAGCCTATAAAAGCTACAGCTGACGTTTTTGACAAATGATCTACATTGTCCGATCGAAGTTTATTATTTCGGCAAATTACATAAATCGAGATTACTTTTATATTACTTACGATATTTTGACTTGTTGAAAGCTGGTAATATCGGATAAATCACAAATTATAATTTATGGTTATTTAATGGTAGGTTTCTCATCGTACCTGTCTGAAGAATAAATAATATACACTTTATAGACGGTTTTGTAGCCAATGCGAAGACGTACATTTTCATAAGGTCTAAACCGTGTCTAACCCAGAAACCTAGTAGGTATACTCGTATACAATTTTAAATCTAATGTGCATTGATTTCTACGGGTTGCGTATCTGTGTCATAAAATTGAACCAACGCGAAATTACCAAGAATATAAATTAAATAGTATCGCAAACATTTCTGACGGAAAATAGTTTTGGATTCTGTATTGGGAATAATACGAAGTAAATTCAGCTACGAATTTAAAGCAAGTATCGCATTGCTGGTGGCTATGACAAATTCTCAAACTGTGTAAATGTGCCAATAACTATAAGTAATTAGAAGATTCAAGGTAGTATTTCCTTTATAACTATTTAGACATTAATCTCTTCAGACCCTAAATGATTGCTCAAAGTATCTTCTCGTCATCAAAGGCAGGATTCCGGTAGAACAGCGAGTAGTCACGATTCCGAGTATCGACAAATAATGCACCAAAATTCCGAAGCAACGGACTACCCTCAGCATGGGCTTTCCAAATGATCCGCTCATTCCCGGGGGCGTACGAAACAGACAAACTAGACTGAGTTGAGTTATCGCCAGAGGGCCGATTATCAGTGAAGCCTGCGCAGGCGTCGTTCGTTGAATAATTGCACCAATGAAACCTAATAAATAAATTTAATGCGGTCTTTTATGCTGACATAAGAGCGGTAGTTAAGCGAGCGGTAATATCACAGTTATAATTAATTTATTGCGAGAAAACCGGTCAATTCGGTTTAGGAACGGCTGTGAGATGCTCACACTTTATGTGATTAAATATAAACATGCGAGATTAATTTATTGATCAAAATACGGCATCATAAAATTTACAACCTATCCGTTAATGTTTGTACAGTGTTAAATATTTTATCACCGTTATAATATCGACTTTGATCTTGATCTTTGATCATACGTCACGAACGAATCAATGAGCAATTTTGTTACTTAATGATGCCCTAAGTAATTAAATTCATTTCGGTCGTTTTGAAACATTGCTTATATGCCACTAGCATTTGCCCGCGACTTTTTTCACGTTGACTTCCTTTTGTTGGACTTTTACTGGGATAATAAGTATTCTAAGTATATGTTAATACAGGCTATAGGTACTCTTTGTATACTAAAATTCATCGTAATCCGTTCAGCTGTTTTTGCGTGATTTAGTAACAAACATCCAAACTTTCACACTTCTAATATTATATATAGTAGGATCTTTAAATGTTTACTTATCTATTAAGTATAGAGTCGAAAAGATATTAATAATATCGACACAATTTGGTAAGGATTACACCGTACATTTCCTTCGTATCCGACAGTAATTTTTATGAATAGTCACAGAATATGTAATAGTACTAGAATAGTTATCCAGTTTCGCTAAAACATTTTCTTTTGCAATCTTTAAAGTTTTAAAAAATAAACGAGAGAAGAAGCAACCATTAACTAAGTACATAATTTAACGCTTGAAAGCGTAGTAGTGTATTTAGGGACGCTCCAAAGGACATTTTATACTACAACCGGTTACTACATTTACCGGTATTTACTTAAGAAAATCTGCAGGTAACTCAATATTTCTGAAGCAGAAGGTTTTATTTCAATACCTTTTTCATCAATTTAGTATGCAAATGTCTGATCTGCTTGCGTTCATTTCGATCGTAAAATACTGTGAATGGAAATGTGTAGCTCTATTTATTTTGGTGCCGAAACTGTGGTTCTGGCGAAACTAAAATTTAAGTCCATGTTTGGCCAACATTTGCATCGGCAATGTTTGTTGTGCAAAGTTTTCGAGTGCTTGTCGGGAAGGCTTGCACAAAATGCGCTTTATGAAATATGCAACGTGCTCTGAAGAGCTTTTAATGAGCCTTTGATATAGGTGCAGTAATTAGAGATTTTGTGGTCGTCTGAAGTATTTTTTATAACAATAAAAAAAGACATGGTAGAATGTATCCTTTGGAGCTTGTATGAGGTTATTATTTAGTCAGTTAAAATTAAGAAGAAATACCCCAACGCTATATTTCTATTTTAATTAATAAATGTGTAGTGCGATCGTCAGTCAAGACTTATCAGCTCATTTCATCAATTTATTTACCCAAGTTATTTATAGACTAGAATACCACTATGACCAACGTTTTTGTGTCCTATATCTCTGCTCGAACGAATGACCCGCTCGACCCGTCCGTTATTAATGCTGCGACATCAATCTCTTGTCATTGTGGTTTAATTTGATCGAATAGGGATCATGTTCATGCGTAAAAAGGACTTTTTTATTTTACTAGTTGCCTTTTCATAAGCAAATGCCCGTGGGCTTGATCGAGTGGTGTCATCGGTTTCTCGTCTACTTAATCCTACGTCATTTGTTAGTCTTAATCTTCGCCGTGGTATCTTCGGATATTGATGGTCACTGTGTCATTTTAGATAGCTGCCACGGTTGTTAAATAGCTCTTATCGTGCTGTTTATGTCATAACAATATAATTAATAATTTTGTAATGAATACTTTAGGAAATCTTGCAAATATAAGCTTACGATACCTATATGTATTAATAATGCATAATTTACCGGAGTATACCTTTTGATTAGTCTTACTGAGTCGCAGACGATCGAATAAATCGAACCATGTACTGATTTGCTATTGTTAATGTGACGAGATACAACTTGGAGACGTGTTTAAATTTACTTGAATGACTGTTTCGTCGTATTTGTATCTAATAAAAATCTGCTTAACTGACAATTGCAGTGCTCAAGTGAGGCCTTAATCTCAAGACCTTGCTCGTGCAAGACTATTCTTAGCCTGAGTGATATTTGATCTAATAATTAATCATTATTTTTTTGTTAGTCCGTTGCGTTATGTGTGGGTGCGATCAATTTGATTGATAACTAACTCCGGCTTAGCTTATTTACATTGCAACAACAACTTAAGTCGCTACAAGTTCCACGGTGTAATGTTGTTTTTGAATTGGCCGATGCGTTTGATTGAGACGTCGAAATTCGGCATTGCATCACGAACAATAGCGAATGTTTTGACGATAATAGTGCCTTACAGCATAGTTTATTATGTGAATACTGCATGATAAATGCCTTTACGTAATACTAATGAAATTAAAGACAAAGAGTTAGAAAGTTGTCAAGGGATTTTATGTTCTAGTGAAAACGAAATTGCGGGAAAATTACAAATCTTGGTAATGTTTATAATCCATAAGTTGTAAACTTTCACGTTTAATGCATCAGCTTCGACATATGTAACAAATTCATAGAGAAATATGAATAAGATGAAAAATTACATACAGTATACATTGTATGCAACCTCGAATACATTGTGTCCCTTGTAATAAAGATTGTATGGTGTCAGCGAAACATAGCGAATAAACTCGTGACAATAGTGAAATTGCGTGAGAACGCACGCTAAACTTTAGCCGCATGGCTCCTGGTTTTATGTCGTGTTTATGACATGCAGCGTTGCAGCGTTGTGTCAGTTATGTGTGAGCAACTTTAGACCGCACACCGGCGATTGTGGCTCGCCTCATTTTATGGCTAGTTAAAATAAGATAAGCAAAAGCTAGTTAGTAAAATAAAACTTAAAGATGGGAATGTTCTTTGTTAAGGATGATTAGTCTGTTCCCCTCTCTCTCTCTCTCTCTCTCTCTCGGTCTCGTTCCTCGTTCAAATCGTTCTCCCCGTCCCTTTCGCATCCTTACGTTCCATTCCCACATATATATCTTATTTTCCTACATATACGTTTTTAATTAGGAACTGAAATATTACGATATCCTTGACATGTCTTCATGTATTGCTAAAAGACTATAACATAAATTTTTAACTATGTGAGAAAAACGGTCAGTTACGAGAGATTACGATGAAACCTTGCACAGTTTTCTATGGGCTTTGTCGAGGAGCCCATAAAACGCCCCATGGCTATCTCAGAGAAAATTGTATTTTCGTGAGCAAGGTTCATCAGTTCTTATTCAATTTAAGCCTAAGACGTTTAGGTTAAATTTAGTTTAACACAATGCAGTCTCTCCCACGTTTCCAATTATCTTTTTGTTTATGGTAACGGTGAGTTTTAAGACTTTTAAGTACCACGCCTTATTCGCATAGTAAGGTTACATGTTTATAATAGCGGTATATGTCTCCACACAATAGCCTAGTTGTTAAAATTTCTGATTTCCTTTCAACATTTCAAAATTTTTGTCATTCAATGTTTCAGCGCTTATTATATTTACATCATCTTTAGTTCTCATTTATTTAAGATTTTCTGCTTGCGAACAACGCTCGCTTTTGCAAGAATGCGGACCATTTTAGGTGGTCTACTCAAATAATTATGATACTTCTTTTTTATCTCATGCATGAACATTAGATTGAGATATAAGATAGCCTCTTACTTCCGCTGTATGTTAATTTTGACTCATTAGCTGCGTTTTATTTTTGTGTCTGATGTCTGATTTGAATACAAATTTCAACACTTCTACATAAGCATTTTGGTTATTATTTGAAGCAGTCAATACGATCTACAGTTTATGAGATTTTTGTGCGATATGGCTCGTTTGAATTCTATAAACTAGTTGGCGCGCGAATTAATTGGCGCATTGAACTTGTGAAGTTGCTCTAAATCAAGTTAGTTAAAGAAATGCTTGGAAAGCCTATGTATTCGAAGGTCCGAGATGGAAAGTTAATTATTGGGAGCCGACGTCCAAGTCTATAATTTCGTTGTAAAATGATCCGACGGGCCCCTGATAAGTTTCGTTCTGCCGATATCGACTATTGTTTTATAATGAAAAGTACCGTTGAGAAATAATGTGGACCGTGGGTACTGACGATAACTGGGCTGGTAATAATCAGTGGAACTACGAGAATAAAATCAATAATTTTGTTTTAAGTGACCGGCCGGCCATCCGTTGCTAAACGACAACCGTTAATAACTAATACTTGCCTAGTTTATTTTATTACAATAGGAACAAGTTCTTATTGGTGTATAATTGTATCGTTGTATTGTTGTATCTAAACAGCATTTTCACGAAAGATTGTTACTAAAATGTCTTTTGTAATTTTTTTAACAATATAGTCAAGATTATTAGAAACTCGTCGTGTTCTGATAAATGTATCCATTAATTATGATTTATGGCATGAAACAAGCATATTTTTAATAGAATTGCCTTATTACGAGGAAGTTTTGTCGGTTAACTATACAGCACATTACTAACCGCTTCAGTGACTAACACATATTTTTTCGTATTTATTTCTCGCTTGCCTGTTAGTTAGTTTCCAATCTTCCTGTCGTGTTGTCCTGTCTGTATATACCTTCAACCTTCTTTCTCTTCATTTTAGGAGACGCAGTTTCGGGCCGAAGACGTTTCGAGAGTAAAAAAGTGATTTCGTGGATTTTGCTTTGATTTTTAGTCAATCGAAAAGTTGAAGTGACTGTGTGGGGTTCGCCGAATGAAGTCGAAGGTTGGAAAAAAGTACTTGCCCACGGGCGGGCAAAAAGAATCTTATGTGTTAGTCACAGCCAGGAGGAGATATATGAAGAAATTAATGTACGTACATCTTTATTTCGCTTTTGCATGCCACTTTTCAACTCTTCTACTTGTAAGTTGCAAGGAAGTATAGATATCAATAATTTACTTTCATAGATATTTCGTCGCTGTTTTGACTGTTGCCCTGCAAATATCTTGGTGATTTGTGTGATAGGGTAAAGCGTTCTTACACCTATCAATTTGTTACAACAACAGCCTTTAAAGTGAATGATTTAAATGTGTACTCTTTCCATCTTAACATAGCTGCGTCTGTAGGTTGTTGTGATAAATTGCTACGTGTATCTGACTTTAAATGGTAACGTGTTCCGGTCTTTGCCAAAGATTATGTAAACATTTTTCGCTATCTGAAAAATCAAAAATCAAAATCAATTATTTATTCTGCAAATAGGCCGCAAGGGCACTTTTACATGTCAAATGCTGCGGGCGCATGATGGTTGTCACATACGAGTTGTTGCACCATGTAAATGGCCCTTTATAGGCACAAAATTTTAATGAATATATCTATGGCGTATGCCGTACGTACGTGGGATTTCCGCTATAAATTCCGCTTACACATCCATTGAATAATTAGGAAACAGATACAACCCTTATTTAGCAAATTGGTTAGTGGGATTTTCTGACCAACCATTGTATACGAGTAGGTACCTATCCAATATCCATAAAAGTGAGATCATACGTTATAATTGTGTTCGGTCGGTTACCAGGTTAGGTACCACTATTAGAGTGATACCGGCTGGTAATTCCGACAATGTGTGTTATAAATCTTTTAATAATTCACGTGCTACAGCGGAATAGATTCAGGTAATACAATAATGTACAGTCAGCCGCAGAGAAACGTGACCCCGGATGCATAGAAGTTTGTATCCACGTTTCTCTGTGAAGTTGACTGTACATGTATATGTTTTTCTGATTTTAATATTACATTACTCTGGTTACCAAATGTTTCCCTCCAGGATATCGCGAGGGTTTCTACTTTTCAAGGGTGGGTCCGTTCAAACAAAGCCTTTACCAGGTCATCAGTCCACCTTATATATGTCACCGTTAGATTGTGAACACCGTCAGTTTATAATCTAACTCGCGATATTATAAACTGACGAAAAATTGTGAACTGTCAAAACCGTTCACAATTTAACGCATTATTTTTCGTTATTTTATAAACTATCAATGTCGAATCGTCAAATTGTGAACTGAGATCAAATCGGCTTGCTACGGAACGTACACAAAGACTAGGTAGGTTAGGTTAGTTAGGTATCATCAGTTGCCCGAAGGGCAAAGCGCCCAGAAATAGGAGCCCCGCGCAGCGGGGCTCCGTCGACACTGCTGGATGCCGAAATAAATGGAATAAAATGTCTGAATAACAAAAAAAACAATCATGTTCTGACGTAAGTGGAAACTGATGTGAGTGGAATAATTCGCTCAACCAAACAGCGCACAGGTTGCGTTCCGAATCAGGCAAATTTGATTCAGTTCACAATTTGCCGATATGACATTGTAAGTTTATAAACTAACGAAAATGAATGCGTAAAATTATGAATTATTTTGGCAGTTCACAATATTCTGTCAGTTTACAATATAACGGGTAAGATTATAAACTGACGGTTTTCACTATCTAACGGTGACATATACAATACAATTATAAAATTAAAATATATGTACATTATTATGCCATGACTTTGTTGTTTGCAGTTTTAAATAATATCTCCATATGTAAAATTAATTAAATACAATGTACCAGTTACCTTATGTCGTTATAATATTGTTTGCTTCATTATAGAGGAAAATTAACTGCTTGATAACCATACGTTTATTAGCACAAACAAAATGCCACCATGAATAATCCCAATTAAATTAAAATATACTTAATGAAACGGGTCACTCACGGCTTTGAGGTCGAATATAATTCAATTAGGTATATTTTAATATGTCTGAGACTGAAGGAAATTTTCTGTATAATACCAATTACATAAATAAACATATTGGTACGTAAAAACTACGAAATATTATACTCCTTTGAAATTAAACAACTTCACTTGATATTGATATGTATAATTTGAGTTTGCTTGATCCTGTTGACGTGTGTGATAGCGGAATGGATATAGCGAAGAAGAAGCGAAAGGTCAGAATCGTAGCAAGTAGACATCTGTGATCACTGCCCACCCTTTCGAGAAATAAGCGTGATTATATTTGTACATATATCGATCATCATCATCATATCAGTCGAAAGACTTCCGCTTCTGGACATGCACCTCCCCCAAAGAGTACCACAATGACCGGTCCTGCGCCACCGGCTTCCAGCGGACTCCCGCGACGTTTACCAGGTCATCAGTCCAACTTGTGGATGTCTGCCGAAGCTGCGCCTGCCGGTAGGTCGCCACTCGAGAACCTTAAAGACATATATATACTTATAACACTACATAGTATAAAACAAAGTCGCATCCCGCTGTCTGTCTGTCTGTCTGTCCCTAAATATGCTTAGATCTTTAAAACTACGCAACGGATTTTGATGCGATTTTTTTTAATAGATAGAGTGATTCAAGAGGAAGGTTTATATGTAGAATGCATGCATGTTATTATTATTTGCATACATATAAACCCGTGCGAAGCTGGGGCGGGTCGCTAGTACATATATATATGTACAATTGTACAGTCGAGGAAATTGAATATTTAGTACTTTTGGACTCTATGTAATGGCATTAAGGTCCAAAAGTGCTAAACATTCAATTTCCTCGACTGTACCTGCATATATACTCAAGAGCAATGAAAACGAGAAGTTTGTATATGCAAAGCGTGTGTCTTCTTTGCTCTCCAATGTGCATGATCCATGCCTTTGTATTTGCCGTTAGTGACCATTGGGATCGATTCCACGACTCAGTTGAAAAGCTTGTTATTTATATAACGGTAGCTGCATTACGTCTTAACATAACAAGAGCCATTGTATTTTCCCGTACAGCCTGATCAATTGAACTGTATGAACCGTATTTCAACTGATTATCGTTTTGCTACAGCACAATAGTAACATTACAATGGCACGAGCTATTAAATCATCGATATCCAAAATCAATTCTGTTTCTTGGCCATAAGACATAAAATTGAAGTTAAAGTTGTTGTAAAAGTTGGCTCCCGTTAGTTGCGAGATATCTAATCATGACGGATCATTCCCGGTTGTTTGTAGATCGAATGTTTCTGTAGTCGTACCCGTGTTCAGGGCTGTTATTCGCTACGCGTTAATGCGGCTCACCCCGCCGGTCACCCATTACGAAACTAGACCTCTACCTACGCTTAATTACTACGCATCGCGGTGTGAAGGTATAATTGTGGGTGAGCGTTGAGGTGAGCTTAAAACAAGTTACAGAATAGGGGGGCTGCCGTGTAAGTCGACAATAGCGTAACGGCGTGTGGTTGTGATTATTGAATAAGGCCGAATTTAAAAAAAAACAGTCATTGTAATTGGAACCTTATATCTTGCAATTTAGAGTTGCTTTCTGAATGGACTATTTTGATACAATTCGGCTAACCCAAATACTATCAAGTATATGCAGATGTATCCGTATCTTCAGCAAAAATCTGTGTTCGAGTCATGTTTGATTTCCACTTAGATCCTTTGAGCACATCTTTATCATTCCTATCTTTGCATCGAGGGTTAAATAAGATTGTGGTTCAGAACAGTTTACCTTTTTAGACGACTTCAAAAAAGGAGGTTCTCAATTCGTCTGTATGTTTTTTTTGTGTGTTGTTACGCGATAAATCCGTAATTTATGAACCGATTTGAAAATTTATTTCTTTGTTTGAAAGCATATACTGCCAGGTTGGTCCCGTTGTCACCAAAATCCAGTTCCGATGATGGGATCCTGCATGGAGGAATCGAGGGAACTCTTCAAATTTTATAGGCAAACTTGAAGCAATTTGGCTACTTATTTCACGTCGGTTAAAAATTTGTTTTAAAGTAAATTATATTAAGTAAGTTAGGCTATGCAAATCTTATCCGTATGTTATTTGAACCTGAGTTTAGTGCATCAAGGATGGCCAGAATCTAAGTAATATAGGGTTTAAAAACGACGTACTCGTAGACCTAGTTACCTCGACCGTATACCTATCTAAAGAATAGCATATATATCATATAAAAAAAATATATAGCATCCCTTGCCTTCAACACTCAGCTTGCCAATAATTTAGCCATGCGGGCAAAGCTGCGGAACATACCTAGTTAAGGCGCCGTATATAGGTTCAGCGAAGTTAAGCGAACAGAATTTTTGAAACAATATAATGCGTCTATTTATAATAATATGGTTTCAAAAAATACGAATAGTAATCTTGAGGCTTTTCTGCAGCGAGATCAGTAATACGAAACATAATTAGGCACTTGTCGCTCGAGAGAAAAAAATCACGAGCATAGGTCTTAAATACATTTAAAACTTTCGTAACAATGCACAAAAGCTAAACATATTAAAATTGGTTCTAAATATCGGCAATATCATGTTTAAGGGAACTTAGTGATTACTTTCTTATTGATTTAAACGCACAAAAAATTATAATTAAAAAAGCGGCCAAGTGCGAGTCGGACTCGCACATGAAGGGTTCCGTGAAATAAATTGCGGTTTACGATTTATGTCGTATTAAAAAAAAACTACTTATTAGATCTCGTTCAAACCAATTTTCGGTGGAAGTTTACATGGTAATGTACATCATATATTTTTTTTAGTTTTATCATTCTCTTATTTTAGAAGTTACAGGGGGGGGGGGACACATTTTACCACTTTGGAAGTGTCTCTCGCGCAAACTATTCAGTTTAGAAAAAAATGATGTTAGAAACCTCAATATCATTTTTGAAGACCTATCCATAAATGGGTTTGATGAAATTTTTTTTTTTGAGTTTTAGTTTTGAGTATGGGGACCCCTAAAACTTAATGTTTTTTTTTCGATTTTTGTGTGAAATCTTAATGCGGTTCACAGAATACATCTACTTACCAAGTTTCAACAGTATAGCTCTTATAGTTTCGGAAAAAAGTGGCTGTGACATACGGACGGACAGACAGACGGACGGACATGACGAATCTATAAGGGTTCCGTTTTTTGCCATTTGGCTACGGAACCCTAAAAACATGATATCCGCGCTTCCGAACACGCACTTCCACCTCGCTCACGCTTATGCTCAGTGAGAAGGAAAGAAGACCATGTACCTACGGCGCCTTAAGGATTTACGGTTCACTTACGATTGATGTAAAAGAAAAATCTTGCCCCTTGACTTAAAAAAAAGCCAAGAACTCCTACACTTGTCTGAAGCGGATTTCGATATAAATTCTGTTGAATAGATCTGGTTTATTCTACCTACAAAATTTATTATACGAGTAATGTATTATTCTTTGAAAACAATCCAGTCTTTATGGCTACTTAGTTTTTCTGAGTAAAATTAAATATCTTGTAAAATATTAAAAAATACGACAGTTTTAAATGCCTCGGGCGAAAAGTTTGAAGTAAATTATGACACGCCTTTTGGAAGTCAGTCAGTAAGACCTACAGACATAATTGTGCCTCTTAATAGCCTTGGGCAGCAATTATAGCACATTTTGTACTACATTTGATAGACCTAAGTCGTGAAAGCATTAATAATATGGCCGTGATAATATTGATTGATACTTTATTGGTAAAGTACAAAGTAATTGCACAATCTTCTTTTTAGTACTAATTCCTATACATTTGCGCCGGGGGCATCAATATAATATATTCTTTGCCTGAGAGATGTTTTTTAGGCTTTGCTTATTTTCTTAGTTACAAATAAAATACGACGTAAATATGATAAATATACAATATACATAATACGTAAGAATAGAGAACAACCAGTAGTAATATAATTAAAACTGAATAATAAACTGGTTTTTTTTGCATATGAAATGCATCCTGTGACGGAGCATAATTACGAATCGATTGACACCCCATTTATCAAAATCGGTTCAGTACTTTTAGCGTGGGATTGACGTGAGTTGCGTTTACTACAGGCGCTAGCGCCTATCGTCAAGATTTAGTATGAAAAGTCTATACACCGCCCCTGGTGGTCACTCATAGAACTAAAAATCCAAACTGTAACGTGAGGCATTACTTAATTCGCCATCGACTTCACGTTCGTTCACGATTTTCCAATATTCAACCTTATATCACTAGCATTTATCGTTTTAATTTAAATGTTTGTCGGTTATGACATTACAGAATACGCGCATCGCGACGTCGACAGTGTCCACTGTCGATACAATATGGCGGCGCGGGGGCCATTTATTTGCATTTTTAAATACAAAATACGCGACAATCCGAATTTTGCGGATATATGTTGTCAATTCAAAACCCTTATTTTTATAAGTTCTTTAATTTGAGATAAATTTCGATCGGATCTACGGTAACTCTTGACGGAATAATACGATATCACGGGCCATTTTGCAAGTGAAATAGTAAACTACAGTCGCGACGGTATTCTTCGATTCGAAATGTCTCACACTACCGATTGGTAGTACGAATCGAACGTTAAATTACGCATCGAAAACTAAACGCAAAGTGCCTATCGTTTTGCAGTTGGTTTCGAAGTCCAACGGCATTGTGAGTTACAAGTTTGACGGGTCGAATAGAAGAATACCGTAGCGAGATCGAAATCTATTCGAAGCGCGTTTATTCGATCTCGTATTAGTTACGTAACGTTAGGTTACGATTGTATCTCACAATAAGGGTACAGTATCTTATACGTCGCGCACAAAGGACCAAATAACGTTGGGTTTTACTAAAATTAGGTACTTATTCTATGAATCGTACACGTATTTAGACGTCTATGAAATATGAACCTATAATTGTAATCTATTCCATTATAAGTTATAACACCTTTAATTAATTCCCCTAGCCTAGCGACAATTACAACTAAATGCAGGTCATAGGAAACTATCAATTAGCAATGTGCTTGCGTCAAAATGCCATCGCACGCGCCCACCTGCGATTATTGCCGATTATTCACGATTATACGCGATTATAATCGCATATTTCAAGGTGTATTGTTAGTGGATGGTAATTGCACATTTCTTTTTGTTCGTGTAACCGATTATTGTTATTTTGCGTAATCTATCTGTGTAGCCGTCACCTTTTCCACCTTTGTGCAATAATACTTTTCTATTGACAGATTAAATTATATTCTATTACATAAATGTTCATGTTTAGGTACCTACTGTTTTTTATAAACATAATATATTGTATTAAGTGATTCAAAATACTAACAAATGAGTCATTCATAAGTGAAAACCGTTTGCATATTTGTAAGAATATTTGTATATACTCAAAATTATTAAAATTGAAATCATTTTTTTTTTAAATATATGATTAAGACAAGACATAATTTAGCTAATCACTCTAGCATTTCTTCTACAAAAAAATTAGCCTTATTAAACAAAGTAAAATAAATCAGCTTCTGTGCATATTCTCTTCCTAGAATTCGTTTATAAAAAATAATTATGAAACCCGACTCGATGAGACGACAAAAAAGGCAAAGGCACCCTAAGAATGTACTTTAGGTAATGAGTGTTTGAAAAGGTATGCCTTCGTTTGCTGAATTTCATTTGCCATAATTTTATTTGTAATATTCATAAGACAGAATTGTTATTTTCCATAATATCATTTGCCATATGCCATTTACTTATATGAAATTCTGACAGACGATAGACAACCGTTTGAAAAACTAGTACACATTTTTATTGAATAAACCAAGCCTTTGTGCACGGATAATAGTTTGTTTAGATACATTCCTTTCCGTTGGAAATCGTTTGAATTTCCGAACGAGTAGAGCTAAGACAACGCCTATTTGTTTCTAGTGCTTGTTTATTTGAAGGTTTGTATTATTTTATCACCCGCAGTTGCCCACTCACTTGACAAAGGGGGGACACAACTGTCACTCGCGTCCGCAGGAGCTACCTTTTTTTTTTTTTGTATTCCCAGGGGAAATCCTTTATGGATCCCACTCGGCTCGGGAGAAACCAAGTGGGTATGTCCGACTCTCACGGACTAAAACCCCTGGGGTGTTCCACTGCTCGCTTGTAGACAGAGCCCCGGGAACGCTATTGCACACATCCGGAACTCTGTCAGCGTTGCCCTTGCGGGCCCACGTAGGTGGCAGGGTATAGTGCCCTATCCACTCCGCTGGTGGCACCCCAGAACACCATGGGGGCCTCCATCTCGGGACCTTTTCTAGGCGGGTGATGGAACTCCCGACCCATCACCCGCAGGTCCCGGTTATGGCGGCAGCATACGGCCTGCGAAGGCCCTTCGCCGCCTGCCTGGCCTCCTGCGGCGCTGCGGGGCCGAGTTGACGTCGTCCTCGCGCGTCCGCTCTGCGACTTCCTTCTGCGTCAATACCGTCAAATACCGTTACGCCGCAGGAGCTACCTACCACAACCCTGCACGTGTCCCATGGGTGGTACTAAAGAGTGACAAACTCAAAAGGCCAAAAATAATATACCTATGCCATACGATTAAAAAATAAATCACCCGCAGCACTGCTATCACAGGATAGCTCACTAGCTGTGTTGCGGCGACATAAACAATCCTTCTCGTTCTAAGTGTTCTAATTAGAAAGAGACACGACACAGCTAGCTAATAGGTCGTCCTGCGATAGCCTTGCTGAAAACAATCGAAACTCTTCTGATTGCATATTTGATAAAAATACTCGTAACAGTACAGTACAGTAACTAAGTATAACAAGAAGATTTGGTTAGTTTAGTACCTACTGTCTTTGTGTCCAAATTAATGTTAATGACCAAATTAAAACTGTCATGAATTGTCCATGATGCGTTCAAGAATGGCACATTATGACCACCATAAAAATATACTGTTTTGTTAGAACAAATTTCTTATTTGTGAAAATGTTATTATTGCCAAATAATAACATCAATTTCGATAATATTATTTCATTCAAATTTCGAACATCTCTGAAAAACAAAGAAATTAGATTTGACCTCTATTCTTATATCAGTCGAGATGACGTTTAGTTCGAAATTAATTGTCAATTTGCATACAAATTTGACAAATGTCGCACGTAAGTAAGATATCGAACGATATGACAGTTGAGGCCGACTCTAGTTTGTCTCTGAATTAAAAAAAAACTATGACTGCTGCAAGAAAACAACGCCACGATGCCGTTGATAATATGCGGCTCCTGAATACATCATGGAGGCTTATGAATCTTATGATATGTGGATAGATAAATTAGTGTATGTAACTGTACATAATTAGGCATTAAAACACTCGTGTGATGTTATTATCACACTCGTGTTTAATGCCCTTCATTATGTACAGTCACATAAACTACTATTACCTACGACATGGTTCAATCCGTATCGCTTAGGCACTATAAAATGAGTAATATTATTATTATGGGCGAATCACGAGAGCAGTTAAAGGCTTCTCAGTCACGTGTATTATAAGTATTTATTGTACTTGAAATGTTTGTAAAGCGATTTAGTACAGGTGTATATTAAAATCGTGATAGGAAACTTTTGACCCGTAAATTTCATTTAGCTTCAAGACTATGGGATCTTGGCGCTGGCTTGATGAACGTTTATGTAAATCACATATTTAGTATGAGCGGTAATATAACTTTTTCATACGACGTTGTTAACAGATACCAATCCTGTATCGCTAAGTAGGTACTTTTTTTCTATTAAAAAGTATATTTCGAAAACTTTAATCTACAAAAAAACTGTTATAATTGTTGATACTGCTCACAAAATTTCACGAGAATCCGTTCAGAAATGCGACCTTTAGAGGAAAACAGCCGGACATCTGGACATTCGGACATACGAAAGAATTTTGACCCAAGCTGGAACGGAGAACTTCGTTCATTTCGCTCCCTCGTTCAATTATGTTAAGGCGCCGTCTTCTCTCCCTCTCACTGAGCATAAGCTTGAGCGAGATGGAAGCGCGGATATCATGTTTTTTTAATTTAAGTTTTTTGTGCGTTTAAATAAATAAAGTAATAGCTAAGTTTCCTCAAACATGATATTGCCGATTTAAGAACCATTTTTAATATGTTATGTTTTATGCATAATTTGTTGGGTACGAATTTTTTGAGTGTATTTTAGACCTATGTTCGTGATTTTTTTTTCTATCGAGCGAAAGTCAAAAACTCAGGATTCGAATAGCTATAGTCCCTCGAGAAAGGCCTCAAGATTGCTGATTAAAGAGCGTAGCCGTGTTTTCATGGAAAATCGGCCCTTCCACCAAATGTTTACTGTATTACGTAGGTATGTCAATGTCAAACTGTAATGATTGCACGTAATACCCTTAAAAATGCAATCTGCCAGTAGCTATAACGTTAACGTTAAAGAGGTTGCAATGTGCATAATCTCTTTTGCGACTAAAATATCTGGTATGGGTATACCTTATCCTTTAATTTTCCATTTTCTAGTATGAAGTACCAACTGGATTATTTTGAAAAAAATAATACACATTGCAGATCTTTATATAAGCAATTACCTAACGAAGAACTGTTGGTGTCGCTTTTCTAGAAAGCCAGGAAAAAAAATACTTTAGTTTTATTTCCTACATTTATCCAAGATTTTTTTTGAAAAAATAAAATATTATTTAAAGAATACGTGAGTCTCTATATATAGAATACTGTACCAAAAATTTACGTAAATCTCATTAGCCAGTGTGGGTTTTTTTTTGTTTTAGTAAAATGTTTTAAAAAATCATATCTCAGAAAATAACAAAGATAGGAAGCTGAAACTCACAGGAAATAATATTTGCCATGAGGGCTTTTAATAAAAAAAATACAGTATACATTTGGTTGAAGGGCCGATTTTCCATGAAAACACGGCTACGCTCTTTAGGGCAGCCGTATTAAGAACCAAACAAGCGCTACGACTTTTTAAAAATTTGTTTTCTAAGCCTACGTTGCCTTTACTGGCGGAAAACCTAAATATTTTTTTAAAAACCGGCCAAGTGCGAGTTGGACTCGCGCACGAAGGGTCTGTACCATTATCTATAAAAACGGCAAAAAAATCACGTTTGTTGTATGGGAGCCCCCCTTAAAAAAATATTTATTTTGTTTTTAGTATTTGTTGTTATAGCGGCAACAGAAATACATAATCTGTGAAAATTTCAACTCTCTAGCTATCACGGTTCTTGAGATACAGCCTGGTGACAGACAGACAGACGGACGGACGGAAGGACAGCGGAGTCTTAGTAATTAGGGTCCCGTTTTGCTCTTTGAGTACGGAACCCTAAAAACCACGGTACCGAAAGAGTTCTATTGAATCTAAAAATATTTATAATACATATCTTCTACACTGAAGTGAGGATTCAGTATCGTCGGACCAATCTAAGGGCAAGGTGCAAGTCGTGGCTATTCTTCACAAATTCTTTTCGAGACTTGTTGAAATGTCAGGAGCGCCGGGTTCAGCTTAGAACACACTAACTTATCTTTTTAATAGACTCTGGGCAGGCCTAGGGCAGGAAATGGCATTTCCTGGGAATTTTGAAATACATTTTTCTATAAATTATCCCCAACTCCTATCCTCCAACAATTGCAGAATAGACGGCTTTATTAGAGGAAAACCGGGGTAGTTCACGCATGTTAAATCTTATAACACATCATTATATGCATAGAAAATCATAAAAATATAATTAGAAAATGGTAAAGGAATAAACTTATAATATTTATATCGCGTAGAAATAAATTAAACTTATAATATATATGTTAACAAAAAAAACTGTATCGATTAACAGAAACAATTCTCGCTTGTATTCCCAAACGAGATAGGCAGACAATATTAATTATAACCGTGGAATCCTTATAGAAAATATAAGATTCTATTAAAAAAGGACTCGTGAAGTGAACGCGCATTCAAGGTTTTTGTATAGTTTTGTTCAAACTCGAAAGTGGCAAATATGATGCAGTTTTTATATGATTTTATTTCCTGGCATTTGTCCTTAACTGTCATAGGTAAATATTTCACGTTGTGCGCCCTCTTAAATGTCGCTACTTCAACACTTATGCGCTGGCAACTCGAATTACTCAGTCACAAACTTGAATAGTAAATGAAGCCACGAGTAGCAATCTTGACTTGAAAAAGTCGTCTCCAGCCACACATTAAGAATAATAAAGCAAGAAACTTCACGTTTATGGCCGGTACTTCAAAAGCAGAAAAGAAGATTCGTGCAAGCATTACCTGCCAGAGTACGTTATACTTTATACCCCACAAATATTTACCATTACTTGAGCATCCTTTCTTCCCTTTTTCACGCATGTCTGCTCACGTTACATGTTAATACAATATTGTTTCTTCCTATAGGTGCTATTATGCTATGTCAATGTTTGATTGATCGACGCCCCAACCGGCAAGGGTGAATTTCGCTTAATGTAAATATACTTAGCAAAATTAGAGGCGAAATTGTACCCGTCATTTCGTTTACACATTTCAGTTAGTGGGGCAATATGATATTACTACTATTACTAAACATTTCATTTGGCGTAAAGATAAAAATATAGACTGAGGAATGCCTTCGACATTGAATGATTTAAAGTTTTTGAAAGCTAATTATGAAGCAACAATAAAGCCTTTAGTATGTATATTTATTTGCTACTTCAATACTAGCTATAGGAGCTTCTTCAAAGGTTCATAAAAGCACTACACTAAATGTACTTAGCAAGTATAAAGGTAAGATCCCCTTAATCATAAAACTTAACAAACCGCTGTTGTCTAAAACGTGTTTTATCCCTTTCTCCCACTGAATGGCTGTGACAGCCACCAATAAGGACAAACTAATTCTAGCGGCATGTGAACTCAAATAGGTTTAATGAACATTTATGCATAAGGGCATACGTTTTAACTATTTCTTTGAAACATGAATCATGAGGATCATATTTTCTAGAATTTTGTTAAATAACCATCAAACATAATATTATCTAAGCACTTCCACTAAACACATGCAATTAAAAATATAAACGCCGCACGTTTCCTGAAAGTAACGAGCGAGTAGGAATTTAAATGCGTTAAGGAGGCTGTGCGGCGAAAAACAAGGGTTCAGAGATCAAAGGTGGTGGTGAACACTTCCTAGTAGAGTTGTGCTGTGCTCGGACTGAACGGAGTGGTCCGATCTCGTTCAATTGGCCGGAGGAACTACACTCAAAGGTTAAGAAAAGGGGTCTCTTTGTGCGGTATTTCCGAAAGTGTACTTGTTTTCATTGCTATTCAATAGTTTCGTCGAGTGACAACCAAAAGTCAGATAAAATGTTTAAGAAATATCAAGTGTGTTGAAGTCTTAATGAGGTTGAGTTTTCCTTTACCTATAACGTGTAATTTTCAGTTTTGGTTGTTATCAGAAGGTTTAGTCTTTTAGGTCCCTTTGTTAATTTATCCAACTTTCTTTGTTTGTTATTTTGTTCTTTTAGGATTTTTGGTCCTTTTATTCAACGTAATGTTCCCTTTACGCAAAATTCTGCGTAGGTGGCGACACTATAGCAGAGTTGACATTGTATCTCGTTCCCACTTGGGTTATTGTCTATGCATGCATCCTTGTCACTCATTTGACAATCAATAGTGCATGTGTGTGTGAATCCCTATGTTCCTCTACTGGTTTACGGTTGGTACTAGTGCTGCACTCTGGCGGCAGAACACTGCAGTATTCATCCCTATTGTCTCGTTCGCACCGGGATTCACGGTTATTTACTCATTCCCTCGTTTCCCTACTGAACTAAAGGACTGAAGACCTATTTAGATCGTTCAAAGAGATCTAGTTCCTTTCAGTCCGCGAAATAATTAATTTCTAATAGTTCATCCCGACTCAAACCCACATTCTAGTGTCACTAGCACGCATGTACCAGACCCTTGCTTTACAAAGGTAATAATTCCGTTTTAGTATAGGTGCGGGTTTATTTTGTGTGCTAACTACGAGTTGAGTGAAATATTAATTAGCAAGTTGGAATATTGGTATTCAGCATTCTTGGATGGCTACTCGTAGGAAAAATACAATGTTTCAGCACTTTCAACTACATGTTAAAATTAATTGTACTTTATTATAATCTTATTGACCAGCTGCTATTGTTAAATAAATGTGTAACAACGTGTACATTTTAAAGTTACGGAATCATATATAATGTTGAAGAGAAACTTAAATTTTGAAAAAAAGTAGCGTCATGAATAATGTTTTCTCTAAGTATAACGACATTAAATTACTACATTAATAAGTTACCATTATAATTATTCGTGACAATAATTATAAAGGTAACTTCTTTGTGAAAAAATAGTACATAATTCTGTGAATGTACATTATAATGTGACTATCCCTGGTCTAATAATAGTAGATTATACACCAAGGGGATAAAGCACTGTTTTATGTCACGGGAGCGAATTGAATCCCGAATAATTTAACTCCTGAGCGTAGCGAGGGAGTTATAAGTTAATTCCTGAGCGTAGCGAGGGAATTAAGACTGAGTCCTGAGTGCAGTGAGGGGTTCAACCGCCCAAGACTAAAACAGTCTTATCCCCGAGGTGTATACTCTACTTTTCACACCTTATGCGAGACAAAAAAACAGGCTCAGTAGATAAATAATGTTTATTTAGCAAATTAAAAGTACATAGTAACATTAGACACGTTAGTCCAATTATGGAAAGATAAGGTAATGTTTTTATTTGGTACGTTTATTGAGGTTGAGTTGGAGTTTATTATGCCTATGGCATCTAATTTGATAAACTCAGGAGTCAAAACTCTTTCATCACTCGACATTTTCAATATTATTTTTGAAATTAAATCTTCTATAGGCACCTACAAGAACTCGATTTGTTCGTCACGCGTGAACAAATGAAGGCGCGCGGCGTTCCAAATTCGAAAGCACAAGCCGTGGTCCTAGATTCGAAATTCGAATTTCGAGCACTGCGCTCCTCCGGACCGGGGTTCACACGGAAGCAAACTTCATTTATTTTGTCAAATCAAGTAGGCCATGGCCTAGGACAAATTGTGTTTAGCAAAATTAAACTTTATGCATATAGTAATAAGAATTATGAAAAGTGAAATCATATTATTAACCAGCGGGTTACAATGAAATTCAGTACAACATTATAACCCGGCTAATACCAAGGGATTTAATGTCTTGCTTTCGGTAGGGTTTACATGACCTATAATTCGGCATTGTCGAGCATGTGGTTTGAAAAGTCTATTATTAAACAACAAAAAATTCACGGAAAGTGATACTAGAGTACCGTCAAACATGCCTACTTTGCCACCAGGGGGAACTTTGCCCAAGAGGAAAATTTTAAAATTTGCTTCTTGGGAAAAGTTCCCCCTGGTGGCAAAGTAGGCATGTTTGACGGTACCTACTAAAATCATTCAAGCAGTATGTACAAAGGTGATCTTGAACTTGAAACGACGTTCCAAATAGTTTTAACCATAACTATCTCAGGTGCACTAATGATGTGAACTACCTTCATCATAATAGTTCTCACTTGTCAACTCACATTATTAGAATATTGTGCATAACATACTTCATGACACACCAACTATTCCCCGCTTAGCAGGAAAGTTTCCCTCCAAGAATTTGTATTGTGGCTCCCAGGTACATCATCTATCATCAATTTTGAACCTTATTTCGTACACATAAGTTCCAAAACCAAGTCATTTATTATTGAATGTGACCGTACACATAACTTATGACGTGCGCCATTGCCTTTTAAAAGAAATTCTGGTCCGAGATATTCTACCAAGGGAAAACGCTCCAATTTTTCACCGGATTTCGGATTGAAAAATATTATACCTTAAGTTTACTGACTCCCAGGTGTTTTCTTGATGCATTGTTCTGAAAATATATTCATTTTAGGTATCGGAAGGAAAATGTTATCCTCGAGTTAGTTCGGTGCAAATTTTAATAGGCAATTCTCGTACTTTGATCGCAGAACGTATTTAAAAAATGTAATAAATATACGACCCGGTAACTTGGTAATTACTAATATTTTAAAGAGGTAATGTTTTTGATTGCGTAGCTTTGTAAGTTTGTGTATGGGGTAATCTCCAGTAGGTTTCTACTACTCATCCGATTTAAAAAAAATCTTTGTTCAGTATAGTATAATATAATGGACGTTCGCGGTGGACGCAGGTAATCTAATCAATGTGGAGCCCAGTGGAGTAAATGATTAAGTTGTTAAATTACGAACGGATATTTTCGTCTTTTCATCCTTGCGTTGTATGAGAGAAAAGTAGGCCACAGAAGTTTCATTCTTTCAAAAGCTATTTGAAATGCAGTGTGATAATTTAAAATTTAATGAATACCCCGCTTTTACTCGACATTTTAGTAAACGACTGTTTGAAAAGTTCCCAGTCTTGACAATACGCCGGTAAATTGGTCTCAAGTGAAACTCAACCGCCGGTGCTGGAACTTTGCATAGCTGCCGGTAACTTCGCTCGTGGTACCTCTCTGCACGGAATGGTGCTATTTGATGCTAATATAGCAAACAGTATGATTAGTAAATACTAGGTGACTTTGGGGTCGAGATCAGGAAATACGAAAAGTGAAGATGGTACTGAACAAATTTTGCTTATTAAGAGTTAAATGCGCGTTAATTGAGTATTAATGTATGGGAACATAGCTGAGTTTTTATAGATTTACTGGTTGATCTCATGATCTCAATCTTCTTCACTTTTTGACTTTCCTGATCATCCAAATATAATCAAAAAAGCTTATATATAATCTGATTGGTACACATCAACGATAAGTACCTACAGACGAATACAAACGCATCTATGTACTTATACATTTTTAAGGTGAAAAAACATGGATAGGATTTTTTTGTAGTCCACTGCACTGTATTTTATCTGTGATGTGTTTTTGGCAGACCCTCTCGGTTCAATGGCCACCAAATTACTGCTCCAGCTTAACCAGATTCCAAATCATTGAAACTGTACACTTTAAGTCCATGTAAAAATCATTTAAAGTTTATTTTAAGTAACCTAACGTAACCTAACCAGACTCCGAATCATGTAAACTATGCTTACTCTTTAAGTCCATACGTACCTACAATGTGATAGACGTTTTAGTTCAGTTCTTGTTTTATTTAAACGTTAACTTCTGGGAACCTTATCTAAATCGTCACTAAATTACAGAGTATCGTTGACTTTGTAAGTACGGTAGCTTTGAATAGGATTTTAATACACACACTCAAACATGTACACTATAATCTGTGTGTAAATAGGGAACATTACGCAAAACTCTTCGTAGGTGGCGACACTAGCAGCGTTGACATTGTATCTCGTTCCCACTTGCGGTATTGTCTATGCAAGTATCCTTATCACTCATTTGACAATCAATTGTGCAATTTAATAATGCCCATTATGATAGTGATCACTGATCACAGAGGGCATTTAATTGCAATTACAGGACTTCACCCCAAGTGAGGATGTTTTGTTGCCGTGTAAAATTTTATTCTCATACCTACTTACTAACTTACGCTAAGTACATTGATAACCTGATAGTTTTAAAATGCATAAGTAATTCTGATGAAGTGGCCACCGAATACACAAACCTTGCTTCAAGGTGAAGAAACTTCACATGACGTAATACCAGAATTGCACCAGTCATCGTGATCTGATCATAGACAAATATATATTTTGGAGACTCGATATTTAATCCTGGTCATCCATTTCGTAGATTTAAAATAACGAGATCAGTGAGCAATAGGTAATGTCAACATTGTAAGGCCCGGTTTTAGAAAGATGCCTTATACCAAATTTTAGTAACTCGGTACATTTTTACCCAGACATTTTGGACACTTTTTGGCCCTCAGGCCAGATAGACCGATGACAGGGTAGTGACCGGGGGGTTAATCTACCACGGTTACCGACTACAGTACCGGGAAATAATATATCGCCTTCATCTTTTTTATCGTTTTTAATGCTACCTGAGAGATTTTAATATTATAATAAAATGACGGCCTATATAATAGTCGGATCGGCCGTGGCGCGCGAGTGGTCTGATCTGACATAGGTAGCTCATTCTCCTTCAGTTGTTGCTAAAATTTAAGACATATATTATTGGCTGTTATTGGCTGTTATACCGTACATCACATATTCACATTGCTTGAGCAAGACGGTCATTAATAGGCAACAAAATCCATCATCAATTTTATACATATAAATAAGGTGGTATAGGCTCCAGCTTCCTATGTAATGCTGTCTTGCAAGTTGGCCTTTGAAAGGAAGGAACTAGGTTCAGGTCACCCAATTATGCTGAAACCTACAGGGTGCCTAACTGACTAACTACGAAACTAACACTAACTAGCGTGGGTGACATCGACAGAAGTTTGATTGACATAAGATGCTATATTAATTAATTAATATTAATATTTGCGGACAATCTTACACAAATCAACCTAGTCCCAAACTAAGCAAAGCTTGTACTATGGGTACTAGACGACGATATGGATACTTATATAGAGAAATAAATACTTAAATACATAGAAAACATCCATGACTAAGGAACAAATATTCGAGCTCATTACACAAATATATGCCCTTACCGGGATTCGAACCCAGGACCTCTTGCTTCGTAGGCAGGGTCACTACCAACTAGGCTAAAGCGGTCGTCTAAAGCTATAATATAAGTATATATTATAGGTGAGTATAGTGACTTGTTTTCTTGCTTGTTATGACATATAATATATTCAATATTCTCTTTGGTTATGACTAGGTACAACTGCCCATTCCGTAACCTTTTCCCCAATGCTTTGGAAGTAAATTTTGACCCACAGATGCGTTTGTCTAGTTCTAGTATATGTAGTATCATATCATATACTTAATGAGATTCTGTAACTCTAGGTTTCAACTATTTACTCTAATTATTGAGTTTGCGACTTTTGAATCGTTTCTATGCACATTTAAACTATGTATTTATAATATTGTGCCACTGATATTTATTTAATATACCACTGGAGCCAAGGATATCACGTGGTCGATTTTGTAACATATTTAAAATAATGTGACAGTAAAAAGGAGCATCATTCAATTTAACATGTATTACACCGTATTATCACACGTCTCTCGCATCGGTAACAAACAATACGCGAATGGCATGATTCAGTTCAGTTTGACCTAAATTGATTTAAGCGGTATATAGGTAAAGATGTAGGTGTCATTTGCGTCATCGCTTGTATTAAATAGACAGTCAGTCCAGTCAAATGAGTCACCTAAGATAGGGGTTTTCTCTCGATAGCCTTGACTCAACTGAAAAAATACAATATGTTAAGTACGACAGTATTTTCTTCACTATGCCACTGCCAGCGAATACAATTTTGAATTTAAAAGTTTTCCGTGTAAGTAGGCCTCGCGGGCACTAAAAGTCTTAGTCTGCTAAACAAACTTTAGAATGAGTAGAAAATCTAGGGATTATTAATACAATATCAAAGAACAAATAAGTTTCTGTCAAAAATTTCATTTTTGGTACCTACTAGCTTTTATTGCCGACTGTACTTTTCTGTATACCGTCATCAACTACTCATTGAGACGATTCTAACGAGCCCAAACTCAACGGGGCTACGTCGGTTAAGTACCTACTACCTACTGCATTCCCATGGCCACCTTCTGTCTCCATCATCAGATCAGCTTGAACCCAAAATTTCAGTTCAACCGTTTGAAGATATCTGCAAAAAAATTTAGTTGCAAGATTCCACCCGAACAAATACATAGAAAGCTTGTAAAAAGAAATAAATATACGCGCAAATAAGCAGACCGGCAAGTAAGGATGGTTACGGCCTATAGAAGTTACGAGAACAATAATCCTTTGCTATTCCGCTAAAAAACGTACTGATCTATTAGCGATGATGAGATATACCCATTTGCGAATGTTTTGCGGAATGGCAAAGGAATATTGCTCTCGTAACTTATCATGGACTTCCGCAAAGTAAAGTCTGATTCGATCAATAACGTCCTAAAGACGCAGTGACACGTGGTTTCGGCTTACTTAACTACTAATACTAAATAATAAAAAAAAACTTATTTTTATACCGATTTTCGCAAGTTTCCGTGCGCGAGCGAAGAGCAGCACAGCATATCGAGCTTATATTAGAGAGCGAGCGAAACAAAGTTATCATTCGCCTTTAAGAGGATTGTGAAGGGTAATACGCGGCGCGGGTAGGTATTTAAAAAAAATCTATCTGTCTCACACCGCTCTGCCTCCCGACCCGTATCGTGCGATAAAGAGAGCTGCAAGTCCTGGAGGTAATTGCCTACATTTTCTAGTTGAATTATGGTTTCGGGTGATAACGTTTTTACCCCCCTAAACCTTAATGAAATTAAATAATTTTGGTATGATTGAATTAAGTACACTTTAATCTATGTCTGTACGTTTTCGTTTTTTAGTAAATCAGTTTAGATTAATTAAAAAAAAATAAAAAGATAGACAAAGTTTTTAAGTCAAAAATATAGATTTTTAGATGCTAATAACTTTTAACGTAAGCAATATTTCTTAATAATCAAAACAGACCTAGTATTTCAGCATATCTACAACATGTCTAAAAATTATAAAAATCTAACGATGTTTACGGGGGGTACGTTATCGCTTTTTGTATGTAAATTCACAGGTTCACAATCCTCTTAAATAAATAAAAAAATATTACGGGACAATCTTACACAAATCAACCTAGGCCCACGGTAAGCTCATTAAAGTACTTTGATTTTCTTTCGGTAATTTATTATTTTTGATTAATGAGACCGGTCGCTTTGGCACTCTTTGGGGGAGGCCTTTGTCCAGCAGTGGACGTCTTTCGGCTGATATGATGATGATGAGACTTTAATTTCTATGCCATACATGTGAAGATACAGTTCTCAACACGGCAATGTTTTGTATTTTCCCCAGTATGACACACTAGTGCCCCGATGCATCGCGCTACGGCTCATTTACATATTTAACATTTAAAAATAAACAAACTATGTGTTGAATAAAGATGTAATGTCAAAGGGTTACGTTACGTTTTTATATATATCATCGCCTAGTACCCACAACACAAGCCTTACTGAGCTTACCGTGGGCCTAGGTTGATTTGTGTAAGATTGTCCCGTAATATTTATTTATTATTATTTATTTATTATTTTTTATTCAATAAATTTAGACTTCATTGTCTACTTCATCACTACTACCTACATATTATTAAGGTAGGAGATTGAAACGTGCTCTAATATTAATTTTCATAAGTATAACAAATAACCTTAACTAATATACGTAAATAATGAATTATAATTTGTTAATTTGCGTTCATATTGTGTTCATTACTTTTAAATTGAATCGTGATTCAAGATGACCAAATGTCATCGAATTTAGGTCCGGTTAGTGAATCATCGAAGTTAATAATTTCACTTGGTCAACCTGTATTTTACACTTACTCACGCGAATTATGTATCTACTTTCCATTTTTATGACGTCGAAAGAGCATTAGTGATACAACACGACTCGAATCTTTTAAGATCTGACCTTGAACACTTGATTATTACACTTCATGTAGAGGATACGAACTGAACTACGACGGAATGCTTCCACTATCAACATCAACTCTCATGATGAGAGGACATTTCGAGTATATCGACACCAGCGCTCTAGATTCGTGTCGATATGCGTCACTTTTAGTATTCAATATACCAGTGGCGGACGCCCATACAGGTCGATTCACACCGGCTTGCCTAAAATTCCTTCTTAGGCAAGCCTATAGGGCCTATAATATACTTAGGCTATAGTTATATACTCTAAACTATTTAGCTAAGTCAGTTTAATCTTACAAAATTAAAATCTATCCTCGATACCTAGCAACATATATTTTTAGTGATTTTAATTTTACTTAATATTCTGATTACAAATATGTCCTTACATCACCACAATTAATGTGGGGCGGTCCCCACATTAACTGTGGTGTTCAGTAGCTAAGTCAGTTTAATCTTACAAAATTAGAATCTATCCTCCATACCTAGCAACATATATTTTTAGTGATTTTAATTTTAGGGACTTAATATTGTGATCACAAATATGGTAAAGACAACCGCTGAGCGTTTAAAAAACGCTACGTGAGAATCATTAAGTCACCTTTCACGACCGACTGTATACCTATTGTTGCCCTAGTCTACTCGGTGTATTGTATACCTACTGGATAGTTATGTTATGATACTCCTGAGGATCCGCTGTGTTGAGATTGAGAGTGAGGGACCTCTGCATTTGTCTCTAGCTAGTCTAGCTCAACACGCAACGAATCCTCAAATCAATAACATAGCCTTATAAATCTCATTGTTACTAACATTTTATATGGATTACTATTTTCCGAAATAAAAACTTTGAATTGAATTGAATAATGGGGTCGGCAGCGCGCTTGTGATTCTTCTGGAGTCGCAAGAGTCCTTAGGCGACGGATATTTTATTTTGTTTTGAGTATTTGTTGTTATAGCGGCAACAGAAATACATAATCTGTGAAAATTTCAACTCTCTAGCTATCACGGTTCTTGAGATACAGCCTAGTGACACACAGACGGACGGACGGACGGACAGCGAAGTCTTAGTAATAGGGTCCCGTTTTACTCTTTGAGTACGGAACCCTAAATAGGTATCGGGCGGTAGCAGGGGGCAGGCGTCTTCCCTCCGCTACCCTCTGGTCCCCCTTGGTCGTCTCCCCCCGCCTCAGTCACGTCTCGGGCGGCGTATCAGTTAAGATTTCGAGTTATAATAGCTAAATATGAGTGCATTCATTTATCCGTGTCAAATTATCGTAAGTGAAGCATTTTCGGGGAACGAAAATGCATATTATGAATGGAAAGAAAATAACGAGGCATAATTTTGTATTGTCCACGGGCTTAAGCCCCTGCTAGACGGTCGCCAACACGCCCCTCCAAACGGACGACCTTGGTCCGCACCGACCGTGTAGACAGTTGTTTAGAACAAATGTATTCGTATCGATGTCGCTGATAGAGTGCCAGTGTGCGCTGCGAGGTTCAGAAGGAACAGTGCAGCTGCCGAGTTTGTTGTTCTTTTAGCACCACCCGGGGGTCACGTGTAGGGTTTCTAGTTTGCAATGAATAGCTACGAAGACGCTCTAGACATTTTTTTCTACCTAACGATAAAGCTATCTGTATGTAATAGTTTTCAACGTAAAGCCGACCGTTTTGAGTGGCTACGGTCGCCGAATAATTACTAACTACTCCGCCTGTAATTACCGAACAAAGGGATATTTTCCGTCTCAAACATGGCTCCAGTTTAAAGGTAAATTGCCTTTGTTTCGATACGGGTTTTTATTTACACTTGAAATAATAGCTGCTAATGAACCTTCTAAAATAAATAGCAATTTGCCGTGACGCGAACTTATTGGTAAAATATAATGTGCTACGAAACAAGTGAACAAAGTAGTAGGTACTTATTTATACACGTTCTCTAACAAAATGAAAATGAAATTGCTTAAACACGAGTAATTTACAAAATTAAATTAAAACGACCATCGGAGGACGAGGAGAATCTCACAATGTAAATAAATAGATGTATATACCCATCCCATGTATTCAATTTCAATTTTCACTTCTCATGCTTGAAAAGTGTGTCTCATATTAGGCTTAGCAAGCGGGGCTAAAGTAGTACATTTAGCCACTAGGGAAAATATGTATACATATTTATGATTTTAAAACATTTTAATTCGACCAATTAAAACACTTCTTCACCGTATGAAATCCAACAATGACAACCCTTTAAAATTTCAAACATCAGGCGTTTTTTATTCCCTACTCACAATCATGCCGTTTGGACGCGCCTATAAACGGTCTAAGGCGTTTATTCTTGGTGTCAGTATTTTGTATCATGTCAAAGCATTTATAAAAAAAAATCATGCCGCCAAATTAGACAAACTTTTCGCCGTGGAATTTATTATTGATTATGGATGAATAATCTTTGTTTTTACTATTTTCTCGCAGTCGAAGTGAAAAGTAGGTAGAGTGTATAAACTCTGGTTTAAAAACCATATTACCACTCGAACAATTGCCATCTCGTGGTAATAATATCATAATATGGCTTATTTTAGACCCTTGTCATACAATCTACATATACATTTCGCTAATAAAAATAAGATTTTATTTCGCACTTTGTCATGTCATAAATCATCATATAGACATTGAGTTTTTTTTATCGACTGTTCGATGACCGAGGAATAATTGGTACCTATCGTAATTCAATACTGCTAATAGACATCTGTTCTTCGTACAAGTTTTTGCTATCAAAGTTGAATAATTATGGACTTGGATTTTTTTCTAGCTTAAGAGACTAATGTAGCTACCTACTCTTAATTACAGTTCTGTATCTATGTACCTTATATTGATTTAATAAGTCAATTGACTGTTTGTTCTTGCTTGTTACAAAAGTTTAGGTACATAAAATTTGCTTAGCTCAGCTTCTTTGTATTATTTGTTTCAGTTACCTACCTCAAATCAAAGCGAAGTTCAATAAATACCTAAAATTGTGTTTTAATGAATGCAAGATATCGTTTAGCTCTTTAAACTCAATGCTGACATTATACCCTAATACGGATTCTACATTTTGCCGTAAAATTCCAGAAGACTTCACTCCAAACTGGAACATTTTTGCCACGCCATTGTATATTGTATCACCGCTACTTAAGACTCACGCTACATATGGCCTCACAGAAGCAAAATGACCTATGTCAACAAGCATTACATATGCTTCTAACCCTTTAAGAATCCTGTTGCAACCAGGAAACTGTCCTTTGTTGTGATTCACACGTTCGCCAGACACTTTTTAAAAGGCTTTTGTGGAACGTCAAGTGCGACTGTCATATTGTTGTACCCTAAAATGTCGTATGTAAATACGAATTTTATGGTCACATACGCCTTTTTAGAATTGAGACATTATGTTGATATACGCACGGTAATGTATATAGATGCGTTTTAAGACTTAAGTGTTTCTCTTTGTTTTTTGTCTTACGCAGGATTTACAACCTATGTATATTGTCTGCTCTATTATACGTCCTCTTCCTTAGACTTAGGTATTCTGGTATAATAATTATTAAGTTCACCATAATCTAATACATATCCTAACACTGTACCTATATATGTTTACCACCCTGAAGTGTCAATTCTTATGGCTGCTATTACATTTTTAACCAACTCCTAAAAAAGGAATTCTTCAATCCGAGGTTTGAGTCCGAATTCGGTCCATGAAAATCTTTTATCATGTTTTGATGCATTTATACTTTCGTAATTTGTCATGTAAAATATAAAAAAAACCGGCCAAGTGCGAGTTGGACTCGCGCACGAAGGGTTCCGTACCATTATCTATAAAAACGGCAAAAAAATCAGGTTTGTTGTATGGGAGCCCCCCTTAAAAAAATATATTTTGTTTTTAGTATCTGTTGTTATAGCGGCAACAGAAATACATAACATAATCTGTGAAACTTTCAACTCTCTAGCTATCATGGTTCTTCAGATACAGCCTGGTGACAGACAGACGGACGGACGGACAGCGAAGTCTTAGTAATAGGGTCCCGTTTTACTCTTTGAGGACGGAACCCTAAAAATTAAGATAAATCAGCCTATATAGTATAGGTACGAACCACTGCTGGGTACAAGCCTCTAATGGATGAGAGGGAAGCCCAGTGCGGGTTAGGGACTAAATATAGTCACTAGATATACAAATATTTGAGGTTTTGTTACTGAAACCAATATTTACAAAAGATAAACTTAGAAATGTTATAATGTCGACAATACACATGCAGATCTGATCGCGGCGCGGGCGCACCATCTCAGCTATACACTTCACCAACCGCCGCGATTCATGTGACCGCTATCCCTAGTATATCTTGACTCCGACGTTCGTAACAAATGCTTTATAGGACTCCTATAAACCCTTATAATGGTTCCTCTGAAGCGATGTGTAAGTGTTGTGAATGCCAGCCAAAAACCAAATTCATAACGCGTACCAAGTGGTAAATTCTGTTCTTCGATTACGCGTAGTTTGTTACAACTCGGGGGTAAAGATACACTAGCCAAGAGAGTTGAGTAGAAACATTATTGTGAATGGCATTGGTAGGGATCTAGTTACAGGATCGATGTCGGTCACACGCGTGCGCGCATGACTGACATTTGACACCGGCCTCCGGCTACGTATTACAATAAGAACAAGTTCTTCCTACTTCCGACCTGGGAAAGTCTTAACAGCGTTCGGATTTCGAAGGCTTATACGACATTTTTGAACTGTGACGCTTCTGTGCTGTGATAAGCAAATGAGACGGTTATTGAAATAGGTTAGAGTAGGTACTCTTTGAATATGGAGGGAGGGGTGAAGAATACAGGTGTTTTGGTGATACAGTATTTTGATTACTTTGTGCATATTGTCGGCTTTTACATATAATCACGCCTCTTTCCCAGAGGGGTAGGCAATGTAGGCAGAGATCACGGATCTCAATTTGCTACGATCCTGACAACCCACTTTCGCTTCACTCACTTTCATAACATTTTCTCATACATGCTCGTCGGTTTAGGGTACTTTTGAGCCGTCCTTTTTGTAAGATTTCTCCAATTTGATCGGAGAAAGTTCGCCTAGGTCTTCCCCTTCCAACTTGCCCTTCCACTCTTTTTATATACAATCTCTTCGTTAATCTTCTTTCATCCATCCTCTCAACATGCCCAAACCACCTTAACATAACCCTTCTCAATATACAGACATGTCCCAGTAAAACGAACTAAGGTGGAAGTAATTATGTAAAGATTTCCGTATTAAGATTGTAGTGATGTGTGATACTGATGATGTGAGCGGATCACCCCAAACCCCACATCGATCTATTTTTGGCAGCATTTAAACAAGATACAGAATGAATAAATAAATAGAATAACAGATATATAGAAATGCGAGCCGGAGAAATGGAAACCGCAAAGAAATGCGAGCCGGAGAAATGGAAACCGCAAAGTTTTTATTAATTTGGGAACCCGAAACACGAGTACAATACCCTGTAGTAATTATATCCAGTCCATATTCGTTGGGGATATCTGTGTTTTTGTACTTTCGGAGTATCTTTTTGTTCTCCGAGGCGGATGCCACATGTGAACTAATATCATTACCCAGACAAATGTATACGCGGGGGTTGTCTGACAAGTTTGTATCGTGAGAAATAACGGACGGAACTTCTGCTGAAGTTTGATTAGCAATTAAACCCTTTTGTGGGTAGGAAGCAGTTTTAAACTGATTCAGTTGAAGTATTTACTGTTTTAGTTGTAGGTAGCAGATGTCTTGTGTTGATTATGAAAACTCAACGGATCAGCATTTTATAGGGACGTAGAAAATGTTACGTAATTTGTTCCGTAGGCAGCGGATGGACTATTTAGGAAAAGCCGTGGGGACTATTGGCCATGCCATCAATGGGAAAAGACTGTCCACTTGCCCAGCAGTGGAACCTCTGTGTATTGATCATTATGTTTTGGTCAGATTTAGCACCACATTAGATAGATTTAGAATGTCTCGTTAAATTTCGACTCGTGTAGCGATACAAATTATAACTTTATACGTAAAAAACGCTGAGTTTTGAAGAAATTAGTGTAGGAAGGCAGTGTTCAACAGCTTTCCTTGAGATGTATTTAAAATGAGTGTCTTTTACGTCTAACCACTCTCTAATGCGGTTAATATAACACGAAGAGTAAACCCATTAGTACCGCGACCTATCCCAATGTGCCCGCGCATCAACCGATAAGATAATACACCGTTTGCGACATGCTGACGACTCTAACTCAATGCACGACGACTTATATTCCTTTAACAGTGTTTAAGTTACAAGATACCAATGCCTCAAGCCAAGTGGTATGCAGGTGGACCGTGATAAAATGGTTCCGAACTCGTTAGAACGTCAGAGCGTTTAGTACTTGTAATGATACACCGTAGGACTAATAGTTCTACATTACGGTGATGGGTTCTACCCGTAGGTCTGTGCTTCTTCTAGGATGAGTTGACGGGATCGGAATGCGGTAACCGTGATGCATTCCGAACTACGTATAGATGTAGTGTTGTTTCAAAAATGATTATTTGCAGACCGTATTTTCATCTTTTCAAGTGATATTATTGAAACGGTGGTAAAAAATTGGGCCTACCTGAATTTTAAGTATTCGTTTTGCCTGGGCAAGGCTTTACTGATTAGCTAATAGGTCCAGTTACAAAGTCGATGAACTTTGTCATTTCGTATGTCAGGCGTCTGTCCGGCTGTTCTCCTCTACTAGTGTAAGTCGTACGATTAAAAAAACCGCAAATCGATCTACAATTTAGCCATTTGGCACATGCAGACTAGAGATCAAAACAATTTTTTTGAACCGCAGTTCCTAAAAAAAATTCCCTTAGGAGGGGAGTCCCAACACATTTTATCTTTTGTATGAAAAAAAAAATCAGGAACCTATTGTGTGTTGTATCTAATGAAAGGGCATTTTGAGGCGATTTTTAAAATGTACCACATCATTACATTTCAGCCATTTTTTTTAATTAACACAAAAATAATTTTCGAAACATACCAAGTTTGGGCTCCTCCAGACACGATATGGCAGATTTTTTTTATACAATATACCACAAATGATACGTAATATCCTCATATCTAACCTCAAAAATACAATTTTGAAAATAATTTCATTAAGTATATTTTTTTTTTAATATTACAAAGTGACACAGTTCTACTTCAATACCTATTTGACGTGTTTTATGGAACTGTAGTACAGATACATCATAAAATAAAATGATACGTATTGTCCATAGATCCGAATATGGAAATACCTCTTTAACCCTTTAACTGCGCCTTTTCATCAGCTGGTATAGTTTGTTTAGTTTTACGCAACATTTTTTTTGTACAGTATATCACAAATGATATCTTGATATCTCACCCCAAAAGCAGCAAAAGAAAGCAGTTTTGAAAATAATTTCATAAAGCTTTTTTTTATATTTTATGTGAACTTATAATTTTTCAATATCACAAAAAAATAAACTTAATGTAGTTTTATTTTTTGTATGGAAAAAAAAATCCATACAAAAAATAAAATGTCTTGGCACTCCCCTAAGGGATTTTTTTTTAGGAACTGCTGGTCAAAAAAATTGTTTTGACTTCTAGTATGCGTGTGCTAAATGGCTAAACTTTAGATCGATTTGCGGTTTTTCTTTGAAATATGGAAAAATGACAGTTGGATTGTTCTAACGCGCTTTCGGAACGTTACGTGATTACCCCTCTGAGGGTTGATCACGTAACGTTTCGAACGCGCGTTAGGACAACTTAACCGTCATTCTCCTATATAAAAAGTGACATTTACATAGATCTACCTGACGCGCGTACAATGCGTTACATAATTCAATAATTATACAGATATTTTTTGACTCTTCAGTTTTTCGAATTTAAAAAAATAGACGGGTTGGCGGTTGGCGAGCTCTATGCCACTAGTTTATTTTTTCCCAAACATGTAAGTACCTACTTAAAAACGTTAGACGAACTAACTTTTTAACTAACTGACCTAAAAAAAAAGGATTAGGCGTGAATCAGGTGGACGGTGTTATTTTCGTTCTCCCTTTCAAGCTTCATTTGTCATTTGTTTACATATAAGTAAACGCATTACATCTACTTCACGGTGTTTTACTATGATTTATTTGTATCCTCAGTAATCATGATTAAATGGCGTTTAATACGATGGCCACGCTTTTTCATTGTACCTGGTACTAAGAGGATTAACGTAGCTGTTCAAAGAAAAATAAATATGGTTATGCTTAGAGAAATATTGAAGAGGTACGACGTGAAATAAATTGTAATAACGATATAAACTACTCGAGAGCAAAGTTAACGGATCAATTTATATGGGAATCGGTGGAAAGTTAACCCATTTTCATTGCTCATGATACTCATGATAGATTTTGTATGGTTTTTTGAAAAGTCGTTGATTAATAAAATGACATGCGTTAGAGTTCAGCGTACAAAATGTTTGCTGAATGCTGTTTGTTATTGAGTGATTTAGTGACGAATTGGGAATTAAACTCAGCACACTACCTACGAGTATTTCAGGAAAGCTGAAATGTTACAGCATTAATCGTATTAAGCCTGAGTCAGTGAGGGCTTCATTAGTAGCCTGATATTTCACTAGGCAGGAAAATATTAAAAAACCGGCCAAGTGCGAGTCGGACTCGCGCACGAAGGGTTCCGTGCCATTATCTATAAAAACGGCAAAAAAACATGTTTGTGGTATGGGAGCCCCCTTAAATATTTATTTCCTTCTATTTTTTTTGTATTTATATAGAGCGGCAACAGAAATACATCATCTGTGAAAATTTCCACTGTCTAACTATCACGGTTCATGAGATACAGCCTGGTGACAGATGGACAGACAGACAGACGGACGGACTGCGAAGTCTTAGTAATTTGGGTACGGAACCCTAAAAATGACTGTGGAAATGAAGGGGTGGAAACGAGCCGAGTTAACCGACTGAAATGCACAATTTACTAACTTTTTATTCGTATTTTATTGTTCCCAGAGTTAAGGAAAACTCAAGCTTACCCCATGGTAATACCCCATGGTAAGCTTGAGTTTTCCTTAACTCTACGGCACACTTTTGAAGGACTCACAAGTTAGGAAATATTCACTGTTTTGAAAACAGTCTGTTCCAATTAAGACGTATTTGATATTTGTCAACCTAGTGGTGTAATTTGTCAAGTGGTTGACCAAAGGTTGGTAGATAGAGTTAATACTCTGCCTTTTTGTACGAGTTCTTCTTTTGTGAATACAGATTAAATATTAAAATAACTAGACGAATCTCCGGTAGACTAGATAGATCCATGTGTAAAATGGCAAGATAATTTGACAAAGTATGCGATTCACAGTACTGTGGTAGCGTAACTATACGATTATATAGTTAGGTACATGCTATTCGGCTAATTCGAAGCTTTGTGTGTTTAGTCTATTTGTTAAATTAAATAAATAAAAACTTAAAATACGCAAATAGGTTCATCGCTACTACACATGTACGTTCTCTAGCAGAATAGCAAAAGGATATTTTTCTAGTAACCTATCATGAAATCCCGCAAAGTTGCGCCAGATTCAATCAATCACTTAAATAAAGGTATTGAAGAGACAGTACCTGCATAACGAGCACTAGCAAGGGTCGCTAAGCGAGATGCATTTGCACTATCCTGCCATTGTTATACCGCAAATATTTGCCGGCCTTGTCCCATTTTGTGGCGCAATCCTTTATTCCAGCATAGTTGATATAGAACAGTCGGCGAGGGCGAGTAAAATATTCAGCATTGCACGCTATTGCAATTTCGCAAACGACATCTGTTTCACTGAATCATGGACGGACAAAAACGGGGTTCTCGCCTACACACTGGGCATTGTGGCTTTGAACTTCATAACCTTTTGACTTTATTTATCCATAATCAGGCAGCTAAAAATGTGCAATAAACAAGTATTTATGCGATAACAGTTCACGTCAATGGATCCTTCTTTTTGTGGAAAAACCTTAGAACTAGATATCCAGCCATCGGGAGAGTGCTGGTATTTCTTCTACGGCGGCTATCATACGGGGCCACATGCGGAGGACTCCGCGATCTCGTACTGAATTTACTGGAACACTCTTCGCGTGTCGCTACATCTGGCTGGTTTAATATATATAAGGGCGACACGGTCTTCATCGCCTTCCTTAGGATCCTTAGGCGAGTGCCGGTATTAATTGTACATTGTGTAGTTTTGAAACTCGGACTAATTCCTCGGATTTTTCCTCTAAGTTTTGGAAGATGTATTGTACAGCGAAATTGGATCTCGGTCATGACCCTTTTATTTATTATTATTTATTATGTAGTGTACAAGTACAGTACTACTACATACCTACACTTCATAATGTCTAGTACACTATTAGTAGTAGTCAGTACTATGTTCACACAGACAAACCGTTTCGACAGTTTTGTGAGACCCAGTTAATTATTAAGTTTATATTCTGTTCATTAAATAAATAAAATAAAATAAATAAATCTCCGGTATAAAGCATCCAGAAAGACTTACCTAATATGAATATTCTCATTGTAAGTTCTGTTGTCTGTCGGAATTGATCTAATAATGTTGACTTTTTCCTTCAGCTGCATTGGGTATTTTGATATTACGAAAGAATGATGCATTTTTGCTGCGTTTTTGGGTGTTATATATTTAGTTCGAGTTGTATCCAAAACAGGGGATCAAATTTAGCAGGAATTAACCCTCTCTGGGTCTTGCATAGCTGTCAATCAAATCATAACCGATTTCCCTTCACAATGGCTACATGATAATGGCTCGTACAATTTTCGCTCCAGAGATTCTAGTAATGGAAACACAACAAACATGCTCAGTTACATCTGCTATCAAATTTACAAGCAATCACAAAGGAGTCCCTTCGACACAACTAAATTAACCTTATCCGTAAAACAAACAAACCTTGATTGAGTTGCCTAAAACCGGTTGATACAATTTGATACTCCCCTTGATTTAATTCGAAAACCTATTAAACGTGGTCATGGAGTTTAGGGCTGAGGCGCCAAAGAATGGTCAGTTAATTGACTCGTAAATCACAGCGCGAGCCATTATTTGAGTTCCAACTTTTGCATATAGGGCGCATGTGACTATGGAGAGTATACTCTCTTTGTACGTTTCGTTATAATCGTTATTATATATAGCTACTTTTGTATGGCTAGTGCAGCGTCCAGCGGATAGATGGGGTCACCCGCGCTTTTTGTTTACGATTTGCATTTTATCGAGTTGAAAACCGGTTTTTTTATGTTTGTTTTAATCCATTCAAGTTTGATTTTGTGAAATATTTTCATATCATGCTGTTAAATGACTGCAATTAGAGTATTGTTCGATGTGATAAAAGGGTGCCGATTGTTAATTTTTGTTCGACCAGACATGAATTTTTCGTATTTTGTTATTGTTAGAGTCTTTTTAAGAGCCGATGGTTTCTGTTAAAAGTTGGATAAGTACCCCACTCGTTCTTTTGTCATCGTTAGGACATAATGACATAACTAGGTAGGTATTTGATTTTATTATTAAAAAAAAACTCGTAAGCTCGTAACCCGTCGCAATCAGCTAGGGAACAAAAAGGATATACCTTTAGAACTCGGTTAGAAAAGAAATATAAAGGCTTTATCCGGACTTGTCCGGTAACGAGCCCTATTGTGCCTCTTACGGACTTTACGCCTTAGGTCTTGAATGAAAATAAAAAAAAAACATAAAGGAAATATTTATCGAAAGGTAACTTATGCTGGCATATTGTGCCCGTGATGACATTGAACCCATTTTATTATTGGAAATAAAATCTAGGTGCATGCTTTAGTTTGCATGTTTCACTAACTTGTCACTTCGAAATGTAGGTTTTTTAATTTTTTAATTTTTTATTACCTTTCCGGATAATTCTTGATCACATAATGACTATTACTATTTTTTCAGATGAAGCAAATCAGTGTCACTTATTTTACATAATATCTAAATCAAACAATATCCTATTTTTTTAACCTAAATAAAATAAACCACGCCTGTAATTTTGTTCCGTGACACCGTGCTGCCATCTAACGTCTAGGTTATTGACTACCAAACGACATTGACTGTAGCGCCATCTATTGACACTTTGCCGCACCGCCAACTAAATCTCATTAGTTCCTCTACTTGCCCACAGGCGGCAGCACGTGGCCACGCCATGGAGCTCGACGACGACAGGGGGCGCTCGCGCTCAACACGAGCTCTTCGAGTTACTAGAACGGGTGCAATGTTCGCGCTTGGACGACCAGAGGGCAGTGCTGCCGCCGTACTTTTCTCAGGTAAGTTATGAAAATTTGTTTGATTCTCCACTGTTTTAAAAGCGTTGTAGGTACACAATTGCATGCAGGTGCCACCTATCTTCTTTTCCCACCAACGTCTGAGCGAGAAAGCACCAACCAAAAATATTCAGTTCTTACTTCAGTAATTCGTGCGCGCCGGGATACCCGAGTTCTAGGTCACTTTTGTATAGGCTAATTGATACCTCAACATCCAAATGATCCAAATGACTATAATTGAGGTGGGTGTGATGTGGGCAGCTGTAGACCACTTGACTCGTCTTACAATTACCGACCACAATGTTCAATGTATCAATTACCTTTCTTGCAATCTTTAATTTTTTATTTTTTTTTTATATATTATGGGACAATCTTACACAAATCAACCTAGGCCCACGGTAAGCTCAGTAAGGCTTGTGTTGTGGGTACTAGGCGATGATATATATAATAGATAAATACATATAGATACTTATATACATGTATAACATCCATAACTCAGGAACAAATATTCGTGATAAACACACAAATAAATGCCCTGATCGGGATTCGAACCCGGGACCTCCAGCTTCGTAGGCAGAGTCACTACCCACTGGGCTACGGAGGCCGTTGTATAACTTTTTGTCATAATCCTTTTAATTTGTTCTAAAATATTAAACAAAACCTGACTACTTATACATAAATTAGGTACATATAATCGTACCTACACATATCGAATTACTAAGTTCTTTATAAATGATTTAACGACCGGATAGCCTAGTGGGTAGTGACGCTGCCTATGAAGTTAAAGGTTCTGGGTTCGAGTCCCGGTAAGGGCAATTATTCGTGTAATTTGTTAAAATTTGTTTCCGAGTCTTGGATGTTTACTACGAGTATTTAAGTATTTATACCTATCTATTAAATAATTATATCGTCGTCTAGTACCCATAACACAAGCCTTATTTAGCTTACTATGGAACTAATTCGATTTGTGTAAGATTGTCCCTTAATATTTATTTATTTATAAATAGATAGGTACTTAAATAGAAAACATCCAGGACTCCGAAACAAATATGCATGCTCATCTCTAATGACCATAGTAACAGATTGTAATCGATTGCATTCATTGCTATAAGTAACTCTGTTCTAAATAAATGTTCTAATGACCAGTAGGTAAAGAATTTTGAATTCATTTCTAGTTTCTAACGCTGTCAAGGGTCAGCAACCACAAAGTTCGTTAACACTAACAATGAAGACAAGTGAAGAAGCGGATGGCGGGGTGGCAAGCGAAGCATATCGATACGGATGGGAGAGCGTACCTGCCCGAAATTGCTTTTTACAACGAGTTTTGATGGTGCATTTTGGTGCAATTTCTCGAATCGATCAGGGGAACGATTTTTGACCTTCGAGCGCTCGACTATTTCACTCGAAAACTGTCAAAAACGATGCAATTCTCGAATCGATCAGGGGAACGATTTTTGACCTTCGAGCGCTCGACTATTTCACTCGAAAACTGTCAAAAACGATGCAATTCTCGAATCGATCAGGGGAACGATTTTTGACCTTCGAGCGCTCGACTATTTCACTCGAAAACTGTCAAAAACGATGCAATTCTCGAATCGATCAGGGGAACGATTTTTGACCTTCGAGCGCTCGACTATTTCACTCGAAAACTGTCAAAAACGATGCAATTCTCGAATCGATCAGGGGGACGATTTTTGACCTTCGAGCGCTCGACTATTTCACTCGAAAACTGTCAAAAACGATGTAATACGGCATAGCCGAAAGGAAGGGATATGTTTTAGCAGTCTATGTTTGTATATGTGTATGTTCCACTGAAGCCTTTAAAATATACTAAACCGATTTTGATAAATGGGGTGTCAATCGATTCGAAATTATGCTCCGGGTGACGTAGGCTACCTTATGTATGAAAAATAAAAACATGGTGGCTCACATATATACAAATGAGTGACTGACTTTGGAAAAGTCTTTTGCTATCATAGCGGGTGGAATATGAAATGAAAGAGGAGAAAATTTCGAGTTCAAATATATAAAAAGATTATTCATAAGAGGAGAAAATTTCGAGTTCAAATATATAAAAAGATTATTCATATTTACTTTAACGTAGTCGGTATATAGTTTTTTAAACTTTTTATGCTTGTTTGTGATCATCATCATCCTCCTAGCGTTATTCCCGTTTGTGCCCCTAAAGGAGCCCGGGCTCCGCTTTGACACCTAATCCCAAGATTTGGCATAGGCACTAGTTTTATGCTTGTTGGAAATAGCGATAGAAAATTTAAAAACCACTGTGTTGACCACTCTTATTCAATTCTACCGGTAGCAAAGTGCCTACAATATCGACACTACAATGGTATTTACTCGTATTTAATTTTCGAACTCACGAAAGTCAAAACTGGCCCCATGTAATCCAGTTTTGATAGAGCAGTTTGATGCGATTTCTCGAATCGATCTAGTCTCAAACGCGGATAGGCTTGTAGGTATTATACAAATACCTAGATAAAAACATCGATGACTTAGTGAGCCTTCGGGACACCCAGCGACGATGCGGAAAATTTTTAGTCTACAAATACCCCCGTTAGATTGTAACATTAAAAATGTGTAGGAGCGATAAATCACTAAAATATTTTCCTTTTCTGGGATTAGCACCCAGGAGTGCTCATCACATAACTATTTGCCTTTACCGGGATTCGAAGCCCGGACCACTAGCTTCGTAAGTACGCCTACTTACTACGCCTAAGTGTTAAGGTGGTTCGAATGCCATACAAAGTGTTATTTGACATTCGCGGGCTAACGGCGTGATATTTTAAGAAACTTATGTAACAAACTTTCATCAATTGGCTTCCCATTTGCGCCAAATTCCTCCTTTCCTAGAATAAACTTGTATAAACTAGATTAATTTGAGAAAAATAGTTTTCCCAAAATATCACGTCCCAAACCAATTTCTCAAATGAATCTAGTTTATACAAGTTTAATCTAGGAACGGAGGAATTTGGCGCAAATGGGAAGCCAATTTATAAAAGTTTCTTACATAAGTTTCTTAAAAAATGACGCCGTTAGCCTGCGAATGTCAAATAACGTTTTGTATGGCAATCGAACCACCTTAATGGAATACGCTGGTTATACCTACAATAAATAATTCTAAATGATTTTCAAACATTCAAGCCTCAAATTGAAGAATATCTTTATTCATTGTGAAAGCCGTCGTTACTATAATAATGACATCATTATTTTATAACTAGACATAGAATATTCTAAATCCCTTACAAAATCTATTGTTCTTTGATACATAATTAAGATAATAAAGCCAAAAGCGACTTCAATGAATTAGGTAGGTTTTCAAGACCCTCGCCTCGATAATTGAAAGCTTTTGTTATTCGTATTAAGGTGGTTCGATTGCCATACAAAACGTTATTTGACATTCGCAGGCTAACTGCGTGATATTTTAAGAAACTTATGAAAAATTAAATGAAATGAAATTTTTTTATTTCGTGTAACCATGGACACCTGTTGTTAGTAGAATTTACAAAACTAGGGGGTTAGTAGTTACAGCTAAACTTACATTTAAAACAAAACAACACTGACAGGGGAGTGTAGTCCCTCGCAGTGCGACATGTAGGGACAGTCAACCCTGTCCGCTATCATGCGCAGAATGCTGTTGGGACTGCGGCGCACCCTGCGCACCAGGGATGCTGCGCGCGTACGCATGCTCGTATAAAAACAGTCCACACGCGCCGCCGCGAACATCCCTGATGCGCTACAGAAACGAGGCAGTCCCATCAACACCCGGAACGCATTATTATACTGGACCCTAAGGGCCCCATATGCCCGTTGCGTATACTGCTCCCACAGATTGCAGGTATAGAGGGAGGTGCAAAACGCCCTAAACAGAGTTTCTTTCACCTCTTTAGAGCACCTTGCAAATCTGCGGGCGATCATATTCGCCCGGACCGACAGGGCCCTTCGTTCCCTTTCCATGTCCAGGTCGTCTTTGAGGTCGGTCGCGATCACATGGCCTAAGTACTTGAAATGGTCCACTCTATCCATAGGGGTACCATTGAGGCAAATGGTAGGAACTTCCACTGTTTTCTTGCGATCGCACTCAAATATCATGAACTGGCTCTTAGCAACATTATATTTAAGGCCATGATTTGTTGCATACGTTTCACAAATTTTCAGCAGCTTATGTAACAAACTTTCATAAATTGGCTTCCCATTTGCGCCAAATTCCCCCTTTCCTAGAATAAACTTGTATAAACTAGATTAATTTGAGAAATTGGTTTGTCACGTGATATTTTGGGAAAACTATTTTTCTCAAATTAATCTAGTTTATACAAGTTCATTCTAGGAAAGGGGGAATTTGGCGCAAATGGGAAGCCAATTGATGAAAGTTTGTTACATAAGTTTCTTAAAATATCACGCCGTTAGCCTGCGAATGTCAAATAACGCTTTGTATGGCAATCGAACCACCTTAAATGTATTTGCTTTCAAATGTAGTAGTAGTAAACACTTTATAGCACAAAATAAAACTAGTAGGTATATAAGCATAACTAGTAATACAGGTTGTTCTAACCTATACTTATGTGCAAATAACTACTACATAAATGAATAATTAACAACTTAGAAAAGAGGATAAAATCCCGACATTTTCATTTTAAAGTTCAATATTTCAAAAACGGAATCACGTCAGCTTTCAGACAAAAAAATCGCATTCAAATCGGTCCACTCGTTTGAGCTACGATGCCACAGACAGACACCCAGACACAGTCACACAGATACACAGAGACACGTCAAACTTATAATACCCCTCTTTTTACGTTGGGGGTTAAAACATACAATATACAACACCCCTGACACAACAAACATAGCCAAGAATAATCTTGACAGACAAGACTTTCGATTAAAGAAACTGTTCTCAAATCGATTCATCTATTTCGGAGCTACTACAGACAGACACACAGATTAGCTTGTTAAACATCCCTCATTTGGTTAAAAACGTAAATAATGGTAATGAGTAACCAAATAGTTTAAAAGGAATTCAAGGTGCTCCTGGTGAACTGCATCATCCGTTTTGTGGAAATGATGGAGCAAGTATGGGAGCAGGCATAAAGGAGAGGGCAAATGCACAAAAGATCCCACTGGGTCGAAGTGCATCCGAAAGGGCCCTCACCTAGATAAGATAAGATAACCAAATAGTTTTACTTATCTTCAATTGCGTTCCAGATCCACGCTAAGCATCTCAAACTATTTTACAACCTCTGTATGAAAATGGTTTAGTAAAAATCTGTAATTTTTTTATTAAATCTTATTTCATGACTTGATCCCACTTTAACTTAAGGCGAAAGATTACTTATATAGCTATATATTACCAAACTCGTAAATCATGAAAAAAAAACAGCCATTTTATTTGGCTCCGGGTTGTTGAGTGAAAATTCTTACGCGCCGCCACTGGTACCTACAGAAACACTTATTTGTGTATATCTGTTGTGTAATGGTACCTAATTGATACAAGCATTTAAACTTTAAAGTCTTTAAACGATGTAGGTTTATAGACGCATCTGAACTCAACCCTGGTTTTTATTACTAAAAGTAAATGCAGAGATGCTCGGACGACCTTTTTGCGGCATTGAGTAATCTTAAACAAAATATTTGTTTTACTTAATTTCTGTTCCTCATGTGATATTATATCAATATTTAATATTATGAAGAGGACAAGTCTGCAATAAGCTTTGCAACTTTGTATGTTTTGGGTAATCTCAGGAACCGCTTATCCTATTTCAAAAATTATTTCACGAGCGTGTAAATAGAATTTCTGGATGCTTAAAGGCTTTATTTTTTCCCGCGGTTTCCCCTGCGTTCTTTTCATTATGCGAGTGAACCCGGGCGGGCAGCTAGAATATTATAATGGACATTCATATTCATATGATACTTACTGTAAACACAATTTATGAACGGCAATTTAAAAATAACAACCCTTGTCAGATTCGTCAGTCCTCCTACAAGTTTAAGATGTTTGTTTGACAGGCTCTAGTGGTCGATCAGGCTCTAATTAGCCTCCGTCTGTAAAAAGGTGAAAGCAAATTAAGGTTTCTAATTAGACACTATAATTGTTCTACGTAGTGGACTTCGAGCTTGTTGATGGTTGTTGATTGCATTTGCATTAAATAATAACATAATAGACTAAATATAGTATATGAACGGAAGTGGGTGTAAACTATGAGTCCATATAGAGCCCGAAAGATAATGTATTGTTTATAGTTAACCCTTTTCCAGGCCGGCAATTGAAACATGACAATCAAATGTCAGTCTTATTCATTGACATTAAGATACATGTTTGACAGTCTGTAGGTGGTCAATATAACGCCACAGCCTGGAAAAGGGTTAAAAGAAAAACTTTGGTTGAGAATAGCCACCTTTCAGTATTTAGATAGTGAAGAAATCACAAATGTCCTTTATCAAATTACGTTAACCTTGTATGATGCAATTCACCTTAATCTGCAGATGCGTTCACCATTTTGATTGTAAACGCATAAAATGATTATACTTAACTTGCCTTGCAAAATCGATTTTATTGTTATTATTATTTCAACGCAAATTCGATGCTCATTTGAGGTAAAACAACAATAATTATTAATTAGTGTAATCAAAAAATTATAATAGATGTGTCATCTAGGTAAAGTTTACATAATTCCGAGGCTGAATATAGAGGATGTGGATATCTACAACAAATTACAATATAGGTACTTACCTATACCCTGCGTTTATGCCTCATAGTAACTTGTTCTCATGCTTATTGTTGCGAAAATGCAAATAGTTTGCCTCTTTCGTACTTAACCGATTAGCTTTTAAGTCCCGTATCGCATACTTTATGTTATTTGGAATTTTCCCTCCTGGTACTACAAATACTTAATGATTCTGATCAGAGTTTATTTATTATTTATTTATTAAAAACAAAAAGTTACATATATACGTTGATACATTGCTCCACAAAACTAAATTTTTCAGTTTGACTGTGGAGTCAAAATTTACAGTCTCATTTCTCTTCAGCATTAACATATGTTGAAGTGTCTTAAATAGTGTAGTACCAATCGTGCATTCATCATCAACCATGCAATGATGCTTGATTGTGAAACTGGTCAAAGAACCTATTATTGAGTCCTTCTTGGACAGAGATTGTATCGTGATGTGGCGTTCCTGGAAATATTGCTTTGTTTCAGGAATAGTAATAATATTACCGAGACCGGCATATCAGTTAGCACGAATTTCCATGTATGGAATTCATTATTGCAAGGTATAAGTCTTATAAGGGCATGGTAGGTAATCCATAAAAATAGCAATGGATACATAAAATTTGTATTACAACTTTTATAGCAACTGCAGGTCTTCTGGAAACACACGATTCGGAAACCATAAAAAATAAAAGTAGTTCCCCCAGAAATAACCCTATTATTAAAATACAAACTTGACTCTCGTAATCGTGTTCCCTGCACAAGGTAACATTCACTATCCGATCTTTGTGGTCACATAAAGATATACGGCCTTCGGTATAGAGGTTAGGTCAATAAGAGCCCGGTTTACAACTCTACTAATGATACCAAAACACCAATAATGTAATGAGGAACAAGGGATTTCGAGCTTTATGTTCTAAGCTGTAGGGATCAAATGGGACCAACGCGGTTCAGTACTTATTATGATTTTCGGTTTCCTAACTCTTTTTATGGCCGTGTAATGATGCATTTAATTAAATCCAGTGACTGTTTTGAAGTCCTTAATAGGATTTTGAGTGAACCCAACGTTCTTTTTTATGATATATAGATAAACCCTTTATTCAGATTCACAACATACATGGTATTAACATGACAAACTGATATGAGTACGTATTTGCAATATAATTTCTCTAGATTAATTTTCTGTCACACAATCTTTTAAATTACTAATGCCCTATGTTCACTTTATGTATATACACATTAAACATAAACGAAATATAGCATATTATTAGCAATAAACATTTATGTTTTTATAATTGAATCAAGTTTTCTAATAACAACGTAAAGTTTTTCTAGAGGCATAATCTTATAAAACTGACAGCTTTCAGTAACTGACAACAACGGTTATTGCACTAAGTATATGCGGTTATAAATCGCAATTTTGTCAGAGAATTATTTCTTGGCAGCAATTTGCTCTTATCAGATTTAAAAAAGTTAAGCCTACTAGTTTGCGGTCGACGTGTGCCAAATACAAAATGAATTAAGCTTGGTTAGGAATGGATTAACTTTCTTAACATCGTATTTCCAGTAGACGCTATAAATATTAGAAAATGACCTTTATACTCTTGAAATCAAGGTAGCTTTTCAAATTACAACATTTAATCAATTATGAAGGCAATTAAATTAAAAAGCGTGTTTATGTGTATAAAGAAGCTCGATGTTTTTGGACCTGTAAGAAGTCGTGTATACAGTACCTAAACGGTGGGTTTTACGCATAATCATCTCTTTATTATTACTATAGAAAGGTACAACGAGATTGGTACTTTACCAAGAATGACATCATTTCAAAAATGAGGTAAGATCATTTATTTATGGAATGTTACCTATTTGTTTATTAAATTCATATATATTTCCTTATATAGTTATGTCCTAACATACTGCGAGTCTATATCCTCGTTCTGTGGATAACCTCAATTTATAAAAATATTACAAGATATATTTTTTCGCAGAATCCCCTTATCTTTGAACAGGAGGTTGATGCTTGCATATAAATTATGGTAACATTTATTAAATGGAAATGAATAGTAAAACAAAAATAACCTAACCTAACAAAATAAATACATTTTTCCGAAAAAAAGACAAACTGTTCAACCTCAAGCACTTCCTTGCACGAACTCTTAACTGTAATCCAATTCCTATCCTACTTAGATGGGTAAAGTTACATCTAGTTGAACCGAAACCTGAATCCACCCTATACATTGCTACCCCAAATGAGGTGCCGTAGCCGCATAAGCGATGCACCGCCTACGTAATGACTCGACTAGTGAGGCGATGGCGGGATACATTCTCGATTCTTTTTGACCTGACGTTTGACGTTTCACGTCATAAACCTAAGGGTAGGTTAGTAAGTAAAATACTCCAACATACTTAAGCTGGACATTCCGTTTAGTTTAATAAGGTTTTTACTTCACCTTTTAGTTTGGTAGTCAGTATGGGGGACCTAAAATTAGATTTGATAACAATGATCAATGATGAAGGATGGAAATGAACTTGGCACTGAAATGGGACAGCTATCCCTTCGAGTTAAAATGCGTGACGTGAAACGAAGCAATTGATGACAAATACAGTCGGCCCAAACATGATTAAATTCAAGAATGTCTTTTTTGCAATGCTCGACTGAATACAACTTACTACCTTATTTGGTTTTTCCCTTTCTCACAACCATAATATCGAAAGTGACTGAAAAGTAAACGAATCTTAACGGCATTTTAGCTAATCTAGGTTTCATTGATGTTCCAATAAGGTATTTAATCTTAACCTTGTGAGTGTAAGAAACTGCTAGGACGATCTATTTGGTTGGTTGGCCATAAAACACATTAGCACCAAAATTAGGCACCCGCATTCGCAGTTGCGCAGTAATTACGTAATCGTACGCAGTGATGTGACCGATAACACACGACCTCGGCAATTCATTAATTTTTATCTGTGAATGGATTTTGTCAACGCGTTCTTTAGAACGGATATCAAATAGTGACTGCATTCCATTAGCATTGTTACTTCACAGGTGTTGACATAACGTTTTAACGATGTTTTAACGCGTTTTTATGGAGGTATCGATAATATAGCAGCACGCCTTAAAATAGCGGGTTTTAGTACCGGGTCTTTTAACTCATTCAAACCCTTGCCTAACGACGAGGTCTGTTTTTCAATGAAATACCTCTACTTGGTTCAGTTTTCTGCTCAGTGAGGTCAGCAAGATCTGGTATGTGCCTCAAAAGTCAAAGTCATAAGTGTTTTATTTGTGAAACATAGGTGATGGCTGCATAAATACAGAGATGTTAAAATTCCTCATGTTGCACTATGGTTTGCCAATTGGCGTACAAAAATATATTCATATAGCATACCTATCTATTATGCTTATCTGTTTCTGAACATTATCTGCATCAGGTTGGTACACGATTAGTGTACTATTAATTGAAAAGTTAGCAAGAAATTGAGCTCTCTCTGGGTTCATACTTCTGGATGTCTTAAGAAAGTAGATTTTTTTTGACTAACTATGCAGTCATGCATGTTCGTATGACCCCTGATAACTGAACTTAGTCTGATCATGACCTGAGCTGTTTGATAAAAAAATATGATCCAATGTTTACTTAAGGTGGTTCGATTGCCATACAAAGCGTTATTTGACATTCGCAGGCTAACGGCGTGATATTTTGAGAAACTTATGTAACAAACTTTCTTCAATTGGCTTACCATTTGCGCCAAATTCCTCCTTTCCTAGAATAAACTTGTATAAACTAGATTAATTTGACTATATAATTAATATTGATAAACTAGAATATTTTCATTATTCAGGTGTGTATTGTGATTTTCTTTATCCGATTTTTTTTGTTGACATCCGTACTTTCCTTATCACTATCGATAAAATCGAATCCTCTAATCACTAGTCGAACGTGATCTTGAGTATGCAAAATTCCATCCAGCACCGCGCTGCGTCCAATCAGTCACGTTTGCCGCCCTGCACACGATGTCCGGGGACCCCAACCTACATTCATGAGAGAAATTGGCACATTACGGTTGTCTAGAAGAGATGTTTAACAATAAGACTGCCTTGGCTGAAAAACGATTAAAAACCAGGTTCAACTAGACTTTATCGTCATCATTTCAATCGCTCACTGCTGAGTATAGGTGACTTTGATTGAATACCCTAAAAGCCTCGTTCAGAGCTAGTTTTATCAAAAGTGATACGTAATCTACCGTCAACCTATCAAGTTGGTGGAAGTCCGACACTTCTTCAACTGGCCGTCAAATCGTTAGCATGTTTTTTTTCCACAGCGGCGAAAAATTAAGACTAGGAAATTTATCTGCTGAAGTTTTTAATTTCGCCAGTCATTTCCAAGTGGTTTTGATAGATTAGAAATAGATATACATGTTATGATTTATCAAATAACAATTAGTGGCCCATATAGGCCCATGTACGTACGAGAAAGCCTGTATTCTCTTGGAATCGGGGATACCTATAATAGGGTGGTCCTTAAAACCAAAAACTTGAAATTTCAGTGAGGCACCCTCTTATACGTGAAAAAATAACGTATGTTTTTTTTAAGGTTTGGATTCCTCCATCGAAAGGTTTTTTCTTATTTAAATTGTACTACTCTAATGAGCTACCTACATTTGATAAATAACTATCAGGAATAATTAATCGAGAAAATATGAAATTCGTTCACTAAATGTTCGACACTAAATTTGAAATCTAATTTAAAGTCTTAAATTCAACGCCAGAGTTCGATTTTAGCAAATTACAGCACATTAGGATTTTTTTTTTTAATTACTGACTGAAAATTAGTAAAGTTTTTTGATCTTTTCAAGATTGTTTATTTCCTATCATCAAATGTTGGAGCATAAAATGTTAAAAATTTAAAAAAATATTATAAAAAAATACGTAATTTTTTCACGTATTAGAACAATATTAAGAGTGCTCTTCAAAAAAGCGCTCGCTCAGAATTCGGTATTTTGACACGCGTAGTGCGTTTGTGTGTGTAAATACTACTACCACCCACACAAACGTACCTAACCCCCACATGCACAGCGAGATCGCACCAGCCGCGGGTGCCGTCCCTTTCTAGCTATATGTAAGTGCGATCGGGATAGAACTAACCGCGGAGCTTGCCGATGCAAATAGCTGTATAGCGCACCGTTGGAATTCACTCCGTGACCGATATTGATACTTGCACTAAAAAGTGGTAAGATTACTTCGCTAACATGATGTTCTAGAACATTATGTTAGCGAAGTTAGATAACTTGAATAAAGTAAGTATTTGATTTTTGAGCACAAGTTTTCTATTTGTATTAAAATACTATGATATGACAAAGTATATTTAGTTTCGTTTTTTTAGTATAAAAAATAAAATAAAATAAAATATACTAACGAGTTTTAAAGTTGTCAGTAATAAGAATAATAATTTGTTTTACGGATATTAATAGTTTGCATGTTATCTGAGTCTTATTTATATATAGTAATGTAATGAAATTATACCAGTCGACCCACTACTAGGAAATTACTGGGTACTGACGTATTCATTTCTTGAAGAATTTTTTTTGTTATGGACAGTAAAAAAAAACTGCCCTTCATAGAAATTGCTATGTCCGTTTCTTACCAAAGGAACTGAAAATTATAAATTATACAAACACAGCTTTTTATCTAGAATACAATTAATTAATGCGTGATTTTATTCAAAAGCCTAAAACCTCAGATGATAAAAAGGAATAGATATGAAACGGGGGCTTGGCGCGTGTCGGTGCGACATGGCCAAATGGGCATGTCACTGCCCACCGCATGTTAGTCGCAATTTGCCGTGAATCTGAAATGTTTTTCCACGTTTACTCAAAATGCCGAATTGTAGCGTGGTTACATGCAAAAATAGGAATGAAACTAAAACCTACATAAATGGTGGAGTCACGCACCACATGTGAGTATTAGTATTTTCACTTATTATTATTATTTATTCTTATTATTATTTATTTATTAATCACACACAAGTTTACAGTTTATAACCAAAACACTTATGAGGTAGGTACACATTCATAGGAGGTAGCATCACTATAAAAAATACAACAATTTAGGTAGGAACAATTCAAAAAGAAGCAATCATAAAAATAAACTAAATATACCTAAATTACCTAATCAATCAAAGATTGAGCTGAGCAAGCATTGTACAGACTCGTGAAACTAGGAAAGTATGGCTAAAACTTTTCTACAAAATACGCCAATACTGTCGGCAAATATATCAATGTCGTCGGTTTCCTGCATGATCTTGTTTAGGATGGTTCGCGCTCTAGCAGTGGGAGCGTTCGCTCCGCGCCTGGTGCGCACGCCGGGCACCGCGAACAGACGCCGCGGGCGCCGCGCCGTCACCGCACCGCCCGCGCCGCCCGCCGCACCGACCGCCGGCCCACTCGCACGCGGTACATGCAAGCCCATTCGCTCCAGCACGGACGCATTGTCAACTTTATTGTTGAGCAGTTGGTAATAGTGCACTACATGCAGCAGTTTGCGCCGTGTCTCAAGAATGTGAAGCCCAACCATTCCTGAAACGAAAAGGGACGGATACATATACGGGTAGTATCCGTACTTTCGCTTGTATATGTACCTGGCAAATTTCTTTTGGATTCTTTCCAGCATTGTGATGTATTTAAACTCGTCCGGAGCCCACACTACCGCACCGAATTCGAGCCTACTACGAATGTATGCTTTATATAGCATGACTGCTATCTTGATGGTAGAGAATTGGGAAGCCATCCTCATTATAAATCCCAGCGTTTTAGATACCTTTTTGCAGGTCGTCGTTATATGTTGTCTGAAGTCAAGTTTATTATCCAAAGTCAGTCCTAAGTCACGTATTTCGTCGGTCTGATGAAGTGGCATTCCGCGAAGGCTGTATTCGGTAACGATAGGTGAGCGGAGTCTAGCGAAGGAAATGTGCACACATTTCGAGGCGTTAAACTCCAGCCGATTAGTCTCACTCCATTCAGAAATAGCGTCTATGTCGTTCTGTAATTGTACTCTGTCATTGTCATCCCTAACACTGTGGAATAGTTTTATGTCGTCTGCAAACATTAGGCACTTAGACGTGCTGACGACCCTCGGGAGATCATTAATCATGACAAGAAATTGTGTAGGTCCTAGCGTGCTGCCTTGACTTACACCAGAACGAGTGAAGTATTGTTGAGACTCGAATCCAGCAAGTTTGACATATTGTCTCCGATCCTGTAGATAACTGGCAAAGAAGTGTAAAAGCCGGGGCGTAAATCCTATGTCTGCGAATTTACGCAGGAGGATATCGTTATCTACAAGATCGAAAGCTTTACGAAAGTCAAAGTATGCAGCATCTACCTGCATTCGGGCATCCATAGCTTCGGTTACGTAATCAACCAAGACTATGTGATTAGTTGTTGTTGAGCGACCTCGACGGAAACCATGCTGAGCATCGTCCATTTTGACTGTGATCTGCTGAGTGATAAGATGGTCCACGATTGATTCGAACAATTTCCCAAACACAGAGAGCACAGCAATAGGACGAAATCCAGTCACGTCGGACCCTGCACTGCTCTTAGGTACAGGGGTTACTCTTGATAACTTCCAGTACGATGGATACACGGCGTGTTGTAGGGATAAATTATAAATAAATAAAAGAGGAGACTCTAAAACAGATATACAATCCCTGGCCAAAAACGTGGGTATTCCGTCAGGTCCAGCCGAGGAGCGCGGTTTGAGCCGCTTGGCAGCGCGCCGCAAATCAGCAGCGTTGACAGCGTTTACTGCGACTCTCGCTGCGTCGTGTGCATCCCCCCGCGTCGCTGCGCTGTCCCGCGCCGCTTCCTCGGCGTCCAGGCGAGGTACCTCACTATGGAATACAGAGCTAAAATACTCGGCAAAAGCATTTGCGGCGTCCTGTCCCGTAACAGTTCTGTCGTGGTAAGTAAAGTCGTCAGGTCGTCTCAAATCCTTGCGTTTACTTTTTACATAATTCCAAAACTTTGTAGGATCGTCAGTGATATCACGCTCAATACCTGCTTTATAATTTTTATACGCAATTTCAATCAAATACTTAGCTTGTCGTCTATAATACCTAAACATCTCCCTATTAAAATCGGCATTCGTTTTTCTATATTGTTTTAAATGAAAATATTTAGTCTCAATAGTGTGCACAATTTCAGGACTGTACCAAGTCGGGTATATGTATTTCCCTACTGCAGGTTGTCGAATTCTTTTGATTGGAACATGGTCAGCAATACATTCCTTCAATTTAATGTAGAATGCCTCAGTCGCAACGTCAACATTATCAGAATTTAAGACTGTCCCCCAATCCATTTTAGCCATACTAGCATATAGTGCACTAAAGTCCGCTTTGCGAAAGTTCCATTCCGGTACTTGAGAGACATTGTGAGATTGCATGGACCCGGGCACCGCGTCGGCTCGAGTGCGCGGCAGCGACAGCGCCACCTCGAGCGGCGGGTGGTAGCCGTCAGGCGGCACCAGCGCCGTGGCGGCGCGCTCAACACGCACTCGCCGCTCGCTAAGCCCGCTCAGAACCAAGTCAAGCAATCCATCATGATTATTGCGAATGCTATTGTATTGGCGTATTTCGCAGAACTCAAGGAAACATTCGAATTGGTGGTGGACGTGGGCACTACATGAATTAAGGTTAAAATCACCTAACACTAAGACATCCAACTCTGAATATTTACATATTGCATTTTCTAAACAATTCAAAACATTTAAATACTGATCATCTTTATAATTTGGCGGAAGGTAAACAACACAACATAACAACTTAGTACACTTGTACTCTAATTTGACTATTAGGACTTCCATATCATCAGAGATACCATCAATGTCAGTTATTTGGCGCGCAGAATAGTTATTTCGCACCGCAAGTAGTACGCCCCCCCACCCAGCGTCCCCCGCGCGGTCCTTCCGCAACACCACATAACCAGGAGGAAATAATTCAGCGTCGTGAACGGAGCTAGTTAAGAAGGTTTCAGTAAGTGCAATAATGTCATTATCAGAATTAAGTAGATTATTGTAAAACAAATCGGTTTTTGACCTGAGTCCTCTTACATTTTGGTAATATACTGAGGTATATAAAAATGATTTGGTTTGATGTACTTTAGCGACGAAAATTATCCCTCCATGGTTTGATACATATGTCCAGCGCCCAGTTTTCACTTGCCTGAACCAGGTCCGTCAACTTAGGCGGCACGCCTAGTTTAAACGAGGCATAGTTTCCGCGCGCGTTGAGACATTTAACAGTGCACACGTCTGCATTACCACAAATCTTTTTCAAGTGCAACTTGACTTGATCTTCAGTCGTTCCCTGTTTGACATAGAAGAGATGTAGGTATGTCATTCTTTCAGCAGCCTGTAGAAAGGTGGTACCTGGAGCTGCTGAACCTCTCACCGTGTTGGCTGATGAACGACGTATGCGCTTAGATTTCGAATCGGTCCATATCTCCTTATCTAGAGAGATAGCATCCACTGCGCCTAGCTGGCTCGATGAAGTACTAGGGGTGTTGACAGAGCCGGCGGCGGACGGTGTTGTAGTTTGACCTTGACCTGTTGTGACCTCCAGTGACGAAATAGGCTTTTCTTTGGCTTTTTTTGAACCGCTAACATTGGACTGATGAGAGGTGTGACCAGTTGAAACCGCCTTACTTTGATTTATAGGCTTGTTGATCTTTTTTGCTGATGGTGAAAGTGCCTGCTCTGTCACTTGTATGCCGGGTGTTCCTGATATCGGAGCCTTATCTTTGCCTCCCAAGGCCTTAGAATACAGTACTAGAGGTAGCAGTGATATCTTAGGTTGTACGTATGGTAAGGTACTAGAAGTTTGTTGACTATTATTGGGCATACTTTCAGTTGCTTCTAGGGTTTGTTTAGTTTGTTGTATTTCGGAGCTGATCTCTTTACTGTTGGGCTCCAGTAAATCCACGCGTTCTGAAATACGGTTGCGGTGTAGTAATTGAGAGTCTTTAGTGGCGCTTAATATTTCAACAGTATCTAATATTTTTTTCATATCACTCTGTAGATGTTTGTATTTATTACAGATGTCACTTAAAGATGAGTGCATGAATTGAAATTGTGCTGCCATACCGTGCATGATTGATTCTTGGGCGTCAAATCGGCTTGCTGTTTCTTTCTGTAATGATCTGAGTTCCAGCAGTATCAAATCAAATGAGCATGCACAGTTGCTATCTTTTGCACACGGCGGCGGCGATTGGACCTCGCAGGTGTTTGCAGAAGTCACAGGTAGCAAATTATTTATTCTTATGGTGGTATCATTCTCATCCTCAGTTAGTTGATCAATTAGCGTATTGGTGACAGCGACGGTATCACTAACAACAGAGCGCTCGTAGTCATGGGGGATCGCGGGAGCCTCGTCGTCGTTGTTATTGTTTTTCCCCACTAAAGACTTGCATTCCTGACAAATCCAATCTGCTTTATGTGTCGCTGTCATGCTGTTATAGCATAATTTAGATATGTTGGCACACTGTAGGTCATACATCTTCGTACACTTCGAACAATTAAGATAAAGCCTGTTGGGTATCGGTTGCTTACAGCCTTCACATATACGTCCCATCTTATGAAAAATGCCCTCTAGCGGCTTACACCGAAGTAATTTGCAATATCCAATATGCTCCAATCAATAATCCGGTATAGTTCCACACACAGCCGCTAGGTGGTGTAGTTAAGATTTATATGCAAAAGTCAATCTAGTTCAGAAAATATTGCACAGATGGCGCAAATATAGATACGGTGAAACGTCTTCGTTAGACACAGAGGTTTGCATGAAATTTGGTAGATGTCACTGTTTACTCTGGGCAAGAATAATAATATGGTAGCGAATTGAATAATGAAGCTTAGATTTGAATTTTGGAAAATTAACCGCTTGTTGATGAGGTTACTTTTGCAACGAGATTTTAATTGCGACACGAAACACTGTTTTAAAACTGTCACTGAGATAGATGCACTTGACTTTTTAAATCCTAAATCACTGAAAACTGCATAGGTAATTAGTTACAACTGATAACACAAAATTGGCGGGCTAGGATTAGCGGGTTAATGTTTTTGCACTTAAGTCAGTAAAAAGTAATATTTTAATAAATAAACGCAACGCCGCATCATTTCTCGGGATCGAACTAACATATCGAACGAAAAAGCATATTTTGGTTCTATGCGTTGTACATTGAACGTTCAATACAGTAAACCACGGCGCAATGTATTACACCACTATGGATATGGACGATGCTTGAATTTTTTTGTGGTACGGCCGCTGCTTGGCGTCGCAAACTAGAGCGGTGCCAAAGTGCAGTTACAATTTACGCGTAATCGATAAAATAGAAGTACGATATCATACTAGTTATTTTATTTCGACTACTTTCGCTGTTTTATTTTATTTAATTACTTGTTTTGGTTGGGTGCCTATCTTAAAGGTAACTAATAACATACTAATAAGATTAAAAGGCACAAAATGTTTACGGTACCTACTAATAAGATTTTCACTAAGTTGCAGTATGAACGGTAAATAGACATATTAAAATTGTGTATACAAGTATATAATTTAGTTGCAAATGGCTTCAGAACAACTTAAAATGTGATATTATTACCAATAATTTATTTTAAATGAGTATTTTTTACTTTCATTTGAAATGTGATAATTGAAGAAGAAATCTGGGTTTCTTATTACAGTTTTCCAAAGAATCCGAGTAGGTACTAAAAAATGGATAGATGCTACTGGCAGAGGTCCTAACTGGTTTCCTGTACAGAGAAGAGTTAATGTGTTCGTAACATTTTCAAGAAAAATGTTTCCAACCACTTAATAAGAGCCGTACATTTTTCGAATATTTGACACCTCGCTTGCTTGAAACCTAGGTGTAAAATGTATGGTAACACATCTCCGCACATCTTTGGTGGATACTCGCCCTTAGCCTTAAATCTCGTAATATGAGTAATGGACATATTATTTCGCGCCAAAATGCGATACGGATCGGCCTGGTACAAAATCATATATTAAAGGTCAAAAATATCGATGTGACCAGAGTTTTAAATGTATGTGAACACGAACTTATAAAAAGCCGTTTATATTACTCTGTAGGTATTCGTCAATATTTTTTACTTTTGCGATTTATGGTAAGTTAACAACCCGTGTTATTTAAACTTGTAGCTAAAAGTTTAAATACCACCACATAAACTTACCATGTTGTTGAAGTTGTTACCTATCAATATCATAAAATAATATTAATTTTAATATCAATGTCGATAAAACATAATTTTAACGTTTGTCGCCCCCCTAGTGTAGTGCGTTTAAGCCAATCACAGCCCTTGTTTGCATGTTGCCGTAGACTCACTGGCAACGCCCGAGTCTTTGTTTTTACACGGTTCAATGTGTGTGCCTATTATGGGCGCTGCGGTGGGAGAAAACTGGGGACATCGGTTTTGGTTGGAATTAAGCAATACGGCACTTCTCCCTTTTTTTATGTTCTGAGCCTAAAACCTATGTCACTTATTAGGATTCCGTACTTACTAAGACTCCGCTGTCCGTCTGTCTGTCTGAATGCCTGTCTGTCCTTCTGTCACCAGGCTGTATCTCATGAACCGTGATAGATAGAGATTTTCACAGATGATGTATTTCTGTTGTCGCTATTTATAACAAAAAATACTAAAAAACAGAATACATCTTTTTATTTTTATTTTAGTTTTTATTTGTTTCTTTTTCTTTTACAATCTTACAAAAATCGACTTTGCCCCAAGCTAAGCTTGTACTATGGGTACTAGACGACGATAAACATACTTATATAGATAAATAAATACTTAAATACATAGAAAACATCCATGACTCAGGAACAAATATTTGTGGTCATCACACAAATAAATGCCCTTACCGGGATTCGAACCCGGGACCTCCAGCTTCGTAGGCAGAGTCACTACCAAGTTACTAACTAGGCTACAGGGGGCTCCTATACAACAAACGTGATCTTAGATATAGATATTTTGCCGTTTTTAGATATAGGTAATGGTACGGAACCCTTCGTGCGCGAGTCCGACTCGCACTTGGCCGGTTTTTTTAACATTTATTTCGAAATAAAGAGTGATACTCGGAAATGTCGAAGGGAAGGTCAATCGTCGAATCCGACTCGGCTGGGCAGCATTCGGGAAGCTACGGCACATCTTTTCTTCCAATATGCCGCAGTGTCTCAAGACGAGAGTCTTTGACCAGTGTGTGTTGCCAGTGATGACATATGGCACAGAAACGTGGTCGTTTACTATAGGCCTCATAAGAAGGCTCAAAGTCACTCAAAGGGCAATGGAGAGGGCTATGCTGGGAGTTTCTCTGCGCGATCGCATCAGAAATGAGGCTATCCGCAGCAGAACCAAGGGAACCGATATATCCCTCCGAATTGCTAAACTTAAGTGGCAGTGGGCGGGGCACATTGCACGTAGAACCGATGGCCGTTGGGGCGGAAAGGTTCTGGAGTGGCAACCACGTACCGGAAGGCGCAGCGTGGGTAGGCCCCCCGCAAGGTGGACTGATGACCTGGTAAAGGTCGCGGGAGTCCGCTGGATGCGGGTGGCGCAGGAACGGCCATTGTGGCACTCTTTGGGGGATGCCTATGTCCAGCAGTGGACGTCTTTCGGCTGATATGATGATGATGATGATGATGACTCGGAAATGTAATAAAACCACGTAAAAATCTCCCTTTCCAGTGTAAACCCCCGGTGTGTGTTATTATTATATATAAACGAAAATAATAACTAAATGCAAGGTAGGATCGTGCTGTACTTAACAAACGCCATATAAGCTTGTTTTTTAAAAAGTTTTTTATTCATCTTGTTATTTTCAATAACCCTGCATATTATGTCGCTGGTTCGTGGGTACTTGTACAGACAAATCACACAAACCCAAACAAGATAGGTCTATCTATTTTAGTTTAGGAGTTCCCATGACCAACTTCCATCATCAGATCCTGGAAATCATCCATCACCAAAGTGTTTACCAAGACAAAACAGATGAGCCCAAACTAGATGGGTTTATCTAGTTTAGTTTAGGAGTTCCATGACCACCTTCCAGCTCCATTATCAGACTCTGGAAATCATCCAGCACCAAAGTCTTGCCGTGCCATGACCAAATAAATGAGCCCAAATTCGATGGCTTTATCTTGTTGAGTTTAGGAGTTGCTATGGCCACCTTCCGACTCCATCATCAGACCAGCTCTATGATATTATGGCATTGTCACCGAATATACGCAATTGTACCTAATTTGAAGATTTTGCCCAAACTAACATACATACATACATACTAACTAATCATAATGGCCGTTGGGGCGGGGAGGTTCTCGAGAGGCGACTACGTACCGGAAACTGCAGCGGACCCTCCACAAGGTGGACTGATAGTAACAAGTAAATAAATTAAATCTATCAAGTATCACGATCACTCGTACAATAATAATTGACTATAGAACGCGTAGTTTAGACAAAAGGATCCAACCCACAAGATATCACCATTGAAATGTATGACTTTTGTTTTAGGTAGAAGGTTCAATTTTAAATGTTACATATCCTGTGGGTTTGAGCCTTTTCGCTACACTACGTCATATCTGATAGCTATGCAATTCATAACTTGTCTCGATTTGCCTCACGAATGTATCCCCAGTATAGTTTGACCCCGAGGTTGGTAATAACTATGCCTAGTCGGAGATCAAAATAATATTATTTTATCTGAAGAGTGGACGGTTAGCTTCGTGAATAGCCACAAATAAACAGAGTACACGTCTGTCTCGGAGGGCTATTCAGCCGGTACTGAGATATATTCCCGCGCGACGGTAAATTTATACTAGTTTTGAATAATTATTTATAAATATAAATTTTGACTAAAGTTATATTTTTTGGACTGGATCTTGTTGGAACAAGCATGAACTTTAATGTTGTGTAAGATTCAATACACAAATAATTCAACAATAATGAGAAAATCCTTGAGTTTTCAGTAAGATTTTTTTGACAAATATGGTGTAATTGAGAACAGTTTACATATATATACGTGCAGAATAAGGAAAATTCGAGGCGGCTAGGCGCAATGGCAACATATTACGCTAGTGAAAATAGAATAAAACAAGTAGGTTCTCATATAACATCATGGAGTATTAGGGGCTCAAACTTATGACTCTGCGCTCTCTTCAGAAAACTACTGTCGGTAATCGGGTATTTTCGGTTAAAGTATTCAGTTCTTCGTAAATTGGAGGCGGCTAGGACCAATATGAGGAGTTTACCTATGCAAATAAGTAATCAGGATCTAGAAAAAGCTCTCCGTTTCTTAGAATTACAACGTCAAAAATCCGTCATTCTCGCTTATTCCTGACCAAAAAACGAGCGCCCTCTTAAGGGGTGCCTCACTTACATTTCAAATTTTCGGTTTTTACGGAACACCCTAACCTATAATCTATATTCCCCACGCTGGAATATTTTTAAGCACATTCGTACGAATAAAATGCACCTTTAAAATGTCCAACCCTTTTACGAAACCCACTATAAATAAATTCTATCCAAATGTCACCGTTACGGCACATATTTTTCTTTCGAGTAATAAAATGTCCCAAAAGAAAATGTCCAGCCATATTGCCTTTCAGAACCTATTCTCAAAATCGGCAATCTCATGACCTTCGCAATAGCTACTGAATCTTCGGTGATATTTTATACAGTGAAAAAGGGCGAATAGGAAAAAGATCGAAAGTTGTTATCTCACGGCAGATTCGATAAGGTCCCATTTGTTAGGACAAATACATACGGGTCGTATCGTCTGCGTAACGACCACTAACGACAGTGTCGTTGAATGTTGATTTCAAATGAGATCAAACTTGTTTTGAAGACCTAGCCTATATTTTACTAGGAACAAGAAGATAAGGATGCAGAAAGGTTTCAACTGCTATCAACTTTTGAGTTTTTTCTACTCTTTATTGCACACTAGGGAAACGTAGCGTACGAAAGATGGACTCAATGCCACTGGGAAAACTTTACCGATGACTTAAGAGTTGCTCAGAAACTTTAGACTTAAATATAATTATCTACTTAGCTGCTGAATTTGTCTCTTTTTATGAAGTTGCTACTCCCCAAGTAGTCTCCTCTTAAACGTATGAGATTTAGACAGTGTACGTGTTGTAATGGTACGCAAACCACTGTGCCTTAATTGTCATAAATTCATGATTTGCTAAAATTGATTTCATGTAATGGGCGTAAAGCGTTAAATATTTTCTGTGGGTCATGCATCAGGGATTCTGATTGACGTATTTCATGTGGACATTAAAAGTTAGGGGCTATAAAACCATTTTTTTGGTTAGACTCATAGTACGCATAAACGGCGCCTCTTCTTATGTTTTTGACTAAATACAAGACTTTACTTTCGACCCTACTTTTTCCGTACCAAAATTAGCAAAAACTATAAACGGAACACTTATTAAACTCTGTGTGATCCCTATCGGTAGTGATGTAGAAAACTCTACTTTAAATTGTTCTATGTCATTTGTATACAACGGTTTAAGAAGTTTTGCCATAATTATCATTTATTTGCACACAATCCATAGATCACATGAACTTCGTACCTACTTAACTAATTTCATAGGTACATTGCTCTATTTATTTTACTTCGACGTGGATGGCTTTGAGAATCGTTAATACCCATTATTAATGAATCTAGAGTTAATTAATGTTTCTAATACGAATGTAAACATTGCAGAGCAATATGCCGATATTATGTTTGATTATCACGTTCGAAATTTCTACTTTGTATCTTAGTGCAGGGCAGTGAACTTATCTTATCAGTCAAAGTCCTATTTATTAAGTGTTGTTGTTTATGTTGGTACACGCTATAAGAACACAATAGAATCTTGGACATGTGGCGTGCGTGAATGATAGTAAAGGGCGATCATCGCCCTAATTATTTAACTTTTATTACAATCGTTTTTTATATAACATTTTACAGATCTTGTTTATCCTATAATATTTACCAGTAACGTATTTGCCACTCTACGCGGAAAAAAAGGATTGTTTGTAATGTAAAGTCATAGTTCATAGGTTGGTGTTTTTTAACAATCTTATTTGCCGGAATATGGTTCAAAACAGGAGCATGCCCTACTCATAATAATACTCGTAAAAATACGTTTTAATATTTTCGCAATATTGTCTGTAAGTAAACCCAGAGCCATATTATTTAATAACGTACCTACTACGAAAATATTTCCTTTAATGAAGTACTCTCAAGTGGCAAAAGATAACGTCATAATTTTAAATACGACCCACGCAAAGAACCTGATAAAAACATCCCCGTCCCTTGGCCTTCTCGGATTATACGGGGTCAGTCTGAATATTCCAACACTTGCTAATGTTCGTATCATCCACGATCATTCGATTGTAAATAGAACCAGTGATCTGCGTGATAAGGTTCTATTTACAAAGCTACGTGTCAGAGTAAAATTTGAAGAAGTACGGGTAAACAGTAGATTTTCGAGTGCACGACCCCCCACATGAAAGCGACTCGTGTTTACCGACAAAAGTTCTTTTTTGTGTTCGCTCATTGTAATTTGATATTAAATCGGGTATATTTGGTTGGGACGGCGCCCTGCTGTTTCACAGAACACGGATATGCAATTTGCGGATGCATTTGTTTGAGGTTGCACAACTGCGGTGCTTTGTAATTGGCACATGTCATGTAGGTCGCGTTCATTAAGCACCCAATAACATATTTCGGTGTGGCTTTGTTTTCTGCCGTTCTGGGAACCTTAATCCCTGGAAAAAAGGACCTTTCTTCTTTGACTCAAAACAAAAACGATTACATACTCCTTTTTTTGTTCAGTTCTTCCTTAGTGTTTTAAGCAACATCTTGCTTTACATTTTAAAGGACGATAGAAATTACGAAATTTATATTGTGAACAGATTGGGTGAGTGACGAATTGACGATATCAGGCGTCAGAGAGGTAAGGAAGACGCTGTGCCAATGCCAACCTTAAGTTTTAAAATAGAATGGCGAACAGAAATTCATAACATCCTGGTCAAAATGATTTTGGTTACATATGTAAAAATAGGCAGGTACTAATACGTCTTTTCTTATGTTACGTAACCAAACCACATCCTTCCTTATCTCAGTATCCTCGCACTTTGTACGAATTCTCAAACATCCTATTCCAAGTGCTTCTCAACTTCAGCTTCGGAAGCAGATGCGTTCAAGAACACCTGTGCATTAGCCTGGGGTGCAGACTGCACTACCAGATTAGAAAGGTAGTAATATAGTATGAAGTTTGAAGAATTGTAAAACCTCCTTCGTTCGGACGGGTGTTCCGTCGATATGGTTGGATGGTACCGGATGTTCCCACGATGCACCACGCCACGCCTGCTTTCGGTTCATGCTCGCGAAATTATATGGTAGACATTGTCCTGTCCTTAGCAATGCACTGCAAATAATTCTAATTGTGCATTGGGTATTATCAATAGGATTATTTCCAGTTGGTGTTTTTTTTTTGAGTTTCTTTAACATACAACAGTCAAGGAAATTGAAACCGCACCTTTGTCGCTCTCGTCGCTAGGGTAATAGGGATTGTGTTGCAATTTCCTTTACAGTAGTTACATCTACACCAAATAAATGACAAAAAATAAATAACAAACCGGCTGTATAGCAATCGTTTGTTTTTATAATTTGTTGTAAAGCGATGTATAATATAGTACATTTACAACATACTATACTACTACATTGAACAAAAATTTTAACAAGTCTCTCCCAATCCTGAGAAAAATATCCCATTAAATAAAGTCAGGTTAAAAAAATTTGACGACCTCCATATTATGTTTGTAATCAGTAGAAAATAATTACGGGGCAGTGCATATGTAAGTAATACGTACCGTATAGGCACGAATCAAATGAATTGTCGTCATTTCTTTGGCTGCATTTAAATATATGCAACCACATAACCAGGAACTTATGTGTTAGCAGTAACTGCAGTGCCATATCAGAATATTGTTTGTTCTCTAAGTGTCCTTTCCATGACGTAACTTGTTGACTCTCGGTTTTAGAAACCGAGAGGACAATGAATATGAACTTTGAAATTTTAATTCCTCGGAGAACTCATAAGTTTTCCCTTGTCAATATTATTAGAACCCCGAACCGATCACCCCGTTCTTCAATTTCAGTAGTTGGCGATTGTTGTATTGTGTGGTCCTTGAACGAAATTGGTTCATAGTGTGTCTCTATAAGTGTGTATACGTCACAATGAAGTCGGTTTGTCTAATGACGTCAGAATTGTCACAAACACTATTAAATCATGTTGTCAAGCTTCTAATTAAAATTTCCAGAATGATGCTAACAATTCTGGTATTCTTGCTGCAAAAAACTTTATTTTGTCATCGTACATAGTTATTGTTTACAGTTAAACGTTACGTTAACAGTTTCCTAACTTTCTTGCTATGCGTGCTTGTCAGTACACGTGTATCCATTGTCATACGAAAGAAAGAAACGAAAGTGTCTAAATTGAATTACTTATCTCGAATTAACACCATTGAGAAACCCGATTTCTACCTTATTGGCATTCTTTTCGTTTCATTATTAACATAATTATTTTCTTGCCGGCTTGCTACCATTCAACTGTGATCAATCTTTCGCTGACAATGGAATCGCACTAGAAACGGTTGGAAAACTTTTTTGTTGTCTTCTCCATCAGTTACATTCACCTGTCTTGTAACCATTGCTTCTGTTTGTGAACGCTGCAACATCTACTTGTCCTTATCTATCTCGTATCAAGCTAAAAGGCAAAGAAAGGGACGAGAGGTCGGTGTGATGAAGCATGTGGCACGCGACGCGCCTCCACTGCATTCGGTTTCCGAACGTAAACCGGCATAGACGTTGCCGCGTCCTCGATTTTCGCGCTGTGATCGTGTTTTGATTATTCCGATCTTCTGACAGGAATCTAAATAAAAGCAGATTATTGTTCGGGTCTGCTGAATATTTAAAGGTGTGTTAAAAAGTGCGAGAAAGTTTACGAACTCTTTGCAACTAAGTGTGAATTTAGTCTTGCAGACTACTCGTGTTGACGTTTTCGTGAATAACTCAGAACGAAAGAAATTTGTCTAACCTACATTGACGGAGCGACGCCGGTGCTAAGTGAAAGTTTAAAAACTTGGTTTTTCTACAGCCATAGTTGGACTTAACAAAAGCCATTTACAACCGCCTTTTGTCGCACAAACGGCCGTTTCTTTTAAGGACTGAAAAATAATTGGAAAAGTTCCGAACCCGGTACACTTATGGGAAAATTCGCAGCTGTGTGACCCGAAAACTGTAATAAAAATAAACGATTCCGCAAGATTTATCCTCAGGTCTTTGAAGTTCGATATCTTAGGATGATTAATAACTTATATGACGAGGGATTCGTGAAGATGCTTTTCGCTTCCCGTTGAACGAGTTTGCCTTGCAGTTGGAAGTGTTTGGTGGTCTTTATGAGGGAAAGGCGGTCTTTTCCTATAAGCAGCGACGTGGCGTTGAAGAGTGATAAGAATGGAACCGGGAAAGGGTTGGTGGTGAACTCAGTGCTCTGTGGCGTAGTGGATGAACTTTCGAACGGGAGGAGCCGGCGAGGCTCGTGGGTGCGTCACGCAGTCATGGGGGTCCTTCGGTGGAAGGATTTGACCGGCGTCAGGACGAGCACTCCTACAGAACCGAAAGAGGTACTTTACCGACTAAACTTAGTATAAAAACTGTCCAAAAATGCTAAGTTTTGTTAGGACTGTTATGGAGAAGTTTCCGCATTTTACGGATTGCTTGTTGTCTAAATTAGCGTCAACGCTATTGACGCCAGTTTGCGGGTTTGAAGATAATTTGCCAACTTGTTTATTCATTGAGGTCGTTCCATTACTCTAATATGTCACTACGTGTGTTATGAGTTTATGGCTTATGAATATCGTATCATACGTTACCGGACGTCGATTGCGTCATTGATGATCTTATCTGATTAAGTGGGCTAGACGCTAAGACGCTGTAATATGAATCAGATGTTGTAAACGATAAGTCCTTGATTGTAGGCGCGTGTGGTGTTTACCAACAACTCTAATGACAACGGCCAGAGTTTTATGATTGACGGCACCATAATTCAAACATTATATTAAGACTATTAGAACTCAATTCTTATTGGCCTTATGCCTTCGTGAAAGATTGAGGTTTGGGGTTCTTTACTATCCAAAGATTCTCTCGTTTTATATACCTACATAAATATATGGATAATAATTTCCCGTTCGGTTCCTAATTTAGTCTCCTGATTGCAACATCAAACTCGCGAAAGTGCACGACCCTGAATATTATGAATCACATTGTACGGAGAAAACTTTTGTCATGTCGTGTCGCAAACGTGTTTGTCACATACGTCATAAAACCTGATTTTTCGTCTAACGAATGTACCTACTGTTGAATAATGTTTTTCTTTTGAGGTGCTTACAATATTTCTTTGTAATTTGACTAATACTCTAAGTAATTTACATCCTTACCTCATCTAAGCGTTTCCCCGGTCGCATCCATAATTAGCTACTGCTTCGGAGCTTCGGTGTCCACTCGTCCACCTAATCCCGAGTGTTACCTGAATTTTCAACCCAGCGGCGAAACTAGAACTTAGGATTAGGTACTTTCTCGGTCTGATATTGTGTTTAGATTGTATATATTTACATTGACAAATACCGACCGTATCAGTCGAGACACGCGCGATCTAAATTCCGGCCGCTCATAACTCAAAAGTTTTCACATTACGGTTGCGAATCCAAAACAAAATTCCCACTTTCGATTATATGAATGCTCGTTCCACAGACCCAAATTGATATTGGCTTGCATATATCTTAAGAAAAAGTACCTACTTAACTTGTTACGAAGACCTGGTAGTATTGGTGATTATCTGGCGAGTGGGTCATTGACGGCAGAGCGTCAAAGAGGCTAGCTTAGCTAGAACTGTTGAATAAAAATCACGAACCCCGGTGTTTATTATTCCCCGGATTTACCCGGATATACGATAAAGTGACAGCATAGTAAATTTTCAACATGCAACGTAAAATATGCTTAAATATATAATAAAATAGGCTCCGCCAATTTATCCAAGTAAGCGATACTAACGGTTCGTTTTTTACGTGTTCTTTTATGCTTGTTAAACATAACATAATTAATGAATAAATGTATAAGATTACCGAATTACCGGTATTCTATAACAGTTGCACCTACAAGGGGTTGGATAACAATTGCATGACCGTGGTTTCTAATACCGAGTTAATGATTTAATTGCAAATGAATACGTTGTTTACAAATTAATACGGAAGGTACAAGCGTATACTAATTACATATGAATTGATACTAAAATAGCTAAAATACCATATAATTTTACACCTTACATTCCTGCAAAATTATTTCCTGTTAGTAAATAATTGTGTAGCATGCCATTTACAAAATACATACTGATAAATAGTATATGTATAATATAATACACGAAAACAAAGAGTCAGAAAAGGTTTCGTTTATTTATTTTTTACTCTTTTATATCGACGTCGTTATCTAAGTTAGTTTTTAGAGGGCGATCAAAATGTCACGCTAATATTTATTTAAGTAATTATAATAATAATGATATAATGAAATTGATATATCCTGTTTACAATACTGCGCTATGGATATTAATTATTTGCCTACATGTAATTTATATGATTATTTCAAGGCGTAGTTAATTAACGAGGATTATTCATTTCATGAAAACCACAGCGATAAATATATTAATTGCACAGTAAAAATAATTCTACAGGTGTTACGAATATATAATAGTATACTATATGAAATGAATTCGGGAAAAATTAAAGAATAACCATTACATATAATGGTTATTCTTACATCTATACCCTTAAATAATTGTCCTAAGAAGTAAATATAGGGGTATAGGTTGTACGCGGGCCGGGTTTCCGCAACTCGACGTCATAAATGCACCTATTTTGCGTAGGGGTAATCATAATTCGCTTGGACTTAACTGAAATTGTTGTTTTGTAAATTAATTAATTAAGGTAATTACTTCTTATTTCTAAACTGGTTTCAATTCATTCAGTCGGTGTAACCCTAATATGGAGAGACGAACGTGCGACAGATATTTTATATCAGTCGGCCCCTGTTTGCCCTTTTATATGTCAGCACTACCTACATTATATATTATGTCAGTACTACTGTGTATTTATAACAAATTGATTACGGAAACATTTAGAGAATATTTAACACTGGATGAGTTATAATAATGTGATGGTTTACTAACATCTTCCAAGATTAATTCGTGTTTCACATCAAAGAAATGGGTTTTTATGAATGTATAATATTTTTTTACTCCTCTGACACTGTCCAGACCACAGATCTATGAATATAAGGAGATAGGACATGCCGGCCGATTTGTATAGAGGACGCCTGTCGCAAGTACATTAACCCACACAACGCCCAAGTAATTGACAAGACAAAGCACGCACACAATGTAAAACACACACACTTGTATACCTACACGCTTATTTGACAATAAACGCGCATGATATCAGGCATTTTGGGAAGAAACGTAATATTCTCTGCGATCAGCACGCGTGCACAGTATTGCAGAGTATGCCCATTGAGCTAACAGCTGCGACACGGCCGCCGGCAGCTTGTCCTCTCGTTAGTATTCTAAGCTAAAAAAAAAAGCTAAATTGCTCTGAGGTCCAGACCGACTGTCGTAGTCATAGTTCTGTACATCTTAAGGGATATTTTGATGTTAAATGAAATCGGTCTAAAATCTGTGTTGATGATCAGCCTATATATTTACATCCCACTGCTGGCCATAGGCTTCTCATGGATGAAAGGAAACGGGCAGAACTCTCCATGCTTACCCGGTTAGGGTTGTTGAGGATTTAACATTCGCCTTTGAATTACCTCGCAGATGTATGCAGGTTTCCTCACGATATTTTCCTTGACCGATAAGCTGATACTTAATGATCTCAGTGGTCCTTTGCACATGCACAGCTTAGTATGAGTCGGTATTCGAACCCACTTGTATCACTAGGCTACCGTAGCTAACTAGCTAAACAAATTCTGTGCTCATTTAGAACAAACCTGCAAATAAGGTCTTGATAACCGGTCCAGGTATATTTTGTACAGGTAATAAACTTGTAAACGTGCATAGTTGCTCCAAGGTTAAAATCCTGTGATAATATAATTATGTGACGTTGAACCCTCGCGTGCTGTTGTGAAGATTCGCTGATGAAATCATCAAATTAAAACGTGTAATCATGCAACTCTAGATAAGATCACAGACCATCGTGAAATAAAAAGATAATTGTCCTAAGATAATAACAGATAATCAACTTTCGACTAGACCTCTGTGACATAATATGGTTTCATTCCGATTGAGTCGTTATCATTCATCGTATATCAATTTGTTGCGTTGATAAAAATAAATACATTTATCTATCGGAATTAATGCAGTTTCATCAATACAAAGAGAATTTATATATATGTTTTTTTTAAACGTACTTTTATTATTCGTAATTGTGGGTAAATTCTAAGTTTAATTTGGTTATTACGGGTTTGGTTACGACTTAAGTGGATAAAAAAGTACTCTTAATATTCGGATAACAGAACTACTTGGTAAATTCAAAGTTTAATTTAGATACTGATTTCGTACGCACTCGTTGTGACGAGATACCTACTGCAACGATACTTACCAGTTCTGAAAATAATAGTATTGGAGGAATTCAAAAACCGTGTCACTAATCTATACTAATATTATAAAGTGGAAAAGTATGTGAGATTGTAGCTTTGTAAGTTTGTATGTTTTGGGTAATCTCCGGAACAGCTGTAGCTGTAGAATGGACTTTCTGAATGGTTAGGTATAGGCTAGATTTTGTCTCGGCCTTTTTTACTGTTCTTTGTAATAGGTACACGGACAGATGCGCGCTGGTCGCTAGTGTTACAATAAAAAGTTGCCTAATGTTGTGCTTACTGAATATAATGTGTATAAGTGAAATTATTTGGATTCAAATTATGCCGATATGAATGACATCGTAAACCTTATCGCAATTACTTACTAGTGTCGTGTGCGCTGAATACGCTTCCTTATTTACACAACGTCATATCTACGTATAGTAACCGGTGTAACATCCGACGTTGCTGTTCTAAGTGTGCTGACTTCTCGGTTTCACACTCGGCACATAAATCTTTGTTCTCAGATTTATTGCTCGTGGACATCGCACATTAACCCATTAAAGATTCGCCGACGGGTTCGCTGAAACTGTTATATTCTTGTCATGAGTTTGTAGTTATTGTGTAATGGTTACACACACACGTCAGGTTTCACTGTCTCAATTTAGTTTCTTTGGGTTCAAAATGTAATTTCATAAAAAATGGATCCACAAAAATTTGCGCTGTAATGCACTTTAAAAAAAAAAAAAAAAAAATTTTTTTCGGACAATCTTACACCAATCAACCTAGTCCCAAACTAAGCAAAGCTTGTACTATGGGTACTAGACGACGATATATATACTTATGTAGAGAAATAAATACTTAAATACATAGAAAACATCCATGACTCAAAATGGAACTCAGATATTGTTCTTTATACCACGACTCTATCTGCTAACACAGCGAATCCTCAAGTGAATAATGGGTTGGCATCGCGCTTGTGATTCTTTTGGAGTCACAAGTGTCAATAGGCTACGGGACCTGCTTGACATCAGGTAGGCCGTAAGCTTGTTTGCCACCGTCGTTGTACAAAAAAAAACAATCGTATTGCCCGTCTGATGGTAACCGGTTACCGTAGCCCAGTGTTTTTGAACCTGTGGGTCGCGACCCCCAGGGGGGTCGCGGCTGCTTGCATTCTTACTCTAGGGGGGTCACGCCATGAAAAAGGTTGAAAAACACTGCCGTAGCCTATCGACGACGTTTGCAATTCCTGGGGACTCGCATGCTCATTGGCAGCCCTAAAGTTTATTCGACACTGTTCCTTGAGGGATTAGAGATGACATACATCTTGAAAATCTTAGTTATTGATAATTTTATACACTAAATCAAAGTGACACGAAATTGGAATATATCTATACTGTACAATTTTACGTGACAACCGAGTTTATCCATTGGACTATATAATGTAGATTCTATACATTCTGAATTAGTTCCCGTGTCATTATGTCATAAAACAAGACAGAACCTTTCATACACTCGATCTTTGCGCCGAACGACAACATTGGACTTGATTCTATTTTTGTGAACTTATTTTTATCTGCCGTAATTGACCATATGACTTTCCCTAACACTTAAGCTAGTCTATTGAAATCGTATGGTATATACGAGAAAAGAGAATCAAGGATAGGTAAATAACATAGCATAAGCGAATGCGGGTGGTAGGAACTTGTGCGAGGTTCATCTAGATCGTTACCGCGTCTCTAGTTCCGGAAAGATGTGTAGAATACCTACGCAACTTAAGTAGGTACTTTCGTACTTTAAGGATTGCATTGACCGCGATGTTCCTATTTACTATCATTATATGTTCGTGAGAGTGGTGAGAGTTAGTACGTTTAATATTTAAGCAGTTAAAAGAACAGGTCATGTCCAGGGCCTTAATTCAATGTTTACATAGTATATGTTTACTTTCTTAGTAACTACTAACTACATTTACCACGTACTATGGCCGATTTCGTGACATCCTGATGGTATCGCAAACACTTTGCCTGCAATTCGAATAACACAATTTGACCATACTGTGTAAAATTCGGATCCAGCTTTTAAATAGATATGCAGCAATATCTTCTGAAGCTGACTTTAAGTAATTATTTCAAAGAAGTCAGAAATTAGAATTAATTTATTACTACCGCATTATGATACTGGCATTTTGCTAAACTGGGTCAATCGATGCACTTCAATTTCACCGACGCAGTGTAAGCGACGCGACGCGCGAGTTGGCATTTTGACAAGTATTCACGGCATTTTGCTAGCAGTGTCAACGCGGTCGCTGACTCGGCCTGGGTCTTGCTCGTTTTGCGTCACGGGGCGGCGCACGCGCATGATGTTTATGCTTTGCATGTGCAGCCGATTCTTTACTGCAGTAGGTGTTTACCTACTGCAGTAAAGAAACGGCTGCACGATTTAGGATTCAAAAACGAAAGTTGCAATATAGTTTCTAAGTTGAACTTGGTTCGTGAATCCATACTAATATAATAAGTGCGAAAGTGTGTCTGTCTGTCTGTCTGTTACCTCTTCATGCTTAAAACGCTGAACCCATTTAGATTAAATTTAGTATAGAGATAGTTTGAGTCCCGGGAAGGCAGTTTTTATCCTAGAAAACATCCCCTAAGGGGGTGAACTGGGGGGTGAAAGTTTGTATGGAACTACGATATAAACGAGTTTCACGCAGACGGAGTCGTGGGCATTAACTAGTAGTAACAACTGTTTGGCGAGCATCGCAATTAAAGGCGCCACGAGCGTTTTTAGACCAGTTATACACCGTTGCATACAATACTTTTTCTACGACAAATTTTAAATAAATAGCAGACTACAGAATAGTTAAACTTTTCAGGCAGCAAGTTTTCTATTCGTACTTTTGCTACTCACGCAATTTCTTCAGGAGTGCAGTTATTCATTTCTTCGACCATTTTAAAAGGAACTGACACTTTTGTCTTCACAAACACGAATAAAATCTTAATAGTATAGGACTAATAGTTTATCATCTTTCGTCTTTTCATTTTGAACTGTATTTTGGTGGGAAATCGGAAATGTGACAGCTCTTGCTTATGGTTTGTTTTGTTTTTAATTTGTTTGCACTTGCCATCCGAACTAAACCAAACCCGGACCCGGCCCGAATTCGAACTGTTTATTTTTATAAATAATACCAAGAATTTATAAAACATGTAATTTAACACACAATAGATGATGATTTATTATTATTGTAGTAAATAATTTATAATATACAAATGTTAAATCGTAAATAAATACTTTTATTTCGAAATATTTGTTTATGAAGTTGCATTGCATCACTGCAATATAGCGGCCGATTAAAAAAAAAGTTAAACAGTGCTTTTATGAATAATGTATGAACCAAAAAAGTACGCTAAACAGTGCGTTTTTGGGCCATAGAGCATAGAGTTTTGCGACGACTTATTAGCGGTGTCATTGTATTTGAGCTACAGCCTATATAAATGACAGATAACGGTACAGGAGTAGAAAAAAGTATTAACGATGCGCTTTGTTAAAGAGGATTTTCCGATCATATACGTTGTAATATCAATGTAAACAATATGAGTTCGTTTTTGCCACACGCATTTTAAAACATTTACATTTTGTATTGGCCCCAAAGTATATTATGGCATCTCTGAAGAAGCGAAATATTTACGCAAGAAAGTTTACCTGTGGAGTAGGTAGGTAATTCACGGATTTCCTGTTGCTACCATCCTATTTCTTTTGCTTTTTAACTTTCATAACATTCTTTATACACGCTCCTATCAATCAAAAACACCTATTGTTTACGGCTCCATTCATACCTACTAAACATAAAAGATTAAAATGTATTTATTAATGAAAGTGTTGAAACAACAAAACTCGCTTTATTTACGAGACGGTCTTTAGCGTAAGAGTAATGTGGCCAGCCGGCCGAACAGCCGTTTATTAAGAATTGGGCCATATTTACTGGAGATCGGATATATTTCAAAGTAAATAAATATATCAGGAAGTGTAATTTATATCACTGTACGTGGTATCATCATCCTTCTAGCGTTATTCCCTGTTGTACCCTAAATAAACTCGGGGTCGATCCGCTTTGGCATCCAATCCCAAAATTTAGCGTAGGCATTGAGGCCTTTAAATAGCGCTATTTTCGCATAGCGCTATCGTTTACAACGTTATTTTTCCTTAAGGCTTTTTTAAGCGCTGAACTCAAAACTATATTTGACGCGCTGTATAGCGGTATCCATTATAACGTTATAAATCTAAACTAATAAAAGCGATACTTATTTAAGCGATATAATAACGTTATAGGCTACCCCTTTCTCCCATTCAGTTTCGCCTACTCGTGCGATGTCAGCGCGGCTCGCATTTTAAAACGATATTATCACGTTATTCGACCGTATTTTATAATTTTATGATATTCATTGTGTTACGATATTTATATCGTTATGGAGAATACTGCTTTTGTTATAACGATATTTTCCAACATAATGATATATATCGTTATGATATCGCTATTTTTATAACGTTTTAAAGGCCTGTAGGCATTACTAAGACGACTGTCATGTGACCTTCCAACCCAGAGGAAAAAAAAACGATACCTTGTGGGGTATCACGGTACGAAGTATATCGTAGAAAACATAAGTAATAGTAGTAGTAGTAATATTCTTTATTGCACCACAACACAAGAAAAACATGATACAAGAGTAGATTAAATAAGTAATGGTAACAACATTCAGTCTTATCTCTTTAGAGCGATCTCTTCCAGAAAACCTTAACAAGCTTCTGTATTATATGATATCTAGGTAGAATAACCATGATGACCTTAACAAAGAATCAAGCAGGCCTTTAAAACGTTATGAAAATAGTGATATTATAACGGTATAAATAACGATATGTTTAAAATTTCTATACAAATGTCGGCAAATAACGGAATTAATAATAGCGCTATTTTTATAACGTTTTAAAGGCCTGATCAAGAATCAAACATTTATGCGTGACACAACACAACACACAGTATTTACAAAACAAAGACAAAAGAAAAAATTAATCTGTGCCGTGACACGAAATGGGCCCAACTCAGCATGATGCTGGCTTAGCAGCCAGCGCTGGTCTTCCGTTGGGTCCAAAGTTTACCTACTAAATAAAAAAAAGAGTAACTAGGTATGTTAATGATCCGATTTGACACAGACGTGATGCTTTCCGGTAGGAAATATTCGAAAAAAAACTTAATTTTTTGTGCGTTTTAATAAATAAAAAAGTAATAGCTCAGTTCCCTCAAACATGATATTGCCGATTTTAAGAACCAATTTTAAAAATGAGCTCACGTCGCCTAAATTGCTATTCGTGCGCCTATAATATTTGAAAACTTCCGTCAATGCCTCATAGTGCATCAGCAGAATTCGGTTCGAATGAAAATAGGAACATTATAAGAGAGTTCAAAAAAAACATTGACGGTATAAAAGCGAAGATATTGGTAAAAAAATAAACAGATGGGGATAGCACGAGAATACAGTATTTTTCTTATGATTACATTTTTATTACTCAAGGCAAAATGCAGCATGTCGTAATCAGTAATCATATTACTCGACCATAAGGTAGAATAATCTTATGACAAAGTCAAATCGTTTTTATTTCTGTAATGTTCATTAACTAGGTAATTACAATACAATTAGCTACTTTTATAATTATTAGTGATTATCTTCACGTAACGTAAACTCAAAATTTAACTATTTCTAAAGTGCAATATTAATTCGTAAGCCCACTCCCAATACGCCTACGTCTCATGACAACACGATAAAATGCATGGCAGCAGAAAAGTGCATGGTCATGCATGGTCGAGAAAGTTGTGCTGAGCAAGAATCAGAAGATTATCGCACCTAAAATTGGCCGAAAGTCTGAAAAATCCTTCACTGTCAGTGAAAATTGTAAGAGTAGGTATATTTACGTCATGTGACAACAGTACGAGACATGTGGCATCATTTAGCGCTTTAATCGTAGAGAGAGTAAATCTAAGTCTGTCCCTCCTGAAATGGCCGGAAGTACTTGGCAGACAATGCCAAAGTTGGCCACCTTTCTGTGATTCTGCTGATTCTTGCTCAGCACAACTTTCTCGACCTGCTGCCATGCATTTTATCGTGTTGTCATGAGACGTAGGCGTATTGGGAGTGGGCTTACGGCCTATATTTAGCCCTTTAAAGTTGACCACTATACTGTCACATATTGCGGCTTTCCCTGTATGTTCAGTTGACGTCAATGATTTTTAGGTACAGATTTTGTACCGTATCATAATGGAATTTGGTGCGAAACTGTGAAAATGTTTTTGACGTTAAAAAAAGTTAATGCAAGCATCACGGTTAATAAACCACATGACGGCACTGACAGAGTCGTGATTAATGGCAACATATATAACTCCATCGGCTTACTCGAAATGTAGGCTAAGTGTAATCGTTACATACTTGCGTTACATGGTAAGTACCTTCAAATAATCGTGGTATTATATCAATGAACTACTATAGATAGAGTATAAGTTATGCCTGTGGATAAATAAATAAATAAATAAATATTACGGGACAATCTTACACAAATCAACCTAGGCCCACGGTAAGCTCAATAAGGCTTGTGTTGTGGGTACTAGGCGACGATATATATAATAGATAAATACATATAGATACTTGTATACATATATAACATCCATAACTCAGGAACAAATATTCGTGATAAACACACAAATAAATGCCCTGACCGGGATTCGAACCCGGAAGGTTTAAAGCAAAAGTCGAGGCCGATTTGACGCGGTTGTTGTAACTGCTAATAGACCAGATACCTACAATTTTCTCAGAAGTTTACTTTGCGGATGCAAAAGACAACCGATGTCGGGTTATACTAATTTTATCATAATATTTGGTTAAGGTTTTAAAACGAAATATGGATTGTAAAGCCACCCACAACATCAGCTTGCGACCACTCTGCTAAAAGTGTGAAGATGAAGAAGGGGAATATGTATTAAACCGAACTTAAATACGTTCACAGAAAACTTTGTACAAGGCAAAAGAATTTTAAATGTGAATCGTCGGGAATTAAGTCCTATCCTTACTCCGACGAATTCGTTTCTACGGTTCTAGCACACTTCCAGTGTGACAGGCGTTTGGGTAAAATGGGCGTTTTACCACAAACCGTTCTTTTTAAAAGGTTTTGTTTATCAGGTATCACTTAACGGTAGCTAATGGTGTTTTGAAACTGACCTATAGATATATCTTGTCTAACATTATAAAAATAAACGTTACATTGCTATCGCCACCTAAGTAAATTGTCCATGCATGGAAACACTTTAATCTTTTCTCAACAAAAGAGTTTTCTTTGCATAGAAATAAAAGAAAATGGAACACATTTTTTTACACTATCATTCCGCAAATGGTGGCCAAGCGCGAATAAATAAAGACGATATACTCCACCGAAGATGACACTTCCATTTCGGTGTATAATGTAAATGCTTTGAGAATACGTAAGATAATCCCATGGTTACACATAAGATTTAAACTTGCAAATTGTCTCGGTAAATCCTGGTGCGACATAGGTACGTGTTCCGTAGACTTATTTCCATTTAATTGACCTTACATGTCCAGCTACCTTAAGTATTCCGTGCTCGCTTTACTCTGAAAACATGCTCAGATATTGGCCGTCACGATTTTCGTGTCCACAGTAACATGCGAAGGAATTACAAGACAAGACAGCGATTAGTATGGGACGGGCTGCTGTTTGATTCAATGTACGGGTGTTATAGTATTGAGACGCAAATTATTCATTATTCAAATGGACACATCAATCTGTTTCAATGTACTAGCTTTTAACAGACAAGTCTGTGTCTGCCATCGATTCTGTCCTATCACTTTGCTCTCGGATTAGCAGACCACCAACCGACGAACGTCCCTTTATTTTACCAAATGTCTGCCTCCACTAGTGTTTCTAGTGTTTTCTGCATTGCGTTCCCTACGTTCTTGATCTTGATCGTAGTACAAAACAAGTCTTGATACCCTGAAGTAAATCGTGTAAATGTTTTAAATATATTCGCTTGTTTCCCCCACCGTGAAGTTCATGATCTTCGCCGCCTATCGAGACTAACTGAGACCGAGTTTAGAGTTGTTTGAACTTACAAATCGTTTCGAGTAAAATTTTAAACTAAAAGCAATACAAGTTTTAGATCTCCAATTCACTAAGTCTTTTGTACTGTCACAAAGCGACGCTTTCCGAGGGTATTAGACAACTTTTGACGTTCCCTGATTGTTGCAAAAGTTTCCCTTCGGAGATAACTTCGGAACCGCCCCAACGTAATGTAGGCAATTAGGAAGCATTTGTTTTTACGATTTGTAGTACCTACCCTTCTTAAGGTGGAGAGATAAAGAATATAAATTAAAATGGTTGTAATACTAAATTTAGTTTTAATTTTGTCGTTCGACTGATCAGATTTGATTGATATGTTTAAATCATATGTTCATTTTATTCGGCTTTGATTAAGTTGCCATTCGAATGCGTGAAAACAATGCAAAATAACCGCTTTTATTACAGACAAATTGAGCGAGAAGTTCTACCATATTAACGCCGTTGCGTTCAATATTGTTAACTATGTTTCAGTGTTGTTTAAACAATGATAAATAAAACAAGCCTTTGGGAATATAATTGGTTCCAATTAAAATTTCAGTTGGAGTTTCATTATTTTCACATAAATACCTACGTGGTGCAATGTTTGTTTTGGAACGGTTTGCTTGCGACGATGATTTTTGCGGAGTATGATATTCAATTGTTTTTGAAAGTGTTCCCAATTTAACATCCATATTGTATTCGATGCAGTCCATGTTAATAATAATCGAAATGTTCGAAGCGTTCACTGCAGTATGTAAACACGAGTATTTTATCTGCTGTTACGGATTTTTTTATTGGATAGTGTTAACGGTCCAATAAATTTCCTTTTGAAATATTTTTCCTAGTGAATCCTCCAGTAATTAACGGCCCTTGTATGCTACTTAATCAACATTTTAACGATCGAAAGCATAATAGAGCGTGTAATTGCCTTGTGGTTTTATGAACAAAAAACGATTACTTTGTTCACAAGACCTTTCAATCAAATATCGGCAGCAGTGCGATTGTTGTATTTTTTTCCTCATACTGTTCTCTTACGCGCGAGATATTCTAAAAACGCGCAGTTTTCTCACCGGCCATTAGTGTCACACCCGTACATGCCATACTTTCCAATGTGAAACTAAAATGCTTTTTATTCTCTAGCCACTATCTTAGTCATGCAAAACTAATTACGGGATACGGTAATGACAATCTTGTGCCGTGTTGTGAAAACTCGTGGGATAATAATATTGTGTGTTCTATTCAACATTACACGCACGTATGTAATGGTTTTGTAGAAAACTGTTCTTATTTATAATTTTTTTTTTTTTTGGATTTTTTTGGCCTGGATTCAAGTCTTATTTATAAGGTCATCAGTCAGTGTTGCCATTTATCTAAGTTTGGTGTGAATTTGGATGATGGTACCAATTTAGTTTTTAATATATGGTATAGTATTGTTTAGTGTCAAATTCTACCAAACTGGACTAGAGTTGATTCCAAGGTTTTACAATTTTGAAGTTTAACCCAAGATTGGGTAAGATTAAGTGCATATGCCTATTTGGTCGAATCCGCCAAGATTAACAATTTCTAAACATAATTTAACCTTTACAGGAAATGTGGCACAGGAATGACATGCTTCACTTAAGGTGGTTCGATTGCCATACAAAGCGTTATTTGACATTCGCAGGCTAACGGCGTGATATTTTAAGACACTTATATAACAAACTTTCATAAATTGGCTTCCCATTTGCGCCAAATTCCTCCTTTCCTAGAATAAACTTGTATAAACTAGATTAATTTGAGAAAAATCGTTTTCCCAAAATATCACGTCCCAAACCAATTTCTCAAATTAATCTAGTTTTAATTATCTGTTTGGTCGAATCCGCCAAGATTAACAATTTCTAAACATAATTTAACCTTTACAGGAAATGTGGCACAGGAATGACATGCTTCACTTAATGTTTAGTCTCTAAAGAAAACCTATTACTTATCTATTGTTTTTTTTTTATATTTTCGCCACCGAAATTGTTATCTTAATGCCCAAATTGCGCTTATCTTCGCCTGTAAAGCACGTCTCCATACATAAAATTACCATTAACTTTTAAACTGCTCAGACACTTAATACTGAAGATTATACCTACCATAAGCTTCAGATTTGGATATATATATTTTTTTTTAACCCCCGACGCAAAAAGAGGTTTGTTTTAAGTTTGATGTGTCTGTGTGTCTGTCTGTGACATCGTAGCTCCTAAACGAATGGACCGATTTGAATGCGGTTTTTTTATCCGAAAGCTGACGTGATCGAGATGGTTCTTAGCTACGTTTCAACAAAATCGGTTCAGCCGTTTTTGAGATATTGAACTTTGAAATGAAAATATCGGGGTTTTTCAACTTTTCTATAGTTGTTAATTATTCAAATAATGTAACTCAAATTCTTATGCTTCAAGAAACTTTGTGAATTTAGTAGGTTTACTTATTCACACGGAATATTCATTTGAAAATTAATATTAGTGATTATGCATATGCATTGTTTAAAGTTTTATCACATAAGAGCTCACATTGGCTTTTACAACTTGCTGCCAAGTCGCTTCGCGCGCGATTGCTGTCTCACTCACACTGCGCAAATTGGAAAGAGGCGGGTGAGTTTTCTCGTTTCGCGTGGCGACGTCAATTACACGAGAAAATCTACCCTCCTATTTTTAACCCCCGACGGAAAAAGTTTGACTTGTCTGTGTGTCTGTATGCCTGTGTGTCTGTGTGTGTCTGTCTGTGTCTTCGTAGCTACTAAACGAATGGACTGATTTGAATGCGCGTTTTTTATCCGAAAGCTGACGTGATCGAGATGGTTCTTAGCTACGTTTCAACAAAATCGGTTCAGCCGTTTTTCGGGTATTGAACTTTGAAATGAATATGTCGGGAGTTTTTCAACGTTTCTTAGTTGTAGTTTTTAATTTTCGCACTGCGTGTGAGATCGTCGAATATAGTCAGACAGGATTGCCAGTACGTTGTTTTAGCCTACTTAGAGCAAGTAAATGTATGGAAAATGGTTAGGTACTGTTCACACACCGCCCAGTCCGATATCGGAGCATGCTCCAAACAAATAAGTTTCTGTCAAAAATTCCATTTTTGGTACAAGCTTTTATTGCCGACTGTCATTGCCGATCATCTACTACTCATTGAGACGATTCTAACGAGCCCAAACTCGGGGTTGCGTCGTTTTATTGTGGAGTTCCTAAAGCCACCTTCCAGCTCCAGCATCAGATCAGCTCCAAGTCATCATAATATTGCATTGTCATGCGATGTACATTATGCTTGCATAATTTCAGCTCAATTGGATAACGGGAAGTGACTGATAAATGGATTACAAATTTTGACAGACAACTTACTTACATACATACTTACGAACAGTGCAAGTTAATATAAAGCTTGTAAAAAAAAGTGTCTTTGTCGAATCCGACGTTGACAGTTACGAATGTAATGGATAATATTTTACAATTTTGGATTTTTTGTTTTCATTCAGTGACATTTCGTTTGTTTAACCGTTTACTTATTGGTAAAAACCTGAAATTTTTAAATGATTATGGTGTAAGATTTTTTTTTTTTTTAGTTTTAGTAATTTTAATTTAATAATTAATATATATTTACAAGATGATCATTAACATAAAAGTAGTTTATGCAATCGTTATATAATGTATGCTTTTTAAGTCGAGTACCACGTTTAGGCCACGAAGCTTGCTGAGTGGCCTAATTAAGGTACGAGACTTAAAAAGCTAATTACATAACTATTGTATACAATACTTTTTCTACGAGTCAACGGAAATAATAATTTATTAAACAAACTTGGTATCTATTGAAAATCGCCCTGCTGAAATGAAGCGCAGCAGCTTAGTATATTTGCGCGTTGATGTCTTCACAGTTATCTTATACAGCTCCTGGATTCATAAGATGACTGCTGGCGGTTATCTTATGGAACCACGAGCTCCGTCACCAGCTGGTAGAGCTCCAGGATTAAAAAGTATGTGATCTTAGTTTCGTGTACGAAATCTTAATTCAAAGATTAAAGTCGACGAGTAGAAAAACTAAATTAGATTACAAGTACGTTAAATCTTAAAAAGGCACTCGAGATATACGATTATTATTATTATATTGTAAAATACTATTTGACATGTAAAAGTGCCCTCGTGGCCTATTTGCATAATAAATAATTGTTTTTTTTTTTTAGTTTTAGTAATCTTAATTTAATAATTAATATACATTTACAAGATGATCATTAATATAAACTAAATTAAATTAAAACTACGTTAAATCTAAAAAAGGCCCTCGAGATGTAAGATTATTATTATTATATTGTACAATATCATTCGACATGTAAAAGTGCCCTCGTGGCCTATTTGCAGAATAATTAATTGTTTTTTTTTTTTGGTGTGAACAGGCTCACACTACAACTTAGTTATCCGCTGGTATCTTACGTAGGTAACTAAATGAAGCCATTTGGTTACCCCAGTTTTATCGAGACCTACTAAACTCACCGTTTATATTCCAATGGGGAATCGATACACATTCGATCCACGATTACAATTAATAAGTAATCCAGTCACTGTGTAGGACGGGTTTCATTATGTACCTATATAACACAGACAGACAGGTATTACTTAATCAAATATACTTAGATGAAAATGAAAACGGGATCACGAATATAATGTTATAGCTTTGAATCACACTACATGATTCTTTGATCGAATTGACGTTTAATAAAAATACTGTAATAAATATGCTTGAAGATTAGAATTTTATTTGTAAAGTGGATTCGGATGAGTACACCTAGAATCATATATTTCAATTGCGAGAACAGACAGTCAATTAAGAGTGTTTTATGTTATATTCATAAATAGTATTGCTCATTCAAAACTAAGAGTATAACATACCTACAACCATAAATTAAATATTCGAAGCCCCGAAACCTTTATTCCACATGTACGAACAAAGTCCAAAGTTACCCCTATCCCCTAACATCTTATACACATATGTTATATATATGATCCTTCGGTTAGATGTCAGATACCACGGTGGATGCACTTGCTTAGTCAGCTAATGCTAATAAAACCACTGGGGTGCGCAACGGTGCGTAGCGGGGAAGAAAATCAGGGCGAAATGTCGGCTTTAACTTGAACGACAAAAAGTGGCGATAAAAATGCACTTGCTCTTTCGAAATAGGTGGGAACTGGGCAGGGTTGAATGGCTACAAGATCCACTGGCTTCAATTTTATTGTTTTTATTTGCAAGTTTTGATGAACTGGAAGGAAGGAGTCGTGGAAATGAAAACGTTCGTCGCTTTTGGAACTTTACCTGACACCACGAAGTTTCGTAACATCGCAGCTATAGTGTTTTTGTTTTGTTTTAAAATAAGTTTATATTGACATGTAGGTAAGTGTGTAAGGTGTATGTAAATATGGGTCTTTGTTGCCTGATTTTAATAAATAAATTAAAAGTCGAAACATGGCGAAATTTTCTTTCCTGTAGTTTGTTTAATGTACTTCATTAATTGCTACGCCCAAAAGGGTACATGTTGTAACCATATATGTATACTGAAATAAGATCTGTTATAAACACGTATATGCAATGAATAAATACATATGTACAACATGATGCTTTTGTGTATTTCTGTCACGTCTGCTGTTTAGCATAATATTTTATAATCGCCAAAATAATTAGAATACAAAATGTTGCAAATAGTTATCTTATGTGTCCAATCAGTGAACGAATTGAGTTTATTTGAAGTTCAGTCATTCAAATTCGGGAGATTTTCTCCTACGCAGTTATTTGACAAATCGAATTTACGAGTTAGTAAGTTTAAACTCAGTTTGAGAATATATATATATTACAAACAGTCATAATATTTATAATCTTTCACTGGCTCGAAACTTAAGCTCTTACTGCCTATGAAGCGTACAATTTCTTCAAAATTTAATATTAACTTTCTTAACAAATGCCCAAATATAACCAAGCTTCAAAGTAACGAAAACAAATTTAATAAAAGAGGCGGCAAGGAACATTCTCGTTATCCATCACATAACATGTGCGGTGTTTACTGAACTCCTTTAGTTTCCATGGTCCTATAATATTGTTTATTTTATGTGCACTTTGAAACCCTGTGAAAATTTTAAGTGCCGTGTAGGTGCCATTAATGTATAACTAGTAGCTCTGTGAGAGGTATTAGTTTTTTTTTAAACTTCTAAAAACTTTAGCGACAAAAACAATTTATATAATTATCGAATCTGCTCACAAAATTTCACGAGAATCGGCTGAGAAATGCGACCTGTAGAGGAGAACAGCAAGACAGTCGCACATACGATTTTTTTTTGCCCAAGTTGAAACAGAGAACTTCGTTCGCTTCGCTCGCTCGTTCAATTATAAATGTTTTAGATTAAGGGAAGATCCAATAACAATTCCATATTAATAAAAAAGATTTTGAAAATGCTCTTGGTTGTATTGTATTAGTCGAGTTCATAATGTTGTAAGTGAGGCCAGTTAATTTGAAGTTTTCATTTGAGGTATGAAATGAACTGTTTCATTATGAGAATTAGCATTTACGATGGGATTTTTTCACAATATCATTTTTGCTTATCTAACACATTATTCATTTGTTTGTTACAGGTAACAACGAAAGCTCGACGAGGTATTGCCTTAAAAGCGTATGTACAGCTCTAAAAATATTTAATTTTGAGTCGTATTCTTTAGAAATACATAAGTTAAAAAGCAAAAATATTTATAGACGTGGCTGTACTAAATTTGACCCTTAAACCACTTTTGAACTAGAATATGAACTAGCTATTCGTTTCAGCACATTAACAGGAAATAAACATGGTTGCCACAGTTGGAATTTATTATTTGATACTAATTATTATGGTTCTAAATCGACAAACTAGGTACATTTAAATCAGATTTAAGAAACCTTCTCTAGGAAACGGAAACTAATCAAGCAAGTAATTTAATAATTTTCCGTAACACGGTCAGTCCAGCACGCCAACTAACGTGCGGCCCCCGTCTTCCATAATTCTATGCGGCATTACTCATATCAAAGAAATGGCCAAGTATTTTAATAATAACCATATATTTTCTTCTTAGATTTGCTTCCGTGCTGAACCTTTTTATTAACTTTCTTGAAGGTGATTTACTTTTTTAGCAAGTCCTATACTGTTGACTTTTGTAATCTGATGTCCTTTATCACATTCAAGGTTGATTGAGTAAGTACCTTAAATTTATCTGTAATATACTTAAAATCTAACATGAGTCTCAATTATTTGATTCGGTCCAACAGATTGTTTGATTATATTTAATCAGTTCTTGCAGGACCTTTCACGGCTTTCACATCACATATTTAATACAAGTTACATATAGTCCCTGGGCGGCCGAGCTCTGCTCGGGTGAAAATGGAGAAAATACGGAGAAAACTATTTTTCCCGGACATTAGACCTATCTAGATCGATTTCCCGCCCCCGTAAACCCCTGTATTCCAAATTTCATCGATATCCTTAGAGCCGTTTTCGAGAACGTGATTGCAAATATATATATATACAAATATTGCTCGTTTAATAGTATAGGATAGGATAGGATAAGTACGAAATGGATAGCATTTAATCGTATGAAAATGAAAAAGCCACGTCTTAATTTATTAATTCTTATCATTCAAACATAGTATTGCATAATTCATCTACGCGTGTCGGCAAAAGAAATGATCAAAAAAATTATATTATAAAAACACGTGTATTTTTACGTAAAAAGTCGTGAACTAACTCACGCGAGCTGGGTGAAGGTTATATTATGTCACTGGGTAACTGAACTAGGTTTTATATCTTACTTGGTCCTAAGCTCCTAATTGATGTGGATCTACAAAGAAGAGGAAATACTGCGCGACGTTTGTTATACAAATTTAGCTTTACTTTGCTGAAACTTTAAATTTTCGTCAAGTTGCTGTCTTTGGAAATATATTTTAATGCAACATTGACTATGACAAACCAGTCAGTTACGGGTTACGGCTTGGTAATAAGGTCAAAAAAAAGGATAATTCATCTTTCGTCGTTTATTCATAATGACCGACATAGAAAGTGAGCTGTCAGTATGAGAACAATCAACAACTCAATCGCTTTGTGTCTAAACGTACAAAACGTGCTTTTAAAACAATTTCAAATTTTCACTTTTACAAAAGGCTTAAAAGAGCGATAAATTAATTTTGCTAAAAGGGCTCGTTCCCAGCGGCCTCGACATTGTTTCGATGTTTTACGGTGACAATGTTAATTCTAGCAGAGCCTGTACGCAATCCGCCTATATTTCAAAGTCAGGTGAGATTCCTAACACATAAGTGTCAAGCTAATGAAAGATATATCCAACATTTTATGAAGACGTTCATATTTAATTGATTTAATTTTTCACATAAAAGAAATTGAACCATCACCACGGAATGTTGTAAACTATCTCTTTTACAAATCCCGTCACTTATTTGCAACCTTTGATGCCACTACATCATCAATTCGTCATCACCATGAATGTAGTCACTTTTCACAAAACACCTCTTACATTTTGTCTCCCAAATATTGTCCAGAAACTCTCATCCCATTATAATATTCAGATCTTGATAGCGACGATAACTTGATCGGACGCTCGAGCTCGCGATCGCGATAAATGTGTTACATTTTCTAAGTTTTCACTCTGCATTATGTACAGAGACGTTGAAGCGAAAGTGCAGATTATTAGAAAGTAGACTAAAGTATAGCTATCGTATCTAACTAAAGCACGGGTAATAGCGCGTAATGGTCAAGTTTATACTAAACTTACGCGATTGTGAATGAAAGTGAAGGTATGATTCGTATTTAATTGTTGATGCGTTATTACCTGAAAATATATGTCTAACGACATACAGTGGTCCGATTATGTTTCATCTTTGTATACACTATACACGAGACAAGTGTAGGTAGTATCAGTGGAAGAAATTTGCAGATGTTTATTTACTCTTTTAGAATGATTTTTTTGCAACGAAATATTTATTAGTTGCGAAGTTTATAAATCTGTTTATCAGAAATATTTACGAAATGTATTTTTGAAATCGTTTTCCCGGAAGGATGGTTTTGCATTTCTGCAGGCTATGCCTTTTGTCCTCCGGTAGACATTCACCGAAGCGTTATGTCTTTAGCGCGTATCTCGCAGAAAACAGAAACGAAGTCTGCATTTTGTCAATAGGTATCTTATATGACTGGTAAAGTTTAGAAACAATCTTCACAGCTAGCTGTGTTTTTATCCTCTTAATACAATGGTTAAGCAACGAATGAGTGTTCAACCATGACAATAGTAAGGAATCGATATCAATGACTAACGTAATGATAATTCGCCTTTACGGTAATACCGTAATCATATCGAGAACATACAGATGTCGGTCGGTGGATATGCTCTGTTTCAATTCGTCTGTCTTACTGTAAATAGTCATTGTTCGAGTTTATCTACGCTCCGAAGTTTTTTGATATTCACCTCGCAAGGACAACATGGTAAGAGCTTACCCCTGCAATCATTCTTCCCTTCGTTTCATCCATCTTGATCGCCGCATAAACTAAACATTGAGATGTTCACTCCAATTCTTGTAGTTTGCCGGACGCATGTCCCTTATAAATATGTATGAGACAAGCAAGATGTGAAGTCAGCCGGACGCCGCGATTTGTTTGCTATAACAGCTGACCCTTGTCAGCAAATGGCGTCCCCGAAAAATGGATGGCGCTCAGTTCAATTTTTCTACACATCAGGCTTGAACCCAACATAAATTCAGAGACCCCAGTTAGGTCTCTGGAGGTGTGTTTACGAAAGGCGAGAAGCTTATTAATATTTATGAGGTAAGACAAAAGAAGGAACCGAGCTGCGGTCTAGCTATTTATAGGCGTTGTGACGTTTGGAAAACCCGGGGGATTGAATTGTTGAAATATTACGAGGAAAATTGAAATTTACCTATGCATTCATTAACAAAACCATCTGTGCACATAGGTTATTAAGGCCATTAAGACCGAACGTCAAACTGAATTTATTTAAGACTAGCTACCCGCGCAGTTCCGTCTGCGTATTGAAATAAATGCCGGAAAATGCCTATGTCCATCTAGAAAGTCCATTTCACATATTGATGAAAGAATATTTGAAATCTGATGAGTATTTCCTGAGATTACCTCCTAATAGGCTCCTACAGCCTACATACAAACTTATAAATACTTAAAACTTATATGTTATACTTACTAAATTAATCAATTTAAAAAAAAGTCCCTGAGATTAAGAGCATTATGCATTTCGCTTAGCTGGACATGCTGGTTTTTAGGGTTCCGTACCCAAAGGGTAAAACGGGACCCTATTACTAACACTCTGCTTTCCGTCCGTCTGTCACCAGGCTGTATTTCATGAATTTTCACAGATGATGCAGAAATAAAAGGTCTGTGTAAATATTTTTGAGACTTTGTGGTGTATACATAGTGGTGCTCTTGACTGTATTTCTGTTGCAGCTATAACAACAAATACTAAAAAACAGAATGAAATGAAAATTAAAGGGTGTTCTCATACAACAAACGTGATTTTTTTGCGGTTTGTATGATAATGGGTACGGAACCCATCCTGCGCGAGTCCGACTCGCACTTGGCCGGTTTTTTAAATCAGGTCAGCACAAAATAGTGACCTATATTTTGAAGATCGATTCTCATCACATTGAACCGCTGAATCTTCTATTGCCTTATTTATATGTGAGGTCTAAAAATTAGAGAATCACCTCACGCACGCCGGTGTAATATTTCAGGAAGCAGGACACGGGCGTAACCATTGCACGATATTGAGCTGCTGTCTGCCAACACTAGTGTTCATTTGGGACATGTAATATCCAAGTAATATGCAGCCTCGTGTTATGCTAAGCGATTACATATTGGAGCTCCGTATTGCATGTTGGTGTGATTGACATTAGCTAGACTGTAATGTGTGTTATGAATTCAAATGGTTACACAGTAACAAATCATATTACTAGTGGCTCTGTAGATTGTTAAAAAAACTAAAAAGTGAATTGACAAAAAAAAACCATGTAATTAACGAATTTGCTCACAAAATTTCATTAGAATCGGAACGGAAATGCGATCCTTAGAAGAGAACGCCCGGACAGCCAGCCAGCCATGCATACGATATAATTTTTGCCTAAGCTGAAACGAAGAACTACACTCGTTAGAACTCTTGATACGCAAGCATACAAAGGTGATTTTAATAAAGTATTCGGCGCCTCATTCGGATAACTTCACGTGGCATGGTCAATGTTTAAATTTAGTTAAATATAAATCTTCAGTTATTATTCGAATAGAATTCTCGTCCACTCGTGCCTATTCGCACGATTTAAAGTCCTGTTTCTCTATATGGTTTACATCAATTCGTCTTTATCCTGTAATAAAACTGAGATAATGCCACTATTGCTCAGTTTTCTTGAGGCAAACTTTCCGATACCATTAAAAAACTAATAAAACATGCTCAGACGTTGTACAAAGTGTGCGGTTGAGCGTTCGCTAATACCATTCTCTCCTGTCTCCATTTTGCCGGAACTGCAAAAAACGTAAGTGCAACCCTGGCCAACTTGACAGCCATAAGGGCTTCCGCTTGGCAAACTTTTCAATCGGACCACTTTGCCGTGGAACAACTTTATCCTTTGAGTCTTTGTACTCGTCTTTATTTTGGTAACCAAATTCAACGAAATAGACAATGGTTTTATAAAACTTTGACCTGTAGAAGCAATGTTTATTATTAGTTTGCTAATGTTTCAAGTCTTATTATATTTTCAATATCGTTGATGTTTTTATTGAGTTTATATGTATGTGCTTCTTTGTGTACTTAATCATATCACGTTATTAATTTAATAATCCTTCGAGGATTAAACTCGTTCGAAGAAACTGAAACTTTCTTAATTCTTAGCAACCGCTATATTTATTCAGCCACGAAACTCCCATATGGATGTTGCTAATATAATATTCAGCGAGTTACCTCAAGTTCGATCTATTACTGAGAAACCCGCAGGGACTGTAATTTAGGTGAAAATAATGAAACGGTGTAACTTTCCTGAGGATGTTTCATTCAGTGCTTCTACTCGTCGCTATTCTGATGGATACGTACATTTTTAAAGGTCCGAGGTATTTCTGTAAGAAATTCTATTATTAGGTACAGCGTGTTGTACGCATCTGTTCTGGACCTATTCAAAAAAATCCAAATTCTTGTGATATTCCGATCTATGCTAAATATAAGCAGGTCATTGGCATTGTATATGAAATTGTACAAACCTTGGGTATTCAATGTTTACTCTCAGTTCAAATTTAGGTTGAGCAGCCATGAAACGCTCCCCTGTTTACACATACTTACTATAGATATTTTCCAGCTAACAAATTTTCTTCTTCAAGCAAACACTCCGGTTTATTTTTTGCCCACACTAGACCACTCTCCGAGAGGTCATTTCGCGTTACGCTATTGTTTCTTTTTAACGTGGAACATTAGTCTTTTGTTTCAAATAACCTCGTGGTCTCGGACTTTTCCCCTATTCATTAACTTTCCTTGCGGAGACAAGTGGAAATCCGTGTGTAGACTTTACTTTGCTTTTAAATTAGAAGCGGCAAGCGACAGTGTCACGCAATTTGAAGCTTAGTTCCGATATTCTTATGTTCCATATTTATGCTTCTGGGATATCTTGTTTACCACCTTTATTGTTAGAAAGATGTCGGGAATGTTAAGTTAAGATTGGATAGATAATGAGTGTTGGGTTCCGTTTCACAATTTAGTGAAGTATAAATATATTCACTTATTTAGATTAGTGGGATATTCCTGAAGTTGGTCGTTTGCTTTGTATTTATTTGCTATCGCTGCGTTTTGTATTTAAGAGCGACCTAATTTCTGTATTACCAAGTATCAGATTTCTCATTGTGCTTATCGTGTTTTGCATATTTGTGTATTTAGTACGCATTCTCTTGTTACTACACGTATTGTTATTATTATATTAATAATATATACTTATAAGGAAATCGATTTCAATAATACGTTCCAACATTTCCTATTCAATATTTTTCCATCACCCATTTAAACACAAGTACTTTTAAGTAGCTACAGTCTTTAACTAAATTGAAACCTCTTGACACCGTATTTCAGCAATAAATATGTAAATTTCCTGTTATCACACCTCTTTTCCTGTTGGTATCTTGCGTTGGCGCTTGAGCCAGCACGTTGTTTTCAGCCCATCATTTCCCTTTGACAAACCGACCTGAACGCACGTACTGCCAATGTTTTATTTTTATTGATAACAGTGTAGTGCATTGATAAGCTAGTGATGGTGGTTCTTTGATCGGACCGGACGTAGGACTTGTGCTGAAATGTATCGGCGGAGGCAGTCGTTGCCAACGGTTGTCGAGGCTATGCTGAAAAAGATGAAGAAGAAGAGGAATTCAACGGATTCTTCTCTCCATTCTTCAATTTCGCCCCCGTTGTCGGCGTGTTCGGATACCGATAATGTGAGTTAGCTTAATATAGTTTGAGATATTTTTGCAAATAAATCAAATGTTTATTTGTTGTAAAAGTTCGGGTCATTAAAATATCCTCATAGGCATTTAAATACATTTTTATTGAGTAAAAACATTATCCACGCGGCCGTGAAATTGATCGAATCTTATCTATGGACTAACAGATTACGGCATTTATTTTGGTTGTCAGGATTCGAGTGGTCTGATCGGGACTTACCTTCGGGATCATGTCCATATTATTATTTATTGTGATATTCATGTCATCCAGAATATCTTATAGTCAACATGCGCCAAAGAAACCCGCGTCTCTCTTCCTAATCTGTTTATTTTTAAAAGAAAATTGGAACATCGCAAACAATAATGCTGACCAGATCTTTGGCAACGACTTTGTGTAACGATTAGTCAATGAAGGTTACCGTCCAGTTGAGATTCTAATATTGTAACTGGAATATACATTTTGTGCATCATGTGTTAATTGATTGAAATACGTGGTATGGTTTAACATGAGGGAAGCAGGTCAATATTCCACATGGTTGTTTATTGTTTTTTGAATTCCTATAAATATCACTATTTTTCTTTTGTCAGTAGGTTTTATTCGTATATTATAAGTTAAACACTGTAACAATTAAAAGTTAGCCTGAAAATTGTTATTTTCCTCGCCCCAGTTTCCAACTCTTAATTATCCGAATTCTACGTTCGCAGCGCGTGAGCATCATGTTCCTAGGGCTGGCGACGCAGTTTTCCAGTATAATTAAATTCTGTGCCGACAGTGTACGAACCTTAGGTACGTGTACTTTTTTAATGAATGCGTGAGAACCCTGGCGAAACTTGTTAGAACTGCGTGCCTTATCGCACCTTGAATGCATTTTTATAGCAACGTAATTAACGCTTTCGTTGACTTGGGTGTGAAATATACAATTTCCCTTACTTGTGGAAATGTTCGTATTTTCTTTTAAATCAGTCAGTTTGATAGGTACTATTCAAATCAGACTTACCTACGAGAACCAGTACCTATACGTATCGCGGCGAATCTTGATCCCTATGACAGCTGTCATCTCCGTACAATTTATAACCTCAAAACGTAAAAATTGTACTGAGATGACAGCTGTCATAGAATCAAGATTCACCAAAATTAAATCATCCATTATTATTAGTTGCTTTTGTCGATTTTTATTGGGGTAAACCTACTCGGTTATTTTTAAATACTAAACGTTAGCTGTACCCGTATGTACGATTAGGTACATAGTCACTGTTATTCCAAAGTTATTTTAGTGCATCTGCGTTATGTTTGAGGTCTGATTGACGTCATATAGTTTGGATCTGACCACATATTAAGGTAAAAATCAAACCGGTTTAAGGTAAATAACGGAAAAAACAGGAAATACTTTTATTTCACTCAACCGCATCCTGGCGGTGTGGAAATATCCATTTCGCAATGTATTTTTAACTTGCATAAGCTTATAGGAATGTCTCAGGTTCTAATATACTACACAGTCCTCTTTGTACTACCGGGAAGCTGGTGCCCGTATCTACAGTCGATCTTAGTTTACCCTTAGTAGGGATCAGCCCGGTCCTTTCATACAAGTCTGGGCGGACGCTATAAGCTACATTTTCAATGGATACTAGCAGTAGATAGTCAAAGGTGGAATCGATAAGAGCTGACAAAACGTCGAGTTCATCGCACCGATATGGTTCAAGTGGTACAAGGTTATACGACCTTCGCTGTAGTGTGATAGGTTGCTTTTCGTCCTTTTATGGCAAAACCGTCATTGCTAGTGTCAAGTCAATGTAATAGGAATAGTTTCGGACACTAACCTTTATTAACATTCGACTTTATCAAATAATATTTATTTATGATACAAGTGCGGAAAGTAGGTAATTCCCAACGAGTGGCGATGACCAATAACACGACCGTCAGGGAGTGTTTTTGATCGCCACTCGTTGGGAATTACCTATCCGCACGTGTATCATACAACATTTTACAATGCATCATGCGAGGAAATAAAAAAAATGCATAAAAGGTGAAATTTTAATTGTCACGTAATCTCATTATCACACAGTATGCGGGCAGTATTGGCCTGAAATCCATTCCCGAACGGGCTGGTCACCTTCCGCGACGCCGTGCTGCAGCATGCTGGCATGGACCACTTCCCGTGTTTATGTTGAACCATATAAAGGGGCACATTCAGAGCAAAAGTGCATTGTAAAAATATAATAAAAGAATATTATATTATCTCTAAGGAGTGGGGCGCTATCATGGATTTAACGATCTAACATGTAATTTAACCCCCAAACTCAACACAGTTGTAAACTCATTTCGCACGACGCGACACTGACCATATGGCCCGGCATAAGGTGTGTTTTGTATTTGGTTGCCATAACGACAGTTGCGCGCGCAGGTGTTTTCGACAGCTGTTTCTGGCTAACAGTCGGGACAACTGACAGCCAAAATTGTAAAATTTTTGTCTGCGTCCTTTTGCGTTTGAAGATTCACACTCATAACCTTAGAATAATAACGCCTAGAATGATAGTTTCATACGGCCGACGCGCCAAGCGTGAGGCATAAAATCGATTCATGTAGTTGTGATCAACTCGTATACACACGCGCCAATACGCAAACAAACGCACCAATAGTGTTCCACCGATCGGCGTACTACGCCATTTATGGCTGAGTTTTGGTGGCCTCACCGTTGCGCGTGAACTGCGTTTCTAGGCGTTATTATTCTAAGCTCATAACTAAAAAAACATACAAACGGGTGCAGGGTTTCTGTTTTTTTCCTCTTGTGTGTAGGTAGATATTTCAATTTTCATATTATCAAAGCATACTTGTGTTTATGGACTTTGTCTATGTGTGTGTAATTTTCATATTATCAAAGCATACTTGTGTTTATGGACTTTGTCTATGTGTGTGTAATTTCGGCAACTCTCTATCACACAGATAATGTACGTGTGTTCCCTCACAATTACGTCCGATTCTGCAGTTTGCTTATATGAAATAAAAAAAATGAGGTTTACGATTGTCGATCAATATCAATCAACCAGTATCAATAGGGAACATTACGCAAAACTCTTCGTAGGTGGCGACACTAGCAGCGTTGACATTGTATCTCGTTCCCACTTGCGGTATTGTCTATGCAAGCATCTTTGTCACTCATTTGACAATCAATTGTGCATGTGTGTGTGAATCCCTATATTTCTATACTGGTTTACTATTGGTGGTAGTGCTGCCTCTGGCGGCAGAACATTGCAGTAATGTTCCCTATTGTTGTTGTTGTAAGGTCTTTGTCGGTGAGGTTTGGTGAGTGATAAAGGTTATAATAGTTCCATGGTTCGTCACCATCAGCCATTATATGGCGTACAATATTTTAGGATTCTATCAGCATGTCATTGAAATTGAATGACCTAGAAATAAAATTAAAATTACACATGAATGTCAATATTAAGAATATGTTTTAAATAATAACAAAAGAGAATTATCAGCCTCATGTTATGTGATAATGGGAACAGAAAATAAAATAAAATTAACAAAATAAATTTAATTGTCGCCATAGGTGTTAGAGCCTGGGTCGAGGGGTCTTAACGGTGTTAAGAAGCTGAAGCTGATATAAAACTAACAATACACGGTTCTGTATAACCGTACGATATGTTTATGGGTACATTACCGACAATATGCTATGCACATAGTTAATGAATTACTACATATTTCCATTCTAGTATGTCGCAAAACAAACATGAAGATATTGCAAAACTTAATGATGTTTTGACTTAATTACTTATAGATAACTAGGCATGTTCGTGTTTAACACGGATTCATTAATTTACCTTATTTACCCCGGAAAATGGAGGATTTATTAATAATGATGTGTTCGTCATCAATATTAAAGTCTGTTCATTTATTCAACAATTCATTAGGAGCGTTAAACTCAATTGAAGTCATAGTTACATATATTTAGCAAACAATATAAGATGGAGGAAAGAGGCAAAAGATGGTTCGCTGGTCTGTTGTCTCAAATAATATCATGAAATGTTAAAAATCTAAATTAACCAATTGCGTCTTTCAATCTTACTAACTATTTTTTTTATGGTCTGTACCATTCTTGTCACTGAAGCGTAGCATAGAGAGTAATGTTATTTATTTCTTATGCTAGCAATGTACTACACCCCTTCAAAAGGCATTCCTTTAAAGAAGAAGAAACAAAAGAAAGCTAAAAACATATAGGTAGATAGTCATGTTTTTAGCTTCTCTATTATTGATACTACATAATGTACCTATTTAGTAATCCAATTTTGTGACAAAAACCTACCTGTTCATTCTTAGAATCCTATTCAATGGTCAATAATGGAATCCGATTGGCCTATTGCTGGCTAAATTGGCCTTTATGATAATGACACATATAACGGGCCAGCCAAAGGCCAACTGTTGTGTCTGTCAATTATTCACGATAGTGAACCAATTTGATCATCAATATCTGTCTCAACAGACATATTTCATAGCCCACTTACTTTGCTTTGTTTATGAGGCAGCTTTTCGCCCGCTTATTGCAAAGAACATAGTCAAACCCGCGAGATAAAATATAGCTGATTTTATTGTAATTTATTTCTTTTATTTTTACAAATTGTTACTGACATACCATGTAATGCACATATTACTTTATGGTGAAATAAATAAATACAAAAATAAATACAAAATAGAATGTCCTCTATATACACAGGTGAAACAATTTTTGTATACAGATACGTGATTCCGGAGATTACGCACTACATATACAATATTTTATGATAAAAGCAAGAGAATTATTTTAGTGGCAGACACTCAATTTCACTCTCTCTCGTATGACTGCTGCCCTCTCGCCAGTGAATAAATAAGGAAAGTTATTTTTTTTTTATAATTAGTGTCTAGTAGTATGACGATCCTAAAATGTTCGCAACTTATCATTTATTTGTGTCAATGGTATTCCTCGTAATGTTAATATTGACATCGCGTGCGTATTCGTTTATAACGACCTAAAACCGAAGATGCGTTCGTGTCGATAATTGTGTCTCGTACCTCAAAATTGGCCGTTTTTGTACTTTTTAAAATGTAATGCTTTAGATCGTAATGCGATGTCTATCGTGTTTGTTTTAATTATAACGTGAGAAAGGGAAATGATACGTTTCATTTTATTTTGACCGTTTTGTAATAATTATGAGTACAGTAACATTTTTGACATTATTTTACCAATAATATCGAGGGACTGTAGAAATATGAAGTCGGTAGTGACAAATACAATTTATATGAAATATGTATATGACTACTGAATATATAGATGTACCTATTCACCAAACACTCCGACACGATAAGACTGAAGCGTTTTGGGCACTACGGATTGGGGCACCAGCGATGGATATTCATATAACATTGTCGGCCTAGGCCTTGCATATTTTCAGTAACTTTAGCTACCCGCCGCCGCCGAGCCTTCTTTTAACACTTATTGAATCAAACACGCTATAACAATGTTTATTTATGTTTAGTCCGGTATGTAGCACATTTCAATGACACCGAACGCTAAGTTTCATCAAGGTTTCGCCATCCATTGTTTTGCCATGTAACGGTTAGGTTCTCAGGCAAAAACTAACCTATTGATGAGCTTGAACGTTAAGAGTATTGCCATGGTATTGTGTTAATAATGTATGTGAGAATAATAAAGTTAAGGTCGGATTTATCTTGGAGTGTGGTAATGAAATCTAAAGTGGCTATTGTTTTAGCCATAGTACCACAAAATCCCATTCATTAATTCGTCTTTTATTTTCATGGTATTTAATAGTAACTATTTATTATTCATTAAGAATATCATAAATGATATAAATATCTGATTTAAATGCCATTAAATAATTTAATGAAACTAATCATATTAGACTTACTATTATCAAGACTGACTATAGTCGTGATTAATATAGTTCCTGGACGGGTAGCAACCAGAGCTGGTGATTACCTCTCGCAACGAATTTCTATAGCGATTCGAAGAGGTAATTTCTCCAGCGTGATGGGATTTAGCTCATCCAACCAACCAACAAACTAACCAACCAACCAACCAACCCAACCAACCAACCTGCTGGAGGCGGTGTGCTTTTTATAATTCCAAAATATAATTTTTGGCTCTGTATACCTTATGTTGCTAGACTAGAATAGAGTCATTAAGAAAATTCATAACATATTATCATATTTTTTATATGAAGCTACGCTACCTCTTCCGGTGCGTCTATATTTAACTATCAACAAACTTTGATCCATTTGGTTTAAATTAAGCGAGTAAGGAAACTACTAATTATATGGAGCTAATAAACCCAGAAAAACTGACTTTTTCCACTGCTTCACACGCCTTTTGAGGTGGAGCAGAAATCATATTGCTTATTTACGAAGCACTATGAAATTTATGAAAAGTTTAATCGTCCAGAAAACTTATACCTAATAATCAATGTTAACTACTCTACAATAATACAAATACAAAAATACAAAATGTATTTATTTACCTAGTGAGTTACAAACAGGAACAATTACAAAGAGCTAAGCTTAAGATTTATAACATTAGAGTTGCTATAGTCCTCACACTTAGGTCGAGCCTGTGTCGTGAGAACTGTAAGGTATTTCAAGAAGAATTTAAACTAAACGTGATGCGCAAAATACAGTGAGAGGTATGAAGTTAAAAAATACAATAAGAACACTAATAATCTTAACGGCATCCGTAGCCCAGTGGGTAGTGACTCTGCCTACAAAGCTGGAGGTCCCGGGTTCGAATCCCGGTCAGGGCATTCATTTGTGTATTTATCACGAATATTTGTTCCTGAGTTATGGATGTTATATATGTATATAAGTATCTGTATGTATTTATCTATTATATATATCATCTCCTAGTACCCACAACACAAGCCTTACTGAGCTTACCGTGGGCCTAGGTTGATTTGTGTAAGATTGTCCCGTAATATTTATTTATATTTATTTATTTATAATGGAAGGAATGGAATAATGGAAGGTACACGTATTAAAATTACTATAACAGATTAGTTAATCTTCCGTCGCCTTGCGTGATTCGTCATGTGTGGTGTCGAACAATAGTTAATGTTAAGTTCCTGATGCATTGTTGCATTAATGTCTTCCAACACCATTGTAGTACATTGTAATAAGGGCTGTGATTAGCATACGTCAATTTGCATGCCGATTAGGTGGAGTGTTGGAATTGATTATATTATAATACTGGCCTAATTTGCTACTTGTTCATTTCAGCCTTGCAGCACACACACGTTACACGAAGTTTTGTGGCAGTCTAAAATCCTCTTTTGCAAAACGCTATTTGTTGTTTGTCTCGAATAAATGTTTCTTGCTTTCTTTCTTTCTTTTTAGCGAAATCGTGTCTAAAATTGGGAGTGTTGGGTTATTTTATTACGGAGTTCATGTAAGCTTCTAGCTCGATAATTAGACCAGCAGCTCTACGTTTTAATTGTATTGCCATCGTACTTATGTTTTATACATTTTAGCTCGTTTGAGTAGCGTCAAAATTAATGCAATTTAACTTTAAAGATTTGTTTATGTACTCTTTACGCTGGAACAAGCGAAATTTATAAAAAAAGGTTTGCATTAAATATACTTAGTCAAAACCAAGAGCCGCTTTCCGTGTAGCCGTTTAGATATTCTCAACATATATGATCACGAATCGAACAGAAGTTTATAACCAGTTTTAACATATAAGATATTTTTGATCTCGTTGGGAGAATTTGGGATTGGACTTGGAAATTTACGCGGTCGAAGTCGCGGGCAAAAGCAGTTATGATACCACAACATATTGTTACAATACCGTTCTGCGTGCAAACGTTGATAATTTTAATAAGCGGCCAGCACCCGGTGATTACCGAGTACCAGTCATGTTATTATAAAATCACCACAATATACCACTGATTGGTCTGATTAGTTCATTGGCACTGGCAGCCAGTGGAACCAATTTGTTCGATTAATGAAAGAGTGACGTGAAATCAATGCAGTGTAATAACCCAATCACGGTTCTTTTTAACGAATATGATTTTGCGGTGTATTACTTAAAGCGGAAACTTTTCTTGGTATTGTTATTTTATACTGTTTTAGTCTACTTACGAACAATAAATCTTTTGTACCAATTCGATCAAACATGAACAGTGTTTATTCCAAGCTTATTTCATACAATTTTGACGTTTAAATCAACCACTAAGCGCTTATTCCAAAGAATCGGTTTCAAATTAAGTATCATACAATATTGAGGATAATTGCGAGTAGGTACAGATTGAAAGTTTTAATGAACATTTCCAAATTCCAGCGACATATTTCTACAAAATCAATGTACAAATATATCTCGAGAGATTTCTACCGCTACGAGATAAGTTGAAGATGTTCTGATATAGGTATTCTATCGCGGGCTTACATCGGACCAGAGCCGCTTTTCGCAACGAGGATCGACTGTGCTGGTCCTATGCGGCTTATGCCAATTCGTGTTCCTTTAAGGGAGAAAATAAAACGGTGTATGCAGTTTTATGGTGTAGGGGAATACGGAATCAGTCTGGGAGCTTGGATAATGCGCCGGGTGATGTGGGCTTGAATCGTACTACGTTTATATGGGTTTCATTTATGACTGCATTACCTACGTGACGTACGGCTTAGTTTAGCAATAACATGTAACCCTTAGATGCCTACTGATATACGTTGTGAGCAATTCTTTGCTTTTAATAACTTTTTTTTTCTTCAATCTTCCTCGCAGCATAGAAATTATGTTTAAAGATTACTTCGAAATTGCTTTTATTATATAAACTGAGCAGAAATGAAAAAAAACATAAAGGCCCAGCAGTGGGACGTATAGCTTAGACTGATTTATTTATTACAAAAGCGTTGTTATAACGTTTTCATCATCGTCTTTAAAATTTAATGGATTGGTCTCTACATGCCTTGAATGTAACACATTTCCTTTGAAATGTATATACAGTCGACGTCAAATTTATGTTTACACTTTTGCACCTTATTTATTCCATTGTAATACGGCTAGTGTTATCTTTGTCGTCGACTATACTGAAAAGTAGTCTCGAGATGACAATGTAATACAAAGCACGTATTAGCATTTACGTATCTACTTACTTATCGTAGACGAGGATGGGCTCAGAAAGATCACGCTCACGCATAAATACGCTCCCCATCTCGTCAAATACTTCAGAAACAGTCGTGCAACTGTACGCAGACAAATCTATTAATTTCCATGCAAATATTCCTCAATTAACGAGTGATTAACATCTTCTGATTCAAAAGCGCTCGTTAGCTCTAGTTTGATGTCTTTGAGGCACAATTTCGGTGAGTCAAGCCGTGATTCACAAGGGCTCCCCTACTAATGGAACCGATTGCCCTGTTTGATAAAATTCGAATCCACCGTGATGAAATGAACTTGCGGTAAAATTATAGATTGGTTTTTCCAGTCTTTTAAATATTTGGTTTTATTCCTCAATCTTAAAATATTGAGATAAGAAATATGTTCTATATTTCCTAACATTGTCGTGAATATGAATATAAATTAAGTGTGTTTGCGAAGTTACCTTCTTAATTGTCCGATTTAAATTGGCAAAGCGTAGTAGAGAATGATAGTTATGTATTTTTTTCATCGTACGATTATCCATCATGCCTAACGTCAGAAGTGGGACCCAACCACAGTCGAGCCTCGTTCTCAGTTACATACATAATTATTTATTACTTCTTTATTTATTTACTATTCAGTGTATAAAAACATCATAGTTACCAAGGTCTCACAAAACTGGAGCAGTTTGTCTTACATTAATTACACCGCTCTTTTTTGAACACATTTTTTGGAAATCGTCAACCTAACTATTCCATCAAACTAATTAAATGATTTGCTAATAATACAGTTTTCGTATTATCATAAGTTTTTTACAAGCTTTATATTAACTTGCACTGTTCGTATGTATGTAAATATGTAAGTATGTAAGTTGTCCGTCAAAATTTGCAATCCATTTTTCAGTCACTTCCCGATATTCAATTGACAATGCAATATTATGATGACTTGGAGCTGATCTGATGCTGGAGCTGGAAGGTGGTCATAGGAACTCCGCAATAAAACGACACAACCCCATCGACTTTGGGCTCGTTAGAATCGTCTCAATGTTTAGTTGATAATGGTAGGCAGAAAAGTACAGGCGGCAATAAAAGCTTGTACCAAAAATGAATTTTTTGTCAAAAACTTATTTACAATGAATTGGTGCACAGTGGAATGGTCCAAACCACTAAATCAGGTACAGTTTGGACCACTCACTGGCTCGTGCTGACTCATAGATGTCTTTTTGTATCAATGCCAACATTGAACGCAAAACATTGACGTTTTGCACACACCCTTTCATCTCAAGTAGCCTATCTCAACTGCATAAGACACAGAATCCAGTAGCAAACGGTTCCAGAACCGAACAATTACGGTGGTCGCAACGTAATCGTCGTGCAGTTTGAATAATCGCATGTTGTAACAGCTTTAGACAGGCGTGAACGTTGTGTGTAAATAGAATATGCAATGAAACGTGCAGTGCACGTTTTGGGGTTCATTGGAACGGGAACCTTGAGGGTTAGATGCAACTTTTGACTAAACGGGTCTAAAACTGAGCGACACCGTTGGGAATTTGAAGTATTAGGGCTAATTTGACAGGAAACATACGGCATGCCTTATGGTAAGCGGACGCCGTGGCCTATGGACGCTTGCGACTATCCATACATAGGCGAGATGACATTCCTCTCTAATAAATAAGTTTGTATCAAAAAAAATATTTTTGGTACAAGCTTTTATTGACGACTGTACTTTTCTATATACCATTATGAACTACTCATTTAGACGATTCTAACGAGCCCAAATTCCTTTAAGGAGTTGTGTCGTTTTATTGCGGAGTTCCTATGGCCACCTTCCAGCTCCAGCATCAGATCAGCTCCAAGTCATCATAATATTGCATTGTTTACATTGTGTACATGCAAAATTTGATCTCAATCGGATAACGGGATGACACTGAAAAATGGATTGCAAATTTTGACGGACAACTTACATATTTACATACATACGAACAGTGCAAGTTAATATAAAGCTTGTAAAAAATATATATATTATGAAAAAAGTTTAATGGACCAAAAAATAAGTGCTTATCACTACCCTGCGTCCTGAGCTAGGAAACACACAGGGCTCAGTTTCGTATCAAAGTTTTTACACAAGTATATTATAAAGTAGTACTATCAGTATCTTAAATTGCGTCTACTTTACTTATTGTAATATTCTTTACAATTTGAGATTAACATTTTGTTTGCATTGCGTGTGTGTGCGCTTTATACTTCGTATATTCAAAGGTCAGGTTCATTCTATCTCGAATCTAGTTGTGATTGTGGTAACTGTTCCTATGACTTCTATAGAAGCATAGAGTTAGAGACAGTAAACTTTAACATTAATTGCTTGTTTACGTTTTCTTGCGGACGCAAACACAAATTAAGCTGCAAACATAATGTTCGACGGTTAACCATAAATAATTTTGTTGTCATTTAGCGTTGGTTGGAACTCTTTAAGTCTTCTTATCAGATATTATTCACATAAGAAGTTATTGTTTTCTTTTATTCAACGAACTATAACTACCTATTAACGCCATTTTGTTGAACCGATGGTTTCAATCAATGTGTTCAATCAAAGATGTCCCTTCCATTTTGTCATTTCGCTTTTATTGAAATTGACATTTGCCACGCTATTATAAATAAACATGCCTACCTACGTGACACTTTTTCAAACTAATAATCTGTATTAATTTAGAAAAAAATCGGAACCCAGCGCCTTAAAAAATATTGAATATTTTTTGCCACTGTTTTACAGCGATGCAATTCGCCGCAGTAGGTATCCGCTGATCCTATTGAATTACAATAGGATTTCCAAGTATCTTGAGGTTTGAAGTGCCTTTGGCAATATTTTTGTGGTGTTGCATCTATATCACATGAACGTTAATTGTTTTTTTATATGATGGTAAAGGCATGCATTCTCTTATTGCTCATCAGGTATATATTTAAGGCTCTGGGTTTTCCATCTGGTTCGATCTTTTATCTAATAATAAATATAATTGTGGACCATCTTGATGCAAAGATCAGATTGACCTATGGTACCAAAACCAAGCAAAGCTTGTACAGTCGCCATCACATACATCAGTACACTATAGGTGTTCAAAAATATCGGCACATGCACCCTAATGCCTTGAAAATAGAAGTGTGTTCCGATGTTTGTGATGGCGACTGTACTTAAACATACGTACAAAACATTCAGAACTCAAGAACAACAATACATTTTCATACTAATCAGACTAAATTATACTACATCATACTATTGTGTAATTGTGTATAGCTGCGAAATAAACTTATTATCTTTTTTTCTTCTTTAATAATCGCTCCTACCGCGAACACCAATTTGGAAACTAACCAGTCATCTGAAATGCCCCCCCACTTTGCTATAGCAGATTTGTCAACATTGTATGATAAGTGCTAATCTTATTAGATTGCGTCAGTCCTACTTTATATCATAGGTACTAAGACTACTAAGGTACCAACATTAACAATGTGCTGTTTCCATACAAACTACACAAAGTCGCTGACCTTATGTTAGCATTTGCAGTTCCCTTTACGACTGACATTTAAAATACACGTAGCCTACAATAGACAGCCTTGAGACAAGCCGTAACTTGGTTTTGATTACGTCACGGTCATACGTGGGGTTGAATCATGTGAGAAAATTCTAGATGACGTGAAAATATTTCTTTGTTGGTTTGATGAAAATGTAAAACGTTTACGAGAAAATGACGCTAACCGAGACCTTATACCGTGGCAATAAGGATGCAATTACCATGCTTTTGAAATAGTGGCATGGACCAACATAATTAAGTATATTTGAGATTGTTTGAGTTGGCCGAATGGGGAACTTGCATCTTTTTATTTTATTACGAAAATCAAAAGTATAATCCAGCATTAAAACAACTGTAGCACTAAAACTTTCTTATGATTTATTTTTCTGATGCATTTGACATCTGCACGCGCCGGCACCCCTCGAAAACGCTCTAAATTAAACTGGCTTATGCTATGACGTCACAACATATATTCTCGGCGCGTTTACTATGCAGCACCTTAAGTTATTAATTAGCAATTTTCTCCACAACGTTTAAGTCTATACTTGCCATACAAAATATCATTTCTAATTCAATTGTCTGTGTAACTGTTGTTATTTTATCGAAAATATAATAAAAAAAATTTCGTTATTCTAACGTGATTTGAAACTAATACAATCGATTTTTTTTTAATTTTTTTTCCTCTGTATACATGATATTTCTACGTATATCCGCATCAGTTGAGTGCAATCTATTCGAAATTGAAGTCCCATGCAAGTTCCCTCCATTCAAATAGCAACTCTACCGTTCAAGGTAGAAGGTTCCAATTCCAATGACAGTTAAAAAAAAAGTTGGCCACGTTAAAATTAGCCACATTACAGTTGGCCACATTAAAGTTGGCCACGTTAAATAATCTGAACCAGATTCTGATGATGACTATTTTCATCCGCCGAGCAGATACTATATGATGGAGAGAGATGTATTCATACTTATATAATATATAATCATAGAAAGAAAACTCACCGTAGTACGGCTGGTTATTTTCGATATCATCTCATTAAGAACGCGAAGTATTTCCGGATGAAAATTTTCGCAGAAACTTCTGAATTATATCCACTAAAATCGGTGTGATTTATTTGAAATGTCAGTTTATTTATTTCTTCATTTAATGTGTTATCTTTGATCCAAACTTGTGTGAAACTTTTTTCTTCGAAACGTCTTATTTTTATGGGAGAATCACGCTACTTATGTCAGTTTGTATGTCGAGGCATATAAACTGTGTCTGCGCAATGTTCTTCACAGCGTTATTAAAAAGATAGTTTTGACTAGGTAAATGCGAACAAATTAACAACACACATAACACGTTGCGTTTGGCGGGCGTGGGAGCGAGCGCGCAAGTAATGTTGTTTTCAATATTATACGTTTAGTCAGGCAGACCCTATAAGTAAGTATTAGGCGCATCAAACACTGCCGCCGCGGCCCGCTGCGGCGTGCGAAACCGCGTACCAAATGTATGGATGAAAATTTTAGAAGTGCTTTTTTTTTTTGGTGATAAGATCTTCCTTCCTCCGGGTTATTCAGCTGCGTCAATTATGAACAGTTTCCTCACTTACGTTTTGGGTTTAGGACGGCGAATGAGACACTTTCCTTGATCCGTTTCATTGACAAATATAGCTGCTGCACCTGTCAATATCATTGCCAGTGTCAGTTTACCACGGATTTTTAAGATATATTTTTTTTGTAATATGAGACGGATCAAGGAAAGTGTCTCATTCGCCGCCCGCAACCCAAAACGTAAGTGAGGAAACTGTTTATATTTTTCATAAATAATTGACGCCGCTGAAATGTCTGCAACTTTTTTCTGGTGCTAAGGAAGGTTATTCCTATCACCAACAAAATCATCAGGCACTTCTAAAATTTCCATCCATTCCCAATTTCGCCGGACGGAGGTGCGGAGCAGTTTGAAGTAGCGTGCGGAATTGTGATGACCGCCTTACATATAAACAATATTATAACTTTTGTCTGTTGCCAAGCGGTTTGGCAGTTTGGGCGTCTGCCAAGTTGCGGGCTGTAAAGTTGATGTTGGGACTGAAGTTGTATTGTGTAGAAGTTTTTCGAGTGTGGACGTTTTCAACGTTCGTTCATACTTACGAGTATGTTATGTCACTGTACTAATTAATAAGTTTGTTTGACACGTTTGGTCCGGATGAGTATCGGAATGGGGGGTGAACTGGTGGTGAATGTTAAATATAGTTGGCGAAACCTGTGTAGATTTATCATTTGTAGATGATTGACGAAACCTGTTGTGGAATGTGGATATATGATTTGTAAATGATTGACGAAGCGTGTTGCAGATGTTTGCTGATTAATATGTCACATAGTGAAATAGTTGTTATAAGGCTACTGAGGGTCACCATCAATGTGTATATGAATACCTATGCGTCTCACTACTATAAAACGTAGTAGGGCTGAGTAGAGTCTCCGATTCAGCCCTGCGACGTTTTATACTACTTTTTGTGTGAATACTGTACATGGACACAACTAAGAAATAATTATCGTAATGTTGGCATTAATTTTAATTAATAATCAAAAATGTAGGTAATGATTATTTCGAACAAAGTTACTAACAATGGTTAGTTTATAACGATCAATTGCGACTAAATAGGTTAATGTGTAATTTATCCTCCATATGCTTATTAAACCCATTCAACCAATGGCTATAAACATTATAACTCCCTTATTCATGGAATGTAACCGACCTCTGTTAACTAAAATGTATTCTGTCCTCACAAACGTCAAAGTTACAGATAAACACATACTAATTTTAACATTTTAGTTGAGACATAAAAGTTTTAAACCTATCCTCGACTCGAATGCTAAGATCATAGTTGCAAATTTACTTTAAAAACAAAGTTTTAAACGACTTCAATTTAATACTTGGCCTTATGTGAAGAGCTCCCTCGATTTCTCCAAAATCCCATCATGAGATCCTGACATAACATACACTTTCAAACAAAAAAAGAGTATTCCAAATCGTTCCAGGCGTCTTCGAGTAATCGGGGAGCATACGTAAAAATAAAAGATTCCGTCGAATTGAGAACCACATTATTTTATGAAGTCGGTTAAAAAGAATACCGTTTTACTTTTCAATGCTATCTGGTCTCGTTTGTAAATAAATGACGACATTACTGCACCTGTGAACACATTGGCGTGTAACACCGGAGCCGGCCTTGTCAGTAGTTTTTTACAAGAAATACTTCAGTTGCGGCTGTTGGGACTTACTGAACTGACTTTCATAACGTACTCGTAGAAGCGTTTATAAACTTACTGTAAGCGACGCCTCCTTGTTCTAATATATTATGATGGAACCTTTTTGGTATTTGGCTTTATGCGGCCACTGGATGTTAAAAGATAAAAACAAAAGAGCGGCTGTCACAAATTGATACACCACGATTAACATCAGTTAACGATTCTGAAGTTAGCCTCGAGTTGCCTCCCGCATACCCGCCCGACCCCTCTGACACCTTGCTACTTGTAGCTAACATCAGAATCGTTAACTGATTTTAATCGTATTGTATCTACTGTTATTTTCACATTTTTATAAAAATAAATAAAATAAATTAAAAAAGATTTATTGTCGCAAGAAAAAACACACAAAATCTATATAGTTTAGTGCGTAATTTAGTTTTCAAGTTATTTACATCTTGCACCGGCTACACTTGCCGCGGCTCGCTCTGTGTTTATGTAATCGCACTCCAATACTAAACTTCCACTCTCCCCTCCCCCATTTCACCCCCTTAAGGGGATGATTTTCAGGTTCATGAGTATCTTATATCTTATGTCTTTCTCCGAAACTACGAGTATACAATCTCCATACTAAATGTCATCTAAATCGGCATTCTAAATATTGAGCGTGAAGAGAACTGACAGAGAGTCGGGCAGATAGACAACATTACTTTGTTATTTACATATTAGTACGTGTTTCTAAACGAATAATAATATACTTTGTATGTAACATGTAGTTCATTATGCTTGTTAAAGGAAAACCGCAGTAATACATATATACAAACCTACTTTATTTTTAAATTGTAAATCGTGTTAGTTAAAACGGTTTCAGGAACACAATTCTCTAAATACTCAGCCAAGGATAACGCAAATGGGGCAGTAAAATTAACATATACGCAGAACAGCATATTCTTATTTTAAGTACCTATAACTGCCGTGTTATTGACATATTAAATGTAATACAAAAACTTAAAGTATGAATGCGCAAGATTCAGTGATGCGACAGCCGTCCAGCGAGCACTATGTCCGTTGAAGTTTTGTGAATTCGGTTGTTTTTTCAGTGGTTCATGTGTTTCTGTGACTGATTTTGAATGTTTATAGTGCTGTGCATCCATGGATGCCCAGGATTTTATAGTGTTTCGCGTAAGTAATTACGTCATGCAAAATGTTAGTTAAGTAGGTAATTCATAATTATGTTTTACAAATGCTCGCATACGTTAAAGGTGCCTTACATCTGCATAAATATACACATTTATCTTATTAGTCAGACGCATATTTCATCCGATCCTTGGTAAAACCTACCATACTATATGCTATACTATATACTATATATATACATGAATAGATTAATTAAAAATAAATAAAAATAAGAAGTTAACATGTCAATTGTTGGCGTCGAAATATTATAAAGGGTCTAGGAAATGTTTGTAAAACAAATACGGGCAGTTGTAGCTTTGCTTGATTGAAATCCCCAAGGAAAGCGAAAATATAGGCAGCCATATTGATATATACATATGTATATGTATATACATTTCATTGTTGTCTACAAACCTATACCAATGTGTACACGTGTTTCAATTCAGGCACTTTCATGCTATGATTGTGTGACCAATGCCTTGCCATGGATGTTTTACGTTTCTATATGTTCAGAACATGCGCGACCCATACTTGCCTCGCATGCTCCCTGTAATCACCTGTGTGTCGCTGCCAAGACAAAATAACCACTTTGACGGTAGTCTTTAAGGCGCTATTGGCATAATGATGCAGTTAAAAATCATCCTTATTGACAACAGACAGAGTGCCCGGAGTGGTACATTTTTCTTCTCTACGGTACAAAGACAAATGTCGATCATAATTCTTATTTCCAGCACGACCGTAAAAATCTGGGGGCACGGTAGTGCCCCCGCCAAGTCGAGCAAAATTCTATTTTCCAGAACGACCGTAAAAACTGCCAGCATTTCCTTGTTCAGCTAAACTGTATATCTAGAGCACATGTCATAAAACTGCTCCGTGCCGTACAAAGACTTCCAAGTTTATTTTCGTAACTGCATCCTATGGATCGATCGGCCGAGACTACTCTAAAAATATAGGCCTTTCGTGACCCAGTAAAGTTGATAGGAATATTCTATTTTCTACGTATAAGCAAGTATAAGTTAATCCAACCAAGCAGACGCTATAATCCAATCAAATAGTCAATAATCGAGGTGAACGTGCACATTTATTTATTCTGTTTCTTTACTTCGTATTTGAAATTTGTGTGATTTCGCAATACTGTGGAACCAGCTTTTATTAAATAAATATAATTTTCAACAAGTGATATTATCTTTTTTATTAACGGGCCAAATAAAGCAATGAATGTATCGCAAAGTTTGTGTATTTCTAACTTGTTGTAAAAATTCCACTATTGGCTTTTTTACAGGTAGTGTTCGGCCTATTTATTAATTAAATTCACCGATAAACAGCCATAAAATAAAATCACAAAGCGTAATCGTTACACGACATAAAATATTTGTACGTTCAATAAAATTGATCTACTGTTATACGAACATTAAATCGAAAGTGTAGAGAGTAAAACAAATGGTGTTTTCTAGAAGCCTACTACTGTGGTTTTACTCAATTGAAAGTTTTTAAAGAATCTGCAATTCGCGAAACCCACTTTCTTGTTGCATGAAACTTTCCAATGCACTTTATTTGTAAGTGTTCGGTATTATGCAAGAGTGATCATGTTGATAACAAAAGTTTAGCATATAATGAAGTTGTTATTGTTGTGTGTTCTGGTGTTTGCTACGTTTAGAAAGCTGTGTGGGTTGAATGATGTACCCGAAATCTTGAATAGCCAAAGTCAAAGTAGATCCTAATCCCGATGACGATGGCAATTTAACCATTTTTCTAAGAATGAACGCATGACAAATATTTTATATCAAAAAAATCTCATTTATGCATAGATTGTATAGTTCATGTTTACGTAACAGAAAAAGGTTTTTTTAATTAAAAAAACGTGTTGAAATAAATTCCGTTGAATCTTCAATAAAAAAAAGGTTTTATATTTCTTTTACATGTGTTTAACGCTACTAGCTTACACCGTTTCGCTTCTCAAATCAAAACAGTTGACGATCAAAATAGTAAAATGGCATCTCCACACATTCAAGTATGTGGAGGATTCGGGGAAAACAAAACACTATTTTAATTCGGAATTTCCCTCAAATCAGAATTGTTTTAACCGCGAGTAACACAGCTAATCGCTTCTCTGAAATGAAACGCGACGGTCGTTGGACAAAAGATTGACATCATCACACGCGATGGTCACTCGAGCGGAGATGGCGGATTGCACAACGTCTAATAAAGAAATTATAATTACTTACCTACAAGTGCTAGGTTACCTAACTGTCTCACTGGAAGAGTATGTGTTGAAGAAAGTATAATATGTTGAAGAAACTATTTCGAATTTCACGCGAATGTCACACCATATAAGTTGTTATGATATTAGTAGGTATGCAGACTTCAAAGATATTTATATTAAATTTAAGTAAAACACGCTTGACATTTCTACTTTTAAGTCTTTTAAAAGTCTTGATGCAATGAATGACATTGTAATGTGTATTCTTTTATTACGTCTTTACTTTTATTGTGCTTTTATTAATATGACTTATATCGCTACTTTATTGTATAACAGATAGGTTTATGAAAAACTGCCACCTTTGGATGGCTATATTCTATTGAAGCTTGCCTTAGGTCACAATCTACAAAGATGTCGAAATGGGTTTTTGCTTTGCATCGTGAGACCATATTGTTTAATGATTCATCTGAGGTGAAACGGCATGAACAATGACGATGTGTATAATGATAATCAGTGAAATTTAATTCACTGACTTGAGAAAAAGTCCCTTCATTTTATAATGAAGTATTTATTTACAAGATACTCGTATTGTTCATGATTCATGAATGAATAGATTAATTAAAAATAAATAGAAATAAGATGTTGTTGGCGTCCAAATATTATAAAGGGTCTAGGAAATGTTGAAGTCCCCAAGGAAAGCGAAAACAAAGGCGGCCCAAACTTACCTTACACGTTGCTAAACGAAGCAAAGAAGATCGTGGAGTCCTCAAATAAAATCAAACTCGCAGGTTAAAGCCAATTAGGGTAAAGTCCCAGTCCCAGAGGAGAGAAATCGCTACCCTACTTATTTAAAAGACGTATAGGATTGTCGAGCTACATTAGCTATGCCTAAGGCATTAATGTAATTGGGACGCGTCAATTAACTATATGCTTTATACCTTTGACCTACAAACTCAAGGTTTGCTCCCGGATGTTGCCTTGTCTGAAACTTACCTAGGTAAGGCAGATCGCCGCATGAAGTTTCTAGTTCACACCTCGAATATTGTAAAGACTCGTCAACCTATCTTTTTACGTTGGTTATTCATTATTAGTCTAAAGTTAGTCTTCGAATTTAAAATATAATATATTTCTAAACTTTTATTCTTTTAACTTGTATTTATTTTGTTTTCTCTCGTCAATATTTTTAACCAAGTTTTTCATGTTTGTTATGTTGTTTTTTAAAAGTTCTTCTTCAACTTTACCTTGTGCTTCACACAATTAGCAGATGACACTATTCAAATGTCAGCAAACCTGTATAAGCTAATTCTGAGTAATTTCTACGAAGGTACGCACGAGCGTCGGTTAGATTAATTATTTTATCCCACCGTACTCTGATCAAATAGAGTACCGTCGTAATCAACGCCCAATCAGAACCGAATTCATTAGTGTTATCTAGTGATGCCCCACAAACGTTGGGTGTAAAATCGACACGTTCTTTTGTTATTGACGTGTCAATTGTCACGTAACAAGTTGTGACAAGTGTGAAGTGACGCGATGCTATGATAACGAGTTAAGGGGGTTCGATTGCCATACAAAACGTTATTTGACATTCGTAGGCTAACGGCGTGATATTTTAAGAAACTTATGTAACAAACTTTCATAAATTGGCTTCCCATTTGCGCCAAATTCCCCCTTTCCTAGAATAAACTTACATAAACTAGATTAATTTGAGAAATTGGTTTGTCACGTGATATTTTGGGAAAACTGTTTTTCTCAAATTAATCTAGTTTATACAAGTTTATTCTAGGAAAGGGGTAATTTGGCGCAAATGGGAAGCCAATTGATGAAAGTTTGTTACATAAGTTTCTTAAAATATCACGCCGTTAGCCTGCGAATGTCAAATAACGCTTTGTATGGCAATCGAACCACCTTAATTACGAGTTTTAATTTCCATATTGAAAATTTCGTGCTTGTTAAAGCTTTTTGAAATTCGTGTAATTGTAAAATGTAGCATATGACATAATTTTATTCCACTAGGTTTAATTTAAATAATGTAGCATGTTTATGCTGTGAATGAACTATTCAATGCCGTAAAATCTGTAGTGGGAAAATTTGTAGGTACAATGTACAGTCGCCATCACATACATAGGAGCAAACAAGCACGTCACAAACATCGGAACACACCTTTATTGTCAAGGCATTAGGGTGCATGTGCCGATATTTTTGAACACCTATAGTGTACCTATGTATGTGATGGCGACTGTAATGCAGCTTTGTCGGGGTGGAAGTGAAATCGTCGACTACCAATGTAAAATTCAAAGGTTTCTCATGATGGGTTAAAGACATACAAATGTCTGAATAAATTATGAACTTGCGAAAATATATTGCAGTATCTTAATGGCTCATTTACATACCGCAAATACTGAACAAGAAATGAAGGCATCTTTAATGCTAGGCCTTAAACTGAATTAATATTAGGTCCTTACCTATGAAATTGGCGGTGTGTATGGAGAATTTTATGAAAACTGTGATTGTCATTGTCAATGTCAAATTCAAAGCAAACTAAATTTTGGTAGGAACATAGAAAACTTTTAAGCTACTTTACACATATCTTAATTCCTTAAAAATAGTTCGCATCATAAAACTATACGTAATTGAAACACTTTAACCGGCAGCACATGAAAAGGGCGGTTTTCAAGCTTTAATTTGAAACACTAAATAAAAAATTCAAACCTATTGATTGTATTTAAAACCTTTGTTACATAGTCTAATAATGAAATTAAAAAATAATTTGAAAGTTGCAATAGAAATGAATAAATTACGTACAAAATAATATCTGTGAAAAAACCGCCAATTTCATAGGTAAAGACCTAATATTATATTAGTTCATATCCGAGTCTTCTCAAGAATTTAGAAATATGGCTGATTAAGTAATATAAAAAGACTTACCTGCAGATTAAGATTTTCTTTATCTAAGTCTTGATAACGATGCAGGCACGAAATTGACATTGGGTTGAATTTCAGTCCGTGAACATTTTCGCATAACATTTTTAACGGCTTTTTATAAAGAACTGATGTAAATTCTACATTTTGATATATAACAGTTTGCTATCATCAATAGGGAACATTACTGCCATGTTCTGCCGCCAGAGGCAGCACTACCACTAATAGTAAATCAGTATAGAAATATAGGGATTCACACACACATGCACAATTGATTGTCAAATGAGTGACAAGGATGCTTGCATAGACAATACCGCAAGTGGGAACGAGATACAATGTTAACGACACTAGTGTCGCCACCTACGAAGAGTTTTGCGTAATGTTCCCTATTAGATAGTTACATTAAAAACTGCTCAATTTCGGTGACGGAGTTAACTCGACTGAACTTCGGGAAGGTTCTCGAGCGAACCGTTCTGATTAGCAGCTGTTTCCGGGATCTTTGGTTTAAATATACTTTACGGTTATATATTTAGAAAACTACGAGTGATATTTCTAGTTGATGTTAAAAGACATTCCTTTGGTATTTATCGGTAAACGAGTAATGTTATCTTTTTCAAATAAACCTTCTTTCATAGAAATCCTATTATGACAAAATAGTAGATTGTACAACAAGTGCATAAAACGCACCATTTTACTCGAGACGTTTATCCATCCGAGCGAGCTTGCGAGCGAGGATAGATATAAAGTCGAGTGTAAAATGGGTTTTATGGACGAGTTGTACACTCTACTTTTCACTTCGATTGCGAGGAAATGAAACAGCAACACGTAAAATAATAAATGAGACGAAATACAAATTATAAGTTTATTTCATGAAGTTTTATTGTGTACTTTGGCTGTTGGTATCTTTGCCTTGGTCTTAGAATACGAACGAAACGAAATAAAATAAAGAGGTTGTTGTATGAAGTTAAAGATGTTCGTGTGGCTGTTGCAGCGATTGCCTTGGTCTTCGACGAAGATTTTACTTTATGCTCTAGAGCATAAAAAGCGACTTTATGTCGCCTACGCACGACATAAAGACGAACTTTTAGAGCATGAGAAGTGAAAAGTTAATTTTTCATTTAATCGACGATTCTATTACGACGGCAAAATCCGTGAACTCTATCAAAGAAATCATAAACGGTTGTTTTAACACCGCAATAAACTATTTTCAGCAGCGACGCGTAAATTGTGGTCAATTTTACAACAATATGAAACCCGTTTATTTTTAACTTTACTGGACTTCGCTATTTCATAAATTCGTTACGTTACTTAAAGTTTGTGTTGCGAGCGCAAAAAAGGGGTGAAAAATAAATTATGGTTTATTTCGTGCCTGCATTTTTCCGGCCTGAATATTCAGGCTTGCGGGCGACCTTAATGAATGCTCTCATGTGCCTATGCCTTTGCATTTCGACTGCTATAATTCCACAACCACGTATTTCGTATAGCAGTTCGATTAAAAAACCAACCTTGCTTCATAGGAAATAACGTTCACATCAATATAACACAAAGCGTAGATTGGAGTTTTGGGAAATAAGCAAAAGTTATGTTTTCGCATTTACATACCTGTGCTACCGAACATTTTTACGCCTTTAAGGTTGGCAGCACTCTTAAAATACTGTTTACTTTTGAATTGTTTACCGCGCTTTTTCCAAAGACCTTTAAAAACAAAAATGTTTTGTGTGGGTGTATTTGTTAATTTCTTTAAGTAAGGTAAAACAAAAAGCTAGTACATACTGTTGTTTTAATTGCACTTTCAAAAACAAGAACTCGGTGATGTGTTTATTTACCTAACGTAATGCTTTACAATATTTTTAGTAACTGAATGCATAAAATTAACTGGTGGTATTGGTTAATGTAAATGAAAATTTCATGACTACAATACTGATTCAATCCTGTTGACACATTTTTATGCAATTTCATGTTGTATTCTACGATGATCATATTGAAGTAGGTACAGTTGTAACATGAACCCCAAATCACAATATAAAATGTCCTACAATAAGATTACGCTGAATTAATGAAAGATTCTTTCCCAACAGCTATATCTTATTTACCGCACGGCCGAGTATAAGCCGGCTTATTCTAAAGCCCGCTAAGATTTTCCTATTTTCTCGTCTCCAGGTGCAGCACAGCCTTGGAAATAGAAAAGTTTTATTTCATTTTTCTGGAGACGGCTTGCCGGTCCAGTTAAGTGGCTCAAGTTTCAGAATGAAGCGATGTGCATTTTTAATTTGGGATTATGGGACCACGCATAGGTACTCAACACTTTAACAGTCAGGAAAGCACCCAGCGGGCGCCTACGTCGTAGTCGGGTTTCGCTCACATAGGTACGTGGAAAACCACTGAGATCGGCTACGAGTGTAGCGCGTAGCGATTCTTGGCAGTGAATGTGTTAAGAAGCAATGACACGATATAAAATACCGTTAGTTATCATTATCATCATGAACCTATATATAAGTCCCACTGTCGGGACGGCACAGGCCTTCCTCTGATGAGAGGGAATAGGCAGTATTCCCACCGTTTCTTAGAGCAAAAAGATCTACACATGTTTACTCTTTAACTTTAAAACTCGCCCGTGTAGAATAATTAACTTCTAGAATATCTATGTTTACACTTTCGCACCTTATACCATTGACCATAGTAAATGTACAGTATTATAGTAATATATATTTTTGGTGTCAATGGTACACCAGTTTTTTGCCCGACTACTACTGAGAATTAATAATATTTCATTTTTTTTATAATATATAGGTATAAGTAGGCAATATATTCACGAAGAGGGAACATGTATTAGGTCCTTACCTATGAAATTGGCGGTGTGTATGGAGAATTTATGAAAACTGTGATTTTCATACATTGAATTTTGCGGATTATTCAGCAATGTCAAATTCAAAGCAAACTAAATTTTGGTAGGAATATAGAAAACTTTTAAGCTACTTTACACATATCTTCATTCCTTAAAAATAGTTCGCATCATAAAACTATACGTAATTGAAACACTTTAACCGGCAGCACATGAAAAGGGCGGTTTTCAAGCTTTAATTTGAAACACTAAATAAAAAATTCAAACCTATTTTTTGTATTTAAAACCTTTGTTACATAGTCTAATAATGAAATTAAAAAATAAGTTGGAAGTTGCAATAGAAATGAATAAATTACGTACAAAATAATATCTGTGAAAAAACCGCCAATTTCATAGGTAAGGACCTAATATTTATCAAAGGTTATTATTATTTCATCAGCAACCAGTTCTACACCTGCCTTGTAAGTTTTTGAATAAGTATATAGGTTGCACAATTTTCACATTCCTTTTCAATTTATCCTATAAGTTCCTTTGCCTTGAACTCGTCTGAAAGTAGTTTGTATGTCCCATAATGAGTACAGCCTTCTACCACGTTATGGTTATCATTATCAGTGTTTGCTGGTTCTATGCAATGCAAGATATTGTTCGTTTAAACTTACATTAGATAACATAGTTTTACGCTTTCGCAACAAAGGCGTTTGTTTACTCTACGTGTATCTGTAAAAGTTATGAATTCTGCTTCAAACTTTTATTGTTTTAATAAGCAATAGAGGCGGCTTGTGACCAAAATAACTAGAAATTCGGCAATATGGTTATTCAGTTGCTTTGATTATGTATGTGAAGATTTCCATTTGCAAAGCCTTGAGTAAAATTTTTACGATACTGACAATATTTTTAAGTTACGTTTAGTAAAAATTGCGTTGAGCTTGTTAATGTTGCGCATTAACCATAAAACTACTTAATGCGATAAAAAATATCGATAAGATGCGACTCTGTATGGTATTTGTTATATCTACATCAGCATAGAGCTCAGGCAGGTCCTCAAATCCTTACTGTCATAACTTTAAAGCCATGTATAGATATTTCTGACCTCTTTATGTGTAAATTAGATAGGTACCATTGCATCTGTGTGTTGTGTTTCAACTGAACCAACATTACTTTAACCGTATTCGAAGAGCATCCTACCATGTCGTGTTTACATGCACTATGCTGCATTCATTTTAATTCAACAGGCCAGTTTGTCCGTTTTGGCACTCCAGCGCCATTTTGTTACGGACGTAACGTGGTGTGAATTCTTTATAGCTTCCACTACCTACAAAAGGAATGAACCTATTTGAGGCATCATAAATGTCGTAATATTAAGTAATTTCACTTTCATTGTGGCTTTTCAAGCAAAGAAAATCAACACTTTCTCTAGGTTTGACTATGAATTTTTGCGTAATTTCTTAAGTAATATTTAGAGTTTTTCTGTGCCAAAATACTTTTGAGTTAATTTGTGTATTATAAGAATATTTCAATGATATGTTCAGAACTAAGTCAACAGTAAGTGGTCGAAAACGAAAGACAACTAAAATCGTCAATAGAAACAAATTACAAATAGAAGCATTAGCAAATTACCTCGCAGACCCTTAGCACCCGTGTTTTGTTTTATGTCATTCGAGTTGCTTTCTCAACCTCTTAAATCATTTCTAAATTACAAAGGAACCCTAGCGATTTAAAAATAACGTCGAAAATCCAAAGAACGCTAAGTAGAAATAAGAAGACAATTAAGTAGACATCAGAATTGGCAATGGCAACCCTATCCGTGTTCTGTTTGATATAATTGCCAACCCTAAGTCCCTTGTTATCTTAATGGCGGATCCGATTTGCCATCGGGAGCGTATTCAATGCCAACAATCGATTGTTTCGCGATTTCCGAGATAGCCTACGATTGGTGCCCGTTTTATTGCCAGGTTAAGAAAACTAAGTGCTGATTTCCACTGTATTAGTGTTAAGCTCGGTGTGTATTACATATGTGTATGTAAAGAGTTTTCCGTAATTAAGGTGGTTCGATTGCCATACAAAACGTTATTTGACATTCGTAGGCTAACGGCGTGATATTTTAAGAAACTTATGTAACAAACTTTCATAAATTGGCTTCCCATTTGCGCCAAATTCCCCCTTTCCTAGAATAAACTTGTATAAACTAGATTAATTTGAGAAATTGGTTTGTCACGTGATATTTTGGGAAAACTATTTTTCTCAAATTAATCTAGTTTATACAAGTTTATTCTAGGAAAGGGGGAATTTGGCGCAAATGGGAAGCCAATTGATGAAAGTTTGTTACATAAGTTTCTTAAAATATCACGCCGTTAGCCTGCGAATGTCAAATAACGCTTTGTATGGCAATCGAACCACCTTAATAATAAGTTACAGAGCGTCTGATTGCTGCAGTACGAATAAATACCACGGAATTCGCTTGCGTTTATAATATTGGTAAAGATTTTCTGTATTTGCTGGTCGTTAGTCCGACGCCCACCACAAATTAAACCAACTTTGCTAACTACTTTAAATACGTTTGCATTAGGTAGGTATGCTAAATATGTGCCAAGTCTGATAATATTGCGAAATTCAGCTGAATTAAAGCATTCTTCTCCATGATTGCTCAATAACTCAAACGATATACGACTTAATAGTAGGACCCATTTATTCAAAGTATGATTTCTTACTTCCGAAGCGGCGAAGTCTCCATAAAACAGTAATTTGAAATATAGTTTCCTAATTTTCAACAAAATTGCTTCATAAAGCTCTCATCGGCACCTGTGCTGGACTTTGGAGGATTTTTCCGAATGCGTAAAATCTATTTTCTTGGCGAGGACAGGCTTTTGAACGGATTCCAAATACAGTGCATTGAATTCGATGTTTATTGTCCTATTCTGAAGCTGAATATCTAACAGGTTCTATTTTCCTGTTATAAGTTGGAAATAGGTTAGGAAACAAATTTTGAAATATGTTCGGGGTTTTAGGGTACTATGTGGTCATGATAATAAATTGGTGATAATATAATACAACTAACTTTTCGTTTACATAAATTTCCATCAAAGTGGAAAATTGAAAAATTCTTCGCCACGAGCGGGATTTGAACCCACGACCTCTGAAATCTGTCCATTGCTCTAAACCAACTGAGCTACTGTTTAGGATTTCGTTAGCAGACGTTTGTTTAATAACCTCGAAAGATTATTCGGTTTTGCAACTCATGTTTTTTTCTATATTTAGTCACCGTTCTTTAAAGTTGGTGTTCTAAGGATTTTAAAACGTCCTCCGTTTTATCACCCTCCTTATATCGCAACGCAATAAAATCAACGTAAAGATTATTTTTACTTATCTTCAAAGAGAAATGCCGCGTACGCTCTTTAGGTGTTTTATAGTACCAATATCTCTCGAGATAAGCTCCCCAACACCTTTATATTCTTCGATTTATTCATGTCTTGGCATAAATTAGGTAACGATAAAGGGTCTACGAGAAACTACCTTCCCTTTAGCTCTGCTACTTGAAGGGGTGTTGAACTACAACGTAATTCTTTCGTCTTGTTCGGATTACATGGTTTCTTTGGTAGATTTACATAGACTTTTTGAGCAATTTTTGTAATTTTACGGACAGCTCGCCACCAGGTTATCTACCAAGGCAACCGCTTTCATTCTCACAGGTAACTCTTCAAACTGGAAACAAACGCGGTTACATCACGCCACCAAAAACTTTTGAAACGATTCAGGGGCACGACTCTCTGATTTAAACTCATTTTTTCGACACTAGATCTACGTCGCGATTACTATAGGCTATACTGGAGAGAGCCCGTGGAATAAACGTTACAAATAAATTAACATTTAAACTGGCTGATTTTAAACGTACTCGAGTTGCAGTCTGCGGTTCCGTATAATCCGGATATTCCGGATAGATTTCCCAGGCCGTCCACGGATTTAAAACGCTTTATTGTGGTGTCTATCAAAATTATTCTTTGTAGCAGATTTAAAATTAAATATGCTATGGACTATTGTGTCTGATTTATTATCTACGTGTTTTTAATAAAAAGGTTTTTAAATTATGTCATGCACAAAGTAGAGAAGATTATTAGTTACAAATGAGATAAGCTTTTAAGTTTGTGTGTAAACTATATTAATATTGAGTTGTAGCTTAAGTGGTTTTAGTTTTACTAATATATATTTATATTTTAAATAAATCGTATATTTGATTTGTTTCAGGTATTTTTCGGAAAGTCCCTCGAGATAGATGAAGAGGTAACTTGAAGCGAGAACCAAATTTCTAAATTATCATAAAAGGGTAGTTGAATTTAAAACGACCGTTGAAATTCAAATGGAATTGTTGATTTAACTTGCGCTCCAAGTCGCAGCTTGCACAAGTAAAATGAATTAAACAAATTTTGATACATTGAATGAAACACCTAAGTTTGATATTTTCTTGGGCCATTAAATTGTTGAATGAGCGATAATATTTAAAACAGCATCCTTTTCATGTGCCAAACTTCAATATGTATGTATTTTTGATTTTAGATTTCTTTTGACATTTCAAAACATAAATTATATATCAGTCAAGTGCAAAAATATGTATCGATTAATCCTCTAATAAATATGCCGAAACCTTAACCCGCTGACATAAAAAAGAGCCATGGTACATATGAGTAAGTTGTCTAGGCCCATATTTTGAGGCCTGTTAAAGTTATTGAGCGTACCTACTTAGAACAGTGTAGATTTGAATTTTTATAATATACATAATTATAATGAACTATAATGTCCTAATCCTGGCCTATGTCCAGCAGTGGACGTCTTTCGGCTGATATGATGATGATGATGATAAAGTCCTAAATCGTTCAACATTGTCACATGAAGCAAACATATACCACCCGTTCGAGGAAAGCACGTTCATGCGGCATTTGTTTCTTCCATAAACGATCCTGTTTTTTTTCGACGCCGCGGTTTTATTCAGCGCCGTGCATTGCATTTTTCATTGGAAACCTGGAAACTGGCGCGGCGTACCTACCTATTCATTCGACAGTCTATTCTAACGCTTCAAATCGAATGCTTTATTTTCGATATTCGAACGATTTTATTCTAACGCATTAATTTTGAAAATCGAATCGAAGAAACGATTCTAATCATCGATTACCTAATTTGAAATTCGAGCGATCCACATAAAGCATTATTTTTGAATATCAATCACTATTAAATCATACACCTACGCGTTCGTTTTGAAAGGTGACGCATTTTATTGAAATTCTAACGCTTCAAACCCAACGTATTATTTACAATTTACAATCCCAAACAGTTAATTTTATTGGAGCCACCTTATTAAATCAATGCCTTAATACTCGTACACGAGTGTCAAAACGCCAATTTTATTTTGAATCTTCCGCACATTATTTATTGCAAAGTGAGCCGTCTGCCGTCTATACACTGTAATACCGCCAAAGACAAATGGTAGTATGGGCGTGTACTTTCATATATTCTCAAGTCTCTCAGTAGGGCAGTAGGTACCTTTGATTATACGGCACAGCGGGAGCGGGCGATATTGCGGCAAAAACGACGCCGATTTTTATTCCTGTTTTATCACACTCATTCATTCATTCGTTTCATTCGCTTTTCCATTCGTTCGAAAGGCGTTTGTTTTACCAACACGTGTTATACTCGTATTTGTAAACGGTATTTTGTATGGTTTTGCTTGTACAATCTTAGAACTGCTCAAGCTTTATAGATGACTTCTGCTTAGAGAATTTATGTTTACTGCTTACTATACATTTTCATTAAAATAAACATGATGACGTAGTAGTCTCAGCCTAACTTATGCATATATTGCATATGTAGGTATGTGTATTTATAATGTGCCCTTAATTTAATAATATGAATGAATACATATCCTTATTGATTTACTAATAAGTTAGGTGCTCGGTCAAACGGATGATGTCATATCAGGGTATGAATTGGTAATAGAATCTTACGTATGAGCTAAACAAACTAGGAACTTCAAGCGTATTAGGCAGCATTAATACTGTATGTATAATAAAACAAAACCGTCTGGGAAGATCTGTAGACCGGGTAGGTCACAAAACCTGGTCACCTTGCGTGACGTCATATCAGTGCTCTGGGTATGGTGTAAAGCGCAGATACCGAGCGTGGGGATGGGGAGTTCCACGCGGACGAAGTCGCGGGCAAAGGCTATTTACGCAGTGACGTCATATAGTTATACGTTCACTGCCAATAAATTCGGCTCGTTGCCGATGCCGTGATTTTCCCGCTAAGTAGAGGAAAGTGCCTATCTACGTACAGAGCGCCCGCTAAGCGGTTTGTGACAGTGAATGTGTTAGCAAGTTAGTATACGGGCTTCGTTTAAGGCGCCTTAGGTTCAGCGAAGTTAGGCGAACAGAGTTTTTGAAACAATATAATGCGTCTGTTTATAACAATATGATTAAAAAAAAAACGAATAGTAATCTTGAGGCTTTTTTCTGCAGGGAGATCAGTGATTCGAAACATGATTAAGCTATTTTATAGGTAGATAGAAAAATATCACGAACATGGTATGTCTAAAATACACTTAAAACATTCGTAACAAATTATGCACAAAAGCTAAACATATTAAATGTGGTTCGAAAAATCGGCAATATCATGTATGTGATTACTTTTTTATTTATTTAAACGCACAAAAAAATAAAATTAAAAGATTCCGAACACGGACTTCACGCTTATGCTCAGTGAGAGGGAGAGAAGACCATGAACCTACGGTGCCTTAACGAACTATGATATCGGAATGATAGCCGCTATTAGTGATCGCTATGATGGCGAAGACTCCCAGCACGTTGATAGACTAGTCAACAAGTCTATCAACGTCCTGTTTTTGAATTCCTGTCACCAACGAATTCTGTGAATTTTCTGCAAAAAGTGTCACGATCAATCAAGGTTACCCCATTGTTCTACAGCGTATTGTGACGCACTTCCTAGGCTTGTGCTACTAGCCTGTATTAACATTTCCCTTCTAAAAGCTATTCTACTAAAGGTCGCGGGATAAGAACTTTGTTTACCGAGCGTAGACCGATCGACAAGGATAGTTAATTTTACGCGAATTGTCCCCGAATTTGAGAAGATAGACGCACCGATATTTCACATAAGTAATGAGATTCCTGCAAAAAGATATAATTAATATATTGACGTCCAATCTAGAACGACTATAGTAAATCTTTTAGGGCTAATTTAAATATCGTAAAATTCACTCAAGTTGTGATACATATATATATACCACACTGACTAAAAAAAAGTCGCAGCTCAAGCTCCCTCTTGAATTACCATGATTTTCAGGATTATCAATAATTATCATATTGGATGGAATTGTTGTGTCTGTGAGCTGAAAAAATAAAATGATGTTTTTTTTGACTGCTTCGTTGATTGGGCTTTCGATTGCGGTATAATGTTATTATTGGTTATTACATCACAATTTGAGTAGTTTATTACTTTCAATCGGATGGTGACAGCATTAGGTTATTCATTTTATTAACATCATACATGGTCAAGAAAAAAAACTTTGGTACCAGTATGGGATATCTGGGTATTTGGGTCATTGGGGTGGGCGCAATATTCCCACCAATACTTAACATCATACATGGTCAAGAAAAAAAAACTTTGGTATCAGTATGGGATATCTGGGTATCTGGGTCATATTCCCACCAATACTTAAAGTCATTGTTCTTTTTATTCTTCAATTTAGGCATATTACATACACATATGAATATCTATAAATTACCACCGGTTATGAAATATAAACCCCTGCTACGAGAAGAACTGGCGTAAGAAACTCGAAAATTATTATCTTCTTAGGGTATATAGGTTAGAACACATAAATTTCTCAATATCTACAACCCGCTAATCCTTTAAAAGTACACATGAGAGACATAGCGTACCATTAGGCAACCCGCAGCCTTTCACCTTTCGAGGGTCGAACAGTAAATCGCGCGTTTGCGGCGGACCTAATGAGATCATAAATAAACTAGCTGGCCGAAACACGTTGTTTAACCCCGTTGACCCAAATACGCGGGTAGATGCATAATTGCACTATCATGTGGGTAACTTACGTTATTTAGGTAAATTAGATAGTTCACCTTCCTTTTGCAATGGAGAATTAAAAAGCTAAACTCGCCTTAAATACTTGTCCGCATTCAGAATAGTCTATTATAAAAATATTATTTTGATGACTAAATAAAACTAGTAAACTTACAAAAAGCTAAGTAAGCTTTTGGGTGTTGAAAAATATGCGAAATAGAAGTTTCATTTGTATTCTCAACCGACCAAAGAAAACCTGATCTTCTCAATTCGTCGCAATCTTTATTTTTTTATGTATATTCCCCGATTACTCGAAGACGTTTAGACCTATTGGGAATTCTGTTATTATTAGAAAGAGTATCTACCCTGCCCAGGTGGTCCCTTTGGTCATCAGGTCAGGATCTGATGATGGGATCCTGGAGAAATCGAGGGAAATCTTCAAAATTCATATATTAATTAATTCGTTTTCATATATATTAATGAACATCCAGGTCTTTAGCTTTATGTCTGTTAGTACTCTTTGTGTACGGTCAGTATCATAAATATGTATACATTTACGAACGTATGTCGGTGGAATAAAGTTGAAAATTGGACACATATATTTGGAGCTGACCGTACCCCTTATATTTTTGTTTATGTTGTTGGTGTTCTAAATAAATAAAAATAAAACAAAAAATAAAGAAAATATATAAGCACACTTGAAGCGGAGTACTGAATTGAAGACGGTTAAAACTTTTGTTTTGAAAAGTAAATTATTGGAATATCTTGACTAATAGATACTTTACGGTACCAATCAAAGATATTTATTAAGTAACGGTTTGTAAACTTCAAAGTTCTCCAAAGAATGAAGGGTATGGCAAATAATTTTGATATAAATATCACAATTTTTCCAACATTTCTGAAGCTGCAACCTAAAAAAACAACACAATTTGAATAAGCATTCACGCTAGGAAGCTTATATTATGAAACTTCCAGCGCCTATGGCGCTTCTAGTTTAAAATTGGAATTTGAAAGCCTAAAGTTCGCTCTAGCTGGAACTTGAGGGCTCGATAACGTCGTCAATTAGTGCGGTGCTCGAGAAAAGCCCGAGTTGGCTCGAGTTCTCACGTGCTAGAGCCAGGCAACTTAATATTTGCTCTGGTAACTCCATGATGACTATGTATTAAGGATTTAGGGGAAGCTCTTATGTTGAGTACTGAAATTTAGATGTAGATTTATGTTAACACTAAATCACTGTCGGCCTCTTAGTAATGTAGGAATCTATTATTTATGCATTTAATATAATTCAGTCGTTTAGCTGAAATAAATTAAGCTATATCAATATTGAACGACGTTGTCTAAGATTTAGGACTGTGTAGGTGAATGATGGGAGAGCTGCTATTATTTTAATATCTTCTCTGTAATCTACTAGGTACAGTCGAGTTCTAAATTATCTATACAGACAACCTTTCAAAAATATCTACACATAGCCTTTATTGTTACTAACATAAGACACATGTATAGATATTTTTAAAGCATGTCTGTATATATATTGGAGAACTCGACTATTGTATAATAATATGTAATCCTTTTACCTGAAACGAAAGTCGAAAAGTTATTTTAAATTTTCAACTCTGTTATAAATCATCAGGGTCTTACTCGTAGATATTTACACTGACAATGTCTCTTAAATCATTCTGAAGAGGATAACAATGTTTTGTCTAATCAGCTAAAAAAAAACATCTATATCTAGCTTGATAAATGCGACTACTAAACTTTTCCTTAACCGTTTGTACTAGCATTTTCAAATGAGCACAATAAATAAAGGCGAGTACCAACATTGTTTGGGCGGCGCTAGGCGGGCGGGGTCAGCGAACCCACTAATAACTTCCGGTTACCTGCGAACGAGTCGTTAGCCTAGACTGCTTAGTCTGCCCGTGAAGGTTTTTTTAGATTGAGTTAAAGACAGTAGCGTCTGTGGGTTGATCTAAGCTATATTACGTTTCAAGCCCTTTTTTAATGCCACCTTGTAACTAAGTATGTACTCGTATGTAGCAATGTACCTAATTAATAAAGTTTTTCTGCTAAATATCGAATTTCATTCTTTTACCTTAATCCATACTAATATTATCTATAAATGAGAAAGTAACTCTGTCTGTTACCTTTTCAAGATTATACTGCTTTCTTTTGAAGTAATAATACATTTTGAGTCTACGGGGTGTAGACACAAAATTTATTATTACGGCATTAGTGATGCCTAGTAATACGCTTGAAGTTCATAGTTAATTTGGCTCTTAGGTAAGATTCTATTACTGAATCATACCCAAGATAAGACATCCGTTCGACCAAGTAATTTGTTGGTAAATCAATACTGACATGTATACATTCATAATAAGTATACGCATGCATAGGTTAGACTTAGGATGGTATTTATCCCAGAAATCATGAAATTAGACGCGGACGAATTCGCGGGTAAAAACGAGTAAAAAAATATTCTTAAATTTGTCATTCACTATTTGTTTGAATGTGTCTGGCTTATATTTCTCATAAACCTACTTCAAAGCTATGTAGAACTTATTTTCATATGCAACAAGGGCGTTAATCATTTGTCAAGTTCCGCAGACTAGGGTGTTTCTTCAGCGTAACCTGATAATCACTAGACGGCGACACTTTGCGGCCACCTTCCGTCGGTAAATTAAAAACCATCGTAATTTATTGAGTTTAAGGTTACTAACTGAGATGACATATCTCCGCATACAAAAATAAAGGTGTAAAGGGGCGTAGCTAATTCTGGTGTTAGAAATATCCGACAACTTTTGAGGTTCCTTATGATTTTACTGTGACTGTGACTCGATTTGGGTGTGTTCGCACGTTCGTGGACGCAACTTACAAATAACCTTTGTAATTACTGTAATTGTTTGTTATGTTCAGCCATCGTAAAGTGTGTCAAAGGAATTGATATTAACAAATTAAATGGCAACGATAAATTCCAGGTCTATTCAATAAATTCGTTGAGGTAATAATAACCCAAATTATTTTGATTGAAATTGTATATAGATCAATCAAATGCTAGTCGGTAGCAAAATAATTTACACCTTGGGCGTAAACACTTGAATCCCTCGTTACGCTCAAGATTCTACTTTACAATCCCTATTTACACTCAGGATTCTGTTGTAGAATCTTCGCCTTAAGTATATCATTTTGCTCCCTTGACACACAATCTACCATTGCACATTATCTCAGATCTCCCTACCTACTCTTAACTTTGATACTGTATCTTTTTCCACCACGTTTGTGATCGGCTGAACGGTCCACGATACTCAAAGGCTCATCACCTGTCAGAACGCTTGGCACCCGTTTGTATTTTTGCATATAGCCTCAGGATAAGCTTTTATACCGTTATTTAGATAATGTCTGCTTTGTTTGTCAATAGTTTTGAAGTAAACGTTGACGGCAGTCCAAGTCAACCCTTGAATCAAAGGATTCTCCAGAGTTACTTTGTTTCAGGAACTTCAGCTTATCTTTGATGCCGATGTTGTAATGTACATAAACAAAACTTTTAGCTGTTTAGACTACCTACTAGTTGACAATCTCTGAGAGAAGAATATTTTTATTAACTGTAAGAGATTCATCATCATCATCATCATATCAGCCGAAAGACGTCCACTGCTGGACATAGGCCTCCCCCAAAGAGTGCCCAAATGACCGGTCCTGCGCCACCCGCATCCAGCGGACTCCCGCGACCTTTACCAGGTCATCAGTCCACCTTGTGGGGGGCCGCCTACCCACGCCGCGCCTTCTAGTCCAGGCAATGAACTGACAGCTTGTATATGGAAAATATGTCAAATTTGGAAATAATTTATAATTAATAAGAATAAAATTTAATTAAAACTTATAAACTCGAAAAAAGTGCGTTTTGGTCGAAAGTTACATAGATAGGTACATTGCTTTTTGATTAGTAGATGTAATTGGTACACATTGTTGATTTCAATCTTTTAAATACTACTTACTTATACTTTCCTTAACCCTTAAATCGAAAAGGAAAAAAAATATGGATTTTTAGTGGAAGCTATTGTTTTTATGGATATTTATGTATTTATAAATACTGGAAAGATAATATAAAAAATCAGTTTATGATAGTTTCAGAGAAATCGTATGTCAAGCATATTGAACGTTGCCAAGCATGCGGTGAACGTAGAACGTACAACATTTTGTGCATTGCCAATTGTACGGTACGTTTCTTTGTTGTACGTTTGAAAATGAAAATGAAAATGAAAATGAAAAATCTTTATTTGGTTACAAAAATATGTACAATAGTTTAGGGTTGGAATCTTCTAGTAAGTATTATAAATACTTGTGGCAGAAGATCCCGCTCTTCCTATAATAGCAATAATGTAACCATTACATAAAAGTGATTTAAATGAAAGTAAATGTACACTTTTCCTTAATTTAAATTAATTAATCTAATATGTGTGTGTATATTTGAGTGTGCGTGTGTGTGTGTGTGTGTGAGTGTGTGTGTGTGTGCATGTATGTGTGTGTGTGTGTGTGTGTGTGTGTGTGTGTGAGCGCGGTCGCATGCGTGCATGTGTGTGTATTTGTTTGAGCGTGAGAGCTAAAATATGCAAGTACATGTGTAGGTATAATGTAGTTATTTCTTTTTATTTATAACTAGTATTACACTGTATGATTGAGGAGTCCTTCTGTTTCATCATAGTTTAATTCTTTTATCCATTCCATCACAACTTTTTTACATTTAAACAATTGCATAGGGTATATAGAAATAATTTTATTTATGTTATTGTATAGGTAGGCAGATTGATTTGCAAATTGCCTTTTAGCAAAGACTGACTTAGTGTAGGGCGTCACAACTACTTTATCCTTCCTTCTTCGTGTTGATGTTGCAGGTTTAAAGGGTAGAGTCTTATGTAGTTTTAAAAGTGTGTTTAAGATGTAAAGTTTCCTCATAGTAAGGAGTTCACAACCCTTGTATAATTCATTTGTGGGATATCTATAAGGTTTCGAAAACATGACTTTAAGAAGACACCTTTGACTCCTTTCAGCATCAATAAATTTAGTTTTGTTTGCTCCGCCCCATATTGGTATACAATAAGACATAACGGACTGTGCTAACGTTGTGTAAAGCTGTTTAAGTAAATCTCTGGATGCGACATGTCTTAATATCTTAAATATCCATACTAACTTTCGGATTCTATTGCTAATGAACTCAATATGTGCATGCCAGGAAAGTCGTTGGTCTAGAATAATTCCTAGGTATTTGGTAAAAGTAACTTTTTCAATTTCCTTACAATTACAAGTAGCTGCATCTTTTGGGTTACAATCATGCATTTTTAACTGAAGTGTATTTGGTGGTTGCGTACTTTTATATTTAGTAAAACATATGTAGTTTGTCTTGGCAATATTCAATGTAAGGAGATTTGTCTTCAACCATGAGGATATTATTTGAAGACCACGCTCAGCCCTATTAAAGACGGATTCCCACGTATTGTCATTGAAAACTATTACTGTGTCGTCTGCATAGGAGAAAACCGTTCCACCATCAATAGCAAGATTCGTCAAGTCATTAATATACGTTAGGAAGAGGGTAGGTCCAAGCACGCTGCCCTGAGGTACGCCAAATGTTATTCTTTTCTCATCACTAACGTATTTACCAGTTTTAACAATTTGACGGCGACCCCGAAGATAATCATTTAAGAGATTTAGAGGTTTTCCTCTAATACCTATGGTCTCTAGCTTGTGCACAAGAATGGAGAGAGAAACGGTGTCAAAAGCTTTTTGTAAATCAAGAAAGACTGCTAAACATTTACGACCTTTGTCAACTTGATGAGTTATTAGAGTGGTGAGGGCTAAAATGGCATCCTCAGTACTTTTCCCTTGTCTAAACCCGTACTGAGAGTTTGAAAGAATTTCGAATTTATTTAGATATTTAATGAGCCGAACATTAATCAGTTTTTCTATTATTTTAGAAATAGATGGCAACACTGAAATTGGTCTGTAATTATTGACTTCATCTCTCTCTCCACTCTTGAACACGGGTGTAACCAGGGCCAGCTTGAGTGGTGTAGGAAATATACCATGGGTAAAGCATAAGTTTGCCATTTTACATATGACTGGTACAATAGCATGTCTGACAAGCTTCAAAAATCTAGTGGGTATTCCATCACTACCGGAAGCACTATCACTCTTTAAACTCATCAAGATGATGTCCACTTCGTGGCAGTCAGTGTCAAAGAGTGCAAAAGATGATGAATTACAAGTTGTCAGCTGCGGCAAACTATGATGGTGGTTATTAAAGTTACCCTGTAGGATATTGTTAGCCAATTTTTTACCAGTATTAGCAAAGAATTTGTTAATTTGGTTAACGGAATCAATGGGAGTAAGCTCGGAATTTAGTAACTCAATTGGATGACTGTTTCTAGTTTTATAATGTGTTATTGATTTTATGACCTTCCACATAGACTTCGGGTTTTTTGCTGCTTTGGTTAATTGTTCGCTTTCGTAATTTCTTTTCAGTTTTTTTAATAAATTATTGCAAAAATTGCGATATCGCTTGAATGTGTGACACATAGGATCTCATTTTCTGGTTCAGCACGGAGTTTTAGTTGCATTTTATTTCTATTTCTGATGCATCTCAGAATACCGGGTGTTATCCAAGGTTTAATTATGCGTTGGTTCTTGGGGATGTATTTTATGGATTTGCTTTCTTCGAGGGATTCTTTTAGTTTTTTTACAAGTTGTTCTACAATAAACACTGGATCATTGCTACTTAACAGGTAGTCGAGTTTTTCCTCTAAAAAGTTAGTAGCTGCTTTATTATAGTCAATACGTTCAGTTGTTTTATGGCAGGTGTCCCTGGTTATATGATCAAATAAGGCCAACAATATGGTGAGGTGATCGGTTATCGATGTATTAAGTATAGCTGCATAGGCTGATATATTATTTGTATCAATTTTGATCATAAAGTGATCCAAACAGTTCCTACCTCTGGTAGGCAGTGTATGACCTGGAAGTAAGCCGAAGGTGGATAACATATTGAGGTAATTTTAAAACGTTTAATTGAATATTTACATATTTATAAAAAACTAAGTGTCAATTTATCTTAAAATCTCCATGAATCATGTATCCGCACTAAAACAAGCAGATAAAGATGTGCGTAGTGCTGGCAAGTCACAGCTACCGTGGGTTTTGTCGCGCCGCCCTAGCCGAAAAATAATCGACGTAATTAATCAATAAATACGAGTAAAGCACACTTTTACACAAATCAAACTAGCCTCAAGGTAAGCTCAGCGTTTTCAAAAATGTCAGCGTTTTGAAAAATTCTATCCCTAAGGGGTGAAAATTTGTATGGAGGAAACTTTTTTTTTGAGCTAGAGACTTGTAATTGTGTAGAAAGATTATTTATTAGAATACAAATATACAGATTAATTACTTTCAGTGGTTTGGAAAATTCCACTCGCTAAGAGAGGGATAAAGAGGTGCAATGTTTGTATGGGGGAAACTTTTTTTTAGGTAGAAACTTAAAACTCTGTAGAGAGATTAAGTACCTACTTATTAAAATACAAAAAAAGTACTACCAGCGTTTTGAAAAATTTCACCCCTTAAGGGGTTAAAAAGCGGTGCAAGGTTCGTATGGGAAACACTTTGTTTAGCTAGAGGCTTGACATTTTGTAGAAAAAATACTTACCTATTACAATAAAAAAACTTTGTGTTTTATTTTTAATTTTTCCCTGAAAAGCGTTCAAAGTTTGTATGGAGAGCAAGAAAATTATAAAGTATGAGATTTGTGACTTCGATCTTAGCCTGTTTAGACTACAAAATATTTTAGCGTTTTTTGAAATTCATCCCCTAAAGGGGATTATAAGGGTGTTCAAAGTCTGTATGGAGAGCAAGACATTTTTAAAGTAAGGGATTTGTTACTTCGGTTTTAGACTGTTTTCTAAAATACTACAAAACTAATTTCAGCTTTTTTTTAAATCATCGCTTAAGAAGGTTAAAAGGGGGTTCGAATTTTGTATAGAAAGCAAGACATTTTTAAAGTAAGAAATTTGTAACTTCGGTTTCAGACTGTTTACTATGAGGGTTCAAAGAAAAATGGCATGAGATCGAGGAGGCTTTTACTTGGTTAATTTACATTTGCTTTAAAATATTCAATATAAATCAAACAAAAAAAGACAATTAAAGCTTTATTTAAATTTATATAATTACTTCCGGTTGGAAAATTTGTTGGATTCTTGAATAAAGCTTGATTGAATTCTTGAATTGACAGTATAGAGTCAAGTAACAAGTGTAAGTCCAATCTTGTTGGCTTTGTTGCAAATATCAAGGTCCATCGCGGTGTGGCCGCTGGTCGAGGTAGCATGGTAGGCAGCACGTGCCACGCGAGCGCAGTGACATAACCCGTTTAGGTATTTAAGAGACAAATTGAAATTGTTATTTTTATATGATGTTTGGTCAAATTGCATTTTTTAATAGACATAGTCATGTACTGAAGAACTTGCTGGTCTTAAAATAACCACCCTGTATATAAAATGCTCTTCTGATTAACAGTGGTCTAATTATCCAGTTTTTGATCAGTCAGTCATACATATGTAACATAGGTAATAATTATGGTAATAATATAATTTGCCAGGAGATAAATAGATGAACATAGATAGCTATTTGTTTATTATTTTTGATGGTTTCTGAAGCGGGCGTTAACCGGCGCTATAACTTTACCTATAAATAATCGATTTTATTTCGGTTTAAAAAAACTGTAATATATTAGTACAATCCATAATTATTGCTGACGTTCAGCTTAGCAAGTTAAGCTGTACTATTATTTTATCAGTTCTACGTATTTGGAAAACGGAAGCACCCACCTAGGAACTGGGAAAATGCTAGGAGGATTGATGATGAAGAAATCTGTACTAACATATCTTTGGAAAGTAAGTGTCCATAATTGATGTCATCATACTATGATACACTTAAGAACTGTAACTACCTATTATTCCTTATTTTCCAAAATAATATATTTAAATAAATAATAAATATTTGGGGACAATCTTATACAAATCAACCAAGATTTGAAAAATAAAACAATAATTCAAGATGATAAACATTTGATCGTATGATCCGCAAAAACGAGCCGAATACGGATGCCAACAGAATAAGGCCGTTAGCGGGGTGCGCGGGACGCGCGTCTCCCGCTCCGTCTGCCTCACCTCCGCAAATACCTAAACATCGTCTAATAAGAGCGCCTTAATCTCCATTTTGGTGTACCACATTGTGAAAGAAATGAACAGTTATTTTTTTATGATTTTTTAAAACATTATCTAAAAAAACACCTTTTTTGTTATAAGATTGCTGTGAAAGATCTAACATATACGAAATCTACATCTTTGGGTTCGTCTCTGATATCTCTATAAACGTGTGTAGGGTTTTGATTTTAAATTAATTAACACAAAAGTTATGGCCAGAAAACCTGTTTTTTGGTCTAAAATTGTTCAACTTTGATGCCAAATATCTCGAAGACAGTGATGTTTGAAGTAAATATGGGATACTATATTGCTTAAAACTGTTGTTGTTAATATGATAAGCTACAAAAAACATTAGAAAACTAAGGGATTCAGACCGAAGGTCATTGGCGTATGGGATCCCCTTAAGTACTCCACTTCAGGTGCGCTTATAACATTTGAAGAGTTCCCTGGATTTCTGAGAGAGAAGCTTCTCCCTTTTGGAAGTAGGTTAATAATCAGAATGCACTTTTTTGCATACTACTGTCATTTACCAGGACTTCCGCCTATAGATGAATAAATTACAAAATAATGAAACTGAGCTAAATGTGTTCCTCAAACTCCGAGAACAGTTGCCCTGGGTGCACTTGCATAATGAATCTAGCCTCGGATTGAACCTATTGTCGTTCGGGCTTGAAAACGTACGGAATAGTTTGAGTGCGCAGGCTTTTGTTTTTAGGGTTCCGTACTCAAAGAGTAAAACGGGGCCCTATTACTAAGACTCCGCTGTCCGTCCGTCCGTCCTTCTGTCTGTCACCAGGCTGTATCTCACTGATACCGTGATAGTTCCAGTTGAAATTTTCACATATGATGTATTTCTGTTGCCGCTATAACAACAAATACTAAAAACAGAATAAAAAAAATTTTTTTATTGATAAAGGTACGGAACCCTTCGTGCGCGAGTCCGACTCGCACTTTTTATTTTTATTTTTCAATCTATATTTAAATACCTACACCGACGACGGAGTGTACAGGTAAGATTATCTTAGCTGTCACATTAGGGGTGAGCCGTGAGATGAGAGGTGATCATCGAGTCGAAGGCTTACGACGCGACGTCGTTACAAAATATATAATTGTTTTAAAGAATAAAAAAATTAAATAAAAAATAAAAAAAGATTTATAACAGCCCAGTAGTTGTCTGCGTCCTTATAAACCATACCTTCTTCGTTGTTTCGATACAATATAGATTGTTAACGAAAATGCTTGCATCTGCATATATTATGTCAATCTTTCAAATCGGTTTCACTTATCAATCTCCTCTTTCGCTATTCTTACGATCGATTCGTCATTGGATAGTCGAAATTAACCCGCATTATGAAATTGCACTACAATACACACGACTTTTTTTAAATATCGCAGCTAACCGGACTTAAAGTTTCTTTCGCGTGTCTGAATTAAAAGTAATGAGTATAATGAAATGAATTAAAAGTAATGAGTACACACCCATTACTATAGCATGGCGTAAAACTGTGGGGAAAAAAACCCCATGCATTTGCATGTCGTCGACGTCTCGCGAAGCCGACCCGTGTGTCTTCGAGATCCAATCCCACGACCTAGATATACCCGCAATCCGACCGTTGTGGATCAAAACCTCGTAAATGACATTCAGCAGCGTTATATGAATTTTAGCCGTCATATTAGCTTTTTTTGCTTGCAGTGCATTTCGAATAGCAGACTTTGACTGCCAATAACTGAGGTTTGCCACAAAAATGTGAGTAGCCAGCAGTGCAAGTAGCGTCCGAACTAATTCGGCTTACTTTTTGCAAGAGGTGTAGGACTAGGTTGTCGATTCTCATAAAATAGGTAGGCGGGTTATAATAATAGATTATCTAATGTCGCCATGCAAGTCAGATACTTCATAATAGTAGTATCTTGGAACTTTTTTGTAAATGCAAACACTAGCTTATCGCTGAATAATGCAGGGCCCGTTCAATGTGTTCATTCATTTATTCATTGATGCATCAGTGGCTTTTGCAGAAGGTTAGATAGTCAAACCAACCTCAACAATAGACGTATTGTTTTTGTATGTTAAAACGGTACATTGATGGTAATTAGGACCGGTAATTTTGGCACTCTTTGGGGGATACCTATGTCCAGCACTAGCCGTCTTTCGGCTGATATGATTATGATGATGATGATGATTAATACATATTATGTTTCGACACTTACGAGGTTTTGAATTGGCGCAGTCGGCAATTCGATCCCAATACTTGTCTGCCCCGAGCAATGCAGATTATTTTCACTCGACGCACGCGATCTTAGTCATTATGTTGCCTAACTTAAAGATCATATCCACGTGAAGCGCTTAGCCGTATTTCCTATTGCTGGATGAAGATAAAAAAACAGTTTAGTATTCCTGATTCCAACTTAAGGTGGTTCGATTGCCATACAAAGCGTTAATTGACATTCGCAGGCTAACGGCGTGATATTTTAAGAAACTTATGTAACAAACTTTCATCAACTGGCTTCCCATTTGCGCCAAATTCCCCCTTTCCTAGAGTAAACTTGTATAAACTAGATTAAGTTGAGAAAAATAGTTCTCCCAAAATATCACGTCCCAAACCAATTTCTCAAATTAATATAGTTTAAACAAGTTTATTCTAGGAAAGGGGGAATTTGGCGCAAATGGGAAGACACTTTATGAAAGTTTGTTACATAAGTTTCTTAAAATACCACGCCGTTAGCCAGCGAATGTCAAATAACGTTTTGTATGGCAATCGAACCACCTTAAAAGATAAATTATTTGAAGTACCTATATTATAGGTAAGTACGTGACTTACTTACTCCTTTGGTGTAACGACCAGGGGACCGATTTTTGACTTTCGAGCGCTCGACTCATTCACTCGAAAACTGGCAAAAATTATGAAATGCCATTTTGAAATAGCGGTAGAAAATTGAAAAACGAGTGGTATTAACCACTCGTATTCAATTCTATCGGTAGAAAGTAAGTGCCTGCAATTTCGACACTACAATCGTAAATACTTTTATTTAATTTTCGAGCGCTCGAAAGTCAAAAATCGGCCCCCAGAAGTGTGTCTTGCTTGGCCTTCAATCCGAGTGCACGCCAATGATCTTGGGTGGTTTCTCGCCAGTCGTCATATTTTATGATTTAAGTAACCCTATCCGTATCTATGGAACTCTAGGCATCAAATATAGTTATATTTGACTTGAGTAGCAAAAATATGTACCTACATTAAAATATAGAATTCATATTGGATCAACGTTGGCGGGGAAAATTCACATGAAATGCAAATAGGTAGTATGAATAAAGTTTTATCAAATTAACTCGTCTTACACAGTCGTAATTGCACCAATTAAATAACATATGATAAATTATGGTTGTAAAGGTAACAAAAACCATGGGAACATTTCAGCCCATTAGGGTTTAGAAATTTGAAATGTAAATGAGGTGGGCGAATGGAGGCAATTCCACAACTACTGTGAAAAGCATTTGTTTCTCACGCGAACGCCTCTGGCTCAGTAAAGCCAATTTGCACGGTCGATTCCGAAGCAGAAGTCTTTACACCAATAGAATAATGTCCAATGTTAGTACAAGAGCCACAGTCATATACGACATTCTTCCGTAGAGAGCGCGGAAATGCAACGCGTACCTAAAAGCGTGCGATTGTGGAGAATTTGACAAATCGACAGCATTATGCGCTTAGCAGCACTTTAACGCCGTTTTAGCGCGAAAAAGTAATTTAATAAGTAATGTGGATGTTTTTCTGCTTACTTACGCAATTTATTTTGATATCCGGTTGTATCGTTGTTTATTTATGTACTTATATTGTCAACTTTCAATTATCCAATGACTTGAAAGTTGGTATTAAATGCGGTTTTTATGTGAGTTATTGAAAAAAACTCGACTAAACGACGACGATAACTCTTAAAAATATTCAACATTTGAAAAACACTTGTTATTTTTAAACATAAAATAACCAAGAGTTACCTACATTCTCTCTGGAAATCCGACATGCTAAGAGAGACAGCACGCGCAAGTATTTAAAATACTTAACGCTAATGTTGTTGTTTTGTATTGTCTCTGGAACTTCTCTTTACCTTTATTTTATTTTGCAATGTATTTTAGACACAACGTCGACGCATTTTCTCTATCTAGTCTTTCTACTACTATCAGACTACCGCTCTCATTGAGTATTATGATTTATGACATGACAACTAAGTGCAAACCAGCACAGGGCTTTTATTTCAATAACCCGTTGGTTTTAGATTGGGTTTGAATGATTTCAGTGACAGATGTCGGATGATTGCCTCGCCATTATTTCCATGCACCGGACCACCAATTTTCCATATCAATATTGGAAGTTTGATACCATAGTTCTCGCTTTCAAATATATCCGAAACAATAACTCAAAATATGAGAAGAATTTTCCAGAAAGAAATAACATGGTACGGAGGGAAATTAGGTCATGATGTGCATTTCCTCTTTCAAGCAGATCCTTATCATGTTAAGGAATTATCAAACAGCTATGCGAGATTCTGCAGAGATTCCTTTTCGCAATTACGTACTTGTTTTGTATTACCCAGTCTAAAGCTTGTATGGGAATGCGCTTCAGAATTGTGACATTCTGGAACACGATATAAAAATGTCTCTAAAGGATAATTCACGTCATTATTCCGCGTGTTTGCTTATAATTAGTTCCGAAATTCCACGTACATCCACGTCATGTAATGAACCACTTTTAGACACGTCTGCAGGCAAATCTGGCTTTATTCAAAAAGTTCAAACCGTGAATGAGGGTGCTCCCCACACAAAGCGACTCGGCTCTGGGATTGCATCATTGTACTCCACAAAAATGCAGCAGTGCTAATTTCGCATGCACCGCGTTCCTCGTAAATACCATTATGAATGTACGAAAGTCTAGGCAACCTACGATTTACGATGCGAGAGTTAAAGAAGATGTACACGCTTGACATTTAAATGTAGATAGGCTTGTTAAACCTAAAGTAATCGAAAAGTTTATCCAAATTATGAAAGGTCCACGAACGTACCATTATAACCGTATGTATAAAAAGTATGTAACAGAAAGAGTCAGGTAGTAAGCTGTCCACGACAGATACAGTTATGTGACACACATTGTTGACCGAGTGGACGAGATCTTTAAAAATTTTTGAGTACATTATGTGTGTGATTACAACATTTCGTTTATAATGTCCACTAACTTTCTCATGACGTCATCTGTACGTTTGAAGCGACTGTATTTCGCTTACATTTCTACTTCTTTATCTTCTTGGGCTTCACTGTGTTCAAAAAGGCGTAAGGCGCAAAGAATATAAAATTTGCTGATATCACCGACATTATGCGACACTACGAAAATAAATTTTACGTCATATCTGGCCATAAAGTAGGAATTACCGCACGCTATGCGTGCGGAAAACCCCACTTCCTGGCCAGATAGAGACGTAAAATGTTGTACTCACCACGGGCGGTAATAAAGAAAGCCTCAGAGCGCATATTTATCGCCCTTGCCTTCGGCTCGGGCGTCAAATACCTGCGATCTAAGACATTCTTTGTTTAACCGCCCTAGGTAAGTAATGTACTATTGCGCCTGGAATTTTGTTTTTAATAATTTTAAGTATACGGGTTACGTTCGCGGCGTCTTGTAACTTCAAGCACATTATGCAAACAAAGCACACGAGGCCTACGCAAGGCAGATGCGCTCATGCTTACGTTGATATCGCCTGAATACAGGGCGCAGTTGCAACACAGTTTTGTTTTGCTCTTATAGCCTTATGCAACAAATGTGCATATCGTGATAAAGGGGATAATGGGAACACGTGCTGAGAACGTAACCGCAGTAGATTTCAATCTACTTAAATATGTTTTTATTTCTTTATACGTACGTTAGCCGATTTTTGATTCTCCTTTGAATGTGTTAGTCATTAACATTATCAATTAGTTCAACATCGGAAGATCAGCGCTAGCCATTAAATATAACAATAAATAAATGCTTCCTATTTAGACTTGTCTTTATAAACGGTCATTACCATTATAATTGAAGAGTGAAGATGTTTGCTAAGCAAAATAGATACGGGAAAGCGACTACAAACGTGCCCGGTATCTTCCTAAGCGTATTGTAATGGTGTTACGCGGAGAAAGTGCTGGCACGTAAGAAATGATGCGTCTAATTCGGCCACGTCCGCGTACAATGTGGTACAAAGCGTAGTAATTAGGAAATAATAAGCACTGAGAGCAAACATGTGCTGTGGCTTCATTCAGCGCATAATTAGGTTGATGCCTTTGTTGAACGCGAGCTAATCAAGCCGTTACATTTGCTTATGAAATTGGATTACCCGTAATCTTGGTAAGAAAGTGCGTTCGTTGCAAAAAACGCAACAAAAATTGGCACTAATCATTTAGTCCCATTTAAGGCGTGCAGAATCTGAGAGAGCCCTGATTTTATTTTGTTATTTTGACTATAAAAAATTCAAACTTCGTATGGAAAATCAATACAGCGTGTACAATAATTTTTTGCTCTTGAGTGTATATTATTTATCTTACTATTGAGCCAGTCAGCTGTTTACGAGGCAAGATGAATAACAAAGGTGATTAACAAGGTGATATGCAGAATTTAGGAAGCACAAATTCAGCTGCCTGAATGCCTCATAATTAGCTCCCAAATCCATATGCAGAGTATAAATGGGAACTGTATATAGTTGCGCGATTGAAGCTCGGGCTGGTTTCTCGTAGACGATGAATTAATAATGCTACTAGACTAGAACGATCTCACCAGTATCTTGGCAGCATTAGTGTAATATGAAGCCTAGGAGCCCGCTAAAGCATTCCACGTTTAGACTATCTGCATGTCTATATTACTGGCAATAAATTTACGGTGATGAGATATTTAATCGAGTGAAGTGCTCGTTGGGCACTTTAGTCTTCTGCCAATAGTCACTCATCACAATTCAAGCCAGGTGCTTTCAAATATTCGTAAACCGTAAGTTAAGTCCGATAAAATGTATTTGTCAAATTTAAACATTCGTGAGACATCTTTAAAATCATACTAAGTAATAATGGTTAAATGTGACTACGGGCGACTTGGTTCGAACTCTTCGGGAGTTCTTCTTCAGGATGAGTGTTTGCAATGTCGCTTGAATCATTTGAAATGTTCGAAACATGTCGCCTGTAGCGACATTTAATACGTGAGTTTAACCGTGTATTAGTAGGATTTTAAATATATTTTATATAGGAAAATATCTTATGGTGAATGACCGTTCACATTAAAGTTTACCGGTTAGTAAGTGACTTGGATGCAATCCGCCCTTAGTCGTAATGTTAATGTTGTACCTACTGTTAAATCACGTAAAATATAGTTTTGAAAAGTAGTTCTGATGCTTTTAATACTAAGTCGGTGAAATAATTAATTGTCCAGGAGAAACACTGTCGTCTTCATATGTTCCAGCTCTTTGTTTTCAAAGTTTCCTTAACGCTGGTATGTACCATTTGTTCCGTAGTTCGTAGAAAACAAACAAACAAAGAAGATCACACGGTACATTGCGCTAAGGATAAACTGACGCAAGTGCGTAATAAGAACGCGTTTGGTCTGTTGTGCAACTCGTTAAAGACCTTTCATGGGAATTTTCATAATTATACACTGTTTGACTTTGACACTAACGATTAACCCCTTTATTCATAAAACGTAAAATACCTCTGCTAAATAAAACGTGGGTGTGCTTTGTCCCTTACTTACGAACACAAATATCAAAGTGACAGATAAAGACAAACTAATTTTAACGCCTTCTTAATTAAAATAGGCTTGTAGAACGTTTATGAATACCTCTATATCAAGCCATTCATGGCGAGGAGTCGGTTGGTAAATTTTCCATGTGTATTTAAATTGCACTAAAGGTAAGAGACGATATGTTAGGTACTAATGAACTAAATTATTGAAATCAAACATCATCATCATTAATTGGATTTATTTATATAACATACCAGTAATTTGTCCGTTCACTTTATTTCTGCGTTGTTCCCACATCCCGTACCAGTTATTTCTGTTTGGCCTAAAGTTTGACAGGTAGAAAATACCTCATTGCATTAAGTTCGCCTTTTGTATTTGTGACTTGATACTATGCAATAAAGTTTAAATAAATAAATAAATAACATCGTAATGATATTGTACGAGTTCATCAGTAGAAATAATAACGATTTATATGAAGATTCTCACGATCCCAAAGGCAAGCAAAGTCAAAATCTCATACATAATCCTCTAATTTAATTAGAACAATTAGTGCACTCAGAACACTTGTCCTGCTTAGAATGAATTTATTTGAGCAGTTATGTCTACATTACTGCATTCCTGAGCAGTCGTAAATTAGGTGGCGCCTAGCTAGCGGGAAGTGTGGGCGTAAGCTAAATGACACTAGGGATTATCTGATTTCTTTGGCAACACCGTTTTGGTTCTTTCTAATCCTAATGGTAACAAAAGGGCATTAATGTGTTGGTCTAATTCCACAATTATAGAGAACAGTTTCAGCCTCTTTGTTTAATCTGCTTAATTGAGCATTGCATAGCATTGAGCGAGCGAGCGAAGCGAACTTTTTGCGTTTCAGAATGGGCAATTTTTTTTTCGTACTTACACGTCTCATTTCTGAACCCATTCTCGTGAAGTTTTGTGAGCAGGTTTAACAATTATATACCTACTTACAGATTTGTTTTATTTTATATTATTTATTGGAGAAACAACAGAAGCAAATGTACACCAACACACTAATATAGTAACAAATGCTTACAACTAGAGATGCACTTACTTCCTAAACTGCTCTCACTGAGACTTTTGTCTATATAATTTTTGGAAAAGAAATGCAATCTCTCGAGTTTTACAGCCACTAAATAGTATTATGATGGCCTGAGAAAGTTGGTTTTAGTGTAAATACGTAAATAGCATATTTATATCATATGTAATCGTGTTTGTATGGTCCCAAAAATGTGACCAACTATCATAGCTTTGAACATTTTCACTAAAATATGTAGCTTAATATACTTAGTTTACTTCTAAAATATAAAATAAATAATTATCAAATAAATTGACATATTTTAATATCTGTTGGAGTACCTATGTAAATGTACTAGTCGATATTAGGTATTTCAACATCCGCTCGCGTGCTCACCACAATTTCAGTGACGTTTTTAACTTCAACTTGGCCTTCCTCTGCACTTAGTTTTATTAAACAGTACTTTACCAACGACTAGTACCCGTATGTGAGTTTATGAGGGAAAAGTGCAGTAAAGTTGGAAGGGGACGACCTCGTCGAACTTTTTCCGACCAAATCAGGGACATCCTAAAGATAGTTCAGGTCAAGAGTAGGTACCCTAAACCGACGAGCATGTATAAATTATGTCATGAAAGTGAAGGAAGCAAGAAAGGTTTGTCATGATCGTAGCAAGTGGAAATCCGTTAACTCTGCCTAACCCTCCGGGAAATGGGCGTGATTATATCATCAGCAACAGTATGCTGAGGGTGTTGGCAGTGTCGACTACCCGCTCCCAACTATTGGGTTGAAGTGGTCATTGGTAGGGTCAAGTTGGGAATAAAATATTAAACCAAAAATGTAATTAAACTTAAACTTTAACTAAACTTAACGTGTAATACTATTAATGGACCTCGGTCTGAATTAAACAATTAAAAAAAAAATTATATGTAAGTATGTAGCACCCGTATACCACAAACGCGACTATCAACATTGAATATTTCGATACCATCTGTAGGAGTGGCTGCTTCATAGAGAATAGAACATATTTCCACGTCGGCAACAAAACAATAGCCAATTTTCATCTAACTGGTAATTAGCCTGGTTTGTAAACAATGACTTTTTGTTAATAATAACACACCGAGATAAAACGCATTACAATATTTGTACAGATCAAGTATTTTGAAACTTGATAGATGATCTAGTGTGTGGCAACAATACCGTTTGTGAATCGAAATAATTTTATTCTTTGCCAGTGTATTTCATTTCAAACTGTAAGTCGCGACCGACAAGGGCGACAAGCCTTTTAAAGGGGGTTTGCTGCTACTCGTATTTTCAAAGTTAAAGTGATGTAAGTATTTAAAAATAAGTAATATAAAAAAGAATAGGGCAGGGTTATTTTTCCATATAAGGGTATCGCGCCATGAAAAAGATTGAAAAGCACAGCTCTATGCGCATTGTTTACTTTATACAAAGTAGAGTTATATGATAAGCAATATATATACTGTCATGACAAATAAATGAGAATTTAAATAACTTATCTTCTACTAACTTTTAATTAGCCTGGTTTAGTAAACAATTACTTTTTGAAGACTTTTATTTAGTTTTAGATGTCCCGGTGTCAGTCTGTAATCAAAATAAGTCGAATGTCATCCTCTGCTTGAAGTCCAAACAAGTTATAATTTTAAACAATATGTAATCTGGTGCTTCTAATTCACTCCTAAATTACACACGACAAAACCGTTGTGTTATAGGGCACATTAAAATTGTCTTCGTGCATAACCGACCACTGTGCAACAAAAAGCGCAATAGTCAATAAGAGCTTGTCTCAAAAATTAAAATTTTGACAGAAACTTGTAAATAATAATACATCAAGAATATCGAAATAGTAAAACTCATTGCAATATTTGTAGGTAGATAAAGAATTTTGTGAAGTTAAAGAATTACGGTAACTAGGTTAATGTTATATGATAAGCAAGTAAACAGTGGCACTGGTGTGGAATTTAAAAAGAGAGCAAACTGATTAAAGGTTGTTCCGCTCATTTACCGCTCCGATACACGCAATCACGGCGGGATCTAGGAAAAGCTCCGGTTCTCGTATTTACCACATCTTTGGAAATTGTGCTTGAATCGAGTTTGAGGCTGAAAATGATAAGCATTTAACAGTCAAAAGATTTAGGAATATTTGACAAGCAATTAGAAATAGTAAATAAAATTTGCATAAGTATATAAATTATTTATTCCGTACAAAATGTCCGAAAAACTCGTTGGTACGAGCCGGGATTCGAACCCACGACCGCCGTTTGCAGCCGCATACCTGAACCACTAGGATACCGTAGCTTACTTAGGTATGTACGGAATGTGATTTGATATTTACCGTTAGCTTTTCGGTGAAGGAAAAACATCGTGAGAGTTTTCTGCATGCTTACATCTGCGAAGAAATTCAAAGCTGTATGTGAAGTTCCCAACCTGCACTGGGCCAGCGTGGGGACTACTTTTTTTTAAAATACAAAGTTCCCTCCTATCCATGGAGGTATATAGACTGATTTCTTATCTTTATATATTTTACGTCATACCTGGCCATAAAGTAGGAATTACCGCACGCTATGCGTGCGCAAAACCCCACTTCCTGGCCAGATAGAGACGTAAAATGTTGTACTCACCACGGGCGGTAATAAAGAAAGCTTCAGAGCGCATATTTATCGCCCTTGCCTTCGGCTCGGGCGTCAAATACCTGCGATCTGAGACATTCTTTGTTTAACCGCCCTAGGTAAGTAATGTACTATTATTAACTTCTTAGTATCAGACACAATTAAGATATTACGAGTAAGTAGTACGGCATAGTTTAGATCATCATCATCATCACTTAAGAGCCTTGCTCTTGTCGGTGGAGTAACCGTTAGATCAAATAAAGTTAATTTCTAAAAGACAAAATAGTATCTTAACTCTTACTGTTATCAAGATATTCAATGTTTAATTTAATCAGCTTTGTAGATTTAACCAGTGCAAATGGCTCTTAACTGTGACGTCATAACAGCTTTTAAAATGTTGCAAGGTATACACTACAAGAAGGTTTACAAAGTGAGTTCGTTCGATAAGTATTACATATTTTTTTACATACATTATTTTTATTTCATGTGTTTCAAGACATTGTACTTAGACTTGTATAATAAGACAACTACCGTTAATGCTACATTAAATTATTTTGTACCAAAGTCGAAAAAAAATTTTTTTTTGTTTTTTAAGACATATTTATGCTAATTTGTTTTTGTGAATGTGTACTCTGCAATATGCCGAAGTTAACGGAAATTCCCGGGAACACCGTGTACTCGTAGATAACATTATTTACACAAATACACATTGAGAGCAATTATAGGTAACAGTTTCCCGACAAAACGCTAAGATAATCCTAATTTCAACACACAAACGAGCTGAGATAAATCCGCAACGTTCTCTTCAACGGCTCCCTTCAGTCAGCGGCATTGTTACACTCAAATAAATGTTACCGAGTAACTAGAGATAGGGGGACATTGAGCACACTGAAAAATATATTTATATGTATAGTATAGTTATTTGCTTCATAAAGATCCTGGCTACTTTAATGATTACGGTAAGGTCATTGTCAGTTTATATGTGCCACTACTGGGCATCAGATCTCTTTGTAAGTACGAAAGGGATGAGGTGAAACAGTACAAACTATAACTAATAATGTGTTACTTCGTATATAATGCAAAGTTATGTTGTTTTGTTTCTAATGTCTTTCATTCAACAAGTAAGATTGAAAAAAACCGGCCTAAGTGCGAGCCGGACTCGCGCACGAAGGGTTCCGTACCATTATCTATAAAAAACTATTTTATTCTGTGTTTTTAAAAAAAAACTATTTTATTTTGTTGTTTTAGCGGCAACAGAAATACATCATCTGTGAAAATTTCAGCTGGAACGATCACGGTATCAGTGAGATACAGCCTGGTGACAGACAGACGGACGGACGGACGGACAGACGGGCGGACAGCGGAGTCTTAGTAATAGGGTCCCGTTTTACTCTTTGAGTACGGAACCCTAAAAAGAATTGACTTACAAACTCGGTAGACCTTGATCTAAACAATGCTACCAAACTGCGGGCCCCACTCCGACGCCACCTTTATCTCGGAAACGAGCAAACGGCTCAACAATCGTTACAACCGACGAACAATGGTATCCTGATACAAAAAGTTGCACCTTAGTAGTAAATGTTGGTCGTTTACGACATTTTAAAAACATTTGCATTATACGAACGTTTAATGGACATGAGTAAACCGTTAGAGGATCTTGTTGTTTATTGCACCTTTGTACCTACGAATTTGAAAACACTTTATAAGGAATGCTATAGAAACTCCGTATATTATATTTTCGGACTGAAACCTCTTAATCGAATTACAAGAAATTTTGTATGTAGTTTGGTTTGAGTCCTAGAGACACATAGGATACTGTATATGACGAAAATCGTACCCCGGGGGAGCAAATGGGAGGTTTGTATAGGAGCTTAATTAACATTATCTATGCGGATCTTTGGCAAAAGCTAGTATAATTGTTATATTTACCACAAAGACATGGCTGTAGTTGGCGCCTCGCGCGGATACTTGTGACACTATCAGCAATCAACAGTAAACGTTTTCACTCGTACCTTATGCAAATAATGCCTTCGCGCTGTCAACAACGTCACGTCACCTAGTTTCAGGACATTCAAAACGAAAAGGGTTACGTGCGTGCCAACCGATGACAGATGAAAGCGACCTTTGTTTTACTTCGTTGCTGCTCCACGACTTCATTTGCATGTATTTTGTAAGCTTGACGAGTTTATTAAATGCTATTCTCTATATTGGTTTAGGCACTGTCCCTCAAAATATTTTAAACGGTTCTAAACTTTCTGAATTGGTCGCGACCTTTTTGGGATTGTTGCGATCTGCCATTTGTCAGCGTTGTGGCGTCATTCGTTATGTTTATTCATGCCTAACATTTGCTTGTCTTCGTTCGTGTGGCTTATGAATAATCTATCTTTCCTCAATGTATATATAGCATGCTTGGATATTCAAAAATGTTTCTACATTTGTGAGCGTCCAGTTACTCTTATTCTCTAAACTAATTCGTGAAATCCTTAATGTTCATCCAGACATTATACAATAACATATTCCTAACTTTGTTAGGTGAACTACTAATTTGTGAAGTACTAATTTGTAAGAGAAGAGGAATTATGTTGCGTAGTCCTCCGAGGCTTTGTAATGTAGCGTAGCGACATACGCATCTTTGCGATTGTACTTATAGATAAAGCTTATCTCTTATCCCATATTGTTTGTAAGCAGATAATGCTGTTAGGATACAGTTTTCAGGGCTAAAGTGTTTTTATACGCAGTTACGTGAAGCAAGACAAGTATCGCACCTTGTACTCTCATAATTGATTAAACGAGTTTTAGCTGTTTAAATATCAATACTTCATGTCTACTGAATCAGGGCTAAAGTGTTTTTACACGCAGTTACGTGAAGCAAGACAAGTATCGCACCTTGTACTCTATTATATTATTATACTTCGTCGCGTGCCAAGCCTATCGATTTAAACTGATTCCAATTGAATACGTATAGTCAAATATACCCTCAGGGCAAGCAAACACTTGCAGCAGGTAGTGCAATATGACCGCCACGGAGCACATTCGATGCAATTTACTTTCCCATCACAAACTAATCACCGCTGGCGACGCCGACTCTCCCTCCACATTGGCGCCTATTGCGTGGCAAATATTTGGTCAAATCAAAAACTGATTGCCCTAAAATTCAAATGATTTCTAAACCGCAATCATAAAGTTATGCACATCCAATATTAAATTGACTAAACATTCATAAAGATCATTGAAATGAAATTTTGTTTATCAAAGCTAAAAATAAATCTTTTAGAATGGTCCCAATAAATTCGAAATCTATTCATCCGCTACAAACGTAATTTCGCTTTGATGTGACCATTCATTTTCCAGTATTTATTTGGAAACGGCCCGATGCTTTGTGTAAATGTTACAATGTAATAATAAACTCGGAATAGATATCCGTCGGTCTAAATTTACCCATTTCCTGAAAGCTCGAGTTGTGTGCATCCATTTGGATTAGAAGACAATATAGACCATTGTCGTAGGATGATAGGACTAAGACTTTGGCTAATGCAGGTGTAGCAAATAGGAACGTAGGTACTTGCAATAACATTGTAGATATATAAGTAAATAAACCAAACTAAATTGTGGTTTTGCCTTGCGTATCTAGAAAAAACGCGTCGTAGTAACACAACGGTGTGGAGAAAAATATGTAATTCAGTTCCGCTAAATCGTACAAAGTTAATATTTTATTCTTGCCAAAGTGTAAAAGAAAAACGTAATCTCTAGTTTGAATCGTATCACTAAACCGACTTACTTGTGCATTTCATCTAATTGCGAATTGCAAATTAAAAGTTGCCTCCGTTTTACCAATAAGCCTGCAGACTGTCACTAATTTCACCTAATTGCAAATAGAAAGAAGTGTTTAGTTGTTTACTCGATGTTTTTTTTCCTGCGAACACATGAACAACAGTGAAACGCTCGAAAAGGTATTTGAACTTTGACGTCAATAGTTTTCACGGGCGATATGAACCATTACGTGATATTTTCTGTTTTCTTTCATGGTAATACTATTGATCCGGTCATTTGTCTTACAATTCTAATGAGGCCACAAATAAATAATTTCCTGTCGCTTAGTGCGACCATAAAAAGTTGTGGTGTCTTGATGAGCCGTTAATGCGGCAGGCGTGTTTTCGGGTGTGTATTTATAGAAGCATAGTTTGACGGATCGATTGAATTGCTTGTTTTTTGTTACAAAAATATGGGGTAAGGCGATGAAAACACAATCATGCTTTAATTAGATTTTCTAAGAGAAGCTAATTTGAATTGAGGGATTTGTTTCCGCTTCGGTACCTACCTAAATAGCCAGCTGATACCGCGTACCGTTCTTTATGTTGTCTAGTGTTATTATTTTCTAACAAATCTAACTGAAGCTGCCACTGAAGAAACAGCCTAGTGCATTGTTTGTGTGTTTTAAATTATGTGGCAATATAGGTACATGGATGTTTTCTATGTATTTAAGTATTTATTTCTCTATATAAGTATCTATATCGTCATCTAGTACCCATAGTACAAGCTTTGCTTAGTTTGGGACTAGGTTGATTTGTGTAAGATTGTCCGCAAAATATTATTGTCCGCAAAATATTATTATTATATTATTTAGTGTTGTTTGATATTGAAGTAGGAGTTTAGTTTTCCGTGTACCCTCTTATTTATCGAAATTTACAGCGTATGTTATTTAACCGCTGACAGGCATTTCTCCATTGTTTTGTGGAACGGTAACTAAGTAGTAGAATCAGATTAATGTTGTACATACTTACATAGGTACAACTATCTATTACTGAAGCCGCACAAACAACTGACATTCGATAGATGTTTAAAATCCTACTTTACAGGATGTGTGTAGTTTGTAATGATTTAAGTAATCGGTTTTGCGTAACCTCATTTAGTTTATCGTTGGTTTCAAAATGCTGATATTGCATACTTGAATATTTTATAGACCGTATTTGGTTACTGAAACAGGACTTGTTTATACTGACTACTGCTAAACATGAGGTACGCTATGTTAAAACACCATGCAAATTCAGAATGAGATGTTAACATCTTATGTTTAAATGGTATCAATGTATTCTTAATTATTTTATGTTATTTGCTTCATATTTAATCAACTAGTTCTTTGGGCGTGAGGCATGCCAATTTGGAACTTAACTTTTTTTGTCTCTTATATTTGATGTAGATTGCATACTTTATACCAAACAGTCCAAGTTTTATCGTCATACAAATTTCTAGCGTAACATCACTAAAACAGATACAGGAAGTCTAAATATCATCAAATTTAATATATGAAATAATAAAGGTTTGACATGCGTTTGCATTTATAAAAAGACAGTTTTATGTGATTATATTGCAGTGATCAAACAGTTCTGGTGTTAATTCGAATATATTTTTGCTTTCAACAGTTTATCGGTGCAGAACTGAATATTTCTTGTCAGAGATTACAGATTTTTTTTATATTGGTGTGACATTTCCCTCCAGCATGGCACAGCGCTCGACGCCTATCACTAGCTTCTTTTCATCGACCGCTCAATAGTTCTCTATTGGAAATTGGACGTAAACCATACAGTAATGACTGGCTGTTACGCCTTTCGTGAAATCATTAAAATACACCTAGGTACTAAGAATCGATCACCGTCCTAGTTGATTATTTGAACTCTCGACATCTTTCCGTAAAATATCGATTGTCATCTGAACCGTTGAAAAGTTCTTTCAACTCTATCGGCTCTGAATCAGTCGATCCATTTCCGTCGTAATGAAAATGTATTGCTTTTAAAACATTTTTAGATTTACTTCCATCTTTATGTTTACTGGCTTATGTTTACGCGAGATATTTGATTTCAGCGGTTCCGTGGGAGGGGTAAACATGTTCCAAACATCGGATTAATTTGATCAAAGTTAAAACGGCTTGAGCGTTTTCGACGGCACTTGTTTCGGCGCGCTGTCAACAGCTCGACTAATGCTTCCGTCGGGTTTCTAATTTTGAACTTTTGATGGTGTTTATGGGCACAGTAAATTTATCGATATTAAGCTACGTGACTATCGAATCGAGTTCATTTACGGCACCTGTTTTCTTGCCAACTCGAGCGGCAAATGACTCGAGAATTTGAAACAATTTCGTAGGCCGACTGACAAAAATTGTTTTGTTTTCGAATTACGTGAATGAAACTGTGACGAATTTCAATTTACTTGTGGCTTCGCGATCGTTTTGAATGCTATCGAATGGTTTGTATCCAATTCTCGCTCAAATTGAAATATGGCGGCAGGTTCGCGGTAGTTTTGAATGGCCCGGTACAGTTAGAGTGAAAAGCAACAATGATGGGATCCCACGGTTTGGGGTCAACGGACGATGCGCCGTCACGGTTACTTGCGTCGCCGACTGTACTTTGAGATTAGAATTATTGCTTCCTTTCCTGCACGAGACTTTGGAACAATGTGAGAAATTCACGTTACGATTTATTCACTCGATAGCTTTATGCGATTCACACTGGCGGCTTAGACAAAACAACACGACTTTGTAGGAAATATGCGTTTCGAAATGAAAATGTAGGAAGAACTATGTTGCAAGTCAGTGTTAATCGTGTGTTTCATTCTTTAATTAAATTTGTTCTTATTCTTACTGATAATCTTCTAGAAATATGTAAAGAACATGGGTGAATTCCTAATAAGCTTGGTTGATTTTTAAAATTTTAATCTGATTCGTATTTTCCTTACACTATATCGATCGTAAAACGTCACTCTAATAATTATTTCCGCTGTCTAGCTTTAAGGTGGGCTTAAATCAAATGTGCGAACTAGTATTACTCGTAAATGTTCTCATAGCATAAAAACATCAGTAAGTGCAATAGTGCTCGTTCTAATTCAATTCGTGTAATTGTGTAAGGTAAACGAAACTGAAACAAGCCCCTTTACTTTGACAGGAGCAAATATAGGTAAATTTTCTTTACTGTAGGTTCATGGTTGTATTCTGTTGATGTGTACAGCATGTTCTAAACTGTGTATTCTTTTGTTGTAGGTGTCCCGTATCGAGAACCGGCGGACGGTGTCCCTCGGGGACCGACTGCCGTACGCGGATCCGCGCGTGCCGCCGACGCACGGCACGGTAGCGCCCGCGTCGCCGGGGGCTGTAGCTGCGCAGCGCAAGGTCGCCCTCGCCTGCCAGGCCAGTAGGAAGCTTCTGGAGGATACTCTTGCTAAACCTGGTGAGAACAAGTTTCTATCTCAATCGGTTAACATTTGGTTGCTCCTTTCGTCGGAGTTGTTGTGAGCATGCTTCAAGGCTCTACGGAAAATTTGCGCTTCACAAACACACTAACATGCTAAATACTGCAGTTTACACATAACTCTAATTTTCAGTAAAATATATCTCTAAAGATAAATATCTATTGCTATTTTAGGTAATAATTATTCGCGGAGCCAATAGGGAATAAGGTTTTTTTGGTCTAGGTACATTTTACTTCGACTTTGTCTACTTTAAAAATCTTATATCTTAGTCCATTTTTGTCGATTTACACCCTGACTTAATCTTCCAACTTTTGGGAAAATATAGTCCGTATCAACAAAATTGTACCTGAGTTTTAATGTTGGCTTCGCACTTATCGACGTAATTTAAAAAGAAGCATAATTAGCATCCACTTAGCTAACTCATAATAACATCAAGAAATGTCTTATTAAAATTCTTTAAAACTTATTACACATAAAGGGAGCCTTGACCCAGGTGAGTCAGTACCAAAAAGGTTCAAGTCTCATACTAATTCGTAAAGACTATACTTTTTTCATTTACACTACGGCATTTGGCTATTAATGGAATTCCAAGTAAAACGTGGTAAAACGCTTGTTGTGAGATATTGCACTCATTTTGTAATTCTCTCGTGAGCGTTTTCGTCCGAATAAATGAAAAATATATGAAGGTTTAATAAGAATGAATTGGTCCGTTAAAAACTTATTGACTATATTTTTGATGCAGAGTCTATTTACATTTTAATAAGATGAAGATAAAAAAGTTACTTCATTGCACAAGATTTTTTAAAATATAGAATTCAATTCAAAAGGCTGGTAATACCTATACAAATTTATAAGTAATCCAGAAGTGCCAGAGGTTCCGCACTAGGCTAGGCCTGTATCGCGGGAAACCTGCAAGTATACAAACTCGTGCTGGCATGGGTTCTTTACTATTCGATTGTTCGACTTATTTGGAACATTTTACTTCATAACATTAGTTAATTTAATACAATAAAAATACTCTTTATTGCACATCTCCATATATGAAACGAATACAGGACATCTAAACTTAAAAGTAGAGGTAAACAACAGCGGAGAGATTGCAACAATATATTACAAGTTAGGTAGGTGGCAGAATTAGGAAATGATTTGACTTGAAGCTTATAACATTCACAATCACGCCAATAATAAACATTCATGAACATGAATATACCTACACATAGACATACCTTAATTCCTACATAAATACTAACAAGTAGATATATATGTAGGTATTTAATGTTTACATAACAAGTTATCTGTGACACTGAGAACGAGAATGCCTGATTAGTAATCATTAATAAAACTATCTGACTGGATTTATAAATAAATGCTAGTGTCCTTAGCAAAATAAAATTTAGCTTAGAATTGAATCAACCTTGTTCAAATACGCCTATTTAAGTATAATTACAGCAAGGAACAGGTAGATGACTAAATCTTAGAGTCAAGGCCAAACACGTTCGCCAAGTCTTTGTTTGCCATGTTTTCTAAAAAAAGAAGTGGGTATAAAAACGGTAATTTTAAACATATTTAAAGTAACCAGCATATCAATCACGTAACGCATTGTACGTACGTCAGATAGATCTAAATGTCACTTTTTGTATGGGAAAATAACAGTTGAGTTGTCCTAAAACAGCCCTCTGGAGTAAATTTCTTAGTTAGACCAATAACTAAGTATTAAAACGCCTTCAGAACATAAAACAGATGCTTTATTGAGTCGCAAATTTGCATATTTATCTTTAGAGTGAACTATTAAGGGGTTATTAGAATTATTTCAACTTTTATCATACTGCTTCCTTAGGTGTGGCGTTCACTACCTGAATAAAGATGAGATCTAATTAAAATTCATGAAATAAACGTCGGCCGAAATAATGAAATAACTATACCTGCCGTCTGCCTTTGTCCTAAAATTATAATTAAAATGAAAGTACAAAATGTTGCTGCTTCCTTTTCTCAATATAATAATTATTTCAAAGGCTAGTTTTACCGTCGATTCAAGACCATCCTCTATAAAATATTGCGCACTCGATAAATTACGCCAAGAGTAATGCAATTGAACACATAAGTTACCTATATTATGCAGATATTGACAAATCGGAATCGTAACTCGTTCATAGTTCAAATGTCAGCAATCATGTTGTTTGATGTAGCATCCCGGAGTTGAACAAACTTGGTATATATCTAAGTATAGAATATCTCCAATGCTTGGAGCTATTTTCACTCGCCGCAAAAAGAAACCAACGTCGAAGATGAAAACATATCTCCAGTGGCCGTGCCACCGTCACTGACAAAGTAAACGCTAATTTAGTAGATATTTAAAAAGATCTAGCCGCTTGCGACGCTAGTTAGTTGATTAAAACATTAATTTAATTAACAGCCTGCATATCTTGGGAAATCATTGCGGTTTTGCTCTCGAATTCGAGCCAGCCCGACCACTGACAAGTCTCAGCATGCATGGGCAACTTTTAACTGTAGCTTTAGTTTACATTTGGGAGCGTATTTGATACAGTCGAAGCACTGTATTTTAGAGTAAACTTAGGTGCACTAAAGAGCCGCGCTGCGGCAGAATTCAATTTAAAAATGGGCCTCTTAGGAACGTGCTCGCGAATACAATGCTTTTGAGACGTCTAAGCATTTAAGAATACCCGGAACAAATGCAAACGTTTGTTTTGTTTTGTTTGTTTGCGTTCATCTTAGTGTTTTAAGGTGATAGACCAGATGAATGAATGAATGAATACGTTTATTTCAGAACCAGGTCCATATTGTTACTAAATATTATCTTTTAAATAATGTTAAATATTTCTCAAAATAAGAAAAACAAAGATATACGGTACGAAGATATGACGCATATTTTGTACAATACGTCTTTTCTATATTTCGAAAGAAATCGTTCCCAGATCTAGCATCTAGATCCATGCTAGATCTGGGAAAGATTTCTTTCGAAATATAGAAAAGACGTATTGTACACTAAACAATATTAGCAAATATCTTGTTGCAATCGGTCCCCGTGTTATCAGTCGTAGGTAGTTCGTCATTTTTCAACCGACGAAAAAAACGGAGGCGGTTATCAAGTCGAAGCGTATACGAGTATATATATATTTTTTATGTATGGCCACGCATAATTTTTTACAGAGTAGTTCGATTTCGATAATTATTTTTTTATTGGAAAGAAAAGTTGAAGTTGGTCCCATATAAATTTGGATTAAAAAATTGACCTTAAGGGTAGGAAAATAGGGAATGATTGATTTTTCGTCAGTTAAAACTTTGTTTTTAAACTAAATTATTTTTCCAGAAGAGATCCGCAAAATGTAAAGTTCTATTTAAAACGTTAAGGTATATTATACAACTCTATGTGGTGAGAAATCGGACATTTTAGACAGTATTGAATTGTAACTTGAGTAGATACTCAAGCTAGAAGCTCATTTCTCTCTTCGCTCATCATCTTCATTCATTCATTCATTGCTCGATCTCGAAATGGGTAAAACACGTTTGCGACCGCCCTATTACATCTCCATACTCGTCTAACTGAACAATACGATGCTTCCTCACACAAAATAACAAACGTTTAGCTTTAGAAACTCCTGCGAGGGTATGCATTCCCTTTATGAGAGTGGACAGCGAACAATAGGTAGGACGCTCCATTATGGAAAGCCCTGTAAAATATCCTGTGGACAAAGACTGTTTGAGCCTTCATTCTGTTTTGGCATGCATGGTTTTATAGTACCTATGCGTTTTTTTATATGTGCAATTTCAAGGTGTTGATTTCGTGACAATATTTACCTAGTTTTGGTTAGAGGTAGATGATGTCAGCATTATTAAAAAAACACTTACTTGCGTGATCAAGTCGAATCGGAAGGCCGAAAAGAACTTTAAAGTTATTAAAAATTAAAGTTGTTCCTATTACGTTTTCCATTTTTGAATGCAAAGTGAGAAAAACATTACTTCGCCAAAACCAAAAACAATTTGCACTCAAAAACATTAGTTCCACTATAGCAATTAATGCATTAATTATTGAGAATGCAATCTTCACTATTCTATTTTACGATAGAGCCCACAAAGTTATTTAAATAGGTTCCTATATCAATTTGCTTCGCTAAAAAAAGCAGTGACAACGACAACCTTGGTCAAATAGCTTAATTTGTTCTCGAAGACGCATGTGTGAAAATGCAAAAAACATAATGGCTATCATGACTTCCTCGATTAGAAGGATTTTTTACATTTAAAGCGTAAACGCAATTTGTACATCGTTTTGCATTATACATATAGAGACAGCTAAGTGAAAAAAATGTATTCTTTCTTTTGTCCTCGCTAAAAGATCCCAATTTCAAATGTAAATAAATAAATAAATAATAAATAAATATTTGGGGGCAATCCCACACAAATCAACCTAGTCCCAAACTAAGCAAAGCTTGTACAGTCAGGGAATGAAAAAGTTGATCACCGTTTTTGCTTGCTCAGTATAAGTTGTCAGTATCTGCTTTTTCGACCGAGTGTCAGACACATTCCGTCATAATGAATGTCATTTCACTACACCTCTGTAAATTTTGGAAAACGAGATAAAAAAAGAAAAAAAAAACGTATACAAGAAATAGCAATGATGACATTGACAGGACCTGTTACTTACTCACATTTATAGTTTTAATAATTTTAAACGAAGAGGATTTAATCATTAGATGTATCAAACTTGACACAACGTAATGTCAAGATCAAACTAATAAAAAGGTTTTAGTTCAACTATTAATAGGCAAGGAAAATTCGTCTAAGTAAATTTGAACTTTGTTGTCAAACACTTGATCACTATTTTCAATACATCACTCTCGTCTGATACACAGTTTAAAAAGGTAACATGTGCTTGCAACGCGTAAATGATTTGATTTGAAAACTGATCAACCTTTTCATTCCGCCACTGTACTATGGGTACTAGGCGACGATATAGATACTTATATAGAGAAATAAATACTTAAATACATAGAAAACATCCATGACTCAGGAACAAATATTCGTGCCCATTTACCATTTACCGGGATTCTAACCCAGGACCTCTTGCTTCGTAGGCAGGTTCACTACCAACTAGGCTAAAGCGGTCGTCAATTTAGAATGAATGGTTTGGATTAAGAAGTCTATAATTGGTAAACAACCGGTAGCTGAGAGTACCTTCGCAACGACATGACTTCTAACTCATGAAGATAATGTTAATTGCTTACGATGTCACGGTTGTTCGTGGATAAGTGGAACTTTATAAGTCATGGTCTTTTTAAAGGCTAAAATATGTCTTTTAATATCAGTTTAAAAAGGACAATAAAAACAGAAATCACGTGTCAGGTTTTTAGAACCTTACCGACATACCAAAAACTTTATAGATAAAAAAAAACACGGCATTTGACATATGCCCCCAGTCAGACTAGAACAGAGGTCCAAGCGGCTACTTCCTTTTGGTGAGAAAATCCACCCTCCTATTTCTTATTCGTCGTACTACACACTAATACTGTACTTACCACACTAACAGACCCCGAACTCTAAATCACCGAAGATGCAATCTAGATTATCACTCAGAGGGCTAGCACCACAGATGTATGAATATAAGGAGATCGGACATGGTGGCCGATTTGTATAGAGTGAGCCTGTCGCAAGTACATTAACCCACACAACGCCCAAGTAATTGACAAGACAAAGCACGCACACATCTAAAACACACACACTTGTATACCTACACGCTTATTTGACAATAAACGCGCATCATATCAGGCATTTTGGGAAAAAACGTAATATTCTCTGCGATCAGCACGCGTGCACAGTATGGCAGTGTATGCCCATTGAGCATACAGCTGCGACACGGCCGCCGGCGGCTTGTCCTCTCTCTAGTATTCTATGCTCTGAGGCTAGCACAATTGACATCGCGGCACGACGGGAGACGAGAAAATTTACGCTCCTCTTTCTAATCTACGTAGTGCGAGTGAGACAGGAGTCGCTTAATCACGCGCGACCCGACTTTGCACCAAGTTATGTTAGCCCAACCAGCGGCGCTACCACGAACTTCGAATCTCGAACTTCGTATATCTCCGTCTCTACCGCACTTATGGTTTATGTCACTCGAGCGACAGAGACGGAGATATACAAAGTTCGAGATTCAGCTTTTTTTCTTTATGATTACCTATTTTGTTATGTTAACATAGTTTTTATGTATAAATGAACCTCCAGGTCTTTTGATTTATGTCTATTGGTACTCTTTGTGTGCCCTTTATATTTTTGTTTATGTGACTGTTTGTGTTCTAAATAAATTAAAAAAAAAGACGGCGCTCGAGCTTTCTCGCAGCGAGATGGGCTATACGTCTCTTTCTAAGTTCTCTAATTAGAAAGAGACGGATAGTCTATCTCACTGTGATAACCGTTTTTTTTTACCCGTTTGGCCTGCAGTGCGGCCAGTAACGGATGCGTTACGGTATATCCTCTGAGGGCCTGAAGGATAATGGGAACGCGTTAATGCGGCTCTCCCCGCCGTCACCCGTTACGAAACTAGACTCTATCTACGCTTGATTACTTACGCATCGCGGTGTCAAGGTATAATTGTGGGTGAGCGTTGAGGTGAGCTTAAAACAAGTTACATAATAGGGGGGCTGGTGTGAAAGTGTTAGATTTTGACCAGATTTTTTTGTTCCAGGAACCCCACCGACGATAGTCCAGCCCCCGAATGGCGGGTACTGGGTGGATGGCGTTGACGAGACACTGGACGAGGAGCAGGAGCCGCGTGCGCAGCCGGGCACGCCGCGGCAGGCCGGCCGCCGACACAACATCGACACAGACGACATCGCCAAATACTACAGGCGGTTCTTCTTAGGCAAGGTAAGCTGACACCTATTATAGACGGGGGGTAACCTTATTTCTTCTTATAGTGATGAACCATTAAGTAAGAGTCACTTCGCTAAGAATAACATGTGATTCTTCTTAGGCAAGGTAAGCTGATCGCCCAAACATGGGGTAACCTTCTTGTTTCTTCTTATAGTGATGAACCACTAAGTAAGAGTCACTCCGCTAACTACTACATGTGATTATTCTTAGGCAAGGTAAGCTGATCGCCCAGACATGGGGTAACCTTCTAGTTTCTTCTTATAGTGCTGAACCACTAAGTAAGAGTCACTTCGCTAAGAATAACATGTGATTCTTCTTAGGCAAGGTAAGCTGATCGCCCAGACATGGGGTAACCTTCTAGTTTCTTCTTATAGTGCTGAACCACTAAGTAAGAGCCACTCCGCTAACTACTACATGTGATTACTCTAAGGCAAGGTAAGCTGATCGCCCAGACATGGGGTAACCTTCTAGTTTCTTCTTATGAACTTCTTATGAACCACTAAGTAAGAGTCACTCCGCTAACTACTACACTTGATTATTCTTAGGCAAGGTAAGCTGATCGCCCAGACATGGGGTAACCTTCTAGTTTCTTCTTATAGTGCTGAACCACTAAGTAAGAGTCACTCTGCTAAGTACTACATGTGATTCTTCTTAGGCAAGGTAAGCTGATCGCCCAGACATGGGGTAACCTTCTAGTTTCTTCTTATAGTGCTGAACAACTAAGTAAGAGTCACTTCGCTAAGTACTACATGTGATTATTCTTAGGCAAGGTAAGCTGATCACCTAGACATGGGGTAACCTTCTAGTTTCTTCTTATAGTGATGAACCACTAAGTAAGAGTCACTCCGCTAAGTACTACATGTGATTATTCTTAGGCAAGGTAAGCTGATCGCCCAGATATGGGGTAACCTTCTAGTTTCTTCTTATAATGCTGAACAACTAAGTAAGAGTCACTCCGCTAAGTACTACATGTGATTATTCTTAGGCAAGGTAAGCTGATCGCCCAGACATGGGGTAACCTTCTAGTTTCTTCTTATAGTGCTGAACCACTAAGTAAGAGTCACTCCGCTAAGTACTACATGTTATTCTTCTTAGGCAAGGTAAGCTGATCGCCCAGACATGGGGTAACCTTCTAGTTTCTTCTTATAGTGATGAACCACTAAGTAAGAGTCAGTCCTCTAAGTACTACATGTGATTCTTCTTAGGCAAGGTAAGCTGATCGCCCAGACATGGGGTAACCTTCTAGTTTCTTCTTATAGTGCTGAACAACTAAGTAAGAGTCACTTCGCTAAGTACTACATGTGATTATTCTTAGGCAAGGTAAGCTGATCACCTAGACATGGGGTAACCTTCTAGTTTCTTCTTATAGTGATGAACCACTAAGTAAGAGTCACTCCGCTAAGTACTACATGTGATTCTTCTTAGGCAAGGTAAGATGATCGCCCAGATATGGGGTAACCTTCTAGTTTCTTCTTTTATTTAGTGATGAACCACTAAGTAAGAGTCACTTCGCTAAGTACTATATGTGATTATTCTTAGGCAAGGTAAGCTGATCACCTAGACATGGGGTAACCTTTTAGTTTCTTCTTATAGTGATGAAACATTAAGTAAGAGTCACTTCGCTAAGTACTACAGGTGATAATATTCTTCTTAGGCAAGATAAACTGGCCGCCCAGTGACCTTCTAGATTCTTCCTAAAGTAATGAACTACTAAGAGCAGGGCGCTTCGACAAGTACCACAGGCAGTTCTTCTTAGATGTGGTAACCCGATATATAAAGTCTTTCAATTTTCGCACGTCCTGATTCCCTTTATTCATTCCGGCATTATTTATATTAGGACTTACAAACATATCAGAATCAGCAAATTTTGATAACGTCAGAGGCTCTATAGAATGTAAATAAAGAAAAAACCTCGAGTTTGAACATCGTGCGTCAAATCACGTTTCAATAAAAGTTCAATCGCCTGGCAAAACATCGCAATTGCATTGGATATAAAATACAGAAAATCACGATTTAATTGCTTTCGTGACTAACAACGCGCACTTTCTTCGAGTGGTCAGCCGGGAATAAAAAGGCGCATTACGAAACGGGTAACCGTCCAGGTTATAATGGAACCTGTTATGCTTGTAAAACCATAATGTTTAACGTTCAACATAATTTGGTAGTGTTTTACGCAGACCATCTGCCTTGACATTTGCGCGCCAAGCTGTCTGTGGGGACACAATAAAACATACTGTTGCCAACTGTTCGCTATGCCAATTCCGTGGAAGCTTTTTTGGCATGTTATGTGGTATAACATAGGTAATTTGGTACATAAGCAATGTTATCGTTATACTCGGAAGCAAGGAAGCAACACTTACGCGAAAGGAAATACACTCTCACGTAAAATATCAGTATATTCTTAGTTGTTTTTGTGATAATGAGGCTGCACGAAACGAACATAAAATAATCAAACCGTAAATCTATGTTTGGTATATCATTACAATGATTAATTATTGATTGTTAGGTACCTAATCATTGAAAAAATATTATCAAAGTATATATAGTTTTTAGCTCCGTAATCAGGAAGTTAACGATATTATTGTCAAGACGGAAAAATACTTGATATAAATAAAATATGATCTCTTAATCCAGCTGCCCTTGACATTAACTGTGTCAGTGTTACTACCGTTATCCATTATACAGCAAAATTAGACAGTGGAATTAAATCATGTTATGTAGTTTTGAAATTCTGCTCTAAATCCTCTTGAAAAAGTGTGAAATTCTAGTACGGGTACTTATGTGTACATACTTACTTACAACCCCTATGACAAATTCCATAGTTATGTGTAGTATCAGTTTCAATTCAACCACAGTTTCAACGACCTGAAGAGTCACTGGCAGTCGGTATTAGTCATAATGTCGTATCGTCAATGCTATTTCATTTTGATCTCTTATTTTAGTGCCAGCGGATCAAGTCATATAAAATTCAGTTTTCAATTTCGCCTGCTTACTAGAGACTTTTACGTGTTCCTAAGTAACGTTCTCTTTTCCAAGTTTATGTTTTCGAAATATGCAATTTATTCCTTTTACTGCCAAAACAGTCTTCGGTTTTTTTTTTACTACATACATATTACCTAAAAATCATTTCACTGCAGCACATCAATACTATTGTATTGTCACGGGAATACAGCGTTTTGTCGAATGTGATATAATTGCGGGTAACTATGATTGAAATAAGTTACCACACATATACTTGACACAAAAAAAAGTTACAAAGATACATTACCCTTGGGTGAACACCTTAAAACACGACGTGAGAACGAAATAAACATTTTAAATTACTAATACTGTAGGTACAGTCAGCAGCACAAGTTGCTAAGCGGTCCTAGTGCTCAAAATTATCTACACAGGGACTCTAATGTCGAAGGAATAAGGATCTGTTTAGGGAGTTTTGAGCGTGTTATTTTGCTTAGCTACTTCTGATGCTGACTGTAGTACCAACCAGTAATAGCTGTATTACACCATTTAACCATAGTATTGTAAAAATATGCTTTTTGTACTCGTCGATTAAAATCTGTGTATTAAGATTTCATTGAGAATACTGCAACGTCACTCTTTTCATAGTTGTAGTCCATGTTACTGTCGAAACAATCGAAATAACTGTTTCGATACGCTCCAGACAACCGAAAAATATTTAAAAATAGAACTAAAATAAATTCGACCAATCACGTGGCTGCTTTATCGAACTGTAATGAATTGGACCAATAGAATCGCTTTGATTATTGAGTTTACTCGTTGATGTCGTACGCTCGTTCATGTCTTTTAAGATATCAACGAGCGTACGAGCGATAGGCTGCACTTCGTTTCAACAGTATCGAGTTTGTTTAATTAGTTCAGTTGACTTGTAGAAAAATTATTTTAATGAACTCGTACAAAAAGTATTGTTCACAATAGTGTTATAATCAAGCTTTTTAATCTCGTACAAAAAGTATTGTTCACAATAGTGTTATAATCAAGCTTTTTAATCTCGTACCTTACTTAGGCCACTCAGTAAGCTTCGTGGCCTAAACGCGGTACTCGACTAAAAAGCTCTCTATTATAACACGATTGTGAAAAATACTATTTCCACAGGCCAAGTGAAATTCAATCTTATGTCAATGATATAAAAACATTGAGAAGGAAAACCTTTTTTCACTAAATATAACCGTATGGTTTTACTCTCAATGCATTTTTCTAACCTTTTAATATTTAAGATGGTCATCTTTCCATGGCCCTTATTAATCAATGATGTAGTATGAATTTATTTAATTACGTATTCTTTATAAGGTCAAGCGACCTGTCACGTCGATACAGTTTCCTTATAAGCACCGAGCCTTGTGTCAAAGGTCTGCAAGTACTAGAACCATATATCTCTGGTCTAGATTTATTCCTACTGAGTCTCTTACATATTAGTCCAATTAATTTTATACTTGTTGTAGTTACGTACGTATTGCAGTCAACCATTTTGATTCCTATGTCACCGTAGAACCCTGTCATTTTAACTGCTACATAGCGACGCAATAATCCTAGTGCATTTACAACGGCAAGCTTCTATGATGGTCTAGGAATCAAATTGGTTGACCGTATGTTATATAAACACTGCAGTGTATTTGAGTAAGACTGTCCTTTAATATACTAGTCCTTATATAAATAGCTACCGGTTAAATATATAATGATTAACGGCTTCAAAAATAGATGTACAGTCAGCAACAAAAGTAGCTACGCAAACGAAGACGTCAAAAGTCTTTATTTAAAGGGAATAAGAACTTATGACGTCTTTGATTGCGTATCTACCTTTGATGCTGAGTGTACCTACTGATATGACATTTTCAATCTGCTACAGTATTGTAATCCTATTGCGTCAATAGCACTATTATGCATACATATTAAATTGACTGATGACGTGGTAAAGGTCGCGGGAGCCCGCTGGATGCGGGTGGCGCAGGACCGATAACTTTGGCACTCTTTGGGGGAGGCCTATGTCCAGCAGTGGACGTCTTTCGGCTGATATGATAATTATGATGATGATTATAGGTATTTGGCGAATAGCGACTATCGACGATAACAGCTCTATACCTGAACGTTCCAGGAAATTTAATAGTACGAGTTAAATTATCTTGCACCGACATTAATGTACTCGTAAAACGGTTTCGTACATACAAATCGATAGTGAATAAGCATTTAATATATGGATAGTTGGCACTTTATTGGCGCTGTTAACAGAACGGGTGGCGCCTCGCTTGCGGTAACAACTTCCTCGGTCAAACATTATGTACGAAGTTTATACACAGTAAAATGCAATGCATGCATATACATAACATAAAGTACACAAGCGTAATTGAACATTTTGTGCACGCATTATGCTTGAATCATATCGACTACAAGTATAATTAATAATTATGTATCAATTTTTCGCCGTTTTAATTGACTACTGTTCATATTACTTTTTAGAATGCCGAGTAACCTACAGTGGCGGAGCGCCCATACAAGCTGCTTCTCACCGGCTTGACTAAAATTTATTTTTAGGCAAGCCGCTAGTTATATACTCGAAAATCTTACATAACTTTTTTTGTTCCGGGTTGCCCATCGTAAATTTTCACACGCCGTCACTATTAACCTATGATAGTGTTGTTTTAACTTCTCTACTCTATATAATAGTGGCGAAAAAATTGAGAAATATTTTTGTTGGACACTGTATATAATTTTATTTTGATGTACATATTTGGAACCGATTTGCACTAACACTTCGTAAACTCAGATTAATACTGACGTCAAGATTCAAATTCGAATATAAATATTTTACTCATTAGTTTCTGTGATATTTAAATTGAGTTTAACTTTTCAAACAAAATTTGTTTTGTAGTTGGTAACAAACTCCGCGCCACTACGCCGGTGATTGAGCTCCTAGACATTCGAAAAGTTAGAATGTCACTTTTTGTCAATAATTATAAGAAGTTGAAGTTGAGTCGGGCTGTACGTCTTCAATGTAGCTCGTTGAGCCTAAGTTAATATGAATAATAGATAAAATCTTTTATAATAACGTTATTCAGAGTCAAATTGCTGATTGTAAGTACAGTCGGGGTAAGAAAAGGTTCGTCACCTTAAAGTCGACATTTGCTTGCACCAAGGCAATTATCCTGCTAATTTGCCTGCGGAAACGCCTACCCTACACTCTAAACTGCGTGCCGGCAGATATTAGACTGGAGGCCAATAGAGCCACATTTAAAAGAAAATTATTTAATTATTTCTTAGATAGCATATAAGTATACGAGTAGTAATAGTCATAATTTAGTTAGTGAAGAGACTCAGATCCCACAGTCAAACTGTGTAAACCGTTTTGTGGGACATACCTTATTTGTAAAATTATACCCCTTTTATGATAATAATAAATAATAAAAAAAAAAATATCAGTTCTGCCAACGTGTCATTTCAAACGAAACAGAAATACCTATCGTATTGACGTTTGCATTTGCAATAACAGGCTAATCTCAGAGTACTCCAGAGTAGACGTCAAATAGTGTATCTCGTAATATTCAGATTTAAAGATATTTCGCTAATGTTATAGCAATATCAATATCATGATCTGCAACAATTGCAGTTCTTTCATGGATATTCAAATCCCTCGGCATTATCAAATTAAATAAGACGCAGAGGTATTAATGTAATTATTGATCTCAAAAATTACAAGAGAAAATATTGACACTGACAAACACTTACAATTAAATAGAATAAAGATTGGAACATACAAAGTTGTGTTGATACGAAACTAGATATAAGTCAAATGTGTAAGATATTTTGATCCTTGTTATCATATTGAGTAAGTATAATTTTAAATGCACTTGCTTTGCGTGCTGGTACTAAGGGTCTATGACTTTATAAAGGAATTAATTTAATTTTCGAACGAAGGTTTTCGTACCCCGACTGTACCTACAGCTCATTAAAACAAATCGTAAAAGTTATCCTCATCGTAATGAAATGATAAAAAGGTCCCCTATTTACTCGCTATTATATTTACTATCTATTTGGAATGACACGAAAAAAGCAGAAAAAGTAAGACATTGGTCGTGGGTATGGGAAAGTTCACACGTGTTGGTTGAGTACCGATGTCGTTATAAAGCTTAGATTACATTATTCACGATGCCTTATTGCGTTTTCTTACTTACACAGAACGCTTCAACCGCCATGTGTTTGCTATAAAATTACACCCCTTCCCGCAAACGAGCGGCACGTAGGTATATTTATTTCTATAGTACCGACTCATAATGGTCTCGCATAGGCGGCGCCTATAGCCTTTCCTTATTAAGTAATGGGTTTATTTAGAGTTTTATATGGTTTGCTTTATTGCCATAGGCAAGGTTAATGTACGTCGAATGTGTAATAAAATCGCACTGAACAGCGGCGCTACCACGAACTTCAAATCTCGAACTTCGTTCTCTGTCGCTCGAGTACCATAAACAATAAGTGCGATAGTGACGGAGATATACGAAGTTCGAAATTCGAAGTTCGTGGTTATAGCTCAGGGCGTAACGCAAACCCATCAGTTTGACATTGTCATCTTAGAACCATAAAAACGAATGGCTCGCTGAGCTACAAAACTCGCCAATCAGCGAGCAAAAAAACAAAAGCTGCATCGACAAAAAAACTATATAATTATCGAACTTGTTCACAAAATTTCACGAGAATCATTGAGTAATGTGACAACAACAGGACATCAGACATACTGGTGAAAATAATCTGTGCCGAGTAGGTACCTTAGTGGTTCCTGAAAATATTCCCAGTAGTTCCCACTGATAAAAGATGGGAAAAAAAATCCTAGCCACTGTTATAACTCACGGTTTAGGGGTTCTAGCACATGTGCTAGTCTGGATCGCGGTGATAGATCAACCTGAAACTCCCTGATCTAGGTGTTATTATAGTTACTCTATTAGTTTCAGCTCTGTCAGCATTTCTACAAGAAAGGAAAAGAAGAAAAGAAAATACGTTTATTTAGTACTTTGTAGGATAAAAGACAAAAAATTACAGACATAATGATTAAATGCTAAAATGGCTGCCACTCAGCTTTGTGCCACGAAATGGTGATACCTATATCGCAGCGCTGATTCTGAAGAAAGGGGGTTCAACTTATCGAAACGGGTAACAATTTGGTGGTCACAGTTGGGAATAGCCCCACAATCATGAAGTTGCAACTATTATCACAATACATCGATATTATTTTAGAGATGATATTGAAATTGATTGTACGGAGTGCATATTAATAATGCAAGTGCGACTGAATCTGCCGCGAATCACGGACGACGTATATTTCCCCCGAGGCCCGACAGTGTGTCCGTCGCCTTATGAGTCTGACATTGCGCCGATTTGCGCTGAGAAATACAATGTAGACGGCATTGGAGCCGTTATTAGTGTGAATATATTAAAAGCTTTCATTTTATACGACTTCAGACGAAATTAAACTGAGATCTATGTGCTTGCAAGTTGAAACTTGGAGATTGCGTTTTTTGTTTTACAAAGTCTCGGTGCTCTTTAACTTTCTTTTTTCATCTAGTCGTGCGTCAGGTTTAATATATTCGTCAAATTTATGAAAAACTAGCTTCTGTCCGCGACTACATCCGCGTGGATCTCGTTTATATCGTCGCTCCATACAAACTTTCACCCCCCATTTCATCCCCTTAGAGGATGATTTCCGGGATAAAAACTATCCTATGTCCTTCCCCGGGACTCAAACTATGTTTATACTAAATTTCATCTAAATCGGTTCAGCGGTTTAAGTGCGGAGAAGTAACAGACAGACAGACACACTTTCGCATTTATAATATCAGTATGGATATCTCGAGCGTTACGTATTCAAGTACCTAATTTAAATCGTGACTTTAATGGCATTTATGAAAATATTTTCTTCTATGCATTGCGTACCTACACGACCGATAATAGTACATTGTGATACAAGTGAGCTATGTTGATCATTACATCAGAGGCGGAATTGTCACGCAAACCGCAGGTGAGCGTGATAAGAGAGCCGAGGATGTAATTATCAAAGCTCACGCGTGTCATACAACGTTTTTCAACACATTTGCGAGGAAAAAATCCTTTTCATAAAATGAAAATGTTACAGGCTCCTAAGTTGTTTCCTTTAGTTATTGATGACAAAAGGTTTTTACTCACATACATTTGTACATCTCCAAGAATGTACAGTGGCGTTAATTATATTTATCACTTTTCTATTCACCACGAGTCAACAATTTGAATAATAACCAAACACGCATCATCAATGTTTACAAATATTTGTGAATGGCGCGCAACTATTTTTTTTTCGTGAAGTTCGCGCAGTGCGCCCTCAGCGAGGCTTAAATGAAATCTCTAAACAGCCAATACAAAATAAAATAAATATTTTCTTATTCTATATAAATTCATCAATAAATTCACAAGAAGGATTTAATTTGTTTAGTCGAGTAAGAATCCATTTGCCGAGAATTAAACATAAACTTGTATAACCCGGTCAATTTAAGAATGCGCCGAGTCCATACATACACCTTGCTGCAAGGTGCCAACGTGTCTTAATCGGGATATAAACATAACTACACGAGTGTCGTAATGTTATAAAACACGCGTGTTTAATACCCAGGATTATGAGCCTAAAAGCGGCACAATTAGAGGCACGTTATGAGCAAATGTGTTGAAAATATAATTAAAACTAAAACTCACCAATTAAAACGTACGCAGCCAAGCACCACGTAAGGGCTCGAACACACTCATTATAAATAAAATAAAATGCACCAGTGGGAAAAAATTGTGCCCACCTACGCGGAACGGGCTTCACGCAGCCTGAAACTTCTCTTCGTGTAGATTGGCCCGATTACGACAACACCTATACAACTAAAGTGCATTCAGTCAAGAAACAGATGCATTCTAAACTCAATCATAATGCACCGGAATTGCGTTTAGAATTGCGTTAGCGATGTTTGGAGTTGGTCCTCTTTTTCCCTATAAGTAAAACATTATCGAGTAATTCGAAACCTCGCGTCGCGTGGTTACTACGCTGTTTCGCGTATATGCATCTCTTAAGTGTGATAAGGATCTTTAATGTACATATATATCACACTAACAATATCTGTTACGCAGGTCGAAAATGGACTAAAAACATGCTAAATTTGCATCTAAAATAGACTGTTCACAGCGGTTGAAATTTTTATTTTTGGATACGTAAGTAATGTAATGATAATGTGTCTGCCTGGTTGCTTCACAATTACACAATACAAAAAATATACATACATAAATTTAGTTATTTGGCTAAGTAATTGTACAATTGAAACATTTTCTGTTTGGCTGTGATGTTATACGTAAATGCTTATGTATTATATCAGTCTAAACTCAAGTCATTTGCCGTAGATAAGCAAGATTTATGTTGACCAATAACTCAAAATGTACTTTACATCAAAACCTAACATCGGTCTTATGGGCACTGAGATGAGATCCAAAATGGTTAATGTCATCACCGAAAATGTACGAAGCGTATCTATTTACATAAAATATTACGAACGTTCCGGTGCCAACCCTGGAGGTCGATGGGTCATTGTGGTGACAAGAGTAGGCTAGATGAATGCAGCTGATCACTAAGCCGAGATAGCTCGAGGGTTGACGTGTAAATACATTAGGGTTGCCACGTAAGGGATTTCGGACGTTGTCAATTTGTTACCTTGAATAGAGGATTTTCATTATAGAGCTCTAGAGCGTTGGATTAACGTTAAATTGCATTCTGTTGTGAAAATATTACAATATCTAAGTGAGACGTGATTTAGAGCTCGAGATATTTAAAAGAACAAAGTCATTGACCTGATGGTCGTTGGCAGCGTCTAAACTTGCGAAATTATTTCATAACTTAAGATTAATTTCACTTGAAGCAGCGACTTAATCTCAAAATTAATTTCGAAAGTGAAATTATAATGACATCAATCACTGCACCAAATACATTCATTTTTCAATTCGCTCAGATTAAATCTGTGATGGAACACACCCGCAACTGACAAAAGAGAAATGGGAGCAATAAGCAAATGCCTTCTTTCATAACGCGAAATTGGTTCGAGGACAATTCGCTGCAGAGAAATGATGGGCCCTCAGAAATGATTGCCCCTTTAGGTGCCGCTGCCCGCACCGACTAAATAAATCGAACACTGGAACAAATAAATCGAACAGATTTTATAGTCGATATGGAAATTTCTATTGAGGAGCATCGTTGGAATGTATTTGAACAAAACATTTCTGGACAAAGAAGCATGCTATAAAAATTTTGCTTAGCGCAGATTTTCTATAAAAAGTCAAACAAAGGAATTGTTTTTGTCGTTTTAATAAAAAAATACCTTGTGTATGTACTCAGTAATTTAATACCATTTGTTATTCGTATTTTTTATATAGGTAGGTACAACCAGGGATTGTAACCGGTTATTTTTTGTATGGGAACTGTAGCCGGTTTTTATCGTTCTTTGTTAATTATTTCATTTTCTAATTGGGCAATCTAATAATACGCACTCGTTTCCTCAAAACACAACTAAGTCCTACATATGAAGTATAAAATAGTACGAGATATGTGGTTATTTCGAGGTTTTTGAAAAAAACCGGATACAATCCCTGGGTACAACACGACACGATATATAACCTTTTGCTTAAATTATCACTTTTATCATCCCACGGGAGGTTTGAGTATAATGTGATAGTTTGTAAACAATAATAACATAACATTAATTAATGACATGGATTATCCCATGCCGGGGGTACTCGTAAGTATTAACGATTATTTAAAGAGATAGGTCGGCTCGGGCCAAATGACTCAAGTTGTCGAGGCACAACTTGGCTACTAATCTGCAAAATTATGGGTTTTACAGATCATCTCCACTTATAATAAATCTCTAAATTAAAAAAAGAATCAGCCAGTTTGAAACTAAGCTTTGCGCGGTTCGAATGTTCTCAGCATCCCATGAACGGAAAAATATGAAACATTTTATATAGGTACATTATTATTCTAGCTGCAACTTAGGATAGTTTTTATCCGACTGCGACAGTTAATTAATTTTCCGAAATATACGACTTCATTTAATTTTTCATTTATTTTTATTGAAATCAAACGCTGCTCCAACTGTCAGCTATAAGAACCGTCAAATTTTCGTCAAAATGGCGGAATTGCTTTGCCTTTCACTTATTAATAATTTAAATCCCGTCTACGATAGACTTTTACGAGACAAATGCTAAAATATAAACCATAAAAAATATTCGATTCTGATATGAGAACTTATATGCGCAAATGTCGTTTTATGTCGTAATTTCAATTTTCAATTTGAACAATATAATTAACACGAATTTGTTTTTTTTGAATGACAATGGCACGCCCTCGGCGCATTCAGCCAAAGTACCTTCGGCGCTACCACGAAAACCAATACTCAATGTTCATATATTTGCATCCCTGTCACTCGAGTATGGTTAGTGCGATAGAGATAGAGATACCCGAATATTTTCGAATTCCGAAGTTCGTGGTTATAGCTCAGGAATCGAAAATATGGTAAATAATCATAATGTATTTTCTCGAAAAAGAATTTAAAATAAATATAGTCAAATGGAGAAAAAAACAAAGCAAGAGGTTATATAGGTAATGATTAAGTTATAAGAGTCCAAAGTTTTTAGAGGGGGTATGTTCTGTCCCTTTTCCGCAAAACGCACCTTCATATGAAACGATTGTTTTTTACTATGACGCTCGAGTATATTGACGTCACAGTCCCTCATCGTTTTCTCACTCTAACAAGCGACATTAAAACGGATGTAGCTTCATAATTTTTTGAGATATTTGAATGGGAGTTTCATTATCTTCTATCTATTTATACATAATAAATGCCTATGTCCTGACTGACTTATTCACTCAATCACTCACTCACTCACTCATCAACGCACAGCCGAAACTACTAATCTTAGAGAGTTGATTTTTGCACAGTATGTTGCTTTTATAACGTGGGCTAGGGATAAAAAGGGATTTTTGAAAATTCTACCCCTAAGGGGGTAAAATGGGGGTGCAAAGTTTGTATGGGAGAACCTTTTTTTTTTGAGCTATAGACTTAAACTTTGTAGAAAAATTAGTTATTAGAATACAAATGAAACACTTTCAGCGTTTTGGAAAATTCCACCCCTACGGGGGTAAAATAGGGGTGCAAGGTTTGTATGGGGGAAACATTTTTTTTTTAAATAGAGACTTAAAACTTTGTAGAAAGATCAGTCATTAGAATACAAATAAAGAACTTTCAGGGTAGAAAATTCTACCCCTAAAGGGGTAAAATAGAGTGCAAAGTTTGTATGGGAAAAACTACTTTTTTTTAAATAGAGACTTAAAACTTTGTAGAGAAATTATTCATTAGAATACAAATAAAGTACCTAGATTCAGTGTTTTAAAAAAATCTACCCCTAAGGGGGTAAAATAGGGGTGCAAATTTTGTATGGGGGAAACAATATTTTTTTTAAATAGAGACTTAAAACTTTGTAGAAAGATTAGTCATCAGAATACAAATTAAGTACTTTCAGCGTTTTAGAAAATTCTACCCCTAAAAATAGGGGGCTAAAATAGGGGTGCACAGTTTGTATGTGGGAAACTATTTTTTTTAGCTAGAGTCCTAAAACTTTGTAGAAATATTATTTAAATACAAAGAAAGTACTTTCAGCGTTTTGGAAAATTTGACCCCTAAGGGGGTAAAATAGGGTGCAAAGTTTGTATGGGAAAAACATATTTTTTTTTAATAGAGACTTAAAATTTTGACGAAAAATTACTTATTAGAACATAAAAAATACTACATTCGGCGTTTTACAAAAATCATTCCCTAAGGGGGTTAAAAAAGGGTGCAAGGTTTGTATGGGGAACACTTTTTCTGAGCTAGACACTTAAAACTTTGTAGAAAGATTACTTATAAAAATACAAAAAAAAAGACTTTCAGCGTTTTGAAAAAATCTATCCCTAAGGGGGATAAAAAGGGGTGCAAAGTTTTTATCAGGGAAAGTTTATGTTTTTGAGTTAGAGACTTGAAACTTTGTAGAAAGATTACTTATTAAAATACAAAAAAAGGACACAAATCGTTTTAGAAAATTCCACCCCTAATAGAGTTAAAAAGGAGAGCAAGCTTTGCATGGGCAACACTTTTTTTTGAGTTAGACTTAAAACTTTGCAAAAAGATTACTTATTAGAATACTAAAAAAGAACTTTCAGCGTTTTAGAAAACTCCATCCCTAAGGGGATCCTTAAGATCCTTAAGAAGGGTAGCCAGTGTTGTGTGGGAAAAACTTTTTTTTTTACTAGACTTAAAACTATTCAAAATGTTACTTATTAAAATTAATAATAAAGTACTTTCAGAGTTTTAGAAAATTCCACCCCTAAGGGGGTTAAGAAAGCTTTGTATGGGCAACACTTTTTTTGAGCTAGAGACTTAAAAGTTTACGAAAAAAGTTCTTTCAGCGATTAGAAAAATTCAACCTCTAAGGGGGTTTAAAAGGGGGTTCAAATTTTAAATGGCGAGCAATAAAATTTAAAGTGTGAGTAAGAGATTTTTAACTTCGGTCTTATTCTGTACGTTAAAAGACTACAAAACTGATTTCAGAGTTTTTCCAAATTCATCCCCTAAGAGTGTTAAAATTGGTTCAAAGTTTGAGTATTTCAAGGCATTTTTAAAGTATGAGATTTTTAACTTTGGTTTTAGACTGTTTGTTCACAAACTAGAAAATGAATATCAACTTTTTTTTTAATTATCACCTAAAAGAGGGTTCAAATTTTGTATTGAGAGAAATCATTTTCTAAGACGATAAAAAGTTCTACGCGGACGAAGTCGCGGGCAACAGCTAGTCTCAAATATATGTCCAAGTAGTAATGTAATATCAGCATATATCTTAATCTTGGTATTTTTATAAACACGTAATAATATTTTCCTACGAGTCAGGAAATATGGATAACGCGGAGTTTAATGGCAAAGTGATAAACATAATCAAAACAAATGGCGAACATTTGCGCTTATAGGGTGTATAAATGTGTCGTGAAATGGCAAGTGTCAGATACTAACTGGATAAATGTTACCAACATCATGTCAGTTATCGGTTGACACATATTTCTGAGCAATAGAACCATTTATCATCATGAAGATAGATGTTCCGTAAATACAATCTTTGCCGCCAAAGCCGAACCGATGAATAGAGAAATTTTCACTCAACCAACTTGCAAAAAATCGCTCAAAGATTCCATCACAGATGACGTGATCCATCAGTGAGCGAGTTCGGAAAGGGGCATTAACCCCTCGTCCCTTCAATTACCATCTTTAGCTTTCAATTTGCCGTTTTGTGGCAAAGATGAAAAAGGACGAGCAAGGGAAAATTCTAAAATGAAAATGGGTAAATAGACTGAAGTGGTAATGGGAGGCAATTTCTGTGTCGTCACCCCACGTAATGAGCTAAAACGCTTTAGTAGTCTACTTATCTAACAGAACGCTTTACGCATCAAAGTTAGACTATTGAAACACGTAGACGGCTTCGCAGGCCTTCTCCGTAGATGCTTATAAATTTCATAGTAATGTTTTATAATTATTTATACGAAGCATACTAATAAAAAGTGTATTTTTGCACCTCATAATACCACTGACAATAGGCATTTCCTAAGTGCAATAATGGTTTCCTGGCAGCACACCCAACTGCTAGAGGAAGTGGACTGCAATTATTGGAGATTGCGACACATTGCATATACCGATCACGTACGCTTCTTAAGGATCTGGCTTTGGTTTGGCTTTGGCTTGCAGTGTCTAAACACTTGAGACTGGCTTGCTTTTGAGGAAATAAAATTCAGCTTTAAGGTGGTTCGATTGCCATACAAAGCGTTATTTGACATCCGTAGGCTAATGGCGTGATATTTTAAGAAACTTATCTAACAAACTTTCATACATTAGCTTCCCATTTGCGCTAAATTCCTCCTTTCCTAGAATAAACTTGTATAAACTAGATTAATTTGAGAAAAATAGTTTTCCCAAAATATCACGTCCCAAACCAATTTCTCAAATTAATCTAGTTTATACAAGTTTATTCTAGGAAAGGGGGAATTTGGCGCAAATAGGAAGCCAATGTTTGAAAGTTTGTTACATAAGTTTCTTAAAATATCACGCCGTTAGCCTACGAATGTCAAATAACGTTTTGTATGGCAATCGAACCACCTTAACGTGAACACAATTTGGTGCCGTGACCAGGATTTTTTAAATTATGATTCAAGTTCAAATAGTAGGCACATTTGTATACTTACTTGAGATAATTTGAGTTAGCTGAATTGCATCAAAGTAGTCCATTCAAATTCGGTAGAACATTATTCGCATTATTACAAAGCCATTATGTCCAAAGCTGTAAACATATATTTGACGTTAACCGTACATAAACGTCCTTATTGAAGGAGCGAGCGAAGCGAACGAAGTTCTGTTTTAGCTTGGGCTAAAATTATTTCGTACTCAGACTGTTCTCCTTTACAGGTCGCATCTCTCAACCGACTTTCGTGAAATGTTGTAAATGGGTTCAATAATGATATAAAACAAATTGTCGATTCTGTCTTTGGATTTAAAAAAAAACATATTATTGATAAAAACACAGCCGCGCGAGTTCTACAGCTCGCAAAGTCACTAGTACCTAAATTAGGTTCGAGGTGGTCTTAATGCGCGCGATATACACGATTTTCCTTAATATCGTTTAGTTACCATCGTCATCATCTAACGAAGTTACCGCATATTTATTTAACAAGTAAACAAACCAACGTTACTTTATTTTGTAACGAACCCGTAACGCGTTCTTGATTGGCGTTACCCGTTATTACCATAAACCTTCACGATTTAAGCGGTTAACAGAGCAAAGCGCGCAGTTATTTTGTAGTCGATGAACTTTTTATTTGGCTTGTTAAACTCGAGTTTACTGTCACATCTATAAGTAATATATATCTAAGTAAGTGGTAAAATAATACGAGTATTATATGTGACATCATAACCAGCAGTCATGTATTTTATTTTATACAGGGAGGAAAGTTAAAACGGGGCAGTAAGGGCAGCTACTAGATCCCTTGCCGCCACGCAAAAATGGCATGAGGATTTCATTCCTAACTTTTTTAATTATGACAATCTACATTCACAGATTTTTGAAAAAAGGTACAGTCAGCGAGAAAATCATCACTTTTGACGAAATTTTTTTTTAATGCCATTCGATCCCATTCCTATTAAGGATCAAAATACTCTTCGGGACCCACTAAGGTTTGACTACTAGAACGCCCAGAAATCAAAGAAAACTTTTTCCATACAGTTAGTATGGGAATCCCAAAGTGCAACTTTTTTTAATGCCATTCGATCCCATTCCTATTAAGGATCAAAATACTCTTTGGGACCGACTAAGGTTTGACTACTAGATAGTCTAACTAAAGGACTACTTGCACTATGGGATTCCCATACTAACTGAATGGAAAAAGTTTTCTTTGATTTCTGGGCGTTCTAGTAGTCAAATCTTAGTCGGTCCCCAAGAGTATTTTGATCCTTAATAGGAATGGGATCGAATGGCATTAAAAAAAAATTCGTCAAAAGTGATGATTTTTCTCGCTGACTGTACTTTTTTTCAAAAATCTGTGAATGTAGATTGTCATCACTTAAAAAGTTAGGAATGAAATCCTAATGCCATTTTTGCGTGGCGGCAGGGGATCTAGTAGCTGCCCTTACTGCCCCGTTTTAACTTTCCACCCTATATATTGTAAATAAACAAAAAAATATTGAAGAACAATCTCACACAAATCAACCTATTTCCAAACTAAGCAAAGCTTTACACTATGGGCACTAAACCACGATATACATATTTATATAAGTAGATAAATAAATACTCTCACACAAATCAACCTATTCCCAAACTAAGCAAAGCTTTGCACTACGGGCACTATACCACGATATACATATGTATATAAGTAGATAAGTAAAATGAATGCCCTTACCGGGATTCGAATATTTCGAACCTGGCACCCCCGGCTGTGTGGAAATTTTATATAATATATGTTCTTGAAACCTCCGGGTTGAAATGTTCAATTGCATTTTGAATGCATTAAGAGTATGCTGAAATTGTTGAACACAGTCTCCGTTTAATACATGAACATCCGTAGGCAAACAAGTCGTTTGCAGTTGACGTCAGAACTCACTCTTCTAGCTACAACCAGTGAATGATCTCATTGTCTCAATAAAACGGTCTGATTAATGCCGTAATAACATCGCGTTTAATCAACTTAAGTGTTATTAGAGCTATCACGATCTTGGATTTTTGCTGTAACGAAGCCTTAGTAGGCCAACTTTATGTCATTTCACCTACATACCTACCTATAATTGTTAAATTGACCTTCACTTACTTATTAGAATAGACGTCCTCATGGGACTGACCTATAAAGTGAATAAGTCCATTAGTGAATCGAATTGCGTCCAGTCACTTTTGCCGCTATAAATATGGCCTAGCTTTCATATTCCGTGGGTTTATAGGCATTGGGCGTGCCTGATGGGTATTTTACGGTTGTTTGACAGTAAATATTAGTTTAGTTATTTACATTACTAATTAGATCGATGTTTTCTGTTTGCTGTTGTGTTATCAAATGTGGTTGTGAATGTGAACTTCATTTTAGCACTGGCCATGCGTTTGGTTAATGTTACGCGTCGTGCTATGCCAATGGAATTGTTGCCTGGATGTGTTATTGGAGTAACGTAATTTTATCAGTTTATTTCATATTTTGTGAGGTTTGACTTGTTTGAGAACTTGATCTAGTTGATCTAAATAACCAAGGCCAGGACGTGCATATATATATATTAGCCTACCTTTTAAAAATCAAATACCTACTCGTACATCTCTCTGCGGTAAAAAAAACCATTTATTTTATGGATTGCAATAGGTTCATCGAGATGAAGAATAAGTGTTATTAGGTTTGTAGGGTATTAGTGTTTGACTACAATGCCAAAGGTCTGGGATTTGTTTCCCACTACTTTTAAATTGTAAAACATTATTTTGGGGTTCAACATTTTGTCTTAATGTATCGTCCGTAGGCGGTCCGTAGGATCTTACGTTGTTGAGACTCTCAACTAGAGAGTGACTAACAAATTCCCGAAAAAAAAACTCGTGGAAATCGTTCGCTCCCTCGAATGAAAAGGATCTTTAACACTCAAAAAGTTCTATATAAATCTTAATTATTTAAGTATATTCATGATAGCAACTAAATATTTAACTTTTTATTGGTAACTTACCTATTGTTTTCTATTATTGTTTCAGGAGCATATAAACTTAGTCGGAACGGATGAAAACCTGGGGCCAGTGGTGATGTCACTGAAGAACGAACATATGGCTGGACACGACCACACCCGGATACTACTCCGATTGCGCACCGAAACCATGCATGGACTCATACCCACCACTAGTAAGTACTTGTTGGTACCACTTTATTAAAGACCACCTATTATCAAGAATCCTAAGAACTATTGAGAATGTTGCTGAATGTACCTATACCGCGTGCGTATAGAACTCTGAATGAGTCAGTAAAATTCCAGAAAATATGTTGTTTAGAAGTTTAACTATCTTGAGGAAGTTGATTCGAATAAAGGAATCGAGTAAAGCTAAGGAAAATCCCAGTAGGAAAGTCCTACAAGCAAGTTTAGAACTTGGAAACTAAATGGTTCTTCATGTTTCCAGGAACAGCCGTGATGCCATCGCCGTTAAAAATGGCGAAGATGCTGAACGACCAAGTGAACGTCGATAACTTTATGGCGGTGATGTGCCTCAACGGATCATCGCTGATCTCAACCTACGACGAACACGTACTGGTCGCCACATTCAAGTTCGGTGTGCTGTATCAGAAATACGGACAGACGACGGAGGAAGAACTGTTCGGAAACAACGAAACGTCACCCGCATTCGACGAGTTTCTGGAAATGCTTGGCCAGAGAATTAAGTTAAAGGATCATAAAGGTACGACTACGTTTAATTTAGATGGTCGATAAGGAAGTGTACGCGTTTTTCTGACTACCGCGAACTCACTAATGAACGTAATTATACAGTGCTTCAAATAGTGGAATGTAAAAGTTAGGGAATTGTTACGGACATTAATTTACAAGGTACCTACGTTCGTGGTCACTTCTTAAAGCTTATCTCTTAATTGTAGTTTTTATCTCAATTTTCCTGATTTTGTTACAGATAATTATTAACTATTTAACTAGAGTGTGATAATGAACTGAAATTTAATTAATGCAAGCATTAGGTTGTAGGTAGAACAAATATAAAGTAAAATTTAATTAATTTCGGTCTATCGAGGTGTGCAATAAATTACTCAGGTACCTACATAGGTATCATGGTTATCGTAGAAACCATCTGAACGAACTTATAACCTTGTCACTAGTCCATAGAAACAGACCTTTCCCGAGCAGTGGTATTATGATATGTATTTAGTGTACAAGGGATACTTAAAGCTATGTTTTTCAGGCTACCGCGGAGGACTGGACATAATGAACGGGCACACTGGCACCGAGGCGGTGTACGACCGGTTCTTCGATCGCGAGATCATGTTCCACGTCGCGCCGCTCCTACCCCACACTGCCGGGGACTCGCAGCAGTTGCAGAGGAAACGACACGTCGGGAACGATATCGTGGCGATTGTGTTTCAGGTGAGTCGAAAGGGTTGGTTAGCGCCGGAATCCGCCACAAGACGGATTGTGGGCAGACAGTCTTTAGAGACTGATCGGCAATCGGCCGCTCTGTGAGCGGTTTTTCCATGGCGAGATTTTGATCCACTCGGCCGGCGACGCGCAGCAGTTGCAGAGAAAACACATCGGGAAGGCTGGTGATAATTTCAGGTGAGCTCCCTTTTTAATCAGCGTCGGAATCCGCCGCAAGACGGGTTCTGGGAAGTATTTAGAGACTGATCAGCAATCGTTGGCTCTGCAGCGGTCTATGAGCAGTTTTTCGACCACGCGACCACGAGAACATGTTTAGCAGTTGCAAAGGAAGCGAGATGTCGGGAACGATATCGTGACATTGTTTCAGGTGAGTTCAATATTTAATATTTTGACTTGGTTATAGCGGCGGAATCCGCTGCAAGACGGGTTGTTGGAAGTCTTTCGAGACTGACAAGTAGTCGCTGGCTCTGCAGTGGTCTATGAGCGGTTTATCCACGGCAAGATGTTCCACTAGGGCGGTGAAGCACAGCAGTTGCAGAGGAAGCCGCATGTGGTTTCAGGTGTGTTCCCTTTATAATCTTTTGACTTGGTTATACCTTAGTCATCGCAATCGGTTAGCAGCACCAGACGTGTTTGGAGACATACGAATCAGCATACATAGAAATATATGTAGAGACTTTCTTCCATAGAAGTAGAAAACCGTGATGATTACATTGTAATCGGTTTCTGTGATTATTACTAATTAAGTTAAACGTTTTATACGGCTGTTTGTTACGCGTATATTATGTATTAAATGCTTCCTAACATTCAAGGGTTCGAAACGTCGTGCTTACTATACACGCAGAAGCATCCGTTTGAAAGGTTTAAAAAAACTGCCTTTGCAATGTGTGTCGTGGACATCCAAGCAATATTGCAGAAAAATTAAGATTGATTACGTTCCTTGCCAAACTTTTTAATTTTTCTTATAAGCGTTGGTATCTAAACGTCCATTTTGTTGCCTTTAGTACATAAATTAACGGTAGCATAATAATTTTCCAGGAAAAGGCAACGCCGTTCACACCAGACATGATTGCGTCTCATTTCCTGCATGCCTTCATCGTTGTCACGCCCGTGGAGACAACCGGCGGGGAGACCAGGTAAAATACATGAAATATTATGTCACTTTAGATCTTGTATATTTTTTTTACAGATATAAATACGCTTAAATGAAAATAACTCTTTTTATGAACTGCGCACTAAATCCGCATGTTTTTCGAATCCAATGGATACGTGGATTTAATTCGAATACTGAAGAGCACTAATCTGCTTTATTAACATTTTGTCACTTTACTTTATTGACTAGACTGGTAGAAAGTGACCGAGGTACAGTCAGCATCATATAGTTAGTAGCAGCTAAAGTAGCCAAATATATCTTAACACATCCTTACTCTTACTGTACTAAAGACGTGTACCGAAATATTTGGCTACTTTGGCTGCTATATAATGCTCATAGTAGACCGGTGTACCTGAATTTATAATATAATATATGTAAAATTTTGGACACTTTCTGTGGACGACGCGTGGCGCCGACGTGGTCGATGTGCGACAGGCCTGGGTTTGACCTTCGCGACCTCACAGTCACCTAACAAGGGGCGTTTAAAAACCGCGGCGGGCGAACCGCGCGTTTCAACCGCGGCGGGTGAACCGCGGCGGTTGAACCGCTCAGCGTGTTTTTAAACGGCCGTAACGCGCTCTGATAGCGCAGGTGCTCTAGGGGAGCACTAATCCCGCAGACTGAGCTGCACTGTTGAAGGATGGGGTGAGGGTGACGATAAAATAATACTTGGCGAAAAATAAATGAAACGGTATAATAAAATAATGAGACACAAACTACTGATTAAACTTTCCCTATCACAATTTCCTACTTCCTATCACAATTTCCCTACTTCTTCCTTTCTTCTTCTTCCTAGGAGCTCCCACTGGTGGGGCTGAGCGAACACACTTTTATCCGGCGATTATAGCCTCTTTTATACCCCTAAGGCATTAAAAGTGGTGGGGATATAATTTTGAAGACCTCGCCCACTTTTACTATGGAAAAGCTAGTTTTTACGTTTTCCTGGTTTTCAGGGAAACCTTAAGGGTTTTTACATATTTTCCTTCAAAAGAACTATTTCTGAGCTATACATTACAATATCTATCAGTTTTCCTGCTTTTCCCGTTTAAATTGGGAAAGTCGATATTTACGTAAAATGATCAACTTTGGTAACATGAAATGACTTTGCCAGGCCCTAGTGGCTTTAATTAACATTAATTATCAAAAGTGATTATACATACGTAAGGGCATTTACCTTACCTTCCTAACGATACCTCAATTGCTTTCGTACCTCATCTGGTTACGAAGCTATGGCCGGGTGAGACCGTCAATTTTCACATTTTCCTTAACGTGGTAGCGTAAGTTTGACTTTTGCTCCCGTCTTTTTAGCCAATCATAGAAATCAACCTGAACCTTGACCATTATTGCACCATAATAAGCAATAATCTCTATGCATACGTTGTGTACATTTTTATTTCACATTTTATGTAACTCTAGTTACCGATGTCCCTTGTTGACGGACTAGACCTGGATATAGTCTCAAGTTGGTTTCTTTACAAATAATTTGGCTATCTCTCCCTCATTTATCAGGGGCTCTCCCTCTATCGATCTTTATGAAATAATTACTGGAGGTACCTGGTACCTTTATCTTTACTTTAAGCTATTTTCTTCGTCTGTACCTATTGTACTCAGGTCCTAAATAAATCACGCGCTTCTTATATGAGCCGTTTGCTTTAGGAGCTTAATCGGGGCACAATTGCCGTCCTTATGTGAAGGAATTATAGTTACACGTCCTTTCTCTTCGTGGCCCGTAGGCCTTATCGTTCACATACTATACAACACCCTTTCTCTTCGTGACCCGTAGGTCCTACATTTCACAAACTACATTCTGTCGCCCACAATGCCCCCGCCGGTATGTATCGTAGATACATACTGGGTTGCAAGGGTAAGCGACAGTCTACATTAAAGTCTTACTACATGATTCGTCATCAAATACACTTTCAATCACTTTCACTATCATGTTCATTCACTGTCTTTACTACTTACTTTTCTTTACTACCACCAGCCGCCGCTGCGGTTTGGTGGTGGATTCCGTACGGGTTGGGGGGGCGCATTTTCCTTGTCGCTGCCTGCCCCTCGTACCGGAATAGACACTTTCACTCTCATTGTCTCCTTTCTTCGTTCTCTTGCCTTTCTGCAGGCTGCTTCTACCAAAGCGACGGGCGGGCGTGCAATGACCAGTCTCCTCGCTGTCTCGTGCTTGTGGTCCTGAAGCGCAGCAGTGCTCGGTGCTGCTGGTGTAGTGGTGGCCGCTGTGGCCGGCGGGTGGGCGAGGCGACTCCTGCGCCATTCCGCCCACTCTACTCTTCTGCTAGAAGAATTGGAGGTCATCTCTGTGGTGACCGTGGTGCTCCCGGGCTCCGGGACTACACCTGACCTCTTCGCTCCGGCGGTCGATATTTCGGAGGCGGCTGCGACATTGGCGCCTCTCGGTGTTGTAACTGTTGTAACATGGTAGACCACGGCTTCTTCCATAGCCGTGGTTGATGACACGGCGGATTCTGAATTTCTTGACGGTTTTGTAGGTGCAGACTCACTCGCTGTCGCTGCGCGTGCTGCGTACCTCGGTACCGGCCCTTGAAACGGGACACACGGTACATCTGCTGGTTTTAGACCTCGCGGGTCTACGAACCTTTCTTCTTCTAGAACTTTCTCGAAGTTCTCCATTAATTTCTTCTTTATAACTTTCAACCTTCTACGCCAACTGGCTTTCAATTTTTCTACCTCCTGTTCCAACTTCTCTCTCTGACTAGAGATTTCTTCTATCTCCTTCTGGAGCTGTTCCGCCGTGTCTTCCTCCAGATCCCTCAGTGGTGCTCGCTCTGGTGTCGGGGCCCGGCAGTGGGCTCCGAAGATGTTGAGGGATCTGAAGGTCGTTTTGTTCGATGAGTTGCTGTCGCTCTGCTTGGCTAGGGCTTCGTGATGACGGAGCCCTGATGGTGGGACGCTGCAACCAGCGGCCTCTAGGCGTCCTCGCTTAGAGTTCTTCCCCCTGCGGGTCCTCTTTTCAGACCGAGTGGAATCGCGGTCGAGCCTGGCACCCCGACCAGCGACCTGCGATTTCCAAAAATGCGACTCCATGTCGCGTACCTGCAGCTAAACCTGTCTTTCCCAACCCTCAACTGACAAGGTACCGTAAATTCGGCTAACGTTCCGTCAGCGACGTACGCGCCTCTCGGATTAAATCCGGATCGAAGAACCCTATCGACCGTCAATGACCTGACGTTGCCTTTTTGTGGAGGCGGACTTGCAACTAACGAATTTAAACTTTAAAAAAAACTGATTCTATATACTTCTTAAAACTGAATTTAAACTTTCTAAGCACTTTGAACTATTTGTAGACTTCTTGAGGCACTGTTGAGACTAGTAGGAGCTTCTAACTGGAGTCGAGCGAACACACTTTTATCCGGCGATTATAGCCTCTTTTATACCCCTAAGGCATTAAAAGTGGTGGGGATATAATTTTGAAGACCTCGCCCACTTTTACTATGGAAAAGCTAGTTTTTACGTTTTCCTGGTTTTCAGGGAAACCTTAAGGGTTTTTACATATTTTCCTTCAAAAGAACTATTTCTGAGCTATACATTACAATATCTATCAGTTTTCCTGCTTTTCCCGTTTAAATTGGGAAAGTCGATATTTACGTAAAATTATCAACTTTGGTAACATGAAATGACTTTGCCAGGCCCTAGTGGCTTTAATTAACATTAATTATCAAAAGTGATTATACATACGTAAGGGCATTTACCTTACCTTCCTAACGATACCTCAATTGCTTTCGTACCTCATCTGGTTACGAAGCTATGGCCGGGTGAGACCGTCAATTTTCACATTTTCCTTAACGTGGTAGCGTAAGTTTGACTTTTGCTCCCGTCTTTTTAGCCAATCATAGAAATCAACCTGAACCTTGACCATTATTGCACCATAATAAGCAATAATCTCTATGCATACGTTGTGTACATTTTTATTTCACATTTTATGTAACTCTAGTTACCGATGTCCCTTGTTGACGGACTAGATCTGGATATAGTCTCAAGTTGGTTTCTTTACAAATAATTTGGCTATCTCTCCCTCATTTATCAGGGGCTCTCCCTCTATCGATCTTTATGAAATAATTACTGGAGGTACCTGGTACCTTTATCTTTACTTTAAGCTATTTTCTTCGTCTGTACCTATTGTACTCAGGTCCTAAATAAATCACGCGCTTCTTATATGAGCCGTTTGCTTTAGGAGCTTAATCTGGGCACAATTGCCGTCCTTATGTGAAGGAATTATAGTTACACGTCCTTTCTCTTCGTGGCCCGTAGGCCTTATCGTTCACATACTATACAACACCCTTTCTCTTCGTGACCCGTAGGTCCTACATTTCACAAACTACATTCTGTCGCCCACACTTTCCTTACGTTTTACCGTGCCATAAAAATACGAATAATACCAACCCCTGCTGCCTACCAAAGTTTGCCTCAGTTATTTTATACTTCAAATATTTGGCCATTTTCTGTAGTGTAAACCTTACCTTTAACCTTAAAATATGCAAAGGGTTTTCCAGTTCTCCGAATCATCCGTAGACTTTTATTTTGGTACAAAATTCAATTACCAACATTTTACTAACAGTCTCGCAATCTCCGTTGTTATTATTTTCTAATAGCCTCGCATTAAGTATTCCCTGAGTTAGACGCAATCTCTTTTCCATTTCACTTCGACGAAGTTTCTCTTATTCTTGTTACGATACATTTGTCGCTTCTCAAGTGACTTGTTTAACATAAAGTTTGTGTTGCTCGCAACAACGCACAGAAACATTATTTGCATGAAGAAGTCTTGAAAATGGCTCGGAAAAGGGGAATGGAAATTTCTCTTGTAATTTATATGCAAACGAATGCCTTGTCGTAATTAGAAAGCTTTTTACTAAGAGTTATTCTGTGAAGTGTGTTGGTAACGTTTCCAGGTTTTATGATGCCACGGAACGGATTTCAGAGAACGCAATTTCACGAGAAAATGCGAAAAGGCCTTTCAGATGTTGTGGGAAGGGCAACTCGTTACCGGGGCTCAAGTGTTGTTTTAAAAGTTTCTCGTATTGACGCAAAAATGTAAGCCGAAAGATGGCGTCTAAAGGTTTCAAGTGAAAATGTAATCCGCGAATAAAAATGTAATTCCAAGCCATGTTTTACCATCAAATTGTTTGTGCGTAACATAATATTAAATTGATGTTTGCAAACATCACAAATAGTATTAGATATGTTTACTTCTATTTCAAACGTTACTATTTCTGAATAATGGGGCATGTAGAGCATTTAGGATGAGTTAGTACTTATTTATATTATAACCTGTCATTATGATCGTGACAATTGACTAATAATGAGTCTTCATAGAAACTATATTTACTATGTAACATTATCTGTTGCAGAAACATTTGCTAATTTTATGAGGTTTTACTTACACAGTCCTGGCATTTATTGAAAAAGTGTCGTAACAACTCGATCGCAAAAGAGATTGGCTGCATCGTATACAGTGACGCTAGCCTAGTGGAGGAGCTACGGTAGCCTAGTGGTTCAGGCATACGGCTGTCAAGCGGTGGTCGTGGGTTCGAATCCCGGCTCGTACCAATGAGTTTTTCGGAACTTACGAGTATGTACGGAATATTTACCGTTAGCTTTTCGGTGAAGGAAAACATCGTGAGGAAACCGGTCTAATCCCAACAAGGTCTAGTTTTCCCTCTGGGTTGGAAGGTCAGATGGCAGTCGCTTTCTTAAAACTAGTGCCTATGCTGCCAAATCTTGGGATTAGGTGTCTAAGCGGACCCCGGGCTCCTTTAGGGGCACAACCGGGAATAACGCTAAGATGATAATGATACTCGTCAAATAATCCCTCACTTTCCGGCGTTTGTAGTAGAACCAATATTAACTTATAATGAAACTAAATTTAAATTGCTACGCCCTATCAGGGCCCATATGGAACTCATGTACCTATTGTACCTATTATAAGATCTATACAACGATGGATGCAATGAATGATAATGGCCCTGATATACCTTTATTTTATCCTCAGGTACAAAGTGGCCGTCACTGCTCGTGGGGACGTACCATTTTTCGGGCCGACTCTCCCTCAGCCAGCGTTCTTCCGCAAAGGGCGCGAGTTCAAAGAATTCCTCCTCACCAAGCTCATAAACGCCGAAAACGCGTGCTATAAAGCCGAGAAGTTCGCCCAACTCGAGCTGAGGACGCGAGCGTCGTTGCTGCAGAACTTAGCCGATGAACTGAAGTGCAAAACTGTTGAGTTTCTTGGTACGGGGGCGAGGATAGAACCGGGAGCGGTGTCGCCGCAGCCTGAGGGCACGCCGAAGCAGGAGGGGCCGAGCACGAGGTTTATTGATACTGTGAAGAAGGCGTTTATATCGAAAGTCAGGTATGTACCAAGGATATACATATGACTATTTGTCAGCCAGTAGGTAACATTGGCGTATCTAGGCCTATTTGCCAGGGGGGCCCCGGCTCACGCCGGCATTTTTTTTAATGACAGGCATTTTGGACCAGTGACCCAGCATCCTCGGGCAGACCCTTCTGGGGTGTGCAAAAAAAAAATCATCACTACATAGTATAAAACAAAGTCGCTTCCCGCTGTCTGTCTGTCCCTATGTATGCTTAGATCTTTAAAACTACGCAACGGATTTTGATGCGGTTTTTTTAATAGATAGAGTGATTCAAGAGGAAGGTTTATATGTATAATACATGCATGTATTTTACATGTAAACTTATATAAACCCGTGCGAACCCGGGGCGGGTCGCTAGTACAATTATAGAAGAGGCGACGCCGTTTACGCGGATTCAGAGTTCAACCTAAAATTTGGTTTTATAGCCCTTAACTTTGGCAATGTCCAAAGAAGAGACGCGAACCTAAATCTGACAATGACCCAGACACTAGCGGTCTGGAAAATGGATTTTTAAGGCCATGAACAAGTGAAATCGAATCGTGCTTTCTCTGACCAAGACGGAATGGCTCTTTGTTAATAAATCAATGTTACTGGTTGCCTTCAGCCTTTGATTTGTCTATCTAAACCAAGCTTTTCCAGACATTTAGCCAATGCTGTAATGGAATGAGATAACTCAGTAGTAAAAATACATTGTCTGTTACAGGTCACCGAGTGTAGACACGAATCTCTCTGGCGACAGTTGCAAGAATGTTCTCAATAAGAAAGTGAGCAGTATGCAAGATACACCTACCCCTAATGTAAGGCTGCTTTTCATATTATTTGTTTACAGTTTCTTGTTAGAGAATAACGTTTAGTAATTGAGGTAATTTTAGTTTTCGATCCTAATTTTTTTTAACGACTTTATCGTATGGCGGTTACACACTTGTACTACGAGTATATGTATTCGTATCGATGTCGCTGATAGGGTTCCAGAGTGCGCTGCGAGGTTCAGAAGGAACAGTGCAGCTGCCGAGTTTGTTGTTCTTTTAGCACCACCCGGAGGTCACGTGTAGGGTTTCTAGGGTTATTCCTACGGACGTAGAACAACAACGACCTCCAATTTAATAAAAAAAAACCCTGAAAAGTATGATTACTGGTTTTTAGGGTTCCGTACTCAAAGAGTAAAACGGGACCCTATTACTAAGACTTCGCTGTCCGTCCGTCTGTCTGTCACCAGGCTGTATCTCAAGAATCGTGATAGCTAGATAGTTGAAATTTTCACAGATTATGTATTTCTGCTGCCGCTATAACAACAAATACTAAAAACAAAATAAAATATATTTTTAAGGGGGGCTCCCATACAAATAACGTGATTTTTTATCCGTTTTTATAGATAATCTGTCACCAGGCTGTATCTCAAGAACCGTGATAGCTAGAGAGTTGAAATTTTCACAGATTATGTATTTCTGTTGCCGCTATAACAACAAATACTAAAAACTAAATAAAATATTTTATAGCCGTTTTATAGATAATGGTACGGAACCCTTCGTGCGCGAGTCCAACTCGCACTTGGCCGGTTTTTTAAACACATTTGCATACGCTTTTATAAACTACGGAGCGCTATGGAGCGTGTAAAAAGTTTCTATGACGCTGTAGCCTATTCCCATTTTTCCCCGCTTCGCAGTGAAGCCTATTTGTAGGGCAAACAAAACTGGCGAGTGAATGCAAAGCCGGTACAAATAGGAATATGTCGTTTAGACCGACGGACGGACAGGGAGACGCAGTGCCTATGCGCTTTACCCTTAAATTTTCTTACATGCATTTCTTCACGAATCCCTTATCCTTACAGAGCGGTCGTTCCAAAACGTCAGTAGCCTCGTCATCAGCTAGCGCAGTGTCGGTCCGGTCAGCCGGCGGCTCCGACGCGTCCAGCCCTGACGTGACGTCACGCGCCGCCGGCCCCCGCCCCCCCATGCACGACCACAGCGACGACTCCAGTCTCAACTCGGTCGACTTAGATCCTCTTGGTGAGTCATGAACGCCTGGTACCTTTTTATCAACTCGCTTGATCCTTTTATCGTCGCTACTACAAATTAATGCGCAAAATGGGCATAACTAAGCCCTTGCCAGTCCAACATACGATCTACTATGAGTTTAGTTTTTTGAAATGTATGCTCAATCTAAAGCGTGAATTTCACATGCAAGAAATTGCATGCAAGTTTAACTACATTGCGGGGTTTGTTAGATCCAACTCAGTATAAGTACCTCCGTAACCCGCAATGTAATGAAACTTGCACGCAATTTCTTGCATGTGTAAATTGCGCTTAACGCAAGCGCAACCTTGAGGGAAAAACTGGGACAATCTTAGAAAGATGGTGCCATGTTTTTATGTAGGGTACTGTATGGGTAGACTAAATGCACTTAGCAACAGGAAAAATTGACTGCGTGTACTAAAATAACCCAGGATTAGCGCCTAATGTGCGAGTGGTTAAAATGGTTATTTATGACTAAATTATTTAAATTGAGACAAGGTAAAAATCTTTCGAGGTTTGTAATGGGTAAGTAAAACTATCACCGCTTAAAATTGATCATCGCAAACCTTCAAGTCTCATAAATTCGTCACTACATTTTTAATAGATAGATACCTTGTATTTATTTGAGATTTTGCGTGTTTTGTGAATTGAATTGGATTTTTTCTTCAACTAGACGACAAGGACTGGCTGAGTTGTGGTAAAAGTGCAACAGGTTAGTCCTGTAGAACATGTGTAGACATCGTAGATTAGTAACTGTTGTCACAAGCATGTTTGTAGTACACTGTATACAATGTTTAGAAAAAGTAAGCGTCTGTAAAAAATGTAGACGCTTAAAATCAAGTATATGAATGACATGTCCAATGTTTGTTTAAATATTAGTATCTAGTCACTTGCGATATATTATGTTATGCATGTAAATAAAATAGTGTTCTATCGATAAAATAAGGTGATTAGGATTAAGTCTGTTGTACGGAAAATAAACTTATCTTGCATGAAACGCCTGTCCAATCCAATATCCACGGAACGCTCTTAAGATTCAAGATAAGTTAAGAAATATACTACTTTCAACACATTCAATGGATTACATTATAAAGCTGAAAGGCCGCTAAATTACATCCGTTTAAATTCGATTCGAAACTATTTATAGATAGAAGCACCTAACTATAAATATAGCGGCATTCGCGCCGGTACGTACTCGCGAATCAAAAAAGAGCACTATAAAGCTGGAAGCCCACTGCGATATAAATTCTACCTACTGTTATCTTCCGAAGCGAATAAAAACACACAAATGACGCAAATTCGTCTTCCGAAGCGAATATAAACACAAATCACGTAATAAGTTGCAAAATTGGGGGGGGGGGGGGGGGGTCGTAATAAACAGGCAAAAATAGCACACCTAACTAATCGAAATACACATAAGGTAAACGACCCAGTGCCCGACACTGGCCTAATACATGACAATTTGAATCTTATGTTTGTATTAAAACAATAGAGGTGAACAACAGGTGTTAACTACTAGGCATTAAGGTGTCGAGCATTGGGACGTTTACCTTACATCAGCCAAACAGTATCGACACCGATTCATAACTTTTTTGTTGCTTAGACCACGATAAGAAAACTTCATTTACCCGCGCGCAGCAGATGATTTCTCCCGACATGTCATGTGTTATTACGACAAAATTTTACCAGTCTTACAACATAAGGTGGATGTTGGTAAATTTTTGTCGGCGCAAAATCTACAGGCGGCGTGTACACCGTAGACACCGACACGGGACCAGAGTTATATTTTAGCCGTGCAGATGATTTCTGCCAATTCTGCCACCATGTATCCTTGAGAATGTCATATTTCCTGTCCTACAACAACCACAAAATCAATTATTTATTCTGCAAATACCACAAGGGCACTTTTATTGTGTCAAACGGTAATTAACAATAAAATAATAAGAAAAATTATCGTACACAGTAATCATTTCAAAATTGTAGAATTAAATATCGATAAACGGTTAACGGTAACACATTATCTACTGGCGTGCAGGCGGCGTGGACGTAGACAGTGAGTCGAGAATAGAGTTATAGTACCGATATTTAAACCGTGCGTTGCAGATAATTTCTGCCATCATTTACTTGAAATTTTACCTCACTTACGTTTTGGGTTTAGGACGGCGAATAAGACACTTTCCTTGATCCGTCTCATATTGCAAAAAAATGTTTTTAATATCTGACCCCGGCAATGGCAAATATAGCTGCTGTAGCTGTCAATATCATTGCCAGTGTCAGTTTACCACGGACGTTTAAGATATTTTCTTGTAATATGAGACGGATCTAGGAAAGTGTCTTATTCGCCGTCCTAAACTCAAAACGCAAGTGAGGAAACTGTTTATATTTTTCAAAAATAATTGTCGCATCTGAAAAGTCTGTAACTTTTTTCTGGTGCTAAGGAAGGTTATTCCTATCACAAAAAAAATTACCAGGCACTTCTGATATTTTGATCCATTCCCAATTGTACAACATAATACATTATCCACAGGCGGCGTGTACGTAGACAGCGACACGGGGCTAGAGTCTATGTCGTCGGCGGAGGCGGGCGCGCGCGCCGAGCCGCCGTGCGCGCCGCGCGCCGACGCCGAGCTGCTGCGGCAGGAGGTCTGCAAGCTCAAGAACGATAAGCTGGATCTGTTGAAGCAGAATATTGTGAGTTTTAGTTACTACAACCGTTGTTCATCTGTAGCTTCCTTTTTTTTAATGCATACGTTCTGCCTAATAGTATCTACAGTCAAGTGCAAAAATATGTATCGATTTAATTCTCTCATAAATATGTACTGACAGCATATGGTACACGGACGGATAAAAATGCGATCCGGTACGGGTGCAGACATTTATGCAAATGACTTTAGTAATAGTAGTGTAGTTTGGCAGCCGTTTTCCAGGCGGAGACATACGCCATAATTGCCTTGCCTGTGTACAGGGGAATATAGCAAACCAAAGGGCAGACTATCTATATAGATATATTCAGTGACAGTCGAGCGGCCCTTAAAGCGATTATGGTGCCGAAAGTGGATTCTAGACTAGTTTATAATTGCGTCCAAGCACTAAACAAGCTTGGAAGGCACAATAAGGTGCAACTAGTTTGGATACCAGGGCACAAGGGCTTTATCGGCAACGAAAGAGCAGATGAGCTTGCAAGAGGGGGCTCTACAAATGACTTTGTAGGTCCAGAACCATTTGTGGGACTCGCAGGGAACCATAATATCGACCTTAAAGCCTACGCCAAAACCAAACACCAACACGAGTAGAGGATAATAACAAGCTCTTCATAGAAGGAGTCGGGCTGGACCAGAAAACTCTGGAAATCCAGTAGGAAGCAACTCAGAATTATATCTGGGGTGTTCACAGGTCACTTCGGGGTCGACGATATCTTGGCCAAAATGGGACTAGCGGATAGTTTAGACTGTAGAATGTGTGGCGAGGAGGATGAGACTATGGAACACTTATTGAATGTCATGCCCTTGCCAAACAAAGCATGTATTACTTTGGTAACGGCTACCCGCAACTAAAGGAATTCAAGGTGAACTACATCATCCGCTTTGTGGAAATGATGAAGCAAGCCTGGGAGCAGGCATAAAGGAGAGGGCAAATGCACAAAATATCCCACTGGGTTGAAGTACATCTGAAAGGGCCCTCACCTAAATAGATATTTATTTTTTTATTTATATATTGACTGTACCTATATTACAGAGATACTTGTACGTTTTAATCATTTTTGAGTTATTATGTCTAAAGTGTTCAGATACACTGTGTATAATACCAACTAAAAGTTCTTATGCACTAGATGCACTGGTCACTGGACACGGTTGAATCGTTAGTTTCAATACATTGTTGTTCAATGATTTGCATATTTTTTACTAATTTATCTATATTTGTTCCTTCCAGAGTTGGCAGAACGAGATAAAATGCCTACGCGAGAAAGAGATGACGTTACAAGCCAAGTTGGACGCCGCGGCCCGAGAACTGAGGCGGCTCCGAGACCAGCAGGGCACCATCATTCCTAACCCCTCGACGCACGACTCCACCGCCTAGACACTTCAAATCAACGAAAATGCACCCTAACACTTACGGAATAAGGAACAAGGCGGTTGCAATGTGTGACTTGTTTTGCACGTTCTCGCAAACTTATTTTTGCGGTTGGTGAAAAATAAATCAGATACAAGAGTTGAAGTAACTCCAGTTCATTGTCCGCAAAGATAAGTTGGTGAACATGGCAAGGATAGCATTAGTTTAAAGCAGTTTTAAATGTTTTGATGGGCTTCATTAAACTCAATGTGTAGTTGATGTATGTTCATACAGGAATATAGATTCTATACCTACTTGCTCTCTAGGACGAATTATATCTCAAAAATAGATATGAAACCTGTCTGTCGTAAATGGATCTTATTGTGAACGTGGGTAGGTATAAATTTACCTAATTTCTTACTTGTGCAATATAGTTTCTGCTGCAATATAGTATTTACTACAAACACCACGGTCTTGCTATCCAGGTGTCGGCGTCAAAGTTATGTATACATTTTTCGGCTTATTACAAAGGAATATGGTGTAATAGAGTAGACATATCACTGACGCCGACCGTACAAATAGAGGCGGGGATTATAAGCGTATCAGAAAGTAATACATTCAAACATGGACCTTATAGAGTAACAACAAGGTTCAAATTGTAATAATTATCTTACCTTTTTCACCAAAAGCTTATAATCCGTGCCGATATTTGTACCATTCTAGATATACGTATATAAAACATGGCTATATGTCGTTTGATACATAATATACAGCACGTATCTAATAAGGTTTCTATGACTAATTTAGAGAGAATATGATTCTAATCTTTTATATGTTGTTATACCAGAACTATCTATGTAAAGCATGCAGACGGGGTGAAAGGCCAGGGCTCAGCCATACGTATATTTTGTATGAACGTTTGAGCCCTGGCCAATCAGTCCACATGATAGACTTCGCTTTTGTAAATTTTGTGATAAACGAATACGAATATTATTTGAGACATTTAATCTATAATGTAAGTCCGGTTGCCGAGTAATTTGTATGCACACACAAAAGAATCTCATAATCAAACTGGGTATATCTCACTAACCAAAATGTGTATTACGTTACATAGAAAATGCATAATAACAAACCTGTTTGTAAAAACAGTATGTCTGCATTACGTGTTAATGCTTCCTATTCCTTCTGAATAATTTGAGTATTAGAACAAACCTTGCATTAGATGTAAGGTGACCTAAGGCTACGTTTATGGAGGAGCGTTAAATTGCGCGGCTCGTTGCACTTGTTTGTATAGAGAGCGTTTTCATACTTTCTTCTCGGCCGCCTAACGCGTCGCACGTGCGTCCATAAAAGAGTCTTGACTGTTTATTACGTGCGTGTCCTTAACTTTTTTCAAACATGTATATATTTTATGCATAGTTATATATAGAATACGACTTGTATTCCCTTACGAATTGCTTTACGCGCAAAAATTATATTTACATGTTTTAGCGAAATATTCTATAGGGACATTGGATATTCCTTTATACAGGTCGTTGTGTAGCATATGCCTTCCAACGATTTTCGTTATTAGGTGACGAAATAGACAAATTTGTGACTTAATTTTTTCGTTATTTGAGTGTCGGTTAGAGTCGCATTTCGTTCGAAGTTTAACTAACTTTTGACTATACTGATTTCGTCAAAATTGACCCTAAATAGAGGGTCTTCTAATGCCTTTATTATTAGAGAGCCTATTCATAAAGGTGCGCTAGGAACATTTGATTGAAATATATTTAATAGATACAAATTATGTACTTGTTAGAGTTTCAACGTCATAGAACCCAGTTTATTCGTATTTGCATACATATTCAGAGTAGTGCAATGTTAATTTCTAAACTTACTTATTTCTATATATTTATAGTTCTTTGTACTTTAAGTTAACCAGTTATTGTACATATTTAGAGAACTGGACCACTATTGATACAGTATTTTCTTAATTTATGCTTGATAGACATAAGTTTCGACGTGTCTTTGAGTTATGTTTTGTTGATTATAATTAATATTTTATACCAAAGTTAACATTCCCCACTAAATAGTATAGATTATAATTTTGTATAATTATTGCTTTTATAAATGATACACCAGTATTATTTATGTTATATATAAAACAAACGGAGCACACTTACATTAATTTTCTGAGTTTACATTAATTTAGTTTAACTAAAATGTGGTGGCACTCCGAAATGCACAATTTGCGTTATTACATCGATACTCATTTGTATCACGACAAATGTCGCCATATACTTAATGTAATCTTTTGATATTTTTGTTTGATTGTTGATTATAAAAGTAATTGACAAAATGTTGATTCGTCTTCAGACTACTGTCGTTAATAAACCAAATATCGCGAGTGTGGAGAGTTAGGAGAAATAGTTTAATATAAGAGATACTATTGAATTATATGAATAGTTAATACTAAATATTAATATTGTTGTTTTATTCCCCAATATCCGTAAAACGAAAACCAAAATCATAAAAAGTTGATTTTCTTTCTAACACACTATTTTACCATTGGGCATCTATTTAAGTAGGTACTGATACCTAATCCAGTAACCTTGTCGTCTGGCCCCGTAGCATATGGATGGCCTTATTTATTTAATTATTAATTTATTTATTATACATAACAACAAAAAGTTACATAAATACGTTGATAAATTGCTCCACAAAACCATAAAATTTTCACTTTGACTGTGGAGTCAAAAATTACAGTCTCATTTCTCTTCAGCATTAACATGCATAGAAGTGTCTTAAATATTGAGGTATCTATCTCATGAATGCCCAGTAGAAACGTAAAAGGAGATTTCTACAGGGCATCCATGAGGTATTTTTTGAATCGATACTTAAATCTAGCTTTTTTAGGTTCAAGAACAAGGTCCGTGAGCAGAGTGTTTAGTATATGTGGTTTGCGTTTCGTTAGTGTCCTATCACCATAGTAATTGAACACTCTATGTACTTCATACTTGACCGCGGTCATTTTCCTTGTGTTATGTTTATGTTTAACAAGGTGTAAGTATTTCAGGTTAGTTATTATCACGCGATAAGTGACAAGATAGAGCATCCGTCCCTGGCTGACACCGTTCGATAGAACGAGACGACGCTGTTATCCTGTCACTTATCGCGTGATAGGCCATCCATGATACGGGGTATTTTTTGCAGACTTGTTTATAATGTTGGCCCGAAGAATAATCCAAGTTTGTGACCTCCAGCGCCGAACGCAACTTTGTCAAAATTCGAAAATACCGCGAAAATTTACTACAGGACTATATTTTGATAGTACCTTCTCAGGAGGTTTTTAAAGAATACTAAATTTGCTAGAATATGAGACTAGAATTGTCTCTGTAGCTGTAGGTGTAGACCCAATAGTTTCCGAGATAAGTATATAATTTTTTCGGGACTTTTACGCCTATTTTATAATTTTCACGATTTCACTCATTTTTATATGAAAAGCAGAGTGTATTTTATCTGACATAATAACCAAGGAAGGCTGGATTCGGCCAAACTTAAATAAGTACAGGAGACGCAGGTAATTGGCGACATAAACTTAAAATAATGTTTTTTCCGTTTGGACAAATCGACCCTCACATTTGTGGTCAAAATTAAAACCCATAAACTCATTGGTAACTATCGCAAACATATAACTATCGCAAATTAATAAAGTATGAGTAAAGCCTGCATCACACTGGCGCGACCTGCGGTGGCGGACCATAGTAAATTTGACAGCTAATGACACGTTTTCTATTGTCCGCCGCGGCCAGGCCGCGTTAGTCAGTGAGGGGCCTAATGTCGCAGCCGACCCGAATAACTTTGTGTGGCGCTCAGCATCAGCGCCATCTAGGGATATTTAGTGGAACCAACACTATATCAACCATTTTATGGTCACATCACACTTGGCCGTGTTTGCCCAAATATATGTGTTGCATCTTTTTCCTTCCTACGGCAAATGAAAGAGAGGCAACGACAAAACGCGAACACGAACCCCCAAGTGTGGTGCGACCATTACAATAGTACTGCGACGAATGCTTACCGGTTGTCTTTGTAGTTACACACAAAACTGATAGATGGCGCTGGTACTCATGAACCAAATAGTACGAAATTTTATCCTTAGGTAGCACTGTCATCTGAGTGGATGCATTTTTATTTTTATAACAGAGGGCACTAAAATTGTTAACGTAGTGTTGCTAAATGGATAGTAAACCATCAAAGTATGGTAATAAAGTACAAATGTGTCGTTGGAAAGACTATAATAATAATATTTATTTATGCAAAATACAACACAAAAAAGAAAACAATACAATACCTAAAATTAAATAATAAAAACAGCTACATTGAAAATTAAGTGTCGAATAACCCGCCCCGCGTCACTCCAGGTGCAAAGGTGCCCATCACGCTAGCCGCATTACCGCGCTGAATAGCTATGGCATAGAAAAGTCCTCTGTGGCTATGGCTAACCTTTGCACCAAAAATGACCCAGAGTGGGGAACGAGACCTCTCTCTTTCAAGCGGCGCCCCACTTCCGTAAAAAAAGGTTTTGGATTCTGAGCACCAACACCCAGTAATCTCCACCGGAAGAGGAACGAATAAATAATTTGAGAGACCCGAGTACTTGTCCCTCTTCCGTACTGCCGCCAGCTCAGCCGCAGCTCCAGGCGCCCGTATTGTGCGACCAATGTGCGAAGCAGCAAAAGTGCTAACACATGTAGCGTCCCAGAGGAGACATTTGCCTTTTACCGTCAGACCGGCAAAGGCCTGGAGGCTCCAATATACATGGCACATTAGCTGACACGCGCGCAACGACAACAACTCAATGCGTGATGTGATGACCGTTACTCTCCACAAGTACAAATTATATATTTTTTTATTATTTAAGAGTAAATTTAATTTTACTTACCAATAGATTCCTTAACGCTTTTATATAGAAACAATAGAAACAAAATTTTATGACAACTATGGACCTAAACGCAGTATTTCGCGAGCGAAACAGCAATTTACTTGAGTTTCCATACAACGGTTAGAACAGAACAATTGATTTCGTAGAAATTACCTGTACCTGTCTTGTAATTCCAACTACCCTGAGAACTTTACGGTTTCGCTCTATGAAAACACAACAATATATCGATATCAGCCATTTTTTTACACCAAAAAATAGGTTGGGTAATTTGACTAAATATTCATTAATAATCCACCTAAATTTAATACCGATACGGTAAAAAATAATGAAAAGTAATCTTCATTAATTCCGTAAAAAACAGGCGAAAATGGTATAAACTTTATTTACTTTATAATTGACTACGTCTTTATACGTTCTTTGGGAAACGCGCATAATCCACTTATTTTTGTTAGTGAATAATCCTTTCTATGGGCCAGATGAAATTCAATATTATCTCAAGGTCGTAAAATATTTAATTAAAATGCCGTTATTTCCTGATGCATATATTTTTGGATTCAGGTAGTAAGTTTCCAAATTTGTGTACTCAAACATGTTTTCATTATAAAAATACTGATAGCATTTTTGCTTGCGGGTTAATTTTTTTTCCTAACTTCCGGTCCATAGAATTATTGATGTCCATAGTAAAAGTTGTTTAAAATAACATATAAAAGCCGTATACAAATAATTAGCCTGTTATTGAATTATTTCCAAAAAACCCGTAATTTTCTCAGGGTAAACTAGGTATCTTAGGGTAGTGGAACCAAAAGATGAACACCACCAAATAGTTGAACGTTTTGTCGTGAAATTGAAATAAAAAAATTGCTATAGGTACATTTTACGCCTTCGGGATATTTTTTACCTAACACATCATCCCTTTGCCGAGGCTCTCATTCAAGGGCATTTTCAATCATTCGTGTAGGTACCCAATTATCGTGAGCTATTAAATAAAAATTAAGACAGTGTAAGTTTTGTGACGAAAGTTAAGCATACAAATGATGTGAAAATGAGCTTGTTTCACATTTAAATAACGTGTACCTATAAGTATGCATATCATTTATAAATTGACAAGAAAAAGTAAATTTCTATACAAATTGAATACTTAATTGTCGTCACAAAACTGACACTGAGTTAATTTTTGTTTATCAATTCACGCTAATTGAGTACACGAATTATTGAAAATGCCCTTAAACTCCCATACAGTTCCCACACACACGCGGCTGTGAGCGGTTGTCGCGTCGAGGTCTCGCGCCAAAATCACCGTTTGTATGGAGATTTACTTTGTACCTATAGGTAAGTAGTATGGGAAGCCGACTTGTGTTGAGCTTCCTGCGGACTCTTAAGGCGCCGTAGGTTCAGCGATGTAAAGCGAACAGAGTTTTTGAATCATAATAATATTGTTTCAAAAAAATACAAATAGTAATCTTTTTTCTGCATGGAGATCAGAAACATGATTTTCGAAAAAAAATCACGAACTAGGTGTAAAATACACTTAAACCATTCGTAACAAATTATGGACAAAAGCTAAACATATAAAAATGGCTTCTAAAAATCTGCAATATCATGTTTGAGGAAACTTAGTGATTACTTTTTGATTTATTTAAACGCACAAAAAATTTAAATTAAAAAAACATGATATCCGCGCTTCCGAATACGCACTTCCATCTCGCTCACACTTATGCTCAGTGAGAGGGAGAGAAGACCATGAATCTACGGCGCCTTAAATATAAATACCCGACTTCATCCCAAACTTCATGCCAAACATCGCATATCTTAGATACCGCTACTTTTTCTGGCTATCCGTACCGCGAGTAGGTATCACGACCTCTCTCTCGAATGACTGATTTGCCTAATTTTCCTTAGGATCCAACCTCAGAGCATATAATACTAGAGAGAGGACAAGCCGCCGGCGGCCGTGTCGCAGCTGTATGCTCAATGGGCATACACCGCCATACTGTGCACGCGTGCTGATCGCAGAGAATATTACGTTTTTTTCCCAAAATGCCTGATATGATGCGCGTTTATTGTCAAATAAGCGTGTAGGTATACAAGTGTGTGTGTTTTAGATGTGTGCGTGCTTTGTCTTGTCAATTACTTGGGCGTTGTGTGGGTTAATGTACTTGCGACAGGCTCACTCTATACAAATCGGCCGCCATGTCCGATTTACTTATATTCATACATCTGTGGATCCAACGCAATTTCCGTAAGTGATTACATTTAGTATGCACCGAGGTTTCAGGATGAATTTATACAGGTTGAACTCAGGGTGTTGTTTAATACAAATGTAACCGTTGCCAGATTTGGACTTCCGTTGGAATGTTTGAGTGATTATCAAGCTGTTAACTATACAATACTAATGGCACTCTAAGCTGTAGAAATCGTGAGTCTGCCTTATTTTTTTTCTCTGGCTGATAATGCTGAGCCAGTGTATGTTTTTTCTGTTTATTTTATTGTTCAATATGTGTTTCCTGTGTGTTTGTGAATAAATGTTTTCTTCATTATTTCTTTCTTTCTCTCTTTAAATACAAAATCGATATAATTATTGAACCTGCTCACATAATTTAACAAGAGTCGGTTGAGAAACGCTACCACGAACTTTGAATCTCGAACTTCGATAATCTCCGTCTCTGTCGCACTTATGGTTTATGGTACTCGAGCGACCGAAACGGAAATATACTAAGTTCGAGATTCGAAGTTCGTGGTAGCGCCGCTGGGGTGTTATTCGCTACGCGTTAATGCGGCTCACCCCGCCGGTCACCTGTTACGAAACTAGACCTGTACCTAACGCTTAATTACTACGCATCGCGGTGTCAAGGTATGATTGTGGGTATATCTATCGTAACACGGCCGCGCCGAAACCGACAGACACATATATAAATACGTTAATACACTATGTATAGAAGAATATTATTTTGTCTGCCACGACCACGACACGTGTCTGACACGCTCAATGTCTGTAGATATAAATCGACCTCTCAGGTAGATTTAAATGTCACTTTTTCTGTGGAAAATGACAGTTAAATTGTACGAATGTGTGTTCGGAACGTCACGTGTTTACCCCCCGGGAAGCTGAAACGGAAAACTTCGTTATGAACATACCTGTGCTAACTCGGGGCACGTTTTAGGGATTTGATATCGATAAAAAAGATGTCGATATATTAATACATGTGCTCATAGAAATTTCTCGATTACTATAAAAAGATTCGATATCATATCTGAACATATCTGTTTTATTTTGACTCAAAAGTCATTATAATTTCTTTAAGAATGCCCCGTTGACCACTGTGGACGCTGAGATAACGTATAGTAATTTAAAAGTGGATATTTTCAAATGAAACTAAAAACTTCAAAATAGACGGAATCTTTATTACCGACGAATATGGAAAAAATATAAATTGTATACCTTGTACGCGCGGGCATCGGACGACGGCAAAGGACGGGGCGTTTGAAGGGCAGATCGGGCGGCTGCGCTCGCGCACCGCCAGTCAGCGAGCCACCTCAGCGTCAAGCGCATGTCGCGCAGAGCTATTTTGTCATTAATTTCGTGCTTGTGAAATAAATAAATGTATTAAGACTATTACATTTTTATTGTCCTGCTTGGACAATAATGGCGACCGTGACAGGACGGCAACGGCCTGTGCTTATTTCTATTTGGTAAAAATAATGGCGACCGTTGGAAGAAACTGCAAATAACGTGCAAGTTCAAGCTGCATTTTAACCGTTAAAATAACGGAATTTTACCGGCTCGCTGACTCACCGACTCGGAAGAACAAAGGTTGCTGCTGTTTTTTTTGAAATACTGGGGCCTCAAGGATCTACGTGGTTGCCTGCAGGTCTAACCCGAGGGAAGTACGCCTATTTTACCATTCCTTTGTTCCGATCCCCTTTTATAATTTGGCTTCGATTTGTGTGACGGCTTTCTTGCATCTTAAGCGTTAGGTTCAATTCCTAATCTAGCTTGCCTAAAAGACAAGACTATTAGCTGCACGCAACGGCCTGTGCTTATTTCTATTTGGTAAATAAATTCTTCTTTTTTAAAGCGTCAGGATAGTATCCTGATCTAGCTTGCGAAGTGCTTATTTCGGCGAATATTATAAAAGACAAGACTATTAGCTGCACGCAACGGCCTGTGCTTATTTCTATTTGGTAAATAAATTCTTCTTTTTTAAAGCGTCAGGATAGTATCCTGATCTAGCTTGCGAAGTGCTTATTTCTATTTGGTAAATAAATTCTTCTTTTTTAAAGCGTCAGGATAGTATCCTGATCTAGCTTGCGAAGTGCTTATTTCGGCGAAGAGTTGCCTTATTAAATAAATTCTTCTTTTTTAAAGCGTCAGGATAGTATCCTGATCTAGCTTGCGAAGTGCTTATTTCTATTTGGTACTTCTTTTTTAAAGCGTCAGGATAGTATCCTGATCTAGCTTGCGAAGTGCTTATTTCGGCAAATATTATCGCATTACTCGCATTTATACGCATGTTAAGTATTAAGCTGTATTATACAGGCATTACAGTGCTAATTTTAGTAAATCGGAAAGTTATTTACAAATCCGTTACGTAGTTAAATTTAAAATTTGTAGTAACGGTTCCTTTGTGTGCAATACGTGGCTATTCCATATTTTTGTACAAGAGTTGCCTTATTAAGCTGTATTATATAGGCATTACAGTGCTAATTTTAGTAAATCAGAAAGTTATTTACAAATCCGTTACGTAGTTAAATTTAAAATTTGTAGTAACGGTTCCTTTGTGTGCAATACGTGGCTATTCCATATTTTTGTACAAGAGTTGCCTTATTAAGCTGTATTATACAGGCATTACAGTGCTAATTTTAGTAAATCAGAAAGTTATTTACAAATCCGTTACGTAGTTAAATTTAAAATTTGTAGTAACGGTTCCTTTGTGTGCAATACGTGGCTATTCCATATTTTTGTACAAGAGTTGCCTTATTAAGCTGTATTATACAGGCATTACAGTGCTAATTTTAGTAAATCAGAAAGTTATTTACAAATCCGTTACGTAGTTAAATTTAAAATTTGTAGTAACGGTTCCTTTGTGTGCAATACGTGGCTATTCCATATTTTTGTACAAGAGTTGCCTTATTAAGCTGTATTATACAGGCATTACAGTGCTAATTTTAGTAAATCAGAAAGTTATTTACAAATCCGTTACGTAGTTAAATTTAAAATTTGCAGTAACGGTTCCTTTGTGTGCAATACGTGGCTATTCCATATTTTTGTACAAGAGTTGCCTTATTAAGCTGTATTATACAGGCATTACAGTGCTAATTTTAGTAAATCAGAAAGTTATTTACAAATCCGTTACGTAGTTAAATTTAAAATTTGTAGTAACGGTTCCTTTGTGTGCAATACGTGGCTATTCCATATTTTTGTACAAGAGTTGCCTTATTAAGCTGTATTATACAGGCATTACAGTGCTAATTTTAGTAAATCGGAAAGTTATTTACAAATCCGTTACGTAGTTAAATTTACAATTTGTAGTAACGGTTCCTTTGTGTGCAATACGTGGCTATTCCATATTTTATACAAGTTTGCCTAATTAAGGCTATTACTTAGTGTTTTCCTTAATTATTGGAGATTTTGCTAAACAATAAACGGAGATAACCGTGCTAAATCCCTTCTTAACGAATTATTGTAGTTCAAATATCTTATAGCGATTTGCCGACTATTTCAGTGTTTGATCGGGACCGGCGCGCTTAAGGCGTTCTGTTTGCTGGGTGCAGCCCGGGTCCGTAGCAGCTCCGCGCGCACCTTGCTGGCTAGCTGTGTGCTCGGACGGAGTAATTTTCTATGTCGGGCGGTCGCGGCTGAGACTGGATTTAACTGGTTTGAGATTTAATTACTTACTTATTTCATTGTCGTTAGCGCCTTCGATATTTATTGTTTGAAGTTATGGCACCACCGGAAGGGGCAAAGTTGGATGTGCCGTCGAAGGTTGATGATTTGTCTAAGCTTATTAAGCAGCGCGGTAGTATCAAAGGCCGGCTAACTAAATTCAAACTTTAAAGGTGCAAACAATGAACTGGGTAAATTGATTAAATCCAGTCGTCAGTCTATAACTAATTTTGCTAATGATGAAGGAATTAAATTCATGTTTAGTCCAGCTTATTCTCCCCATTTCGGAGGGATCTGGGAAGCCGGGGTTAAGTCGGCTAAGTACCATCTTCGACGTATTGCTGGGGGGGCTTCCCTGACGTTTGAAGAGCTAGCAACGCTATTTGCACAAGTCGAAGCTATTTTAAATTCTCGACCCCTAACGCCTCTTTCGTCGGACCCCACTGACCCAACTCCTCTGACTCCAGGGCACTTCCTTTGCGGGCGGCCTCTCGGTACCGTCCCGACCTATTACTACAAAGTACCCCAACAGATACGAACGCATAGAGCAGTTGAGGCAGCACTTCTGGGACAGGTGCCGACGAGAATTCATAGCAGAGCTCCAACAGCGTACGAAGTGGAAGACGCGGCAGCGAGAGCTTCGAGTCGGGGACCTCGTCATTTTGAAGGAAGATCAACTACCTCCTCTTCAGTGGCGCCTAGCACGCATCAGCCATCTATACCCTGGGAAAGATGGCGTCAACCGTGTCGCTGATGTCATCACCAATCGGGGCACAATAAGAAGAGCAATCAACAAAATGTGTATTGTTCCTACTACAGACGTTGTCGAAGGGAAGAATGGTTTACCTACCCATTAAGGGCAACAAATCCTGAATTCTGTAGATAGGACTCATATCAAATCACACCTGAAGACATATAAGAAAAAGATACATGGGAACAAATCAACTACTTTACTCCATCGGGTGAACTTCACCGCAACGACTATATTGCAGGTTGTCGAAGGGTTGACTAGATCTATATCCTAGACCCGCGAAAGGCAACACAAAGAATCTCTGCAATTTATTGTTGAAAGCCAGTCTTTCAACGCCGGGACGATGTACGCGCGGGCATCGGACGACGGCAAAGGACGGGGCGTTTGAAGGGCAGATCGGGCGGCTGCGCTCGCGCACCGCCAGTCAGCGAGCCACCACAGCGTCAAGCGCATGTCGCGCAGAGCTATTTTGTCATTAATTTCGTGCTTGTGAAATAAATAAATGTATTAAGAATATTACATTTTTATTGTCCTGCTTGGACATACCTACTATGAAAACTGTTTTAAAATAAACAAATAAATACATGTTTTAATTTGTTGTTTATAGTTTTTATTTCAAAATGAAGAGAAATTAATAATATTTATTTATGTTGAATAACATTTAGATGTTTGACAATAACATCGATATATTTTTTGTCGATAAAATATTTTGCTACATCACTTTAGTATAGGTGCCCCGAGTTAGCACAGGTATGGTTATGAAGTTAAGTTTGTATGTAGTTAAGGGGTATCTCCTGAACTATTCAACCGATTTCAATAATTCTTCCTCTATGATACCTATATGATATAGATTCGAGATGGACATACTCGTAGACCATCGTATATTTTATCCCGGAGCTCCGCGTGCGTTCTTTGTTATACTTCATTTCAAACAATGATACTCTTATCAAACAATGATACTCTTATCAATCTTGCTGAAGGCGGTACATATAATCTGTATATTTACTTACTAACTCATAAATACTCTTCTTCATCATCATATCAGCTGAAAGACGTCTACTTCTGGACATAGGCCTCCCCCAAAGAGTGCCAAAGTGACCGTTCCTGCGCCACCCGCATCCAGTGGACTCCCGCGACCTTTACCAGATCATAAGTCCACCTTGCGCCTTCCGGTACGTGGGTGCCCCTCGAGAACCCCAACGGCCATCGGTTCTAAGTGCAATCTGCAATGTGCCCCGCCCACTGCCACTTAAGTTTAGCGATTCCTCTTCTTCATACATCAGTGTAATAGATAAGATATAAACATTTCAAACAAGTCGTTCTAAGCCGGGGCCAGATGCTAGTAACGATTGTATTTATCTCAGAGCATAGAATACTAGAGAGAGGACAAGCCGCCGGCGGCCGCGTCGCAGTTGTTAGCTCAATGGGCATACTCTGCCATACTGTGCACGCGTGCTGATCGCAGAGAATATTAAGTTTCTTCCCAAAATGCCTGATATGATGCGCGTGTATTGTCCCATAAGAGCGTAGGTATACAAGTGAGTGTGTGCGTGCTTTGTTTTGTCAATTACTTGGGCTTTGTGTGGGTTAATGTACTTGCGACAGGCGTACTCAATACAAATCGGCCGGCATGTCCGATCTCCTTATATTCATACATCTGTGGTATTTATGTACCTAATAGAACTAGAAAGATTCGGAAAGGGAGAGGTCAGGCGATGCGAGAATTTTTAAACTGTCGGGGATTAAATTGTCATCTGTCGTATTAACCTGCAGTATTAAGTTTTTCGTATCGCTTCGCCTCTCTTGGCCAGTTGACAAGCAACTTAATATTTACCGTTTCGAGGAATCGAAGTACCAATCAATGGGTAGTCTCTGGGGATAGGGAAACTGATCGGTCGGGGTAATGCATCGGTTGAAACTGATAAGCAGGAATCGACCCTTGACACATAATAAATGCATGCGCGTGAAAGCCTTGCCAGTCAGCCTTGATACATTTACTAGATAGGTGCTTGCATCCTGGAAACAGATACCGCTTTTCAACCGACGAAAAAAACGGAGGAGGTTCTCAAGTCGACGCGTATATATTTTTTTATGTATGACCACGGATAACTTTTTACAGATTAGTTCGATTTTGATAATTCTTTTTTTATTGGAAAGGGTTGGGTATACCCCGAAGTTGGTCCCATATAAATTTGAAAAAAAAACCAACCTTAAGGGTAGGGAAAAAGGGGATGATTGATTTTTCGTCGGTTAAAACTTTGTTTTCAAAGTAAATTATTCCTTATAAGTAGACGCCGTACAAATATAGTAAAGTTCAAATGTTTAAATTTTAAAGCAGTAACATTGAATTTAAAACACAACTTCGTACAATGACATTCATTATAGACAGGGTGGGCCCTGTAACAGGAGCAAATATGTAACAATTAGGTACTTCCCAAAGGTTTTAATTAAAAAAATAATGTTTTTTTTATTTATTTTTTCTTCAAAATAAGTTTACTTACGTGATTTTTTTTACTCTTCTGAAATTAACTTACGACTTAAGTACTTGGAAGTAACTTTTTATTAAAAAAATACAAAAAAAAGTCACAAAAATATATTTTGAAACAAAAATGCGAAAACTCATTACATGATGTTACCTCAAAATCTGCATTGACTGCTGTGCTATGATCTCGTGGTGCCAAGATACATTTATACTTGGTCATAACTTTAGATCAAAATTTCTAGGAATTAAAAAAAAATAAAAAATTGGACACAAGGGCAGATGCTCTAAGGAAGCGTCCTTTTGAATATTTGCTCCTGTAACAGGGCCCATCCCGTATATATAAGTAATCACTAGATGCCCGCGCGGCTACGCCCGCGTATTGCAAAGAGTACCTAGGTACATGCAACATGCAAGCCCGCGGGATAAAATATAGCCGGTAACTATTCAGAAAGTACTTTGACATAACATATATACCACCACTTCTGTAACTATCTAAACGGCCACACTTTCCTTGCTTTCAATCAGAGCCTATATAATTGTACATTATATTACAGTCAAACTTTTATCGAAGTTTTATTTAAAGTCGTCGAGCGAATAACACCACCGGCACCGGCGCAAACATCCAGTCTACACGCAGGTGAAAGAATTTTTGAAACCAGATAAGCGGTTCCGGAGATTACTAAACTTACATAGCTGCAATCTCACAGAAACTGCTAGTGACTGCCTCTTTATAATATTAGTACTTATAGTTATGTCAAATGGGATTTTGGACATAAGGCAGTGAACGATAATATCTAGAAATTTAACTAGCGCCGAAAAGTGGCCCCACAAAAAGATGCACTTATAGGCCCTAAAAAGGATGCATGGCGCCGTTCAGTTCGAACATGGCCACCGTGTCAAACTGTTACCAAACGTTCGTTTTCAATAAATATGCATTGTTGTGCCGTAAAATGTGTGAGTCGTTCGGAAAAGCACAACAAAAAAGATGGAATCACTTTTCACAAGTTAATACAGTGATAAACATATTATTTTGATTTTATTGTTATGATCACATTTTGTATAGGGATGGTATTATGCCAACAGACATCATTACTTTTTTTAATAAGTTGGTTTCTATTTTAACCATTGAATATCTTATCAATATTTTGTAGTTTTTATCGATGCCTTTCTAATTATAAAATGAAAATAAAATGTTTTTAGATTTCCAACACATCCAAATTTTAGAAACGAAATATGGAATGAAGCAGTGCGTTTGAAACGACTCGATTTGAAATGGCATGCCAAAAAAAGGGATGTTCTTTTTTCTTTACATTTCATCTTGCATTCATTGCAAATAAATGTTTTGGTTATATTTCCTCTTTCAAAGATGTGACTGATGCATTTAAATACTATTCTTGCAGCCATCAAATTCTAATAATTAAAAGCGCAATAGAACAGTTTTAGTGATTCAGCTGCACTACATTGCTAAAAACGATTCCTTGATTTAGTCATCAACAGGCATCGGAGTTTATATCGCACGATAATACGTTAGCGAGCAATGGAGTCGACATTAGCAATAAAATTCAACTCGAATTCATACTCATACTCATTAATTTAATTCTAAAATGCCTTTATAGCGATCGTGATTAAAAATCGGATTCAAATTAACAATAAACTTATTTTTCTATTAGTTTACAAACTGATAGACAGCTTTAACTATTTTAATATACAACTATACATACTCTGATACACAAACTACATCGCTGCGATATAGCTAATGTCATGTACTGACCGATTATTAAATTGAATAGTATGTACCATGTGTCATTCACTGACCATTCCAGACGTGTCAATTATTCACAAGTGGATATTTGATCATCAGAAAATATGGAAAAAGTCACAGTCTCACCACTCGTAAATTTTATTGCTAATGTTGACTCCATAGCTCGCTAACGTCTTACCTTGCGATAAAATCTCCGATGCTTGGTCATCAAGACAAAAGTTAAATAAAGTAACTTTATTTAGAGGAACTTAAGATTTAGGTCTCATGACTAATCTCGGTACCGAATTTTTTTTCGTAAACAAACGAAGACTTATGTTGTAATTGGAAATATATCCATATGTAAAAATATAGATAGCAATGCCTGCGTATCTCTGCTCACCCACCGTGTGTGGCCTACTTGTATTATATTGTAAATAAAAATATATAATTTGTTATTTTCCCTCGCGACTCAGCCCTACTTCTTAAAAAAAAATATCACGTAATAACTAAGTTGCTTCTTGTTGCATGTATTTCAACAATTATCCGTTTTTGTTGTCACTGTCACATGGCTGTCGTCCGACGTGACGCACGACGGCTAATCACAGCAATGTATTCCTAAATTGACCAATCGCATACATTTGTGTTTGGTTATTGAAAATAGGCTGACATTTTGGGTAGCTGTGATTGGATACGTAGTTGACTATGCGCATACCGGGTTTTGGGTACGAGTTTGGGTAGAAATTTGTTAGGAGCTCGTGTTCTATATATTTTAACATTCACTGACATAAGGTAAATTTTATGGCTCGGGTTTATTATAAGACGTGAGCGGAGCAGCGTGGACAGGCTTTGCTGGCACCAAATCGATGGGTTCTATTGCAAGCATATTAGTGCGTGCCTCTATACAGAGGTCCAATTAAAAGCCTGTTTTGCCGTGTTGAAATATCTGAATTGTCTTGATGTACCCAACGCTGCCTAACCCCTTGCCTTTAGCGTTTATCTAACCAAGTGTACCTATGTGAGAAGGAATAGAAGGATAGGTACACTTTTACGGGATCGGAATAAAACTAAAATGAACATGTTAATCGCAAAATCCAGGAATTAAATGAAATCAAATGGCACCATAAAACAAATTTAATTTAGGTAGGTAAGTACTTACATCTTAATAGGTAGTTGATTTTATAGGTAGGGTCTTATTTTACGACTATAAAACATTAAACAACTGTTCCCAGAGGATCGGTAAATTATTTCGATCCAGGCTTGGTTGCCGCAAAACGAATTAAATGGAGCTCTTAAGGTAATTTAAGTTAATTAATGTGTTTTCTTTTCTAGCTTGACAAAGCTGAAAATAAACGCAACAAGATCAGCCGGCAGCCATTGGAGAATTTCTTAAATAATACACACTTTTATATAAATGTGTTCACTTTAAAAACGAGATAATGTGAGGACGTATTGTCTACGGAAATAAGTTTTCATTTATAGAGCAACGAAATCCCTCTAGTTAATGTGCCATACTATCATTATTAATTAATCTGGGCGCTGGCGGCTGTTCAGCAGTGGGTGTGACAGTGGTTAGGTAACAAAGGGGTTGTAAAATGACCCCGTAAATGAGACGACTTGGCACTTTTTACCGCACCTCGGACGTCACCTGGCACTACTTTCCCCCCAATGAAAATTAAATACATATTTTTTCTATACGTTCCTGAAAATTCAGGGTTCTAGTTTTAGTTAGCACAAAATTACAGGATGTTGAAAATGGACTCAATGGCTTCAACAAAATGATGGTACGGCGTTCATTGTTTTGCTCGACTTGGCGGGGGACTGCCATGCCCCCAGATATTTTTTATCTCAATATTTCATACGAACACAATATTGCTGACTGCAAGGAAAGTGCAAGAAAGTTTTCATTAAAACTTAAGTCTGTTTAATAAAATATTAAAATAGTGCCTCGGTGAGCTGTAAAACTCGCGCAGCGAGACAGTCTTTTTGCAAAGTATTTTTTTATTTTATTTTGAAGAACTTGTTCGACGATTTACAAAAAAAAATATATAGTTACTGAACCTGCGGCGCTACCACGAACTTCGAATCTCGAACTTCGCATATCTCCGTCTCTGTCGCTCGAGTACCATAAACCATAAGTGCGATAGAGACGGAGATGTACGAAGTTCGAGATTCGAAGTTCGTGGTTATAGCTCAGCTCCCAAAATTTCACGAGAATCGCTTGAGACATGCGACCTGCAGGTCGATCACTTAACGCATTGTTAGTACCTACCTACGTACGTTAGGTAGATCTAAATGTCATTTTTAGGGTTCCGTACCAAAAAGGTAAAAAATGAACCCGTCCGTCTGTCACAACGTTAAATATCTCAGGAACTACTTAAGCTATCAATTTGAAATTTGGAAAAACTGTTAAAAGGGTTGGGACACGTGTATGGAAAATGAAAAAAAAAAATAAACATTTTTATTTTCTGTTTAAATGACGAATATGATAGTGGTAAAAAAATCAAAGTCTTGTAAATAAGGGCTTGAGTTGCACTTTCTAAAACTGTTTTTGTTTTTTTTCTACGCTGGTTAAATTTTGATTTATTAAGGAAAATGTAGTATTATTTATGTTACTCTTAATTATATTACATATAATGAAGAGAAACATAAATAATACAGGAAAAATAAAATGGTATCTCTATCTAGCTTATTTTTTTTATTTATCAAAAATTATTTCATAATTAAATTTGTAATTTACTTACTTGTGTATGAAATTTTATATCTTCAAATTCCTATCAGATTATCGTTAAAGTCCCTTCTTTCAAATAAAAAATAAATAATCGAAATCGGTACGCGTGATAAAAAGCTATCGCTGATAAACAAACATACTAGGTTGTAAGTTGTTGTACCAAAATGCAGAAGGCGCTTTGCAACGAACGGTAACTCCTACTATGAGCTGTTTAAGATTGTTCAAGAATGAATGGGGTCCTGACAAGGCGGGTATGGTGTATGAAAGTTTGTACGGTACCCTCGGTGCGCGAGTCAGACTCGTACTTGACCGGTTTTTTTTAATATGTAAAAATGAAAGTTGGATCTACCTAACGCGCGTCCAAAACGTTACGTGATTACCCCTCTGTAGAGGAGAACAGCCGGACATACAAAAGAGTTTATGGAGGACATCGTTCTATTCGTTCTGTCGTTCAATAATTCCGGTTTATCTTTATAAATATTGTTTAATAAGTCGCCTATATTACCGGCTACGCCCGCCCTGTATAAGTAGAAAGACTTCAAAGACGCAAAAATATAAAATAAAAGCAAGCAAAACTAATTGAATAATTTCAAAAATTCCGTAGGAAAGATTAAGACTTGAAATATTTACTCCGGCCATTTATTTTAACAACGCATTTCGTTATTTTACACGGACATTCAATTTATCCCTAGCGGGCTTAGTGGCGTTGTTTTACCATTTTCAGAACCTAGCTTACAGAAACCAATGAAATCAGTTTTTTTTTTATTTCTCAGGACAATAAGCGAGGGATGGTAGGTATGTTACCATGTGAGAATAACATGCTTTAGATATGTTCTCAATAAGATTCAATTTGAACACATAATAAACTTACACACTTCCTGATGATCAACATAATTCTAACAGCAAACAGCAGCTTTTTCTAGCAGAGCCCATTTACAAGCCCCAAATTTTTTACATCATTAGTTTTAAGCCTATCAATTCATAAAAACCTAAAAATATTGCAATAACAGAGATCCTATACTGGATTACAAAGTTAATTTTGGAGTTTCTGCAAATAGTAGTAAATAAAGATTAATAAGAATGCCTGACTTGTCCCTAAGAAATATCTCACAACTTTTTACGGTGGAAGAGTTTCAAGACTTTTTACATGGAATATTTTTTATGGTTTTTTCTACGGCATAATGAAAATTGCGGAAACCTTTTTTCCATGTATCCTTTTAGAACGTTACGTTCGTTCCTGTTTTACTTAGATATTGGTAAATAGGAGTCTTTAAATCTTTTTCTGCATTTTCACTTCGTGTGCCTATTTATATGAAACTGGATGAAAAGGGTTGTAATTACTTATTTAAAAAGAATGTGTAAATGACGCGCATAATTTTGTCAGTCCGACTCCAGGACCGGAACTCGAAACCTATTCCGCTGCAGCGGGGAGTCAGGCAAGGAGATGTTATTTATCCAAAACTGTTCACCGCTGCACTGGAGGATGTTTTCAAGACTCTGGACTGGAGAAGGCTAGGTATCAACATCAACGGCGAGTACATCACTCACCTTCGGTTTGCTGACGATATAGTAGTCTTGGCTGAGACCAGGATTTAAGTACGATGCTCGATCACCTCAGTAAAGCTTCCGAGCGAGTTGGTTTAGGTAGTAAGATCAGACAACTGCCCAGAGGAGACGGCCCAGCACACGGAGGTGTGCCCAGCCTGGAGAGATGAGCACCAAACTCTCTGCGCCACGATAGGCCATGACTTCTCGCTGCCTACCATAGTTCGCACAATGGTGGACAGCGACAGGGCATGGAAAGCGGTCCTTGCCTTTTGCGAGGCCGTTATGGAGGCCAAAGAAGCCGCCGAACGCGAAAGGGAAGCCACCTCTGTGGATCCCAGTCGCCAGCGCTGAATTGGGCGAAGGCGGCGAGCCTACGCTCGCCACATTCCCCCCTAACTGTGGCCAGGGCCGGCAGGCTTAGGGAAGTCTGTCGGCCGCATCACTAACTGGCCCGAGACGGCGTTGCGCGTGTTCCCGCGCGCCACTCGTTATTGCGTTTGTGCAGGTTAACACCTGCTACAGAGTTTGGGGCCCCTAACAAGGCCAGTCACCGTCGGGTCGCGGAAGAGTGCTTCGGCGTGCCCGTAACCCGGCACCTTGGTGACGACATGGAACACCGTGGGGTTTTAGTCGGTGGTTCGGGCAGTTCCCGGGAGTCCAACATACCCGCCCTGGCTTCCCTGGCCGAGCGAAATGCGCAAAGGCATTTCACCACGTAAAAAAAAAAAAAAATAAGTTAGTAAGATCATGTCAAATGTCCATGTAGTACCAACTCCTATTACAATCGGACACTTTACGCTCGAAGTTGTAGACGATTATGTATACCTAGGACAGACTGTCCAGTTAGGTAGGTCCAACTTCGAGAAAGAGATCAATCGTCGAATCCGACTCGGCTGGGCAGCGTTTGGGAAGCTACGGCACATATTTTCGTCCAATATTCCGCAGTGTCTCAAGACCTGAGTCTTTGACCAGTGTGTTGCCAGTGATGACATTTGGCACTGAAACGTGGTCGCTTACAATGGGCCTCATAAGAAGGCTCAAAGTCACCCAAGGGGCAATGGAGAGGGCTATGTTGGGAGTTTCTCTGCGTGATCGCATCAGAAATGAAGCTATCCGCAGCAGAACCAAGGTAACCGATATAGCCCTCCGAATCGCTAAACTTACGACAGTGGGCGGGGCACATTGCACGTAGAACTGGTGGCCGATGGGGCGGAAAGGGTCTCGAGTGGCGACCACGTACCGGAAGGCGCGGCATTGGTAGGCCTCCCAGAAGGTGGACTGATGACCTGGTAAAGGTCGCGGGAGTCCGCTGGATGCGTGTGGCGCAGGACCGGTCACTTTGGAACTCTTTGGGGGAGGCCTATGTCCAGCAGTGGACGTCTTTCGGCTGATATGATGATGATGATGATGATCAATTGACATGAAATCTATACCGAGTCTATTTAGATATTGACTCAATTTCAGTTGCTTTTTTTCCATTGGGTTAATAATTCAAGGTTTAGAGGGGTTATTTCTTAGGAAGTTCTTTTGGAGCGAACATTGGAGTAGGCTCAAAGGAGGGGGCAATTGGGGGGCACACATTGCGTTGAATTGCAACCGAAAGAGCCCTCAGAATAATTTAATGAGATAAGATTCTTATGAAAATGTAGCGGCTATTCAAATGCTATCCTGCTGGTCGATTGCGTAACGTTTCGTAAGTAAATTAGGCATATCTAAATGTAAATAATTTTTGTATTGGAAATTGACAGTTGAGTTTTCCTAACGCTTGTTCGAAAAGATACACAATTACACCTCTGGTAATGACCTGAGCTACCCTATTATCTGCCGTGTCCAGTGATCAAGGCGGATCTAATTATTATAATTTATCAAATACTATACTGACTTTAACTCCAATTAAATGTGACAATCAATGTAAATGTGTGTCATTCAATCATCAATTAATGACGATGAACAGCGTTAAAACGCCGGAACGATTTTCTTGAGAATAGCTTTATTAAATCACTCATCATCATCATCATCATCATCATATCAGCTAAAAGACGTCCACTGCTGGACATATGCCTCCCCCAAAAACTGCCAAAATGACCGGTCCTGCGCCACCCGCATCCAGCGGACTCCCGCGATCCTTCCGCCTCGCCTCGCCTTCCGGTGCGTGGTCGCCAATCGAGAACCTTTCCGCCCCAACGGCCATCGGTACTACGAGCAATGTGCCCCGCCCGCTGCCACTTAAGTTTAGCGATTCGGAGGGCTATATCGGTTACCTTGGTTCTGCTGTAAATGCCACCCAGCCTTGAACTACAATAATTTTTGTTATTATTATTATCACTTTATCATTGAGTAGTTCCACTTCACCAAAGTGATTATCCAAGAAAAAAAATTTCGTTAAACACGTAGCGATTCTGCCAAGAATCATAGCCGTAGTTGCTTTTCGCTACATTGGCAACAAGCGTAGTGCGTAGCGATTCCTGGCAGTGAATGTATTAAGCAAAAGGAAACTTAACACATCAAATTAATGTTTACCTATCTGGCCCCGTAGCATGGATCACGCAATAAGTGACATGATAAATAGAGCATCCGTCCCTGGCTGACACCGTTCGATAGAACGAGACGACGCTTTTATCTTGTCACTTATCGCGTGCTAAAAGCCGTTTTTCTCTGAAGCCATGATTCGCGATCTACGCGACAAGTTGGTATTGAAAAAAAATTCAAAGCTTTTGGGTTTTCGAGATAATTGGCTTTTTGCCGAAATGAAAATTAGGACTAACGATACAGTTGGCAAATAAATAGTGATTGCGATAGGTTACCCAAATTAAATGTTAATATCAGACCTCACAATTAGAACTAAGCATAAAAAAACTTGAAATTAAATTTAAAGAACTACACCTTCCATTCCAATGAATTTGAATAAAAAGCAAAAAGACTATGTTATCCATTTACACGCTTAACGTATTTGGATAGGTAAGTTAGGTAAGCAATACTGAAAGTGCTTACTTTACATAGTTACTTACCTTCAAAACCCTTTTACATCTAAAAGTGGATGTAGATTGTATTAAATATTTCTCAACAATTTGATATTTTTCAGACTAAAATTAAATACGTGAGGAGATTTCGTAATGACTGGGTATTGCCCGCTTGAATTAATAGTTTTACCTAGTCTTAACAAATTCGTTAATTAATATTCCAATTTGGATTAGAGCACTACCTCGCTTTGTAACTGAAAAGCTGAATAATTTCATGCAATTTGAAAATGATTTTATATATTATTCATTAGACCTAACCTATTTCGAGCCTCACGGCCTTTAGTTAGTTTTATGATGCGAACTATTTTTATGGAATAAAGATATGTGTAAAGTAGCTTAAAAGTTTTCTATATTCCTACCAAAATTTAGTTTGCTTTGAATTTGACATTGCTGAATAATCCGCAAAATTCAATGTATGTAAATCACAGTTTTCATAAAATTCTCCATACACACCGCCAATTTCATAGGTAAGGACCTAATATTAGTGGTAGTGCTGCCTCTGGCGGCAGAACATTGCAGTAATGTTCCCTATTTACTGAACAATAACTCAGAGCACGTGACCTTTTTCAGTTCGTTAGCACGAGACGTGACCACATAGGTCCAGAAAATTAAATAATATACTGCCAGTCGCACTCATACCGATATTAATTTTATCGCAGGCTATAAACGCGTCCAAAGGTTTTAAGAGCACTGAGAGAAGATTTACAATTTATAGGATTTTTACGACTGACAGGTAGACCGGCCGTAAAACGCCTTTAGGAATAAAAGCTGAAACACTTCAATGTCGCTTATAACTGCTCTGTAACCTTTGAAAATGTGCTGTACTTTTTACTCAAACGAGAACTAAAAAAGCAGGTGTTGAATATTGATTTGGGGCGATACTTTACACTTGGGTGCTTACAGTAAATTTTGGTATGTAAATCGTACATAGTGGCGGTAGATATTATCAAGCCATCTTTCGCGCGCTTGGTCAGAAAATTTCAGTAATAATTTTTAGGCAGATTTTATAACCAATCACTTGCTTGTGGTAGCCACAGTTACCTATTTCGTGCACCCCTAAAATGCTTCTGGTGGGTCTTACTAAGGCGGGTTATACTTCGCTTGGTAGCCACAGGGCTACCAAGCGAAGTATAAGCCGCCTTAGTAAGAATAATTTTAAAGCAATTTAGGCTACCTTTTTTAAAATCCAAAAGCATTTTACCTCATTTAGATTAGTCTTCTGTTGGCGAAGATTAAATTAGGCTTTAAATAAATAGTAATAATAAAAAAATTCAGGAACATGATACAAAAAATAACCTGAATTCATTGAGTACCTACACGTATTCATTAGCAGATATACATATACATATTTCGTGGTGCAAGTTAATCTGATTTATCGTTAATTAGTCACCGAATTACATTACACAGAACACAAGGTATAGTAGATATTCAATTCCGTATGCCTTTGACGTCCCTTTCAGGTCCCGGGGACATTTATTCTATTTCCGTAGCACCCGTAATTGGAACGGTGAAATCTGACAAATGGCAGGCATTGTAACCACGTTTATTATATAAACTCTCTCAAAACCTCTTAGGCAAAAAGGTTCAAAGTTGCGTATACATTCTTTAACATCACCCGACTATTGTGCAAAAGCAAAGGGAGTTAGGTACTAATTATATTGGCGGTACAGGTCCTTACCACCTTTTTATTTTTGATAAAGCAATGCGACGTCAATATGACGTCACCGCTGTGAGACGTGACGTCAGGTAATCTTGAACGCTTTGTCTTTTCAGTTTTCATTTCATTAAAATGGAAAACGGCTTTATATAAATTGCTAATTATGTCACAGTGCAAACAAACGGGAGTGTTGGAATTGCGACTTGTGGCTTGCGAGTTGCGACCTCAACAACTATTTTCTTACTAACTTTCATGAATATAGAATACGCTCGTATAGATACAAGGATAATCAAAATATCACGTTGTTGTCGTTACCGTATCTAGGGCGGTAAAATATAGAATATCTCTCGTTTCAGGCTTGTTATAAATGAGGGCTCTAAACACGCCTTTAGTCTTTATATTATTGAATAGTTCGATATCTAAATAGAGCAGGCTCTCAGTGGAGTTTCGTTTGCAAAAATAGCGCACCGCAATGTGACTTCTGATATATATTATATGGATCCCAGACATCCAATAAATGGATGTTGCCAGCCAGTTTTGCGGTCCAGTCTCCCCCCCCCCCTCCCAAATATTATTAGTTAATTACAAAAGATTTTGGGTTTTAATTATGGAATTTCATTAGAAAATAATTACTTACGGGTGCCTGTATCCATACTTAATATTAAAAAATGCGAAAGTGTGTCTGTATGTCTGTCTGTCTGATTTTCTGTCTCTCTCCTGGTACATGTTCACGCCTAAACCGCTGAACCGATTTACATGAAAATAGATTAACTAATAATATTTGGGAGTATGAGGGGGGGGGGGGGGGACTGGACCACAAAACTGGTTGGCAACATCCATTTATTGGATGTCTGGGATCCATATAATATATATCAGAAGTCAGATTGCGGTGAGCTATTTTTGCAACTCCACTGCAGCACTGACAGCCCGGTCTAAAAGGTTTTTAGTGCTCATTTTAGCAACAATGATTTTCTGTCGTGCACGTTGCCTGTTAATCTAATAAGATTCCTCTTTAACTTACCTCCTTGACAAATTAATTAATAGATAATGCAATGTGGAATGAGAATAACCTTCTCATGTTTTCACAATATAAAAAAGCGGTCATCACCGCTTTTCCAGAGTTTCGCTCCTTATTTCAATTTGTTTATTATAATCCGCTTAACTTTGCGGAACGTTTAATAAGGTTTAGCTTTATACTTAGCTTTTTGACGTATTTCTTTATATTTCTGTTTTAAGCTTTTGAACCTACGTATGTACAAAAAAGATGTCGTAATTAGGTTGATCTGGTGGACTTTCATTGGCGACCCGCCCATTGTTTTTTTTAACTCGAAGCCTCGGGAAAAACCTACATAAGTAATAGTGATGTAAATATTTATATCTATCCAAATATCATACACCCTCCATGATGCGTTCAAGAACCGGACATTATGATCACCTTCAAATATACTGTTTTGTTAGAACGAATTTCTTATAGGTATGTGGAATTATTATTACTAAATGGTAACATCGAATTTCGATAATAGTACATTATGATATAAGTGTGCTATGTTGGTCGTTACACTCGAGTCGGTTTTTAAGCCTGAGCCGAAGGCGAAGGCTTAATGGAGACGAGAAGTGTAATGACCAATGCTCACGTGTTTCATACGACGTTTTTCAACACATTTGCGAGGAAAAAAAAAATGAAAATGTTAAAAGATATGTAATGAAAAGGCACTAGTGCGATAATGTAATGTAAAAGTCACGGCATGGGTAATATTCTGCATTATTTTGCTAATATTTAAAAAGATATGTAATGAAAAGGCACTAGTGCGATAATGTAATGTAAAAGGCACGGCATGGGTAATATTCTGCATTATCAGTGTAAATACGCTGTAATAAGACCTACTTTACGAGCAGGTGTGTTGAAAAATATATTTAATTCAAATTTCGAACGTCTCTGAAAAACAATAGTTATTTGTTATACAAGGGGGGAAAGTTGTATTTTACCTGCGAGTGTTCATTTGAAACACGAGACGTAAAATAACTTTTTCAACACACCTGCTCGTAAAGTAGGTCTTATTACAGCGTATTTACACTGATAATGCAGAATATTACCCATGCCGTGCCTTTTACATTACATTATCGCACTAGTGCCTTTTCATTACATATCTTTTTAAATATTAGCAAAATAATGCAGAATATTACCCATGCCGTGACTTTTACATTACATTATCGCACGAGTGCCTTTTCATTACATATCTTTTAACATTTTCATTTTTAATTTTTTTTTTCCTCGCAAATGTGTTGAAAAACGTCGTATGAAACACGTGAGCATTGGTAATTACACTTCTCGTCTCCATTAAGCCTTCGCCTTCGGCTCAGGCTTAAAATCCGACTCGAGTGTAATAACCAACTTAGCACACTTGTATCATAATGTACTATTAACCCGTGTATAACGCAAATCTTTTCACCTCACTACAGCAAGGAAAATAAGAAAAAGAGTAAAAAAAAAAGTAAAAAAAAACAGAAAAAGCAAAATAAAGTTTAAAAAAAGTTTTTAAAAAAGTAAAAAAAGTAAAAATAAAAAAAGTAAAAAAAAATTAAAAAACGTAAAAAAAAGTTAAAAATAAAAGTCAAACAAAAATATATCATAAAATATACCTACATAAAACAAAAATAAACATTTAACGTTATACGTCATAGTACTTTTAACGTTCTACGTCTACTTTCTTCACATGTGGATAAAAGCGATTTTCTCAATTGTTAACAAACATACAAAAAGGCCTTTCCGAGCTAGTGAGGTGAAAAGAAATTTGATTTAACCTCTTTTGGAGATGACGTTTAGTTCGAAATTAATTGTCAATTTGCATACAAATTTGACAAATGTCGCACGTAAGTAAGATATCGAACGATATGATAGTTGGATCCGACTCTAGTTTGACTCTGAATTAAAAAAAAAAACTATGACAGCACCAGAAAACAACGCCGCGATGCCGGTCATAATATGCGGCTCCTGAATGCATCATGGAGGCTTATGATATGTGGATAGATAAAGTAGTGTATGTAACTGTACATAATTAGGCATTAAAACACTCGTGTAATGTTATTATGAAACGATCCGAACCCACACTCGTATTTAATGCCCTTCATTATGTACAGTCACATAATAGTAGTTTATGAATTCGTTATATAATGGATGCTACCACTAGTCGAGTACCACGTTTAGGCCACGAAGCTTACTGAGTGGCCTAATTAAGGTACGAGACTTAAAAAGCTAATTATATAAATATTGTATACAATACTTTTTCTACGAGTCAACGGAAATAATAATTTATTAAACAAACTTGGTATCTATTAAAAATCGCCCTGCTGAAATGAAGCGCGTAGCAGCTTAGTAATTTTGCGCGTTGATGTCTTCACAGTTATCTTATACAGCTCCTGGATTCATAAGATGACTGCTGGCGCTTATCTTATGAAACCATACGAGCTCCGTCACCAGCTCGTGGAGCTCCAGGATTAAAAAGTATGTGATCTTAGTTTCGTGTACGAAATCTTAATTCAAAGATTAAAGTCGACGAGTAGACAAACTACTATAACGTTTTACGTTTAATTTTGGCCTCTGACTTAAAAAAGGGTTGAAGACCCCGAATATAGAAAAATCCGTTGTTCGGGCCGATCGTCTGCCCGCCTCGTAAACGCCTCTCGTGTGTACGCGCGTTGAATCTGTGGTTTTGAAGTTGACACTTGGATGTCACATTTTGTATTGTCAAAAATTTTCACCGGCGAACACGTTCGTGCGGAAAACGTGGTTTTTTTGGTGGTTATATCGCTCGTTTTGAAGGCACACGGGGTGCCCGAGTGTTTTGTTTGGATATTTGGTGAAGTGTTGGTGGTTTGAAGGCCCGAGTCGTTTTGGTGAAAACAGAACATTTGGTGACAATAGTGGCGGGAAGATTTGGCGCCTGTGATACGGACCCCGCATTGTTGCACAGCTCGGGGAACAGCACGGCCCCGGAGGCAGGTTGGGAGACTTGATTTAACTTGACTGACCATTGACGGATAACGGACAGACTTGACAAATATCGCGTCGATGGGAACGGGTAAGCTAACTCTAAAGTTAATCATATTTTGACATTTTTGATAGCCATTATTGGCACTATATGACCCGCGATTCGCGTGGCAGTTCGGTTCACTCGCACCAGGCGAGGAATCAAACATCCGTGCTTATCTGTGTTAGTCTCCTCTACGATTATTGCCGTTATTTTTCATGAATAGGTCTGTAATTGAGGAAATATTTTGGAATATGATATTTACCATTATAAGTGACTAAACAACACAAGAAGATTTTTTTCTATTTAGGTAATGGGCAGCTGAAAATCTCAAGCTACGTAAATCGGTTATCCAATGCTCAAGTAAGTTAAATACCTAAATATAAAATACAGTGTGTAGCGGCCTACTTTTTCAAAATATCTATCGTTAAATTTAAATAATCTCAATTATTTACCAGTGGCGCTAGTGAGCACGTGAACGGGCTCTTAATTAAATAGACGACTCAATACGACTTAATTAAATACACGCGTTGTAACATACTGCCATCAATAATTCAATGGACCTGGACCCGTTTGAATTGATGGAATTAGTCCAGTTGATCGGATTGGGACTGCGCAATGAAATGATGGTTGTAATAAGATACTAATTATGTTGAGAGATCAATGGTTCTACGTTTGGTCAGTAATGGTTTATCAATAGGGAACTATGCTGCAATGTTCTGCCGCTAGAATGCAGCACTAGCACAAACCGTAAATCAGTAGAGGAAGATAGGGACTCACACACACACATGCACAATAGGCATGATGCCTCATGTTAAAATTGATAACGTAGTGTTGCTAAATGGATGGTAAACCATCAGATTATTGTAATAAAGTGTAAATTATAAAACATAATTAATATCATAAAAAGATAATATGCATTTTGAAAGTTCAGAAATTGTATGCATGTTTTTTATTGTCCAAGAGTAAATTTAAAGCTACCAATAGATTTCTTACACTTTTATAGAAACAAAATTGTTATGACAAATATGGACCTAAACGCAGTATTTCGCGAGCGAAACAGCAACTTACTTGATTTTCCATACAACGGTTAGTACAAATAACAGGTGTGACGTCATACCTGTGTGTCTATTAGTATGAAGCGTTTATGGCTGCCGCCAGTGAGGTCAAACTTAGTCTCAAATTTTTGGATATTTATGTTCTTTAATAAACCCCCATATTATCTTTATTTATAAAAAGCAAATAAACAAATATTTACAACAAATATAAATATAAAAAAAAGAACGGATGGTTGTATGTAGACTTGTAGAGAGTAGAGAGGGGTTAGGGGGCGATTTTGGGTAGAGCTGCCCCGTCGTTGAGGCCGAAAAAATGCTTTACTGATCTGAATTTGTGCCGGGTCCCGCGAATGCACATGCTTGTGGCTCGGATTATTGATATATAATTTTTGACCTTAATCAGCCCATTATTATAGATAGGGGTCGGTTCCAGCGGTCGGCAATAGCTTCACCAAGATATTTAATAAAGGTGGACATTAGTGGGGCGAAGACTCCGTCAACTGATGTATGTTCTTTAATTGTAGTTTTTGTTCTTTAACATTTGTTCCTCTCCAAAAACTGGTACGAATGGCATCGTAAAAAAATCTTAGTCATCATCCCTATTGTTTGTGCAGAGTTTTGCGTAATGTTCCCTATTATTTATCACAATCCGAGTCTTACCTATTCGTGTCGTTTGAAAAAAGACCTAAGTGCACTTTCTAAATTCCGACATATTGCGATATCGTTGAATAGATTATTATTTGTTGTATTGTGTTTTATTCAGAGCAATGACGCGCAGTTGCAGTTTGCAGTATCCAAGAGGCAATCGGATGGCTCGCGGTATTTGAGCTCGCGAAGTCTTGCCCTGTTTGCAGCAAATTTTCATACTACAGCGGTCGGTGCCGACCAAGGTCACTCGGTCGGAGGGGCGTGTTGGCGACCGCCTAGCAGACGTTTGAGTCAGTCTTCTTGGTCGTTTCCAGTCTGAGGGACATGTCACCTATATGTAACTCTCACTGTCACTGCTCTCTACGCCCCTGTTTTATTTGACAACATTGTCACTTGACTATGACAATTCGTCGTTTATTGACTGGCGCCAGTAATAGTCAAGTTAGTGACATAAGGCTTAGAAATAGCGTTGCAAGTTCTGAAACTTGTGATTTATATGAAAACATCGCAAAGCACTTCACGGTGCTTACATATGTGTCATTCCTTATGAAGACTTATTCGTTTTGATATGCATTTGCTTTTACATTTTATATTATACTTTTGTAGGTCAAGAATTGTTAAATTATGTATAATGTATTTTAACAATTCGTTTTCCACCAACTAATTAATACCTACTTGTGAATACATCAAATAAAGGCGACCAAAAGCTCATTGGCCTTTTAAGTAGGTATATACCAAACATTGCGTTCTTATATACGTGAATATCCAACATATTAAAGGTGGGCCGTTGGGAACCGGGTTCTAGGCTAGAGCGAGTTCACCAGGACCCTATATTTCGTCTATGCTAATATAAGAATTATAAAGAGGAAAAGTCTATGAGAATATACTTAGACGAAATATAGCGTAACCGCAGCGCGCGCGTAGCGTAGCGTAATGTAGCGTATAAGCTCTTATAGTTTTGTAATGTTGTATGTAGGTAGGTGAAAATTTACGGAACTACCCATCTAATTTCAAAAATATAATATATGTAGAAGGGACCTTCAAAATGAACATAGCCTTTGTTTTATCCCGTGGCTTTGTCTGGATTCTTTGTAATACGCAACAGGAGCCGCGTGGGGAGCTACTAGGTAAATTGTATAAAAGTTACAGGCTAAAAACTGAATATCAACCTGATTCACATACATATTTCGCGTACCAATTGCGTGCTCGACACTCTGACACTATTTCTGCTTTTCACCTACGTATGTGACCGGTAACTATGTATTTTGTTTAGGACAATCTCCCAGCTCGACGGAATAGAGGCTTTGAGCTCCAATCCTGGAGTCGGACTGATATAGTGGCGTTCTCGTACAAACACTTGTACTTCGATATAGCAGATCCATTGACTGCAAGCATTACACGATTATAATTTGGATTGCAATTTTCTTTTTCTTATATGTAGGTATATCAAAAAGTTGTTACATCAAGTAGCAATTTGTTATATAAAAGCTTAAGTGCGTCTAACGGCTCTTTAAGCCACTCGCTAACGTCCGCTTAGCCCTAATAGCCTACTAGAAGTAAGAAGATCTTGACAAATTCCAAGATTTCGTACGACACTTAAACGTGATAGGATTTACGACTTCTATGGGAAAGGAAAATCTCGAAATAATTACAGCGCTTAACGGTTTACGAATAACGTAACATCGAAATTACTTAAATAAACTTTTACGGAGCGTGAAGTTGTAATTGGTAGTTAAACCCCCTGTTTAGTCAAAAAGTGATTACTCTCAAATGTCGCCCGTAAACCTTCTTTTTAAATAGGGCCAGTTTTTGGCGCGTATTCCAAAGTCATAACGCCGTATGTCAACAGGAAGACTGAAAAACACTCGACTTATCGTACAGCGCGGTGCGCTTGTAGGTACAGCGACTAACGGGCGCATGTACCCTCATTTACACAGCGATAACGATGTGTTCGTAAATGCAGAATGACAGCTCGTTTAATATAATATTCCCCGACACGCGGTTTAGTAATCGCGGCACTAGCATCCGACCTTTCTGCAAAAGTTCTTTGAAAGGTTATCTACATAAACTAAGCAAGAAGGAGCGAGTTGGATTAAGGCTTGGTCATTTATCATCCTGTTCTGTTATGAGAACCTTTTATGGTGTTTCAGGAAGCAATGCTTTGTAAGTAGGAAGTTTTTGTTACGTACCTAAAATAAACTTATGTTTACATAAGTATACATGCTCACACTTGCTCTCGCTCGCGCAGAAATCTATCAATTGATATAAGTCGATTTCCTACAGATTAATTTATGTAGTGTTCAAACAATTAATAATGACCGTTTGTTTTGGTATTCTACTTTTATTTATGCACTGTCAATATTTGCGCATATTTTTTGCCTTTTTTGCACAGGTAGCGCGGAAGCGGGGTGGAGCGGTACGGTACGAATGCGGTACTGAATGCCTCGCCCCGTCGGCGCAATAGAATACTACCGCGCAAATGGTACAGTATAGCCTATGCCTAAACCTAGAAATAAGTCAAAACACCAGGGTGACTAAACTCTCGGTTAAGTCCAAAATACCGCAAACCTATACCAATTCCATCACCCTCCAAATACGGAGTGATCTAAGTGTAGATAAAAGGCTGCTTTGAAGGTCTCTTTAAATTTAATACAAAGTTCAAAATGAAGTTATTGAGTACCAAGCTAAGTACATAAGTGTTGGATATTGGTAGCATTTAATATCCATGATTCAGCATACGTTAGAAATGAGTCACTCTTTCAGAACATACATGACAAAATCCAAAACTTGACACACAGGCACACAACGGAAGTTTAAAATAAATAAAAAATGCTCAATTGGCACTTGAAAGTTTCTTCCATCATCAAATACTTTAAAATGTACCAAACAAGTAAAACTTTTAGGCGACAAGGGTAAGGGTAATTTGGGCTCATATAAATGGGATCCCGGAAGTCCCACTAGAACGGCAATACTGAGGGCCTTTCACAGGGCCAGCATAACATTCACGGGTAACGGTGCCTTGGGACACATACAGGGTAATGTATTCCATGATATTCGTTTTAGAAAAAAAAGTAAATGGAGAAAAAGGTGTGTTGGCTTTTACATTCCTTCAGTAAATCGGATGTATTTTCAGTCGACTACAGAAGTGTTTCTCAAGTAAACTATTTTTCTCAAACTTACAATGCAATGTTGACATGACTTACTTCAAATTAGGTCCGGAAATACTACGTATCCGGTGCGACTAGTGAAGATGATATGTAAAGGAATTTCATACAACCTTACACACCTAGGCCTGCAAAGCAACCGTCTTTTGTTTATAAACGTCAAATTGTGACAGAACGTCTTGGCATTCAATCACCAAAAAAAAAAGGTTAGGACTAATGTTAATGTCACCGGGTAAAACGTTGCTTCAAACAGGTTAAAAAAAAGTTTAACGCGTAAATTGAAAAAAGTTTTCTTTTCTTGTTGGCCGGATTTGTCAATAGTTCGTAATTATTTTGAAACTTTCTAATAAAAGCCATCGATTTCGAAATGAGTTCGGACGAAAATGATATGGAATTGAACTGTACGCGTCCGGAATTGCGAGCAGAAGTAGCCATGAATAATTTACTGCCCCCGAAATCAAAAGTTAGGTACATGACGGCGTATGAAAATTTCATAAAAATTTTAGTGTCTTCTTTGTTGTAGTGCCTCGTCTATATAGTTAGATATAAGTTCATGTAACTATAAAGTAATACTTAATTTAGGGAATAAGCGGAATATTTGTTAGTAAGAAATGTGGGACACAATTATAGGTTATGATGTGACAGCACTGACAGCTATCAGAAACGTATTATTTAGTTGTACGAATAAAACAAATTGACTACTTTTTATTCCATTGCAAGTTTGAGAAAAACACTATACAAATCTCACGAGAAACGGGGTTGCCCGCCGCGTATCCCTATCCGTCTATATCTACTTGGCCTGCAACCCTTCGTTTCCCGGCCTCTGTAGTAATGTACTATTTCTCAAACATGCAATGAAATGTCGTCATTACGTGCGTTATAACAGTATCACATTTCGATCGGAACAACTCGAGAGAACTGTAAAGGAATTTCATACAAAACTGAAGGCCTAGGCCAGGAAGTAATTTTTAATAAATTTTTATTCCACAATTTGTCAGCATCATCCATGTTCAGCCATGGAATTTAGTTTAATTTCTTGGAGTTTTTTTTATTTATTGCATTGCATGTTTGAAAAAAACATTATGCCTGGCCATGAAAAGGGCTTCCCGGCTTCGTATCACTATCCGGCCTACGTACGGTCGGCCATCTATACCTACTCACCCGGCAAACCCTTCTTTCCCGGCGTCAGCAGTAATGTACTACTTATTCGAGGGTTAGGATTCTGGTGGCAGATTAGCACAAGTAATGCAGTGAAGTCACCATTGTATATTATTTGAATAAATGAATAACTGAACGATAAATCTATATAACAGTACCGGCCAATAATATATAATAATAAATAAATAAATAAGAAATATTTGGGGACAATCTTACACAAATCGACCTAGTCCCAAACTAAGCAAAGCTTGTACTATGGGTACTAGACGATGATATACATACTTATATAGATAAATAAATACTTAAATACATAGAAAACATCCATGACTCAGGAACAAATATTCGGTGCTCATCAGCTCATCACACAAATAAATGCCCTTACCGGGATTCGAACCCGGGACCTCCGGCTTCGTAGGCAGGGTCACTACCAACTAGGCTATTTTCGCTTCTCGTGCGTACTTGCCAATAATACTCACATCATTTTCCAAAATAGTTCTAGTAATCTGCAGGTCGATCACGTAACGAATTGTACGCGCGTCAGGTAGATACCATAAACGTTATTTCATTTAATCATCTCTAAGCTTGTTCATATTATATCGTGAACTATTCCGAACGTACAAGGAATCGTTCAATATGAAAAGTTGTAACCATAACTAAGTAACTGCCCCCAAGTTAATATTTAGTTGAATTAAATTCTACGTCATCCCAAAGCCTTCACGAAATTTGGTAACAGTCTGCGGTGTTATTTCAGTTAGCAATTTTATAGAAGACACATAATGTCTGTATCAGAAAATTTCCAATTCGAGATTGTTATTTCATCGTATTATTTTGTCGGTAAAGTTACTATGAGAACGTTAAAGTAAGCACAAACAGTTAAACGTGTCACACACTAAGCAGATACGATAAGATATCTGTATCTGAACGCATATCTGTCAATATCGCTCCCTATACAATTCAATGAGCTAACACACACAGCGCAGATAACTTATATTTTATCGTGAAGTATCTGTGGGCACCGAGGGGGAGCACAAATAACATCTACGTGCTCCGGCTATCTCGCCTGCTCGTGGTCCTCCTGCTGATCAACGGAAGAGGTGGTAACAGAGAAGGCAAACTTGAAACAAACCCGGCTCGGTGCCAGCCGTTACGCACCTGCAACCGAACCGACTCCACACGTACTGACTTTGTCATTCCTGTGGGCCGAGTCGGTAAGGTCGAGAGAGTGATATGGGTTTTGGGCATGCCTGTATTATCTTATTGGCGTCCCAGGCGATGCAGCGTCCGTGAAGAGGTCACTTCACCCACTTCAGCCTGCTGAGTGGAAAACAACACGGAGAGTGGCAGTTACCGGTGCTAAGTCCAAGCAGATAGGCGTTAGTGCGGACGCCAGGGGTCACTCTCGACAGTGGGAGGGTCCATTGTAGGCCCACTGACAAGTTATCGCCCGCTTCAAGCCGGGCAGCCCCCGGTCAGTAAGGTACTTGTCCGTCTCGGTGCTGATTTGTTTCTAAGGGGTGGTAGGAACACTAGTATAGCTAGACAATCAGTGCCGTTACCATTATCACCTGCGATCAAAAGTAAAAATAATAATAAAAACTTTCAACCTCGCCAATCCATGCGAATTGGGACATGGAATGTCCGAACTATGAGGACAGGCTTTCCAAACACCGAGGGGAGCTTAGACTACGAACAAGATCTTCGTAAAACTGCAATTTTTGACGCAGAATTATCAAGGCTAAATATATCTATAGCTGCCTTACAAGAAACAAGGCTTCCGGATGAAGGTTCCCTGCGTGAGTCCAACTATACTTTTTTCTGGAAGGGAAAACACGTGACCGAGCCTCGACATCACGGAGTAGGATTTGCAATCAAAAACAACCTGTTGCATGCCACAGAGACTCCAACAGGAGTATCGGAGCGCATCATGGTATGTCGAATTAACACTGCCAGCGGCTTTATTACCTTGATAGCTGCTTACGCCCCGACTCTGACATCTCCTCCCGAATCTAAAGATCAGTTCTACGAACTACTTACTGAAACTGTGCGCAAAGTTCGTAAAGGTGACCGGCTTCTGATCTTAGGCGACTTTAATGCACGGGTAGGGCAGTCCCAATCATCTTGGCCAGAGTGCATGGGTTGTCACGGTGTTGGCAATATTAACGAGAACGGACAGAGACTTTTGGAGTTCTGTTCTCAAAATCTGCTCTGTGTCACTAACACCTACTTCAAGGGCAAATTCATGCGAAAAGTGTCGTGGAAACATCCTCGATCTGGTCACTGGCACCAGCTAGACGTCACCCTTACCAGGAAAAAAGACCTACGTGACATACTTCATACACGCACATTTCACAGCGCAGACTGTGACACCGATCACTCGCTTGTTGTTACTACAGCCGCCTTTTCCGCCAAAAAGATTCACTCTGCTCAACATGCCGGTCGGAAAAAGTTAAATGTTCCAACTTCAAGAAGCACCGAAATGGTTGAATCCTACAAAAATCTAATCGGTGAACAGACAGCTGGCTGGGACGTGAATATGAGCGCCAGTCAAGAATGGCATGTGCTGAAATGTCTTCTTACTGATACCGCAGCTGAGGCTTTTGGGTATAAGAAGTCAACTACATATGACTGGTTCCAACAAAATAGAGAACATCTTCAGCCACTCCTTAACGCCAAAAGAGACGCAGCGTTACATAATCGCCTCAGTCCTAGTGATAGAACACGCGAAGAATTGGTCAGAGCTAAATCCGATCTGCAAAGAAATGCCCGCTACTGTGCAAATACGTACTTTCTTGATTTATGTAAAAGTATTCAAGCAAGTGCATCTACCGGTAATTTTGCCGGAGTGTATTCAGGTATAAAGAAAGTTCTCGGTCCCATTCCAACAAAAACAGCGCTTCTCAAAGAAGCAGACGGCACTGTTATAACAGACTCAGAACGCCAACTAATGCGCTGGGTAGAGCACTACACGCAACTATATTCCCAACCCGTCGGAATACAGGCAGAGCCACTAGAATCGCTCCCCAAATTCCCGGTGTGGAATGAACTCGATAATATTCCAACTATCGATGATTTCCATACCGCGGTGAGGCAACTTAAAGTGGGAAAGAGCCCCGGTAGTGATGGTATACTTGCTGAGATCGTTAAATTGCAGTGTGTGGCTCCTATCCTCTGTAATTTCTTTGCAAAATGCTGGAACGAGGAATACATTCCTCAGGATATGCGCGATGCTAATATTGTTACAATTTATAAGGGAAAGGGTGACCGCGGCAATTGTGACTCATACCGCGGAATCTCTTTGTTGAGCATTGCCGGGAAGCTGCTTGGCCGTATCATCTTGGCTAAGCTACAAAAACTAGCAGATCGCGTGTATCCTGAGTCTCAATGCGGTTTTCGTGCTCAGCGCTCCACCACCGACATGATCTTCACTTTGCGACAACTCCAGGAAAAGTGCAGAGAACAGAAAACTCCCCTGCTGGTGGCATTTGTTGATTTAAATAAAGCCTTCGATACCGTCAGTAGGGAAGGACTTTACACAATTCTGCAGATTATAGGTTGTCCGCCAAAACTGTTAAACCTGATCAAACTTTGCCATTTAGGCATGCAGGGCTCGGTTGTCCATAACGGTAAAACCTCAAATCCATTCCAAATGTGTAGAGGAGTGCGGCAAGGTTGCGTATTGGCGCCCACATTGTTTGGCATATTCTTCTCCATACTCCTAAAAGTTGCTTTCGGCGATACCACTCAAGGCATACACCTCCATACCAGAGCTGACGGTAAACTTTTCAACATTACACTCTTAAAATCTCAAAAATATCGTAAGGATTTTCACGTTGATAGTTTGCTGTTCGCCGATGATGCCGCTTTTGTTGCAACATCGCCGGAGGAGCTACAGAGAGTTGTGGACAAGTTTAATGCAGCATGTAAGCTATTTTCCATGTCAATTAACGCCAAGAAGACCGTTGTAATGGCTCAAGGCCTGAACCTACACCCAACAATACTGTTAGATAATATGCCTCTGGAAGTTGTAGAAAATTTCTGCTACCTTGGGTCCACCGTGTCAAACAACCTCTCACTGGACGTAGAGATCAACGTCCGCATTGGCAAAGCATCCACGATGTTTATGAAACTCAGTACAAGGGTATGGGATAACAAACACCTAACTGTAAATACGAAGATGATCGTGTACCAGACATGCATCTTGTCCATACTCTTGTACGGTGCTGAAACTTGGACATCGTATGCTAAACAGGAGCGGAAATTGAACAACTTCCATATGCGATGTCTTCGGCGTATTCTAGGGATCTCATGGAAGGATCGAGTTACAAACGAGAGGGTGCTTAGCATCGCACGTTTACCCAGCATTATTGCTATCTTGAAGCAAAGACGTCTTCGCTGGCTGGGGCATGTGCAAAGGATGGAGCCCTCTCGTTTGCCACGTATAACTCTCCTGAGCGAAATAGCCCATGCGAAACGACCAGTAGGGCGTCCAATGCTTCGTTTTAAGGACAGCGCAAAACGAGACATGTTGTCCTTTAAGATTGACCCAACCAAATGGGAACTGGAATCTGAGGACCGAGACCACTGGAGGAAGACCCTGGGCGAAGGTATGGTTGCGCATGATGCAGCTTGGTTCGATCTTCTGTCGTTCCGACGAGAACAGAGACACCAGCTTGCTGCTGTCCTCCCTATATCATCGTGCACAACATTTACTTGTCAATTATGCGGTCGGGCCTGTCGCTCCCGTATCGGCCTTACGAGTCATGTGCGTAAATGCCGCACCACCTTGACATAGACGCTGTTTAAATCATGTTATCATAGATGTGCAAGGCCAATGATGATGATCTGTGGGCACCGACATGTGTCGAAAGATGGCAAAGATAATATCTGCCGATATAAATATGGTATAGTATTTTATTTGCAGATAGATACAGGTTGATGTGATTTGTATATTATCGTATCTGCGTAGTGTGTGATAGTTTCAGATCATTAAGTTATTATACGCAGATAAAATATTATCGTATCTGCGTAGTGTGTGACACGCTTAAGTAGGTTAGAAGATGAGTTTTACTCAGAAGGTAAGTAATAAAGTTAACTTAGTTTTTATAGGAAATTGTGATGAAAGAGAAATCTTACACTATATTTTCTACAGTTGAATTTTATTAGGTCGGAACGTTCTAAAATAATAAATTGTATTATTTTATTATTTTGCGCTTTTTACACGGCCAAGCCCTAAACGCAAATAAATGTAACCTGACGTGAATAACAAAAGTTTGCATCAGTTTGTTATTAGTATTACATTTATAATGTATCGTAAATCGTCACTGCAATATATTTTTCATTGAACTGTCAATTCAACCAAATAATAATATAAATAATTCCATAAGTGCCTATACAACGTCGACGATTAGTCTCAGAATAAGTTATTATTCCAGTTGTGTCCAATCGGACTTAAATATTTATGAACACTAAAATGATCCCAGGATTCAATACAATTTCTGATTAATATGTATAATTTGAAACAGCACAGATAAAATAAAAATTGCGAAAACCGTAAAGTACCGTACTTAGTTCCCTGAAAATGTAATGTCCAGTAATAAACTGACACGCACTAAGTATGTAAATACATACTTAGTGCGTGTCAGTTTAAACTCGTAGTGGACTTCTTTCTATTGTATGGGGTGGTCCCAAACCCTCGGTGCGCGAGTCTGACTCGCACTTGACCGGTTTTTTTTTTACCTTTTTTATTTACTGACTTGCTTGTTCATATTCTGGTCTGTAGGTCAATCACGTAACGCATTGTACGCGCGTCTGACAGTAAAATCACAATCTAACTGTCATTTTTCCATATAAAATTGACATTTAGACCTTACAGACGCGCGTAAGAAAAGTTACGTGATCGACCCACTGTCGTACCCGGCCTAAATTTATGTAATAATATACTACTTAAGAGTATTTCATAAGAGCCTATCCCAAGCATGTTTGTATTACAATTTATTACTTTTTCATCACACTTGCTCATAAATGGTGTTATTCTATGCCTGTTTTGCGTATATTCGTGTAGTCTCCGTTTCGTGTCGGTAAAATGGCCAAACATCAAAGAGCTCTCGTGAAGTTTCGTGTTCGCTGCGCTATATGAAAGTGTATCAAAGTCCAATTACAACTGCGCAAGGCGAGAATGTAGAGGGCTGCTCTCGGTTTCGCCCGGTCTCGGCAAATATATACAGGGAAACCAGTCTCGTGTAGTTTTGTCCAGAATGTGGAGCAGGCTTAAGTGTACCTACGCTCTGTTACGAGCGGGGCGTGGAACGACCATAATAACCAAATCAAAATCAAAAAAATCAAAATCAATAATTTATTCTGCAAATAGGCCACAAGGGCACTTTTACTCGTACATGTCAAATGGTATTTTACAATATAATCTTACACAATAATCATTTAAAAATTGCAGATTTTAACAGATAAGTACCTAAACGGTTAACAAACTAAATGTCACAAAATGAAAGCAAAAAAAAACCAAAAGTGTTAAATATTATCAATTACATTCGATATATAGTCTGTATCAGAATTAACAATAAGTTGATGATATTAATTTAGTACCCCAGAGATGTATAAGGTCTCTGAGCGTCCAAATATAATTAATAATAATTCTAATGTTCTTATAGAGATGTATACTGTCTCTAAGCGTTAAAACATAAAAAAAAGGATCATTTATGTAATATAGTAATGCAATTTATATGGACGCTACACGTCCCGCTCGTAGCAGAGCGTGCACTCTGGTCGTACACTTTTTTTTAGGGTTCCGTAGCCAAATGGCAAAAAACGGAACCCTTATAGATTCGTCATGTCCGTCCGTCTGTCTGTCTGTCCATCCGTATGTCACAGCCACTTTTTTCCGAAACTATAAGAGCTATACTGTTGAAATTTGGTAAGTAGATGTATTCTGTAAACCGCATTAAGATTTTCACACAAAAATCGAAAAAAAAACATTAAGTTTTAGGGGTCCCCATACTCAGAACTGAAACTCAAAAAAAATTTTTCATCAAACCCATACGTGTGGGGTATCTATGGATAGGTCTTTAAAAATGATATTAAGGTTTCTAATATCATTTTTTTCTAAACTGAAGAGTTTGCGCGAGAGACACTTCCAAAGTGGTAAAATGTGTGTCCCCCCCCCTGTAACTTCTAAAATAAGAGAATGATAAAACTAAAAAAAATATATGATGTACATTACCATGTAAACTTCCACCGAAAATTGGTTTGAACGAGATCTAGTAAGTAGTTTTTTTTTAATACGTCATAAATCGTAAACCGCAATTTATTTCACGGAACCCTTCATGTGCGAGTCCGACTCGCACTTGGCCGCTTTTTTTATACAACGACGGTGGCAAACAAGCTTACGGCCTGCCTGACGTTAAGCTGGTACCGTCGCCTATGGAGACTTGTGACTCCAGAAGAATCACAAGCGCGTTGCCGACCCTTTATTCACTTGAGGATTCGCTGTCAGCGCATCCTAGGGAGCACTGGCGACTTACACAAATCGGCCTAGTCCCACACTTAGCTGAGCTTGTACTCGTTATGGGTAGTACATATCATTGTTATGGCTATGTGAATTTTGTTATTGTTATGTGTGTAACGTACCGTGTCCTCACTGGATGGACCCGGAAGACCAGCGCTTGCTGCAAAGCCAGCATCATGCTGAGTCGGGCTCGTTTCGTGATTCACTTTTTCTTTTGTCTTTGTCTTGTAATATTGTGTGTTATGTAGTGTGCCGACGAGGCACATTCTAAATTAGCGATTAGATATTGTATAATACGTGCCGTAGATTAAGTACCAACGTGCGAGATGTGCGAATGATAATACATGTAGCTACTCGTATATATACCGTGTGAGTTAATGAATAAAGAACTACTATTGTGTTGGCAGTACTTCAGAGTCTCTCTCTGAGTATGGACTGCCATAAACCCCTCTGGGGTAAAGTCCACACTCACTCTGTTTACTCCCCCATCAACATATTAATTATTGCCAGGCAGTGGACACTATCATCAACCACCAACAACTGTCTGGCAAAGTGGTGACCCCGACTAAAGAAACACGCTGCACCCGAATCGCGACTAAAAAACGCATCGACCCCGACTGAAACAAGAAGAACACGCATCGCTGAAGCCCGACTGAAACAAGAAGAACACGCATCGCTGAAGCCCGACTGAAACAAGAAGAACACGCATCGCTGAAGCCCGACTGATGAAACACGCCGCAACCCGACGACTGAACACGCAACTAGCTGGCAACAAAATTAAAACGCCTGCTTCCGACGACTGAACGCGCAACCATATGGTAAAGTGGGGACAAAAATACGCCGCACCCGCCTAAAGAAATACGCCGCACCCGCCTGAAGAAATACGCCGCGCAACATTGAAGAAACACGCCGCGCCCGCCTGAAGAAATACGCCGCGCCACATTGAAGAAATACGCCGCGCCACATTGAAGAAAAACGCCGCGCCCGCCTGAAAAAATACACCGCGCCACATTGAAGAAACACGCCGCACCCGCCTGAAGAAATACGCCGCGCCACATTGAAGAAATACGGTACACGCGCCTGTAGAAATACGCCGCGCCCGCTTGCATTACAAATATGGAACGCTGCCTGAAACAAAAGTCCAACGTAGAAACGCGCTGCTCCCGATTGAAACAATTGGACTACGCTCACGACTATAGAATAATCCGCTCCTGACCGGAACAACGCGCTCCCGACTGGAACTACGACCTTGTTGATGAAGAAACCTATAGAAAATGCCTTAACCTTCTCTCCAGGACCCCATTCAAACGCCTTTTCATCGAGTATGATATTCCGACAAGGAAGACATAACTGAGAAGCAGCGTCAATATGTTAATTCATATTACAGCGCACACGACAAGCCAAGAAGCCTAAAACAGCAAATTGTGCATTTTGTCACGCGCCTTCGTGCCACACTAATCGTGGCCGACATTTTTGCCGTTCATCGAGCAGCGTCCATGGTGCGACGCCTGCTGCGTCACGGCCCGGGGACATACTGGATGAAGAATTTGCAGCCATTTAAGCCTGCCTCCAAAATTGTGCGAAGAAGAAGTGCAGGGTCGAAGACGTCACTCATTACAAGGATAGCGTCGCAACGCAACACAGTTGGCAAAAATGCAACTCATCATAATTAGACAGAACAGAAACAATTCGCAGCACGCGTAATAAAGTGTCGACGCAGCGCTGAGCGTTGGATAGTTTTTTGTCAAGATCAAGGTCGCGGAGTCGCGTCGTCAGCATATTTTTATAAACGCGCATCACGGTTTCCATTTTTCAAGGTAATTTACTTAAAATGCTATTTTTAATTTTGTTATTTATATTTAGGCAACTAATCATGTTTTTGTATTTTCTACTATTGTGCTGTATGTAACATTGCCCTGGATGACGAATGCCCAGGATGAGATAAGCTGCTGCTCTGAGCCTATATATGCTTCTATTTATTTTTTTATTGTGCCAAGCCCAACTTGTAATTGACCGAAAAGGTAATTCAAGTCTGGATTGTATGTACACGACTATTGTAAGTACTTTCTTTCGCACTGTTTTATAAATGTTGTGGTCTTATATATACACACAGCAAGTTTTACATTTCTCAAGCATCCGAAAACGAGCTTAGAAATGCGTGTGCTATTATATTAACTATTTTGTTTTTTAGTGATATAGTTGATTTGATTGTTATTGTGTAGGTACCTACCTACCTACTTTTCTCATATATGTATATGTGACCAGTTACTTAGCAGGAAATGGGATTTCATCCCATTTTTGTTGTAAGGGGGGAGATATGTGCCGACGAGGCACATTCTAAATTAGCGATTAGATATTGTATAATACGTGCCGTAGATTAAGTACCAACGTGCGAGATGTGCGAATGATAATACATGTAGCTACTCGTATATATACCGTGTGAGTTAATGAATAAAGAACTACTATTGTGTTGGCAGTACTTCAGAGTCTCTCTCTGAGTATGGACTGCCATAAACCCCTCTGGGGTAAAGTCCACACTCACTCTGTTTACTCCCCCATCAACATATTAATTATTGCCAGGCAGTGGACACTATCATCAACCACCAACCACTGTCTGGCAAATGTAGTGTCACGAATAAAGGTTGGATTTTTGATTCTTGACTCTTGAAGCTATGAAGTAGCATTCATCATCATCATCATCATCATATCAGCCAAAAGACGTCCAATGCTGGACATAGGTCTCCCCCAAAGAGTTCCAAACTGACCGGTCCTGCGCCACCCGCATCCAGCGGAAGAAGTATCATTACATTTTCCAATTCATAAAATGTATTTCGAATAAGGAAATCATAACATAGCACGAAGTCTTAAATAACGCACAAAACTCATTACGTCGGTTAGAAGAATGTCTCTATTTATGTTCGTACGCCAACGGTTGATTTATATTTCTTTTATAAAACTCCAAATGAAATCCAAACGAAAATTGGATTACAGAAAGTCAGGAGCAAATATTACGGTCACGTTCGCTTATAAAGTTCCGTGTTCTAATAATATCCTAACATATGAAGAACCCGCTGCAGGCTTTCGCAGTATGTCAGGAAGAGCAATGCGAAGTTGGAAACAAAGTTTTAATTAGTTTACTACGATGATACCTGCCTCATTGGGCTTATTGCACCGCAGGCATACTTCCGTCTTTCCAGAATGATTAAAAATAATTATAATAATTATAAAACTCCATCAAGTTACATTTGGCTCATATAATGTACTGCAAACGTTTTGCAGTGTCGTCATACGGTAGTTGACTAAACTTTAGTTGAAAAACTAGGACTAATAGTGAAAACATTATACATGCTTCCCAAATAAGTCAACGGCAGGCCGAAAACGGGTGATAGTTAAGTTCAATTTCCATCAAGTAAGGTTTTGTTTTTCATAACTGTTTTCGGCTTGACTTTGACTTTTGGGACATCTTGTATATAAATAAAATACTAAACTACAACCTTTATATAAAGCGAGTTAGAGAGGAAATGATACAGATTCGTGACGTCATAAACATCTAGGGTCATAGTAATCGACATTCGTTCCCTAATAAAGGTAAGCTTTTCAGAAAAGTAAAATTGGCTCGTGGCTATCTTAAGAAAGTCCACGCTATTTGAGTTTGTAAGTTTTTTTCAATTCTACAGTATTTTTAATCCGTTTTCGAGAACATTAATATTATTATTTTTGGATCAATATTACTTTGATACAACATTGTCACTGTGGTACCATTGGAGAAAGTATACTTAGGTTCCTAGATTGGAGAGTAAAGCAGGTGTTTACCTCCTTCTTACACCCGCACTAAAATCAAAGTGTGCAGGCGGTACCATGATATTGAATTCGATGCATTTGTCATTGTATGAGCTGATGTACCTAGCACTTACTGAGAACGACACCCTTGAATGCATATGCACAATCGACAAAATGGTTGAATATGGAAAAATATATATCTCAGACATTTCTGTAGTTCAGGCCATGATTCAGATATTCATTTATTACATGTCAAAAACTACAATATATGGTTGTAAGTGCCCTGTTTTACTGACGAATGTTTCCAAGAATTTATGTTTCGCAGATTTTTCACATCATAGTTTTTTTTTTCATACATCTATAGTTCCGTGCATGTGAAGCATATCAAGATCAAGCAGCTAAGAAATATATCAGGTGAGTGGGTTTGGGTAGTGGTAGACCTTATAATGCTGCATGGCTTAATATTACTACCCTATTGTAACAGTTACACATCGAAGGCAATAATAAAACACGAACAGACTCTGTATCTATATTTGTACGATTAAAATAAATATTTGTACACAATCTGCTCCTAAAGTAACATCAGTGAACTGAAAATAATTATAACTTAGATTTAATCACACAACTTACGATTACTCACAAGTAATTTAAGTAAATTAGTAAGCAATACCGAAAATTAGATTCAAATTACACAGTAATTAAGAAACTTTCGGTAACAGAACTCTAATAATACTCATACTTGATATAACTTATTTTTGTAAACTGATAGTAAGATTTATTTAAATTTAAAGTTTTCTTATACCGAGAATTTTAAAACGTCTTCGTTTTACAAACTTTACTACAAATTACAAAAATATTATAAAAATAAAAAGTCTGTAAGATTAAGTTCAAAGTTCAAAGTTCAAAGTATTTATTTGTCAAAACACAGGTTATAAAGATGTTATAAATGCAGCTTGGTATCGCTATGTCTTACCCGAAGGTGTAACAAAATAAAGGCTTCAATTAATGGTCAATATAAACATAAGTTTTCATGCAGCGTGCTTTTTTTTTTTTAATACATAATGCGAGTTCAAAATGTATCTTTTCTATATTCGTCAATTGAATAGTATGCCTTTTCCACTAGAAGAGCAAACAGTTTCTTTTTAAACATCATCAAATTTTCTGCGTTTAAAATGTTTCTTGGCAACTTATTGAAAACTAGCTGTTGCCCGCGACTTCGTCCGCGTAGAACTTTTTATCGTCTTAGAAAATGATTTTTCTCAATACAAAATTTGAACCCTCTTTTAGGGGATAATTAAAAAAAAACGTTGATGTTCATTTTCTAGTTTGTGAACAAACAGTCTAAAACCAAAGTTAAAAATCTCATACTTTAAAAATGCCTTAAAATACTCAAACTTTGAACCAATTTTAACACTCTTAGGGGATGAATTTGGAAAAACTCTGAAATCAGTTTTGTAGTCTTTTAACGTACAGAATAAGACCGAAGTTAAAAATCTCTTACTCACACTTTAAAATTTTATTGCCCGCCATTTAAAATTTGAACCCCCTTTTAAACCCCCTTAGAGGTTGAATTTTTCTAATCGCTGAAAGAACTTTTTTCGTAAACGTTTAAGTCTCTAGCTCAAAAAAAGTGTTGCCCATACTAAGCTTTTCTAAAACTCTGAAAGTACTTTATTATTAATTTTAATAAGTAACATTTCGAATAGTTTTAAGTCTAGTAAAAAAAAAAGTTTTTCCCACACAACACTGGCTACCCTTCTTAAGGATCTTAAGGATCCCCTTAGGGATGAAGTTTTCTAAAACGATGAAAGTTCTTTTTTAGTATTCTAATAAGTAATCTTTTTGCAAAGTTTTAAGTCTAACTCAAAAAAAGTGTTGCCCATGCAAAGCTTGCTCTCCTTTTTAACCCTATTAGGGGTCGAATTTTCCAAAACGATTTGTGTTCTTTTTTTGTATTTGAATAAGTAATCTTTCTACAAAGTTTCAAGTGTCTAACTCAAAAACATAAACTTTCCCTGATAAAAACTTTGCACCCCTTTTTATCCCCCTTAGGGATAGATTTTTTCAAAACGCTGAAAGTCCTTTTTTTTGTATTTTTATAAGTAATCTTTCTACAAAGTTTTAAGTATCTAGCTCAGAAAAAGTGTTCCCCATACAAACCTTGCACCCTTTTTTAACCCCCTTAGGGAATGATTTTTGTAAAACGCCGAATGTAGTATTTTTCATGTTCTAATAAGTAATTTTTCGACAAAATTTTAAGTCTCTATTAAAAAAAAAATGTTTTTCCCATACAAACTTTGCACCCTATTTTACCCCCTTAGGGGTGAAATTTTCCAAAACGCTGAAAGTACTTTCTTTGTATTTAAATAATCTTTCTACAAAGTTTTAGGACTCTAGCTAAAAAAAATAGTTTCCCACACACAAACTTTGCACCCCTATTTTAGCCCCCTATTTTTACGGGTAGAATTTTCTAAAACGCTGAAAGTACTTAATTTGTATTCTGATGACTAATCTTTCTACAAAGTTTTAAGTCTCTATTTAAAAAAAATATTGTTTCCCCCATACAAACCTTGCACCCCTATTTTACCCCCGTAGGGGTGGAATTTTCCAAAACGCTGAAAGTGTTTCATTTGTATTCTAATAACTAATTTTTCTACAAAGTTTAAGTCTATAGCTCAAAAAAAAAAGGTTCTCCCATACAAACTTTGCTCCCCTATTTTACCCCTTTAGGGGTAGAATTTTCAAAAATTCCTTTTTATCCCTAGCCCACGTTATAAAAGCAACATACTGTGCAAAAATCAACTCTCTAAGATTATTAGTTTCGGCTGTGCGTTGATGAGTGAGTGAGTGAGTGAGTGAGTGAATAAGTCAGTCAGGACATAGGCATTTATTATGTATAAATAGATAGAAGATAATGAAACTCCAATTCAAATATTTCAAAAAATTATGAAGCTACATCCGTTTTAATGTCGCTTGTTAGAGTGAGAAAACGATGAGGGACTGTGACGTCAATATACTCGAGCGTCATAGTAAAAAACAATCGTTTCATATGAAGGTGCGTTTTGCGGAAAAGGGACAGAACATACCCCCTCTTAAAACTTTGGACTCTGATAACTTAATCATTACCTATATAACCTCTTGCTTTGTTTTTTTCTCCATTTGACTATATTTATTTTAAATTCTTTTTCGAGAAAATACATTATGATTATTTACCATATTTTCGATTCCTGAGCTATAACCACGAACTTCGGAATTCGAAAATATTCGGGTATCTCTATCTCTATCGCACTAACCATACTCGAGTGACAGGGATGCAAATATATGAACATTGAGTATCGGTTTTCGTAGTAGCGCCGCAGGTACTTTGGCTGAATGCGCCGAGCGCGTGCCATTGTCATTCAAAAAAAACAAATTCGTGTTAATTATATTGTTCAAATTTGTTGATTTCATTTATTGAAATTACGACATAAAACGACATTTGCGCATATAAGTTCTCATATCAGAATCGAATATTTTTTTATGGTTTATATTTTAGCATTTGTCTCGTAAAGGTCTATCGTAGACGGGATTTAAATTATTAATAAATGAAAGGCAAAGCAATTCCGCCATTTTGACGAAAATTTGACGCCTGACGGTTCTTATAGCTGACAGTTGGAGCAGCGTTTGATTTCAATAAAAATAAATGAAAAATTAAATGAAGTCGTATATTTCGGAAAATTAATTAACTGTCGCAGTCGGATAAAAACTATCCTAAGTTGCAGCTAGAATAATAATGTACCTATATAAAATGTTTCATATTTTTCCGTTCATGGGATGCTGAGAACATTCGAACCGCGCAAAGCTTAGTTTCAAACTGGCTGATTCTTTTTTTAATTTAGAGATTTATTATAAGTGGAGATTATTGAAGCCATCTCAAGAACACTTTTTGAGAGCAAGGCCGTTTTACATGAAAGGGTATTGCAGATTTTACCCCGTTGACGCACACTGTTAAAACTAGGGAAATTATTTTGATTAAATTTAACATAACAAGCAATTTCGTAGATATATAAGCATGGCAGAGTCAATTTACGTAGTCTAATGTAATGTGGCTTACATGATTCCATTGGCGGAATACCACATATGGCGCGAATACATTTTTTTTGACTTCTAAAAACGATCTCACGGTCAGTGCAATTACCCCAAAAAATTATTCCATATCGTAAAGTCGAAGTTACATATGCATCATATGCTACAAGAACCGCAGATTCACTTACTACTTTTCTTAAGTTATACAGTGCATAAGAGTATTTGTTAAGTTTTTTACAAATTGTTTCTATTTGGTTTCCCCATGTCAGCTTATTGTCTAGACTTAAACCTAAAAAGTTAGTGGCACTTGTTTCTTCTATTACATGGTCATTATAAGCTACAGTCAAGTTGGATATGTTATTAGTCCGTTGTTTAAAATTCATTATTTTAGTTTTGTCAAGATTAATTTTCAAGTTATTGTCATTGAGCCACTCTATTATCATTTCTAGAGTCCTATTTATGTTATATTCATAAGTGTTTAAATCTACATTTAAGCTTTTTAAGTTTGAATATACCTAATGGGATTACCCGGAACTACTTATTCGATTTCAAAAAATGTTTCACCTTCGTACCTATAGAATACTTTTAAATGTTATTATTAGGTTTAAAGAACTTTATTTTTCTATAAGAAATTAAACATTTCACTTATGAGAAACTTACTAATTTTACAAAACGTTTATATCGGTAGGTAAGCACCACTAGGTGCTTAATACTCTAAGCATATGTACCTACACAAAATAGATTATAAATTACAGTAGTACCTACACATTATTATGTTATGCAATACCTATTATTATTATCTTTTTAAATACTTGTCGTATCGCATGTCTGTTTAATCTAAAATGTTAAAATAGTGATGTCATACTGCACGTATGACATATTCTAAAACATTTGTAGGTACGTATTTTATGATAAAGCAAGATTGGTTTTATTTTTATGTAACATCATTTTGTACTGTTATTTAAACAATTTTTTTTTGATTGATTGATAGAATGGACGCTCCGGGTGGACTTAGGCTATATTTTATCCCGTGGGTTTGCCAGCGTTCTTTGCAAAGCCGCGCGGGCAGCTCGTAACATATAACTTTGAAATCTCTAAACAGACATGCTCAGATATAATTATATTTATAAATGGATAGGGCACATCAGCATAACTGCGGGAGAAACCTTATAGAAGGCGGCACCACTACTTGCTCTGTAGGTTTGTGGTACTTATTGGGTTCCTGGTGACGAGGTCGCCAGAGTTCCCGGGGATGCGCTGTGTTGGGAGCATTGAGGTATAATGTACTAGCGTACTAGAGATGACACGCCGAACAAGAAGTTTGCGCTACGCGTTGCAGTCCATGGGCTGCATCGTCTCAGTGCACTCTCCCTCCGCATGCCCCCCGCGCCTTGCCGGCTGGCGCACAGATAATGTTCGGGTTGTCTTCTCTAGTACGTTAGTACATTATACCTCAGTGGTTGGGAGAGGTATGGCTGCGGTCTCTAGGGCGTTTTCACTCAAATGTGCGACTTTTCCTTTTGTTCTCAGATTTTAGATATTTTTAGTTTTTCCTGTTCAGAATCATGAGCACTCTTGATCCCAATAAAGAAAAAATGTCCTCAATTTTTTTAGGCTTCCACTATGTGACGGTCGATACATGATTTATGAAAAAAACGTCACATTGTGGAGTAAAAAACTGGGGAATTTTTTTTCTTTATCGTGATCAAGATTGCTCATGAATCTCATGATTCTGAACAGAAAAACAAAAAAAAACTAAATTGTGAGAAACAACACAACGAATAGGCTTGTTGCGTGGCGTTAAATTTGATAACGTCGTGTTGCTAAATGGATGGTAAACCATCAAATGATTGTAATAAAATATAAATTATAATTAAAATCATAAAAATATATGAACCTTGAAAGTATAGAAAAAATATTATTTTATTTCTTGTCCAAGAGTAAATTTAAAGGTACCAATAGAATCCTTACGCTTTTATAGAAACAAAATTGTACGACAACTATGGCCTAAACAGAGTATTTTGCGACCGAAACAGCAATTTACTTCATTTTCCATGCAACGGTTAGAACAAATTGCAACGTGTGACGTCATACTTTAAATGGCAGTATGAAGCGTTTTCGTTGCTGTCAGCGAGGTCCTTCTTTAACTCGATTTTTGGGTATTAATGTTCTTTAAATGTTGTTGCTTCCATACAAACATTTGTTCCTCTACAAAAACTGGTTCGACTGGCATCGTAAAAAAATTAAGGTTACAATCACAAGCCCATCCTCAAACCAATGAAGGGTCGTCAACGCGATTGTGATTTTTGACATGCGTCCACAGGCATTTGACAGGTGTCTTCTTACCACCAGGCAGGCTGTAAGCTTGTTGGCCATCGTATTATTACGACGATATGCTACCAAAATTCCAAGTTACTATAAAGACAAAAATATTACACCGTAATATGTGTCACGAAAATGGAAAAGTTACTAATGAATAGAATAAGGCGCGGATATTGTTTCTTTCCAACTTGTAATAGAAGAGGACACGGCTGCTTTGTGATCACGATTTATCTCCACTCATCTCACATTTCGTCCCTCGACCCCGATATTCCTAACAAGTATGCATAAACGAAGGCCAGACTTATATTGGTTCGTTTTGGTGAGTTGTCGGTATCGTCGTGAATACCAGCCCAGGTAACAAGAAAGAAAATGATGATAAGTGAGAAGTTTTTCTCAAGCGTCAGGGCGTTAGTAGTACATCTCGTATTTATGTCAGTTTACGGGGTAGTTAAAGTCGGACAGGTAACCAATAAAATAAGTGACGGAGTTATTTGCGTTATTGTACAATCAGCGTCAAATATTTTGTAGCAACCTAAGTAGTCACATAGTTCGGTACACTATATATTTAGTATTAGCTGTATATGGTGTACCGAACGAGTATTTGACGCTGAGTATACCTACACTCTTACTTTGTGTTAAACCTTTGAAAATCGAGAAAAATTCAACACAAATCAGTTACCTACCGACAACGAAAACAGACATTAAATACAAACAAAGCTCACGGATAGGTGACACCTTTGAGTGGTTTTTGACACGCTTCTGTTCTTGAGAAGGGACCTTAAGCTGTTGATCACAGTTATTGGTCACGACTGCAGTTTTCAAGGTGAATTAGAGATCTTTAGATGGCTTGAAAACGTTAATAATTGCCCACTCACATCTCACATGGCGAAACCCTAATCTCAAAGCTATCCATGTAGTTCCTCTCATTTGTTACTCTTACAGCGCGTAAATTTGTCTCTGTCGCACATAAGTAAAATTAGGATAGGTACGAACAAAGTTTTTAGCGCAGGAGTTATTTCCCAGTAGCACTATTTGTTTCTCACTGCACAGCTAAGTAGTTGAATATTAATTGTATTGATAATATCGTTCTCGCTGCCATGGGAGCTCATATGTGATATATGAGATATGAGAACTCATATGTCTCCAAATGTGTATAGGCAAGAGTAGGTACAAATTAATTTTTATTTAGTTTATTTTTGGGGTGCAATCAAACGAACAAAATTTATCGCTGGTCAAATTAAAATTTTCCAATGAGATAAGTTTAAAGAACATCGAAGAGAATGGATTTACAAAAGTATCGCGTTATTACGTACGCTTGCTTAATCGAACACAGTTCTCCGTCTCAGCTTGAGTCAAAATTCTTTTATATGTCCGGAATCCGGATGTCCCGCTACCCCGCTGTCCGGCTGTTCTCCTCTACAGGTCGCATTACTCAACCGATTCTCGTGAAACTTGGTGAGCAGGTGTGTTAATTAGAAAGAGTTTTTTATACTTATTCGATTTTTAGAAATTTAAAAAGAAAACCACGGAGTGGGTGCCGCATGGTGGGAGGCGACGGCGTGGCAGACCGAAAAGGAGATGGCGGGATGACCTGGACGTATTTCACAACGATTGGCCAGAGATTTCTCAGAATTGGGACCAGTGGAAATCAAGAGGCCTTTGCCCAGCAGTGTGACACTATATAGGTTTCTAAAAAAAAAAAGGCACACTCGCTATTTCTACAGGTCCCAGAGTCACTAGTCTATTATTTATTCACAAGACACTTGCACTCAAATCACTCAATATGGGACCCAACTTCCGTATACAAGACCCACATACGCAATTTACGGTTTTCCCGGAGCCTACGAGCATCAGCATTAATAAAATATTAAACTTCCATGTTTCCCTAAAACTTTTTGCCATAACACGAAACTCATTATTTCGCGCGATTGTATTCAAACAAAGTGTCAGTCGCAGGGATGACATCGAATACTCCTTAAGTTAAATAAAAATATATTTTTAAACGGTTTTATTTGGCTAGCGTTCGTTTTAGTTAAGTACTTAGTTACAAAAGAACACCTTATTTAAATTTTGTTAATATTTAGTATGTAGTAAATTTGTAGTATGTATGTATATGTCAAGCAATGAACCTTCGCATTTTAATTAAAACCACTAGTACAGATACTTTGTAAATGTAATTAAATTTCTCTTCAGTTTCATCGTTTCATTGCTGCGGCTTCACAACTAAAATTTCATGCCCACCGCAAAGGTTAACTACGACTATTTTAATTTAAAGTACAACAAGAGGGGAATAAATCACAATAAACTGTGGTTTTCTCCTTATTAATTTGTTTTCCTTTGAAATGCTGAGTCATTTTGTCTACAGTGTACCTACTTCATTTTATAGGTCCTCGTTTTATAAGATACTTCCTTTTGTTACCTCCCTTTTGTCCGCGAAGGAATAAATATCACTGAATTCACGGGTATTAATCTTGGAAACCCAAACCTTTACCTGCCTTCATTTCGCATCGCCCACGTTATTTCGATAGGAACGTCAAAACAAATCCTGTTGCTGTGTTTACCCATTGACCCATTCACTTCTGCCACGAATCAAACGAAAATAAACCTAATGCTGTAGACTTCAAGACTTTGATAGGTCAGTCAATGTATTTACTCACCTCGGACGACCGAGGTTGGACCTCAATTTGAAATTCTACCGCAAAAATAACAGCCGGCCACATTACACATCGATTTGTGAACTGTATTTGCTGTTTCATGTTTTATTTTTAAGGTTTCGGAGGTGATTGATCATTTTTACGTCCTTTATTTACTAAATACGGTACAAACAAAACGAGTTTGAAAGGGTTCGCTTTGGAATTTATAAAGTCAAATTAATTTTAGCTTGGCATCATTTATTTTTCACAGGAACAAAACTTTCAATTAATTAATTAATTAACAACCCCTTTAGCCATGATGGCATGTGTATTGATTTAAATGAATGTTGCATTTATGAGTGTTACTTACCTAGAATTCCTAGACATGGTTGTAGTTCCTAGAAAAAATAAACAAAATCTGGCAAGCGTTGTCATACGTTACTTAGATATTTTTGCATTTTCAATAATTCGTGTACCCAATTAGCGTGAGTTGTTAAACAAAAATTAACTCAGTGTCAGTGTAACAAATGTAGTAAATACTACATTCGTTTATTATAACACTAGCTGTTGCCCGCGACTTCGTCCGCGTATAACATGTTATCGTCTAGATGTTTGTTTAAGGAATGAATTAAAAAAAAAATTGAAATTAGTTTTGTACCTAGTCTTTTAGTAAACAGTCTAAAACTGAAGTTACAAATCTCTTACTTTCAAAATGTCTTGCTCTCTATACAAACTTTGAATCCCCTTTTAACCTTCTTAGGCGATGAATTAAAAAAACCACTGAAATAAGTTTTGTAGTATTTTAGCAAACAGTCTAGAACCGAAGTTACAAATCCCTCACTTTAAAAATGTCTTGCTCTCCATACCTACAGACTATGAACACCCTTGTTATCCCCTTTAGGGGATGGATTTCAAAAAACGCTGAAATATAGGTAAGTAAGTATTTTTTCTACAAATTATCAAGTCTCTATCTAAAAAAAAGTGTTTTCCATTACGAACCTTGCTCCCTTAAGGGGTGGAATTTTCCAAAACGCTCGCAGTACTTTTTTGTATTTTATTAAGTACTTAATCGTTCTACAGAGTTTTAAGTTTCTACCTAAAAAAAGAGTTTCCCTTATACAAACATTGCACCTCTTTATCCCCCTCTTGGCGGGTAGAATTTTCCAAACCACCAGCTACAATAATAATGTACCACTGACCTGTATTATTTACACACTGGACAGGCTGTTCCATACAAATGACAGCTAATTTTGTGTGCCAATTTGAAGCGCTACTGCGAGTGTCCCGAGAACTAATTTTGACGTTTATTGCAAATGGCCACCGCAGGAGATTGCAACAGCGTTGAGACTTTTAAGTATTTTAATTTTATTTCGTGGTATTTAAGTGGGATTTCATATCATATTGTGAAAGTTGAGCTAAATAAATATGAGGAAATGTGTGTTTAGTAAAACTCGCTACAGAAAAGGGAGTAAAACGTCATTTCACAGATACGTGTGTTAAATTGTTGTTTTTATTCAAAATTGACCTGAAATTGTGTCTAAAGCATTGATTACTATCTGAAATTTGTATGTAATGATATCTTATCTATATAATGATGGTTTAACGATGTATTTCGAGCGGATTGATGTAAAAAAATGTTTTGTTTAAAATTCACTAGTGATTGACAAATTCTTATCGATAAAATGTGGATATTCAATAGCAAAAGTTGATTTAGCTCAGGTTGATTTAGTTGTTGTTCTACACCCTTCTTTCGGCATTGTGGTATTATTATCTACTCTTAAAACTAGACTGCTTCTGTCAATAAACATGGGTAGAATTAAAAAATAAAACATGGGTTAGCCCTATATACTATGCGAGGTCAATTTAATCGACGACTGAAATTTGAGTCTTATAATACGTATGCAGAAAAATAGTCGCAGTTTTAGTAATAATTTTTTTGTTGTGTCTCATTATCATTACACAATATATAGATCTAGTAATTAATTATTTTTGCAGATTTCCTTCCGAGTTGACGCTAAGAAACATGTGGTTACAAAATATGAATGCCTTGAACTGGACCCCAAAGGAAACAGATTATATTTGTTCCAAACATTTTGACACCAAGTGTTTAGTCACACATAACACTCTCTGCTCTGAAATGAAATCGGGTTCTGTTCCTACGCTGTTTGAAGTCTGTTCGTTCAAAAATGGCCGAAAACGTAAACAAACCTTATATTTCATGTTTTCAAACAAACAACGCTATATTTTTGATACACTGAATTAATTTTACTAAAAATATTACAATGTATATTGGCTGTGATGTGAATGTATATTTTTTTAAATTAAAATGTGAGAAGTATTTCTATTTTTTACTTTGTATAAGCTACCGCTGTACTTGTCGCGTTACGCGATTTTCTTATCATTGAATGGGTAAAAGCGTGTTTCTATAGGTATTATAAATTACTACCACATTTTATAACCTATCTAAACTTAAATTGTTTTTCGGAGAGTATTCAAATTCGAGATATTTCGAGAAAACTGTGTAACGTACCCGACACAAATTTGTAACAAAAAAGTTTTTTTCTCTAGCAATGTTTTTGAGTTATGAATTTATCATAGTGTTCCCTAAGATTTATTTAATTTATTTAACTCCACCACAAGATGTCTGCGAGATAAGCTTAATGTAAATTTACACTTTAATAAGATTCTTAATATCATCGATATATTATCATTACCATAGTTGACTTCGAACATCACTAATTTTAGTTCCATGGACACTCGTATCTGCCTACAGCGCCAAAATGGCGACACTCAAATAGGCACAAAAATATTGTGACAGCAGCCAGTCCAGTGTGTAAATAATACAGGTCAGTGTAATGTACTGTACCCATAAAAAATGTTTCATATTTTTCCGTTCATGGGATGCTGAGAACATTCGTGACAGCACAAAGCTTAGTTTCAAACTGGCTGGATTTTTTTTTAATTTAGAGATTTATTATAAGTGGAGATTACTGCATTTGTTTATTATGTCATAATTGCAGTAGTGTCAGAGCTATTCCACAATAGTATGTGTACTATATCTTTACGAAAGCAATGTCTACAATATCTCTTATTTGTCCCCAGTCATTTGCAAGATTAGTTCTTTTCAAGGTCTTATTAAGCAATGTAGTGTTACGAAACACGTTTAATTTAGACCAGGACTATGTTACTAGGTGAATTTATGTTATTATGATAGAGATAGAACGCGTACAATACTTATTCTACCCGAATAGGAATCCTCGTAAGTGTGGTGTGAGTGAAAAGGGGACGAACTGAAAACCAGCGCTGTACAGCCGCAATGACTGTCACAGCACAATATGCTGAGTTCGTTCCTTTTGTCACACAAATAATCTTGTAGTTTTTTTCTCATAATGTGTTTTTCGTATGTAATCTGTTTGTGTGACAATAAACATATTTCTTTTTTCTTTCTTTCTTTCTTTCTAAGTTCCATAATATTCAAGTTAGGACAAAATATAATCCAGTTACTAATAAAAGCAAAATGAAAATGGTAGAAATCAGTTTGCGAGTTATTTATGAGGATTTATTAATGGTTATATAACGACGCCTTATAATAATGACCTATGTCAAAAGCTGACACGCCCATTAGAGTGTCAAACACGCATAATAAGTTCAAAAAACGGTATCCCGAGTACGGAACACGAACAAAAATAGTATTTTATGCAACTGTTAATTGTATAAGAAGGGTCTTAAAAGGCGAGTGGCGTGGGTTGCGATGCGAGCCTTGGCGAGCATCGCAATTAAAGACGCCACGAGCGTTTTTAGACCAGTTATACACCGTTGCATACAATACTTTTTCTACGACAAATTTTAAATAAATAGCAGACTAAAGAATAGTTAAACTTTTCAGGCAGCAAGCTATTCGTACTTTTGCTACTCACGCAATTTCTTCAGGAGTGCAGTTATTAATTTCTTCGACCATGTTAAAAGGAACGCACACTTTTGTCTTCACAAACACGAATAAAATCTTAATAGTTTAGGATTAATAGTTTATCATCTTTCGTCTTTTCATTTTGAACTGTATTTTGGTGGGAAATCGGAAATGTGACAGCTCTTGCTTATGGTTTGTTTTTTTTTTAATTGTTTGCACTTGCCATCCGAACCAAACCGAATCCGGACCCGGACCGAATTCGAACTGTTTATTATTCGAAGAATTTATAAAACATGTAATTTAACACACAATAGATGATGATTTATTATTATTGTAGTAAATAATGTATAATATACAAATGTTAAATCGTAAATAAATACTTTTATTTCGAAATATTTGTTGATGAAGTTGGCACCACTGCAATATAGCGGCATTAGCGGCCGATTTAAAAAAAAGTTAAACAGTGCTTTTATGAAAAATGTATGAACCAAAAAAGTACTCTAAACAGTGCGTTTTTGGGCCATAGAGCATAGAGTTTTGCGATGACTTATTAGTGGTGTCATTGTATTTGAGCTACAGCCTATATAAATGACAGATAACGGTACAGGAGTAGAAAAAAAACTTTTTTTCTTACTTAAGGTAGCCTATGTCATCCGGAGAATAAATTCGAATCGATTGATACCCCATTCCTCAAAATAGGTTTAGTATCATAAAGCCGCGTCCGCTGCGCCATGTTTTCGTGGTTTTTACACGTCAAAAATGTTTTGCCAATCAAAACAATACCCTATTTGTTTGCCGAAACTGACGGAAAACATGTTAGATGTTTGCAAACACCGAAAACACGGCGCAGCGGACCCGGCTTAAAAACCACGGTCAAAAACAATGCACGTGATCTATATAAGACCTAGACATAAGACAGGTTGCAGTACCTAAATATAATATTCACGGCCACGCTATTCCCTTAGTGCTACGACGTAGTCCGTAGCAGGTTAAACCTCGTATGCAGCGAAAAGCGCCCGTAGTCATGGGCACTGAATGGGTTAAATGAAAGTAATGAATGGCAGACAGTGGAATTGGATATGAAGTTTCGCTGCTGATGAGGTAAACATGGGCTTTGGTTTTAGTAACATATATTTTGCAAACGTGATAATTATGTACAGCGGTTTACGTTCCGGTTTCTACTGAGCGTAAATACAGGAAAGGCAAACTGAAATGGAATATTAAGATCTTGTTCAGAGATTGATTTCATAATTCAAACACTCGAGTGACTTGAATGCGGTTAGATGAGTTGTACTGTCATAGTCATCATAATTATATTCATTCATTCATATACATAATTTTGTTCACTAACCGCTCTCGTCGAGTTGTGTGTATTTTCAGCTATGTAAAAACCTACTTATAGATAATTACGTCGTACCGTTCTATTTCCTTGGCTCTCAAAAAATCAGAAAAATGCAAGGAAAAGTTAAGTACCTACTCACGTTAAACGAAACATATTAAAATGTGATTCTGATTGGGATGTTCGTATTCGATTCGTACCTAAGGCTATATATTATAGTGTATTCCGTGATACGTCTATTAAACGGTGGTGTTTAAGCTGAGACTAAAGCCGTGTCCGCTGCACCAATGTTTTCCATGTTTTTAAACATCTAACATGTTTTCCGTCAGGTTCGGCAAACAAATAGGGTTTTGATTTGATTGGCAAAACATGTTTGACGTTTAAAAACCACGAAAACATGGCGCAGCGGACGCGGCTTAAGGTGAATTAATATTTGACACCTCGTCTGCTTGACAGATAGGTGTCTAATTTATATCATGATTTGAATTTTCTAGCTGTCAAACATAATTTCGTTAGACAGATGACCTTCTCTGTTCGTAATGAAATAAATAAATAAAAAACCTTTATTAATTCCATGACCAGCATTCGAGACTAAAAAAAAAATCACATAAATTAAAAAGATTGCTGAATGGACCCCTCGCGGATAAAAGCTTCCTCCAAGGCTTGCCAAGTCGGTCTGTCTCGTGCGGTTTTTAACCAAATTGTGCCTGCAACTGAGGCTATTTCGTCTTTATCTATTATTAGGTCTTCCTCGATGCCTTGAACCATACGGCCCCCTCCATTTCGTGGCGTTCAAGGTCCACCTGTCATTGGTATATCTCTGTTCGTAATTACTGTCGTTTATTTTGTGGCACTGCTACGCGCATGGGAGTGGTAGGGCCCAAAGTGCTTCATTCTGTCGTCGAATCCGGTATTACTCGGCATCAGATTACTCTTTCTGCGCCAACGGATGTTGCCGATATTAGGTACTTGTCTGTGGCCCTGTAGTGATGCAAAATCGTTTCGCTACAGTTCCGTCGACCGCGTCTGTCCTGTTACAGGGCTGATATTCGCAAAGCTCACTGACAACGCGCCTGAGACGGGCCAGTATAATTCAGGCATCCAATTACGCATAGTTGGTACGAATCTTGGGGTCTAGTTGTGCTTGGGACGAGTGGTGGTGGAGATAGGCTGTGAATCGCCGGACTAATTTCATGCAAATGACCACCTGTCGCGGCCCAGGATAGAGGCGCGTTTGCACGTTGCTAGTAAACGGGCGAGTACGGTACTATGAATAATCTCTGAAGTATAACGAGGAGTGAGACCGATATGATGTGATGTGTGAAAAATTGCGTCATCATCATCATCATATCAGCCGAAAGGCGTCCACTGCTGGACATAGGCCTCCCCCAAAGAGTGCCAAAATGACCGGTCCTGCGCCGTCCGCATCCAGCGGACTCCCGCGACCTTTACCAGGTCATCAGTCCACCTTGTGGGGGGCCTACCCACGCCGCGCCTTCCGGTACGTGGTCGCCACTCGAGAACCTTTCCGCCCCAACGGCCATCGGTTCTACGTGCAATTGCACGTAGAATAATTGCGTAACTAATTAAAATCATACGTTTTGTGAAATAGGTGACGGCCTATAACGGCATCTACAACGACAGCTATGTATGTACATGGCATCTACGAGCACTATGCTATGCTATAACGTAGCACCATGAATGCCAGGCACCCAGTAGGTGGGGGCTGTGCTCGTAGCTGCTTTCCTCTACGGACCGGCTACGAATGAAACTCTACGACAATATTGGCACTCAATGTATTATGGTAGCAGACGCTGCGTAGAGCCTGGGTTTCTAGCGGCATAGTAAAATGATTTAAACTACACCGTAGCTTGTTGCTGCATTTTCCAATATACACAACTGCCTGCCTGCTGTCTTGTTACATTAACTGCCAAGAAACGCTACGCCATAGCGGTAGCCGATCCCGTGGTTTCCCCATATGTGGTGGAAAGTGCCTACGGCGTAAGTGCCCTCTAGGCGGGTTCCTGGTAGTAAAGGCGTTAATCTAGAATCGTTCGTAGATATTAAAAACTGATATGAGTAAGACAGAGTAACTGCCCGTTGCGGAATTCATCATCATAAAATGTAAGAGTTAGACTTTTGTCGGTGTAGCTCCCTCCATCTGACTCTATCTAGGGCCGCCTCCTTGACCTCTTTATACGAAGTGACTGCTACTTTTTGTTTTTTTTTTGTTTCATGTAACTTATCCTTGGCCTTCCCCTTCTTCGCTTGCCTTCTACCTTTTCTTTCATGATGTTAATAATAAAAGCGTCATGTCGTATCAAGGTGACCAATAATTTTCCCTCTCGTTGCGGAATTACTGGTATGAAAAAATAAAGTAACTAGTACCTAGTACAGTAAATACTGGCTTGATACTCAACGAGTATTATTCGCTGTCTATACCATACCTATTAGGCAACTTGTATTGCAAATGACAGCTCAAATGATTCAGGCAATTTTATTTCATTTTGTGAAGGCATTCATGACAAGATTGTTAAATGCGTTATGACTTAGTATGTTTACATTTGTATTATCTATATTTTGTTTATTTTATAATGGTACGATTTATGTTTTCATATCGGTAAGTATCATAAAAGTAAATAGTAATTAGTAATGCTTAAAGATACATACCACCACCACACCCACACTTTGCCGGACCACATTTTGGAATCGTCTTGTTCATATCAGACGATGTCTCCTTACGTAAGCGCTTTGCCAAATGTTTGTGAGCGCGATGTGTGTGTTTGTGTTTGTGTGCGGCCTGCGGGTGTAATGTTTGTGTGTGATTGAGGCTATTTAATAAACTTTGTTTAACGACAACAGACTATTACACTAACAACTTTCATTGCAAAATGTGGCTTTACGGCAGGCTTACGTTTCAATTTGTGAGGGTGAGCTTTTGCCCAGACTTTTAATTGACATCGTGTTTTTAATACGTGGCGAGAAAGGTAATATAAAATTAGATTTTCGTCCGGAGTCAAGAAGATTAGGGATAATTGCGATGCCAGTGTCTCATAACTTTGCTGATGACTAGGTACTAATTTGCAACAGTGTGGCAAATTTTACATTTTTATGACTAAAGGCGAACTTTAGCCTAGTCAGACCTATCGAATATGATATACTTAGTTCTATTTACGAGAAAGCATGATAAGTAATATAAATATACCAGAACATTAAAAAGAAAATAGTACCTACTTGCCTAAATGAGTAACTAGAAAATAACTGGAAAATCTAACTGAAAACCAGCGTTGCGGTGTAGGTATGTACTCAGGTATTTTCAAGTATTTTGAAGACTGTATGTCATGTAGGTGATTGTTAAATAAAGTCTATGTCTATGACAAAATTATTATTTAATTGCTTCTAAAATGTATGACTAAGTACAGACAACTAACATGATTGCTATAACGAGTGTTTAAAAACTATCACATCCATTATGAAATTAAGTAAATATCCGTTGATAGATTATTTTTTTTATACATCAATATCAAGATATCATGGAGGTTCTTTTTTTTAATCACTAGGTATGTAAATTACAAGACATTTCGCATCAATTTATTTATTTATAATTTTGTTCATGTAGATTATGTTTTTTTTATGTACCTACTTCAAATGCAATGTTTCTATAATAAATAACTGCGAACTATATAATATTAGGATGCCTTATACAAAAGTAGATATTCGGCTCATGTATTTATATGAGCCGAATATCTAGTTTTGCTTGTGCGCGTTTATGAACAAGTTTATAAACTGATATGTCGAACAAACTTCGTCTATGATTAACAAACTAGTTTGTAGTCCAGCGTTCTGTGATCATGTTCATTTGGTAACTTACTTGTTGGGACCCAATTCCTAAATTCATTTAAGACATATTGAAATCATATGTAAATCCGCTTGGTTCATATGCTCCCTCTTACACCAGAGCATACCCAAGTACGTGTGAACAGGACGCACTGATATTGAGATGGAATAAGTAATGGATATTTTAGTAGCAAAATGATGACCCTTGTCTGGAAACTTGCAACAGCCGCCGCGCTGTAACAGGCAAACTGTATTAATATACAAAACACGCTGTCATCATAATCATCATCATATCAGCCAATAATTTACTTACAAAACAAAGTTTTAACCGACTTCAATTCAGTACTCCGCCAAGCCACATGAACATTTCCACATTTTTTTTTCCAATTTACCACATGAACTGATTTCCGACAGCAAATGCGTTGATTTTTAGACCAATAAACCAAATCGCTGTATGTGGGCCGATAATATTTGAGGACTTCCGTCAATTCCTCAAGGATCTCAAAATTATCTTTGGCACTTCATTGTTTCAAAGCAATCATATCAGAATCTGTGATGTACTTTTATAGTTTGAAGTAGGTACATCATTGAGAAGTTCCACAAGCAATCTGTGGTCTTCATCATCAGTTCCACCATCACCAAATTTATGATTTCCGGGTGTAAATACACGAGTTATAATAGAAAATACCGAAATTACTACACGCGTGCCTTATATATTTGAGGAGTTCACTCAATTCCTCATAGTTCCCATCATCCAACTGGGGTTTTGAAAACAATGGGACCAATCTGAAAGCATATACTTTCAATAAAAAAAAGAATTGTACGAATCGGTTCATAAATGACGGAGTTCTGAGGTAACAAACATTAAAAAAAAAAAAACATCCGAATTGAGAACCTCCTCCTTTTTTTAAAGTCGGTTAAAAAACGTCCACTGCTGGACATAGGCCTCCCCCAAATAGTAACATAATGACCGGTCCTACGCCACCAGCACCCAGGGGACTACCGCGACCTAAAGGTCCAAGGCCAGGTCATTAGTCCACCATTTTCTACCCACGCTGCGCCTGCGTACGTGGTCGCCAATCGAGAACTGTTTATAACGCGCTTTAATAATATTGAATTTATTAATGGGCCTTTTGTATCTGATTAATTTCCAGTTTAGGGTAAGGTTGTTCATAAAATTAATAGGCTTGCTAACCCTTTTCAAACAACTTTCTCAACTCGGGTCTCAACTCAACTCACTCAACTGTTTGTTAAACAATATTTCGGTAAGTTAAACGTATGTTTATAATTCATGAATGTTACTTGCCAACATTTGTGTCTTACCTAAACACAAGTTCAAAAACATTATTATTAGTACTGCGCGGAATACCTAATGCGTTGAATTACCGATATTATGGCCTACACACCTACCTACACTGAATTGAGTAAATAATAATCCTCTTAGTTCAAAACGTTTTGGCGTAATAAGTTAGAGGGTCAAATAAATTTGAAATAAAGCCTTTGATAATTTTATTAGGTACTCAAAGCATCATTAAATTTCTTCTCAAAAAGTGCTTTAGTAGTAGATGATGAAAAAATCCTTTCAACTGCTAGATGTTTTTAAATATAAATAAAATTAAACGCGGATTCTCTCTTTTGAATTTCATGAACCAGTTTCGTACATCTTTCATTGCATTTCATTTAACGTTTTAGATTGAAATCAAATTTACACATGTGGTATCGAAATTTAAGAAATGGTTATATGGTTAATTGTTGATCAAGGAACAAGTAGAAGGCAATAAAGAACGCGGCCGACCTCCGACTCACTGGCAGACCTAATTAAGAAATTAACCTGGTCCGCGTCGATCAATTTTTGCTGGTTAGTACCTACACACGTACTAACCGGCAAAAATGGAAGTATATTGCCAGGAAAGCACTCGATAAAGACAACAACACTAGATGCATTATAACTTCAAGTGCCACACCTGCACGGCTATCACAAGACGGCCGCGACATACTCTCGAGCTCTCTCGCGCTATCCATCTCTTTCTAAGTGGTCTAATAAGAGAGAGACGGATAGTGCGAGCGAGCTCGAGAGTATGTCGCGGCCGTCTTGTGATAGCCGTGCTGCACAACCAAAACCACTATTCTAAGAGTACCCGACTTTAGAAGAAGACGTGGTTAATTAATCAGTTGTTGTGACAGGTAGTGTTAAATCTCCCAACGTGTTGCAAATCTAAGACCAACCGTACCTACATTCAAATGTACTCTTTGGTCAATGATTGCAAGGATTTTTTAATTCATACCTACAGGTAAAAACTACCTATCATAAATTGAGCAAGTTATAGATTTGACAACTTTGACATGCCCATGAAAAATGCAAATCTGATTCCAATGCAATACTTTTAGTCAGATAGACCCGCAGTACTTAACTCGATGAAATTTTCGAATCGCAAAAAATACCAGTTATAATAGAGTTTCAAGTTACGACCGGTCCAATAAATGCCATTGATATTCCAATCTTCGAGAGCACGTGGCAAGTTTTTGACGTCAATGTATCTTTAAATTCTTCTTCATTTGTAACAGTGTAACACATTAATCTACGTAGGTATCACCACTAGGGATCAATTTCTTTAAGCGCTTTGGTAACTTTGAACTATTCAAATCGTACACTTGGGGATAATTGGTCCGTATGATTGTTACATTTCCAAACAAATAAATAAGCTAGTACCTACGAGTACTAGCGCTATTGATGAATACTGGCGTGTTTTAGTTTTGGAGAATAATGTAGGCACTGATTTCTACAAAGTATTTAGAAGTAAATGGATGTAACAATAAATCGTGTTAGTTCATTATAACTAATTAAATGTAAAAAGCATGACAGACCATATAAACCACCACCACCAAATTAATTGGATAGTTATTCACTTATTAAATAATTATATTTATATAGAATTGACATGTAATGTGATACTTTTTTGAACGTAAATGACTTGTAAATGACAATATTTACCAATAAATAATACAATACAATACAATACACCAATTCCCATGACCATTTCCTTGTTAGGGTTGTAATCGTTCTTTTGCCCATTGTGGCATAATTTATTTAAAATTAGTCAAAACAACGCGCTCAGATGAACAATATGTTTACAATGACGAGATTTCTTACTTTGCACTCTTAAATACCTCAGGGGTATTAGGGCCACAAATCAGCGACATTACGCGGTACCAAATGGGCGAGTCCAAAATTTGCGGTCAATAACCTTAGCTTGTTACATGATATGACTGCATTGATTTAGCATATGTAACTAGATACACAATCAGCCGAAAAAAATGGCAGTCCAAAAGAACCGGCTGGTGGAATTGGCCGGCTCTTTTGCGTTTAGTCTGGTTCAGGGCGGCCAATCTTAGTATTAGTTGCGCGGTAATGACAGCATAATATGTCAACTAGAGGCTGTCAAGGTATTTCAAAATTCGCCGTGTTGTCATAAGACATCAGTAGCCTAGGGGTACAGACGGAGGTATTTGGAGTCGATGAGCCGAGGTTCAAACCCTGCGACCGACGCACTTTTTGTATGTTTTAACATTGAAGTGGAGTATTTCAACTAACGATTCTAGATGGCGCATCAATTACAGGGTTACCGTTTTTAGGCCCAGAGATTGTTCTCTATTTCAGTATATAACAAAGTACTTTGTGGTCTGGTTCGACCGTGAGACTTGTTGGTTGTCAGATATGTCTAAATGTTCAGTCAAAAACTGCGTAAATACCAAGAAAAAAAGATGGGATATATTTATTCCAGTAAGTTCTCTTGATAACGTTACGAAATTTGTGTAAACTCGTTGTAATTGAATAGTTTTAAACATGTTTTAAATAATTCGTTTTGTTAGTTCAAATGACATACGTCGCAGGACATAAATCTAAGGAGTCGGTATTCGATACTTTTTTATGATGTTGTTACCTACGTTATATGGTTTTCATATTTAAGATTTTAAAGAAATCCTCAGCGAAATGCAAAATGGGCTGCAGTCATAGCACGCGACAGTCGAGACAATTTATTTAAACCAAACGACTTTAAAATAAAAAGCGAAGTAAAACATTCTCTCTCATCTGTGTGCTGTAAATTTGCTACACGATATAAAATAAATGTACAGATCTTGTAAGACATATTCCATTAAGGACACACCCGTTTAGCGGACATGATTGTAACACCGAAAAGAAAAACAATAAAGAACTTTTTATTCTTATCTTAAAATTCGCGCGTCGTTTGTTCGACTAATTTTCTTGCTTCGGATAATATATACGACAAAAAATAAATTAAACTGCCATCTTAAACTGCCACACCTGTCTTCTTCTTCTTAGGGTGCCATATCCTAACGGATGTCGGCGATCATCATGCGAAAGTCTTCCCTGCTCTTCGCCGTCATGGCGAGAGTAGCGGCGTCAATAGTACCGATCCAGTCCCTAATATTTCCCAACCACGTTGTTCTAGGTCTTCCTATGCCTCTTCTACCTTCTATTTTCCCTTCTATTATGTTTCTTATTATTTCATATTTCTTGTTTCTGTAAATATTGCCAAAATATGCTGTTTTCTTTCGTTTTATGTTGACTACAAGCTCCATTTTCTTCTTAATTTTGTTCAATACTCTTTCATTTGATACTTTGTCTGTCCACGATATTTTCAACATTCCTATTTTTTTTACTTTTCTTAGTGTTGTATCCATATGCGGCCGACTCAACATTTATAATTTCTCATGCTGAAGAACATACATAGTACAGGTTTGAGTTTAATTCTTGTTTATTATTTTACATTGTCATCTCGAGTCAAAACAGAAGTTACGCCACGTGACGTCACGCAGCCAAAGTTACGTGGTCAGCGCACAGCAGTTTCTTTAAATATATATTTTAGTAACTTACCGATTAAAAATGAAAAAACGAAGACCTTATTGCAAATCTGCAGCATGAGACGAATCCAGTGACATATCATTTATCAAAATCGGACCATAACTGTAGATCTGATGGCATGTACAAAAATCGGGCTCGCGTAATAATAATAAAAATTAGTCAAGACGTTTACAGTTTGGGGCGATCCACTAGTCGTAATGTAGTAGTGTATAGTAGTAGGCACGGAACCCTTCGTTGTGCGTGGTCCGACATGCACTTGGCCGCTTTTTGGTGATAGAAATAACCTTCCTTAGCACCAGATTTTTTTTTGTCATTTATTGTTGTTTGCAAACCATGGTATTACAAGATATTAAATACAAGGGTATAAAGTACAGCAAAACTTATAGTTAACTTAACATATAGAATAAAAATATCAAATACTAACATTTCCTAAAATAATAAATAGTGTTCATTGCCATCGTAGCTTTTCCTTTTTTTATGTTAACATAGGTATAAGTATTTATTTGTGATTTCTAAGTTACATGTTCATAATTATATTCTTTGATGGCGTAAAAAGCTTGTAACAACAGGGTATTTTTTTAGTTTAGTAAAAAATTAAGTGTACTTCTCTTCAGTTGATATGTGTCTCGGTAAGTTATTATATATTTTTATCCACATGGAATGTGTTCCCTGTGAGATCATTGTTCAGTTGCAGCTGCGTCAATTATTTTTGAAAAATATAAACAGTTTCCTTACTTACGTTTCGAGTTTAGGACGGCGAATGAGAAACTTTCCTTGATCCGTCTCATATTACAAAAATATTTTAAATATTTATTCACCTGGCAAAAAACAAATAAACTTAGCTGCTGCAGCTATCAATATCATTGCCAGTGTCAGTTTACCACGGATTTTTAAGATATTTATTTATTAGTGAGCATTCGCCGTCCTAAACCCAAAACGTAAGTGAGGAAACTGTTTATATTTTTCAAAAATAATTGACGCAGCTGATAATTCTGCAACTTTTTTCTGGTGCTAAGGAAGGTTATTCTTACCACAAAAAAACTAATCAGGTACTTCTAAAATTTACATCCATTCCCAATTGTCGTAACGCTCTTTTGAAACGTTACGTGTTTGTTTACCACTCAGATTAAAAGTCGCGTGCAGCTACAGAGGCTGTTAGGGTCATTAGTACTTAATGAAAAAGATATGGAGTATTGCTCAAGCTACAGTAAGGATGTTCTGGACTTATCAAATAGAGTATCTGGGCTGACCCTCGTAACGATTACAGGACCGTTACAAGGGACGCAGTCCCATAACATGAGTTCCGTTATCGGTCTATGCTTATCGACCCTTTGTTCGAAATAAATGGAATTTAATCTAGCCCATTTGTTTAGCGTGGAAATTTAGACAATGAGATATGGCGTCATAGCCTTCTAGTATCAGAATTAATCAGAATACTGTTTTTTTCAATAATTTTATTTGTTCTATATTATTATTTCCGATTTAATAACCTTAATAGGTTCAGTACTTTGTATGGAATTTCAAAACAATTATACTTGTTAGAATTACTATTTAAATGAATAACCTAAACAGTTTTTTTGTAATGCTCATCAGAACATAGAAACAATTATTTATTAGGTACTAGGAGTACTCGTATTTGTGTTAGTTTAAACACATGCTTATTTATTAACCCTAAGGCCCAAGCACTAAATTGGTAACATCACACAAGTATGTGCCGTCTAAATTCGCTAGCTTCGTGCACTGACGTGCGTTGTAATACATCAGCCTGACGCCATACTTAAAATTAATAATTACCCACCATCAGAATTATGCAAATATTGTTATATCTTCCCTGTTAATTATTGATGTAATTAGCATATGTACGCCGAAACCCTCAGTTTCAACTTCGTTTATCCAAATAACTTTCGTACACGTATCCAAATTAGGCCGGAATTCCACTGAACCGTTTTCAGGTCTTTGGTTTCGGAATGTGAACTCTGGAAAAATAGGGATTTAGATCTCGTAAAATTCATGTAAAAGAAAATACATTTTCATTTTCATTTACGTCAGTTCAAACGTTAGTATACGAGAGGAATTGAGGGCACTGTTGAACAGAATTGATGGACATTTCATTACTTTTCTGATCAGCAAAACGCGATATGATTGAAAGCACTCACTGCTAATGTATTTCTTATTCATTTGCACCGATTTTTGGAGCAACGGAAACTCTTACGTTAATTGGTTTTGCTTAATCGAAATGATTATTTTATTCATCGTTCATGTTTTTTTAATCAATTTCTTTCTCATCACATTTTGCTAAGTTGTAGACGAACAAACAAAAAAAGATGTACTTACTTTAAAGCGTTGAACCCAAAAGAAAAAAATAATATGTTTTTTTTTCTTTTGGGTTCACTACAAAGTAACTCAGCATTTACAAACACCTTTGTTTGTTACCTTGTGGTTTTAGCTAAAAATAGATACATAGTATGAAAGTATCTACTTACTTTTAAACACACCCGTAAACATTGCTTAACCAAGTGGCCTTTTATGATGTCGTTGCGCGCACTCTGCTGAACGTTAAGGTGATATCACTTTCCAATCACTATTTACCGTGGAAAATATTCTATTTACTTGAAGATAATAAAATTATATGGTGGAAAGGCAAAACAATTACAACAACATACGGTGGGAAGGCAAAACCACTAAAGCGACATTTTTTGAATTTTACATGAGAGCATTTTAAAGTTTTTTTTTATATATAAAAAATCGTAACTTTATTTCTTGTTAACTTAGAGCGTTAAGTTATATGCACGTGTTATTTCAAATTTTAATAGCTATTTAATATAAATATTGTTATTCCCCTAAACAAGGCGGGTTCGAAAATAAATGTCGCTAAAGTGAAATGCCCCCAAAAAAATCCCGGAAGAACCATTGAAGCGACACCATCATGCGACAGCAGTTATTTTCAAACCTGAAGGAAACACTTTAGTGACATAACATCGAAAATGAACGATTTTTAAAAATACTGTATGCGACCATGGTTATGATTGAGTGTACGGTTAAGTGACACAGGTAAGATTTTACTCAAAAAATGTGTCGCACAAAGAAACGTTTTTTTAAATTTGGCGCTTATTTTTGTATTAGGTACCTTAAGCGACATGAAAGTCATCAGATCGCCGTGAAACCCGGCTCAATCGACGCAGCAAAAAAACGCTGATTTTAACGATATAATATATAACTCCATTTTGACCATAATGTCGCTTCAGTGGTTTTGCCTTTCCACCGTCGAATAATATTTCAAAACTTTACAACTGAATCGTTTTGTTGCTGTATTTGTCAGGCCTCAGGATTAAAAAGTTACATTTACTCAGTGGTTTTCCTCAAGAAAATTCATTTGCAGAGTTTATAATAACGTTTAAGAACGAAGTACTGTCGCGGAATATAAAGGTTCGTCACTCTTGGACCTTAACATCATTAAAATAAAGTCAAAAAGAGGCGAATCTTTTCCTTCTTCGACTATACAATAAAAACAGACCCGCAGAGAAAAACGTTTCTCATAACGGTGCATAACGAAAAACTTTTGCGGATTACTTTAGATTGGATTAAGTTTCAATGTACGACTAAACGTCATGTTATTTATTTACTGAAGGGTCAAAAATATATAGTGACGCTTTTCAACAATAACTCACTTGCCTATCTGCTGCATCATATATACTGATGAAGCCGGAAGGCGTAGCGTGGGTAGGCCCCTCACAAGGTGGACTGATGAACTGGTAAAGGTCGCGGGCGTCCAGTGGATGCGAGTGCAAAAAGTCTGCATACCCTAATTGGAATATAATCATATATGGTAATTGTCCTAGATGGGGTGTCAACTATTGGAATTAAGGTGTCGAACATTGAGGATTTTACTCCAATGTAGGTCACAGACACACTCAGTATCATTTATTTATCGTATGGCAAATCAGTGTATTAGAACCGTGAGATCTTCGAAAAGTATCATCATCATCATCATCATATCAGCCGAAAGGACATAGACCCCCCCCCCCTAAGAGTGCCACAATGACCGGTTCTGCGCCACCCGCATCCAGCGGACTCCCGCGACAGGTCATCAGTCCACCTTGTGGGGGGCCTACCCACGCCGCGCTTTCCGGTACGTGGTCGCCTCTCGAGAACCTTTTCGCCCCAATGGCCATCGGTTCTACGTGCAATGTGCCCCGCCCACTGCCACTTAACCCGTGGAGCGCGCTAGTGACACACGGTGGCACTTACTCAAATTGGTCTATATCGCGCTAGTGACACCAGTGGCACTAACGGCTGCGCCGTCATTGGCCGATTTTTTTCCTCGGATTTATCGAGTGGCCATCTTAAATAAAATAAACCTGGGTAGCTTATGAATTATGCCAACATAAGAAACATGTTTTTGCCAAATTACCAGTAGTTAAGCGATGGGCTATATCGGTTACCTTGGTGCTACTGCGGATAGCCTCATTTCTGATGTGATCGCGCAGTGAAACTACCAGCATAGCCCTCTCCATTGCCCTTTGAGTGACTTTGAGCCTTCTTATAAGGCCCACAGTAAGCGACCACGTTTCCGTGCCATATGTCATCACTGGCAACACACACTGGTCAAAGACTCTCGTCTTGAGACACTGCGGAATATTGGACGAAAATATGTGCCGTAGCTTTCCGAATGCTGCCCAGCGGAGTCGGATTCGACGATTGACCTCTTTCTCAAAGTTGGACCTACCTAACTGGACAGTCTGTCCTAGGTATACATAATCGTCTACAACTTCGAGCGTAAAGTGTCCGATTGAAATGGGAGTTGGTACTACATGGACGTTTGACATGATCTTCGTCTTATCCATGTTCATCCTTAGACCAACTCGCTCGGAGGCTTTACTGAGGTCATCGAGCATAGTGCTCAAGTCCTCCATGGTCTCAGCCAAGACTACTATATCATCAGCAAACTGCAAGTGAGTGATGTACTCGCCGTTGATGTTGATACCTAGCCTTTTCCAGTCCAAAGTCGTGAAAACGTCTTCCAGTGCAGCGCTGAACAGTTTTGGGGAAATAACATCCCCTTGCTTGACACCCCGCTGCAACGGAATAGGCTTCGAGCTCCAATCCTGGAGTCGGACTGACATAGTGGCGTCCTCGTTCAAACACTTCAGTACTTCGATATTGCGGCAGTCAACTTGGCACCGCTGGAGAGACTGTAATACAGCCCAGGTTTCGGCCGAATCGAAGGCTTTCTCGTAGTCCACGACCGCTAAACAGAGGGGCAGGTTATACTCCTCAGTCTTCTGTAGGATGTGGTCTACGGTACTAAAGCCTCTTCGGAAACCAGCTTGTTTAGGAGGCTGGAAGTCATCAAGCCTGCGTGCGAGACGATTCGTAATGACTCTTGAAAACAGCTTATAGACGTGGCTCAGAAGTGAGATGGGTCGGTAGTTCTTCAGCAGGGTGTTGTCACCCTTTTTGAAGAACAACATCCCTCACCTCTATTCCACGCCTTTGGCGTTCTCCCTTCCAGTAAGACGGTGTCGAACAACTTCTGAAGGGCCGTAAGGATCAGTTTTCCACCCGCCTTCAGAAGTTCGGCTGTAATTCCGTCTTCAAGGCACCCCTTGCTGTTCTTAAGCTGTTTCAGAGCCATTCTTATCTCGTACTGGCTGATGTCCGGGATGTCGTCGGTATAGTGTCGGGTTAGTCTAGCTCTAGGGTCTTCCGCCAGACCAACTTCGGGTCTGCGAGTTGATCCGTAAAAACGCTATATCTCACTCAAAAGCTGAGGTTTGGAAGAAACGAGGAGAGTCTTTGTCGTCGTCTTCAGTTTTCAACTTTGCGAGCTGCCCAATAGACAGATCTCGTGAGAACACTTTAGAGCCCTTATTTCGATCGATGCCCTCTTCAATACGGTTCGTATTAAATTGGCGCAGATCGCGGGTAAGGGACTTGGAGATCTGTTTATTGCGTTGCCGGTATAAAGTCGCATCGGCTGAAGACTGCAGAGTTATTTCACTCCTTTCCTTCATGAGCTTCTGAGAGGAGCTAGATAGCTATTTAGGTCTATTGGCCCGCTGGGGCTTGAAGAACTTAGACCCAGTGGCACGGACAGCTTCCATAAACCCGTCGTTGAATGATGCCTATATATATATTTTTTTTTATGAGCCTATTGTGTGTCCCGCTGCTGGGCAAAGGCCTCTCCCCGTGATCGCCATGCGTCCCTACTAGATGCCTCTTCCGCCCAATTACTGAGGAATACATCCAGGTCGTCCCGCCATCTCCGTCTAGGTCGGTATATATATATATATATATATATATATTATGTATTAAAAAGGTACGGAACTTAATTAATTTTCGACAGCATTTTTTAAGTTCACAAAAATTTGGTGAAAGATAGGTAGATGCTATAGTTGAACGTTTTACAATATTTTAGGCGAAATATTTAGGTGTTGGATTGGATTGAGCAATTATTTGATCAAATTTCAACTTTACCATCTACCTACGCAAGGATATTTTAAATAGTAGTATGTAAATGCTATTCAGAGTATTGGTTCAATAGGGAACATTACTGCAATGTTCTGCCGCCAGAGGCAGCACTACCACTAGTAGTAAACCAGTATAGGAATATAGGGATTCACACACACACATGCACAATTGATTGTCAAATGAGTGACAAGGATGCTTGCATAGACAATACTGCAAGTGGGAACGAGATACAATGTCAACGCTGCAAGTACCTACGAAGAGTTTTGCGTAATGTTCCCTATTGTCTTTTTTCACATTACCAACTTCAAATATTAATAAATTAGGAATCATCCTAACACACTAAAATATTTTGTTGTTGAGTGTAATTTTTATTATTTTGTAAAGTATGTTTAGTAAATAAAACAACATATTTTCGCCAATTTGGCGTAACATCATTTATTCCTTTGACATTTTGCTTGAAATTATTTCAACACTACGTAATATAGGTAATATAATATGTATATATGTGTTTAATATAAATGTATATTTAATGTTAATTAACACACAGTTTTCTGATGGGTCCTACTAATTTAACACATATTAACACATTTATTAAATACAATTATGCAAAATATGAGCGTTATCTAACATTTAAACTTATTATTCAATAATAAATATACAATAATTAAATACAAAAGTTACAGTAAATACAACATTTTATAAAAAGTAATTATACATTGACTTCCATGAGTGTATCTCATTTGGTGAAAGATATATTATCAATAATAAAATAGGTATATTATCAATAAGTTTAGATTCTCGAGAGCCTTGGGAGCAAAGCTTTTATTAGGTGCCCAATTAAAATATCCATCATTTTACATACTATATAGTAGGACTAAGTAACACTGAAACTGATCAGATAATATTATTTAGTAAGTAGTATTATCAATAAATGCAATTGTTGTGCCCTTTCGCTTGATACCGATTAATGATTTTAGTGAAGCACTTATAGTGCTGAAAAACTGACGTAAAATATGGATTACTAAGGTCTAAGGTATACGATTCCAAATACAGTTTTATAAAAAAGTCAGCCGCATTAAATAATCTCACCACGCATTCAGAAAGTGCGATAACATTATGTTTGACCCATCGGAGTTTTGATTATGACATTAAGTACATAGTAATGGAGTATTATTTATCTCATAAAATACGAGTAGTTCTTTGGCAAAGTTTATAAATATGTCTCATTATTTCTTGCATATTTATAAAGCTACAAATTAAATTAACTTGTTAGACGTATAAATGTGATATAAATATGTCAGTAGAGTATATTAAATGATAAATAAATAAGTATATTGGTGTTTATTAAAATATTTAATGTTTTTTTTAGTATGTTTAATTTATACGATAAGTTTTTGGAATAATTTAGCATTAATTGTAATAAATAGGTATATTTAAAGGGGATTACAAAAATATGAAAAATTTTGCTTAAATTATGATATAAATATGTATTTACAGGAAACAATAGTTCTAATTCAGGTAATTGTCTCAGTGCTCGACGCTGCCCCAATAGTTAGCACGTTGAATCTTTATCCATAGCAATAGAGGTGACAATCAGGGTGCCAATCTGCCAACTATTGAAATAAAGGTGTCTGATTGAGACGTTTAAGAGATAAGATAAGTGAGAGATAAGAGATAATTTATTTGTAAAACATGAGCAAGTTTACATAATAGTCAGTGGTTAACTATTGTTAACCACTGACTATTATGTAAACTTAAGGTAAACATGACGGACATTATTATGCCCGTCATGTTTACCTTTCGAAGTACAAATTCAAATTAACAATAATAATATAATATAATAATAATTGATCCTGCTTTACTAATGCATTAATATATAAAATTAAATCAAATAAATAAATTAAAATACTTAAAAACTATTATCATTTAGAAAATCATACATACCATTAAATTTGAAATAGATGATTTCTGAGGAACTAAAATAAACTGGTTATCAATAACAAACAAATTTCGTACTCAAAATATGTGTAACTTTGAATTTGTTAAAATATAAGTCACATAAGTCTTCTAAAATTTAATGCGTGTCAAAAAGTGCTAATTCGCATTCATGATGGAAACTATTTTCATAAAATACCGAATGTTTCTATCGGTAGAACATTAACTAAATATTTTTGTGGCGTCTTCAATACTTCACCGAAACCATCAAGAAGTTTTACCTTAACAAATCTGAGACAATTAAAAAATTATAAATGGAATATTTATGTGTAACACAGTATTTTTGTGCCTCTTTAGGCAAAACCAGAGAAAAAGTTAGAAATATTGATGACTGTATCTTTTAAACCATAGCCAACCCATTTCAACAAAAAATACTACGAGAACGGTGCAAGCTAAAAGCACTCTCGCATATCAAAGAGCCACATCATCCACTGGAATATTTTCCAATAACCAATTTTAGCGGTGGATGGAACCCTGTGACAATATTCAAATTTCAGCCGCCAGATTCGCCGGCCACTGGACTTAATTAGGTGTGACACATCGCTGCTCAATCACGCTGTGTATTACTCATTATCATTATCATATAATCCGAAAGACGTCCACTGCTGGACTCAGGCCTCCCCCAAAGAGTGCCAATGTGGCCGATCCTGCGCCACCCGCATCCAGCGGACTCCCGCGACCTTTACCAGCTCATCATTTTCCATTTGGAATAAGTATTGGGGTTTCTTGTAAATTTCCGCAGCCTGTTGATGCATTAAACATGTTTATGTTTAATGCATCAACAGGCTGTGGAAATGTGTGGTGCTATGAAGCGGCTCTGTGAGCTGTAGAACTCGGAGTAAGTGTTTTTTTCAAAAATAAAAGCAATGATAATGACAAAAATACAATATAAATATCGAATCTGCTAAGGAAATTTCACAAGAATCGGTTGAAAAATACGACCTGTATAGGAAAACAGCTGGACAAACGGACATACGAAAGACATTTTGGCCAAGCTGAAGCAGAGAACTTCGTTTGCTTCGCTCGCTCGTTCAAAAATGTAAGTAATCAGCATCCTCAATTTGGCCGCGTTATCATTAAATTAGATTTTAGTCCTTGATTATTTAATACGAGTACCTACATCCTCCCAATAGAGAATCAATATTATACGAGTACCTCTATCTAAATTACCGGTACTTTTCGATGCAACCTAAATTAAAATGTAAGATGAAATATAAATTATTACATGGTCGTTTAGGTCCTCCTTAATTTGACCGTGTCATTATGGCTAGCCGTTGGTCGAGTTTAAACACACATCCTCAATTCAGAAGCAAAAATGTATCGACTTCCGTCTACATTAACGTAATCGTTGATACAAACCAAATTTAAAATGTAACCTAAACTGAAAGTAATGATACAATGTCGTGTACTCCTTAATTTGGCCGTGTCGTTTAATTGGTAAGCGGGTGCCACTGCTGCACTTGTTCCATGGGCGCGGCGAGGGCAGAGTTCCAATGCTGCAGGGCGCGGCCCCGGGCGAACATGTACGAGCCAAGCATGAACTTTCCGAGCAGGCGGTCTGGAACAAAACGTATTTTATAGTAGGTACCTACATAGAATTTCGCGCATAAAATATAGCATATACATGTATTGTCAGAATAAAAGCACTGGTTTCTAGATTATGATGTATTTGACATTAAAATATATAAGCGCGGACAAAGCTCGTCAATCGACTCGTTGACATGACCAAAGACTACAATATACATACTGAGATAGACAGGCAACTCGACCAAATTGAGAAGGCATTTAATGCTTGCGTACAGCAGGCACCATCTCTTCTGCGATATTAAAACTTTTCTGTTAAAACATACAAAAAGTGCGTCGGTTGCAGGGTTTGAACCCCGGCTCATCAAATCCATATACCGCCGTCTGTACCCCTAGGCTACTGATGTCTTATTACAATACGGCGAATTTTGAAATACATTGACAGCCTAGCCTAGCAATCGCTAGACCTTCAGAGAGTTCGCCACCTATCAAGAAGGTGGCACTGTTCTCAATAAGAAACTGGATTTGCATTAAGTTCTAAGTTCGCATAGCATGGACATGACAGTCCCGTTGATGTTCTTATACGCGGCATCCGCCATCATGACAGCTCACCGGAGCGCGTTCGGAAATACCGCTACAGTATGCATATATATCCTGAAGATCCATTGTGTACGTCGGTGAAAAAAAAACGAAATCGGATGAGTTGTTCTGGATATTACCTCCTTCATTTATACTAACTTACAGAATAACGTATAATACAGACTCGACAAGACAACGAGACATGGCGATTAGAGAAAATCAATGCGATCTTAATGTCCAATAACTTCAGTCATAGGCAAACTTAGACAGAAATTGCCGTGTTAAGCAACGTAACAAAAATGCTGCACAATAATATGGTGTTTTATTGTATTATGGGAACATTAATTGACATGATTTTAAGTAGTAGTATATTTCACAAAAACAAATATTACATTAAAATCGAGGCTGTCCACGGAGTGACCAAACTAGCCTGAGCCTGTATCTTGGCCTACTGCGAGTGCGGTTAACAAATCGAACTTGAATTACAATATTATTTCGAGTAGATAAGAAGATAAATAATAATGATAACAAAATGAGCGTATCTACAATTAAGATTTTATCTGAAGAAAAAGGAAAAAGAACTATTTAGACAAATGGGCGACAATTAATGTTTGTGTGTGTGTGTGTGTGTGTGTGTGTGTGTGTGTGTGTGTGTGTGTGAGTGTGTGTGTGTTTCTCATTCGCTTATTCTCGTTACTCAAGCATTTATGTTTAACAGATAATTAATCCCCGTTGTATATGTAGAATCGCGACTGCCTCCAAACTTGTTATGATGTTGAAGTTTCAAGAACTTATACATACATGGACTTATGAAACATCTACATACGAGCATTAGACCGGGTAAGCGCACTTTGCAGCTACTTGTTATTGTTACTCGTAGCCAGACTTAAACGAAGAGAAATATAAGGAAAATAAGTTTATATTCATTTAAAATATTCTATATTCAACTTTTAAATCGTACCTAAGTAATGCATAAATTGACATTGTTTATTTCTGTTTAATAGTATGTTTCTATTAGTTGTTAAATGACAATCCGTAATTGGAGCTACAATTTCCACTTTACGTATTTACATTTTGAATATTTTTAAATTTTATTTCTGATTATTGACGATCGTGATAAGGATTCTTATAATTTTGACATTGTATGCAAACCTATATTGTAATTTTTATCTCGAAATAAATAAATCTAAATCTAAGGTCTGTTTCTCAATGTTGACGACCATTTTAGCCTTGTTAGCACATTCACCGCTAAACGGCCGAGCCACACCGACTGCGTGTGCAGCACGTGGACGCTGCGTTGTAATCTATGAATCCTCATACGTCATGTCATACCGGATGCGTCTGCGTAGCCGTACACGCAGTCAGTGTGGCTCGGCCTTTAATTTAACACATTCAGCGCGTTACCCTCGTACCCGATCCCTCTTTAACTATAATTATGTACACATAAGTATGTTGGCAACAAGCACCTATAACACGAGCCTTATTATTGTGCCTACTGTGGGAGTAGATCGATTTGGTAAAATTATCACCTAATATTTGGTTATATAGATCAGAGGTCAGTGCCTATGCCAAATCTTGGGAAAGCCGACCCCTGGCTCTTTTAGGCAACTACCGGGAATAACGTTAGCTAGAAGGATGATGATTCATTTATTTCATCTCAAAGACCTTATAACATAACAATACATTTTTTTTCTCGCCACTCCATTTCACTTCAATTTTATTGTCGCTCCCAAACGAGTTGTTTCACTGAAACATCACGAATTAAACCATGTGTAAAAAAGAAGTCAGAATTAATTGGACCTACACATATCTTCCCTGTATTCTGCCAAAATTTTATAATATGTGTAGTTTCATGTATTTTTTTTATCTCCGGCCGGTGTGTTCCATATTCTAACCTTTTTAGTGTTTGCTGGCTGAAAGTCGCGTTGATTTATTAATAAAAAATTTCAATTTTTTTATTAGTATAGTAAACTAGATTTCCATATAAATCTGTAAAAATACAATATTGTTTTTTATTTCATTCAATGAGCCAGTGAAACTACAGTTTTCAATTACTTATATACCTTCATAATCAATGTTGTGTAAATACAAATGCTACCTACTACCTCTTTAAAATCATTTTACCCTGTGCTGGTTTAACAAACAGCAAAAGAACCAGTTTTCCCATTTCATTTTCGCGATAAAAGAAGAACAATTCTAACAACGTTATACTATATTCTACTTAAAACCGGATAATAAATTCAAAATTCACTACCAACCCACGCAAAACGTTTAAAACTTCTTTGTGAAAAAATAATAATATCAAGAGAAGGTAATCTTAAAGCAAGAAAGGCTTCTCGCGTAATAAGTAGATAGTAGTCTCCTTAGTAAGTAAGATTCACGGGCAGATGCAGACATTTTGTACATTTCTTTAGGAAAGCTTAGGATTAAATTATAGTCTTGAGTTGCCATTGGGTCGTGCAACGAGCAACTTGTTACCACGTAGGAGTATCCCTAAGGAATGTAATCTTCAAATACTACAAATACTTGAAATAGATTTATACCTGTTTCCTAACATACTGTGTAAGGAATGGATTTCAAGTAACAGTTGCGATGAGTAAAATAACTAGTAATAAGAGTGACATTGTGGCTGGTGGTGGTAATGGATCGTTTTTACAACATTTTAGGGATGATTTTTTTCTGAACTAAAATGAAGAGTAAAACAGAAATAACGTTGCTGAAAAACTTTTCATTAGTTCTTTATAATTTAATACTAAGGGGTAAATACGTAACGTTTCGAACGCGCGTTAGGACAGTTTAACTGTCATTTTTCCATATAAAATTTGACATTTAGATCTACCTAACGTATACGTACAATGCGTGACGTGATCGACCTGCGCTGGTCGGTCACGTAACGCATTGTACGCGTGTCAGGTAGTTTTAAATGTCACTTTTTTAGGGTTCCGTACTCAAAGAGTAAAACGGGACCCTATTACTAAGACTCCGTTGTCCGTCTGTCTGTCTGTCTGTCTGTCTGTCCGTCTGTCATCAGGCTGTATCTCAACAACAGTGATAGTTAGACAGCTGAAATGATCACAGATGATGTATTTATGTTGCCGCTATAACAACAAATACTAAAAAAACAGAATAAATATATATTTTTTTATACACAAATCGGCTTAGTCCCAAACTAAGCAAAGTTTGTACTATGGGTACTAGACGACGATAAACATACTTACTTAAAAAATATACATAAATAAATACATAGAAAACATCCATGACTCAGGAACAAATATTTGTGCTCATCACATACATAAATGCCCTTACCAGGATTCGAACCCGGGACCTCGGGCTTCGTAGGCAGGGTCACTACCAACTAGGCTACAGGAGGCTCCCATACAACAAACATGATTTTTTTGCCGTTTTTATAGATAATGGTACGGAACCCTTCGTGCGCGAGTCCGACTCGCACTTGGCCGGTTTTCTATGGAAAAATGACAGTTAAATTGTACGAACGCGCGTTCGGAACGTTACGTGTTTACCCCTCTGGTCTAGTTTATAGATAACCGAAGTGTCCCTAACCTCTATTTATTATTGTTTGATTAGTGTCCAAATTTATTATTAACATGCTCGTGGAAAGTAAGTATAACACCGTTAACATTTTTTTCAGGATCTATCTTGACATAGTAATGTACTAGGCCAAAAAAAAAATACTACCTATGTGTACAAAAAATACTAAAAACATTCTTTCCTTCTTTTGTTTTGTTTTAATTATAAACTCCAATACAAACCAGTCACTGAAGAAATTTCACAAGGTATCAAATTAGCTGTCCTAAAAACCTTCAAGGATACCTTTCAACTGTCTAATCAAATTACAAAAAATCCGGCATTTTGTTTCAAGTATTCTTGTTTGTTGATTAGAATTTACATCATGCTGTGATAAAATTGAATGATAATGGTGTGTATACAAACGTATTTTTTTAAAGCATTGTATTCGTATTTGCCAGGATCCATTAGTTAAATAAGGCATTTAATTATTTATCGTTAATCTGTTTTGCGTGCGGTCGGCACCCACGTTTTAAATAAAACCCGTCGTTTAACCGCTATCAAATAAATGTTAATTTACAGCTACAATTGTTTACAGTGAGTGTAAGTTAAATACAGTATAGATAAAGTTTTTTTTTTATCATTTTTAAATTCAAAATCGAAATACCTACTATTGCTTATCGGGTTTACAAGGTTAACATATTAACTTGTAAAACTTGCAATGAAATGGTTAAACTGTATTTATATAATTATATCTAGATATATTGAATGAGCAAATTGGAATATGGTAAGGATGAGCAAATTGAAGATCAATGTAATACCGAATTCAGGATCATTAGAAAAAGGGTAATTGATCTGATGCGTGTCACCTGCTGGTCCATTAGGTAAAGCATTGTACGCGCGTCAGGTAAATCTAAATGTAAATTTTTATATGGGAAAATGAGGGTTCAATTGTTCTAACGCTCGTTAGAACCATTACTTGTTTACCCTGTTGTAATGTCTGAACTCCGATGAAATCACATATTACGTAATGATCAATTTGATCAATTGCCACCGCGTCCGCGTTGGCGTCCGTAATCAATCAACAGCAAACACGTGCAAGCAAAATCGTATATTTGCAAAAACAAAACAAAGTTGAGTATTACAGCTAGTTACTCATAGAGACACATGTTGTGTGGTTGCACGTGTCAACCAGAGTAGGCATCGTCCCTTTAATTTTCGATGAAAAGGTTACAGGTTGTGGGTTTGATTCTGCTTTGGTTGTACATTTGTTGCGGCAAAGGCTTTATAAATAAGCTTTTAATCTGAAAGGGAAACGGAAGTTGTGCCAAGTTGTTGCCGCCGCCAATCTAATAATGACGATGACGGTAATTGGTCGATGATTACATTTAGCAGAGTTAGAAGAAATCTATGTAGTTAGTCTATCTATTTAGTTATACATCAATCAATCAATGTATAGGCTAGCTAGATGAGAAATAGCTACCTTTGCAAACATTTAACACGTTGATGGGCACTGCTCCAGAAACAATAGAATAACGCCTATAGGCGTTTACAGTCCACAAATGGGTTATAATTTACCTTAATTGTAAATGAACCATTTACACACAGTTCTTTGTGAGAGTGTGCTCAGAAATGAAAATGGCTCTGTACATAAAATATGTGTCTTGTCTACAAAATTAACAGGATTAGCCTAGCTTATAAACTTTAATCGTTTAGTTATCACATTAAAATATGCAAAAATGTATTTTTTTCTATATATTTACCGCGTCACCTGATTTAACCTCCCCTTTGAAGCTAATTACATCAAGTCAATATCATGAACCTTTCAGCCCTTTGAGTTAACAGTAATTTTATCGCTCCTTGAGGGTTTAATTAAATTATCCAATCCATTATCATAGCAAATGCATAACTAATGGCTTCTTATATTTGATCACACATAATAAGTATAATAACAGAACGATCAAACGAGTACCTAAACGAAAATAAGTTTCCGCCAAAATTTTAATTTTTGAGACAATTTTGTTGCAGACTGTATGTTTACAAAATATCAACTAGATGATACCTAACGGAATCTTACAACCTCGACGTCTTCAAGGTAAGGGTGAGCGTGATCCATCTTAGACTTTATCTTAAGTTCCGGTCAGGTTAGACGAGAGACAAACACTATGCCATTTTTAATTTAAAAAAAGCCGCGGTCCTTCACTGACTTTTCCTTTCTATCTGAGGCATGCATACCAATTAGTAATATTTTGACCACCTTCACGGGTGCGCAAAATTAAATTGCCCTACTTGGTCGTGGTCGAATCGGCCAGCAGGCACCAGTCACGACGATGCCAATAAAAAGTGGACGGAAGTGGAGTGTGTGGTGGAGTGGAGTGGTGGTGGGTGGTGAGTGGAGTGGAGTGGAGTCGAGTGGTAGAAAGCAGGGAGATGATTAGACCCTGAAAAGTCCGGAATAAAAATCTCTCCCTGTTTTGGATCAAAGCTCATGCTGAACTTTCGGGGAACGAGCGAGCCGACGAGCTTGCGAAGGAAGCTGCACTGAGACTTAAAAGAAGCCCGGCCCGGATCACAACATGTGCCCTGTATCCTTCGCAAAAAGAAACATCCGATTGGAAACAATTGAGTGGTGGAACCAACGGTATGTGGCGGGTGGAGTGGGTGATGGTGGAAGTGGAGTGGAGTGGAGTGGTGGGTCCGTGGAAGTGGATGGGAAGTGTTGCTTCGGTAAATTCTCACATTCACGGCGATTCTTTTCGGATGCGTTCAAGCTTTCCATCCGCTTGGATACTCAACGAGCTGCGCTAACTATTTTTAAAGGTTACAGTTTTGGCATTAATGTACCGGTTTTGGCGCGACGCTACTCTTTTGCAGTCGTGAATGGCCAGCTTAAGGAGCCCAAGCATGACTGATTTACCGTGCGGAATCTAGATGCAGATCAGCTTTCTTATGCCATGATATTGCCTTGCCGCAGTTTTATTTACTTTTTCTGTAGCGGCCAGTATGTGTGACTTTGAGTAAAAGGTTGTATTTGTTGCATATGTTTTAAACAACCGGGCAACACTCTCGGGCAATATATATATATATATGCAGAAAGTAACACCAAATGTACTTTGACCCCATCTTGTAAAATATGAAGGAAATTTCATTTCCCGTTCCACGGTATAAATATTTTTAGGAAAATATTACGAGTATTTTATGTTGCGCAGTAAGCATAGGTACTCGTAATTATTCTTTTGGCTATTTCAATATTCATACTTCCTTTTATGCTAGAGATATTTCAAAGATACCATCTACTGGTAGTCCCTTAAAAGTGATTATCGGCTGGTCGATTGCGTAACGTTTCCAACGTACGTAAAGGTACATCCAAATGTCATTTTTGTATAGGAAAATGACAGTTATGTTGTCCTTACGATCTTTCGAAAAGCTAATCAGTAAAGGTAAACAGTAGCAGTAGGTATACAAATACCTATACACATACCTAGTAGTTTTTTGTAGTTCCGATTCGGACAAACGAGATACTGTGGTAACCACTATATTTTTACAACGAAAGTAATACAAAATGCATCGTCATATTATTCTAGCAGTCATAAAAATTGTTATGACGTCCATAAAGACTAATTAGGTTCGCCTAATGCTTGCACAGTGTGACATTTACCGGACGTGTGTTGTCAGTCAAAATGGAATTCAAAAGCTAAAGAGATAAGGTAGAATCTCGTGTACAATGTGTGTGTTTGTGATTGCATGTACATACGTTGGAGCGGCAGAGCTAGAGGCAGCGTAATTATTGCTGTAGCTATGGTGTAGATGATTCTACGCCGTAGCATCGGCTACGTTACACTGCTACGGCTATGGCTAGATTCACGGGAAAAAGGTTTAAAACATTCACTTCCTCGAATCGCTACGCGCTACACTCGTAGCCGACCCCGTGGTTTTTCCCGTATGTACGGTCACCCAATTTGATTCCTAGGCCACCGTAGAACCCTGTCACTTTAACTGCTACATAACGACGCAATTATCCTAGTAACCCGTATTGACATAGCATTTACAACGGCAAGGTTCTATGATGGCCTAGGAATCAAATTGGTTGACTGTACTTAGCAGAAAGTGTAGTTATTCGTTTTAAGTAATGGCATTTTAAAATTCGTTTGGCCTTTACGTTACGTTTGAGTTTGAGAGAAAGAAAAAAATACATTTTAGTCATAAGTTTTACGTTTTATGTTGAAAGTCAATTACATCTAAAGTAACAATTAATTTCCTGAAACGTTTTATTTTTTACAATATCGTTTCAACCTTCTTTACAGAGATTTTTGAGTACCGCAAATCATAAAATGAAATAAATTGTACAATCATCCTGTCAAATATATTGATAAACTCGATTAATGTCAAAAGCACTCAATCTGCGTCAGAAGTTGATGTTATTAAGGCGACGTGAGCTCCAAAAACTGATTTTTAAAAAATCGTAGCTCTTGTTTGGATTATAATACGGCTGCCTTAAATTTAATTAGCAATCTTGAGGTCTTTCTCGAGGGAAATCAGCTATTCGAATGAGTTTTTGACTTTCGCTCGATAGAAAAAAATCACGAACATAGGTCTAAAATACACTTTAAAAAATCATAACAAATTATGCACAACAGCTAAACATATTAAAATTGGTTCTAAAAATCGGCAATGTCATGTTTGAGGGAAATCAGCTATATCATTTTTTATTTATTAAAACGCACAATTTTTTTTTATTAAAAAACATGATATCCGCGTTTCCAAACACGCCCTTCCATCTCGCTCACGCTCATGCTCAGTGAGAGGGAAAGAAGACCACGAACCTACGTCCCCTTAAGAATGTTTTCGGTCTCGGATGTTTATTTGCCGGGCATTGCCCTCATTAGTATCTTTTATGAATGAATGAATACGTTTATTTCAGAACCAGGTCCATATTGTTAATAAATATAATCTTAATATAATGTTAAATATGACTCAAAATAAGTTTTCATCATTTAGATTTTAAATTTATTTAGATATACTAGAATGCTTTGTACCAGCTATGCAGCTAGGACAAACAACTGTTTAATTAATTACCTGGGAAAGACTGCTCCCAAACTGTTTCATTTTTACAAGCTTTTATTAATTTGCGATATATGTTACTAATTATGTATGGATTAATGTAATAATATATTTTCGTTCGGGTGAAATCTTGCAACTCAATTTTGAAGCTGATATCTGCCGATTGAGCTGAAATCTTGGTTAAAAGTGTAATTTGGATGACAATATTCAATATTAAGGCACCATCGAGCTGATCTTAATGATGAAAAAATTGTAATACACTTTCCTGATTCCAAGTTATATGAATAATTAAATATCTGTAAGTGTAATAAAATATATCATCAACCAACAAACGCTCGATCAAGATTTAAAGAACCTTTTTTGCAAGTTTTACGAAAATTCATCTTTATTTGAATAAGAATAATTATCTGCTCAGCTAAATAAATATTACCAAAGGCAATGTTAACTAGCTTCTTCGCTAACTAGGCTAATGAATCATATCTAGGTCTGTCTCGTCATTACTAGTAATTTGATCTACTACCATTTGTGACTGTGACGCGTGACATTTGTGCCATTCAGTTAATTCATATCTATTCGAAATATAAACGTTTACACAAAACGCGAGAAGGAAGCTTGTCATAACTCTACCGTAGATAACGACCGACTTGAAACTTAAAAAACGTTTTTTGGCTCTCCTGTAAAATGTGCTAAAAACTATATAGTTAGGTAATTGTTTTTAATTTCGAGCAGACGAAAATCTGTTTTTTGTCCCAATCAAAGTCTCGCATTGAGATGCGTAAGATATTTTTTTTATTTTTTTTTTCCATTACAGTTTTTCAGTTATTTAACAAAAACGATTTTAAGTAACTCAAATAAGTAAACAAATCTGAGTCAACCGCAACCTGCATATGCGAGCACAGCCTACCTACCTATGGCATACACAGGGGTGCAGTTGCAGCGCCTGCACGGCCACGCTCGTGGTGTGCAGCTCGTTAGCTCGCAACCTGGAGTGGAAGCACTTTGAAACTACCGCGCTACCGTCGTCCAGACCTCGACAGCATATATGGGCTTACCTTTGCAATACACAGAGTGCGGTTGTAACGCCTGCACGGTCACACTAGTGGTATGAAGCTCGTCAGCTCGCAGTCTGAAGTGGAAGCACTCTGAGACCACCGCGTTCCCGTCGTCTGCGACCTCGACGGCGGCGGTGCGCCGCGCGCGCACGCCGCGGCATGCGCGCTCCTGCGTCACGCGGACCACCATCTCACGTTTGTTTGTGGACGGGTCCAGCTAAAGGAAATAATCATCAGTACAGTGCGTTCGCTTTTCTTTAAATAACACGAGAAATTCATGGTAAGGAACTTGAAGTGTTGCGTCTTTTGCCATTTCAGATACGGTTCTAATAATAAGCGATTCTAGCATGGCCTTATGTTATGAAATGCTGGGCTTTTTGAAATAAGTGGAAATGTTTTACGTTTAAGTAAGCGTAACTACGAGAAACCCAACACATGGTTAGCCGAGTTGTTCACTAGTACAACCCGTGAGCATTTAGAATAAGATTCTGTATTTTTTTTCTCGCTTGCTTCTACACGTTCATCATCATCATCATCATTATCATCATTAGTCGTTCCCTGAATGATCGTGACATCATGTCATATTCTTGATGACCCGTCTTGTCTATAAGCCAAACCTCCATACCTCTTCTTCTCCGGGTTCTTAGGTATACCAAAATAAATTATTTCACCCACAGACAGTATTATTATTAATCAGTTAGCATGTTAAAACACACACAGTAACAATTAAGTAAATTTGCTGTTATTTAATTAACTTTGTTCGCGATCGTACAACATGTCTACGGCGGTGTATTCCCCGAGGCTAACAATACAAGTACGTTGTTGAATTCATCTTTACAAAGCGAAATGAGATCTAGAATAAATGGCAAACGAAATCCCTCTAGGGCATTTAAAGCAGGTTATGCAAAGGGACAATATCTACGAATTACATTGAGTACACACAGCTTCTTAAAAAATACAAAAAAGTCACCCAACGATGAGTTTTCCGCATGTATTAAAATGACTACTTTAGTATTCTACATTCCTCGCGTACGAGGAAAGAAAATTGAATATTTTAGAAGCATACGCCACAGATGGCGAGGACAAGTCCTTACGGATCACCAAGGTTTTCAATTGGAGGATCAGACGAGTAAATAACCATTTTGTACTTCAAGTTTGGGAAATAAGGTCCAGAATTGTATACATATTATGAAGGCTGACCTAGGTAACTAACTCTCTAACTCAAGGACGTATATCGTACGGAGTTTAAACCAAAGTTCTGGCTTTATTGCACTACTAAACTACGAACTGTAATGAATTCCTCGTATGTCTTACGTAATTTTGCTAGGTACCCAGTTTGAATTTGTCGGGTCGAGGATTCGTCTTTCCTGTGGTTAAGACTTACGAGCTTACGTGAGATTAAATAATGTTTTTATTGCATAATAATATATATAAGAGGAGACAGAGTATATGCGGATTAAGAATCCAGCCAAAAATTTGGCGTTGTAGCCCTTTACTTTGACCAAGCCCACAGGAAAAACGCGATCGTAAATCTTACGTTCGTGGTATTATTTTCTAAAGTAATTAGACTTGAAAGGTAAGTTTAACTCCAGGGATATTATTTATTTTTGTTCATTTATTTATCCACCTAGCTGCTGCTTATCCACAGGGCTGGATTTGAACTATTACGAACCAACAACCATACGGCAACTGAGCTATTGAAGCTTATCAGCTTCGATAGCTCAGTTCGATCCAACGAACTTTTCATTAAGAGAGGCTTGCGGCGACATCTTACTTGACGACTCAGACTTCTTAAACGTTCCGTAAAAAATACAATGACAGATCGTCGGCAAAGGCAGACAGGTACACTTTTTGTATTTTTTTATAATTTCGGTCAGCATTATTATTAATAATATTTATTTAACAAAATAAGTTGAATATTGTATTACCTTTAATCCTCGGGCTTCTATAACCGTAACTGTAAGCCGATGTAGGTTCTCATTGTACAGCAAGGACACCAGTATTTCGCCTAAATCCGATGTCGGCTCTTGAAGTTCCTATTGCAAACAAAATGTATTACAATGCTAATCTATTAACTGCAAGGTCAAGATGAAGTTTCAAATAATCCTCAGAACAATTGTGCGAGTTGAAATCTAAGTGCCTCTTAGGAGTTAAGTCTAAAGTTAGCCGTGACGTCATTGAAACGCTGTTGAATACCACTCCATGACTTTGCCTAAATTCGGGTTTTAACTTCAATGACAACCCGTAACATATAAAGTGTCATGATCAGCATATCACGATATTTGCCATGTTCCACTTCAACTTTCTATGACTGAATATATTTCGAATACGAAAATTTGACGAAGCACCGAATCTACTGAAACTTTGGATTGAGCCCTATTTCACAAAGTTGAAAATGGGCATCTGAATGATAATGATACCATGATATGGATCGTTTTCACTGTCTAGTACCAATGTCTCACTGCGAGTTTGATTATCAGCATTTGTTTTATAAGGTTAAATGTCTGGGACGTATACGTCCTATACGTCCCGGACATTTAACCTTCGTTAAAAACTGGTTCAAATGGCATCGTGGTTCGAATAATTCGAAACTACCATATTGTGATGTTGATGAACCAGGGTAGGGTGTAGATTAGAAAACAAGTCGAATTTTGTCAAAATGCGCCCTCTTAAGGCTTGTCCACACAGCTGCGTGACGCAAGCGGTACGCATTGAGTGCGCAATTTCGGCGAGGCGACCGCTGAAATACAACACGCGTGCATCGTGCAATCTGTGTGGTCTCGCTAACATGTTACATTTTGGTGCACAAGCGGTCGCATCCAGCGAACATCCCGCTTGCGTCACGCAGTCTGTTGCCAAGCCTTTATCGTCATAAAGAAAGCTTGAAAGTTGTACCTTTTCAATATCCATCTTATAGAGTTGCGGTTCTTCATCAGGAGCAATTCCCTCGAGTTCTGAGAGGGGCAGGATGACGTGGCCCATCAGCTGTTTTCCCTTGCCCACACGACCGGAGTCCAGGACCGACAGCTTGAGGGTGAGCCCGTCCAGTTTGCCAGGCGGGATCTGATGACATTGTTTGTGATGAAGGAAACACATATCTATGTATTTAAGTGTTTATTGACAGCTGTTATTTTGTAGGTATGTAGGGGTAATCTCCAGAACTACACATCCAATTTGAAGAATTGTTTCATTAGAACGTTGTCTCGCAGAAAGTCCCCGCTTGTTCGAGCTTGCACTTTATAAACTAGTTGCTTGAATCAGCACCAAACTGTGATATATTTGCATATATATGTGTGTGATGAATGTTTGACGTTCTGCGAGAATATGGATCATGGATGCACGACCGTCTTCTGTAAAATTATTATTATTTGTTTATTTTGTGTATAATTTTTAGGGCTCCGTACTCAAAGAGTAAAACGGGACCCTATTACTAAGACTCCGCTGTCCGTCTCTCTGTATGTCTGTCTGTCCGTCTGTCACCAGGCTGTATCTCATGAACCGTGATAGTTAGACAGTTGAAAATTTCACAAATGATGTATTTCTGTTGCCGCTATAACAACAAATACTAAAAAACTGAATAAATAAAAAAAAAACTAATATTTTTTATTTTTTCTTTTGCAATCTACACAAATCGACCTAATCCCAAACTAAGCAAAGCTTGTACGTGCTACTGTGGGTACTAGACGACGATAAACATACTTGTATAGATAAAGAAATACTTAAATACGTAGAAAACATCCATGACTCAGGAACCAAAGTTGCCGTTTTTATAGATAATGGTACGGAACCCTTCGTGCGCGAGTCCGACTCGCACTTGGCCGGTTTTTTTTTTGTTTCACAGTGCTTTGGTCCTACTGTAATGCTGTGAAATTGTATGAAATAAATAAATTAATAAATTAGTGTACAGAATATACTTTCAGGATAGTCATACGCTAAGTATAAAATTACATTAATGACCAAGCTTGCGTTATTTGTAAAACGCGGGTGGGCAACTTTCGGATCAATTCATTTGGTGTTAGAATTATGTAGGTAGGTACCTCACGTAGGCATATGAATACTTTCCAGCGACTTTTATACAATACAAGACAATACGAACATTCTTTATTGCTCACTAGGAATAGTACATAATAGAAAGACAGAGGTAAATTAAACATAAACAATGATAGATAACAGGCAGTTTTATCGCTAAAAAGCGACCTATACATTTATTACATTCTTTTGTTTATACTTTACTTCGAGTGTTGATTGATTTCAAAAATTCTGTAACATTTAATGTCTAATCTAATTTTGTGTTCGCACAAACGTTCATAGCAATCAATTCAGTTGTCATGTCACGAAACTCGATCAATCTCAACTCAATGTAAGTTAAATTTAATTTGTGGTTCGCATTATTGTTGATGAAAACCATCTCAACAAAAGACTCACCTTTGATCCCATAAATAAAGTAATATTATTAAATTAATCTTGCAACAAATACACGTAAAAAAGAAGAGTTCAATGTTAGACTGTAAACAAGTGAAGAAAAATTATCAACCGACCTCGATTTCACTTATTAAATACGAGTACAGTCGATGAATGAATACTTTTATATTCGTATAGATATTATACATTTATATTTGGAGGGCGTCTGCTATTTTCATAAAAACAGTATGCGTTTTATAATAAAGATAAGCCGTCGAGTTTATTGAAGACGTGAGGTCATAGATTCTGCGATACAGAAACATAATATTTTTTTATGAATTTGTTTGATTCTTGTTTGTGCTTTACTTTTTATGTAGTCTAACTTTACACGCTACTATAGATTTGATTCTTATCATCAATATTCTTATATGAGTGGTTGGAACTGGTTACCGAGTAGAACCTTGGTCTGTATTAGACAAAAAGGAAAACATGTACAAAGCAAGCAAAACTATTTATACCTATAAGCTTTATCTAGGCTAGGTTAATTTAGGCGTGGTACCGTCATCCGAGATTACTAACATGATTTTGGTACGATTTTGAACTTTGAATGAGATTTTAACGGAATATTTCGATAAGTTCTAACTATGTGAATGTTTTAAAACTTTATTCTTATGTTTGATAAAATATTAGTAATACTATAAATATTTCACAATTATTTAATCTAAACCCCTTTTTAGGTTTCCGTAGCCAAATGGCAAAAAACGGAAACCTTATAGATTCGTCATGTCTGTCTGTCTGTCTGTCTGTCCGTCCGTATGTCACAGCCACTTTTTTCCGAAACTATAAGAGCTATACTGTTGAAACTTGGTAAGTAGATGTATTCTGTGAATCGCATTAAGATTTTTACACAAAAATAGAAAAAAAACCAATAAATTTTGGGGTTCCCCATACTAAGAACTGAAACTCAATTTTTTTTTTCATCAAACCCATACGTGTGTGGATACATCTATGGATAGGTCTTTAAAAATGATATTGCAATTTTCTACAGCATGTTTTTCTAAACTGAAGAGTTTGCGCGAGAGACACTTCCAAAGTGGTAAAATTTGTGTCCCCCCCCCTGTAACTTCTCAAATAATAGAATGATAAAACTAAAAAAAATATATAATGTACATTACTATGCAAACTTCCAACGAAAATTGGTTTACTACGTCATAATTCGTAGAAAACAATTTATTTAACGGAACCCTTCATGTGCGAGTCCGATTCGCACTTGGCCGCTTTTTCCTTAAACAGGTCGTCCCTATTCATACTAAAAACGGGGTAAATAGAGACGAATAACCAATAGGGAAAAACGACCAGGGTTATCACAAACATGATGAACTGACTTGTTAGAGAGATACCCAGGTGGTGTTTATCTCCCCCCCCCCGAGGGTGCTTGCCTTGTCGGGGCGGGGGGGCTTAGTAACCGTGGACTGGTCACCCACGGCGAAGCTAAGGGGCACCCAGGGCCGGCCTGTTTAAGCTGCCGGCTGCCCGAGGAGGGCGCTCCTAGCGGGCTTGCCTAAGCCCGCTTAGGATGCGTTAGGGAGGGACCGCAGAAGAAGTTCTCACGCGCTATCTTCTGCGGCCGAGGTGGGATCGCAGGGGGAGAGGCGTGTTGGTATAACGGTGCGCCACTCTCCCTACCCCCTGCGAACTTGGCGGGGCCGTTCCGCTGAAGCGGTATTGGTGGGACCGCAGAGGAAGAGAAATGCCGGTATTACGGTGCGCCGCTTTCCCTATCCTCTGCGGCCGAGTCGTGGTCGGTGGCGGAACCACAGACCTGATCCGCCACCGGGTGTTGGATTTTCCGCACCCATGATCTCCTCGTAGCGGACTCAGGGGGGTCCACTACTGAACAGTTGGAGATCGAGGAGGCTGGCGCGCCAAAACATCTGGCGTGCCTCACGTGGAGGGCCCCCGGGCATCCGCGAAGGAGCCGCTTGTGGGCGGCTGCCGCCGGCGGGGTCGCGGATGTGTGCGCAAGCGTTCCCGTGACCTCGCCATAAGGCGGCGAGGTGGCAAGTGGGGGGGTTTTTAGTGGGTACACCGTGGGTCTCATTAGCCCATACGGGAGTCCCACATAACCACTCGGGTCACCTCCTGCACCCGGGTGGTATGCGTAACGCATTTTCCCCCCTAAACAAAAAAAAAAAAACAAAAAAAAAAAATGGTGGTGTGTATCTGCTTAACAACTCTAAATGTGATTAAATTCAATATCGTAGAATAAAACACGAATTAAAGTTGAGAGCTTTCAACGTTGCCCCTTTGGTAATCAAATACCCTTTAATAACAAAACTGTACGTTTTAATTCTAAATTAGTAGCGAAATGTATGTTAGGTATTTAAATATTCCATTATGTGTACGAACTTTGACATGTTCAACCGATTAACGCTAATTTGTTATATGTACACTTTAAAAGTGAAAAAAATAAAATACAGCGAACTAAAGCGATATAACGATCCGATTAGTTATTATCATATTAGTGTTATTATCATTATTTTGACGAGAGACATCATTCTGTTCTTGACACGTTTTATTGTTATTGACCCTGTACATCTCTGACAATATTACATTAATGATCCTTTTTTTTCTGTTTTAACGCTTAGGGACAGTATACATCTCTACAAGAACATTAGAATAATTATTAATTGTATTTGGATGCTCAGAGACATTATACATCTCTGGGGTACTAAATTATATCATAAACTTATTGTTAATTCTGATACAGACCTTATATCAAATGTATTTGATAATATTTTACAATTTTGGATTGTTCTAGTTTTCATTCAGTGACATTTAGTTTGTAACCATTTAGGTACTAATTAGTTAAAATCTGCAATTTTAAAATGATTATTGTGTAAGATTATTAATATTATATTGTAGAACACCATTTGACATGTAAAAGTGCCCTTGTGGCCTATTTGCAGAATAAATAATTGATTTTGATTTTGATTTTGATTTTGATTGAACTGAAATACTATCATCCCAATACAATGGAAGAGCATGACCTTTGTTTTATTTTGAATAGAAAGAACGGCAGAAAAAACGGAAAGTTAATACGTGATCAGATTACCGGATAACGGTTTTCACCTTCATATGGAAGCACAATGGCGGGAAATTGGCGCCTAGGGACTAAATCCAATACTTGCTTTGCTCGCGTTTTCAACCGACGAAAAAACGGAGGAGGTTCTCAAGTCGACGCGTATATATATATTTTTTTATGTATGACCACGCATAACTTTTTACAGAGTAGTTCGATTTTGATAATTATTTTTTTATTGGAAAGGGTATACCCCGAGGTTGGTCCCATATAAAGGAAAAAAAAACCAACCTTTAGGGTAGGAAAAAAGGGGATGATTGATTTTTCGTCGGTTAAAACTTTGTTTTCAAAATTAATTATTAGACAAACAGATTGTTTATTCACTCAATAATGAAAATATTATGTGAAAACTCGTTTCAGTTTCTTAAGGGAGATATGTTTTAACAGTAGGTATAGAAATCTTGACTCTTGTTGGTTTAGTTTAATGTAGAGTAAATTGGCTGAAACAACATTCGCGCTTGAGAAGCTATTGTTTGCGAACGTTTATCACAAAAAAATTGTTACTGTAAAATATTTTCGGCACATTAACTACTACATGTGAAAGTTTAAGCTAACTCAGGAATAATTCAATAGTGATACTTTGATCAGTGTGAATTCAGACTAAGTCTCTACTCCATCAGATAAATAGTTAGGCTAAGAACGTTACAAAGTTTATAAAAACTCACATAACATAATATTACACCTTTTCGTTAGACAGTCTTTTAAAAAGGGCATTTCTACAAGCTACAAATTATCACAATATCCTCAGGACATCCCCATAGTACCAAAAACATGATTTTTTCTGTGGTTTGTGTCAACGTTATCACACCCATTTTAATTGACCGCTTTCTGAGCTACTATATAGGTCAACCTGGCACTAACAGTGTTAATTACTGTTTATTCGCCACTTTGTAACGATTATTAAAAGGAACGGCCGACAAAGTCGTGTAATTACACGGTACATTTTAATTACTAGTCGCCGTGCTTTAAATATTACGTTCTCAGTTACATTGTTGAAAGGAACAGATGAAATTAAGCTGTCTCTTACAAAGGTTGCATTTCAAAACGCACATGAATGTGTTTATGTTACCTTTAACCTTTTCAACCTACCTGCTCTCTGAAATCATACTTATAGCAACTCCAGTACACGTGCCACAGTTCGGTTTCCTATCATATTATACCTATCTTAGAACTTACTTGGTAAACAAACGTCTCGTCGAACAGTGGGTTGCAGGATTTCTTCTTTTGCTTGGTTTGAAGTACTCTTCTCTCATCTGGCATCAGTTGGATCCTAACAAAGACAATAGTTTTAATTTAAATTTCTCAATTTTCGGTTTTAAAATGGTTTAGGGACGTTTGTTTTCCTAATACTAAGTACTTATTATTAATTTATTACCTAAGTATATCGTGGCCAATTTGTGATTTATTTTCAGCTATCGGTTATTATCAAAACGCGATTAGAATTGGATTGGAGGAGAAGTTTTTACCATAAATGGGGTCAAAGTTTTATGTTTTTTATTTTTGTTGGTCGATCACGTAAGGATCAGATACATTTAAACGGCACGAAACGTTGGGCGAGTATGGAAACGCTTAGGCCTGGATGTAAACATTCCTATGCAACAGACCAACAGCCATTTATGATTGTGTTTTCGCGTGTTTCACTGCTGCGCCCCCGGGAGCTGAGGGAACGTATCACAAAAACATCAGTGCGGAAACGAAGATTTTGTTGGAAGGAAAATACAAACAAACTATACACGAAACACAATAGGACTAGGCAAAACCGCTTGAGCATACACTACGGCAGTTTTGTTGAAAGACAAAGTTGCATCAATACTCAAAGAGTTGTTTTCAACGTTGTTGGTTCGAATAATGGAATGTATTGAACGAATGTTGTGTGTTTTCATTTGTGTTGAATTATTTAGCAAAAATAATTACACAATATGCGTGGATGTGATACTTTATTAAACAGTTTCTAATTACATTTTACTTCATTTTAAGGTTTATTACAAGTAAAACCGGAATGCGTGGTTGGAGATTATTACGTAGTCTACGGAAATTCCAGAGAAATCTCCAGAACAACCACGCAAGTGGTGTTAACTCTGGCTAAGGATTCCCTACAACGGCTACAACAGGCGATGATATTTTAACCATTTCTTGGTACGTCTCACGTCGGTACCTACTAAATACGATTTCAAAAGTAAAGTGGCACACTGCTGGTGCTGGGCAAAGGCTCGATTTCCTCTAGTTTCAGTATTTAGTATACGAAGTATAAACTTACTTGACGTATGGATCGCAGGCATTAGCAAGAGCAGGTGTGCGAGAGGGCAGGTGCTTCACCTTCAAAATGTGCACCTGAAGTCTCTCCGTGGTGGATTCGTACTTCAACGTGAACCAAACTCGGCCCTAGGGAAATTAAAACGAGTCATTTCGTGACAAGGGACATCAGGTACTAATTCTACCAAATTATTGACACGTTTTACCGAAAAATTCTTTCATAAAAATACTCAGCTACTTATCAAGTAACAAAATACGCTTCGGTATTTGGTAAATCGCGTCAATAAACCAACTCGTATGCAATTTACGTCAAGTTGTTGTTACAGGATATTTTATTTTACGGCCACATTCGCGCGCAAAACTTTCAATCAACTCCTGTAAAGCCATTTACTAAACAAAAGCAGGCTATAAAAAAGTTTATTCAGCTGGCGGAAAAATACTAAATCTGAATCAAACACGCGAAGTTTTGCGCAAGCGTAGGCGTTATGAAATATTTAGAAAACGTTTCGCCTTTGCCTGGGAACAAATTGTTAGAGCCTTTATCCACATGAAAGTCGCGAGGAAACAATAAAAACCGTCACGTCAGTAGCTTGTCTATAAATATTCATAAGGCACGCAACGCAACTTTTATAACGCATGGCCGCATGATTATGAAAACGTTGTTTGTGTGAACAATGTGGTATACTTAGTTATTTTACAATGTTGTTTTCCTTCCCTTGGTTACTATGATTGATGGCAGTAAAGTATGTATGGAATGTATTTATCAAACACGCGCCGAAAAATCAAAATGATAAATATTAAATAAATTATTTCACGAAAATGTACTACTATTTTCTCTAATCAAAAAAAAAACTCTAGTAACGAAAATTAGTAGCTGAAATATACGAAGGTATTTTATAGAGTGGTAATCATAATAAATTAATGTTGGAGTAAACTCGGTTATGAAATGATTAACATCATTACTTGATGATGAACTGTACTGCCAGAATTTACACAAGAAAATTGCTTTATCGCCAATTTTATTACCAGTAGTTCAATATTTTAATGACTCTGCCTTACTCAGATAACCTGTTAACCGGATCTGCATAAATTAGGCGCTACCTACAGAGTGACTTCAATCAAAGACGATTACGTCTTGATTGTGTAATTAACGCAATCCGTTTATCCTACTCAACTTATGAACATTACGAGAAATTTCAATATTAATTTGTCTTATTAAACTACACTAGTATTTTCGTGCAATCAGGTACCTACCTACTCTGATTTTTTTATTGTGTCAAAGAATAAGATTTTTCTGACGAACTTCACAGATTGTGTCCAAAGCGTTAAAATTTTATACGTCGAGGTGGGGACGTATCAGTATACATGGACTGAATTTTATCATCTTAAGTCTCCCTGTGCAATAGGAATAATTGAATTACCACGTGCCCCTCCGGCCAGAGCAGGTCTTCGTCCAAGCAATCCGATTTGTAGAGGGACGGGTCCAAAACCCCGAGGTCGGCTGTGTTAGCTGCAACAAATTAAACGAAAATACGTATAATGAAACATATTTTTACATTAAAAACCCCATTAAAATGAAGCAGGATAGAGATTCTTTGTTTTTGTGTAATTAAACACAGTGAATATTTAAATATAAAAGGGTTACCTACGTTAGGTTTTAAAGCATGGTTGTAACGATGCCGGTTTTAATTCAACCAATGCCGCATTTTAATTAATGTTTTCAGAAAACTCAGGTATACTCGTAGCTTGTATAGCAATTGATTGCCATCCAAAATACTTATAGGTAAATATATGGACTGAATACATATAGGCATCGAGTAATTGATTGAATAACGTGTAACTCAATAAAGGATAACATGTACGGAAACTCACACACGGGTCACTTTAGGAAAAAATGGGGCTATTTTGATAATTTAGAATGTAGTATAAAAGCAGAACTATTCGAAATTAAGAAGATTTATTCGAGTACCTATACAGACACATATAATACTGACATATTCACTGCCACTGTTCACCCACAAGTAAAAACAATGATTACGCAGAAAAACCTATTTGATCAAAGTCGCCCCCCGAATCAAAATAACCCCCCATTCCACCGTACCTACTTCCGTATTTATGCATGCAGTTAATTTTCTCAACCCCCTTCGGAATATAGGCAGCTGAATTGAACGATTGCCAATAAGTACTATAGATAGACTCACCGTATAACTGAGACGCTTAGACGTAAAGGGGCACGAGGAGTGACGTCAAAGGATACCGGACGGGTCGCGGACGGCAAATGACTACCTCCTGCTTGCTACTGCTATCCGCCCGCTCCGTCTCAGTTAAGCGGTCGACCTATAGGCACCTACTGCCTTAGACAAACCTTACAATAGGTAGGCTTACCCTAATATTCATCGGTGTAGGCTTACCCTATTATGCGGCCCTGACGTGGTTACGTCCTAAAAAATAATCTGAATATTTTGGATCTCCTTAGTAATACCATCAGGATATTTGGTTTAATGAACAAACATAATCAAATGTGTATCCATTTCCGCGTTGTATATAATTAGTTGAGTAATTAATATGGTATCTAGCTCGTCTCCTTGATTTAATTGTAATAATGGTAGGCGAAATCACAGCCGGGCTTGACATTTTGCCCCTTTAATTTCCGCCTCAAAATAGATTTCATTATAACTCGGCAAGTCGGCGAATACAAAACAAAGTATGGTTATGTACTTATAGGGTACCTCTATAGCTATATAATATAATAATAGTATGACTATAATACAGAAGTTTCTGCCTCAAGAGTGACATAAATTCGATGTTTTACTTATACGAAAATATGTCAAACTAGCTGTTGCCCGCGACTTCGTCCGCGTAGAACATATTATCGTCTAAATGTTTGTTTAAGGAATGAATTTTTAAAAACATTGAAATTAGTTTTGTAGTCTTTTAGTAAACAGTCTAAAACCGAAGTTACAAATCTCTTACTTTCAAAATATACAAACATAGAACCCCATTTGAACCCTCATAGTAAACAGTCTGAAACCGTAGTAACACATTTCTTCTATTTAAATGTCTTGCTCTCTATACAAACTTCGAAACTCCCTTTTAACCTTCTTAGGCGATGAATTAAAAAAAAACGCTGATATAAGTTTTGTAGTATTTTAGCAAACAGTCTAAAACCGAAGTTACAAATCCCTTACTTTAAAAATGTCTTGCTCTCCATACACACTTTGAACACCCTTATAATCGCCCTTTAGCAAACTTTTAACAAACAGGCTAAGATCGAAGTTACAAATCTCATACTTTAAAATTTTCTTGCTCTGCATACAAACTTTGAACCCCCTTCGATTAACGCTTTTCGGGGAAAAATTTAAAAGAAAACACTAAGTTTTTTTATTGTAATAAGTAGTGTGCGGAGTATCGGTGGCAAATTTAACACCGAGAGTATAGGAGTCGTTTTTATGATAAACTTTTCAAGATTGAATGAATAAATTATTCATTTACCTAACGTACTTAGTATGACATTAATTAGGTACTCGTAAATTTCAAGCACTTAAATCTATTTATTTTCATAAAACGATTACAGGAACACCCAAATGTTATGTCGTAAATGTTTTGGGTTGTTTTTATAGACTAGTCCTAAAAAGACAAGTTTTTATAGACATGCTACCATGACATCGGTAGATGTGAAGCGATCATTTTTTTCCATTCATAAATGGATATTCAATAAATTAAGAAACCGATTTACTCCGAAAAACCAGGAACAAGTGGCCATAGTCCATTCATTTTATAACATGGATACGCAGTTAACTGAAGACAGTGAGGAGGACCTTGAACACTTACTTCCAGTCACCAATTGTTATGTAGTTCAATGGACTAGAAAATAATATGCAGGTATGGCAGGTATTACTTCTTAGTCTAATAATTTTATTTAAATTAAAAATGTGACTAATATTTTGATAAAAAAAACATATTACCATTTCACAAACCTTGGCATAGGTAATGATTTAAAGGAAGTATTATGCAAAATTAATCATTTAATAGTTAGTCGTTTAATTATAAAAATACTTAGGTGACTCCATTTCCCTCTGTGAGAAATTTGCCACCGATACTCTGCACACTAGTAATAAGTATTTTTTTTACAAACTATCAAGTCTCTAGCCTAAAATAAGTGTTTTCCATACGAACCTTGCACCCCCTTTTAACCCCTTAAGGGGTGGAATTTTCCAAAACGCTGGCAGTATTTTTTTGTATTTTATTAGGTAATCTTTCTACAAAGTTTTAGATTTCTACCTAAAAAAAAATTTTCCCCACACAAACAGTGTCTCTTTTTATCCCCCTTAGGGGTCGAATTTTCCAAAACGCTGAAAGTTCTTTATTTGTATTGTAATAAATAAGTAATCTTTCAACAAAGTTTTAAGTCCCTCGCTAAAAAAAATATTTTCTCCATACAAACGTTGCACCTCCTTATAAACCCCTAAGGGTCAAAGTTTCTAAAATGCTGAAAGCAGTTTATTTTAATTTTAATTAGTAAGCATTCTACAAATGTTGCACCTACTTTTAGGGGTGGAATTTTACAAAACGCTGAAAGTACTTTGTTTGTACTCTAATAAGTAATATTTCTACAAAATTTTAAGTCTCTTGCTAAAAAAATAAAGTTTCCGCCATACAAAATTTGCACCCCATTTTAATAAGTAATCTTTTTACAAATTTTAAAGCTTCTATCTCAAAAAAGAGTTTCCCTCATACAAACTTTGCAACCCTTTTTTACCCCTTCAGGGGTAGACTTTTCCAAAACGCTGAAATTACTTTATTTGGATTCTAATAAGTAATCTTGTTACAAAGTTTTAAGTGTCTAGCTCAAAAAAAAAAGTTTTTCCATACAAACTTTGCATCCCTATTTTACCCTCTTAGGGGTTTAAATTTTCAAAACGCTGAAAATACTTTATTTGTATTTTAATAAATAATCTTTCTACAAAGTTTTAAGTTTCTAGTTCAAAAACAAAAGGTTCTCCATACAAACTTGGCACCCCTGTTTTACCCCCTTAGGGGTAGAATTTTAAAAAATCCCTTCTTATCCCTAGCTTACGTTATAAAAGCAATCTACTCTGCAAAAATCAACTCTCTAGCCCCAGTAGTTTCGGCTGTGCGTTGATGAGTGAGTGAGTGAGTGAGTGAGTGAATAAGTCAGTCAGGACATAGGCATTTATAAATATGTATAGATTATTCCTTTCTCTCTGTGCGATTAATCTACCTACGCTCTTTCAGGCTCGTTAAATAATTCGATTTGTTTTCTGCTTCGCACATGTTTTGAGTTATTATTAGTACAATTTGATACAAGTGAGGTATGTTGATCATTACATCAAAGGCGGAATCGTCACGCGAACCGCAGGTGAGCGTGATAATAGAGCCGAGGATGTAATTATCAAAGCTCACGCGTGTCATACGACGTTTTTCAACACATTTGCGAGGAAAAAATCCTTTTCATAAAATGAACATGTTACAGGCTCCTAAGTTGTTTCCTTTAGTTATTGATGACAACAGGTTTTTACTCACATATTTGTACATCTCCAAGAATGTACAGAGTGGCGTCAATTCTATTTATCACTTTTCTATTCACTACGAGTCAACATTTTAACAATAACCAAACACGCGTCATCAATGTTTACAAATATTTGTGAAATTACCTATAATGGCGCGCAACTATTTTTTTTCGTGAAGTTCGCGCAGTGCGCCCACAGCGAGGCTTAGATGAAATCTCTAAACAGCCAATACAAAATAAAATAAATATTTTGTTATTCAATATAAATTCATGTAAAATGTTATCAAAAATAAATAGTTTTACTAAATGAAACGTTTCTGTATCATATCCAACAAGAAATTATCAATTAATCCACAAGAAGGATTTAATTTGTTTAGTCAAGTAAGAATCCATTTGCCGAGAATTAAAAACAAACCTGTATAAACCGGTCAATTTAAGAATGCGCCGAGTCCATACATACACCTTGCTGCAAGGTGCCAACGTGTCTTAATCGGGATATAAACATAACTACACGAGTGTCGTAATGTTATTAAACACGCGTGTTTAATACCCAGGATTATGAGCCCAAAAGCGGCACAATAAGAGGCACGTTACGAGCAAATGTGTTGAAAATATAATTAAAACTAAAACTCACTAATTAAAACGTACGCAGCCAAGCACCACGTAAGGGCTCGAACACACTCATTATAAATAAAATAAAATGCACCAGTGGGAAAAAATTGTGCCCACCTACGCGGAACGGGCTTCACGCAGCCTGAAACTTCTCTTCGTGTAGATTGGCCCGATTACGACAACACCTATACAACTAAAGTGCATTCAGTCGAGAAACAGATGCAAAGATGTCGAAATAAATACCCATAGCAGTATATTAGTAAGTCGAAATAAATATAACCACGAACGTTAAAAAAATCCAAACCAAATCCATCAAAGTCCAAATGGTATTGTTCCGGGCTGTACTTACTTTGTATTAAAACCAGACAAGAGTTATTCTACGACTACGCAACTTGACTGTCAAATGCACCATTAACTGAACGCATCGCATGGTAGAATAAAGCGAGGTAAATAATTCCCAGGACAGCTCGTGACGTGGTGTAACATCTGATCTAATTCATCAGCACCTTAAACCCTACCCAGACTGGCGCAGCCTGGCCGCGGCGGTCAATAGTAAACTTGTCATCAGCTGGTAAATTTACTACTGACCGCCACCGCAGGCCGCGCCAGTGTGTTGCAGGCTTAAAATTGCCGGACTGAAAGTGTGTCACAGTGGTGTGTAACAGTAAAATTACCCGAGTAAATTGCATTATTACGACCTTTACGTCAATATTTACGCAGAACTACTAATTCTATACAGTTGTCTTTCTTTTCACCCCTTGTCTTAATATGGTTTGAGTTTTGTTCTGAGTGATTTAATCGTTTTACTCTGATTTTACCTAACTTTGCCTTGAATCTATTAGATATATCTAAATGATGTATTTCAAAATATGACAACATTGAACCCACGTAATAAGAACAAATTTGAAGTGTCGAAGTTGGCATTCCTTTTACTTGGGGCCCAACCCGAGGGATCAATCAGACACATGCCCTTCGCTTTGCGTATTTGATAGTTTTGATACCAATATACGTGTTTCCCCGCACGAAACATAATAAAATTAGAATGTTTTAAACATGTTACATTTAATGTCTTGTTAGCGCGCGTTTGGAACCCATAGGTATGTGAATAGGCTTGGTTCATGCGCTTCCTCGTAAATGTTTAGTAGTAAAATGGAGACCTAAGACAATGCTTTACTGTGTAGGTACTTACCTAAATCATGAAGCGTATAGCACATTGTCTCCAGAAATGAAGACATGACAGGACACCCACGGATAGACTGCGCGGTATTGTTTAACATTTAATAAACTGCTGTAACCTTTACTGGGTCTGTCTGAGACATAGATTTCCCATTTCAATTTTGATTTCGTAGATGTGATTGTCTAATGTACTGTTAGAACGAGCGGAAACGAAATCAAATTATGTTGCGAAATCCCCAGCTTGTGACGTATTTGAGCGATGCCGACACCAATGTAGACATAAGAAATAATTATGGGTAAGGGAAACGAACCAGTTTTTTTTTATAATCCTGCAAGTAGGCCGCAATTGCATTTTTACCATAATTATATCCAATAGCCAATACTTAGCACCTTCAATCTTAATTTATAGCAATAAATTAGCAACAGGCCGATTTTTGACCTTCGAGTGCTCGAAAATGAAGTAAATAAAAGTATATATATATACCATTATAGTCTCAAAATGTGTCAATTACTAGAATGTGCAAAACATTGGGACGTTTACCTTTTATGCAAAGAAAAGTTTTGATGGATGGCTAACTTTCACGAGATGTCTACTTGTGTAGGTTCCTCGTTTCAATTGGGCTTTGTTGAAATACACGTAGGTACCTATATGAGTATTCTAATTTTGAACAATCATTCAGAGGCTAGAAACTTCGTCTGCTGTTTGACATTGTTCTTGATATGAATTTGGAAGGTATATTTAGAACACGCAATCTTGTTAAACCTGTTGAAATGATACAATCTCTAATAATGTAATTTTCAGGGAAAATGGACCTTATTGTCTTTAGTGCTTTTGCCATTATTACGCCGTGAGTCAAACTTGTATTAGCTCGTCGTTAATATTGGCATAAGCACCAACGACAATAAGGTACCTTATTAAGAAAAGGTACCTTGTTACATCCTGCCATAGAGTGTAAGACGTAAAACATTTGATATAAACTTTGTATAGTTTCTAAGCAACTTAATCCCCTTAACTATAAAGTCGTGTTCACATATATTGGATCATTTTGCCCGTCCGTGTATATATTTTTAAACTCGACTGTACCGTTTCTACCTATAACTACGGATGTTCGAGTAACGCCACAATCCTTTACTATTAAACGAGTAATATTTGTTCTCGAAACCGGCTCTCACGATTTCGGTGAAACTTGCAATATAGGGGTTAACGGGGGCGAAAAATCGATCTAGCTAGGTTAAATGTCAGGGAAAATAGTTTTCTCGCTAAAAACACGATAAACGCTGAGCCCACCTCGGTCCCCAGGTAGGTACTATTTTATTACGTGAGTACAACCTGCACGTTAATCTAATGCAAAAAGCTCTAAATCTTAAATAAGTTTAGTTAAAATAAGAAGCTACCCACGTTTAATCTTATTAATCACGCGTCGTAACAATATTAATATGAGGAAGGCACCGTCATTGTCACTAAGGGTATGAAATGCCTCAGGGGTCTCACATTATTGCGTCACGCAAATCGACGCAACGTAAGTCGTGGTTCTAGTATCTCTATCTATAAATTAAACAAAAAGTGGTTGGTTGTGAAATAAATACATGAAACTGTGTTAACCGATGTATGGTTCTCCCTTGTTAAACCTAATTAAGTACTTTAGCCCTAAATTCTTCATTTGACCACCTACATTGTTCATTAGACCTAATGCATTTTTTTCTTAATTAGTAAACTTTATAGGATTATTGAAAAACATACCTTTTTTTAATCTAACCTTACCTAATGACTTATATTTGATGATATTCAAAGAAAACCTGAAAAGTTCACCGTTTCGAAGAAAAATACAATAAGTGTAGTGAAACATTAGGTCTAATGAAACATTAGGACAAAAGTTAGTAGGTCAAGTGACAGTTCAACATATGAGAAATATAAGTTAAATACATCCAAAACATATTCGCATATTGCCTGCTATACGGCCACAATTCAAAATTAAAATACATTTGAGATATCACTGCAATAGAGCCACATCTCAAATGTGTTTTAATTTTGAATTGTGGCCGTATAGCAGGCAATAGGCGATATAATCTACGGTCAGTCAGGGTAATTTCGTTTCCTGAATTAATAATACGTACATGTACATTATTTCTTTCATACGGTTGCTGGCTGGAAACTTAACCCCCGACGCTAACGAGGACAGTTCTAAGTTTATAACATTAACTGTGTATCTGTCTGTGGTATCCCTAAGAGGTTTTTTAACGATGTTTGTTTAAGGGGACGTAGGTTCGTGGTCTTCTCTCCCTCTCACTGAGCATAAGCGTGAGCGAGATGGAAGTGCGTGTTTGGAAGCGCGAATATCATGTTTTTTAATTTTATTTATTTGTGCGTTTTAAAAAATAAAAAAAGTAATAGCTGATTTCCCTCAAACATGACATTGCCGATTTTTAGAACCAATTGTAATATGTTTAGCTGTTGTGCATAATTTGTTACGATTTTTTAAAGTGTATTTTAGACCTATGTTCGTGATTTTTTTCTATCGAGCGAAAGTCAAAAACTCAGGATTCGAATAGCTGATTTCTCTCGAGAAAGGCCTTGAGATTGCTAATTCAATTTAGGACAGCCGTATTATAATCCAAACAAGAGCTAATATTTTTAAAAAATCCGTTTTCGGAGCTCACGTCGCCTTAATGTCATACCTATGAGATTCAATTACACATAGGTAATTGAAGCCGACGGACTTATTCTTCAAGAATTACATATACGTATGCACGTTTGTCTTTATCTCAGTAACATATACAAATATTACGTCAGCTTCCCAATTTAGTTCCGAGCAAGTTGGCAAAAGTTAATCGCAACTTGTCGGGCAAAAACGTCTTGAATGTCCTCGCTTTAGTGTTCGCAATATTCAATGATAGTACTTTTTATGTTGCGTCTGTGGAAGTCCCAAAGGGTCTGTGAGTCATGTGCGACCCGAGTTTAAGGACTGGCCGCATGGGAAAAGGATCTCTGACGTGTGTAGAACATTTACGAGTAGCAAGTTGGTCAGGAGTTGACAACAACCTTAAAATTATGGGAGTCGTAAAAAGTTGGAGAGTATTTACTGACAATTAAATCTCATAAACGTTTACTCCGTCGTTGACATTTATAACTGTTGTTAGCTTTAAATACCTAATATTCCAAACACGAACATCCAAAGATAAGAGTAGCTATGTTTTTAGAGTAGTAAAATATGCCTACTTTGGCACCAGGCGGAACTTTGCCCAAAAAGCAATTTTTAAACAAATCTGGTAATGAACGAAAACAACATATTTATGGCAAACTTACTATTTTTAGTAAAAACAAGATTGTATTTATGACTTTACTTTGAGACATACATGTCTTTAACTTCAGCCATGAAGTTAAAGACATGGCAAAGATTAAAACTACCCAGGTAAGTACCTACTTACATGTTTATACACCTCACATTCCACAATTTGCTGCAACCTCATGCTACGAAAAGTTTTACACAATACAGAGGGCCTACCGCGAAAGGCATTCGAAGTTTCCCCTCTCTGTCATACTTACGAGTTCGTACATAAGTGCGACAGAGAGGGAAAACTTCGAATGCCGTTCGCGGTAGGCCCTCAGATGGGTATCTGTATTGTGTAAAACTTTTCGTAGTTACGACCAAGATGTTCAAATGGGACGCCATGTTTGCCCAAAACTTTTCGTAGTTACGACCAAGATGTTCAAATGGGACGCCATGTTTGCCCAAAACTTTTCGTAGTTACGACCAAGATGTTCAAATGGAACGCCATGTTTGCCCAAAACTTTGGACTGAGTCTTGTTTCAACGCGTTGCGTCAATAATTTGACATGGGCAATGCTGGCAAAAGTACAGTAACTTTACCCGCGATCAAAATCGATAAATATTTAGAATAGAGATATATTAAAAAAATACTCCTTACGAACACATGCGACACATACGATACCAAGGACACGTTAAGCAAAAAAAAATTCATCCTACTTACCATATAAAAAAAAAAACGGAAAAAGCCTAATCAATCCTTTCTTTGTACTTATAATTGTTTTGGGGTACACTATATAATTTCGAATCATATGTCCGAAGGCATATTTGTTTCCGAATCCCACTTTTCAGTCGTCAACGATCCAAACGTAATTTACGCAGTTCAACCGTAATACGTCGCAGCGTAATTCGAGAGGGAAAGTAAACCAAGGAATACTCCAAGTAAATTGTCGTACACACATTTAAAAGCAAATACGATAACCTTGAATATTCTCGGCTAGAGAAGTCCTGTGCCAACACGGCCTGAAATTATTTACTTTGCTGAATTGACATATACATTTCGTTCGTCGTTTATGTAGCAAAACTTTATCAATATAACATAATCTTTGGTGTATCTTGTTTACCTACATAATTAAATTATGTTTTAAATAGGCTGTGGTTTAGTAAAATCGTCTACATGAACAGGCAATGAATATTCTGGGTCGAAGAAAAGAAGCAAGCTATTTTGCATAATAGTTATAGTACGGCTCTTCTGAGGTGAATTTTTCGCTCCGAGCCGTAATCTTTCAAACAAAGCCCATTGTCTCTATTATCGCATAGCCGCTAGCTACCGAGTAAGCACGTGCCACTACAAAATTCATGTTGAAAAACAAGCGGTATCGCCATAGTCTTAAGGTTCAAATTTAATGTCACTGATATTCTAGATATTACGTTTTGGTAGTGTAGGACGATAGACTGCCCCGAGGCAATACGGCAGTCTCATTATTTTGATACTTTGTGGTGATGGTATTATATATATATTATACCTACTGTGAAATAAGTTTTGTAGTTTGATTGTATTTGCCTTTTTACCCGACTACGGCAGAGCCGAAAGGAAGAAATGTGATTTTAGCAGTCTATGTTTAAATTTACGTGTTTTTTAAGATACTGAACTGATTTTGATAAATAATAGGTCCATCGATTCGTAACACTAATAATACGTAAAAATAACCGTTTTTTTCAGTTAGGTCGTTGTTACTTGGTTACTGGTTTTTGATCTTATTATCCTTCTGTATTTAGTAGGCATACGATTAATATCCACCAGAGGTGTGCAAATATGTGTTTTATACATTTTAAACTTCTTATGGTTGACAGCTAGGTCTTAATATATGAAAACTTGATGTGTGCCGGCCGGTTGACAACCCTAGTGTACAAGTCGTTAATAAAGACCAAGCCTATTGCGGGTAGTTCGGAAAACCAACAAGCAAGCGGGTAGCAAGATGTTGATACCCGCTGCCAGTTCGTCCCGACCAAGGATGTTGTGACACATCCGAAACGTCAGCATGCCTCAAATAGGTAAATAAAAAACTTAATTAAGTATCCCGATTTATTTATTCCAAGACGAAAACTTTGCACCTAGATTTTTTTTTGAGGGCCAATAAAAAATAAGTAGACGTTACTTGCAAATAACTTTGACTTTGATAGAGACGTACGACATAGTAGGATCTACCACTTCCTTTTTTTTAATTTTAGTTGAAACGCGTAGGCCCTTTGACTTTTACATAATTTATATAAAAAAATATTAAACAAAAACCCGTGGCCATAAAAAAAATTGTATGCCGGAAATGATTGCAAATGTCCCAATCTACCTGCCGTTTTAATTTGGCAAACGATGGACCAAACAACCCGTATATGAAAACTGCCTCGCAAATCTCTGCGGGGCTGGCACAACTGACGCCGCAAAATCTACCCTCCTCTGTCTAATATGCACATTGCGAGTGAGACAGTTCTCACTGAGGCGACTCAGGCGACGACGCTTGTGAGTGCATCGCGACTTGGTAATAAGTAAGTTGTGATCTTCAGTGGCGGATTTGCAGTCTTGGCCGCTCCGCTTGCACTCTTGGGGCCTAGGCCCCAGGCCTCGTAGCATGGATGGCCTTATCACGCGATAAGTGATAGGATAGAGATGCCGTCCCTGGCTGACACCGTTCGATAGAATGAGACGACGCGCTTATCCTATCACTTATCGCGTGATAACGCCATCCATGCTACGGGGCCAGGTCTTGTGCCGCCCCTTTCTCAGCACTCATTAGTCATTATAAAGACTATTTAGGTACATAATGAATTAACTTTATTGCAAACTTTTATCGAAATCGATTCAGAAAAGTTAACTATAATAGCTGCTAGATTGTAATATTTTCCGAGGTTTCACGGATAATTGCACATTGAAATAAAACATTTAAAACTGTTTTAGGTTTTATTTATTAATTTTTCCAATGATTGAAACCTTTTTTTTAGGGTTCCGTAGCCAAATGGCAAAAAACGGAACCCTTATAGATTCGTCATGTCCGTCTGTCTGTCTGTCCGTCCGTATGTCACAGCCACTTTTTTCCGAAACTATAAGAGCTATACTATTCTGTGAACCGCATTAAGATTTTCACACAAAAATAGAAAAAAAAACATTAAGTTTTAGGGGTCCCCATACTCAGATCTCAAACTCAAAATTTTTTTTTCATCAAACCCAAAAATGATATTGAGGTTTCTAATATCATTTTTTTCTAAACTGAAGAGTTTGCGCGAGAGACACTTCCAAAGTGGTAAAATGTGTGTCCCCCCCCCCTGTAACTTCTAAAATAAGAGAATGTTAAAACTAAAAAAAATATATGATGTACATTACCATGTAAACTTCCACCGAAAATTGGTTTGAACGAGATCTAGTAAGTAGTTTTTTTTTAATACGTCATAATTCGTAAACCGCAATTTATTTCACGGAACCCTTCATGTGCGAGTCCGACTCGCCTGGGAGCAGGTATAAAGGAGAGGGCAAATGCACAAAAGATCCCACTGGGTCGAAGTGCATCCGAAAGGGCCCTCACCTAGATAAGATAAGATAAGATATGACGTATTAAAAAAAACTACTTACTAGATCTCGTTCAAACCAATTTTCGGTGGAAGTTTACATGGTAATGTACATTATATATTTTTTTTAGTTTTATCATTCTCTTATTTTAGAAGTTACAGGGGGACACACACACATTTTACCACTTTGGAAGTGTCTCTCGCGCAAACTATTCAGTTTAGAAAAAAATGATATTAGAAACCTCAATATCATTTTTGGGTTTGATGAAAAAAAAATTTTGAGTTTGAGATCTGAGTATGGGGACCCCTAAAACTTAATGTTTTTTTTTCTATTTTTGTGTGAAAATCTTAATGCGGTTCACAGAATAGTATAGCTCTTATAGTTTCGGAAAAAATGGCTGTGACATACGGACGGACAGACAGACAGACGGACATGACGAATCTATAAGGGTTCCGTTTTTTGCCATTTGGCTACGGAACCCTAAAAAGTGGAACTTTGACAAGGACAGCGAATGAATAAAATATCTCTCTCTGTCACACTTATTGCGATTTGTATATTACCATATCGCTCGGACGTGGTGTTATTATTACCATAGCTTGTCGTGAGTAATTATAGGTCCATGGTTGTGATAGATGTAATGTTGGGTGTTCACCTTTAAACGGTCGCTGAAATGTATACTTTAACTTATTTGAACTAGGCACATGAATGGTTATTTGTTAGCCAGGTATACAATGGTATTATCTGCTTTTGTTTGCGGACGCGTGCCATTTTTTGCAAGAAAAAGTTTAGCGCCACATAAAATATTCATTGTATATTGAACTTTATCGTCTTATTCAATAGATTCAAAATTGACTAAAAGATAAAAAAAACCCGCTCCCAGCAAGCCAGGTATTATGCGCTGTGTGTGGTATTTTATCTCGTAGCTAATTTGGAATCTATTGTAAAAGAGGATAGAGTTCATTATTCAATTAACATTTTACGTGGCGATAACATTTTTTTTGCAAACTTTGGCACGTGTTCGCAAACAATGTCTATTCATAAGCTAATAACAAAGGGCATTCATGAGCCCAGTTGAAATAAGTTAAGGGGACGTAGGTTCGTGGTCTTCTCTCCCTCTCACTGAGCATAAGCGTGAGCAAGATGGAAGTGCGTGTTTGGAAGCGCGGATATCATGTTTTTTAATTTTATTTCTTTGTGCGTTTTAATAAATAAAAAAGTAATAGCTGATTTCCCTCAAACATGAAATTGCCGATTTTAAGAACCAATTTTTATATGTTTAGCTGTTGTGCATAATTTGTTAGAATTTTTTTAAGTGTATTTTAGACCTATGTTCGTGATTTTTTTCTATCAAGCGAAATTCAAAAACTCAGGATTCGAATAGCTGATTTCCCTCGAGAAAGGCCTCAAGATTGCTTATTAAATTTAGGGCAGCCGTATTATAATCCAAACAAGAGCTACGATTTTTTAAAAATCCGTTTTCGGAGCTCACGTCGCCTTAAAGTTATACACGAAAGCCTGGCAGCACTTCTATGAGTAAAAGCTAGCACTGAAACCTGAATATTACTAAAACTACTCTAGGTTAAGTTTCTAGTGGCGTGTAGAAGTAATAGTTATGTGGTAAAATGAAATAACACACGCGTCATAAGAGGTGCGGTTAGCTACATTCTCAGGGGGATTGTGGTGCTCTGTTTCATGGCTAGGTACGTACCTACTACTTCACGCTAGGTAATATGAAGATATGATGAATATTAAATTCACAAGCAAACAATGAGAATATCCAATATTTAAAATAATCGAATTGCTATCCAAAAAACGAATTTGGCCCGGAGCTCTTATCCCAACATATTTATGATTCGTCATGATCTATTGCCCCAAAATGTGACAGGTAATATTCTTTAGCTCCATCTAATTTTATTGAGTAAAAAATACTAAATTCAATAAGAGTTCTAAGAGACGAAGCGTGAAATGACATGCGTTATAATATAAATGTTTCCACAGAAAATAAAGTAAATGAAAATGTTATCTCAAATTTTGACATCATATCTTTATATTTTGATTACCTATTATTTATATTTCATTTCTTTTACAATGTAACTCACATTTATCAAAAAATGCATGAAGTTTATGAGACCATGAATTGAAAAGTTGAATACTTACAACGTAAACCTTTTGTGTTTTCGACCTGTTACTCAATTCGATTGCATTTTTTTGTAAGTCAGTGTAGGGAACCATAATAAAGCAAGTTGGAAAGTTTCGTGCTATGATTTTTAATATAAGTAGGTACTTTTTGGAGCTACTGCACTTTAATTAATGTCGGGTATCCAAATGTTTTGTATTATTTCATTTTATTACCCAATTGTTGCTATATGAGGTTGCTAGAAAAGGCACGGGCGTAAATGTATATATAGGAATTAATTCTTCGAAAAATTCTAATTTAGTTGGCCCATAAGTTCTTCGATATATTATACCTAGATTATGAAGTCCAAACTTCCGCTTTTAAAATTTTCAACTGAAAACGAAATAAGTTTTATCTGTCAAACAATACTCATATTATAATACCCAATTATATATAATATTACATTTATAAATATTACATATTAATACTCAAATAAACAAACAAACAAAGTATGTAAATTAGAAAAACATCCTTTATAGCCAGTGCATAGCAATTTTAAACGGACACGGATCTACGAGGCCATGCCATATTCTTTTTTAAAATAGTGAGAATATTTAACTAAAAATAAAGAAGGCACGACGCTAATGAAGTAGCTCGGAACTTCATTTACATTTTTTATAATTCCTGCCTTTGCTTCATTTTAATACTGTTTATACTTATTTTTCCTAACAAAGGCAAACAAAAAATAGATAAAATCTTGTTGTTATTGCAAGTTTTTTTTACGTTCACATGTTCCGGTGTTTGTAATTAAATCTTGCAAGCCTAAAAAATTGTAGAGTTGAAATTGAGGGCATGTTAGAATACTAACCGACTTTCAATGTGAGGTCAACCACGAAATTGAAAAAAAAAACCTTTAACGAACACCACTTACGATAACAGACAGAATACTATTGCTCGCGTCACAAAAATAGTAATACCTACTATCTAACTTTTTGTGTACATACAACCTGTATATTTTCAGGTATATATTTTCACTATTACCTTCCAACGCTTTTACAAAATAGATATTTGATAGCGAAGTTATTATTCAATACATCCTACAGGTTGACATAAGTCAAGGAAATATTCCCTCTAGAAGTGTCCGTACGACATTGACTAGGTATTGTATTACACCTAAAGCTCCTCATATACTAAAAGATTCAAGCGCAGTGTTTTGTATTCATAGAATTATTATTTATTTTATGTGCGAGACCTTTATTCCAATACCGTTTTTTGGCTTCTGTCGGCACTGTAGCACAGAATAAGTAATAGAACTGTAGGTAAGTAGTTTACCTGATCCTTTTATTATCTATTCTCGATTCTACCATTCGATATTCAGGTGGTCTGCTATAGGATACAATATGTTATAGCAATATGTATGTCGATCACGTAACGCATTGTAACGAACGTCGGGTAGGTCTAAATGTCACTTTTTATATGGAAAATTGACAGTTAAATTGTACCTACGCGCGTTCGGAAGGTTACGTGATTACCCCTCTGGTGTTTATACTTACAACTCCTATTTCTTTTAATGAATGCAATAAAATAAATGGGATTAAAATTCATATGAGGGTAATACAATCTCATTTGATTGAATAATGCCGCGGTACAAGACAAAAGCCAATGTAGATTAAGTAATAGTACATTACTGCAGAGACCAGTAAGTAACACTTATGGTCGAAGCATGTATAGTGCTTTTCTCAAAAATAAATACATGTTGTGACCTACTTGTAATTTGATGTTCAGCTTTCCACTTCATGAATTTTTCAAAATTGTGCAATTATCTCTCCTTGGACATAGGTAGGTACCTACTTAGTTGAAAGTAAATTATTTATCACCAATTTTGCCTCGGCTTTTAAATAGAGATCTGTTTTCATGCAATCTGATTCATCAGTTCTCATTTTTAACAATTTTATTTCAATGAAGTCAATCCCGCCAAAATACCAGTGCAACTTTTTTTATTGCTCTTTGGTGTTTAAGATACTGTTATGCCACAACCCCAATAGAATAAATACATAAATTTCGTATTCGTTTTATGTTTTTTGTGAATAGTTTATTTTATTATTTTTCTACAGTAAGTAACGAATTCCTAATTCCTAATTGGTATCTAAATAATAAAAAAACGCGATTGAACTGAATCTTCCGCCATTTTACATCGTGCAATACAAGTGCAAGTCGGACACGTAAACCTCTATGGTACCTCCTTTTTATTAAAGGCCCTTAACTGCCAACGACCTCCTTAGCTTATCTTTAATAAAAAAAATAGTTCCATATTTAAATATTATGATATGTAATGGGATTTCATACTTACTTACTGGACACTTATGCGTTTTCCTGGACACTTCTAGGGTGTCCAGGATGAGTCACTTTCGAATACTATCTTCACAGATGTTATGGGAACATATCATACTATTTTTGAGAAATAATAATTAACATTCACATTTATATAGCCGGGTTTTTACTCACCATGCCGAGCAAAGATTGAGCTTTGCTAACTATTTAAGAAATTCAGATGTACTCTATGAGTAATGATTGCAAAGTCAAACTATTTAAGAAATGAAAAGATGAGCTCGTTCGAGCCGAAGATATTTAAACGTTTTAGACAATGATTTTAATAATATGTCGAAACTATTTAAGTTGTTGCTTTTTTCCAATATCGTTTAACTACGATTAAAGAAACAGAAGTGTCTGCACGAGTTCCTATTACAGCAACAAGTACCTATTCCAGTGACACTGTGTATTAGGAAAACGGTCGTAACGGGAAATGGTTTCTATCTCAGTTAGGTACTACGAGTATCGTTCGAAACGCGGTTGGAAAGTTACTTTTTTACTAGACATCATTTTATCTTTTCTTTCTAAAGTAAATTGGAAATAAATGTTCAAGACATCCGCTTAGTTTACAAACATCGTATACCTAAACTACTTATTTTATTTGATAAGTAGCTTAGTTTTAGATAAAGTTATAATAAGTATTGTGTAATTTTTTAATTTCTTTATATAAGTAGGATTTTATTTCCCGGCTCGTACCAATGAGTTTATCGGAACTTACGTACGGAATTTTTATACCGTTAGCTTTTCGGAAATAGAAACATCGTGAGGAAACCGGTCTAATCCCAATGAGGTCTAGTTTTCCCTCTGGGTTGGAAGGTCAGATGGCAGTCGCTTTCGTAAAACTAGTGCCTATGCCAAATCTTGGGATTAGGTGTCAAAGCGGACCCCGGGCACCTTCAGGGCACAACTGGGAATAACGCTAGAATGAGGATGAGGAGGAGTAGGATTGTATATTATTGTAACTTAGTTAATGTAATAAATAGTACATTACTTACCTAGAAAGGTAAAACAAAGAATGTCTCAGATCGCAGGTATTTGACGCCCGAGCCTTCGGCTCGGGCGATAAATATGCGAGCTGAGAATTTCTTTATTACCGTGTATGGTGAGTACAACATTTTACGTCTCTCCCTGGCCAGCTGCAATATTAGTAGCAATTGCTACTTTATGGCCAGGTATGACGTAAAATAATTACTGCTTAGTGAAACTAATACTACTTAAATGACCGTCAAAATATAGCAGACCATACAATTTATTGCTTTTGAAAAAAAATGTAGTTGATGCGAAATAGGCCAATTTTCGATTGTATTTTCTGTCAAGCGAAATTTAGCTACTTAACCATTTACAAAGTTTTACTACTTAGGATCATTTAGCTAACCATTTACAAAGTTACACTATGGTTTCTAGCTATTTAATTTAATTTATCATTTATTTCAAGTTACTTAGACTCATATATTTATGGTTAGTGTGTACTTATAGCTATGTTAATATCTAATATTACTTAATCAATAAATCGCTATCACATTACTAGTGTTACTCAGGATAAGTATAGAAATTTCTAAATTCTGTAATACTTATGTATAGATGTTTAGTATTTAGAAAATACTCGGATTTGTACATGCCGATAATAGTTATTTATGATACAAGTTCGGAAAGTGATTTCCGATGAGTGTCATTTTTGACACGAGTCGGAAATCATCTTTCCGCGCGTGTATCATACAACGTTTTACTATGCCTTGTGCGAGGAAATAAAATAAATATAAATATTCAGTTTAAAATACATACTTACCTAGGTTTACCTTTTTTTATTGATTTACCTAGGTTGTCAGGTAGGTACCTATTATCTAGAGCTGCATTTAACAACTTCCCTACATCTGTTGCTGTCAACCTTATTCACTTAATACCAAATTATTGTGGTTTTGGAAAGCAATTAATTTTTAATAAGTAGGTACTTAACTCATTATGTTCCACAACAAAAATACACTGTACAATCGTATCAATATATACAATAAAAAAAAGCAAACTGAAACTCAATAGTTTCAGTCAAAGTAAAAAGCACTAGTGCGGAAAAGTGGCACTTTCCGCACGACTTAGCTGCTTAAAAAACGCTCATTTCGAGCACATGCATTGTAAAATTATAACAAAAGATGTACATTCAAACGCATACAGACGTGGTCATGGCAATAGCTATTACTATATTTTACCTAGTATAGATACTAACTAGGTATACATTTCCCAACCCACATCCACATCCAGCCACCCTGCCACACATTACAGTTAGTGGCTCACCAGAGCTCACCGCTTTCATCCCAGTTATTCAGTATTCATCGAATACGAGCCTCACAAAACCGGAATGAAGTACTGAAATGTGAAGCAGGAAATCTTTAAAATATTTACTGTTGTAATGCATAAATCATTAAATCACACCAACTCTTTTGCACAAACCCTTTATAGAATCGCAGCTGGCACCCGCATAAAACTAGCATATTTACGCCAACTTAAGAAGTTTAATGGAAATTCTGCATTTAAATTCATAGGGCGCCAGGAATGTCTTGTATTATACAAAGGTAGGGTATTATAAGGTTGCCTTGCCTTTTTGTTGTCTAGATAGTTTGTAAATCGATTTAGAAATAAAAAGTGAATGTACCCTACTACGTTGCAATTTGAATGGAGGTTCTGGTTAATGAACGTGTTTCTGATGACGTGACAACGGTACGAATAAGAGAAGAATCTTTAGTGCGTGTAAAAACTTTTTTTATTATGTTCTCATAACACTTTTTAGAAAATCGCGCACCCTATTTATACGTTTTGCGTTCGAAAGCGTTCGTTGTATAGAGTTTCTTAATTAAATTAGGAAAAGGTACGATCGTCAACGAATATTACTATGTAGATTGGCGTCGTACCTATCTAATTATGGGAAGTTGCCCCGTGCGCTGCCCAAGCCGTGTTGACCGACCTCCGGCGAGTTTACTTACGCAATTTATTGCCGATGCGAGAATCCTTATTAAAAGTCACAGTTAAAAGGAAGTATCTCACTTCGAATTGTTTATGGGAGTTTGGGGATTCGTTTCTTAGGCTAATAAGATAAACAACGCACAGTAGGCATTCTTTTCATTGAGTTTCCGGTAATCGCATTTTTGAGACAATTTGTACAACGTGTAAGTAAAGGTGTAACAAAAACTGAAATTATGTTTTAGCTAGTTGGTAGGTAGTTCATTACCATGCATTGAGATCAAGTGGTTGTAGTAAAATAATTTCGCATTTCGCAGCATGCTCTGTCCTGTATTTAACGTGCATGCTAAACAGATGAGAAAATAGATCGGTTTTTCAGGAACATTTCAATATTTTTTTAATTTAGGATGACGGTCTGAAGCTAGGGTATTTTTTTTTAAGTTGCTCAAATTGTGCTACTTTACGTAGCTGTTTAGCGTGCGGAAAGTTGGTTTTCGCGAACTAGTGCTTTTTACTTTTCCACGTATATCGAACGACGTTTTTTAATACATTTGCGAAAAAATAAGAAAAACAACAAGTAAGGAATTCGAAACTTTTACATTATTAATTCGGTGACATCATTGTAATACAGTTGAAAAGTAATGAAGTTGTTCAAAAATATTTTTTTTTGATACTGTTGTTGTTTTTTTATTTTTTCGCAACTGTATTAAAAATGTCATTTTTCACTCGTCCTGAGTCTTGCTATATCGGTACTCGTGACGTAATGACATACTTTCCGCACTAGAATCGAAATGTACTATTTTGTTACGATGTAGCTTATACTCTGAAAACTACAACAACTAGGTATTGCTTGTTTAGGGTAGGTATAAACGCCAACACAGTGAACTTACTATTCGTGACCCTTATTTTATTACAATGCACATAAAGTGCACGGATGGTCAGTTATTACTGTGTTGGCGATATGGTACGTTAAAGTTTTGTTTAAGTGTAGATAATAGGCGGACATCACGCTATTTGATACATATATTGTTTCCGGGTGGACGTTAGGTATTCTTTTTAGAGTGTCCAGTAGTTTGTTTAGTACACATTTCATTTTATAATACTACAAAAACGAGCGGTTATAAATAACACCGGTTTCGTACCCTATCCGTATACTGTACCTATATGTCGAAACAACAAAACACTTTATAATTATGATAGGTACATTTTAAGTTCTCCTCTCTCTAGTATTGCAGTGCCCATTAGGTATTAGCCTACACCGGCATAAATATATGATGGAACAAAGGCCGCAAAAATATCTGATAACAACTCTATTCCTAGAGCCGTAACAGCGTGTCAGATATTTTTGCGGCCTTTGATTCATCATATATTGATGCCGGTGACTGTACCTACAATGAACTGTAATTTGCCTATGAAATTGCAATAAAACATTGAATTGACTATCGATTGAAGTCCAAGTTTACGTTTAATTAAATAGCCTAGACCCCCCCTGATGGTATGAGACGCCAGCGTCAGTCAATCTCACTGGATCAGTAGTAATTCCGTATTCACTCTTGTTTTGAAGGCACCTAGATCACAATCGCCAGGGAATACAGATAACGGGAGCGACATCTATTCCATAGCAGTTCGCAACAGAAAAGACAAGGCAAATCGCTTCGGGCGAATAAAAGGTTGGTAGGTACATACTGAATGAATTGGATCGTATCTGCGACGGCATGGGCGGGCACAGCACCTCGCTCCCCAGGCTGCCAACCGACACGACGTCACGTAGCTCGCCGAGCGACGACGAGCGTAGCGCGGGCAGCGAGAAGTTCACTTCTTTAGTCCTGTTAAACAAAAATTATATTGGAATGGTACTGTTTTTGTGTCGTTGCGTGACAGAATTTATTTATTTTCCTCAGATACCGCTCGCACACCTTTAGTGGATACATACTTACTAACCATTTCTTGGGCCTTGCTATAACTGACAAAAGGAGCACGTCTCTGTCATTCGGATTTTGAAAAATAACAATAGGTAGTCGAGAATATCCCTGTGCCATGTCGGAGAGGTCATAATTTTGTCATCACGAATCTGGCCCTTGGGCCGATTGTGCTCTACAATGAATTTTACTGTCAGGCAGTACGATTTTTTACGGTCCGATATTTTTTGTATTGGATGTTGGACAGTAAAATTACGTATAGTGCACAAACTAATAAGTATGTACATTTAATGGCGTGCCATATCGGACTGGACTGTCGGACAGTGTAGTGCACAATCGCCCTTCATGTTCTATTTTACGAAATCGGATATAAATAAATAAATAAATATTTGCGGACAATCTTACACCTAAATCGACCTAGTCCCAAACTAAGCAAAGCTTATACTATGGGTACTAGACAAAGATAAACATACTTACATAGATAGATAAACACTTAAATACATAGAAAACATCCATGACTCAGGAACAAATATTCGTGCTCATCACACAAATAAATGCCCTTACCGAGATTCGAACCCATGACCTCTTGCTTCGTAGGCAGGCAGGGTCACTAAGTATACCAACTAGGCTAAAGCGGTAAATATACTTTGTCTAGGAAACCATTTAAACAGTGTTTTATACGCGACTAGCTGACCCCGCGAACTTCGTTCTGCCGTACAAAATGCATGAAAAAAAAAATATTTTTTCAATTTTTTAAAAGTTATTCTGCTATTCAGGGCAAAGAGAAATCCAACAAATCAACAATCATTAACATCGGTTCAGCCGTTCTCGAGTTATAAGCAAAGGAACTAACACAACTTTCTTTTATTAATATAGATAGATTATGTCCGAGATCGTTTAGTGTCAAGCCGAGACGCTGTGCACATGTACATCATTTCATACCAAGTAGGTATCAAACCGCTTTCCTGAAAGACAACAATATTGTACACAAGACACGTGAAAAAAAATAAGTAGTCAAATTAGGTTATATCGGTACAAAAGCGAACTTATAAGTAAGTTATCTTTTCGAGTCAGCATTTAAATAATTAAGTATATACAAGTATAGGTTCTATTGAGTATTTGATTGTTTAACTTATATCCTGGCTCCTAATTTCATACTTCAAAATGTATAATTGGTTGGGATAAAACATCCAGATTGGCATTTAAAATAAAACTTCCAAATATATTGAACACGCCATCGGTGACGACACGGTACGTTTAACCTCTAAAACAAAATTGTGTTCCTTTAATAAATGAACAAAGCCAATAATTTAAATTAACTGGCAACCGAATTCTTAATGTAATCAAGTAACTAATCAAAGGTGGTCGTAGAGATTGTCTGCAAGTAGAATGCGTACAAAGCGAGCTAAATCTCCAATAAAATCAGGCTTAACTGAGACTGGGCCCTTCGTTTGCCTTTTATTGTAAGCTGACCCCGCAGACGTTCTTAGATCCTTTATTTGTAGCATTGTTACAGTTGCCTTCTAAATGCTAACACGATTGTTTTAATATCCCTCATAAAACATTCGTTCCTTGCTAGGAAGTATGCGCTCTAGCACATTGGTCCTTCTAAGGACCAATGCTTTATGTCGGGTACTCGTATAAATGCGGTCGTGCTATCTTACAGGGCCGCCTAGGCAATATTGGAAACACTTCCATTTTACTACGAATACTTTCATTCCATTTCCATCTATACAGGGTGGCTCATTCAAATCGGTCAGTATGGGAATGTCTGAAACTATAAGACATACGAAGATTCGTTCTTAGGAACCATGTCACCGATTTTGATAAAAAGAAAAACTGCATTCATACATTTGAAATAAAACTGTACCCAGCTCGGGAATCGAACCCGGTTGTTTTGAAAATATAAACTTACACTTTTTCTATTTAAATAAGGGGTCTTCACCACGTGGGTATTTTTTTCTACATTTTCCTTAACAAATCAAAATTTAACCAATGTAGAAAAAAAACGGTTTGAGAAAGTGCAACTCAAGCCCTTTTATATGATAGCCCACTTGATCTATTTACTACACTTTGAAATTTTAACCCCCCGCATATTCGTCATTTACACAGAAAATAAAAATGTACATTTACATTATTCATTTTCCATACACCTTCTTAATAGTTGTTCCAAACAAATTGATAGCTTAAGTAGTTCCTGAGATATTTAACGTAGTGACAGACGGACAGATGGACAGACGGACAGAGTCGCACCACCATAAGGGTTCCTTTTTTACCTTTTTTGGTACGGAACCCTAAAAAGGTTGAATAGCCCCCCCTCGCATAGTAAACAGAAAATATGTCGAAAAAAATCTTGGACCAAGAAATTAACGATCTCGAATGACGTGAAATTATCTTGAGCCAAGTTTTTATTCAGCTTAATTTAAGATGATACTTATCTGTTTCATTCGATATATTGACGTTTCAAAATTTATGTTCGGGTTCAAAACGTATTTTTAGGGTTCCGTACCAAAAAGGGTTAAAAAGGAACCCTTATGGTGCGACTCTGTCCGTCTGTCCGTCTGTCCGTCTGTCCGTCCGTCCGTCTGTCACAACGTTAAATATTTCAGGATAGTTCCTGAGATATACCATGTTATACTTGTTTGTATGATAGTTTTTAATAAGTTTAATTGATAGCTTAAGTAGTCTTAAGCTATCAATTAAAGTTATTAAAAACTATCATACAAACAGGTATAACATGGTCAGTATAGCAAATGAGCAGAGTGAGATGGCTCAATCGCTACAAGGCACAGCCCAAGGCTCAATAATCGGCCCTACCGAATACATAATCTATGTTAATGACATGTGTAACATATTTAGGGAAGCCTCCGTATACCAGTTCGCCGATGACACCTGTTTAATAACTGCAGAAAAGGACGAAAAAACTGCGCAAAGTAAGATGCATAGTGAGTTCAACATACTATGTAAATGGGCCCATGATGCTGGACTATCTATTAATTCTAAAAATCATTAATCTAAAAATTAAACTAATGCATATACACTCCCCTTACATCAAAACTAATATCATACACACTCATGCATGTGTCAGATTATAATATTAATATGTGTTATATATTTTAAATAGATTGTTTGGTTATTTGATGAATTATTAGAAACAGCTATTATGTTCATAAAAATAAATCAAGATCACCGAAAGTACATTTAATGCAGTTCGAATGGAGGTGGCGGTTTGCTTAAAAAAGGTTGTCCGCCATTGGACGGCCCATTATTTGCTCGGTAACGACAGAAGACTCAACCGTCTACTAATATCGACTAAATCTACCCACACCTCCATGATGACTGTCTGATGGTGCTAGTGTTTTGTTATTTGTTCGTGTCAATCCTACTCAAGGAAGTAAAAGGTGTAATTTGGTTCAGAACTGCAGAAATTGAATGTAAGTAACGTTTAAATAAGTACATATTAATCAAATATTATGTTTCTATTCTATTTATTTTACTCGCCATCCAAAGCAATGTCCCTTTATCTATAATAAATATAATAAAATGATGTTTTAGTTATTCATTAGTACTCGGCTTATATTCTTTGCATAATTTTCCTAACACATACATACCACTCACACTTCATGTAATTGTGATACCCTAGAAGTTGAAACACATCATACTTACCTTGGCCTTACAATAGATAATACATTTAACTGGAATAATCACATAGAACTAGTCTGTAAAAGACTAAGAGCCATCCTATGTAATATTAACATACTTAAACATAAAATGCCATACACTACTCTGCGACTACTAATACATGGCAGACTCAATCATAAGCTATGGAATCTCTGGCTATGGTAGAACATACAAAACTTATTTACATCGTATATATAACCTACAAATTAGACTACTGAAAAAAATAGTCCCGCTAAAAATTAAATATAAATATAGAGATAATTATTATTATGTATGTCTTTCCCGCTCACGGGACAATGATGTCCCGGACCTTTGGGAGGCGTGCGTGGGGCTACAAACCTACAAAGTACCAACTGAGCCAACACGTACAGGCCCTTTTGACAATTTAATGAAATGCAAGGAGTACACCGAGCGGATGCTGTCCCTGCCCGTGTCATGGGACGCACACAGAGACAGCACCCGCTGGGGTGTATAGGGACTATTGCTGGTTGATGGAATCTAAAGAAAACGGGTTATTGGGTGAAAATGATGAACTAGTGGCTGGGCTATTGGGTGAAACATCGGACGCCTGCCTAATAAACTGTCTCATTTTTTATCTCTGGCAGACGGTGACTCGCCAACTGCTAGATGGGCCCCTATTAATAGCGATATTAAAAAATGGCCTAAGGGCAACACCAGTCAGAGAGGCTGGGGGGGTAGAGAGGTGGCACTGGACTTTAAACATATAGCCAACTCGCCACTTAGGTGTCCACATCTACCCTCGAGCAACAAGCTCTTGCGACTCCACTCTGGACAGCCAGTTAAGGCCAGCCAGAGGTGGGGGGCCCCAATTATTATTATTATTATTTTGTTTGTGGGCCTTAATGTGCCGCTTCGACCAGCAAGTGATCTATTGTGGCAGCCCTTTCTTTAGAGTTCACCGTTAAGTCCCGTTGCCTCCACGAAATTCCAGATTATTTGGGCGGTGATATGTTGTACCTCTTGTGGGTGCACTATGTGCCGCCCTAGGTAGGTACTTCTTTTATGCATGAGTGGTCCGGTCCGCAGGAGCAGAGAAAGTGCAATGCAGTCTCCTCTGTCTCCAGGCAGAACCTGCAGGTTGCGTCCTGCTTCATACCCATTTGAAACAGGTGTTTGTTCAATTTGCAATGTCCTGTCAGGATTCTTGTCACTGCGCAGGTTTTGTGCCTTTTGAATTGTAATAACTCCTTAGACAGCTTAATATTGAACTCTTCGCTCAGGGCTTTAGCTTGTTTTTGTCCTTTGGTGAACTTCCACAGCTTGATTGCCTCTGATTTTTCCGCGTTGTTTAGCAGATAATATGCTTTCCGTTTTGTGATAGTTATCATGAACTATTTAAATACTGCAGAGTTATGAATGTATTCGATAATGTTAAAATGACAATTGTAATGGAGTATAAACATAAATTGGGAGATCTTGTTAAGTACACAAGGAAAAGCAACCTACGAACGCTGACCAGTAAGAATGTATACATAGTAAACAAATATAAACACATATGGGCAAAGAGTGTGGTCTAACTACCTACCCTTTGTACTAAACAGCTTTCCCAAAATTATTGTAGAAAATATAGAAAGTAATCCTACATAAACAAATATAATTAAGAAAATGTTCATTATGGCCCCCAGTAGTAACATAGATAAATATAATTGGTTATTAAGATAAAAAAAGTTTAGTAAATAATCTTAAATATTATAATCTTTAATATGTAATGTAATTAAAATTCTATTTAAACTAAACTAAACTTAAACTTAATCGTGTAATACTAATATAGTCTTGTAAGCCCCATTTTGTTACTAACACTATTATGGATCTCGGTCTGAAATAAACAATTTTTATTTTATTTTTTATTATTTATCAAAGATTGTACTAAAACTTACGTATGTAATTTAATCAAAGATGTAAAAATAAACAGTTCAATTTTTATTTTTATTTTTTATTTGAAATTTGGAACAACTGTTAAAAGGGTTAAGACACATGTACCTATGGAAGAACATTTTTATTTTCTGTTTAAATAACGAATTTGAGGGGGGTTAAAAATCAAAGTCTAGTAAAAAGATCAAGTGGGGTATCATATCAAAGGGCTTGAGTTGCACTTTCTAAAACTATTTTTATTTTTTTTCTACAGTGGTTGAGTTTTGATTTATTAAGGAAAATGTAGAAAAAAATACCATTCCCCCCTTATCTCCGAAGTTTACGAAGCGGAAATTCTGAAATAATTACATATGATTAAGAGTAAGATAAATAATACAGGAAAAGTAAAACGATATCTCTATCTAGCTTATTTTTTTATTATTCAAAAATAATTTCTTAATTAAATTTGTAATTTAATTACTTTTGTATGAAATTTTATATCTTCAAATTCCTATCAGATTATCGTCCCTTCTTTCAAATAAAAAATAAATAATCGAAATCGGTACACGTGATAAAAAGCTATCGCTGATAAACAAACATATACTAGGTTGTAAGTTGTTAGTACCAAAATGCAGAAGGCGCTTTGTAACGGTAACTTCTACTATGAGCTGTTTAAGCACAGTTTAAACCCCGCTAGACGGTCGACCGTCTAGCAGGGGCTTTAAGATTGTTCAAGAATGAATGGGGTCCTGACATGACGGGTATGGTGTATGAAAGTTTGTACGGAACCCTTGGTGCGCGAGTCAGACTCGTACTTGACCGGTTTTGGAAGGTTCTGCCGAAGGAGAGGAGGGTTATGTTTTTTGTGTATGTATTTCCTACAAACAGCATGCATTCGTAGCGAAAATCTGCCGTAGCGCAGCAAGCATCATAAAGTGTTGTGATTTTATGATCACGAGCCTAATTATGGAACACAGTTACTCAATGCGCTGACAATGAGATAAGATAAGCGTTTAGTACGCCTTATTACTACCAATATTGAATGACTTATTTATTAAAACAATATAAATGAGGTTTTTTCTCCAATAACAACCAGAGACGCAGAACACGGAGCAAAATGTTTACTGCAAGGGATTTTATCCGCCGCGCCTTGACGCAAAAATAAACATTGTTCGCATATTATCCGTCTTATCCATAAAAAATTATTACAAAGTAACCTGTCGTGAATATGAAAAAGAATATAAGAATATCCTCCATTCAACCTAGGTAAGTACGAGTACATACCTGGATTGAACTGTTCTTTATTTCATTTGTTGACTTAATTACGCGGTGAGGACGACTTAGACCAATAAGGACGCACAACGAACATATTATTCCGATTAAGTTGCATCTATTTGTTCAGCTTATATATCCGTGAAGACCGTCTAATCTAATCTAATGTTTGTTCTCTGAAGTGGCTAAGCTTCGGGGTAATCTGTTTGTACGGTCGGCAACTCGTTGCTGCGGGGGCCAAAATGTAGGTGAAATGTTTGCAGCTAATTTGGTAAAAAATGAAGACTATTTTCTTATTGTGGGAAACACAGTTTTCGTTCAAGGATCTCAGGCTTATGTTTTGTGTTCCAGACTTCCAGTTCATTCCTCAAGAGCCGATTTAGTGGTATTGCAAAATGGAATGAAATACTTAAATAGGTACCTACGTCTCAGATTTTTTGTCTTGTGTTGATCTTAGCAATATTAGATATCGACTAGTAACTTGGTAGTTGGTACCAGTTGTGTGTAAAAATTTAAATTGATTTGTTCGAAGACCTACAAAGTATTTTCTACTAACCAACTTTATTATTTGCAGGATTCCTATCCGCATACTGCGTTAACTGATAGATTGAGCATGGATGAGAAAATAATTGGTTCCACGTGTTCATCCGCGCTTGCTCATTGATGTCACATTTCATTTTGTTGAATGTAATAAACAGGATTTTTTGACATAGGACTGATTTTGCATGTCCTGATGTTTGACTGAAGGACGTCATGTCCCCACTTTGAGGTCTCTTTCATTTTAATTTAGCATTATTTTCGAGTCATGGTGTGAATAACTATGTTCAAAAACCGGTCAAGTGCGAGCCGGACTCGCGCACGAAGGGTTCCGTACCATTGTCTATAAAACACTATTTTATTGTGTGTATTTGTTGTTATAGCGGCAACAGAAATACATCATCTGTGAAAATTTTAGCTGGAACTATCACGGTAACAGTGAGATACAGCCTGGTGATAGACAGACGGACGGATAGCGGAGTCTTAGTAATAGGGTCCCGTTTTACTCTTTGAGTACGGAACCCTAAAAATCAATGTAGAATCATAAATATGCTCTTTATGACACAAAAAAGTTCTATATTTAACCTTTCCTGATTAACCATAATTTTCAATGTTTTTAATATTTTCAATCCTAAATGTAAGGACCTAGCCACAATTAGGTAAAATAATAATAAACCTACAAAAATACCTCAACCCTAAACCTGGCAAATTAAAACGAATCGTGGGTTGGGTTGGAGGTGGGAAGCCTCCATCCCACTGTAAATACCAAAAAAAAGGAAATACAATGACGAATTCTGTGAGATACACTGCCGAGTACAGGAATAACGGTACAATAGCGACGGAACCGAATCAACAGCAATGCCGGGAAAGAAAAGAAAACGACGCAAACAACACTTAACGAAGTACATTCAAGTGGCGGGAAACAATATCGAGTTGTGAGTATTCTCAATTATATGTAGGTATCCGTGTATACGAAATGGCGGAGTCCAGCTGGAAAAGGAAATGTAGGAAGACAAAGAAAAATATTAGTTGACGACATCATAAAAACGGCAGGAAAAAACTGGACTGAAACAGCAATAGACAAGGAAATGTGGAAAAAGATGGAGGAGTCTTGGGGACCACTAATGTGGAAATAAAGCTATTAATAATCTGTGTATATGACACGCAATCTTCTCCGGACAGGAATTAAGTTTTTATCCTACTTCTGATATTATAAATAAATGTGATATATAATATTATAAATAATTCGAAAGTTTGGATGTTTAGATATTAGTTACTCAATCACGCTTAAAAGGCTCATCCGATTTGGGTGAAATTTTGCACAAAGATAGTTTATAGCCTGGAATTATAAAAAGGATAGTTTTATCAGGTCATGATTTTTTCAGGGCGGAAGATTTCTTTGTTCCCTGTATATCCGGCTGTCCATTGCCACTATGCAACGAAACTACCCTCAGTTGTTCACTAGACTCGCCGACCAACCGCGACAATACGAGGTATAAAAATAAACTAGCACGCACCGTATTGTCAAAATTAACACTGCATAGTAATAGCCCTAACGTGATGTGTATTAAGATATTTAATAAAATTAGCGACGAAATAAAATGCCTAAGTTCTAGAAATATCTTCAACAACCGTCTCAAGGCATTCCTGATAAAGAAGAGCTACTACTCGTTAAACGAATTCCTTGATGACAAAGATGAATAAATAGAGAAATGTTGTATACACTTGAATTTAAATACTATTATTAGTTAAGTTAGTATATAAGCGCTATTGTGTGCCCTGACAGGGCGTCATGTACAGACTTTCATGAAAAATGTAACTAATCACCAACATTATTGTACCTACATGACTATACAATGAATAAATGAATATGAATATGAAACTAGGTTCCGTGGGTTTATGTTAGACTCAAACCTGAACTGGAAGTGCCATGTTGACAAGCTGTTTGATAGGTTAAGTAGTGCGGGTCTTTGCGTTACGAAAGTTAAAACCTCTAATTTCGAAGGTTTTGTTAAAATCGGTGTATTATGCTCATTTCCATTCATTAATGACATACGGTGTACTCATTTGGGGAAACTCTACGGATGCCAATCGAGTCTTCATAATGAAAAAAACGGGCATTAAATAGGAACACTAGCCATTGTGAAACCAAGATACTCCTGTAGGGATCTATTTGCAACGCATAAAATCATGACGCATTACTCCACATACTTATTTGAAATTCTATTATTTGTTAGACGTTACGTAACCTATCCATGTTTGAACGTGTCGATGTTGTGGGCAAAACTATCCGTTCCACAGGCCGACTAAGAACAGTCCCACGTCGCATGGCACTTGCAGAATAAAACCCGTTCGTTATAAGTCCGACATACTGAACGTTTTCCCGCTGAAATACGAACGGAAACATATGATATGAGATTTAAACGTCGGTTGAGAAACTTTCTTTTGGATAAACCATTATATTCTGTAAGTGAATTTTTGACTTAACTGCATAATGTACACCTACACTGTGACATTATATTTGAATTCGTCTTTTTGAAATTCTAAGCATTTTAAATATTACAACTGAGGGGTAATCAACGTTCCGAACGCGCGTACCGACGCTTTAACTGTAAATTGTTCATATAAAAAGTGACATTTAGACTTATTGTAGACCTACCTGACGCGCGTACAATGCGTTACGTGATCGACCTACTGATCTCGTGTTGTCGACATTGTATTTAAGATATTAAGTATTCAATTATTAGAATATACCTAATATGATAACGATCCTTTTCGGTGATATTTTGGACATGCTATTTAATGTATTTTTTTATTTTGCGTTATTTGTCTTGTTTTTATAATTCTGTTATATTTTATTTATCAAATGTACCGAGTACCTATAGACGACCACAATAGGTATTTTTTTGACATGAATGTAATTTATAATGAAGTCTGTATTGTGTAATACCTAAATAAATCTAATCTGGGCGGAAGCTAGTTAAAAATAAATATACTTACTTACTTTGTACACTTACAACGAAATCTTATCAACCGTTCACGATATTGACGTTTTTACTAGAGGGTTTACTATTAGCCATTCCTTTATGTACCTTCTGGCTCCATCAACAACAGATCAATGATAGAACAGAGGGGAAAAATGAGTAATTTTTCAAACAAGCAGAATGAAAACTCAACTATAGTTTCCCATACAAAAAAACCGGCCAAGTGCGAGTCGGACTCGCGCACGAAGGGTTCCGTACCATTATCTATAAAAACGGCAAAAAAATCACGTTTGTTGTATGGGAGCCCCCTTAAATATTTATTTTATTCTGTTTTTCAGTATTTTTTGTTAAGTATATCGGCAACAGAAATACATCATCTGTGAAAATTTAAATTGTCTAACTATCACGTTTCATGAGATACAGCCTGGTGACAGAAGGACATACAGACAGACAGACAGACGGACAGCGGAGTCTTAGTAAAAGGGTCCCGTTTTACCCTTTGGGTACCTAACGTACCTACGACACGTTACGAAATCGACCAGCGGGTCTGAAAGATTATTTTTTTCCTTTAAAAATAAATATGAATAACTACTACGGTATAAAGTCGGACCCTAAATTATCCTTGTCGACTTCAATGTAATTCATTAATATTATCGCGTGTTAATTTAACTGAGTAAATGCAAAAAATATAATTTAATGCATTTTGTCACGCAAAGTAAAAACAATATTTCAAGTAGTACCTACTAAGAAAATGTTGACTTGCAAAATTATGACTCGGTTAAAACTTTGATCATTATAAAGTTTACTAAGTATTGCACAGGCGAAAAAATAATTCATCTGCGAAATAGAGGTAGGTACATTTACCTGGCGCAATACAAGGGGTCAATCAGGGACATACCTTCGGCATTCTAACTTGTTATAAAACTGTTTGGGGAGTTCGATTTGACCCGTAAGCCTTGCCCGTGGAAGTGAGAGTGTATACCTAATATTTAGGAATGTGAAATGCAAGTGATTGATTTCCAGCGGCCCAGGTTGCAATTACCAAATTGACTCGAATGCGTCAGCTTCAACTATAGTACTTATTAAAAAGAAAAACAAAAATACTTGAACTGCTTTTTATGTTTTTTTTAAGAGGCGTTTTCAAGTCGCCCATCAAGGGACTATGTAATTACACTAATTACATATTGATTCGATCAGCGGGCGAAAACCGCGTCGTCGCCAATGTCGCTCGTTTTACAATTGTAGTTAAAAAAAGGCTAGTTTCACTCTAGGTAGATCTAAATGTCACATTTTGTATGGGAAAATGATAGTTGATTGTCCTAACTTGCTTTCGAAACCTTACGTGATTACCCCTCTGCTGGTTGATTACGTAATACATTGTACATATGTACGTGCGTCAGGTAGATCTAAATGTCACTTTTTGTATCGGAAAACGACAGTTGAATAGTCCTAACGCTCGTTCGAAAACTTACATGTTCACCCATCTGAGCTTACCACGAACTTCAAATCTCAAACTTCGTATATCTCCGTCTCTATCGCACTTATGGTTTATGGTAATCGAGCGACAAAGACGGAGATAGGTATACGAAGTTCGAGATTCGAAGTTCGTGGTAGCGCCGCAGATGGCGTAGCTATACAATGATTAATAGGTAACCATGGTCATGGTGATAAATGACCAGCCAAAGCATCCATCATTTCCTTTCAGGTGCTGTGGGAAAAAGCCGACTGAATTATCTTATTATAAACACAAACACACTATTTCCTATACTATTAAACGAGCATATTATATAACTAAGTATATATAAATATATATATATGTATATATATATTTGCAATCACGTTCTCGGAAACGGCTCTAATGATTTCGATCTTTGGAATATAGGGGTTTACGGGGGCGAGAAATCGATCTAGGTCTCATGTCCGGGAAAATTAGTTTTCTCCGTATCTTCTCTATTTTCACCCGAGCAGGAGGTTGTTGTTGTTCTACGTCCGTAGGAATAACCCTAGAATCCCTACACGTGACCTCCGGGTGGTGCTAAAAGAACAACAAACTCGGCAGATGCACTGTTCCCTCTGAACCTCGCAGCGCACACTGGAACTCTATCAGCTACATCGATACGAATACATATATGTACCAGTGTGTAACCGCCATACGATAAATAAATAAATAACCCGAGCAGAGAAACGAATATTCTATGCGTTATTCGATGAAACGTTATGTACATACAGCAGTTCCTTACACAACCCGTTTTATTTACATCAGTTAAATATCGATTTGAACAAACGTAAATGGCGCAGGAAACCGTGCTACGATAGCAGAATGCAAGTCCGAATTTTCAAGCTTTACCTATTGACTTTACATGTTGAATCATTCATATTTCCGTCAATTTTATGTTGTTGTTTGGTGGACGGATGGTATAACATGAATGGTAAATGCACAGCGAGTTTCAGATTTGTACATGTAACATAAAGAACGCATTGTTACGTACGCCAGGTAGATCTAAATGTCGATCACTTATTGAATGGGAAAATTACATTTGATTTGTCCTAACGTGCGTTCGAAAACGTAATGCATTGTACGCGCGTCAGGTAGACCTAAATATCACTTTTTGTATGGAAAAATTGTGTTGTCCGTTAGGAAAAGTTACGTGACGAGAGGGTGTCAAGAATACGGCTCAATTCAACCTAGGCTATGTCGTCACTAGGTCGCATTTGTCGGTACGGTATAATTGTAATGGTGTAATTGTTGTTGGACAAAGCAGGAGCTATGTAGTCTCCAGTGAAAAGCTAATTTCAAAATTCTGAATTAAACGTCTTTTACAATACAAAACAGTTATGGAGGCTCACGGGCCGTAAGTAGCTAAGGAGCTGGCGGGCAGCTTGTTGCCAACCGATGGGTTAAACGATCTATTGCCCTGTGGTAACGACGAATGTACATGTATCTTACTTTAGCTACAGATAGAAGAGAAAAGTTTTTCCGTGTTAAAATCTGTATGACACTGACATATGATTTAATTTCACCTATACTGGTCGATTGGCGTTACACTTTATAATTACGTCAGGTAGATCTAAATGACATTTTTTCTTTGGGTAAATAACAGTTAAGTTGGCCTTAGGTATGCTAGAAAAGTTATTTTAATATATGTAGTACCTACTAGTGGCTCTGTGAGCTGTAGAAATAACCTGCCTGTTAAAAAAACATATTTTAGAATTTCGAATTATTGAATCGACAAAAAAACGATATAATTATCGAATTGGTTGAGAAATGCGACATGTAGAGGAGAACAGCCAGACAGCGAGACAGCGGGACATCCGGATACGAACGAATTTGACCCAAGCTGAAGCATAGAATTTCGTTCGCTTCGCTCGCTCGTTCTATAATACACGACAGTGCAAGAGTGCGGGCGATGTACGTAGCGGGACGCGGGTGTGGTCTCCTGCCTACATTTCTTACGTCCACTCTGCTGAGACAAGCGTTTTCTTGCATTTATGTCGGTAGTCGGTACGAAGACGCGCTCCACTCATGACCTCTATAAAATGCATGAGGAATAGGGAGCATCCTTTTGAATGATTGATAAATACGTAGGGCAGATGCCCCGGTCACGGCCACTGGGCCGGTTTTGGCCACTTTCAACTTATAATTGAGGTTACTAAGGTACAAAAACTGAATGGCCACAATCAGTCTTAAAGTGGCCACAACTGGGGCATCTGCCCTATCTGTTGTAAAGTCTGTCGTATCAATGTCAACGTCGTCTGCCACACGCGGCTGTTCTAGTTAAGCCTCTCACACTTTCTTCTTCACTTTCTATTGATCAAATAAAGGTTATGCTGATTACCCTTATGTTTATTTTCTCATCTCCTCTCCCACATGTATGTATGTATTAAATGCGCAGTATCGAGTGTAAAGACTTTAGCGTAGGCACTAGGCAGACTACGGATTTGTAAAAATATAATAATTGTCTTCTTGCTGAATATGATATGCTTATTACATATATGTATTTATATATTATGTATATATATATTATGCTATACATATATGTACGTACATGTAGCAGGGTCCAGCGATGTCGTGCGGCGGGTACACAAGGATCGGCGGCGACTGCGTCGGCGAGGGGCTGTTCTTGCGCCTGCGCGCTACGAACACGCCCGCCATTATGAGGAGCAGCAATATCGCTGCGCTCGCGCCGCCTAACGCTACAAGCGCCGCTTCTAAGAGAAACAAAAAACAAATTCAGTTAACGTTATCAATGACGAAGTCTTTTGAAGAGTATTCTGATACTTAGGTAGACCAGCTAACATAGCTAACGGCGCCGCGATGCGACGCGAGACGAGAAAGTGCTTCCAGCTAGACGAGAAATTGCTAGCCACCTCTTTCTAACTAACACAGTGCGCGTGAGACAGGAGTCGCTGAATCGCACGCGACGCGACTTAGCAGAATGTTATGCTAGCCCACCAGACAATTAGAGAAGAATAGTTTTTCCAAGAAAGTCTTAAATAATATTTACCTACCTACCTAAGAACAAGACGCCTGTTTCTCTGATACGTATTATTATAACTTTTCTTACTCGTTTCTCAACTTAGCAATTACTGTAGGTCACACTTAATGACCTTTGTAGTTAGACGAATTAACCTCGAAATTAGTACAAGACACGTTTTCGCAAAAGTAGTTTTGCAAATTAGTGTAAGTATCCAACGCAACTATTTATGCTTTCAACGAGATTGCTACAACGCGCCCACGGTGAATTCGTTCTAAGACTGGATTTAGTGGTAGAATGGTGGTATCTGATGACCAACTCGTGTATGCTCGCGTATGTTTTCTGTTTCTGCAGTCCTCGCGCGTACCTTCGGTATATCCCATATAACTAGGTACACACATACACACATTTAAATGTACACTACCGTACAAACTCATTCAACGTCACGCTACGCTCGTAGAGCTACGCGTAGCAGCTTAAACTCCATATCCACTCGTAGCACTCTAACGTATGTGTGTCGTGGTCGTGACTCGTGATTGGCGTTGTATAGGTTAGTCTGTTTGGAACAAGCGTATTTAATAGTTGCTTAGGTGGCAACAACCTCTCGTCTTCTGTTTTTCTTCACCCATTTGTCTCCATCACCGATGCCAATACAACACATGATTGATTACAAAATGTAGTTAGTTGGCCAATTAATATCTTCAGTCTTCTAGCTGTGAACAACGAGTCGCAATCCATTGAAGAATGTTGCTTTTGCATAAGTTTTTGAATGAGTTTGGTGTATTCATGTTTACTATTAAAACCTAGATCTCTCGAAATAAAAAACTATTTTATATGTTCAAAGTTGTTATACAATTCTATTGCTGCTCTTATTTTCTCAACGGTATTTTATCCTACCTCGTATTTTTCTAACAGTGGCTGGATCTTTGATTTTATACCAAGTAATCTAATTAATACAAGTGACTAAAGGCAAGTTAGCCCAAGTAAAAACTTCGGATTAGTGGCATAGATTCTTTTTTTTTGCATTCTATAGTAGGTATATTAGAATGCAAATTTTATCTTCAAATTCTGATTCATTCAGAAAATGCCACTGGAGTAATCTCTCTACCTCGGTATTCCTTGGTTGGGCTGCTTGAGGATAGTCAATATCCGTAGCACAGAGCCGCACCACTTAACGGCCCAAAGAGCTCAAAGAACCCTTAAATTCAATGAAGTCATCACACGTCTCATAAAAGCACTCCGAAGCGTGTAAGCCTCTTAACGATTGTTTTTCGACCTAAAAGCATATTCTGCGGGACAAGTTGTTTTTGACACTTTCCACTCCCATAATAACCAACGTTATCCTTCATCCGAGCCGTACTCAAAGTTTCGCCTTTTATCTCGCTGTCTTCAAGGACTTGTCGCAGATACAACCCAAATGTCGGAAGCTTAGGGGGTCCCTTGGCCGCAACTTTTGTGACGCGAGCAAAGCAAATTACATTAATGATTGTTCCCGGCGGTGTTATTTCCCTTTGCCCGGGAAAAGGGTTATAAACACGTTGCGTTGGGTACCAGATTTTATAGAAACATATCAAATAATAAGTAAATAGGATAAGGGGATAAACAGCAACAAATCGCCCCATGTAAGCACGATAAGGCTTGTGATATTGGTTTTTAATAAAACCAATATCACAAGCCTTAATAAGCCTTAATAGGCGACGTAGGCTCGTGGTCTTGTCTCACTGAGCATAAGCGTGAGCGAGATGGAAGTGCGTGTTCGGTAGCGCGGATATCATGTTTTTTAATGTTGATTTTTTGTGCGTTTTAATAAAAAAAAAGTAATAGCTAAGTTTCCTCAAACATGATATTGCCGATTTTAGAACCAATTTTACTATGTTTAGCTGTTGTGCATAATTTGTGACGATTTTTTTAAGTATATTTTAGTTCGTGATCTTTTACTATCGAGTGAAAGTCAAAAACTCAGGATTCGAATAGCTGTTGTCCCTCGAGAAAGGCCTCAAGATTGCTAATTAAATTTAGGGCAGCCGTATTTTTATCCAAAGAAGAGCTACGCGTTTTTAAAAATCCGTTTTCTAAGCTCACGTCGCCTTAAATATGTATTTATTTATATAGCCTTTTATTTCAGACACACGTTCTTAATTACCCTAATACATTAATTACACTTTCTTATCTTCTGTGAATGAATGGAGAAGGTTGGAGGAGGCCTTTGCCGATTGGCAAACTGACGCCAATCGGCAAAGGCCTCCTCCAACCTTCTCCATTCCTTCCTATCTTGTGCTACTCTGCTCCATGTTACTCCAGTACCTGGGTCATAACCCAGACATATCGTCATCCCATCTTTTTAATGGTCGGCCTTTCTTCCTTTAGTTTCCTCTGGGGTACCATTGAGTAACACGTTTGCTCCATTTGTTTTCTCCTCTGATAATGTGACCAGACCATTTCCATTTCAGCCTCCTTATTTTTGTTGTTATATCCTGCGTCTTGGTTTTTGATCTTATATGTTAATTATTAATAGATATTAATATTTCAATATAAAGTAAATATCCAAGACGTAGAAACAAATATTTAATGCTTCGAACTGAGACCCAAACATCAGCTTTTCATGCAGGGTTACTAGGTACCTATGAGTAAGTACTAGATATGGGCGCCGATGGCCAAATGCACGACGGCGGCGTGAGGTGAAACTTTCCACGGCGGCGGCGGCGTTTCGGCGGCGTGGCCTTGGGTGGCTTAGATTTTTGAAGGGATTGATTTCTTAACAAAACTTAAAGATAACTATATTGTTGGTTGCTTTATATTATTTATGAATTAGAAGCTAATCATTTCAGTCTTAAAAAACAATTAGTGATGATCACGTTTACAAAAATAATAATTTCAGTATTTTTTTACTTCATCGTCATCAGAAAGCAGTAAAGCGCTTGTAAAAGATATGGAGGAACAGGAACATCAAAGCCTTATCTTCTCTATTTTTCTCTATGACTCTGAAACATGGACATGGAAGCCGCGCGTGAAAGCTAAAATAGAAGCATTTGACACATTTCAAATGCTTCTATTTGTGTTGGCGTAGAATGTCGGGCATCTCATGTTCTCATGTATACAACGCCGATACTCAAGGAGCTCCGTATCAACACCCGGCTTTCAACTACCATGCTTCAAGAGAATGATGATATTCAATGATCACGTGGCCCGCCGAGACCAGTCCAGCTTGGAGAAGATGATAATGGTTGAGTGATGCGTTGAAGGAAAGAGAAGTAGAGCACCCACACGATGGATTGATGCAAACCGCGATGTCACGGGCGTCAATATCCAGGGCGCAATACTCTCTCTCTCTCTCTCTCTCTCTCTCTCTCTCTCTCTCTCTCTCTCTCTCTCTCTCTCTCTCTCTCTCTCTCTCTCTCTCTCTCTCATCTGAGCGTTTTCCCGGTTGCGTCTTCAGCTAGGTGCTTCAGAGCCCGGGGTCCGCTTTCCAGCATTCGTCTACCTAATATCGCGCTGAACAAGAAAGGACTAAGGACCGAACCTTGGTGGACACCCACTGTGATGGTGTAACGTATAACGTTAAACATAAATACCTACTGTAACATCTTACCAGAAATAGGTTTTAATAAACAAGTTCTATTTCTTAATTTATCTCGTTGCGTAGCCTATTTAATTTTGCCTTAAAAACATAGAAAACCTCTACTCATAATACTGTCTAGGCGCGGGAGTTCGGAACATTCTAGATCTGTGACGTAGGTCGACCTTCCGCTATTATGTTTTGCCCTCTGCGGCCGAGACCGCGAGCTCGAGCGCGATGGGTCGTTCAATTGCCACCCAGCTGCGACGCGGACAAGCCGCTGCGCACTTTTAATAAATAAAGACGCCGCTATTAAGCGGACGTACCTAATTTCTCAATCCGTGAAGTGAGTGTAGTTTCCCGTAATTGGGTAAGTGTTGCACAATTGCTCATTATTTAAATGAATGTAGTTATATAAATCATGGTTTAGCTGGTAATTACTTCCATCGGGATTAAATTCTTTTGTCTTGGACGCCGAACACGCCACGCCCGCGTGTCTCGTCCTTAAGTTATTAGTACGACGAATTTGAACATTAATTTGAACTGTATACTTTACGAATATACTACCAGCTGAATCACGTGTAGGTTTTTCCACGCTTTAAGCGATTACGTATTTGTTAATTCTAGGTTAGACTAGGTACATGCTACATCCATGTGTTACCTAAATATCTTATTTTATTCAGTGCTGTACTGTGCGATCTAGTGTACTATTAATGGTTAACAAATTTAATGTCATTGCTGTAATTTCCTATGCGGAAATTATATATTTCCGTTATTTCACGCCATGTGTTTTTGCCTGCGTGGCATTGTTTTAAGCTTTGGTTTACATTTCTTATGCTTAATCACATTTTAAATAAGTCGGAAAAGGCTTTCTACTTTGATATACAATGGAAAATGTCCACGGTATATAATTTCCGAATCATAAATGTACTGAAATCATCCGAGAATCCTATGCTAACGCACCACGCTAAACAACTGCACTCCGCCGGCCTTGCTTTTGCATTTTCCTTCTTGCTTAATAATTTTGATGAATTTATTTATTACTTAGAAATATACATAACCTCTAAATTTACTCAAATAGACTGTAACTATAGCCGTGCACCTTTCAATCGTTTTGGTTCGATTAGTTATCAATTAATTTAATAATTAATTGATAAATAATCTTATTTCTCTTTCGGAAATTGCCGACTCACGCTTGGCATATGGTTCTCGCCGCCCTGCTTTGCTTATTTTGTACCTGGACTGCACCACCATCATTCTTGAATGCTCCTTTCTATAACTTGCCCCACCCCCTTGCGTGAGCACATGGTTCTACAGTCCAGGTCGAGAATGTGGACCCCTTATTTACCGTAAACGTGGACGCGTTGCAGGAACTACGCTTACATTTGAAGCCGAGGCAGACGCTCCCCCAGGGAGTAAACAAGTTGGAGGCCCCTGGCGTGTGACGCTCTCCCGGCACTTACTACCAGCGCGTCCACCGACCACCTCGGACCACCATCGTCTCCTGCCATCCAGCTGCGTACCGCGAGGGGAGTGAGGGTACCCGGAAGGACCGACCACCCCTCAAACAGACCTGGCATCTAGCCATAGCCCGACCTAGGCGATCGAACCGCCCCTTAATCTTAACAATAAATTCTTAACTGTTCTATCATCTATAATTTTGCTCCTAGATAGGTACCCCAAGTTAGGGCTCCCTATCTCACGTGACAAATTGGCGCCCATACGTGTTTTTTTTAAATAGGTCTTTCGGGTTTTGGTCTGTTTGAGGTTGGTATTTTCTTCCAAGCATTCTTGGTGTTGGTGTGTGTGTGCACGTCGCAGCTTTACTGTGTTTTTTTTTTTTTTCCAGCGGGCTGATTTATTATTAAATTTTTTTTTCAACCTAGTTTAAAAATCTGAGACTAATTGTGCAACATTTATCGATAATCTTCGGTAAAACTAAGTTTTTTTTTATTAGGTATTTACTTCTACCTAAACATTACAGCCGACATCCCCGTGTGGTGTCGGGTTAGAGTAGCACCACCCCATCTCTTCCTGTGGGAGTCGTAAAAGGCGACTGAAGGATAGGGTAATTGTGTGTTGTGGATAACAGGCTGGCAACCTGCAGTTACTGTTTTCTTTCTTTTACCCTAATATTGCTACACTTGCAAACTTAATATATACTTTAATTAACTGTTTATTAGTAACAGTAAAGCTTAACCCTTAATTTACCTTGATTCTTCTAAATCAGTAAAACTCAAAAGTTATAAAATGGCTCGACCTATTAAATACTTACAACTAACTAAATCAGAGCTTGTATATGAGGTAAGCATTCGTGCGGAGCAGCCTAAGGACAGAGTTGAGATCCCCGTGTGGTGTCGGGTTAGAGTAGCACCACCCCATCTCTTCCTGTGGGAGTCGTAAAAGGCGACTGAAGGATAGGGTTATTGTGTGTTGTGGATAACAGGCTGGCAACCTGCAGTTACAGTTTTCTTTTTTTTACCCTAATATTACTGCACTTGCAAACTTAATATATACCTTAATTAACAATAAATGAATAACAGTAAAGCTTAACACTTAATTTACTTTCAATCCTGTAAAACGGTAAAACTTTAACTTGATACAATGGCTCGACCTATTAAATACTTACAATGACTAGTTTTTTTTTCTTTTTCTTTTTATTGGGTAGTGTGTGCGTTCGTCACCGATAAGCCGGTGACGAAATATAACTTTAGAATTTCTTGAGATTTTTGCTACGCAACGAGAACAGTGTAAGCCCTCACCAGAGTTATGCCTCTAAACGGCGAACTCAACTGGAAGCGGGTGGTGACTTCCTATCCTCAATAACCATACTAAGCCCTCACCAGAGTTATGCCGCTAAACGGCGAACTCAACTGGAAGCGGGTGGTGACTTCCTATCTTCTTAATTGCCCTACTAAGCCCTCACCTGAGCATGCTTCTCTGAACGGCGTGCTCAACTGGAAGCGGGTGGTGACTTCCTATGTTCTTAATTGCCTTACTAAGCCTTCACCTGGGTTCTCTGTCCCTTGGAAGAACTCAACTGGAAGCGGGTGGTGACTTCCTATCTTATTAATTGCCTTACTAAGCCTTCACCTGGGTTCTCTGTCCCTTGGGAGAACTCAACTGGAAGCGGGTGGTGACTTCCTATCTTATCAATAGCCTCACTAAGCCTTCACCTGGGTTCTCTGTCCCTTGGGAGAACTCAACTGGAAGCGGGTGGTGACTTCCTATCTTATCAATAGCCTCACTAAGCCTTCACCTGGGTTCTCTGTCCCTTGGGAGAACTCAACTGGAAGCGGGTGGTGACTTCCTGTAGCCTTAAATCCTCGACTATGTGCCTATAAGGCGCGTATCTCTATATTCTGGTAATCCGTGAAAAAATTAGTCGTAGTTCTCGCTATAACTATTTTTTTTTATAACTGTACGTTACCCTAAGATCAACCATGTAATGGTTAGCAACATTTGCTACTGGAGCATCGCACAAAAGTAAGTGTGCGTTTCTCTCTCTATAAGGAGTTTCTCTACTATTCTAAAAGTGGAAGAAACAGCTTGAACGATATGCTAGTATGATAGATGATGTATGAAAGTGTAAAGTAGTGAATAGGACCCTCAGCTCTTCTCGAAGGATTTTTCTTCTAGGAAAAATCCTTCTCCTAGGAGACGGTGTACTGTAACGTATAACGTTAAACATAAATACCTACTGTAACATCTTACCAGAAATAGGTTTTAATAAACAAGTTCTATTTCTTAATTTATCTCGTTGCGTAGCCTATTTAATTTTGCCTTAAAAACATAGAAAACCTCTACTCATAATACTGTCTAGGCGCGGGAGTTCGGAACATTCTAGATCTGTGACGTAGGTCGACCTTCCGCTATTATGTTTTGCCCTCTGCGGCCGAGACCGCGAGCTCGAGCGCGATGGGTCGTTCAATTGCCACCCAGCTGCGACGCGGACAAGCCGCTGCGCACTTTTAATAAATAAAGACGCCGCTATTAAGCGGACGTACCTAATTTCTCAATCCGTGAAGTGAGTGTAGTTTCCCGTAATTGGGTAAGTGTTGCACAATTGCTCATTATTTAAATGAATGTAGTTATATAAATCATGGTTTAGCTGGTAATTACTTCCATCGGGATTAAATTCTTTTGTCTTGGACGCCGAACACGCCACGCCCGCGTGTCTCGTCCTTAAGTTATTAGTACGACGAATTTGAACATTAATTTGAACTGTATACTTTACGAATATACTACCAGCTGAATCACGTGTAGATTTTTCCACGCTTTAAGCGATTACGTATTTGTTAATTCTAGGTTAGACTAGGTACATGCTACATCCATGTGTTACCTAAATATCTTATTTTATTCAGTGCTGTACTGTGCGATCTAGTGTACTATTAATGGTTAACAAATTTAATGTCATTGCTGTAATTTCCTATGCGGAAATTATGTATTTCCGTTATTTCACGCCATGTGTTTTTGCCTGCGTGGCATTGTTTTAAGCTTTGGTTTACATTTCTTATGCTTAATCACATTTTAAATAAGTCGGAAAAGGCTTTCTACTTTGATATACAATGGAAAATGTCCACGGTATATAATTTCCGAATCATAAATGTACTGAAATCATCCGAGAATCCTATGCTAACGCACCACGCTAAACAACTGCACTCCGCCGGCCTTGCTTTTGCATTTTCCTTCTTGCTTAATAATTTTGATGAATTTATTTATTACTTAGAAATATACATAACCTCTAAATTTACTCAAATAGACTGTAACTATAGCCGTGCACCTTTCAATCGTTTTGGTTCGATTAGTTATCAATTAATTTAATAATTAATTGATAAATAATCTTATTTCTCTTTCGGAAATTGCCGACTCACGCTTGGCATATGGTTCTCGCCGCCCTGCTTTGCTTATTTTGTACCTGGACTGCACCACCATCATTCTTGAATGCTCCTTTCTATAACTTGCCCCACCCCCTTGCGTGAGCACATGGTTCTACAGTCCAGGTCGAGAATGTGGACCCCTTATTTACCGTAAACGTGGACGCGTTGCAGGAACTACGCTTACATTTGAAGCCGAGGCAGACGCTCCCCCAGGGAGTAAACAAGTTGGAGGCCCCTGGCGTGTGACGCTCTCCCGGCACTTACTACCAGCGCGTCCACCGACCACCTCGGACCACCATCGTCTCCTGCCATCCAGCTGCGTACCGCGAGGGGAGTGAGGGTACCCGGAAGGACCGACCACCCCTCAAACAGACCTGGCATCTAGCCATAGCCCGACCTAGGCGATCGAACCGCCCCTTAATCTTAACAATAAATTCTTAACTGTTCTATCATCTATAATTTTGCTCCTAGATAGGTACCCCAAGTTAGGGCTCCCTATCTCACGTGACAATGGGGAAGGGTTTAGTGTCACCAACAGCGGTCCTCACCAGACAATCGGAATCACGGTACATGTCCCTTATATTGTCAATATAGGCTTTCGGGTCGAAGGCCTTCTGCATATCAAGAAACAGGAAATGCAGTGGCGTGTTCTTCGTTCTGTATTTCTCCATGACGATCCTTAGGGCAAAAACAGGGTCCATGGTCCCTCGGCCAGGGCGGAACCCATATTGACAATCTGATATTGTACTCTCCTGCCGAATCCGAGAGTCTAGCACACGCTCGAAGAGCTTATGGTGTGGGAAATGACCTTTATTCCGCGGTAATCACCGCATTCCTGCACCAACCTTACCTTTGAAGACCGGGGTAATGATACTCCGTTTTTATTGGCTTGGGATCTGTCCGGAGTACAGTACGCGGTTGAAAAGGTTAGTTAAGATGCCCACACCACGAGGGCCCAACGCCTTCCATGCTTCTATGGGGATTCCATCGATTCCGACAGCTTTCCGATTGCCCATGCGGGGGAGAGCTAAGTGGACTTCTTCAGGCGGTATTGGTGGCACTAGTCCGATGTTTGGGGGGAGGCCCGGCGGTGTCTGCTCCTCTTTATACTGCTGGTTTAGCAGCTCGTGGCAGTATGAGCTCCATCTTTCCTTCACCGCGAGATCTTCGAATAGCAGGTCGCCGCGAGAGTCGTTGACACAGCGGAATTTAGATATATCCTGTGCCGCTTTGACTCTCGAACGTGCCAACTTATAAATAAACTTCTGTCCCTCACACGATTCCAGTTTGTCGTATAACGGCTGTAACTGGTCTCGTCTGGCTCTGGCAACAGCTTTCTTTTGATCCGACCGCTTGCCACTTTTGAAAGAGAGCCCCCACCTCCTCCTGGACTGTGTCGTTCCACCACCAAGTGTCCTTATCCAGTTAGTTATCCAGGGCGCAATAACTAATATTAGCCAAAAAAAATGCTTGTGAAGAACTGCGCTCTTGGTGGTCATGAAGAAGAAGAAGATTATCAAAATTCCTGTTTGATATTTCTTTTTAGGTTTTTTAGTGCAATTATATTTCAGAGAATGTGACACAAATGAGAATTTACGCTTTTGTTGTTGTAAACTTATCGTGACGGCGCGCCGCCTGCTTTACTCAGCGGCGGCGCGTCGACGCGAACTCACGGCGGCGACGGCGCGCCGGTGCGGCGCCCATTATTACTAAACCAGTTGTTAAATTATTACACAGCTGCAGCACAGATAATATTGGTAATAAGACCTGTATTCTTAAATAGCAACATTTTAAGCGTACCTAGGTATTACAATAGAGTCCAGAATGACCTTAGCATTTCAGGCGAACATTTATAGCTCGACGTTATGGCGATAGAAATATGATATGACGCTATGAACATTTTTATGAACATCATTAAATAGGGAGGTTTTTATAGGTTTGTAATAATTTAACGAGGGCGAACGCAAATTTGCTCCTGAAACGTATTACAGCCTTATATCATTTGGTTTTCATGTAAACGAGGTCCTTAATAATGTGATAAATATTCAAGCGGTTCCGTAAAATTGTATAAGGTTAAATACCAATATGCCATAGGTAAACTAGTATTTTGTAACGTGAGTATACGTAGTTTACGTTAGTGTTGACTCCATTGTTAAAGCGTTTTTAATTAAAGAGACAATTTTGTACCATAAAGTAGACAACTACATAAAACAACAGAACTATTAAAACCGATATACGTTTGTTATTTTTTTCTGACAGGCTTTTACCGATTGTATTTTGCAAAGTCATTAATTACTTATCTAGACAATTCATACGAACTAAAATTTTATTATCTTACTAATAAGTTGACGGTGTTTTATAACTGAATTCCTGTTCCTATCTGGTTCATCAAATCAGATACTATGACGTCATCATACCAGTATCGTCATGTACTCGATTTCCTTATCTTTTTACGCAGAATTTCAGCTCAATCGAACACAGGGAATAAGCCTCTCGGCTTTAACTTGTTGAGATTTGATTACATATCCATATGCTTGTGCACACATCTCGTACAAACGGATTAGGGGCGTGTTTACTTTGAGCTTTTATGCGAATCCAACAACAGTCAACAGCGTTATTCGAGAAGTTTGTTTATCTTTATTTATATAATTATATAGTAAGATAAACAAACTAATATCTAAATGTGAGAGTTTGGATGTTTACATGTTTGTTTTTTAAATCAGTAAATCACACAAAAATGGTTGAACGGATTTAGTAGTTAGATATAGTTTATAGAACCTGAGGAGTGATCACGTAACGTTTCCAACGCGCGTTAGGATAATTAAACTGTCATTTTCCGATACAAGAAGTGACATTTAGATGTACGATGTACCTGACACGCGTACAATGCGTAACGTGATCGACCTGCTGGATTTAAGTATAGAACCCGAAAATCAACTACCAAAAGAATAAAATTGAGGATTATTGATTCAAAAGTTTGTGCGGACGAAGTCGCGGGCAAGTCCGTGTAAACAATCGATAACGGACAGAGTAGCAGAGGCTAGAGTTAGGATCGGCAACGAGTATGTGACACCCCTGGAGTTGCAAGCGGCAATAGGCCACTACGTTAACGTTGAGTGCTTAACATCTGGAGAGCCATAATCTTTGCCAAAGCCGTTTTAAAAAAAAAATGTATCGAGATACAATACCAATTTTCGAAACTGTGCACGAATTTTGATCGTTACATAAAATAGAGTTGTACGTGCCTTATGAAACTAAAGTCGGAAGGGAAGCTAAGTTCTGTTTAGATGTGATATACAAAAATGCCTGAAGTATCCAGAGCGCTCTGTGTGTTCTTAATTTGATAGACGTAACACAAAAATAGACGACCTTAGAATTAACGTCCACATGCATAAAAAGTTTGGACATTGCACACAGCGCGCTGCGCAGATTTAAGTCAGTATATACCGTCTAGTTTTAACTTACCTCTCAAATTGACAGCATTAGCGATAGAGAATCCAGTGACAGAGCTGGCGGTGGGCGATGCTTCTGACACCGGGTTTGGCGCGGACGGCGCAAGACCCTGGGCTTCGATGAACCGTGACGTCACTGGGTCCTCGTACTCTCGCGGGCTCGGGTCATAATACACCTCGGGTTCGGCGGGCTCTCCCGTGTCTGAGTCGTATTCTGGGATAAAATTGTAAGGTTAATTCAATACGGAATCGTATCAAAAAATTCGAGATGAATAAGGTACGGCACATGAAACACAAACATAGCACCATATTAGAAAAAATCTTAGTAACTTTTCTACAGATATTTATGAATTTTCAAGTTGTTGGTATTATTGAAAAGTTTGCTTTGGATTTTTTATTATTGTTTAATTTCGAATTTTTTTATATACCTACACTTATTTTTCCATTTTTGAGAACGCAAAATAATTGAACGAGCGACCGAAGTTCTCCGTTTCAACTTTGGCAAAATATCTTTCGTATGTCCGACGAAGTCAAAAACTTTTTTGAAAAAAGACGGGATTACGGGCGGTACCTACATTCTTACGCAGTAGGCTCTATGAGGCTTGTGTTATAGGTACTAGCTATTGGTATGCAATTTACTGTTGTTTTTTTATTTATTTAAATAACAAACATGGTGGATCAAACAAATTAGAGACAAAAAGCATCGTCTCTTAAATTTTGCCAAATTGTCAGTGATAAGGGTTTTACAATTCTCAACGCCTTTAAAACTACGCTTCCATTCCATCATAATATAAAGTAACGTACGCATTCTAAATAATATTAGAATATTTCAACGCTAACGGAGCAAGTAATCGCCGCAGTTAGATAAAACTTACAACCCGCGCCAGCCCACAGCTAAACCGCATTTCCCAAGAAAATTATAGCTCAAAAGGGAAACGGCTGTGTCCACATTTCCGTGAATAGTAAAGGAAGGGTATTTTGCAAAATTTGATTAGTACGCTCTAGTGGTTTCAAGTGTGATAAACGGACATCCGTAAGTTTCTACAAAGTTATATCTTTGTAAAGGTAGACCATTACTAATTTCGGTAGACCTAGAATTTATGACTTTATGAAATGACGTGGGAAAGCGGACTATAAAATAAATAATATATTATGAACACGGCATGTTTTATCGTTCTACCTAGTAGGCAGTTAGGAAAATGTTAGAAGGGTTTTATTACCTACCTACACCAGAATTGTTTTGTTTTTAACCGACTTCAAAAAAAGGAGGGGGTTCTCAATTCGGATGTATATATTAATCTTTATTTTTTATTTTTTTTATGTTTGTTACCTCAGAACTCCGTCATTTATAAACCGATTCGTACAATTCTTTTTTTAATTGAAAGTATATGCTTCCAGATTGGTCATTGTTTCCAAAGCCCCAGTTGAATGATGGGAACCATGAGGAATTGAGGGAACTCCTCAAATATATTAGGCACGCGTGTAGTAATTTCGATATGTTCTATTATAACTCGTGTATTTACACCCGGAAATCATAAATTTGGTGAAGTGGAAGTGATGATGAAGACCACAGATAGCTTGTGGAACTTCTCAATGATGTACTTCAAACTATATTATTAATTCATTTATTTTCAGATAATACAATCCATAGTTATTCATTAATAGTTAGTAACATTTAATAGCTTAAGAATATGTCTACGTTAGTGTAATAAAATAAAATTAATTAATTAAATACATTCATTTTACATTGAAAATGGGTACCCATATGAATTGTGTTCCAATGTTTTACAACTGGGCAGTCAAATTTTTCCAAAACGCTGTTCAGGAGGCTGTTGTCACTGTCCCTCACTCGCCGCATCAGGGATGCTACTCGCTTCCGTAGATTATTTATCTTTATTGGCTTGCTAAATAAGAATTTGTGACTTGGCAATCACACATAAGGTAGTTTTAGGTACCTATGCAAAAATTAGTAAATGCAGTTAAGTTGTGTGATTCCCAAGGTGCAGAACTTTATTTAGCAAGCAGATAAAGATTAATAAGAATGCCTGACTTGGCTCTAAGAAATATGTGTGATTGCCAAGTCACAAATTCTTATTTAGCAAGCCAATAAAGATAAATAATCTAGAATGCCTGAATTGGCTCTTAGTAATATCTTACCACTTTTTACTGTGGAAGAGTTTCGAGACTTGGCCTAATTTTTACATAGAATGTTTTTTATGGGATCTCATTTCTTTTTGAAGACTTTGTATGGGAATGCTAATTTACCAACCGCAAATAGCGTATGTATAGTTGTGCAGGAAGGAACTGCAAAAGTAAATAATCGCATGTATTTGTATAGGATTACAAACTTACTTATGCAGTTTCTATTAATATCTCTGAAACGTGACTGAAATTGCATAAATTTTAGGTTTTTTTATGAATTATTAGGCTAAAAGGAATTAAGTTTGAAATTTGGAGCTTGTGGGTCAGCTAGAAGTACCTTAGACTTATGTTGATCATCAGTATATAAGTGAGTATGTCAGTGACAAAACTAACAAACTTTGACGGACAATAGTTCTTAAACTAAAAGTTCAAATTGAATGTTAATGACATTATATAAAAAACAGATTTAAAAAAACAGTATTATAAGGACCTGAATAAATAAGGCAATATATTATGAGAAAACTGCTTTTTTTAAAGAAAATATAAACAACAAAATACACTACCCTAAATCTCTTTGGCAAAATCTGAAAACAACTATATTGCCTAAAAAAAATAACGAATTAGCCTCTTCATTCAATGACCCTACTGTCATAAATAAACACTTCTTAAGCTTAACAGGTACTTCACAAGTGCCCATATCCTACCTGACTTACTTTGAGTTCCATAGGTATACTGAGTCTGCTTTTCACTTAGAACCGACCAGCACAGATCAAATCATCCAAATCATTAGAAGTCTCAAATCTAATGCTGAAGGATGTGATGGTATTAATTTAAATATGTTAATTTTGACATTTCCACATACTTTAGACTTTATTACGCAATTAATTAACACCTCCATCTTGACATCCACTTTCCCAGACTTATGGTAATTCTAATTAGAATTGTTCGCCCACTTCCTAAAATATCTAATCCATCAGAGCTAAAGGACCTTAGGCCCATAAGTATATTACCATGCCTATCTAAGATATTGGAAAAGATAGTATGCAGACAATTAACTAGTTATCTTGAGAACAACAATATTTTGCCGCATGTTCAGTCTGGTTTCAGAAAAGGGAGAAGCACAGCGACTGCCTTACTTGATGTCACCGACAACATATTGTACTCTCAGGATAGGGGAATGTGCACACTGTTGGTGTTACTTGATTTCTCTAGAGCTTTCGATTGCCTGAATATTAATTTTAATGCTTTCTAAGATGAGCAACTACGGATTTGATAGTAATACACAGAGGTGGTTTGACAGCTATCTTCATAATCGGTATCAGTGTCTTAAAATGATGGTTCCACTCTATTGTCGGACAAGATTGGCCTCACGAGAGGAGTGCCACAGGGATCCGTAATTGGACCAATCCTTTTTATTTTGTACACCGCCGACATTGTATCACAGATCACACACTGTAAATTCCATATTTATGAATGAATGAATGAATAAGTTTATTTCACAACCAAGTTCCATATTGTTAGTAACAAATGTCTTAATATAATGTTAACTATTACACAAAATAAGTATTCATCACATATATTTTAAATTTCAAGTCAACAAAATTTATTTATAGTTAAAAACTTGTTACAGAAAGATATATGAATTTTGAATAAATATTAAAATGCAGATAATTTAATCGGAAATGTCAAAAATAGAAAAAAATCTTACTAATTACATGCATACTTGAAATTTAAAATTTAAATAATAATGTCTAATTGTTTATACTCAGCAATACATAATTAATACAATTTATTTTGTTAGCTGGGATCTCAAGTGGAGTTTAATAAGCAAATTTGTGAGTAGACAGTCCGACCTATTTGCCAATGCGTTAAGGATGCTGTTCGTGCTGGCCCGCGCCCTGCTCGCCAGCGAGGCGACGCGCTTGCGCACTATCGCGTGGAAGCCGTCCGCACGCGCCTCCGCAAACATTCCCGACGCACTGCAGTAGCGCGGCAGCCCCAGCAGCATCCTGGCCCCGTAGCATGGATGGCGTTTATCACGCGATAAGTGACAGGATAGAGCTGCCGTCCCTGGCTGACACCGTTCGATAGAACGAGACGACGCGCTTATCCTGTCACTTATCGCGTGATAACGCCATCCATGCTACGGGGCCAGAACGCATTGTTATATTGTACGCGTAGTTGTTGAGTGTCCGCTGCGTACAGTTGAACCACAGGTTGCACGTGTATAGCGATTGGCTGAAAGCTTTAAACAAAGTAATCGTCACTTCTGCGGTACATCGTGCAAACCTGCGCGCCAACATGTTAGAACGGACCGCCAACGACCTACGTTCCCTTTCCACGTCGACGCCATCTGACAAGCTCTCGGTGACCCAATGGCCCAGGTACTTAAACTTTGATACTCGAGTTAGGTTCGTTCCGCCATGCGTTACTGGCGGCACGGTATCAAACCGGCTGCCGCGCGGGTTGAACACTAACACTTCGCTCTTTTTGAGTTGTACCTGAGCCCATGAGCCTCCGCGTACTTCTCACACATGCCAATCAGCTTTCGGAGCGCATCGATTGATGTACTCAGCAGTACCATATCGTCAGCGTAACTGATATTATTGACACAAATTCCGTCTATAGAACACCCAATGTTGGCACTGCTGAGCTATATAAATTAAACAATTTTGGTGAACTTGCTCCATAGGACGTCATAAGCCACCAGATCGAACGCCTTGGAGAGATCTAGGAAGCACGCATACACAGTAGTCTTCCTAGTCGTGTAGTACTGAACAGTTTGCTTGAGACACAACACCGCGGACTCAGTCGATAATCCAGCTTTAAAACCGAATTGAGCATCCTGTAATTTAAGGTGTTTCCTCAGAATTTGGTCAAGCAAACTGTCCAGTACCTTGGCTATTATGGTAGCCAACGAAATGGGTAGCCAACGAAATATTTATGCAGATGACATTCAGGTTTATATTTCATGTAAGCCATCTGAAATTGATAATGCGATTGAAAAACTTAATTCGGATCTCAGTCGAATAACTTCCTGGGCTACTAGTAACTGCTTGCTGCTTAATCCTAGCAAAACCAAATATCTAGTTTTTGGCAGTAAACATCTAATAACAAGTATTCAGTCCGCACATAATCTGGATGTCGTCTTAATGAATGAACCCATTGAGCGTGTATATGAAGCACGTAACTTGGGGCTATTGGTAGATAGTGGGCTTCGTTATGAGAAGCATGCTGCAAATGCTGTAAGGAGTTGCTTCTACAAACTTAAGGTCCTCTATAAAATCCGCCCATTTATAAATGAAAACTTGCGCATTAGGTTGGTTAAGTCCTTAGTTCTATCTAAGTTGAATTATGTGGATACAGTGTATGGACCACGTCTTCTTGCCAAAACACGAAGACTCATTCAACGTGTACAAAATGCGTGCGCCCGCTTCTGTTGTAGCATACTGTTGAAGGCCCACGTCACACCATTCTTGAACAAACACAACATTCTCAAAACAACATCGTCGAAAATTACACTTGGCCTGTTTGCTCTTTGGAGTGCTCAAGTACAAATCCCCTAAGTATCTTTTTGAGAAGCTGTCTAACAGGAGGTCACGTGGTACTCGGCAGTGCGAGTTACAGCTGATGACACCTCAGCACGCATCAGCAGCTTTCCGAGGGAGTTTCCGGTATGCAGCAACCAAGTCTTGGAATATAATCCCACCGCCAGTAAGAACCCTGCAAGATGTCCATAGTTTTAGAACCAAACTTAAAAAGTATTTGCTTGAGCATCAGAAAAGCCAGGAAACTTGCCAGCTAGACACAAGTTGTATTAAAATAAAAATAAAAGGCTATTGTTATATTTGTTTATGCTTACCACTGTGTTACGTCCCTTCGGCATTGCTTAAATAGGTATTGTTTTTCGTTTTGTTCAGTACCCTTTTGTTATTATGTATTTGTTGTAATGTGTTCACTTCGATATTGATTATTGGTCATAATTGTGTGTAGTAATGATCACTTTTTAAATTGTAATCGGTTTTTAACCTTGCATGGTACGTGTTTTTTCAGTTATAAGTAAAACGAATTAGTTATACGTAGCTTATTGTAGATTGTTCAAACATTATTGTTGATTACATGTTTAATTGAAAAGAATGATGCCTGTCTACCACCTGCCACTCCTGTCACTGTCAGTGTCAATGGCGCTAGTGTGCTGTTATAGATCACGCAGGAGTGAAATGGCTGCGTTCATAAATCACTGGACAATATTATTATACTTTATGGTCTTTTTTTTAATTTCGTTAATTGTCCCTTCTCGTGTTTAATTAAGTTTTTATCATAATTTTGTTTTTTTTGTTTATTATCCACCGTGAACTCACTCGACGGTTCTATCGGAAGACCAGCGCTGGCAGCAATGCCAGCATTATGCTGAGATAAAAACGTTTCGTGACAAACGCTGTGTGTTGTTTGTCTCGAATAAATGTTTCTTTCTTTCTTTATTTCTATATGTAAGCCATATTATGCCCTACATGTTACTGAAATTCAGTGTTCTAGCTTTAGCTAGCACAAAATTACAGGATGTTGAAAAAGGCCTGAATGGCTTCGAGAAAAGGATGGTACGGCCGTGCCTCTTTGTTTTGCTCGACTTGGCGGGGGCACTACCGTGCCCCCAGATAAACCGCAAGAGTTAACTTGCGACCTCGTTCGTATGACGTTGGTACGCGCTCGAGTTTCAAGTTAACTCTTGCGGGTTATCCGTATTGACATTTCAATACTATTACTGAAATATAATTTTTGACCTTAATGCATTGCGAATGTCTGACGACATTTCAACGAAATGGATAGGGAATTAGATTCCTTGACTGTACATAAATAACACGCAGTATTTTTCAAATAACTTGGGTACGGAGACAGCTGCTATCCCAGTTCATTTTATGTCATCTATTTATTTTATGGTTGTAAATTGTATCAGGATATCTGCCAAAATTAAATGATAGGTCTTCCCCGTACCCAATCAATTTGAAAAGCGCTAAATAATCAGGAGGCCTGTTTTTGCTTGTTTTTTCCGATCCTTATCGCATTCTAATTTTATTGTGAATCGCAAGAAACACATAAAACACCATTACTTGCTTCGTAAGTATGAGCATGGTGTTGTGGTCCTGTAAGATCACTAGAGCTCCCGGGGATGGACTGTGTTGAGAGTTATTATTGACCTGGGATTTGTATCTAGATGACGACAGAATGAGTACTCGGCAACACTCTCCTGACTCGTTTGGCGTCGGAAGCCATAATAGACAACGGTGACTGCTTACCATCAGACGAGATGTTTGCTTTTTTGCCACCATCGTGATATCAAACTAATAATAGAAATGCACGTATTGCACGTAGAACCGATTGCCATTGGAGCGGAAAGGTTCTTGAGTGGCGACCATGTACCGGAAGGCGCGGCGTGGGTAGGCCCTCCAAGGTGGAGTGGATGACCTGGTAAAGGTCGCGGTTGGCGCAGGACCGGTCACTTTGGCACTCTTTGGGGGAGGCCTATTTCCAGAAGTGGACGTTTTTCGGCTGATATGATGAATAGAAATGCGGTTGGGGTGCACGGCCGGTATTCGTTATTAAACAATTCTGGTGTAGGTAATAAATATCATGTTCCGACGGCGCGGACCCAAAACCTGTCCCACTCACCGCTGCATCGGGCGTTGGATCTTCTAAATGGCATTTTGAACAGCGATAGCAAGCTAGACATATTTCACAATATGGAATCCTGTTTCTTGACACTCAGCAGCCAGTACCTAGAGTCTATCACCACTCCAAGCTGTATCCATGACGCTTGAATCCAAGGCCAATTTTCGACCGACGGACGCTGCTTGGATTCACTCCATTTATAGCATAGTTTCATGTTTATTCATTTGTATTGTTTCTTGTGTCTTTACCATTGTTGTACCTAAATATGTATTAAGTGTATGTCCTGTTAACACGTGTAGCTAGACTGTAAGTGTTTGCCTAAGGAATAAATAAATTCCATCCACGATATTTGAATTATGGTAACACGTTAATCAAAATGACAGAGACATTACTCAAGAATAGATAAATGAAGTGTCTCAAACATCACGAATGAAATACATAGGTGTTACACACATCTAATATTGATTCACCTCATAACTTATTTGACCGTGTTCAGTTACGATGATTCATTGTTCACCAGAGGCTCAATTAATAATAAATAGACAAATAATGATGGCATGTCATAGGGATATTCCCACTTTCATTTCTATATCAATCAAAATCGGAATGATAGAGACATGAAACAAAAGCAATATCATAGGGATTCCCCGTTGTCAATTACGAAACGGGCGTTCTTCCCAAGCTTTTAGAAAAGAATGCACATTATTTTCTAAAAGCTCTTCAATAAATGTGGGGTTTATACTTTTTGATAGCTCTGTATATGAATATGGTGTTGTGGCTCTTAGACGTTGAATAATGAACGATTGAATGTGGTTTGAGTTGTTTTGGAATGGTAAATGATGCAGTGTTAAACAGGAGTCGAAAGAGTAAAAAGATTTTTATATAGGTACCTACATTTTGTAAATAAAGAAGACATTTTTATAAAGTCTTTCGTTGATCTCCTGCGCCGCATCCACGTGTCCGTTCGTTCATACGGCTTAGTCCCCACTACAAACGACCTCATCATATCAGCCGAAAGACGTCCACTGCTGGACATAGGTCTCACCCAAAGAGTCCCAAAGTGACCGAACCAGCACCACCCGCATCCAGTGGACTCCCGCGACCTTTACCAGGTCATCAGTCTACCTACCCACGCCGCGCCTTCCAGTACGTGGTCGCCACTCGAGAACCTTTCCGCCCCAATGACCATTGGTTCTACGTGCAATGTGCTCCGTCCAATGCCACTTAAGTTGAGCGATTCGGAGGGCTATATCCGTCCTAAAGAGATTTTTCCCCCGAAAATCTTATCCAAATCCGAATGCATACATTTGGGAACTTTAGTCGATTTGTTAGATGAATTTTCCGATATTTTTATTTTCTTGTATAAATATTTCCAATCGTCTTTCTTTCCAGTTTTACTATTTCCTTATATAAAACTTTCGGATTACCATTTTTCTAGTATTTCTATTTTCTTGAAAAAAAAATCCGGTTGCCTTTTTTTCCACTGAGTTCATTTTCCACGCGTACAATTTCACAAGCGTATATTTTACTTTTCACAAAATTTCTCATACGCATAGTTCCTTCGTTGAAGCTTTTCATGGTTGAAAATTTGTGAATATAACATTTTTCATATGTCTTAGTTTACTATCTGTACATATAATAAAGCTGAAGAGGGTCGAAAGTCTGTACATGGAAGATATATCTTCGAATTCAGATTCAGACTTAAATATATTCGAAAAAATGTTTGCTGTGGATACTTAACAGAACACGCTCCAACAGTTATTAGAATTTTTGTCTGTTTATTTGATCGCACATCACGTGTAAATGGCTGAACCGATTTAGATTAAATTTGATATACTTAGAGATAGTTTTTATGTCGGAAATCATCCTCTAAGGGGTGAAATGGGGGTGAATATTTGTACGAGAACCGATATAGATGAATTTGGTACAGAGATAGTTTGAGTCCCGAGGAAGGACATAGGATAGTTTTATCCTGGAATCATCCTTTGAGGGGGTGGAAATTTGTATGGAGCTTATTCAAACCGCTGCACCGATTTAGATGAAATTTGGTATACTTAGAGATTGAAAGTTTGAGTCCCAAGGAAGGACATAGGGTAGAATCTACCCTAAGAAGGTGAAAGGGGGGTGAAAGTTTGGATGGAACCCATTTAGATGAAATTTGGTATAGAGATAATTTGAGTCTCGGGGAATGACATAGGACAGTTTTATCCCGGAAGTCATTCCCTAAGGGGTGACATGGGGGCTGAATGTTTGTATAGAGCTACGAGATAAACGTGAGGGCCTAGTGGGCTGTTCACACTTTGATTAGTGATTAGTTAGTTTAGTTAGATATATAACTACACTTGCTGCAGGTGCTCAGGAGAAGCTTTTTCATGGACTCGCACTAATCACATTGCAAGTGTAAACAGGGCTTAAGGCATGAAGCGCCCCATCATCAGAGCGAGCCCGAGAGCCAAAGGCGCAAAGGCCGTAACCACGCGGGCACGGTGAGTGACGACACCCCGCCACCTAACTCACACTTTTCTAGGCAGACGTTTTGGAATGTTTATTTTTATTCTACGCACCAGCAAGTTGGGAGTAATATTCGGAAACTCTTTCTCTGATCTTTTTTTAGTTTTGTTTCACGAGAATGCGGATATTCATTGTTACGTTTTGTAGGTTAATTTAGACTCCTGTTTTTTTTCGAGCGAGTCATTTTCTTACAAAATACGTAATTACCCTGACTTGTAATAATACTCTTTGTAATAATTACTCAATAAATCGCCTTTTCAAACACCTCGTCTTGATACCCCACTCGATTGGATAGGAAATAAAACATTTCTTTAGTTCACACAATGCCTATTTTCATTAATCATATAATCCGCCATATTGTTTTTATTTTGACGTCATATAACCTATGTCAATCGGTTCAGGCGTTGAGTAGGTAGTTCTTGTGGAAAAAAGACTCACATACATACATAGACCCTGAAATCATTACATTACCCCTGCACTCCTTTTCGTTGGACAGTCGTGTAATAAAAACGAACTTCGACCAACTGAGACCGAGAAGTGCCAAATATCAAACTGCAATTTAACCGTGCTACAACGCGAGTGAGCATCATTCCGAATGTAATTATTTTCTATTGAGAATATAATCTATAAGGAAAATATCCGATCAGGTAAAAAGGCTAATAAGATATTTTGCGAAAAGTAAAATGTACGCATACAAAATATTTGGATCGAAATTTTTTTTAAGAAAATAAATATACTGGAAAAAGAGGTTTCGGAGAGTTTTATGCAAGAAAATAAAAATACTTGAAAGAAAGAAGATCGGAAATATTTATACAAGAAAATAAAAATATCGGAAAATTTATCTAACAAACCCGCCTCGATGGCGCCTACGCCACGCCGTACAAAAACCACGGGATCGGTTAGGAGCGTAGCGCTTAGCGATTCTTAGCAGTGACTGTGTTACTCAGACGGGTAGCGTCCAACAATTTGTTAACTATTCTATCTAACCGTCAATGTCTCTACCTCTGTTGTTGTACTCCTCCTGTTCTGTCAGCACTTCCTGTGGTTCGACAGGCGGCGCATACCACGGCCTCCTGGAGTATATCTTCTTGGTGTTCACCACCCGCACCTCACCACCATTCCAGTCCGACAATGGCCGGCTTAGCATCTCTTATCATCTGATGATACCTGCCAACAAGATACGAACATTTTAAGCGTATTGATGCTAGTAGGTACATAAGATGATGATCTGGTTGTGATCGCCACACCTTTTTTTTCCCGGCTTATTTTTTCCAGTTTATTTGTTGATTTATGTTTTTTTTGCTACTGGGGTTGCACCAAACCGTATGTTATCGTAAGCGGTGTTCGTTATCTCAATGTATGAAAAGTTTGACAAATTTATATATGGAATGACAGCTGCCAGCGTCATATTTAACGTCGATGGGTCTGCATCGCCCTAACTTCCTGCCTACATTTGTACTTTGGGTAGGACACAAGAAACATAAAAATCTGCCAGTTTTTTCTTCAATGGCAACCCTATCGTTTCTACTGCAAATCGTTATTTAGGTGTCAAACTTCGTAACACAAAATATAAACGTCAAAAGCAATGAGCTATTTTTGAAAATGGTGCCGGAAAATAAAATTGGTTGTCAAAGCCCTCCCCAAAGTAATTTTGGTAAACTTTTTATTTAAGATTAGTTATCATTAATTTTGCCCGGTTTCACACAAATAAATAATCATTTTTACAAACCAGACACCTGGCCCCGTAGCATGGATGGCCTTATCACGCGACAAGTGACAGGATAGAGCATCCGTCCCTGGCTGACACCGTTTGATAGAATGAGACGACGCGCTTATCTTATCACTTATCGCGTGATATATGCTACGGGGCCTGTTCACTGAAAGTAAACCAATATTTTCGAAATATTATGTCACGATGTTTTATGTCCTCTGCAAAGGACAAATGTAGGTAACTGAGTCCGAAAATTATGTAAGAATTGGTTTTATTCGGCTATAAGGTTGTGTAGGTATACATATTTTTGTAAATTTGGACATATTTTTAGGGTTCCGACTCAAAGAGTAAAACGGGACCGTATTACTAAGACTCCGCTGTCCGTCCGTCCGTCCGTCTGTCCGTCTGTCTGTCACCAGGCTGTATCTCACTGATACCGTGATAGTTCCAGCTGAAATTTTCAGAGATGATGTATTTCAGTTGCCGCAATAACAACAAATACTAAAAACACAGAATAAAATAGTTTTTTATAGGTAGGTAGGTACGGAACCCTTCGTGCGCGAGTCCGACTCGAACTTGGCCGGTTTTTTTCTTTTTGTTTTATGGTAGGTACCTAATTACTATGATTATATTTTCTGAACTGCTTCATATATAAAATATAACATCTCCTTTTTTCAATTTTTTTTAAATATTTTATGGTAACGTTTTAGAGTAATATGCAGCCCGCACTTTTGTAACAAAAGTCATCGCTATAAGTAATGTTCCAGGAAAAACAAGAGACTCGGTAAAAGCGGACGCAATACCCATTTTCCGAGACCCCCATTGTACACTGAGAATAAGTACCTACCCTTAGAATTGTAATAATCTGCAGTTCGCGACTCAGTCACAGATTAATGGTACTGGTCGAGTACTATTAGACTGAACTGATAATATGCCCAAATATTCGAGGCTGTTTGTCTAAAAAAAATCCTGATGTCACGTGTTCCTGTTTCCCTACAATCGTCATACTAACGAAACCACAGAATAAGTAATAGTACGAAACATTTAGATTTTTCATAAAAAGGGGCTGAGCCGAAATCAATTTGCTCACCGCGTGAGGCAGGTATACGTGCCAGAGAACGATAGTATAATGTACAACGCGAGAGAACAATGACAAAGATAAAAATACAAACAGAATAGAATATACAGGTACAAAGGCGGACTTATCCCTTTGAGTGGTCACTTCCAGTTAAACTGTGAGCAAATGAGTGGAGAACATCAGGGTATGACAGATAGGAAACAGTACCAAGCGTACTTACATATATTGAGTGTGGCTGCTTACAGCGATCATATCAAACGAGTAGGTTCAATGATTAAATAATTTTTTTTTGCCGATTCTGCTATTTGAAATTTTTTTTTTTTTGATAAGAAAACAGGTCCTGTTCTGGATCACGAGTTCTACAGCTCACAGAGCCAGTAGTCATAGTAATAAAAAAAAACAATGTATTTAAGAAAAAATAAATCAAAAAATGACAACAAGGTTAGGGTTTCCTAAATAGTGGTAAAAAACCTGTGTCAGGAAGTCCCGCTCCTCCATTACTTGCTGTTGTTTAGAGTAAGCTAAATCAAATTAAGTGTCTATCCTCAGGGCTATTACTTAATTGTTACTTTCTACTTAAATGAGAAAGGCTACACGTTTGTGATACGCCAGCCTGTGTGTGTATGTATGCATGTGTGCCGGTGTGGGTGTGTGCGTGGGTGTACGTGTGTGTGTATTTGTGTGTGCGTGCGTGTGTGTGTTTGTGTGGTAGACCTGAAATTCGTGGGAAAAGATAGTGGGTGGTTAGATTAACCAAAACTTGCCTGCCCAATCTACCTCGATAAGTTACACGTTCTTGATTAAATATTACACGATTCGAATGCTTTTCAAATTTGATCTAACAACGAAATTGATTTGTATTCATAATGCGAGTGATTTACTTTTATATTTTCACGAATCAATTTTGCTTGCTCCACGTTGAAAGAACAAATTGTATTTGATGTTATTGACAATGCTAGAATGGAAGATTTCTTTGAATATAACTGTGTCTCGTTTATGGTTGTCTTTTGGGGCATTATTTATTAAAATTAAAATATGAAAATAATTTTTGCAGTGCTATTTCTAGCTTTAGGTTTAAAGTTGCAGAAAACGTGATCTTCTCGTAATCTAAAATAGTGCATAGTTCAACCATACTCCTTTACCCGACTCTTACGAAGGTCACAGAAAGAAAATATGGTGTACCTACCTATATTAAAAAGGTATATTTTCTTTAATTATATTTTCTAGGAACCACTCAAATAATATGATATGATATGATTTATTTATCTCACAATACACAATTTCACTTATATTAGGAATTTAAATATATTGAGGTCGTCAGTTATTTAACATTTATCAAATTAAAATTTTAAATTATAATAACAAATATTTTAAAGGGACGATTCGAGATTAAGATGTCAATGAGTATAAAATGAAGATCCCCGTACATGGGTCGTCATTTATCTACAACACCTACACATTTTAAATGAGTAGGTACCTATTAAATTCTGATGTCAATAAAGATACAATTTAATACAAGTAATAAATCTAATTAGTGATGTCATAATATGGCGCTCGTAAAATGTCGACCAATGACACGCGGGTTTTTTTTCTGCCAGTGCCATGCGACGTGGGACTGTTCTTAGGCGCCCTGTTGAGCGAATCACTTTATTCGAAAACGACCGTTCTAAAAAGAACGTATCGACCAAGAAAAAGAATATTAATAAGGAATTCTGTAAAAGACCAATACTTCAGATTCTTGTTATTGGGCGTTTTCACCCAAATGTTTGACTTTTTCTTTTTTTCTCAGAATTGTGTTTTTTCTAGTTTTTCCTGTTCAGAATCCCGCAAGACAACTGGACATATCAACCTGTTTATTCCGACAAGCACACATAGATTATTAATTAGACTTTCACTCATTCATTTATCCTATTCGCACCAGCATTTTGAGGGTTATTTTGCAAACAAACCTGTACCTATATTTCCTTACTTTTTTCCCTTTTACCAGTTTCCTCTTTCTTGTCTCAAGTAAATTACCTTAATAAATAAGGCTGTAGGGAGGCTGTCAAGTGAAACACTATAATTTTTCAAGGTGGCTAATGAAAATGAATGTCCATATTTTTAATAAGTCTTTTCGGCGGTTCTGATGTTACTAGTTGTTCCAATTTGTGGTGAGAAAAATTATGTCATTTAATTGTGAGGGATAGGTCTGGTAAAATTATTACAAAAGCCCGGGACATGAAAGTGCTACTGTGTTACTGTTATATAAACCAAATGGGAACAACATTCCGAAAAATCATTTGTCCGAAACCATTAAAACGCCACGCTATTAAACGCCTTTTTCCGCTTACCAAAAATGTTGACGCAGATGATTTATTTAAATAATAAATAGGTTAGGTTGGTATAAAATTCTCAAAAATCAAAAGTCCCTTCAGCGGAACATGGTTTACGGAATTATGAAATTAGGAAAAAATATGCTTTCGGACAAATTACTCTTCGGAATTATGTCGTGTATAATAATATTAATAATATTTTATACAACGACTAGCTTCTGCCCGTGACTCCGTCCGCGTATAACTCGCTTATATCGTAATAGCTCGATACAAATTTTCACCCTCCATTTCCCCTTTAGCGATTGATTTCCGGAATAAAAACTATCCTATGTCCTTCCCCGAGACTCAAACCGTCTCTATGTCAAATTTTATCTAAACGAGTGCAGCGGTTGTATAGTCACTCCATGCAAATATTTATCCCCCCATTTCACCCCCTTAGTAGATGATTTCTGGGTTAAAAACTATCCCATGTCCTTTCCCGAAACTCAAACTATCCCTAAACCAAATTTAATCTAAATGGGTTTCATTCAAATATTCACCCTCCATTTCACCCTCTTAGGGGATAATTTTCGGGATAAAATCTATCTCTATACTAAATTTCTTCTTAATGGGTTCCATCCACATTTTCATTCCCTATTTCACCCCTAGGTGATGATTTCCGGGATAAAATTTACCTAATGTCCTTTCCCGGGACCTATACCCGGAAATCAAACGGTCTCTATACCAAATTTCATTTAAATCGGCGCACCGGTTCTAGTAGCTCCATACAAATGTTCACTCCCAATTTTCCCTCCTTAAAGGCAGATTTCTGGGACTCAAACTATCTTTGTACCAGATTTCGTCTAAATGGGTTCCATCCAAATCTTCACCCCTCATTTTGTCCTCTCAGGAGATGATTTTCGGGATAAAAACTATGCGTTGTCCTGAATGAAGCGAAAGTGGTTTGTCAGGATCGTAGCAAATGGAGATCCGTGATCTCTGCCTACCCCTCTGGGAAAGAGGCGTGATTATATGTATGTATGTATGTATTGTCCTTCCCCGGGACTCCAACTATCGCTTTACCAAATTTCATCTAAATAGGGTCCATCCAAATTTTTACCCCCGATTAAAAAGGGGATTATTTTCAAGATTAATGCTATCCGTTGTCCTTCTCCGTGGCTCAAGCTATCTATATAGGTACCAAATTGCATCTAAATGGGTTTCATCCAAATTCTCACTCCTATTTCATCCCCTTAGGGCGTTATTTTAGGGATAAAAGCCATCCGTTGTCCTTCTCCGCAACTCAAACTATCTCTATACCAAATTTCATCTAAATGGGTCCCATCCTATTTTTCACCCCCATTTCACCCCTTTGGGTATGATTACCGGACTAAAAACTATCTTATGTCTTTTGCGGGGGCTCAAACTTATACCAAATTTCATCTAAATGGGTTACATCCAAATTTTCACCCCCAATTTCACTCCTTTAGGGGATGATCTTCGGGATAACACTAAGCTATGTCCTTCCCCAAAACTCTACCTATCGCTATACCGTATGGGTTCCATCCAAATTTTCACCCTCAATTCACCCCCTTAGAAGATGATTTCGGGGATAAAAACTATCCTATGTCCTTTCCAAGGACTTACTATCTCTTTACCAAATTTCATCTAAATGGGTTTTATCCAAATTTTTACCACCTATTTCACCCCCGTAGGGGGTGATTTCCGGAATTAAAACTATCCTATGTCCTTTCACAGGACTCAAACTATCTCTATACCAAATTATATTCAAATGGGCTCCATCCAAATTTTCACTACTAATTTTACCACTTTAGGGGATGATTTACGGGATAAAAACTATTCTATGTCCTTTCCCAGGACTTAAACTATCTCTAAACCAAATTTCATCAAAATGGGTTACAACCGAATTTCCACCCCCTTGGGGGATGATTTCTGGGATCAAACCTAACCTATGTCCTGCCCCGAGACTCAGCAGACTTCTTATGTCAGTTTTCTGAATTAAATGATTTTTTTTTATATTTTTTTATATGGGTACCAAATTTTATTCAAATCTGGGCAGCGGTTTAAGTAGCTCCATACAAATTTTTACCCCCAAGTTCATCCTCTGAGGGGTTGATTTCCGGAATAAAAACTATCTTATGTCCTTCCTCGGGACTCAAACTATCTCTATACCAAATTTCATCTAAATCGGTTCAGCGGTTTAAGCGTGAAGAGGTAACAGACAGACAGACACACAGACAGACATACAGACGGACAGACGCACTTTCGCATTTATAATATTAGTAAGTAAGTAAGTATGGATTAGTATGGATAGTATGGATTGTATAAACACCATTACCAAACTTCTTACGGGTTTTTCATTTCAATACCTACGTCTATTTTATGTCTGTGAAGTGCAAATCAATAGACGCAGCCCACTGAAGCCCATGAAATCGTATTTGTAAAAAAATGGGTATTTATTTCCCATCCTTTCTACTCGGCGGGTCAGTAAATACGCATTAGTTTTAGTGGTACTCATTCGTTCAGAAGTTTTATTGTTATGTGCCTCTCTCGTTTAATACCAAACGTAAGTAATTATTTGTACTTATGTACTTAATATTATCTGCCTGAAATTAAAAGCTATATTTTAATGTTTGACGGCAACATGCTAGAGCGTAGTAAATAAATATCGAGAGAATACGCATTCAAAATACATTAGCCGAAAACGTATGTTATCAATCAAACGTCATCTATCATCATCATCATATTAGCCGAAAGACGTCCACTGCTGGACATAGGCCTCCCCCAAAGAGTGCCACCCGCATCCAGCGGACTCCCGCGACCTTTACCAGGTCATCAGTCCACCTTGTGGGGGGCCTACCCACGCCGCGCCTTCCGGTACGTGGTCGCCACTCGAGAACCTTTCCGCCCCAACGGCCATCGGTTCTACGTGCAATGTGCCCCGCCCACTGCCACTTAAGTTTAGCAATTCGAAGGGCTATATCGGTTACCTTGGTTATGCTGCTTGGTTCTTCCAAATCTGAGCTTTTGAGTGAGATAGAGCGTTTTTACGGACAGCTATACACGTCAAATCGCACACCCGAAGTTGGTCTGGCGGAAGACCCTAGAGCTAGACTAACCCGACACTATACCGAAGACATCCCGGACATCAGCCTGTACGAGAACGTCATCTATACTCCATTCCAAATAAGGTTAGAAAAATCGTGCTTTAATACAAATAAGGTTAGAAAAATCGTGCTTTAATCGTCGTGCGATTTCAAGCAAAACATTTAAAACGCAAAAATATCAATACCTATTGTTTTGTTTCAAAAGTCCTTAATGATCGAAATAACTAAAACTTATAAAATCATTTTCTTGATATTCTAGATAAACGACGAAACGTATTAGACGAGGCAAAGCATTATGGTACCTATCTCATAGTCTTATAAGTTTGTAAATAGTCTTAGATCTTCCAGAAAATGTTCACAGCCATTTTTCAAAGTCCTTAGATTCTATCTGCAATTGTAAAAGGTGCTTCAATATATTCATAGGCTTGTAAAATCTCCACTTATAATAAATCTCTAAATTAAAAAAAGAATCAGCCAGTTTGAAACTAAGCTTTGCGCGGTTCGAATGTTCTCAGCATATCATGAACGGAAAAATATGAAACATTTTATATAGGTACATTATTATTCTAGCTGCAACTTAGGATAGTTTTTATCCGACTGCGACAATTAATTAATTTTCCGAAATATACGACTTCATTTAATTTTTCATTTATTTTTATTGAAATCAAACGCTGCTCCAACTGTCAGCTATAAGAACCGTCAAATTTTCGTCAAAATGGCGGAATTGCTTTGCCTTTCACTTAATAATAATTTAAATCCCATCTACGATAGACCTTTACGAGACAAATGCTAAAATATAAACCATAAAAAAATATTCGATTCTGATATGAGAACTTATATGCGCAAATGTCGTTTTATGTCGTAATTTCAATAAATGAAATCAACAAATTTGAACAATATAATTAACACGAATTTGTTTTTTTTGAATGACAATGGCACGCGCTCGGCGCATTCAGCCAAAGTAAAGTACCTGCGGCGCTACCACGAAAATCGATACTCAATGTTCATAATTTAAAAAAAATTGTTTGAGTTAATACAGACCTAACATATGTATTCTTTAAATATAATGTAAGTAACAGTAACCTAACCTAACAATAGCCTAACTTAACAGTAATCCAAATATTATTACTTTTTTACTTTTTAATATATTTTATTAGTACTTAAGTCAGTTGTTCTTAACAACTTTCTGTTCATGTTTACGGGCAACCACTGGGGGCTGCAACACAGTGTAAACTAACGCAGTCTCCAAGGCTCCAGTTGTAACAAACTTATGTTTTTGAACAATAAAGATTTATTACTATATTACTATTACTATATATTTGCATCCCTGTCACTCGAGTATGGTTAGTGCGATAGAAATAGAGATACCCGAATATTTTCGAATTCCGAAGTTCGTGGTTATAGCTCAGGAATCGAAAATATGGTAAATAATCATAATGTATTTTCTCGAAAAATAATTTAAAATAAATATAGTCAAATGGAGAAAAAAACAAAGCAAGAGGTTATATAGGTAATGATTAAGTTATAAGAGTCCAAAGTTTTAAGAGGGGGTATGTTCTGTCCCTTTTCCGCAAAACGCACCTTCATATGAAACGATTGTTTTTTACTATGACGCTCGAGTATATTGACGTCACAGTCCCTCATCGTTTTCTCACTCTAACAAGCGACATTAAAACGGATGTAGCTTCATAATTTTTTGAGATATTTGAATGGGAGTTTCATTATCTTCTATTTATTTATACATAATAAATGCCTATGTCCTGACTGACTTATTCACTCAATCACTCACTCACTCACTCACTCACTCATCAACGCACAGCCGAAACTACTAATCTTAGAGAGTTGATTTTTGCACAGTATGTTGCTTTTATAACGTGGGCTAAGGATGAAAAGGAATTTTTGAAAATTCTACCCCTAAGGGGGTAATATGGGGGTGCAAAGTTTGTATGGGAGAACCTTTTTTTTTGAGCTATAGACTTAAACTTTGTAGAAAAATTAGTTATTAGATTACAAATGAAACACTTTCAGCGTTTTGGAAAATTCCACCCCTACGGGGGTAAAATAGGGGTGCAAGGTTTGTATGGGGGAAACATTTTTTTTTTAAATAGAGACTTAAAACTTTGTAGAAAGATCAGTCATTAGAATACAAATAAAGAACTTTCAGGGTTTTAGAAAATTCTACCCCTAAAGGGGTAAAATAGAGTGCAAAGGAGTATTCACTATCTGAAATAAAAGTTGCGTTCGGTCTGTCAAGTTGACAGTGACACTGACACACAGTTTGCCGACGCGTTCACACGATGCAATTTGCCGTGCCACTCTGGCGTCGGATTTGTAATAGTTTTAAGATATATTGTGTTTAGCGTAGGTATTTGTTTTGTGTTGCCTTCCAGGAGGTAACTCAGGTAAAGGCTCCGACGGAAGACCAGCGCTGGCCTTCTAGGTTAGCACCATGCTGAGTCGGGGCCTTTTCGTGGACCATGTATTTTTTTTTTTACGTTCTGTGTTTTGTTTTTTACACCCATTGTTTTGTCCACGAATAAATGTTTTCTTTCTTTCTTTCTTTCTTTCAAAGTTTGTATGGGAAAAACTACTTTTTTTTAAATAGAGACTTAAAACTTTGTAGAAAAATTATTCATTCGAATACAAATAAAGTACCTAGATTCAGTGTTTTAAAAAAATCTTCCCCTAAGGGGGTAAAATAGGGGTGCAAATTTTGTATGGGGGAAACAATATTTTTTTTAAATAGAGACTTAAAACTTTGTAGAAAGATTAGTCATCAGAATACAAATTAAGTACTTTCAGCGTTTTAGAAAATTCTACCCCTAAAAAAGGGGGCTAAAATAGGGGTGCAAAGTTTGTATGTGGGAAACTATTTTTTTTAGCTAGAGTCCTAAAACTTTGTAGAAAGATTATTTAAATACAAAGAAAGTACTTGCAGCGTTTTGGAAAATTTCACCCCTAAGGGGGTAAAATAGGGTGCAAAGTTTGTATGGGAAAAACATATTTTTTTTTAATAGAGACTTAAAATTTTGACGAAAAATTACTTATTAGAACATGAAAAATACTACATTCGGCGTTTTACAAAAATCATTCCCTAAGGGGGTTAAAAAAGCGTGCAAGGTTTGTATGGGGAACACTTTTTCTGAGCTAGACACTTAAAACTTTGTAGAAAGATTACTTATAAAAATACAAAAAAAAAGACTTTCAGCGTTTTGAAAAAATCTATCCCTAAGGGGGATAAAAAGGGGTGCAAAGTTTTTATCAGGGAAAGTTTATGTTTTTGAGTTTACTTATTAAAATACAAAAAAAGAACACAAATCGTTTTAGAAAATTCCACCCCTAATAGGGTTAAAAAGGAGTGCAAGCTTTGCATGGGCAACACTTTTTTTTGAGTTAGACTTAAAACTTTGCAAAAAGATTACTTATTAGAATACTAAAAAAGAACTTTCAGCGTTTAAGAAAACTCCATCCCTAAGGGGATCCTTAAGATCCTTAAGAAGGGTAGCCAGTGTTGTGTGGGAAAAACTTTTTTTTTTACTAGACTTAAAACTATTCGAAATTTTACTTATTAAAATTAATAATAAAGTACTTTCAGAGTTTTAGAAAATTCCACCCCTAAGGGGGTTAAGAAAGCTTTGTATGGGCAACACTTTTTTTGAGCTAGAGACTTAAAAGTTTACGAAAAAAATTCTTTCAGCGATTAGAAAAATTCAACCTCTAAGGGGGTTTAAAAGGGGGTTCATATTTTAAATGGCGAGCAATAAAATTTTAAAGTGTGAGTAAGAGATTTTTAACTTCGGTCTTATTCTGTACGTTAAAAGACTACAAAACTGATTTCAGAGTTTTTCCAAATTCATCCCCTAAGAGTGTTAAAATTCGTTCAAAGTTTGAGTATTTCAAGGCATTTTTAAAGTATGAGATTTTTAACTTTGGTTTTAGACTGTTTGTTCACAAACTAGAAAATGAACATCAACTTTTTTTTAATTATCCCCTAAAAGAGGGTTCAAATTTTGTATTGAGAGAAATCATTTTCTAAGACGATAAAAAGTTCTACGCGGACGAAGTCGCGGGCAACAGCTAGTAGTAAAATAAATTCCTAATATCACTGTGATAAAAAGTCCTTGGGTAGTTTGTGTAAAATTATTTTCTATTAAAGCGTGATGAGCTCAAGTTACAGTAATTCCTAAGTTAGCACGTTCTGTTCATAATAATTTTAGTAGGTATGCAAATACGTTGTTTCATTAGGAAGAAATACCGGGAGGTCGTTTTATATCGGTATCCTTTGCTATATGTAAATAAAACCTTTGTACCTTTGTACGTATTCTTGCAAATAAACATTTCTATTTTTATGCCTTGTATTAATTTTTCTTAATTATTATCAAACTGGTTGATTGTTTAAAGCTTAACACAGTAACCTATTTAATACTCAAAGCAGAACCCTCCGTCAATTATAAATCATATCCCATTTGGATTTAAAGTGGAGATTATTCGCATAAATACACAAACTCGTTATGTATTGCACGGGTTACTGTTGCTTGAGAAGGTACTTTCACAACCTCGTATCATGCCCATACATAAACATGAAAATTAAACTCTAATTGTAGGACAGAAGATCACATTGTAAATTCCATTCGTATTGAAAATACAACCTTGTCAATGCGTGCCCGTATTTCCCTTGGCGGGTGGGGTTGAGACGTGAGTATGGACGTAATGATACAAGGTTGGGGATGTATCTTTAGGTTAAATAAGTTGCTAACGTGATACGGCTGAGAGTTATTTAAAGAAGAGGTGAGGTCACTTTATTTTTTATTATATTGTTGTCATGTTCATAGTACATTGAGGTGTTACAAGCATAGATGGTAGGTACATGACACCCTATAAAGGGCACTCAATATTTGATGTTTTTTAAATCTATATTCATATAATTAAATGTATTGAGAAATTGATTTAAATCACAACATATTAAATTAATAAATTACTTAATTCACGTTAAATTTTTACTACTAGCCCTAGGAAATAAGATTTACATAATAAGAATTTTGATTGCAATTATATGAGAATGTCAAATTGATAGATTTCATTAAAATTGATTAATATGATATTGTTGATCCATACTACAAATTACATACATTAATTGAACTGAATACGCAACGCTTTCGCACAGCGGAGGAATTACGTTGCAGATAAAGTGAGAAACATTTTTCACTTTCAATCTTTATTACATTGAGATAAGATTGAATTTCACCTGGGCCGTGGAAAAAAAAAACCCTTTATCTGTATTTTCGAATTTGGACCCGGACTCTTTCAGGATGTAATATTAGTACCTAACTACACCATAAAGATGAAGACAACGAGACACTATCGTAGATTTTATTTTATTTTATTTATTGCAGAAACAACAGAAGCAAATGTACAACAATACACGAATAGTAACAAATGCTTACAACTAGAGATGCACTTTACTTCCTAAACTGCTCTCACTAAGACATAGCGTCGAATTAAACATCTTAATACCTAATTACTACGAACTAATACAAATACAACAAATACAAATTATTTATTTACCATAACAACGTTACATGCGATTAAATTAAACTATTCTGTTAACATACACATTTTTAACAAACAGAGAAAGATATCCGTCAGCCCCAAACTAGGCACAGCCTGTATCTTGGGAGCCGAGAGTACAGATTTTACAAGTATAATTTAAAATAAAGGAACAAGATGACCGTGCTAAGAAAATATTAAATCTAAAATAATAAGATAAGTGTGTGAGTGTGAATGTGTGCGTGTGTGTGTGTGTTTGAGTGTCTGTGTGTCTCTGTCTGTGTGATGTGAACTAAGCTGATGAGAATGCACTTAAAGAATCAAGATCAAAGAATATCTGATTTCAAATTAGTAAAATGGTCAAGGTGCCTATTACGATCTTTTAATCAATAAACTTGTTCAATATTAGTTTAGAATCCCTTCGGTTTTATTAGAATTCAGAAAACTAAAAAGCCTATACTACTTATACTATTGGATCATTTACTTCGCAAGCGAGTCTTAAAAATTTACCTCAACTCATAAAAAAATTCTATTTCTGGAAGATCCTATCCGTGAGAGGTTTGGGGGATTTTTAATTCAGAGAGTTAGGCAACGTACCCCCTAGTTAAATTGGTTGTTTGTGGATCTGGAAAAAGTTTGGGAAACCTTTTTTGCACTGAAACCTCGAAATCAAGTGGCCTTACAAATCAGCCCGGAGGAATAAAATAATAAATAAGGCTTCTTTCTGTTATATTAATATTCCAACTAGTTTTATCAATAGAATAGATAAGTGAACTAGTGTATTTCGAAGTTAAGACGCTCGGTGGACCTTTTTGACCTGGCAACTACTTATTTAATCAAATATCAATATCGCCCCAGATTTCAAATCGATCCAAATCACTATCATCACTATCACTACATAGTATAAAACAAAGTCGCTTCCCGCTCTCTGTCTGTCCCTATGTATGCTTAGATCTTTAAAACTACGCAACGGATAGAGTGATTCAAGATGGAGGTTAAAGGATGACTCACGCTAGAACGGGCCGTGTCCGGCCCGGGCCGTTTTCTAAGAAAAACGACGGCGTTTTCGCGTGGGCGAGCCATACCCAAGCCCGACTGAGCCACGGTCGGGCCGTGCCGACGACCAAGCCGCTTTCGAGCCTCAGCCGTAGCTCGGCCGGGCTTCAGTATGGCTCGGCCGCGTAAAAACGCCGTCGTTTTTCTTAGAAAACGGCCCGGGCCGGAAACGGCCCGTTCTAGCGTGAGTCATCTTTTATATGTATAATACATGCATGTTTTATACATAAGCATAAACCCGTGCGAAGCCAGGGCGGGTCGCTAATAAAATGATAAATATGAATGGTATTTTTCTGACAATGATAACGGGCTGTAAAAGCCAACAATGTCTCCGATTCAGTCCGGAGATTGTCGCAGTAATCGCTTTTGTCTTAGTCAAGCTTGGATAAAAAGAAAATCGTCGTTGGCCGGCGCTGATAAGGTGTTGAGGAGAATAAAAAAATGAAATAGCCGAGAATGAACAATTGTGGCAAGAAAATTAAAGCACAACAAAAGACGTTGTTTAATTTTTTGTATAGCCTTAGAATAAAGTATCAGAGAAAAAAAGATTGTTAGGTAGACTGTTTGGCGCAAAACTTAACAAGAATAAAGCTTCGACTCTTTGTGTTTTTAATAAAGCATTCATTTTCTACAAATTATCACAGTTGCTTATTCATAAAGGTGTAGTGTAACTTCAACATAACTAAAGGAATAAATTGGATTCATTGGACTTACGAAATGACGGCGCCTTATAAAATTACCATAATTTACAAGATCCTAAAATAACTTTCTGCTAATAACTTTCAGTGCGCTTTTGTTGCAGCGTATACGGCAAAGTTACAGGTACCTACAAACAAGAATTAGGATGTATTTTACTTGAAAATTTAGCGTTTTTGAGATTCTGGCATCAAACAAGTTTAATTTCGGTAAATTTACTCTGCTGATGATATAATATGTATTAATACAACCACCTACCAAAACATGCTGACTTTGACCGAAGATCTAGTTGTTCCCCAATTAAAAAAAAATACCGGTCAAGTGCGAGTCTGTCTCGCGCACGAGGGTTCCGTACAAAATTTCACCACGCATAATCTTAGCAATATACCATAGCCATACTGTCCGAGTCCAGTTACCAGTAAGCCGACTCACACACAGACTCAGGAGTAATCATCCGAGTTAGTCTCCGAGAGTCCCAGACTCCCACAAATTAAAGGGCTGAAGGTTTTTTTTCCCTTGTTTGGCCTGCAGTGCGGCCAGCTACAGATGTGTCGAAAGAGAAAGAAAACAGTACTAAGAAGAAAGAAGAAGAAAAGACAAGAGTAGAATTACGTATAAATAAACAAAAGTGTAAAAGAATTTGTATAAAAACAAGACCCTAACAAACTATGTGAGTGAAATCTATTTTTTTTTAATTTAGGGTATTTATAATTATATGATTACGAGATGAATTTACATACAACTTTAAATTACTTAGGTATAAACTTACTGTATAGACTTTAAATTTTTGCCCCCCTCTTATCCGTCCTTTTTATATAAATTCAACATATATCTTTATTTTTTTCATTTTCCATACACGTGGATTAGCTTTCTTTACAACTATTCCAAATTTCAAATTGATAGCATTAGTAGTTCCTGAGCTACGAACAAAAATAACATGGAAGCCTTCTGTCCGCTCAATTCTAGCGCAACGAAAACTGTGCCGCTGTGGGCGGTCCTTACAAACTGTGCCGCATACGAATTCAGTTTGACTGGGATGTCAGTGAGTGACGGACGTGACGGTCGGGAATGCTTTTACTAACAAAATATAAGATTTATTTTAATTTAAGATGCCCTCATGTGTTGTAAGGTGGTGCAAAAACCATTCCGACCATTCCATGGAAAATGGCATCACATTTCACGCTTAAGTAAACCGATAACTTCAGTAAAACCTTTAAAATATATGATCACTTTTTGTCTATAGGGATGATATTATGCCAAATTAAGTAAGTCGATAATTTTATTAGGTAACTTATTGGATTTTAGTTGGAGATTGAATTTTAACACCTTAATTATAATGTAAGTACCTACATGACTTAACAATGAAATTAATGAAATGAAATGAAATAGGTAGAAGAGAGGTAGGGCACAGCGGAATGTCATCTCGCTCGTATGTGGAGCAGCCCAACTGGGGAAGTACCTCCACCTTACAGAAGACCGCAGCCATGATAGCACCACTGCTTTGTAGTGTTGCTATATTATTGCATGATGAAGTATGTGGTGTTGTGTTCCTGGTGGTGAGTAAGGTCGCCAGAGCTCCCTAGGGTGCGCTGTGTTGGAAGTGAGGGACCTGCATGTCTCTATCTGCCAAAACAGCGAATCCTCAAGTGAATAAAGGGTCGGCAACGCGCTTGTGATTCTTCTGGAGTCACAAGTGTCCATAGGTGACGGTACCAGTTTAACATCAGGCAGGCCGTAAGCTTTTTTGCCATTGTCGTGGTATAAAAAAAATGACTACGGATTTTGCCGACAGGCTAGTCGGCCGACTCGTGGGTTTTTGAATTGCCGATTAATCAGCCGACTGGTCGGCAGTGCCGATCGTAGGTTTTTAGTTAAGTTCGAGCACAATCGGAAACGTTCGTGTTGCTTCGTCTCCCGCGTCATTTGTCTCGCGTTCATGTTATAAATATGGTGTAAATTATATTACCTGTACTGTAGTGTGTTAATAATCTGTATGTAACTCACAATAAACACTCAAACAAAGTTAATCTATTGTGACACTAAAAACCTTTTTTATTTATTATAACAATTGTTCAGTTGTTGCGTCGCGCACTCTGTGTGGCCAAGCCTTTATAAATATTGATAGGTAAGTAAGTTTACATTATACTGTATGACGAAAATTACCTATGCCAACTTGAGTCTGTTTTATTTTATTACAATATTCTAAACTACATATTTGGTATCTTCAAAACTGCACAAATAATACATTAATTATTTGAATTGCTCTTTAATGTATGGCATAATCCTATCCATAACTGACAAACGGTGAACGAGCGTTGGCTGGGCGGGCTGCTGCTAGTGCGTGTAGCAAAAAGCTCATTGGCGGATAATGTTACTGATAATAAGAATAAGGGCCAGTTAACATGTTTAGACTGCATGTACTCGTAGTATGTATTAATGCATACGTTGACCTATAGACTAGTTAGAATGGATAGTAATCACAGCTACGTAATACAAAAAACATTGACATACTTTTAGAAAACTATTATCTCTTATAAACTTCCCATGACTTCCATCACTTCTGACAAAACAATTAATGGGCTTGTGACCATAAATTTGTTTACGATGCCATTCGAACCAGTTTTTGTAGATGAACAAATGTTTGTATGGAAGCAACTACATTTAAAGGACATTAATACCCAAAAAATCGAGTTGAAGACGGACCTCGCTGACAGCAGCCGAAACGCTTCATACTGATTGGCTTTAAGGTATGACGTCACACCGTGCAATTTGTACTAACCGTTGCATGGAAAATTAAGTAAATTGCTGTTTCGGTCGCGAAATACTGCGTTTAGGTCCATAGTTGTCGTACAAAATTGTTTCTATAAAATCGTAAGGATTCTATTGGTACCTTTAAATTTACTCTTGGACAATAAATAAAAAAACTTTTTTTCTAAACTTACAAGGTTCATATCTTTTTATGGTTTGAATTATATTTTGTAATTTATACTTTATTTCAATCATTTGATGGTTTACTATCCATTTAGCAACACGACGTTATCAATTTTAACACCACGCAACAAGCCTATTGTAGGTAAACATACCTACTTTATTCTGATGAAATAACACAATAATTGAATCACGATATTTGTACTTCTTATATGCATTATTTGTATTTGGGCCAGGCCTGCAAATTAGTCTTAAATAAATAAGCCTGGTCAGGTGTGCTACGTCACATGTATGCTATGTCAAAGAGGGCATTGTACGGAGTAAGTGCACTCAAACCCAAATTGTATAAACGCTCTCTAAAAGAAATAACAAATTACAGTTACGGGTTCAGTAAAGTTTCCCTGCAACACTTATTCCCAGTCGTATCATCATCCTCCTAGCGCTATTCCCGGTTGTGCCCCTAAAGGAGCCCGGGGTCCGCTTTGACACCTAATCCCAAGATTTGGCATTGGCACTAGTTTTACGAAAGCGACTGCCATCTGACCTTCCAACCCAGAGGGAAAACTAGAACTTATTGGGATTAGACTAGATTCCCAGTCGTATATATCTACATAAATTGAACCCTATCATGGCTATGAGCGCCATTTCCCCCTGTGTCAGCACTTAAGGCCACACAAGGAGGTTGTACCACAAACTATCCGTTGCTAGGCACTCAGCAGGCCAAACAGCAGGTAGGTTATGAGGAATATATTTCTTTTGTTATTTTATTGTATTTAAGTACTCTGAACGTAAAAATATTATGAGACACAAAGTGTGTCATATACCTACCTGATTTCCTGTGATTGAATTGAATTGATCTTTATTTTGCCTTATTAAACAATTAATACCATGCAAAAATTGTATACATCAAAACACACACACATAGAACATGAAAAATAATATGTATATTAGTCAACATAACAACCATACAAGATGATGATGATGATTTTGTCTCAAATCAAATTATTTTCAACTCAATACGTTAGTAGATCAGATCCTCTAGTAGTTACCTACTGTTACTACTAGGTTAATACGAAGTCTGCAGGCACACTCACGTTAATTATTGAATGAAGATTCCATTTGATGTTCGATATCAAAGGCTCTGAACTGAAAGCAAAGGTTAATAGCGCTGACATGATACACTTTGTGTAAGTTAGTGTTTATAGCCCACAAATATCCTAGAACATTAATACATATTGTATACTACTTATGTATACTAAAACGTGCCAACGGTGATTGCGAGAAAGAAGTGCAGCTAGGAGGTCTATGGAAAAGGCAGAGCGTTTAAAACGTTAAAAAAGGCATGGAAAAACCGCGGGATACGATTGAATACCAAACCAAAGTCAACTTGATGCCAGTAGGCAAGAAGGACCATTAAACGGAATAAAGTTGAACTGGGACCCAACAGCGCGTGAATCAAGCGAGTGAAGCAAGCGTAGTACTGCAGCGGCTGGCGATTTATTTACAGGGATACTGAGTATATTACTGAGTATATATTGTCATGCGAGTTAAAAATAAAACGTTTTAAACCAGTGTCGAAAAAGGTATTGTTTAGGCCACTAAAAGAGATTAACTTGACCCAATTTAATCAATCAACCGAAATTATCCAATGGGAAAATATAGCATCACTATCAACTGTAAATGACATGGTCAATACGTTTAATCGCATAGTTTTAACATTATTTGACATATATGCACCTCAGAAACAGGTCACTATCAAAGAAAGGAATTATCCTTGGTTAACTTACACTATTAAAGAAATGATGCGTCTGCGTGATGAGGCTCACAACAGGTTCAAAGCAACTGGTTCCGACGAGCACAAGAAATACTATAATGACCTAAAGAGTTGTGTCAAGAAAGCATTGTATCACGAAACACGAGCATACTTCAATCAACATATCAACCGCAACGCGAACAATTCTCGAGCTCTTTGGAACAATCTTAAGCGTACTGTCAAAATAACACAAAACCCGCACAATTCGGAAATACCTGCACACTTGCGTGACCCAGACATTATAAACTCACATTTTCTTGAAATTGCAGGTAATCTTTCAGCTCCACAACTGGTACGGTACTCATTTTGAAAATAACCGCTTCCATGCTGCATCGTTTAAATTAGAACCAATAGGTCAAAACTCTGTCCTTAAAATAATTAAATCACTAAAGTCTGCTGCTCTGGGCGGTGATGGTATCTCCTTAGACATGCTTCTTCTTACTCTTCCTCATTCTCTTGGCGCAATTACTGCAATTGTTAATAAGTCAATTACATCCTCAATATTTCCTGATGCCTGGAAGCTGGCAATGATTACTCCACTCCCTAAAAAAAACAACATCACGGGTTTTAAAGACTTACGACCTATAAGCATTCTCCCTTGTACATCAAAAATACTCGAACGTGTTGTTATTAGCTTTTCTTGAAAAAAATAAAGTCCTTCCTGCTTTGCAATCCGGTTTCCGCAAGTCACATAGCACAACGACAGCCCTCCTCGATGTAGTTGACAATATACTGTCTGCTCAAGACATGGGTCAGGGTACCTTAATGGCACTGCTTGATTTCTCTCGCGCTTTTGATGCCATAAACACAAAATTACTGTTGTCTAGAATGAGTTACTACGGCTTTGAGACAGATGCAATTGCGTGGTTTTCAAGCTATCTGAGTGACCGCACTCAAGTTGTCCAGCTGCAGGATGACAATGGTTTATATATAAAGTCTAAACCATCTGCAGTATCCAGAGGAGTGCCGCAGGGCTCCATTTTGGGCCCACTCATTTGTATTATGTATACTGCAGATGTCCGTGATGTAATAAAACATTGTCATTTCCACTTGTATGCCGACGATATACAAGTTTATGTCTCATGTTATCCGTCTGATACTAGTCAAGCTGTTGCTAATTTAAATGAAGATCTAGAAAATATTACAGCTTGGTCAGAGTCAAATTGCCTAGTATTAAATCCTAATAAAACCAAATATATGTTGTTCGGATCTAAAAATCAAATAAAACTGATAGATAGTCATAATCCAGTAGTTTCTGTAATGGGCGATCAGGTGGAGCGTATATCAGAGTCGCGTAATTTAGGCATCATAATGGATGAGGCTCTGCGTTTTGAGAGTTACATATCGGAAGTTGCCAGAACCTCATTTTATAGACTAAAGATACTTTACCGAATCCGAGAGTTCATCAGCGTAGATTAACGCATCAAGCTATGCGATTCCTTGGTTCTCTCGAGGTTCAATTATGCCGATGTTGTATACGGTCCACGACTGTTAGCACGCACTGATCGCATTGTGCAACGAGTACAAAACGCATGTGCGCGGTACTGCTTCGTAATTCCTCCTCGAACACATGTGACTCCCTACTTAAATTCGGCAGGCATCCTCAAAATGGCATTTCGAAGAGAGCTTCACTTGTCATTCTTGTTGTTCGGCATCTTAAAAACTTCAGTACCCGAGTATTTGTTTAAAAAGGTCACTTGGCGTAAAAATAGTTCCACAGTGTATGGCCTTAGATCAATCAGCCAAAATTTCATAATTCCTCATCACCACACCACCGCTTTTCGGGGTAGTTTTAAGTACACAGCAACCAAGTGTTGGAATATTATACCTCCACCTCTCAAAAATATTAATTGTCTGAGCAGTTTTAAATTAAAATTAAAACGACACCTCCTCCAGATACAAAAAACTCTACCCTTGGGCGGTCGAGTCTTGGCCTCGTATCTTTGATGCTTACTATATACTATATACGTGTCATTTCAAATTGTTTATTATTTTATTTCATATTTTTTTTATACTTGCTTACTTAACATACATATTTATACAAGTACAACCAAACCACAGTCATTACATAATTTAAAATATACACAACATTACTCACATTCCAATAAGATATTCATTCCCTTCCGACAATATTAATTAGAATTAAAACTTATTATATGTAAGGGTCTCACTGAAAATCAGCGTTGCAGTGTAGGTACTCAGTAGGTACTCACTGCAACAGTATGCTGAGTCTAGCCCCTTTTTGGCATCACAAAATGTAAATTCAATTCAATTCAATTCAATTCAATTCATTTATTTATTCAGGTTACAAAGATCCATTATTTGTAAGTAGTATCCTTAAAAAGACTATGTTAGTACAAATGCCTCGTACGATATTGTTTGAGTGTGCTTGTCTATTCCTAAGTCTAATTTGTACACTGTTCCTTTTGTATAAAATGTGATGTTGAATAAAGTTTTTCTATGTCTATGTCTATGAGTAGGTATGTTTGAAGGCAAATGTTATCATAGTGTGCGGACATGACACGATTTCATCACAATGTCACGAACCATGAGCTCTTGTTTGAGCCAATATTTTTACACCTTTACCAATAAATTCGGTTGAAGTTACGGAGCAGGTGGGGATCTCAAAATGAAAATAACGACACATTTCAAACATGAACACTTTCACTATTAGGAACCCCCCCCTATCAGGTGCCTACGCCGTAGCAGCTTTCGGCTTCGTAGCGGAAATACTACGGGATCGGCTACTAGCGTAGAGCTTAGCGATTCTTGGCAGTGAATGTGTTAACACATTCACGGCCGGGATAATCTCGTAGCGCTACGCCGTAGTCTGTAGCAGGTTAAACCTCGTATGTAGAGGAAAGCGCTCGTAGCGCTCTGACGCATATGTGTCGTCACTGGCCATGAATGGGTTAATAACACACCCATACTCTATATCATGTTTTTTTTAATTTTAATAATTTGAGTGTTTAAATAAACAAAACAGTAATAGCTAAGTAGTAGTAGTAGGTCGCTGGATGCAGGTTCGCAGGACCGGCCATTGTGGCACTCTTTGGGGGAGGCCTATGTCCGGAAGTGGACGTCTTTCTGCTGATATGATGAATAGCTAAGCTCCCTCAAGCATGATATTGCCAATTTTTAGAACAAATTTTAATATGTTTTGCTTTTGTGCATAATTTGTTACGAACTTTCTAAGTGTATTTTAGATATGTTCGTGATTTTTTCTCAAGCCTTTTCCTTTTAGCCAGTTGTCTACCAACTACAAGCCGATATCATGGATATTCCCCACTTTCCCGACCCCTGCCAATCACGTTAGCGTTGAATTATCGCCGCTAAATAAATAATAGGTGCGCATCTGCATAATTGATTTATCCTCGAACAGTACTGAATCGTAAACCTGAAATTGATTCTAAAATTGGCATCACTGTAAAAGCTCTTAGATATTAATTTAGTCCAATTTACATGCATAAGTATGTTGATTTCTGGATATTGGCAAAAACGTTGCATAGGTACTTCAGTATTTGAAGATTCTTCAACTGTCGTCGTTTCGAACTCAGTTATTATCTAGGTATTTTTAATTCAACTGGCTTTAAGGTGGTTCGATTGCCATACAAAACGTTATTTGATATTCGCAGGCTTACGGCGTGATATTTTAAGAAACTTATGTAACAAACTTTCATCAATTGGCTTCCCATTTGCGCCAGATTCCTCCTTTCCTAGAATAAACTTGTATAAACTAGATTAATTTGAGAAATTGGTTTAGGACGTGATATTTTGGGAAAACCATTTTTCTCAAATTAATCAAGTTTAAACAAGTTTATTCTAGGAAAGGGGGAATTTGGCGCAAATGGGAAGCCAATTGATGAAAGTTTGTTACATAAGTTTCTTAAAATATCACGTCGTTAGCCTGCGAATGTCAAATAACGTTTTGTATGGCAATCGAACCACCTTAATCGCGCGTGAACTCAGCGATGGACAGAAATCTTTATTCATTAACTATTGTAATGTGTTGTGTAGCTATTGTGAAAAAATATGTTTGCGTATGTAATTAGTGTAATTACGAACATGAACAGTTTTTTGAGTAAAAAACAAGACTGTGAGGAATGACGAATGTGGTTTAGTGCTGTTGTGAATTATTGATAATAGGTAGAATAACTTTTTTCTAAAACCTAGTAACCATTTGTAAAGTCAATTTAAAGAAAAACAAAGGATTTGAAAAGGTGCGTTCAAGCCTTGCTTCGAAAAATGTGTCAATATATCATGAAATTTTAAATGAATACAAAATATAATTGCGTCAAATTGTATAAGAAAGAACCTAAGAGTAGAAAAATTTAACAAAAGGCAGCCTCAGACTTCATTACGTTTTATTGTTGAGATTATTATTACCATTAATTTTATCAAAGGAAACATTCGTCATGTCTTTGTTCTGTTACAGTAAAATTAAAGCAAAAAAAGTGTATTATTTTATTGCGTCGGAAACGTTGACTTTTGCCAGATATAAACAAAAGAAAATATTGCTTTTGTATATCCGAGATATATAAATTATGATATAAATAAAAATCAAAGGAGCAAACTAAACTGATTCAAATATAAGGTAGATTTGACAGTATGTTAAACACTGTTAAGGTAGAATTTCTAATCAGTTTTCACATTTATTCGCCGAGCGAAAGGTCGTTGTGGCTTACATAGTACTGAATAGGTCCCTAAAGCTACGAGTGAATGTCAAGAGCAACACAAAATAAAATAAATAAATAAATATTTTCGGACAATCTTACACAAATCAACCTAGTCCCAAACTAATCAAAGCTTGTACTATGGGTACTAGACGACGATATAGATACTTATATAGAGAAATAAATACTTTAATACATAGAAAACATCCATGACTCAGGAACAAATATTCGTGCTCATCACACAAATAAATGCCCTTACCGGGATTCGAACCCAGGACCTCTTGCTTCGTAGGCAGGGTCACTACCAACAAGGCTAAAGCGGTCGTCAATAGGAAGACATTTCAAGCGTAAATACCTACACGTATTTTGAACTTTACCGAGACTTTACTCGAGCTTACTAATGTTCACCTGTTACCTTACTTGACGGTATATTTCATAGAGGGAGAATAGATAGAGGGACTCATCCACACATACACACATAAGTGACAAAAATATATCCATGCTTATGCAATAACGCAAGTGGGAACGAGATACAGTGTCATATTTTCTGTCCCTCATCGCGTAAACGGATTTTTTGTTTGCTACCAAACCTGTCAAAATTTGTACTGAAACTGACACCACCATGACGTTACCGATATAATACGACTAAATTATATATGACATTAGACGTCAAGAATGTATTAGCTTCTGACACTTCTTAATTAAACTAGTAAGGTTAATTTACCATCGTCCCTTAAGGTATACGCTAGGGCGTCATCTATACGGGGTGTGGCCTGTAATAGGAGCAAATATTCAAAGGGACGCTTCCTTAGAGCATTTGTAGTAACCCCTTGTGTCCCACTCATTTTATTTCAGGAGGTGAGCTTACGCATTCAAAACAGGTGTCAGAAATAGCCACATTAAATAAATAAATAAATGAATATTACGGGACAATCTTACACAAATCAACATTTACCATATTTACAATTTATACACGAAAATTAACATTAAAATGATAAAATCCAATTTGCACAGAAAGTAACTGGTATACATATGATGAAAGCCTGATACAGGCCGCGTTCGGACCGCGTTCGATGTGTGTTTGTAGTTTCAATGTTTTACAACTTGCGCGAGCCCGCGTTCGGTGTGTGGAGGCCTTTATTTAGTCTGTCCGCCTCATGGGCAGTCACATAAATAGGCGATTGCAGCCGTCACGTCGGTCACCGAATGCGTCGCACAGTGTTTTAAAAACCACGTTATTGTCACAGGTCGTTTTTTTTTTAAATATCGATAGTTACAACTGTTACAAATATAGGTAAGACTAGAGCTCTCACATCGATAGCTCATGTAGTTTTTGTTTTATTAAATATAAAATTTTGCTTATATCCGGGTCATGAAATTCACATTTTAATTTATTGCTTAACTAAGAACTGGTCTCCTTATAAAGAATTCGATTATATAATAGAATCTACATATAATTCCCTACCGTTTGCTTTTTTTTCATACGCTTGCCGTGTTTAATTTCTGAGGTAAGTAATATTGTTTTTCAAATTTTCTCTTTTTATTTTTTATTCCACAACTCCGCCGTATTGCATGGAGATATTTAAGCATATTATAAGTAATAGCTTATAAGTAATGAATGTCATGCCCTTGCCAGAAAAATAATTTTACTTTGGTAACGGTTACCCGCAACCAAAACAATTCAAGGTGCTCTCGGTGAACTGCATCATCCGCTTTGTGGAAATGATGGAGCAAGCCTCGGAGCAGGTCTAAAAGAGAGGGCAAATGCACAAAAGATCCCACTGGGTCGAAGTGCATCCGAAAGGGCCCTCACCTAGATAAGATAAGATAATAATAGCTTTATTACTTGTATGCTTACTAATTATTGACATGAGGTCTTGGTACTTACCTCACGAGGTCGATCTCCTTCCTATGTCACATGTAGCATTTCATCGAAAAGTAGCAACGAAACTAAAAATATCGGAACGCTGGACATATTTTCACCCGAAGTGACAGGCCCTATCTATGGCTACAAAAAAACCGCATGTAACTTCTATAATTGATATCTTCCATTTTACACGGGATAAGACCGAGATTTTAATACTGTTGATAAAGGTACAGTTGAGCTAATGTGCTAAAATATCTCTATCTAATACGGCGGAGTAGTGGAATAAAAAAATAAAAACAGAAAAGTCGAAAAACAATATTACCTCCGAAAGTAAATAAACACGGCAAGCGTATGAAAAAATAAACATACGGTAGGGAATATGCAGATTCACTTCGTATAATCAACAAGTTAGTAAGGAGACCAGTTCTTAAGCAATAAATTAACATGTGAATTTCATAACCATAAGCAAACTTTGATCTTTAATAAAACAAAAACTACATGAGCTATCGATGTGAGAGTTTTAGTCTTACCTATATTTGTAATAGTAATGACTATCGTTTTTTTTTTATAAAACGACGTTAGACAAACATATTGTGTTTAAATGACTTTATGTAATACCTACGCATGCAGTAGGTATGTACTGCATTTTTATTGCCCCGCTTCCAAGCATCCCGCGCCCACCAGGAAGTAAGTATACATTGAATTTTAGGCGCGCTGTAAAACTTACTGACACCACACTTAGCCTAGATGCATATTTACGCTACCTATGTAAACACAATATAGCTGTCGTTATGTACATAAGAACGGAAACCAAATACTCGTACCTATGTAGTAATTACGCCGATGCTAGATATGTAGCTAATTTGTACGGAATTGAAAGTATTGTTTTGCCCTATGTATTTAAGACGGCTATTTGCGTAAGGCCGTTTTTACTCAAATTATTTTCATATTATTTATTTCAGACCATGTCCATAGTGTTTGTATACATTTGCTTATCCTAAGTTAGTTAAATCTAATATCATAATCGTCGTTGTTGTTCTACGTCCGTAGGAATAACCCTAGAAACCCTACACGTGACCTCCGCGTGTTGCTAAAAGAACAACAAACTCGGCAGCTGCACTGTTCCCTCTGAACCTCGCAGCGCACACTGGAACTCTATCAGCGACATCAATACGAATACATATATGTACCAGTGTATAACCGCCATACGATAAATAAATAAATAAATATCATAATATGTATCTTAAATATACAGAGCCTCTCGCTTCTACGTGCACGGTTTATGAACAAGCGGTGCGATCGGCGGCGGCGGTGCAGTTACACATAGCGAGCCTAGGACGGGTTATGTACAGACGTCAGCGTTTTCATATTCGCCTTTCAGCCCTTGCCTTAATATTAGGTACTTCATGAATTCGGGATGGCACTCACTTTAAGATTTGATGTCTGTCCTAATTAAGTCCCTGGGCGACCGAGCTTAGCTCGGATGAAAATGGAGAGAATACGGAGAAAACGAATTTTCCCGGACATGAGACCTATATAGATCGATTTTTTCGCCCCCGTAACCACCTATATTCCAAATTTCATCGAAATCGGTAGAGCCGTTTCCGAGAACGTGATTGCAAATATATATACAGGGTGATGATACTGGTAATTCGACCTATTCCTTGAAAGGGGTTATACTAGAGCTAATTTGCAACAATTTATGTCCAGTCAACCAGGGGTCAAAACACGATTTTTTTTTAATTTTTCGATTTTTTAGATTGTTTGAAAAAAATCGCCTTGCAGCCTTAAAGTGCTGATTGTGACAAAAATGTTTTTTTACCATATCCAAATGGAAGTATTTTTGTCACAATCACCAGCTTAAGACTGCAAGGAGAATGTTTTTCATACAAACTAAAAACTCGAATATCTCGGAAACCAGCGAGTTTCGACCCCTGTTTGACTGGACATAAATTCTTGCAAATTAGCTCTAGTATAACCCTTTTCAAGAAATAGGTCGAATTACCAGTCGCCCTGTATATGTTACATACATACATACATATATACAAATATAGCTCGTTTAATAGTATAGGATTACAACGCAAATCGTCTAAGTAAATATTATACCTAGCTTGGGCGAATCTAACCGCATTTTTTTAAACAAAAAATTAATAACACGCGCTCTCACGGGGTGTGATTTATGTCAGTAAAATGATAATCGTTTAAAAACAATAGTTGTTTGTTAAGTGAACAAACATTTCGGTTTTCATCAATTCACGTAGACTGCTTTCACTTCCGCGGGGAGTTAGGTTATGATAGCACCACCCCATTTTTCCGTGGGTGTCGTCAGAATCTGCTACGGGTCATAGGGTTCAAATGTGGTTTGGGCGATGAGCTAGCAAGCTATCACTGCAGTTTCACAATTTTACCACTCTCAAGGCTACAATTGCTAGAAATGGTATTGAAATTTACTTTCATGTACTCTGCCTTTTTCTGAGCATACAGGCGTGAGTGTATATGTACGAGTACCTCTTTATTTTCTTTCTAATACTCAGTATCTGAACTGCTGCCTTAATTTTAAACTGGGGACAGATTTCCGAACAGCAGCGAAAGGAACGTCATCTAAGAATGTTGTAACTATTATCTTTGGAATGATTACTCGTAGAGTACAACTGAATGTCTGTCAAATTATACCAGCTTGACAGAACTGGCTCATCTAAGAATAGTTATTTAACTCGCGCGGTATTTTCAAACGTCTAGACGTTTCATTTATGGAATAAAGGTCACTGGAAGATATCGCACACGAAAACTCATGTAAACGAAGCACAACTAACCACGTGTTTTTCTAAATGTAGGAACATAGTCCGTAAGCCCACTCCCAATACGCCTACGTTGAGACGACAACACGATAAAATGCAATTTGAAGAAAAATGTGATTCTATTAATATTTTTTTAGACCTAGTTAAATAAAAAAGTGAAATAAGGTGCAACTACTTGCACCACTTGAACCTAATTTCACTTTAATGACCTGGACTTTAATAATTCTCGGAAATATTCTCTAACAGTGATGCTAATGACCTTGTATTAAAGTTTTATGGTGGCCACCGATTTCTGTTTAATTAGGTCTTAAGTAATAAAATCAATTTTCTTTAAAATGTTCTACAAGTTTGATTGCTTGTGGTGAAAAAAGAAATGTATGAAGACCAGAGTGGCCAACTTCTTGAAAAATAGTTTATCTAATACTGATTCTAAAATGGTATAACACATGCCATTTACATCTTTACAAATACAGATGTTGCTATAAATTTTCACTTTTAAACCCCTTGTTTTGGTACAATTCGCTCTTCGAAAAGTGCGAATATCTCGAAAACCAGAGGACTTTTACAAAACCTTAAAGTCAATTTTCTGGACCACTCTAAGGTGCCTTATTCGTGGTTGATTGAAGGTTGACCATTAATTACCGGACATCCTGTATAGATAAACCCTACGTGCTTTAATCAATGTTATTGTGTATTGCATATTAAGTGAGCCCAGTTTTTTTATTACCAGGGATTGAAGATGTCATTTATGTATTCGTCAAATATATTTAGAAAAGTGTTCGGTTTTGGCGCTCGCTCTGCTCGCGCGCTGTAGGATCGCCGTTCTTCTTAACACTCCACCTCGCTTCGCTCGTCGTCGTACCTACACCCACCTGCCTTAGAGTCACTCTGTTACACACTAATGTGTACAAGAGCTAGGTGTGTTCTCTTTTACTTTAGATCTCAGGGTATCTAGTGGGAGCGAGTGCCCTAGCGGGTAATGTTTCTTAATTGCCGTCGCGACTGGTTGCAGATAATGTGTTAAATTGCTGTTAAAAATACTATGAAAGAGAGACAGGCGCCACGTGATTTGGTTAATGTCGGTCGTGACCTGCCAAACAATCACGAAGGGATTCAATATTGAAAGGAAAACAAGAAATGTTCATACAATTGTGTATTTTTCTAGATAAAATAACGGTACATATCCCTCCAGCTTGATAGGATAATATATATAAATATATATATATCTCCTTAGAGCTATGCTTAAATTCGACTAAAATTAAGTCCGGACCGAGATCCACCTTGACAAATCTTCATTTGAATTGCACATAAAATCATAAGATGATGTCTGCTGTAGATAGCCTTAAGGGCTAGCAGTGTGTGTGTGTGTGTGTATAATAAAAGGAACGTGTTCACCTTATTTAAAACGAAGCAATGGGCTCAGGAGCCCGGGTGCCACCCGTCGACAACCACATCCAAAACCTTTAGGTTAGGGACCCTCAGTGCAGCCGCGATGATGCAATCTTGACGCCTGGTTCCCTGCTCCCCTCGTCACCAAGTTCAGCAGCCAACATGCCAGCACACAGCATCCAAGAAAACAGAAGCAGAAGCCAAGTCCTCAGATATCGACTTCAGGCCGTAGACACAGAGCGACCGAGCGACAGAGCAACCGAGCGACAGAGCGACAGAGCGACCGGCTTGTAGCTGTAAAGAAATTACAAATCATTAGCCACCTTTTTCTTAGACAATACGAACACACATGGCAAGGTTTGACCTACATCGTAGTATCTATTTTCTACAGGATTAGTCCTTACCCGGCGTTTCAGGAGACAGTTCAACACTTTAAACTGCAGTTGAAGCTAGCATTCGTCTGTCATTAGGGCAGACAGCCTGTTGCGGATGCAACCTATTTTGTACCTTTTTTTGTCTATTATTTTTATACTTTTGGAATGTTTTATTTTGTTTTATCAGTTGTCAATATATTGCTGTCGAAAACAGATTGAGTCGGCTTGGTTTTAATATATTTCCTATAAATAATCACTCCAGCTATACAGTCCATCAGAAGTCCTTTATATTTGATCCTTCTCCCGTCTTATAATGAATATGCGAAGTAGAACCAAGCAGCTGGCAACGCCGGCTAAAAGTCGTAAGGCGACACGTTCAGAACCAGGTGCACCCGCTGTGGGTGGGGTCGGTCGGTCCAAAAGTCAGGGCCTCACGAAGACTGATGCCACAGAAACACCCGCAGCTCTCGATATTGTTCGCGCGTGTCCCGCAACTACCACCACCGGCGGCTGCGGCTCCGCTGTTGCAGCCGAACATTTTGACGTTTCTCCTAGTTGCAGGTCGCACGTATCAGGGTCTTCGCGGTCATCAGCTACTATAAAAGCACGGAGGCTTTCTGCGGAGGCCGAGTTGGCCCGCAGAAGTATGGAGCGAGAGCAAGAATTGATGATTCGTGAGCAAGAAATTGAGATTGCTCGACAAAGAAAACTACTTGAGCAGGTAAAACAAGTAGAACAATTAGAAATGGAAGCTGCTCTGGCCGCTCAAGAAGCCGAAGAACGTTCCGCAAAGTCGGCCAGTAATGTTCATTCCCGGACGGCATCTTGGGTTCGCGATATAAACCAGGGTAGCTGCCTACGCATGACGAATGAGCCAACTGTCGAATTGCATCGCAATACAGGAAACGATGGAATTATACTCAAAGCGATTGCTGACACTGCAGCTGCAGCAAAAGCTTTGGCTTCAGGTCGTAGAGCCAACATAGAACTCCCTACATTCTTCGGGAATGGTTCCCAATGGCTACAATTTAAACGTCAATTTAGTAGTACTGAGTCTTCTCATTCCCCCGCAGAGAACGTTGCGCGTTTACAGAACGCGCTTCGCGGACCCGCGCGTGAGGCGGTCGCTTCGCTGCTCCACACGGCAGCTGCCCCCGAGGAGATCATGCACGCACTCGAGCGAACATTTGCGTGCCCGGAAATGGTCGTCTTTGGTGAGGTACAAGTGTTGAAAACGCTGCCGCGGCTTGGCGCCGAGCTTAAGGAGATTGGTATTTTTGCCAACAAGGTACGAAACAGCCTTTCTACTATGAAATTACTCGGTCTACGAGAATATTTACATTCACCTGAGCTATTTCATAGTATTTTGGGCAAATTTAACCCTTTAATGAAGATGAGGTGGTCTGACTATGCGTCAGAAATGTCAAACCCTCTCATGTCAAAGTTAGAACTTTTATCTGATTTTCTAACTCGTGAACACGAGCGTTATATTAAATTCGCATTATCTCCTGAAATAGGTTTTATTGCTACACAACAAAACATCATTGTGCCTGTCAATAAACAATTCAAACGTGAAAATATTCACGCTGTGACACATGACAATATTAAAACAGGTGACAAAACCGAATGCATTTATTGTAAAAAGTGCCATGATATAAAAAACTGTTCCGAATTCACAAGGTTATCAGTTGAAAACAGGTGGTGTTGGTTGCGTGAACACAAAATATGCTACAAATGTCTAAAGAGTAAATCACATCAGTGGAAGTTATGTAAAGTGAACCCTTGTGGTGTCGACGGTTGTACTTTCCGACACCATCCACTTTTACACGGCAGGCAGGATACATTTACATCACCGCAAACACACCATACACAGGCGTTCCATAATACAGTGTGTACAGCTGCGCTCAACCATGAGTGTGAAACAGAACTAAACAATATGAACAATACGGGGTGTACGGCACCGCTAAACAAAACTGAGTGTACTGCGTTCAATAATATTGGGTATGCGAATTTGTCTGAAAGGGATGCCAAACACACGCCGTGCTGTTCCAAGACTACACAGGAGTTGTCAAAAGAAAACGTCATGGTTTCTAATACAGGTATTTTAAGTCAACATGTTGGAACGACAACCAAAACACAACCACACAGCGCATTATTAAAAGTGGTACCAGTTATTGTGTCTGGACCAGCTGGCAGTTACGAAACCTTCGCACTCCTAGACGATGGCAGTACAGCGTCGTTAATTGATTCTAAAGTGGCTGCCCGTATCGGGGTGTCAGGGCCAGAGGAGGTTATTACTGTCAATGCTGTAGGTGGCTTACACAAAACTACTAAGATTTCTTATGTGGACTTTTACATACAGGGTAAACACGAATCTGACAGGTTTTTAGTCAATCATGCCAGGGCCATGCCCTTACTCAGCTTGAGCACGCAAACATTGTCCAAACACACCGCACAGTCTTACGATTATTTGAGTGATTTAACCGATTATTTGACGTACACTGACGCTATGCCAACCGTGCTGATTGGTGCCGAGCACTGGCATCTGTCAATATCTCGTGATATCCGCGCTGGTAGTCGTAATGAGCCGGTAGCTTGTCACACCTGGCTTGGTTGGACATTGTATGGAGTGGCTTCTAGTAAAACGAAACCGGTTGAGTTTGTCAACCACTGTCACCTAGACCGTATTGAGCTTACTGAACATGAACGTTTAGAACTGCTAATAAAGGAGCAGTACAAATTGGACTCACTGGGTATTACCAAACATGAGAAACTTCATAGTAAACTGGATGCTCGAGCTGTTGAGATCTTACACAATACTACCACACGTTTGCCAACTGGTAGGTATGAGGTAGGACTTCCATGGCGGGATAATATTCAGTGCGTTCCCGACAGTTATCCGCAAGCCCTATCTCGCTTCTTAAGTTTAGAAAGACGTATGTTTCGAGAGTCCGATTTTGCTGAAGCGTACAAAAGGTTTATTGACAATATGATTGCCAAAGGTTATGCTGAAGAATGTGATCCTGTCACTTATTATGGTCATTCTGTCAGTAATAGGAACGGTACCAATGTTATCAACAGTAAACACAATTTAGTGGAATGTCCAAATAAAAATAACACTTCGTCAGGTTACATTCAATATGGTACAGTCAGTCCGAATAAAGTGCAACCAAAATGTCATGACTACATGTCAACCACAGACATGGATAAAATAAACTTAAAAACGACTTCTGAATCTTCTGATACAACTCAAAGTGAAACCAATACCGAAATAAGGTGGTGTTTGCCTCATTTTGGGGTGTATCACCCACAAAAGCGTAAACTCCGTGTCGTCCATGATGCAGCCGCAATGAATCAAGGCGTTTCCTTAAATTCGTTGCTTCTTCAAGGACCAGATCTCTTAGAAAACTTATTAGGCATACTTTGGCGTTTTAGAGAGGGCGCTGTCGCAATGACAGCGGATATTAAGGAGATGTTTCCCCAAATACGGATCCGTGATCAAGATAGGGACGCATTACGTTTTTTATGGCGCGACGTTAGGTCAAAGAACACAACTCCCATAAAAGAGTATCGAATGACAGCTGTTGTTTTCGGGGCGTCATCCAGTCCATTTACTGCGCTGTATATCAAAAATAAAAATGCAATGTCACATCAGGATTTGTATCCCAACGCAGCCAATGCAAGCATTCACAGTTCCTATATGGATGATTTTTTGGACAGTCTTGATGAGGTAACTGAAGCTGCGCAGCTGGCATCCGATGTGGTGACTATCCACCGTAACGCCTGTTTTGAAATGTGTAGTTGGATTTCTAACAGCCAGGAAGCGTTGCGTCTTGTTCCAACTGAATTGCACGCTGCACAGCCTACTGAAGTGTCTCTTGGTAGTGAATCAACTAACGTCAGAGCCTTAGGTGTCTCTTGGGATCCTATATCGGATACCATTGGTTTTAGGACTGGTTTAGAAGGGCTCAAGTTACATGGTGTTTTTACTAAGCGTAAAGTTTTGTCCCACCTCATGAAAGTGTACGACCCACTAGGATTGCTTGGCCCTATAGTGGTCAAGGGCCGTATACTCCTTCAGGAGGCATGGAGATCCAACATTGACTGGGACACGGTTTTTCCACCTTCACAGGTATTAAGGTGGAACGAATGGTTTAAAGAACTGTCAGATATATCTAATATTAGAGTTCCACGTTGGTACGCTAAGGTAAACGGCGAGCCTCTGCACAGGGAGCTACACTTTTTTGCGGATGCGAGCGAGCTTGCCTATGCGACTGTCGCTTATTGGCGTTTTTTGTACGCAGACGGTACAGTCAAGCTTGCTCTCATATCCAGTAAAGCAAGAGTATCGCCATTGAAGCCCACTTCAATTCCACGCCTAGAATTGCAGGGTGCTTTAATAGCTTCACGCCTTGCTATGACCATCAAGGAATTTCACAAGAAAAAGCCTATTCGGACGTTTTTTTGGACAGATTCGAGAACTGTCCTTAGCTGGCTAAGAAGTGACGCACGAACGTTCAAGCCCTTTGTGGCCCATCGGATCGGCGAAATAACTGAAAATTCATGCGTTCAAGACTGGAGATGGGTCCCAACTGACTTGAACGTCGCGGACGATGCCACGCGAATCAAACCTCTCCATATCAACCCTAACCACCGATGGTTCACCGGCCCCTCATTTCTTCTGGCTTCTCCGGAAAATTGGCCTGTGGAACCAGCTGGCCAGCCTCCAGTTCATGAAGAGTTTAAGCATACTCCTACACTTGTGGTTGGGCATCTGGTTATCACCGCGGATTTCAGTCGTTTTAGTGACTGGTTGCGCTTACTGCGCGCCACTGCTCGCGTTTTGCAGGCGGCTTCTAAATTTCGCTCACTTTTGGACCGCGTTAGACACATTGATCACACTGATCCTAGCACCGATTTTAGGGTTCGTCAACGTACAAACGCGCCTACGTCCACCGCTCTATTACCCCTGACAGCGGAATTGATGCAAGCCGCAGAAAGGCACGTCCTGCAGAAAGTACAGTCCGAGACATTTGGAGAAGAAATTCTGCGGATTGAACGAGGAGAGTTATTGCCCAAGAGCAGTCGCTTAGCAAAGTTATCACCCAAGATGGGAACGGACAATTTGCTACGTTTGGTCGGCAGAATTGAGGCTGTAGAAGACGTCGGTACCGAAGTCAAATCGCCCATACTGTTAGATGGTCATCACCCAGTCGTGCGCCTTTTGGTTCTCTTTTACCATCGCAAGGCTGGACATGCGAATAATGAGATGGTCGTCAATGAGCTGAGACAGAGATACTGGCTTCTTCCCTTGCGCAGCACCATACGAAGCGTCGCCAGCAAATGTTTGTATTGTCGGATCAGGAAGTCAAAACCGATGAATCCAATGACTGGAAACCTTCCTCCGCAGCGGCTTGCCCACCATCGCCGCCCATTTAATTTCACTGGACTTGATTATTTTGGCCCGATTAACTCCACAATCGGACGCAAACAGGAAAAACGATACGTAGCCCTATTTACCTGCTTGACTTCCAGAGCCGTCCATTTGGAACTTGTGCACTCCCTGACGGCTGATTCAGCGATAATGAGTTTACGTCGATTTATTGCAAGGAGAGGTGCTCCCGAAACAATATTCTCTGACAACGGAACTTGTTTTGTTGGTGGTGACCGAATATTACGGGAGTTTTATCAGACAGATGTCAACGATTTTGCTGCCAGCCGAGGAATCAATTGGAGCTTTATTCCTCCCGCTGCTCCTTTCTTTGGTGGATGCTGGGAACGGCTAGTTCGCACCGTCAAAGTTGCACTGAACGCCACCCTACGCGAAAGGGCACCTAACGCAGAAGTACTCGTGACCCTCCTGATGGAAGCTGAGGCCATTGTCAACTCCCGGCCCCTAAGTCACGTTTCTGTGAGTCAAGATGACCAGGAGACGCTGACACCTTTCCACTTTCTAATTGGCACATCCTCGAATCAAGTCCTACCTGCAACCCTTGACGACCGAGACCTTCTTCGTAGAGCAGACTGGAGGAAGGCCTTGAGGTTAGCCGACCATTTTTGGAACCGTTGGGTGAAAGAGATTCTACCTACAATGCAACCACGACAGACAGGCGAAAACAGGGAACGCGACTTAAACATCGGTGACCTGGTACTCATCGTGGACGAAAATCTTCCAAGAGGAACTTGGCCAAGAGGCCGCATCACTGCAACCTTCCCTGGCCGAGATGGCGTAGTCAGGGTGGTGGACGTAGCCACACAGGGAGGCCTTCTTCGTCGGCCCTCCAAAAAGTTGGTCAGGCTAGACGCGTAGGGCTCCTTATTGGCTGGCCCGGCTAGCTTCGTGTGCTTTCGCACACTAGGGGGTGGGATGTTGCGGATGCAACCTATTTTGTACCTTTTTTTGTCTATTATTTTTATACTTTTGGAATGTTTTATTTTGTTTTATCAGTTGTCAATATATTGCTGTCGAAAACAGATTGAGTCGGCTTGGTTTTAATATATTTCCTATAAATAATCACTCCAGCTATACAGTCCATCAGAAGTCCTTTATACAGCCTTTCAGTACATGTGACCCATACTGTAACAAAGACAATTCCACAATTTTAGTCACAAATGCAAAATATAACCTCACAAGACACTTCTGAGCCAAACCAACAGTACATACCTGTTTTAAATAGGAAAGACGGCAACTCCGTATTAGATAAGGGTTGATTGGTTTAACGACCCACGGTCGGGACGAGTTGACTCTCAGCTATCTCTCCGCACAACCTCCTCACATTGCCGCAGCTAGGTTAAGAGTGACTTGCGGAGGAGGCGGCCATCATGGAGGCCTGGTCCGTTGGCCCGCGGGACTTGGACATGGTGGACCGGGTAGTCCGTTTCCGCGCGTCACTCACACGGGTATGTGACGCAGTGATGAGGAGGGTTAGGCGGCTGCCTGCTAAAGACCAAGTATAGTCGTGATCGCCAGAGATCGCTGCCCTCCGCACGACCGCTAACGCAGCCAGGCGGGAATATACGAGGTGTAGGCGCCGTCGACACTCCGCTGAAGAGGAGGAGGACCTGCGGGCGGCGTTGATAGCAGCCAAGGAGGCTCTCATAGCGGCAATTGCGAAGAGAAAAGATGCAGCTCACGAAGAGTTCATCTGCACGCTGGATAGGGATCCATGGGGACGACCGTACAAAATCGTGCGGAATAAAATGAAACACGCTCCCCCAATGGATTCTCTGTGGAGGGCCTCTTCCCGGCGTCGATGGCATTTGTACCCCCCCCTCCCCCCCGGTGATGGCGCTCCCAGAAAAAGAAAGTCCGGGGATCGATGACCTAGAGATACTTGGAGCGGTCGTCAGGCTCAGGTCCGGCAAGAAAGCCCCGGGCCCGGATGGGATGCCAGGAAAGATCATCCCGGTGGCCATGAAACACCTGGGCCTTCGACTGCGGGAGCTCTTCGACGACTGCCTCAAGGAGGGGGTGTTCCCCAGGCCGTGGAAGGAGGGGAGACTATGCCTGCTGCGGAAGGAGGGTCGACCAGCAGACTCTCCTTCAGGGTACCGCCTCATTGTCCTTCTTGACGAGGTGGGGAAGATGCTCGAACGAATACTCGCTCGACTCATCTTAAAATACCTGGAGGACGCGGGCCCGAACCTTAGTGAGAGGCAGTTTGGGTTCCGAGAGGGGCGGTCAACGATCGATGCAGTAGGCACACTGAGAGATTTCGCAGAGCTGGCAAAGGAGAGAGGGGAGGGGGCCATAGCGGTGTCACTGGACATCGCAAACGCTTTTGGCTCCCTCCCATATGAGGTGATACGGGAGGCACTTTGTTACCACCGAGTGCCTCCCTACTTGAGGGCAATCGTGGGGAGAGGGTAGTGCTCTACGAAGGAGCAGCGGGTCGCCAGGAGCGATGGATGGAGTGTGGTGTTCCCCAAGGTTCAGTGTTGGGACCCCTGCTGTGGAACATTGGCTTCGATTGGGCGATCCGCGGGGCCCAACTCCCCCGAATGGAAACCCTGAGGAGGGCAGCATTAGCCGCGGAGCTGACTGTCGGAAGGATCGGCCTCCTGGGGCTTCGGGTGTCCCTGACGAAGACGGACGCGGTGGTCTTCGGAGGGAGAGGCTGGTGACTGCGTGCCGACGAGACCATCCCCGTAGGGGGTGAGGCGGTCCAGGTCAAGGCCCACATAAAATTTTTGGGCTTGATCCTGGATTGTAAGTGGGATTTCGGGGAGCATTTTAGGGAATTAGCTCCCCGACTCGTCAGCGCTGCATCTGCGCTGGGCCGGCTCCTCCCAAACGTCGGAGGGCCAAAAGCCCCATGTCGGCGCCTCTTCGCAAATGTGGTACGAAGTATGGCACTGTACGGGGCGCCGATATGGGCCGACAAATTGAAAGTGAAAACCAAGGCCCTCCTACGAAGGCCCCAGAGGGTGATAGCGCAGAGGATGGCCCGCTGCTACCGAACGCCAACACTTAAAGTTGGCGTTAGAAACGGAAGATCTCTCGCTACACAACGTAGTCTCGCGTATGTTGGGCAGCGAGAGATCGTGGGTGGCGGCAGCGACATTCTGCGAGGAGATAATGTCGCAAAAGGAGAAAGCGGAGCGGGAGCGTGAAGAACGAGCCGACGCGCCCCTGTTCCGGCGCAGACGGGTGGGGAGGAGGCGGTTACAATTCATCAACCGCCAACTCCCCCAGTAGGACAGGGACCCACCATACAAGGCCCTACACGTCTATTGGAAGGGTCGAAGCGTCACCGATCCTTCCCTCCTCTGGCGCGAGGGTGCCCCCGGTGTGGCCGGGGCAGCAGCCGGGGGGACGTCGTGGTAGAATGCTTGCGATCCCATGACGTTCCCCGATAATGGCAGTGCGGGTGACGCCGGTGTGTTTTTAGTGGGTAGACTCCTTCCCTCCCTCTGCCTAGCAGAGGGGGTTTCGGGATGAGAGAGTCCCACATAACACCCGTAAGGCCTTCCCCTGGGCAGGGTGTATGCGGAATGCATTTTCACACCGTCAAAAAAAAAAAAAAGGTTAAGAGTGACTTCAGTCAGTTCCTGTCACTCGGAACTGCTAGCTCCCTCCATTCGTTCAATGAACGGATGCGATCACACTTCTGCAAAATTCTACTTAAATTTCAAAGAATGGAAATTGAGTAAAACCCATCATTTTAAGGTAGTTATATCCGTTTTATCACACCCTTTTACTAATTTCCAAATTAATTTAAGCGAGCCTAAAGAGACCCAAATCTCCTTACACTAAAATCGAACGCTTCCCTAACTTACTTACCAACTGTTACCGCACAACTCCGACAGGTGGAGTCACCGCGTTCGACCGATTCCATAGTTGCATACTGATAAAATGCAGATGGCGCCATGAGTACCATACAATTCAGCTTACTACATTAATTATCTGATTACGGAAATTAAACCGTAACAACTCTGAAACTACTTTGAACTTTAGTCAAAATGAACATTTGGCTAAACATATTGCATGCGGAAAGTAATGATGGATAAGTAAGAAAGTGACTATGAAACAAAAGTTTTAACAAGCGAAAGCTCAAATGACTGTAGCGGTAAACGTTTTTCGGGCTAAAGCTATGTAGCTTAAAAATTGGTGCTTTTGTCCTTCTTCTTCTTCTTCTTATTTAAGAGCTAGGCTCTTGTCGGTGGAGTAATTTCCAACTTATTCTACATTCTGCCTTTCTTTTTATTTCTCTGTAAGATGAAGCGTTTATTTTCTCTTTTGTCCAGCGTGTCCATATTATCATGTGAAACTGCCCCACTAGTAGTTGCGTCCTGTATTACGAGCCATGATCGTCGATTGTGTAGAGGAGCCTTAACACAAGACCGCAAGATAGTCCACCGGTCTCTTTCAATTCAGAACACTTAGAAAGAGTCAGGTAGTTTTTCTCGCGGACATTCTCGTGCGCGGTGTTGTAAACGGTGTATAGGGAAATACGATCCATCTTTTAAGGCACGCGGAGCCTTGAAGTATGTATGTGAAGTAATTGAGTTAGTACAGCTGGGGGAAAAGAAAAAGGAGTTTATTTTCCTAAATGCAAAAAACAGACTGTGAATACTTTATGAAATGTTTTTCCAGATCAAGTTTATTTGCTTTTTTTTAACAATCCGTTTTATATTGGGGAACTACACGTTCATGCCTTTGACATTCAAAATCAGAATTACAGCTTGAAATGACATGACAGGCATTAAATAGGGATATGCCCGCTTATGTCAAATATACGGCCCTTGTCTAAATGAGATTCGAATGGATGCTTGATGATATCTGTGTGTCTGTCATAATATGACAGCACAACGGCACTCGCACAATAGTAAATACTTAGATGTCAAATTCGCAAGCATATAAAGTGTATAATGAAATTAAAGATAAAAAATGTAAACAAAGAACTGTCAACATCAAAGTGACGTCTCAGGGTTAATCAACCAGGTTTTGGTTTTAACTAATGAATATATCGTCACTACTTTTAAAACAATCTTATATTTTACTTTGATCACTTTAATGTCGTAGGTTGGTATGAATAGGTACTTAGTAGGTGACGATAGTCCGGGTACGATATACAGCAAAAGCCTATTGCCAGCAGCCACTAGAACCACACCAAGCGATCGAAGCAAGACGTGCCATTATTATATGTCTTATTAGGAAGCGGAAAGGAAAACATTCGATCACGACAAACGTCAGAAAACGAATGCGATTCAGATTTCAGAAAATGGCCGCCTCAGCTCGGGGCAAAGATATTAAAGCGGTCTACGCACGATCAGACAAGTCAATTCAGTATAAATGGAACTTGAATTAATTTTTCGGTTTTACTAAAAAAATAAGAATAAGGAATAGGAATATCCAGGTATATTAATTAAATTACGAACCAAAGGTTTACAATTCCTAACCATTGCCAGTGGCGTAAATATAAACTGCTCATATTTATGAATATAAAATAATTACGTTTTCATTTCGCTTACTTAAATATTTACGAATATTTTCCAGGCATTATTTTACGTATAAATTAGTCGCATTATTTTTTATCTCGCGTATTTAACGAATTTCTAGTTTCCACTTCTTGGGATTGATTTTATTGCAGTGGCAACACATTTGTTTACATTTTTTATCTTTAATTTCATTATCCACTTTAGTTATGTGAACTCACCTCGGAGTGTGGCATGTTAAAATCACCACTTCCTTTTTCATTGATATTACAATATATCTATGGGCAATCTATCCATATCATTAGTAGGTGCAAAGTAACCCAGAGGCAATGGAGAGGGCTATGCTTATGCTGGGAGTTTATCTGCATGATCATCAGAAATGAGGCTATCCGCAGCAGAACCAAGGTAACCGATATAGCCCTCCGAATCGCTAAACTTAAGTGGCAGTGGGCGGGGCACATTGCACGTAGAACCGATGGCCCTTGGAGCGGAAAGATTCTCGAGTGGCGACCACGTACCGGTAGGCGGAGCGTGGGTAGAACCCCCACAAGGTTAATGGTAATGACCTGGTAAAGGTCGCGGGGGTCCGCCTAGATGCGGATGGCGCCTGGTCCTGACCTGTGGCACTCTTTGGGGCATGTCCAGCAGTGGACGCATTTCGGCTGATATGATAATGATGATGATGAAATTATTATCTTTCTACATATTTAATACCATCTTAAGTTAGGTTTTTCACATTAGTTGTTACATTTATCATATCATAATAGTAAAGTCTGTGACTGTCTGACTTTTGTAAGTTTGTATGTTTTAGGTAATCTCCGGAACCACTTACCCAATTTGTTTTTTTTCACCTGCGTGTAGAATGGACTTTCTGGATGTTTATAGGCTATATATTATACCGCGGGTTTGCCTGTGTTATTTGCAATACGTGAGCAGCTAGTAATAATATAGGTAGCTTTACCTAATCGATTATTCTGATGTGCAAAACATTTCCGTGAACTCTTTTGCTGAACTGAATCGGTTGCTTAGCAATGGTATAAGTGTTATCTTTGGGTTTGACCCTGGAAAGCACGATCGCATTTGTTATTACCGCCGCCAGCTGAAATTGGTTCCCGAAACGTCAGCACAGGGGCGCGATTACGCTTTTAAAATGTGATATGTCCCCTGCATATCATAGGGGTATCCTCATGTGAATTTTCAAAATGAGAATGACGGGGACCTTAATCAGGGGACATGGACACGTCACAAAAGTATTGAGCTCCCATGCGTTTTTCATACAAACGTCAAGCTTTAAAAAAAGTTGTATATCTATCGGAAAAAATGGACATATTTATAGACGGTGAGGAAAAGTCTGCGAAAAAAATACAATTAACCCATAATAGTAAAACCCAACTTTTTCTAGCTTTAGTTTTTATACGCAAATAGCTATATTAAATGATATCTATTAATGGCACATGTTCAAGCACATATTTAACGAATTCGTGTATTTTTGAAATTGAAAAAAAATACTTTATTTATAAGTTACTTACAAAGGACATCTTAGAGTGCTCAATACTTTTGGCCAAGGCTGTATGGTAAGTCGAATACCCGCTGATCTCTCAAGATCCTTTGCACGTTCTTTACCGTTCTGTTTGAACCCTCTAATCCCATCTAAAATAGGACTTCGCAAACCCTCGGTCAGGCTGTGACCTTTGTTCGTCCAGATTACTTAGTTCTCCCGTTTCTGGAACAGGCTGTCTCTGACGATAAGATATTTCGAAAAACATCAACATCAACATGCATTTTGTTGCAGTAGGTAGGTATCTACAATTGTTTGAACGACGACAAGCTGGCACCATTTTGCGTACTTACTAATATTTTTGATGCCATTGCGAATATAGGAAAATTAAGAATAGGTACTCATTTTTAGTAAAACAATAGTGACAAAGTTACAGAGCAAGCGTGTGAACTTAAGATGAAACTGGTATTTTGTGCCACGCAATGAATTTTTTAATACAGTTGCTCAAAAAGTGGTACTTTTTGTAGCTGCAAATCGTGCACAAAGTTGTATTTTGCGCACTAGTGCTTTTTACTTTTTCACGTGTATCGAACGACGTGTTTTAATACAGTTGCGAAAAAATAAGAAAAACAACTAGTAAAGAATTTGAAACTTTTATATTTATTAATTCTGTAACATCATTGGAATACAGTTGAATAATAATGAAGTTGTTCAAAAAAAAAATTTTTTTTTAATACTGTTCTTACTTGTTATTTTCTTATTTTTTCGCAACTGTATTAAAAAACGTCGTTCGATACACGTGCGGAAATGTCATTCTTCACTCGTCCCGAGTCTTACCACTCGCCTGCGGCTCGTGGCAAGATATTTCGGCACTCGTGAAGTAATGACATACTTTCCGCACTAGCATCGAAATGTACTATTATAATTCAGGTCTAGCGTATGACAAATTTCCTCAATTAATAATACATACATATAGGTACACTAGAATTAAGGACTACGAATTAGTCTAATTTCCATTATTGTTGGGCAAACTTTAGGTTTACATACCTACCTAATATTGTAAGATACCTTATTTACTATCTGTACATAGTAGATATACTTTCGTAAAATAAGCATAACTCACAGGACTAAAATAATATTAAAATGATATGCTGTCAGCGAAATGTAATAAACAAATGAAATACAAAAGGCGTTTTGGATCTATTGTTTCACAAGAAGTTAAGGCTCCTAAAATCAGAGGCTTTGATATTTTTAATTTAAAGGTTTTGTGGGAAACGTATTCGCTCCGAAAAAAATATTTTATAAATGTTAAAATAGTAGATTGTACAACTCGTCCATAAAACCCATTTTACACTCGACTTTATATCTATCCTCGCTCGCAAGCTCGCTCGGATGGATAAACGTCTCGAGTAAAATGGGTTTTATGGACGAGTTGTACACTCTACTTTTCACTTCGATTGCGAGGAAATGAAACAGCAACACGTAAAATAATAAATGAGACGAAATACAAATTATAAGTTTATTTCATGAAGTTTTATTGTGTACTTTGGCTGTTGGTATCTTTGCCTTGGTCTTAGAATACGAACGAAACGAAATAAAATAAAGAGGTTGTTGTATGAAGTTAAAGATGTTCGTGTGGCTGTTGCAGCGATTGCCTTGGTCTTCGACGAAGATTTTACTTTATGCTCTAGAGCATAAAAAGCGACTTTATGTCGCCTACGCACGACATAAAGACGAACTTTTAGAGCATGAGAAGTGAAAACATTTTTTCACATTTACCTATTATCAAATTACTTCCTGACGCTTAGAAACATTAACGGACAAGCTCTTTTAACACACTGATTACACAAATACACACATTTTCCATCGAAGAAAACACTTCAGGAAACGCACACATACCTACATAACGGAAGTTTATATTCCATGCAAGGAACTTCCAGTGATAAACGGAGCCGTTACAAGAATCTACAGGTAGGACAGGAACTTACCTCCACACGATAAAATCACAGGTACACACCTAGCTTTGAAGGGAAATTGAGTTTCAGCTCTCTAAACACACATATACATGCTTTACTACTTTTCCATATATGCTTACATATAGCACTCGGCGGGTTTACTTGGGAAAAAAGACTTTCGGACTTTTCCCGATAGTCAGCGATCGCGCACGGCAACTCTTGGTACCGCGAAGCAACTAAATGAAACGCGCGACCAAACTTGCTGAAGATACTTATTGCGCATGTTCCGTCCGCCAAAAGTTGGTGCACGTACAGATATTCTAATGTTGAGACAATACCAGCCGTACAGCAATGGCTTACGAACCATTTTCCCAGAGAAGCGATGTATCAAAAATGTGTGGTTTGCGCTTACGGATAAGGGTTCTAGTTAACCAAATTATGCGTAGGTATGTGATTGGAATGCGCTACCTTCACGTAGGTGGAATCTACGTCAATTGACCTTTGATCAGTGAATGCGGTTCAGGGTTTAAATTATTTCAGAATATACTACGTTTGCGTATGACGTCCCAACGACTTGTATTTCTATTATCTACGGTTGAATATTTCAGTATCGTTTATAATAGCAGCAGACCCTGCTTACTAAAATACGTGCTTTTGTGACTAATATTTAGTAAATGCTACGTTAGTTTTTCTGTTTTAATAATGTATGTAACTGTCATGTGTCATACTATATTTATTATTTTTAAGTCCTAACACTGTAGGCGCTTTGGTTGTTAACTGTAAGCCTGTAATGTAAATCATTAAATAAATAAAATAAAAAATAGTTATATTTCGTCATGAGACAAAAAACGAATTAACTGTTTTATACCTATGGAAAATGTATTAAATTTATTTAAATTTTAGTGCACAAATAAAAAAAAAGTACAAAGGGCGGACTTAATGCCACAAGGCATTCTCTACCAGCAAATACGCGTTACTCATATTAAAAAGAACGTAGGCACGCTAATCGTAACCATTAGATATATGTTAAGCCAGCGAAAAGGCGCAATGTTCATATTAAGAAAAGTGGAAAATGATATGTGGCGAAAAGAGAAAAGTGGCACTCACAAAAGGAGCAATATCTTGGAAAATTGTTTGATGAATGTGCTTTGTCTTTTGACATACCTAAATTGGATTCCGACATTCGATTTTATTTAACGTCACGTTCGTGATGATAATATGTATTTTCACAGTGAAATGTATCCTTTGCTCTCAATTTTCTATTGATTCATGACAATATATATATATATATTCTGTAAAAATATTATTGCCAGGTTTGGGCAATGAACCCGACCCCAACAAGATAAATTTAAATAATAAAGTCAAGTAAAACCCGATAAAATAATTATACCTATTTAGATACTTTCAGCCAATTAGGTTGCTTAATTAAATTGGAACACACGGGCGACGCCAGTATTCGAAATATAATAAAGAACAGGCACCTGCCTGATCGAATAAAAAAATATTTTCTGTGTCCATATTATGGTTTATTTGGCGAAGTACAGATACCTAACTTGTCATGATATGAAACAATAAGTGCGCTGTTCTGTCTCGAGTTTATACCTACTTACTTTTTGAGATTTTGTGGAGCGTTGATAATTTACTGCCACAGAGTACTGATACCTAGACTTTGATTAGTTATGTTTCATATATTACTTAGACAGAAAAAATGCTTTATATGGTTTAATTGGCGAAGGAATACATACTAGTCATAAAAATACAATGAGAGCGTTCTTCTGCCTCAAGTAACATGATAATACTCTTTGTATTTATCTCTGCAACATTGTGGAACGTCAATTTACTGCCTCGGTAATAATGTATAGATGCCTTGGACTTGGATTAAGTTTAACATGTGACTTTGACAGAATGAACAAACGATTTTCTTTTCCAATATTTTTTTCTGACCACAAGCATCAACTTTTTTAGTGTAAAATCTTATTTGAAATAAGACTACAAAAACCAAATGTTCATGGATATCACTCAGCATTTTTATTACAGCAGACCTTTCCTCATGAATGCCCAAAGAAAGTGTCACAAAAAATAATTTCGGACCATTTTTATTGAGGCGAGACCTTTCAGAATTCGAGCTCTCCTCATTTATCAGGTGATCAATCTCCCAAACATAACCTTTTTGCAGGCCTTGAGGGCCGTTTTGATCCTCTAGGGCATATTTGACAATGGAAACCAGATACGTTTGGTTGGCTCGCTGGATTCAAATCGTGGTAGGCAATGTATAACGATATTAGTTAATAACCGTCTCATATCCAAAGAAAGATGTTCATTTACGAGTATGTATACATGCAAAGCGCAAAGTATAGGTACTAGAAACTTTCTAGTACCTATACTAAGAACTTTGCGGGCCTTGAGGGAGTCTTATTTGGAGTATTTTAGGCGCAACAATGTCCTTGTAACACTTTCGTTGCCATGGATTCGCTCGGTGGATGCTGGTCATAGCCAGTTTTCGCTCCAAGGCGAAAAAAACCACGATGTATTACACAGAACAAGGTTATTTTCTGTGGCTGATAATTATGGAATCTGCGGTACACTTCGGCCGGAAACTAACGTCGAAACTGCTGTATACGTATATAAACATCGCATAGCATAGGATATTTTTTTATTAAAATCCAATCTAAACGTGGAATTAATATTTATTTCCAGTTAAATTGACTAAGACCACATCATGTAGCCCCATCGAAACGGCAATATGCCCAGATTAGGGCCGTACTCGCTGTAATTAAGAGCCGCAGGCACGTTTCGTGTTGTAATAGATATCAATTGGTTCGAGAAATTACTCGAGCCTGAACCACTAGGCAAAGGGTTTTGAACCTATCGTGATTTAACTATTACTGGATGAAACTCAGTCTGGTTTGTGTAAATAAACAGCTTTTTTTATAAACGTGCTTAATGCTCTTCGAAACTGGTATAGTTGAAGAGGTTCCATAGCATAATTTTCTTCGCATGACAAAATTTCACAAACCTATATATATCTATTTCCAACCTCACGTTTGAAAATACCTATAACGTTGGCGCACGATGCTTTACATGCCAACGTTGTGCTGTACAATAATAGATTACTTTTCTAATGAACCAATTTGGTCACATACGAGCTTTAAGGCGCGGTATTCTGTGCGGACCTTTTCATATTAGCTCGAACATTACAACCGGTACCGCCTCCGCACTGCACCGCACCGCGCCACTACTCCGCCAAGCCACATGAACATTTTTAATTTTTTTTCCAATTTACCACATGAACTGATTTCCGAGAGCAAATACGTTGATTTTTAGACCAATAAACCAAATGGCTATATGTGGGCCGATAATATTTGAGGTTTTCCGTCAATTCCTCAAGGATCTGAAAATTACATTTGGCACTTCATTGTTTGCTATTTCAACGGAATCATATCAGAATCTGTGACGTACTTATATAGTTTGAAGTACATCATTGAGAAGTTCCACAAGCCATCTGTGGTCTTCATCATCACTTCCACTCCACCAAGTTTATGATTTCCAGGTGTACACGAGTTATAATAGAAAATATCGAAATTACTACACGCGTTCCTAATATATTTGAGGAGTCCCCTCAATTGCTCATGGTTCCCATCATTCAACTGGGGCTTTGAAAACAATGGGACCAATCTGGAAGCATATACTTTCAATTAAAAAAAGAATTGTACGAATCGGTTCATAAATGACGGAGTTCTGAGGTAACAAACATTAAAAATAAAAATAAAAAATATAAAAATACATCCGAATTGAGAACCTCCTCCTGTTTTTGAAGTCGGTTAATAAAACTCACAGACATTTTTCGTTTATTAGTTATACTAGCTGTTGCCCGTGACTTCGTCCGCGTAGAACATGTTATCGTCTAAATGATTATTTTAAAGAATGAATTTAAAAAAAAAACCCGTTTTGTAGTCTTTTAGTAAACAGTCTAAAACCGAAGTTACAAATCGTTTACTTTCAAATTGTCTTGTTCCCTAAACAAACTTCGAACCCCCTTTTAACCCTCTTAGGCGATGAATTAAAAAAAAAGCTGAAATACGTTTCGTAGTATTTTAGCAAACAGTCTAAAACCGAAGTAACAAATCCCTTACTTTAAAAATGTCTTGCCCTCCATACAAACTTTGAACACCCTTATAAACCCTTTTAGGGGGTGCATTTCTAAAAACGCTGAAGTGAGTTTTGTAATCTTATAAAAAAACCGGCCAAGTGCGAGTCGGACTCGCGCACGAAGGGTTCCGTGCCATTATCTATAAAAAACTATTTTATTCTGTGTTTTTAGTATTTGTTGTTATAGCGGCAACAGAAATATATCATCTGTGAAAATTTCAGCTGGAACTATCACGGTATCAGTGAGATACAGGCCGGTGACAGACAGACGGACGGACGGACGGACGGACAGCGGAGTCTTAGTAATAGGGTCCCGTTTTACTCTTTGAGAACGGAACCCTAAAAACAGGCTAAGATCGAAGATACTATTAAACTCATACTTAAACATTTTCTTGCTCTCTTTACAAACGTTGAACCCCCTTTTAATGCTTTTCGGGGAAAATATAAAAAATAAAGTTTATTCATTGTAATAAGTATTTTTTCTACAAACTATCAAGTCTCTAGCTCAAAAAAAGTGTTTCTTATACAAATATTGCACCCTTTTTTCCCCTTATGGGTGGAATTTTCCAAACCACTGAAATTTATTTATTTGTATTCTAATATATTTTCTTTATTAATTGACTAGCTGTTGCCCGCGACTTCGTCCGCGTAGAACTTGTTACCGCCTTAGAAAAAATATTGCAAACCAACGTCTACCATCTTAAGGGATGATTTCCGAGGCAAAAACTATTCTATATCCTTCGAAGGGTCTCAAATTATCTCTATACCAAATGTCATCTAGGTACCTACATGGGTTTTATCCAAACTTTCACCCCCTATTTCATCCCCTTAGGGAATGATTTTCGGAATAAAAACTATCTAATGTCATTCTTCGGGACTCAAACTACCTTTATACCAAATTTCATCTAAACGGGATCCATCCAAATTTTCACCCCCCATTTCCCCCTTAGGGAGTGATTTCCGTAATTAAAACTATCCTTTGTCCTTTCCCAGGACTCAAACTATCTCTATACCAAATTGTATTAAAATGGGTTCCATCCGAATTTTCACCCCTAATTTCACCCCCTTAGGGGACTTAACCTATATCTACACCAAATTTCATCAAAATAGATTACATCCAAATTTTCACCTCCCCCCTTTTTACCCCCTTTGGGGATGATTTCCGGGATCAAACATATTATATGTCCTTCCCCGGGACTCAAACTATTTATGTAGGAATGAGTTACTGAGTGATAGACAATGGAATGGAAGAGTGAGACTGTATCTGAATGGAATGAATGAAGGAACGAAGGATGATGGAGATTGACTGAGGACGGATTAGGAGAAACTGTGTTATTTGGTATCACTTGAGAATTAAATTGATTAAAATTGTAAATCTTGGTTGCGGGTTTAAATAAAAGGAAAAAATATATAAAGAAAGTGGTTTTATTGAAGAGAACACTACAGAATTTGGGGGCTCGGCCGTGATTGAAGAAATTTCATCGGATTAAATTCGGCGACGACGACGTGCCAGCAAACCAAGTTACGATTACGACGAGTAAGCGCGTCAGACGACGGGTTGTTACCATCAACGACGAAGACGACGGTAATGGGCAAGGATACCAGACGCGTAAGCCGACAACCTGATTTTGAAGACGCGGAGGCGGGTTCATCATCATCACGAAGCGGCGGCGCCATGTTACATTTAACGGAGGATCTGATTCCAAAGTTCACGGGTCAGGATAAGACGTATCCTGTCACCAGGTGGATTGAAGACGTGGAAGATAACGCCGAGGTGTTTTCATGGAGTTCTGTGCAGCAGCTACTAACGACGAGGCGGTCATTATCTGGCACTGCGGTACTCTGGTTACGTTCTGAAAGAATATACAAGACGTGGGAGGAGTTAAAGACGGCAATCTCCAAAGAATTTCCCGATACAGTCGACATAAAAACTAAACATGAAATGATGAGTTCAAGAACAAAGAGAAGTGATGAGTCATGCTTAGACTATTTGCTGAGTATGAAAGAGCTTGGAAAACGAGGTAGAATGCCTGATTATGTCGCTATAAAATAAATTGTAGAAGGCATTCAAGATACGCCAGTAAATAAAATGATCTTTTATGGTGTTACGAAGTACGCCGATCTGAAAGAAAAGATGAAGATTTACGAGATGATCAAAGATAAGTCGCGAAGTTCACATCATCACGAAGCAAGAAACAATAAGCCGAAGCAATCGGAACATTATGGAAGCAAGAAGAAATGCTATAACTGTGGTGAAAATAGTCATTTATCCAGCGAGTGTCCACATAAGCAGAGAGGGCTAAAATGTTTCCGATGTAATCAGTTCGGTCACATTTCATCACAATGTGCATCATCATCGACGGCGGGAACGAGCAGAAATTCGACATCATTTTCGAATCAAAATGGCGGTTCGGCGAAGCAAATGTGTGTTCGCAAGGAGCAAATGAACGAGACGGCGTTGAACGGAACGAACGGCGGCTGCGCAGCGAACGAGAGTGAGTCAAACGTCACGGCGAACGGATCAAGATCGAACGAAACGCAAACGAATGGGAATGACAGGTCGGGAATGGCGGCGATGAATGTCAACAACAATGGCAGACTGCAGCCGGCGAAAAATTGTGACAACAAACCAATGAAAGACGTGTTGCTGTTTAATAAAAGTATCTCATCGTTGATCGACTCCGGAAGCGATGTTTTATTAGCTTTCGAATGCTATAAATCGTTGAATGCTCCGGAATACGTGCGCAACGAGATGTGGTTGACGGGACTCGGCTCGACGCAAGTGAAATCTTTGGGATGTGTTACCACAAACATTATCATCGACGATCAGTGCTATGAGAATGTTACGTTTAACATCGTGCCTAGAGACGCTATGCCATTTTCGTTAATATTAGGGCAACAGTTTTTAAAAGACGTAACGTTTGTTATGGAGGGCAGTCGAGTTCTATTGCTGAAGTCTAATGATGGTTGGCTTCGTAATATTATGTGTGGTGTGTACGTTTCTGATGTTGTAGGTTTCCGGGGTGACACGGGGTTGCAGCAACAAGTGAAACAACTTGTAGAAACGTACCGACCGCATAAAACGTGTGAGGCGCCAGTTCAATTGCGCATTACGCTGACGGACGACATCCCAGTGGCGCAAAGGCCACGACGACTTGCTTTTGCGGAGCAACAAGAAGTGGAACGGCAGGTGAAACAATGGCTTAATGAGGGCATCATTAGGGTAAGCTATTCTGAATATGCTAGCCCATTAGTGCTTGTGAAGAAGAAGGACGGCAGTACAAGGATTTGTGTAGATTACAGGCTAATCAACAAAAAGATGGTAAAAGACGAGTATCCCTTACCTATCATAGAGGAACACATTGATAAATTGGCAAAAGCGAGGGTGTTTAGCACACTTGATTTGAAGAATGGATATTTTCATTTGACAGTTCATGAAGATTCAATCAAGTATACATCATTTGTCACCAGTACCTCGCAGTACGAGTTTCTTAAAGCCCCGTTTGGATTATCGGTCTGTCCGAAGGTGTTCACTCGGTTTATAAATGCAATTTTCAGGGACCTGATTGAAAAAGGATATGTGTTAATATTTATTGACGATGTGATCATTCTTGCAGAGGAAGAACGACTCAAGGAAGTGCTGGTGCGAGCATCCCAGTACGGCCTAGAGATCAATTGGAAGAAGTCGCAGTTGGTGCAACGACGCGACGAGTGGAGTACCTTGGACACGTGGTTGAGAATGGTACAGTACGACCATCACCCGACAAGACGGACGCTGTGGTAAGGTTTCCACAACCAACTAATAATAAACAGCTACAAGGTTTTGTTGGACTAACATCATACTTTAGAAAGTTTATTCAGAACTATGCACTCATAGCGAGACCCTTGACGGAAATACTAAAGAAGGATGTTGAATTTGTATTTGAGGCACCCCAGAAGGCTGCATTTCATGAGTTGAAAATGAAGCTAGCGAGTATGCCTGTTCTAAGGATATATGATCCACAGTTGGAGACTGAAATGCATACCGATGCTTCAATGGTTGCTTTAGCAGCAATACTACTTCAACGATGCCCAGACGACGGTCAGTTACATCCAGTTTACTATATGAGTAAAAAGACGAGTGAACCTGAGCAAAAATACACTAGCTACGAATTGGAAGCATTAGCGGTTGTTGAAGAAGTTTAGGCCATATTTAATTGGGCTTAAATTTAAAATCATTACAGATTGTCAAGCATTGGAGTTGACCCTGAGGAAGAAAGATCTGTCAGCACGCGTGGCAAGGTGGGCCATAGACCTACAACAATACACCTACAAGGTGGAACACCGCTCCGGGTCGCTAATGAGACACGTGGACGCGTTAAGCAGGGCACCATATGTTGGACTAGTTACCAGAGAGCTTCATGAGAGGATAAAGAACGCTCAAGAGGAAGACGGCGGCTTAGTAGCGATTCGAGAGATCATGAGGGAACGATCCTATCTAGATTATGTAATGGAAAATGATGTGCTTTATAAAGGATCCAAGTTGGTGGTACCAAGTGGTATGGAAAGCGAAATAATAAAGAAAGTGCATGAAAAAGGGCATTTTGCTAAGAAGAAAATGACAGAGATGATCAATGAAGATTACCACATTAAGGATCTATCAAGAAAAATAGATGAGTTCATGGTCACCTGTATTCCATGCCTACTAGCAACGAAGAAGAGCGGAAAACAAGAAGGACTATTGCACTGCATCGACAAAGGGAGTATACCGTTGGATACGCTACACTGCGACCATGTCGGACCGCTGACTGAAACTAAGAAACAGTACAACTACATTCTTACGGTGGTCGACGTTTGTATGGGTTTATTCTACGAAAGGCACGACGGCCAAGGAAACGCTGGCAAAGCTGACCTTACACCAGCAGACATTCGGTAAGCCGGCCCGAATAATTACTGACCGGGGAGCGGCTTTCACAAGTCACGACTTTAAGGAATATTGTGATACTGAGAATATCCTGCATGTACTAGTGACGACAGGCGTTCCGCGAGGCAACGGACAGGCGGAATGCACGAATCGCATTTTAATCTCCGTACTTACGAAATTGTGTATTTCAGAACCAGGATTGTGGTACCGGCATGTGACGAGGGTACAGACGGCCCTCAACAGTACCTACCAACGTAGTATCGACACGACGCCGTTCGAGCTATTACTAGGTACGAAGATGCGTACCAAAGATGACGTCCAACTGTATGAACTGTTACAGCAGGAAAGTTACGACAGTTACGTAGAGGAAAGAGAACAGCGTCGAAAATCTGCACAGCAGCAGATAATGAAAATACAGCAAGAGAATCGAATGACTTATAACAAGAAACGAAAAGACAGTAGAGTTTACCAGATAGGAGAACGAGTAGCCATACGTCGGACGCAGTTTGGTACTTGCCTCAAGCTCAAGCCGAAGTACTTTGGACCCTACAGGGTGATAGCGACCACAGGAAAGGATCGCTACGACGTGGAGAAGGTCGACAGCTCGTCAGAGGGACCAGCGCGGACGACTGCGTCAGTTGATCACATGAAACCATGGCCTGTGACCTGCGTGTGACCAAGGGTCAATGAACGAGTACTAGAGGTCAGCGAACTTCCACATCACACATGGTAAGACTTCTGACCTGTATCTGACTCAGTACCTACCTAGCATAATCGACTGCTCTGGTAACGACGTTACTATAATTAGTATGTTGCTGAATATCTGTTGTATAAAGATTAGTTTAGTGTTTAAAAAGATATTTCAATGGTTGTTAAATGTGTGTTTAGTTTTATAGCACCTAGATAGTTTATTGGAGAACTGTACCTGCCGTTATGTTGATAATAGTTTCCTGGAGAACTGTACTTGCTGTTATGTTGATAATAGTTTATAATGTTTATGTTATACTACTGTTATGTTGTTGAAGCCTAAGATATTGTTGATATGATGTGACATGCAACCAGCTATTTCAGATTGATGACGTGTTGTCATATTGTTAGATGTAGTTTAGACTCAGCTGTTGTATGTTACATACCTGTGTGCCTGAGGTCAGGCTAGTATGGTAGGAAGGCCGACTGTAGGAATGAGTTACTGAGTGATAGACAATGGAATGGAAGAGTGAGACTGTATCTGAATGGAATGAACGAAGGAACGAAGGATGATGGAGATTGACTGAGGACGGATTAGGACAAACTGTGTTATTTGGTATCGCTTAAGAATTAAATTGATTAAAATTGTAAATCTTGGTTGCGGGTTTAAATAAAAGGAAAAAGTATTTAAAGAAAGTGGTTTTATTGAAGAGAACACTACATTTATATACCAAATTAAATCTACTTACTAAATCTAAAAATCTAAATACAAACCACCCCCAATTTCAGCCCCTCAGTTATAAAAACTACCCAATGTCCTTCCTCGGGGCTCAAACTATCTGTATACCAAATTTCATCTAAATCGGTTCAGCGGTTTAGGCGTGAAGAGGTAACAGACAGACAGACAGACACACTTTCGCATTTATAATATTAGTATGGAAGTATGGATAGTATGAATTATTTCCGCTTGTCTTCCAAATAAAGGTGTAGCAGCTGTAGACTCACTTCAAAAGAAAGAAGAAACGAAAAACTCATTCAAATCTCTCAAAAAATTACGAAGCTACAACCGTTTTAATGTCGCTTGCTAGAGTGAGAAAACGATCAGGGACCGTGACGTCACGATCCTCGAGCGTCATAGTAAAAAACAATCGTTTTTCCGAAACTATAAGATACTGTTGAAACTTGGTAAGTAGATGTATTCTGTGAACCGCATTAAGATTTTCACACAAAACTCGAAAAAAAAACATTAAGTTGTAGGGGTTCCTCATACACAGAACTGAAACTCAAAAAAAAAACATTAGACCCATACGTGTGGAGACATCTATGGATAGGTCTTCAAAAATGATATTGAGGTTTCTGATATAATTTTTTTCTAAACTGAATATTTTGCGCGAGAGACACTTCCATAGTGGTATAATGTGTGCCCCCCCCCCCCCCTCTTGTAACTTCTAAAATAAGAGAATGATAAAACTAAAAAAAATATATGATGTACATTACCATGCAAACTTCCACCGAAAATTGGTTTGAACGAGATCTAATAAGTAGTTTTTTTTAATACGTCATAAATCGTAAACCGCAATTTATTTCACGGAACCCTTCATGTGCGAGTCCGACTCGCACTTGGCCGCTTTTTTTAATTTAGAGATTTATTATAAGTGGAGATAATAATCTCTCTACACGATTTCGAGTCTCCAGCTTAAAAAAAAAAGTTTCCCCCATACAATTTTTTTACTCTTTTCAAGAAGCGTCAAGTAGCTTTGTTCAAATTACGAGTGTATGACAAAGCAAATAAAGTTCATTCTTGCAGAATATTGAAATATTTATACTACTATTATACTTTTACTCCCACGGAGCGGTCTCTTGCCACTCTTGCCAGTTGCCAGGCAGCCGTGAAGGTGGAAGGAATAGATTCAGACTAAGTATTATTACCTCTTAATTATTATTGTATATATAAAGTATTCAATATTCATATGATCAGCCAATATGTCTTGATGCATAAAGATTGCTAATATGTAGATTTATTTAAATGTAGATCGTGTTCTAAGCGGGATAAGCTGGCTATTGCGCAATAACTGTGTATATATTTTAAGAACAAATAAAGCTCTACAGCGGATAGATAAATATGCTGGTCTTATATCATATGATTTCGATTTTGTGGAGCATCAGATATTTTTACTCTCTGATCCGATAGTTATGCTGTTATAGGCAAATGATTTTTATGCCGGCTGTAAATCATCACATATTTTTAGCGGCTATGTATCGTCATACATATACCTTCCTACTTGTTCTTCTTCTTCGTTCTTTTGAGTAACTTCAATTGATGATCAGATATTTTTGCAGCGTTGCCCATAGTCATATATTTATGCTGGTTACTGTACAAAGGCGAACTTATCCCTTCGAGGGATCTTTCATCATTGGGGGATAGACATCGGAAGGTCGATTGGATTTTTTATGGATTGCATCCGGAACGAGTTGGACGACTTGAAGTTGATTTTGAAAACTTTGTGGTTTAGACGTGGGATTACGGTAGCCTCGTCAGCCTTGAACTCCTGCACACTATAATAGAATTCGTCATTGTTATCGGCTTGACCGACTTTGTTTGCAGCATTGCTGAATTCGTTAATCTCGACTTCTATAGCACCCACTGAAAATAAACAGTTTATGATTTTAGACTATAGTCGGTTTATGAAAGATTTAAGAAATAATTATAACGTATGGGTATTATAAGTGTGACTCTCAAGCTTGAAATGATACGGTTACACACATTTTATGACTGGGTACATTTTCTAATACCTACATAAATAAACTCGCGTAAGTTCGAATCTTCAAAATCTCAAAATTCCATCTAACAATAAAAATAAATAAATATTTGCGCACGATCCTACCCAAATCAACCTAGTCCCAAACTAAGCTAAGCTTGTACTTTGGGTACTAGACGACGATAAAGATAAGACTAATATAGAGCAATAAATACTTATATACATAGAAAACATCCATGACTCAGGAAGAAGTACTCGTGCTCATCACACAAATATATGCCCTTACCGGGATTCAAACCCGGGACCTCTAGCTTCGTAGGCAGGGTCCCACATCAGGCTGGGCAGGGTGCCAACTAGGCTAAACGGGTCGTCAAAACAATATCGCTAAAATTAAACAGAATCCTATATCCCTTCATCTGTGGTAAAAAACATGGCGACTTACCCTCGTCTGAGGGAAGCTGCTCAAATAAGGTTTCAGGGGAGAAGTGATTTGGTGAAATTATTTTTTCCTCCGTTTTTTCTAAAACTACGTCCAGGATTTTGGATGAAACTCAATCTATATATATTTAATTATTTAAATGCAACTATGTATCCTCATTACATCTGGCCTCATCACCAGGGCACGGAAATTTATAACATACTTTAGTTATCTATACATATAATAAAGCTGAAGAGGGTCGAAAGTCTGTACATGAAAGATATTCGAAAAAAAATTGTCTAGGGATACTTAAAATCGATAACAGAACACGTTCCAACAGTTTTTAGAATTTTTGTCTGTTTGTCTGTTTGTCTGTTTATCTGTTTATCTGTTTGTCTGTTTACGTGACCGCGCATCACATGAAAACGGCTATACCGATTAAGATGAAATTTGGTACAGAGATAGTTTGAGTCCTGGGGAAGGACTAAGGGTAGATTTTATCCTAAAAATCAACCCCTAAAGGGATGAAATGGGGGGTAGAAATTTGTATGGAGCTACTTAAACCGCTGCACCGATTTGGATAAAATTTGGTATTTAATTAGTTTTAGTCCCGGGGAAGGTCAAAGGATAGGTTTTATCCCGAAAATCTTCCATGTAGGGGGTAAAATGGAGGGGTGAAAATTTGGATGTAACCCATTTTGATAAAATTTGGTTTAGAGGTAGTTTAAGTTCTGGGGAATGACATTGGATAGTTTTTATTCTGGAAATCATCCCCTAAGGGGGTGAAATGGGGGGTGAAATTTTGGATGGACTCTGTTTAGACCAAATTTGGTAGGTATAGATATAGCTTGAGTCCCGGAGAATGACAATGGATAGTTTGAATCCCGAAAATCATCCTCCAAGGGGATGAAATAGGGATGAAAATGTGGATAAATCCCATTTAGTTAAAATTTGGTATAGAGATAGAAAAAGTCCCAGGGAAGGACAATGCATAGTTTTTATCCTGAAAAATCATCTCCTGAGGGGGTGAAATGAGGGGTGAAAATTTGGATAGAACCGATTTAGAAGAAATTTGGTATGGAGATAGTTAAGAGTCCTGGGGAAGGACTTTAAATATTTTTTTAGTCCAGAAATCATCTCCTAAGGGGATGAAATGGGGTATGAAAATTTGGATGGAACTCATTTACAGGTAAAGCGAGTTGGAGTCTTGAAGAAGGACATAGGATAGTTTACTCCCGAAAATCATCCCACTAAGGGGGTGTATTTGGGGGTGAAAATTTTGTTTGTAACCCATTTTGATAAAATTTGGTTGAACGATAGTTTGAGTCCCGGAGTATGACAACGGATAGTTTTAATCCCGAAAATCATCCCCTCAGGGATAAAATAGGGGGTGAAAATTTGGATAAACCCATTTAGATGAAATTTGGTAAAGAGATAGAAGGAGTCCCAGGGAAGGACAATGCATAGTTTTTATCCCGAAAAATCATTTCCAGAGGTGGTGAAATGAGGCTTGAAGATTACGATAGAACCCATTCAGATGAAATTTGGTATAGAGAGAGGTCTCAGTCCAAGGAAAGAACATAGAATAATTTTTATTCTGGAATACATGAAAGGAGGAAATCATCCCCTAAGGGGGTGAGAAATGGTGGATGAAAATTTGGATTGAACCCATTTACGGTATAGCGATAGTATAGGAAGGACAAAGGATAGTTTTATCCCGAAAATCATCCCCTAAGGGGGTGTAATTGGGGGTGGAAATTTGTTTGTGACACATTTTGATAAAATTTGGTTGAAAGATAGTTTGAGTCCTGGAAAAGGACATATGATAGTTTCTATTCCGGAAATGATCCCCTAAGGGGGTGAAATGGGGGTGAAAATTTGGATGTAGCCCATTTAGATGAAATTTTGTATAGAGATAGTTTGAGCCCTAGAGAATGACAACGGATAGTTTTTATCCTAAACATCATCCTCTAAAGAGGTGAAATAGTGGGTGAAATATTGAATGGAACCTATTTACGGTATAGCGGTAGTTGGGAGTCCTGGGGAATAGGAACATTACATAGGTAAATATATGTATGTGACGTTCCAAGGGTAAAGGTACCTTATGGCGGTAGTTTCGAAGATGTTTTCTAAAACGGGGTAAAAAAGACGTTTTATTATGGCTATTTTGAAAACTATTTGATGTAACATTTTGTTGACGTATCTTTATTTTTAATATAAAATATTTAAATTACAAGTGAGTTAATTTAGTCCTACGGTTTAGTAGAAAAGGTCCTTACGGCCGTGTGATATGAACATATGCAAAATAATACTGAAAAAAGCCTACATGCATCTATTATGGTGAGGCGGGTCATAGAAACCAAGTTTGCGGCGGAGTCTATTTTGTAAAAAAAGGCGTTCGGAGTAAGGTAATCTATAAAATCATGCAACTCAGCCATAATGACCCTTTCCTTCATACAATCCATACTAATATTACAAATGCGAAAGTAACTCTGTCTGTCTGTTACCTTTTTATGCTTAAACCGCTGAACCGATTGAGATGAAATTTGGTATAGAGATACTTTGAATTCCGGGGCCTTCCCAAAGAGTCCTTACGAAAGATAGTTTTTATCTGGAAATTCATCACCTAAGGGGGTGAAAAGGGGGGAGAAAGTTACTATATAAACGAGTTCCGCGCGGACGAAGTCGCGGGCAAAAGCTAGTTTTTAATATGCTAAGTTAGTATTCAGAGTTAATAGGGAACATTACGCAAAGCTCTTCGTAGGTGGTGACACTAGCAGCGTTGACATTGTATCTCGTTCCCACTTGCGGTATTGTCTATGCAAGCATCCTTGTCACTCATTTGACAAACAATTGTGAATGTGTGTGTGAATCCCTATATTCCTATACTGGTTTACTATTAGTGGTAGTGCTGCCTCTGGCGGCAGAACATTGCAGTAATGTTCCCTATTAAAGGGAAAATTTTGAAGATTGGTGTTATGCGTATACGAAAAAAAAAAATGACAGGCTCATGAGTATTTTTTTACACTAGATCACTTGAAGTATTCTACCAAAATGGTACCTACACTCAGAAAATGCTTGCGTAGACTTTGATTTTAATGTTTGCTTCTGAACTGTTTTTAAACTATATTTATTCAATTCATGCATAAACAATAAACAAAGGTCATTAACTAGGTTTAGCCAGGGTTTTTTTTTATTGTAGGTGCTAGATTTAATTTGAGAGTTAAATGAAAAAAGGCTTATTTACTTTCATACAAAATTATCACTTGCAAACGACTGAAATAAGGATAATGACTAAGATTTTGTTACATATTATATAAATAAAATAAAATAAATAAATAAATATTAGGGGACAATCTCACACAAATCGAACAATTTGGAATACAGGGTTTTACCGGGGTGAGAAATCGATCTAGCTATAGGTCTCATTTATATATAAAATTAGTTTTCTCCGTATTTTCTCTATTTTCGCCCGAGCATGACTCGGTCACAAAGGGACTGTGCATAAGTGGTATAAATCCTTCATTTTAATTTAAAATAAGGAACTTTGCAGTACCTATTCATAAAAGAAAAGAAACTGATAGCATATTATCAAGAGACATACCTACCTGTTTTGGCCGACGCCAACACCATCAGAGCGGCTAGGATTGCAACAGTCTTCATCGTTCTTCTACAAGACTTACAACTTACAACAACTATGCCGAAGCATCAGCTAGTACGGTAATTTATACCGAGTGCTCACCTTATTCCGCCTTAGAAGAAGTCAGTGACACCAAATTATTATATAAAATATAAATGTTTATTTGCAAAAATACAATACGTGGGTACACAGGTGGTATTCACCGTGACAGACAAAACAGCATGCATTGTTCAAGAAAACAGCTCATTATATACGATGCAGTTAATATTAATTTGCCAACAGTCTTGTTTTCATTATATTCCTTACCGGAGTAAACAAATTAAATTTTCATAAAACAACTTTGATAATTTTCTCTTGAGTTTTAGATCATGCAGCACTCACTAAAATGGTTTTCCAACTGAATCATTTGTCCAAATTTACATTTGTCCTAAAAGCCGTTTTTCTCTGAAGCCATGACATTTTCAGGATGATTATATTGATTATAAAACAAACCTAATCTAACCTAATTTGTTCTACGCGATAAGTATAATAAAAATATGAAAAGCCTTTGGGTTTTCGTGATAAGTAATTTAGGTCAATTCACAATTCTTGTCTTCGTAACTTTGTTTGGACAAGTTAGGAGATGAACACATCAAAAGTCCTGGCCCGTAACCCTTGAGCTGGGGGCAGGGGGGATTTAAGTCACATTTTTCGATTTCTCGTTTATATCTCAGAAACTATGCGTCTAAACGACATGACTATGAATACAAAATGAATGCTTATAAAATTTGCTACAAGTTTTATTTTATCAAGTTTTTCGATATCTTGTATAGTTTTCGAGATATCTAATCTTGAGAGTCTGTAATTTTGGGAAACAACAACTATCTTCTTCGTCTTTGACGGCTATTCTTCATCAACCTCAAGCACGAAAGTAGCAGAGCATCAAAGGCGCTATCGACTCAGCAAGTCTGTTGACATACATTTCACCGAAAGACACCGAGATAAACGTCAAATAAGAAGATTTTGTTTGACGTTTATCTTGGTGTCTTCGGTGAAATGGAGGCTAACAAACTTGCTGAGTCGACAGTGCCTTTGATGCTCTGCTACTTTCGTGCTTGAGGTTGATGAGTAATTGCCGTCAAATGTTGCAGGCGTTCCGTTTATAAATATCCGGAAGGCAATGAGGTTGATATAGAAGATTCCTGTACCTACTGTGCTCTTCGTTTTCCATTAAACACATTATTGAACGTAATTTAAAATATTCTGTCTGCAAATATCTTGGTTTCCTAAACAGTATATATAGTTCAATGGGGTAAGTAATACGAGATATAAGAACTCATCATATACCATTCATAATATATACGCTCACTTTGTATAAGCTTGTTGAGTATAACATTCACTGGATATAATGAACGAAATATATAGTTTCAAAATATCTACTTTTGTAAAGTATAACGTTATTTAGATATAATACCAATTGATATAACGATTATAGCGTATAATGTTCATAACTCCTAAGATTGAAAACATATATTATACAATTAATCTAACATCATAACTATCATAAGCAAAATGCTCGTATAGTATAAACGCATACAATTATTTTAATAGCAATCGCTTGAAAAGCTGGATATACTGAATGTGAATTACTTAGAGCGAAAGCCTCAAATTTGTGTTTGAAGAAAACTAAACATAGAAGATATAAAATCAACCTAATTTAAAATCAACCTTACCTTACTTATTAATCCTGAACATTTAGTAAATGTAAATTGTCTCCTTGTAACCTTAAACCTAACCTAACCGAACTTTTTTTTTAAAGAAACTTATGGCAATTATTTTAAACTAACCTAAACCTAACCTAACCGCCAGCGTGTCGACGTCACCCCGCTTCGCGGGGTGCCTATTTCCGCTCTAAGGGACACAAGATAACCATAACCTAAACCTATATCGCTGATTTGTTTTTTATTGTGGCGAGCTACTCCCCCCGAGTCCCCCTTTTTCTCGCTGCCTTGACCTAATTCCGAGGGCTCTGATTTATATCTCATGTCTCTTATATCTTATAATGCTTATACTAATAGTACATTATGATACAAGTGTGCTAAGTTGGTCATTACACTCGAGTCGGTTTTTAAGCCTGAGCCGAAGGCGAAGGCTTAATGGAGACGAGAAGTGTAATGACCAATGCTCACGTGTTTCATACGACGTTTTTCAACACATTTGCGAGGAAAAAAAAAAATGAAAATGTTAAAAGATATGTAATGAAAAGGCACTAGTGCGATAACGTAATGTAAAAGTCACGGCATGGGTAATATTCTGCATTATTTTGCTAATATTTAAAAAGATATGTAATGAAAAGGCACTAGTGCGATAATGTAATGAAAAAGGCATGGCATGGGTAATATTCTGCATTATCAGTGTAAATACGCTGTAATAAGACCTACTTTACGAGCAGGTGTGTTGAAAAAGATATTATGTATTATGATCGTTATACGTTTTGCACGTTATACCAACTGAACTTAGTAAATTTGAGAGTTATAAAAAAAGGGTTATGTAAAATGAATATTATGGCAACTGACCGTTATTCCTTATAATTTTATTGATTTTGTTATTATAGCTAACGTTCATTATATCTTGTAAACGTTATTAATATGAAAATATTTATATTGTTGTTATATTTCGTGAGACGCATCCAGTTCAATGCATGCTAGAGGTAAAATAGTATTTTTTTAAGATGAAATTACAACTACCTGTAGGTAATCAATGAATTTGTGATTGCATAAACACTTGATTAAAAGCCCTATCAACGTGCACAGAATCACCCCATATTAGAAAACCGTAGTTTTCTACGGAGACTGTTTTCCCCAATTTTCTTAAAGCTAATACAAACCTATCCAACTATGAACATTTTTAATATAATATGTATGTATGGTTTTACCAGTGTAAATTATTATTACACTTAAGAATGTTGCACCGCTAGTGCTGGTCTCTTTTACGGGTATATCATTGTACTTGTTATTTATTTCTATAATAGGATTCGATTTATTTGATCGAAATTGCATACAATTTGTCAGAATCAGAATCAGAATGGTATGCGATTGTATGCGATTACTGGATAAATACACTTTATCTTAATATCCCTTCAATGAAATACGATGATTCCTTAAAAGTCTTAACCCGGCGAGCATGACCCAGGGTATGTCATACCCTGACAGTATTAAAAACATTTGTTAATTTTTAAATCTTCGTCTGGCAACTCTAGCTCGCTCAGTAGCTGCAGGCAGGGGAGTGCGGGAGGGGATAGTGGCGTGATCGCTGTGCGACGTGAGGCGTCGGCCGAAATATTTCTGCACAAACCTGTTTCGGGTATGTCACACCCTACGTCATTTTAGACGTATTTTTTTTATGTATGATTTATACATTTTTTTTTTATTATTCTTTGTGTTTTTAAGGTTTCAATGCTTGAGATTACTTTATTTATATTAGTTGTTTTTTCTTTTATTTTCCATACAAGAAGGACAGAAAAAACCAAATATTCCTGTAAAGGTTGCAGCAAGCCCATATGTATGGAGCATGATAATCTCGATGGCAGTGATTAACCATATTTTCAATAAAAAAAAATATTGTTATGTTTTTTTGAGAAGAGGATCTCATTATATTTTAGTTAAAAGTTGATTTATATTCCAAAGACAGTTATTTTTTGTTTAATTGTTCATTTTTGTAAACCTCGAAACTTTTGTTCCTATAATTACATAGTATAAGATAAACACGAATAAATAAAAATAATTTCATAATTAAAACTTGTCTGTGATTTAAATTCATTATATAATTCATTATTAAACAATATACACATCACGAAATAAAAAAACATTAATAAAAACCATATTATGTTACATTAAATTTCGGGTATGTACCCTGCCTCATTCTTGATGTAACTTTTTTTCACGTCATGCTCGGTTAAGAGGTTTCCTTGTGTTTTATATTAGCTTGTTTTCCCGGCGACAATGTTCTGAATTGGCTCTTTAAAGCACTAAAGGAAATAATGAGCATTCACCGTCTCCGAGTCAGTTTATGTCCATTGTTTTAACTGCACACTCACTAGCTAGAACACAGCTATTCTATTTATCTGGCACTGTCATAATTGTCCAGTGTTGTGAGAAAACATAAATTGCTCTAATTGAGTAGCTAGGCGTCAAATAATTAAGATTATCGTTGCTAAGTAAAATGTGTTCTGAACATTTAATAATTGATCGTTTTGAGTAGTATAATGATTATAATGGATACTTACCTAAAGTTTGTAGGCGAATTTAATAAAGTGCATTTGGATCACATTTACCTTTTTACAAGCTTTTATTTATAATATGTGAGTTTATTTAAAGTGACCGACTTAAGGATGATTCACGCTAGACCGGGCCGGGGCCGTAAACTTACCGAGCCGTCGCACACTGGGCTGAAAATCGGCTTTCATAGACATAGAAATCGAAGTTAACATTTTAAAGATTTTTTGCTTGAAATGGCTATAACTTGCCATTATTATGCTAAATTATGATCCTGGCGTGATTTGGCACGAAAACTTATGAGTTATAATTTTTTTCTGTAACAAATGTATGGAGATGGAACGAAAAAACTGGATATCTTGGGAACCGCAAAAAAAACACAAATATCCTTACAGCTGGTTATATTACTAATTATTCCTGATTTTTTGACATACTACATATTTCAGTAGTAGGTGCGGTTTTTTTTTTAAAAATCGACGAAATTTTTCATACAATCGTCTTTAATAGACATAGAAATCGAAGTTAACATTTTAAAGATTTTTTGCTTGAAATGGCTATAACTTGCCATTATTATGCTAAATTATGATCCTGGCGTGATTTGGCACGAAAACTTATGAGTTATAATTTTTTTCTGTAACAAATGTATGGAGATGGAACGAAAAAACTGGATATCTTGGGAACCACAAAAAAAACACAAATATCCTTACAGCTGGTTATACTACTAATTATTCCTGATTTTTAGACATACTACATATTTCAGTGGTAGCTACGGTTTTTTTTTTATCGAATAAAATTAAAAGTTAAAAAATATTGTAAGGTTATGCTATTATTTTTATACTTTAATTGTATTTATTATTTGTTTTTAAATTGTTATGGTTGTTTTTTTATGTAATAAAATTAACTTAAAAAAAACACTGAAAATTTGATATACAATGCCCCATCCTTTATTGAAAAGGCGAAGTATACATATTTCTGTCTTTTATTTTTAAAGTAAGACGACGGAGTTTAAAAAAAATAATTTAAAAACTCCGTCGTTTTTTTTTTTAAATCCGTACCTACCACTGAAATATGTAGTACGTCGAAAAATCAGGAATAGTTAGAAGTATAACCAGCTGTAAGGATATTTGTGTTTTTTTTACGGTTCCCAAGATATCCAGTTTTTTCGTTACAGCTCCATACATTTTTTTCGGGAAAAAATTATAACTCCTATGTTTTCGTGCCAAATCACGCCAGAATCATAATTTAGCATAATAATGGCAAGTTATAGCTATTTCAAGCAAAAAATCTTTAAAATGTTAACTTCGATTCCTATGTCTATTAAAGCCGATTGTATGAAAAATTTCGTCGATTTTTAAAAAAAAAACCGCATCTACCACTGAAATATGTCGTATGTCAAAAAATCAGGGATAATTATTAGTATAACCATCTGTAAGGATATTTGTGTTTTTTTTGCGGTTCCCGAGATATCCAGTTTTTTCGTTCCATCTCCATACATTTTTTACGGAAAAAAATTATAACTCATAAGTTATCATGCCAAATCACGCCAGGATCATAATTTAGCATCATAATGGCAAGTTATAGCCATTTCAAGCAAAAAATCTTTAATATGTTAACTTCGATTCCTATGTCTATGAAAGCCGATTTTCAGCCCAGTGTGCGTCGCCGAGCTTATTTTGATACACCTTTCACCACCGGGCCGTTTCCGGGCCGTTTTCGGGCCGACGCCGAGCCGACACCGGGCCGGGACATTGTGCAAACGTTATGTCACCGAGCTCGCACCGGGCCGGGGCCGGGCCGACACCGAGGCTCGGTCGCCGTGCCACGTCCGGGCCGATTCCGAGCGTTGGGTGTCAATCACAGCGGGCAGCGACCGGGCCGTTTCCGTCGTTCTAATGTCAAAGAAAGTCTGTCATTGTCACTGAGTCATTGTCATTGTAATTTATTCCAGCACTGCAACATACTTGCATAAGTTCTCTCATTTATACGATAAAATACGATAAACAAAGCTAAATAAAATGTCGAAGAAGAAGATACTATGTTCTTCAAAACAATTTGGCGTGCATCGACTTTGGCGTTCCCGTGAAGCAAGAGGAGAGTTCAAAATGTTGTGTAAAGATCTTTGGACCTATGATGACAAATTTTATGATTATTTTCACGTGACACAAGATTCTATCCATGAAAAAGTTAAACACTGTTTGGAAAAGAAAATTACTAGGTTCCAGAAACCGATATCCTCCGAACATCGACTAGCTCTTTGTTTAAGGTAAGCAAAATGCAAATTCAATAAAATCTAAGTAGGTATGCGCTATGAGAGTGTGGGTGAGTTGTGTATTACCTGCATTTTTCTCCAGCCCCGCTATTCTGTAACTTGTTTTAAGCTCAACTTCCTCAACGTACACCCACAAATATATCTTGACGCCGTGATTCGTAGAAACTACGCGTAATCAGAGGTCTGAATGAAGGGTTGAGAACATGCTTGTTATAGGTACTAGTGAAGTCGCAAGTATCCATACGCTACGGTGTCTGTGTTTGTGTACAATCAGGTGGGCAGATCCTATATTTTATGCTGTGCAGCAATGCGTTTACATTTTGTGTAAACATAAATGTGTGCGTTATTGTTACTTGAATGTCTAAATAATATGTATTTATAAGTGTTTGGTAACTGTAGGTAACAACAGTCAATCGCTCGGAGTTGACGCTTGAGGAGAAAAACAAATTAAATAAATAATGCTACCCAATCATATTTATAGGTAATGCTAATAATTATAAATTAAAATCCATTTGTAAATTATAAATTAAGGTAAAATTTATTTGCAGATTCCTGACTACAGGGGATTCATTCAAAACACTCTGGCTCAATTTTCGAATTGGTCATTCTACCGTTTGTAAAATTGGTAACGAAACTTGTCGAGCAATATTTTGTTTAATGAAAGAGGTGGTGGCCACAGCCAAATGAAGAGACGTGGAGGAAAATTGCAGATGAATTTGAAAGGCTGTGGCGTTTCCCAAATTGCATTGGAGCATTAGATGGCAAGCATTTTTGTATCGAAGCACCAGTAAATAGTGGTTCTGTATACTTTAATCACAAAAAAATCATTTTCCATAGTTTAATTGACCTTGGTTGACGCACATTACAAATTTATCTACGTGGATGTTGGATCTTAAGGCCGGAATAGCGATATGGCAGCTTTTTTGCGAATAGCTCTAAAGAGCTATTCCTAAAGGACAGAAATTAAATAATAATACTTAAAATACCTGGTCGATCTTTGCCGAATTCAATAATTACGGGTACCACCCCGTTTGTCATGGTTGGCGACGAAGCTTTTCCTTTGAAAACATATTTGATGCGACCGTCAGGCCAATGGTAGAGATCCAGAAACAAATTATAATTTCAAATTATCTCTTGCCTGACGGTTAGTGGTAAATGCTAGGAGGATGATGGTGATTCCATGGTATTTTTGGGGCCTTGATTGAACGTAGAACCGATGGCCGTTGGTGCGGAAAGTTTCTCGAGTGGTGACCAAGTACCTCAAGAAGGTGGACTGATGACCTGGTAGGCAAATGCGCTCGCCTGGCGCAGGACCGGTAACTGTGGCATTTTTGGGGTAGGTAGGTAGGTATAGGCATCCCCAGCAACGTACTTTTTTCGGCTGATATGATGATGATGACGACATTTATGACCTTATGACATCCAATAGGGCAATTTAATTTGAACAGAAGTTTTTGAGATTTTGATGTCAGTATATGGTGTCAAATCTCCATCTAAGTACCTTGGCTGAAATTGATCCTAAGGCTCCTGTATGTCCGTCCGTCCATCTGTTACAGGGCTGTATCATTTGAACTCTTGGCACCTGTTTCTTCTGAAGTACGGAACCCTCCGTATGCGTATCATTTTCGTTTATGTGAATGTGTTTCCACACATTCACGTCATTCATTTGTGTGTTCGGGGGTACGTATCCTTAGGTATTCTTTTATCGTGTTTACCAATTTTATTTTATTTTTTTTCATGTGGTTTTTGAGCTACCCTACCTACTAACGAAACTTGGTGGACCCTGAAACACGAAAGACGTTTACAATACCCACAACCAACGCCAGCCTAAGATTGACTTCTACAAATAGGTATATATAATATCTACTTCCATTAAGCTCGGGTTTTATAAAGCCCGTTAGACCTTATTTCGATCAGTAAAGTCAAAAAATGTACCGAATTACTGAAATTTGATATGGTTTAAGTATTTTTATCTGTAGAAATATAATAAAGAGGAAAAGTCTGTGAGATTGTATTAGCTTTGTAAGGTTGTAAGTTTGTATGTAGGGAGCTAGGGAGTATTATGCGGCACCATTTATCCGAGGAGTATGTTATTATTTTGTCTTTTTCTGGTTCTGTACTCTGTACCTAGGATCCTTCAACTACTCAGGCTCCGTCCGTCTGTTCTGTTACTGGGTTGTATCGTTTGATGATATGCCGAGAGAGATAGCTTTGGAAGTATTCTTTTATACTAAGTGGGTGGAAAACAGGCATACGGTCTGCCTGATGTGATTCCAGAATAATGAAAAGCGTGTGGCCGACCCTTTATTGATTTGAGGATTCGTTGTGGTGATAGCTAGAGATGATCACGGGTCCCTCGCTCTCATCACGACACATCTTCGGGAGTTCTTGCGACCTTACTCACCACCAGGAACACAACACCACATACCTAACCGACAGAGCAAGTAGTGGCGTTATTATGACTACGGTCTTCTGTAAGGTGAAAGCACTACTCCAGTTGGGCTGCTCCTGCTTCAAATGTGCTAGTTATAATTATATATATTGTAGGTATTTGTGTATTGTATACATATAGCTGGTTGATTCACTTACTGTATATTCTTGCAGCATAGTGTATTATTATAGCTTATCGCGTAGTCGAGGTACCTACTTAAGAAAGTATTTGAACCGTAAAACACGAAAGATGATTTCAAGACCCACAACCCACGCCAGCTTAAGATTGGCTGCTAAAATAGGTACGTACTAATCTATAATATCTACATATATTAAGCCCCTGTTTTATAAAGCCCGTTTAACCTAATTTTCGTAGACATGGAATAGTAGATTGTTAACCAAGGGTTGAAAGTTACCCATTTAACCCGAGACATTTATATTGTTCGAGGTTTAAATGGGTAATTTCACCCGAGTTAAACACTCTACTTTTCATTTCGACTGTGAGGAAAAATAATTTAATATCAACCTATAATCGTAATTTTAAACAACTCGTTAATGCAGGTACCTATAGCTGAGTGTCGATTTGTGAAAAGTTTTTATTTTAATGATTTGACGTAACTCTATTATCTTCGACTCCGTGGCTGACCGTAACAATAAAAAAAAATACTTTCTACCCTAGGGGAGAAAATGCTATTTTCCACCCGGCTATATGCCCATGAAAAATCAACTTTCAGAGCAGGAGAGATGAAAAAGCTTAATCATACATCACATTTTATACACGCAGTGTATTAATCAAACTTTAAAAACCGGCCAAGTGCGAGTTGGACTCGCGCATGAAGGGTTCCGTACCATTATCTATAAAAACGGCAAAAAATCACGTTTGTTGAAATATTTTATTTTATTTTTAGTATTTGTCGTTATAGCGGCAACAGAAATACATAATCTGTGAAAATTTCAACTCTCTAGCTATCACGGTTCTTGAGATACAGCCTGGTGACAGACAGACGGACAGCGAAGTCTTAGTAATAGGGTCCCGTTTTACTATTTAAGTACGGAACCCTAAAAACAACAAGGCATAACAACGTGTGATGCTAAAAAAGGGGTTAGATTCAGCATAATGTTGCAGTGAGTACTGGGTAAGTGATGATGTACTGAGAAATATGGTTTAACCTCAGAGCATAGAGCACAAGCCGCCGGCGGCCGCGTCGCAGTTGTTAGCTCAATGGGCATACTCTGCCGCTAGTTGTAGTCGGTAACTACCGTCCGTTGTTACCGAGTGTGCACGCGTGCTGATCACAGAGAATATTATTTACGTTTCTTCCCAAAATGCCTGATATGATGCGCGTGTATTGTCCAATAAAAGCGTAGGTATACAAGTGTGTGTGCTTTAGAAGTGTGCGTGCGTTGTCTTGTCAATTAATTGTGCTTTGTGTGGGTAAAACTTGCGACAGGCGTACTTAATACAAATAGGGAACATTACGCAAAACTCTTCGTAGGTGGCAACACTAGCAGCGTTGACATGGTATCTCGTTCGCACTTGCGGTATTGTCTATGCAAGCATCCTTGTCACTCATTTGACAATCAATTTTGCATGTGTGTGTGAATCCCTATATTTCTATACTGGTTTACTATTAGTGTTAGTGCTGCCTCTGGCGGCAGAACATTGCAGTAATGTTCCCTATTGGCCGGCATATCCGATCTCCTTATAATAATCTGTGGGTTTAACGCATCTTTATAGAACCGAGTCGAAGTATGTTAGCAGAATGGGAGTAAATATTGCTCTAGCTTAGAAAGTAGTAGGTACTCATAAATTATTATTTTTAATGCTGTTGCCTAGTGGTTAAGGCATGTGGCTGTCAAGCGGCGGTCGTAGGTTCGAATCCCGGCCCGTACCAATCAGTTTCTCGGAACTTATCACGGAGTATTTACCGTTAGCTTTTCGGTGAAGGAAAACATCGTGAGGAAACCGGTCTTATCCCAATAAGGTCTAGATCTCCCTCTGGTTTGAAAGGTCAGTGGCAGTAGCTTTCGTAAAACTAGTGCCTACGCCAAATCTTGGGATTAGATGTCAAAGCGGACCCCGAGCTCCTTTAGGGTTCAACCGGGAATAACGCTAGGATGATGATGCTGTTATGGTCCACTCTCATTTTTGGATTGCAAAGAGATATTAAATACACTTCAGCGTTAAAATTTGGATCAAGTATTTTTATCTGAAGTAATATAATACAGAGGAAAAGTCTGTGAGATTGTGAGGTTGCGGTTGTGCTTTGTAAGTTTGGATGTAGGGGGCAATATCCAGAATCATTTATCCGAGGAAGTTCTCATTTTGTCTTCTTTGGGTTCTGTACGCAAAAGGACCCTTACTGTTACTGGGTTTAATAGTATTGTTTGACGATATGCCGAAAGAGATAGCTTTAGAAATTTTAGTTTGTAGGCATACGGTCTGCCTGATGCGATTCCAGAATCATCACTGACGCTGTGCCGACCCTTTATCGATTTGAGGATTCGTTCCGTTGCGCGTTGTTAGCAAGAATCAACCCGGCCATAACACAAGCCGGAAACAACACAGCCTCGGGAGCTCTGGCGACCTTACATGTCACCAGCAACACAACACCGCATACCTACTGAGCAATAGTAGGATAAGATTGGTACTCGTACATAGGTAGGTATAACTGCAAATAATAGGTTTAGCTACTCTTTCCGGAGATAGCGTTATAATTATATCTATCTATAGTATGCTGTTGTTATTATTATAAGTCAACAAATTCGGCAGCTGCACTGTTCCTTCTGAACCTCGCAGCGCACACTGGAACTCTATCAGCGACATCAATACGAATACATATATTTACCAGTGTGAAACCGCCATACGATTTATAATTATAAGACGATTCATTCATTTACGGTTTATTTAAAAGCTTAAATCTTGCAGCATTATCTATTTTTACAGCTTATCGTTATCGCGTAGTCTTGCTTTATGAAAAAGAACTTGCTGTATTGAGTTAGATTAATAATCCACTACTAAAAATAAAACTAAAAGAACCCTGCATTTATTTAATTCACTGAATAAAACTTTACTTTGGATGTTTTATTTCTTGTTACATGTACGAGCAACGTTAGCCGGTCTAGATGTTACAATACTGCAGCCACAACAGGCTGATAGCCAAACGAGCTGGTTTCCGATCCAGCATCATCACACGTAGCATGATGCCATCACTTCTCTGCCAGCGGGTAGACCCAACTGCTTCACCACATGTAACGGCGGCGGAGAGACGATGGCCCATCGGATGCCATTACTTCTCTGTCAACGGATGGAAATAATTTCTTCACACATGGCACGGCGAAAAGACGATGACCTATCGGATGCCATTATTGCCATGCCATCACTTCTCCGTCAGCAGGCGGCCAATCGCAGCCGATCTACTACTCAATAGGTTTACCTACCTATACTTTACTTTAGTATTCAATTTTGTAAATAAAACTATTGGTGTTTTTTTCATTCCAACGGTAAATTGGATTACTTCCAGCTTTCATAATGGAACTTGACTTTGACATCAAGTCATGGCCATAGACAAAACACTTAGCTGTCATCAGGTTTTATCCGGATAGGGTTAGTTGGGCTACGTTACGAGCCGTTAGGTTGGTTACCATTTCCAAGTAATGTTATTCGCTAACCTAGGTTAAGGTTAGTTCACATGCATGTTACTCAGACTAGCAAAAGCGGAAATCGGAAATTTTCTGTCGCTCTGAACGGGTCTATCCCAGAAGTTCCATATTTTCTAGTTCCATATGGAACTATCGGTACATTTGTAAATGTCAAACAAATGATCCCAATAGTTCCATATACTAGGTTTTACACCTGGTTTTATTTTAGTTTTAAATCAGTTGAGTACCTACCTATCTTCGGAGATGTGCTCTAGGGTGAATCAGTTGTATTTCGATTCTCCAACAATTTATTTGACCATTTTTTTTAAGTATTTCTTATTTCTATTTTGTGACTGTACCTACACGATTAACAGCGTTCAAACATTACTATGAACGTAAAAGGCACGCTTATGCATTTGATATTTTAAGAGTTATATGTATAGACAAAGTTTGTGCTTTGTTAGCAGAAGTAGACGTTTGATATGAAAAAAAATCCATGCATCCCTACCAGTGGAGACAACCCGGTAGGGATAGGTAGAACAGGGGAATATGAACCATTAGTTCCATATGGTACTTCTGGGAAATTTCCTTCAAAATTAATATCCCGGTAGATCCATATGGAACTAGAAAATATGCATGTCAGACCCACCATTACCCCTAGCCATACCCCTGGGGGTAGGGTGGGACTGAACCATACCACCGCAGTGCTGTGCACTATATGCTTTCAGGTTTTGTTTTTCCAAATATTACGTACACTGGTGTTACCTAAATAGCATCCCATTCAGGGACTTATTTCGGTTACGGTTATACAGGTATGAAACCGCTATTCAATTACCGTACCGTTATGTCGTAAAGGTTCTGCGCGCCGCACGAACATAACGGTACCGTAACCGTTTTGAAATAACGGTATTATAAAGGTAACCGAAAAAAATTATAAGTGAGCTGGCACTACAAACATTGACAGAAGAAGCATTGGCTATTACTAAACATTTAAAGACAAAAATACAAAACATCTGTGCGGCTGCCGGCGGTTTGGCAACAATGCCAGGCCAAAGTCGATATATCGGTTACCTATAAAAAGCGGTTACGGTACCGGAAAAAATAAAGAATAAGCGATAGCGGAATATAAAGGTTCTGCTACCGAAACCGCCATTTGACAACCGATATGACGTCATAAAGTAAAAATAGAATACCGGTATTTTTCGGTTATGCAATCCCTGAGCCCATGTGACAAAGTATAAATACTTATAATTAAGTTTTATATGATTGTTCTTAATGATAATCTTAAGGCGCTGTCAACACCAAAAACGCGCACACTATCTATTTGTATCGGAGTAAACGAGAGCGAGTGTTACTTGAGCGGCCAGGTTTTAGCCGAAAATAATGAATAAAAATTAAAAAAAAAAGTGTGGATTTTTTGTGAAATATGGCTCGTCTACGGTTTAGGTATGAATATGTGGACTTCATGTTTTGAATTGCAGACCCATACGTCAAAAAAATAAGGACATAGAACCGTTTAATATGATTTTAAGACCAATCTTTGCAATTTTTTTCTATCGAGCCGATTTCGTCCAATTATGTTCCGTCTACGGTCTTGGAAATATGATGAATATTAATATATATTTTTTTTGATGTGCTAGAACAAATAGTTTTTCTTAAACAACTGCTTAAATATTATCAATTTTAACAAATTTGGTCTTGTCAGCCTCTTAAGGTTGTCGCCCCGCGTAACCGCTCGCCACGGGACCGGCGCCGCCTCACCTCATCGGCTCGCCGTAAACCAGGCGTCAATCATACGCAAGCACGTAACGGAAACAACGGCTCAGCACCACCGAGGTGTCCGCGCGGCTGCACCTTACGGCTGGGCGACAGCGCGCTTAAAGCGAGGCGGCGGCTAGCTGGTGGTCGATGATCTTCGATGCCGCTCAGTTTGAAGTTGAATGTAGAGCAGAACGCACGGTTATGATTATGAATCAATTTTTCAGTGCGTGACATGACTATGGCAGCCCTATGGCCCGCGGAGCGGGGCTCCTATTTCTGGTCTGTTTGCCCTTCGGGCATCTGAAGATACCTCACCAACCTAACCTACCTAACTGGTTTTGCCAGAACGGCTTTCGTTATTTTCAGTTTAATAAAATAAATATTTGTATCTGTTAGGTACCTATTTATTTTTCTATTTTTGCATCAAATCCCAGCACTACTAACGGTGGTATGGTTCAGTCCCACCCTACCCACAGGGGTATGGTGGGTCGACATGAAAATATGGAACTTCTGGGATAGACCCCCCTGAACGCACGGTACGAGTTTGATATAAATGCAGATAAGTGTATAATTTACTAGGGGAAATACATATATACTTATCTGCATTTAAGGTGTCTTTTTTTTGCCAGTGATGAATGGCGTTTAAAAAATCTGCTCATTCTAGGAAGATGGAAATTTATCCGCACATTCCTTACATCTGACTAATCTTAGGCACGAGTAAATCAAGGCGATATCAGTACGAAAACTGTAATTTACCTAATAATAAGAACGCGTTGTTGTAAATGAGCTAAGCATTAAAAAAAACGAATAGTCGTGTGTTACACATACCATGTCAAATCTGTCAGATATTCTGATTTTCCAAGATTTGCAAAAATAAAAATAAAATTATACTTTGTCCTGTTTTATTTATTATTGTATTTAGTATAACCAGTTAGACAACCAGAAGCTACTTCTGGATATTCAGTTTGATAACCGAACAACAAATTAAGTTCTAAGGCTGAGCGCAAACGTTCGGGTTCCACGTACGGTTTCCTACCATGCAGAAATCATACGCGGATACCGAACGTTTGTGCCCAGCCTAAATCCTAACTTATATTATACATGCGAAAGCTCTGGCAATATATCTGTCTGTGTGTTACGTTTTCACGCTTAAATCTCTGAACCGATTGAATCCTTTTGAAGGACATATGCTATTTTTATAGGGGGAGAAAACGGGGCGAATGTTAGTATGGAGCTTTATAACGTTATAAACGAGTTTCACGCGGACGAAGTTAAACGGAAACTAGTCACTCATTATTAAATAATATCATGGATCAGTCCTAATCTGACTGGTTTTTGTTAAATACAATGTAAATATATCTATTTTAATTACCTATTAGAACAATCAGACGTTATGCTTTCTCTTCATAAGATGCCTCATACAAAAATATCTAACAATGTACAATAGCCCTTAAAATTCGGTCAGTGTATCGTTGTAATAAACCTTTACATGTGCTAAACTATTTTTTATGAGGTAAACATCACATAATGTAAACCGACTAAATGCAAGGTTAGATGGACTACCATATTTCACATATTCATATATGACAGCTAACAGCCTTTGTATTTTTGATGTATATGTCCGTGCCGGGCCCGAGCCGAGACCGGGCTACGGGCATTGGAGCGTTGTTATAGTTAACCGGGCCGTTTCCGGGCCGTTTCCGGGCCGAGCTGCTTCCGAGCCTCGGTTGGCGGTAGAACGGCCGTCAAACGGTGGTGTTACAGTTGAGCGACCGGGCCGTGCCGACACCGAGCCGCTTCCGAGCCTAGGCCGTGGCCCGGCCGGGCTTGGGTATGACGTCAGCCGCGCAAAAACGCCGCGTTTTTCTTAGAAAACGGCCCGGGCCGGAGACGGCCCGTTTTAGCGTGAATCATCCTTTATTCATAAATTGGTATTTGGATCTTTTACCTCGGACGGTGGAGTTGCTTTTTAACCGACTTCAAAAAAAGGAGGAGGTTCTCAATTCGGATGTATTTTTTTTATTTTTAATGTTTGTTACCTCAGAACTCCATCATTTATGAACCGATTCGTACAATTCTTTTTTTAACTGAAAGCATATGCTTCCAAATTGGTCCCATTGTTTCCAAAACCCCAGTTGGATGATGGCAACCATGAGGAATTGAGGGAACTCCTCAAATATATTAGGCACGCGTGTAGTAATTTCGGTATTTTCTATTATAACTCGTGTATTTACACCCGGAAATCATAAATTTGGTGAAGTGGAAGTGATGATGAAGACCACAGATGGCTTGTGGCTTGTGTGATGTCTCAATGATGTACTTCAAACTATATAAGTACGTCACAGATTCTGATATTATTACGTTGAAATAGCAAACAATGAAGTGCCAAAGGTAATTCTGAGATCCTTGAGGAATCGACGGAAGTCCTCAAATATTATCGGCCCACATACAGCGATTTGGTTTATTGGTCTAAAAATCAACGCTTTTGTTCTCGGAAATCAGTTCATGTGGTAAATTGGAAAAAAAATGTGGAAATGTTAATGTGGCTTGGCGGAGTACTGAATTGAAGTCGGTTAAAACTTTGTTTTGAAAGTAAATTATATAACGGGCTACTTTGAAGCAATTATAACTTACTTTGTTTAACCATCGTATTTGAGTTAAAACCTTCTTGCTTTATAACTGAAGCGTTCATAGCCTAACCGCCTGTTTGAGTGGTTACAATAAATGGGCGCTTCCGTGCTTTGGAAGGCACGCTAAGTAGTTGATCCCGGCTGCTGTCTATGACAGTAGTCGTTAAGCCGAGTTAGAGGCCTTCGGGCGGCTCTAACAGTCGAGTTGCCCACTCACTTGACAAAGGGAGTCTGAACTGTCACTTGCGTCCGCAGGAACTACCTTTTTTTTTTTTTTTTTTTGTTTAGGGGGGGAAAATGCGTTACGCATACCACCCGGGTGCAGGGGGTGACCCGAGTGGTTATGTGGGACTCCCGTATGGGCTAATGAGACCCACGGTGTACCCACTAAAACCCCCCCCACTTGCCACCTCGCCGCCTTATGGCGAGGTCACGGGAACGCTTGCGCACACATCCGCGACCCCGCCGGCGGCAGCCGCCCACAAGCAGCTCCTTCGCTGATGCCCGGGGGCCCTCCACGTGAGGCACGCCAGATGTTTTGGCGCGCCTGCCTCCTCGATCTCCACCTGTTCAGTAGCGGACCCCCCTGAGTCCGCTACGAGGAGATCATGGGTGCGGAAAATCCAGCACCCGGTGGCGGATCAGGCCTGTGGTCTGTGGGGGTAATATAGGCTATTATAATCTCTGTATTTCCGCGCCTTATGAAACTCTTTACGAGCAAATGTGTAATAAATTGTATAGGAAGTAAAACAGTCATGAAACATCGCAACAAACGAGAACATCCAACTCCTACCGTATCTGTCCGAAGTTTCCCATTGTAAATTGACGTGGAAAACAGGACACACATCCGACACCAATAGATACTTCGTCGAGATGAAATCAACCGTGCACATACTTCAATAGTCGCCGCTCCAAGCGACACTCAACTTTTTCGATTTCCTCGGAGTCTACGAACAAAAATAACATGGAAGCCGCATCTCAGTACTTCGCTGTTAAATTTATTGGGACAGTTAGCACACAAACACAAATACACTTACATTTAAATAAGACGTTACGTACACAGAGCCTTTCTCCGAACATGACAAACAAAATAATAGTCATCACTTTTACACTATTATGAACACCTACGTGTACGTGAAATAGATAGATTGTCAATAACTACCAATCAGTAACATTATCCGCCAATGAGCTTCTTGCTGCACGCACTAGCAGCAGCCCGCCCAGCCAACGCCCGTTCACCGTTCGTCAGTTATGGATAGGTTTATGCCATACATTAAAGAGGCATTCAAATAATTGATTTATTATTTGTGCAGTTTTGAAGATACCAAATATGTAGGTTAGAATATTGTAATAAAATAAAACAGACTCAGACTTTCGTCATACAGTATAATGTAAAGTTACTTACCTATCAATATTTATAAAGGCTTGGCCACGCAGAGTGCGCGACGCAACAACTGAACAATTGTTTTAATTAATAAAAAAAGCGGCCAAGTGCGAGTCGGACTCGCACATGAAGGGTTCCGTGAAATAAATTGCGGTTTACGATTTATGACGTATTAAAAAAAAAACTACTTACTAGATCTCGTTCAAACCAATTTTCGGTGGAAGTTTTCATGGTAATGTACATCATATATATTTTTTAGTTTTATCATTCCCTTATTTTAGAAGTTACCCCCACACGTATGGGTTTGACGAAAAAAATGTTTTTGAGTTTCAGTTCTGAGTATGGGGACCCCTAAAACTTAATGTTTTTTTTCGATTTTTGTGTGAAAATCTTAATGCGGTTCACAGAATACATTTACTTACCAAGTTTCAACAGTACAGCTCTTATAGTTTAGGAAAAAAGTGGCTGTGACATACGGACGGACAGACAGACAGACAGACGGACGGACATGACGAATCTATAAGGGTTCCGTTTTTTGCCATTTGGCTACGGAATCCTAAAAAGGTTTTTAGTGTCACAATAGATTTATTTTGTTTTAGTGTTTATTACATACAGATTATTAACACACTACAGGTAATATAATTTACACCATATTCATAACATGAACGCGAGACAAATGACGCGGGAGACGAAGCAACACGAACGTTTCCAATTGTGCTCGAACTTAACTAAAAACCTACGATCGGCACTGCCGACCAGTCGGCCGATTAATCGGCAATTCAAAAACCCACGAGTCGGCCGACTAGCCTGTCGGCAAAATCCGTAGTAATTTTTTTTTTATACCACGACGGTGGCAAACAAGCTTACGGCCTGCCTGATGTTAAGCTGTACCATTGCCTATGGACACTTATGACTCCAGAAGAATCACCAGCGCGTTGCCGACCCTTTATTCACTTGAGGATTCGCTGTTTTGGCAGATAGAGACATGCAGGTCCATCACTCCCAACACAGCGCACCCTAGGGAGCTCTGGCGACCTTACTCACCACCAGGAACACAACACCACATACTTCATAGCATGCAATAATATATCAACACTACAAAGCAGTGGTGCTATTATGGCTGCGGTCTGCTGTAAGGTGGAGGTGCTTCCCCAGTTGGGCTGCTCCACATACGAGCGAGATGACATTCCGCTGTGCCGTACCTCTCTTCTACCTATTTCATTTAATTTCATTTACGAGTATTACATTGTTAAGTCATGTACATACATTATAATTAAGGTGTTAAAATTCAATCTCCAATTAAAATCCAATAAGTTACCTAATAAAATAATCGACTTACTTCATTTGGCATAATATCATCCCTATAGAGAAAAAGTGATCATACATTTTAAAGGTTTTACTGAAGTTATCGGTTTACTTACGCGTGAAAAGTGATGCCATTTTCCTTGGAATGGTCGGAATGGTTTTTGCACCACTTTACAACACATAAGGGCAACTTAAATTAGAATAAATCTTGTATTTTGTGAGTAAAAGCATTCCCGACCGTCACGTCCGTCACTCACTGACATCCCAGTCAAACTGAAGTCGTATGCGGCACAGTTTGTAAGGACCGCCCACAGCGGCACAGTTTTCGTTGCGCTAGAATTGAGCGTACAGAAAGCTTCCATGTTATTTTTGTTCGTAGCTCGGAGTCAATCTGATACTTACATTTCGTATTTCGTATTATTGACAAAGCAAGCGCACGAAACATTGATTTCAAATTAGAAAGCGAGAAGTGAGTGTCAGATTTACTTCTTGTATTCGCTTTTGCAACCGTAGAGGGTATGAATATGAGATCTGGAAAGTGCATTAATTGATACAGTCGACTACAAAAACATGTATCCATTTTTTTCACTTATAATCTCTCGAACTTTTGTACAGTAATAATAACAGTAATTTTACTATATTTATTTACTAAAAACTTAATTTCACTATACAAGTACAAATGGCGGACTTAATGCCATACGACATGTTCTACCAGTTTGGGCTAAACAGAAACATTTGGTGCAGCCCAAATATAGTTAAGGCGAGGTAGTCTCCGGAAGATTTGTTGTTTCAGTTCCGAACTAGCAACACTACGTAATGGTTATTATTGAACCACAACCTAAAGCTTTATAAATGATTGCTTCTAATTACGTCAATTTGTATATGGATTAACAGCTACCCTAATCTCAAACTCATTCATTTTAATTCCTTTGTAGTGGCAGATCCAACAGACCAGCTTTACTATAAAATTTTGGCCGAAGGGAGTCAAGTTCCAGCTCCGGTCGGTAACCTGACCACCACGAAATTGCGCAACTCATCGCAGTAATCATGTTTTTGTAGTTTTTAAATAAGTTTATATTGATATGTATGTTAGTCTGTAAGGTATATGTAACAAGCCTTTGTTGACCTGACTTAAAAAAAAACGAAAACTCCACAAATACAGCTGAGCTTTCCTTACCTTCTTTTTCTTTATTAATACTAAACCTAAATAAAAAATACCTTAAAGTTTGTTTTGCAACTAGTTGCAGCTAATTCGCTAAGTATTTTAAGCTAAATTGTGCGACGACAGTTAGGAGCTGTCTGACATCAAAATTGATAACCCTCTGTGCAAACTGCTTTAGTATCGCAAAGCACTATACGTAATTTAGTGGCTAACCACTTTGTTGGCTCGGATTTAGTGGGTATTGTATCCAATCTAGATTCATCCAACGTTGCAGGATTTACGTCTAATTAGCACTCACATTAATTTAGATGCTATACTATTGATAAACAAATCCAGTTAGAAATGGAAAGCTGTTGAATTTGCCAGAGTTCATCAGAATTTTCGAGTAGATAATCCAGCATTATTCTGTATTCGTGCCGGAGTATTGGGATCAAACTGTACTAGGCATTTAGGGTGAATTATTAATAAAGCTGGAAGTCTAGTTGACTCGACACACATATATTTTTTTTTTTTTTTTTTTTAACTGTTTATTTCAATTGATTTGGGTATCACATTCGTACCGTAATTGTTCTGACTCGTAAAACATTGTTTATATACATTCACCAGCATTAATACATCCGCCATATCTGACGCGACTCTATTTATAGAGCCGTTAGGACGTGTCAAATATTTTTGCCTGCTTTGTTATGGCAAATATTTTTGCCTGCTTTGTTATGGCAAATATTTTTGCCTGCTTTGTTATGGTAAATATTTTTGCCTGCTTTGTTATGGCTGATATTTATGCTGGCGACTGTACAGACGAAGATGGAAGCAAAACCTAACACCATACCAATACTTACTTAGCACGTCGAGTCGGATAAATCACTTTTTAATGTTTATGTTTGAGAGCGCTCGATATTTAATACTTATCAAAGAAATAAGACACCGTAGCGTACGGATGCTTTGTTGATTTGAGTATTCATTGTGACAACAGTTAACGACAAATGCCTGAATGACAATTTGTATATGGAAAAATTACAGTTGCTTAGTACTATTTATACTAAGGCGCGTTCAACACGTTACGTGGTCTGGTCTCTCAACCCAGCGCCCAACGAAATTCGGAGGTCGGAGCTTTGGAGACCATATGGTCTCCAAAGCTCCGACCAGAAACACCACACATATAGTCGTGGCTAGATAATTAAGAACAAGATTTTTTCCCCATACAACTGCATACAAATAAGACTTTTCTGATGATTTTATTTCTGAGTATATATGGAGGTATCTGTTTATAAATAAGATTTAATTTCGTGTATAAAGCTTCTGTAAAAGTATTGCTTAAAAAATACGGATGGTCAAATTGACAGTTTTTACGAGTTCATACTGTAATTAGGAACAATGTACCTATATATGAACTTATAAAAAGTGTTGATTTGATCGCTTGTATTTTTTAAAATCAAAACTTTACAGTCTTTTTTTGTGCACTATATTAAATACAGTTTAAATAAAATAAATAAAAAGCATTTATTTCGGACAAAATAATCCATAGATGTTAAACACGGTCACATTCGTATAATCAGAAACAAAATTAATCAAACACGTTATAAATTATCAACAAAAGTCATATGTATATTGTATGCAACTGTATGGGAAAAAAATCGTGTTCTTAATTATCTGGCCACGACTGTACCTAGTTACCTACAGAGCAAGTAGAAGTTTTATTATAGCTGTGGTATTCTCTAAGGCGGAATGCAATTTCACAATTATCATTGAGACGACATCCCTCTGTATCCTAGCTCTCTCAAAATCTGAATCGTACGTCGCTAAGTTGTACATTTTTGCTTTTCTCGAATTATTTTTCAAATAAATAACACGGCAGGGTCATTTCGCTGGTTAGCGACCACCTAATTTTATGTGCCGGTTTGCAACCACTTAGCTGAGTTGACGAAATGAAAGCATATTTTATAATTTTTTTGTAACACTATTCTATAACTACAAACAATAATGCACACGGCTAACTATTGAAATAGTTCTGTAGAATTGATAATAACTTCAATTAAAAATAAAAAAGCGGTCAAGTGCGAGTCGGACTCGCACATGAAGGGTTCCGTAAAATAAATTGCGGTTTACGATTTATGACGTATTAAAAATAAACTACATACTAGATCTCGTTCAAACCAATTTTCGGTGGATGTTTGCATGGTAATGTACATCATATATTTTTTTAGTTTTATCATTCTCTTGTTTTAGAAGTTACAGGGGGGGGGGGGGCACACATTTTACCACTTTGAAAGTGTCTCTCGCGCAAAATATTCTTTTTAGAAAAAAATTATATTAGAAACCTCAATATCATTTTTGAAGACCTAACCATAGATACCCCCCACGTATGGGTCTAATGTTTTTTTTTTGAGTTTCAGTTCTGTGTATGAGGAACCCCTACAACTTAATGTTTTTTTTTCGAGTTTTGTGTGAAAATCTTAATGCGGTTCACAGAATACATCTACTTACCAAGTTTCAACAGTATAGCTCTTATAGTTTCGGAAAAAAGTGGCTGTGACATACGGACGGACAGACAGACAGACAGACACGACGAATCTATAAGAGATCCGTTTTTTGCCATTTGGCTACGGAACACTAAAAACCATGTCCTTCAGGTGGTTGCTAACCGAAGGAAGCGTTACCAGCATAATGACCCTACGTCAGTAGGTTAGGTACCGACAAGCAGTCAGTAATCTATGCTGGCGCTAAATTTGAGGGCTGGGTGTGTTTTGATTAGGCAAATACTAAGTGATAAGTGGGGTAGGGGTAAGAGGAACACGGGGATATTACAAAACTTAAGGGAAATTCTACCTAACTACACTCAAGGCATACCGGTCTTCTTACCCTGGGTTTACCAGTTCTTCCTAAAGATGCGCGAAGCCGTTTGCATATATTTGACACCATGCGAGATATCAAATATATGGAAACACATTTTCACACATCTCTGGTGGATATTTACCCTACCTGCAGGTCGATCGCGTAACGCATTGTACGCGCGTAGATCTAAATGTCACTTTTTATATCGAATAAGTTTCTGTCAAAAATTTCATTTTTGGTACAAGATTTTACTGCCGACTGTACTTTTCTGCATACCATCATCAAGTACTCATTGAGACAATTCTAACGAGCCCAAACTCGATGGGGTTGTGTCGTTTTATTGCGGAGTTCCTATGGCCACCTTCCAGCTCCAGCATCTGATCAGCTCCAAGTCATCATAATATTGCATTGTCATGCGATTTACATATGCTTGCAAAATTTCAGCTCAATTGGATAACGGGAAGTGACTGAAAAATGGATTGCAAATTTTGACGGACAACTTACGTACTTACATATTTACATACTTACATATTTTACTGGATTTTGATTTATTGGTATATATAACAATTTATATGGTTTATAAGAATAGAAAATTAAATCTAAATAAATAAAATTAAGCTAGCCTAAAATAGTACTGAGTAAAAAATTAACTACAAACAGAATACCTACACGAAAATAAAATAAAATAAAACAAATAAAGATAACAAATATCACAAATAGAAAACTTGGCCCAGATCGGCGCCAGGCGGCAGGGTGCCCAGAAGGCTGGCGGCATTGCCACGTTGTATGGCAATACTTATACGCTGGGCTATTAGGTATGCGTCAGCCTTCTGGTCACCAGAAGCGTCGACAAGGCGCTGCGAAAGTGATTTGTAGATTTTTAAAGCGCTGGTGCCCCATGGCCCTAAGGTCTCGACCCCGAAAGGCTCAAACATGAAGCCACTATCAATGCCAGCATATTTGAGCCTTTTGTGTGACTCGGCTGAGTCAGCAGCAGCACCAGCCCTAGAAGAGGTACCAGGAAGGTGGGACGGCGCAAGGGTATCGACGCAGGTAGCGTCCCATACCAGTGGCCGTCCCAAGCTCCAGGGCAAGAGCGTCATGCCGTCGGGCCTCTTGCCGTCGTCCCGGGCAAGACCAGTAGGCTCTAAGACGGCCGGAGCTCCGGCACTAGCGAGAGCCCGGCGGACGAGGTCGTTCAGGCTGGCGTGTCGCGGGATGCGGCCTGCGCTCCTGTGGCAGGAGAGGCCATGGTGCCCAAATTTGTCGACGGTGCAGCCGCAGTGACACCGATGTGGAACGACACATGTCACTCCAAGACGCAGTGACACGGCAACCCTAAAACATTACATACTTACATATTTACATACTTACATATTTACATACATATTTACATACTTACATATTTACATACATACGAACAGTGCAAGTTAATATAAAGCTTGTAAAAATGACAGTTTAATTGCCCTAACGCGCGTTCGGAACGTTACTTGATGACCTTTGTAGAGGACGGGACAAAGAAAACACGTAATTTTGGAAATACAAGGCAAAACTATGGTGCGAGCGAGTAGCCAACGCGGCGTCTACGGATTTTGGTTAAACACTGACTGGCGGTATACTATATGTACTGTGCATGGCTTGCGCTCGCTACCCACCAACGTTTTTATATATCTTTAATTTCTATATGTGACACGAAATGGCATTACATAGGTATATCGAATAGTATATATTTCTAAACATAATTTTATACATGTGCGTCGCCTACAATCCCACCCCCTTAGTGATGACTAGTTATCACGATCCATCTCTGGTGCAAGTAAGGCGACGCGTGTGACCGGGCGACGAAGGGTACCCGTGCGAGTGCGCACGTCAACTACGCGGACGCGTCCGTCAACCCCGGGGAGGGTCGCACTCACTACTCCGTGCCGCCATGAGCCACGCTCTAAGTTAGGTTCCACTAAAATAACGAAATCTCCTACCTGTAAGGAACGCTGTTCGCGTGTCCATTTCTGCCGCGGAATAAGTGTTGGCAAATACTCCTTAAGCCACCGCGACCAAAACATGTCTGTGAGACGTTGAGCTATCCGCCATTGCCGTTTTAGCTGGAGATCTTTGTTGTTATACCTTCCAAACTCTGGTCCATTAGATGACGTGCCGATCAAGAAATGATTAGGCGTTATGGCTTCTGGGGAGCTGGGGTCCGTCGATACGTATGTGATTGGACGACTGTTTACAAGGGCCTCCACCTCAGCTAACAAGGTTGACAGAGTCTCTGGGCGAGGTGCGCGTTCCTTCAGTACAGCTCGCAGGGCTGATTTCACGGTGCGCACCATGCGCTCCCACGCTCCACCCATTTCTGGAGCACCGGGAGGTATAAATCGCCACTCAATACCTCTCAAGAGCCCATCTTGATGCAGTGCTTTGGTGTCTAATTCAGCAATGCTGCGTTTGAGTTCCGTGTCTGAACCTCTCAGGTTCGTTCCGTTATCTGAATAAATAACACTAGGGGCACCTCTACGTGCCATCATCCGCCTTAAACCCATGATGGCGGCGTCTGTGGTTAGGCTTTCTGTTATTTCTATGTGGACGGCACGAACTGTCAGACACGTAAATAACATGCCGTAACGTTTCTGCCTGCTACGACCTATTGTCACCTCCATTGGACCGAAAAAATCGATTCCGGTGAACGAAAATGGACGTCGGTTGTGCTGCAGCCGAGCCGGGGGCAAATCAGCCATGCGCTGTGGCTGCGGTGCGGCGCGTCGATACCTACACAATAGGCAATGTGCTGCAACCGCGCGTACGGTAGGACGCAGTTTCAAAACCCAATAGCGCTGCCTTAATTCGTTCACTACCAGTTCTTGAGCCCCGTGCAGTGCTTGTCTGTGGTAGTGCTCCACAAGCAGCCTGGTGATCCTGTGTTTGCCATCTAGAATCAGGGGCCTCTTGGTAGACTCCTCGATACCGACAGTCTTGTCGATACGACCTCCTACGCGTAGCAAGCCCGCATCGTCAAGATAGGGTGTTAATTGTAGTAGCCGGCTATCTTTCGGTAACGGCTTTTTCTGTCTTAAACATTCAATATCTGTGAGAAAAGAATCATGTTGACATTTTTTCATCAACAACTCCTCCGCTGACTTCAATAGCTCGCTCTCGAGTCGATTGCATTGCCGTCTGCATTTTTTTATAAACAACAAAACCCGTGAAGTAGTCATAAGCAATCGAATCCACGACGAGAAGTTATTCTCGTTAGGTACTGGCAACGTGCTAGTAGAGTCAGCAGACGATAAAACGTTAACAACCTTACGCTCACAGATCGTTTCATCGAGCCTTTTAAAACTCTTAATATCCTTCGGCCACTCACTTTCACGCTCGCGTAAAAAGTTTGGCCCCTGGAACCATATACTGTCGTACTGCAGGGGCGGTGCGTCGTCACGAGTTGCAACATCGGCTGCATTTTGAGAGGACGGTACGTGCCGCCACTCTGATGCAGTGGTCAACTCATCAATCTCACCAAGCCGGTGAGCGACATATGGCCTATAATCCCTAGGGTCACTACGTATCCACTGAAGTACAGTATTGGAATCCGTCCAAAAATACCTTTTATTTGCCTTAATGTCTTTGTGTTCGTGCTGTATAGTAGCGACGAGGCGTGCTGAAAGTGTGGCTCCCTGAAGTTCAAGTCTCGGTATCGAAACCGGACGAAGTGGGGTGACTCGACTTTTACTTGCCACAAAACACACATTGACGGTTCCATCCGAGCGGGTGAAACGCCAATAGATGACAGCCGCAAAAGCCTTACTACTCGAATCACAAAAGGCGTGCAGTTCGGTATTTATAATAATGGGGTCACTTACCCCATCCGTCGGGTCATCATAACACCGCGTCCATGCGCCGGCGTCAGCATAGTGTCGTGGTATGCGCAGCGATGCTAGAAGCTTAAGCTCGTCGAGCCACCTTACCCAGCTCGCACGTTCATCCGGTTGGATGCGGCAATTCCAGTCCACGCCACTACGATGCACGTTCTGGAATATTATTTTGCTCTTTATAATAAAAGGCGACAAAAAACCATGAATGTCGTAAATAGACATGATAAGACTCAACATTTTTGCCTTAGTAGGAGCCTCGGCTCCATTCAATATCTCTTGTGGGACCCGATGAAAAGAGATTTTAAACCCAAAAGTATCATTCGAAGGATGAAACATTAATCCTAATGTGCGCTCAGTTGTATTCATGGCTCCGTCCTTGAACTGAACAGCTGTTTGTGCGAGCGCATCGATAGGTATATTCTTTAACACCTCCTTACTGTTACTCGACCAACCCCGAATTTCAAATCCACCGCTTTTGTGGATTTGCGTTATTTGTTCAATCAACTTAACTGCATTTTCCACGCTGCTAGTTGAATATAAACAATCATCCATATAATGACTGTTTACAATCACTTGTACAGCTTCTGGATACAAATCATCATACTTTGACGCATTTCTGTTTTTAATATATTGCGCAATAAAGGGAGAACAAGTCCCTCCAAACGGTAAACTTTGCATAACACATGTTTTTATGGGTGCGCCAGGCGATTCCTGCCATAAAAAACGCAGTACATGTTGATCTTGCTGCCTTATTTTCACCCTTAAAAACATGTCCTTAATATCGCCAATTATAACTATTTTATTTTCGCGAAACCTGAGCATTATTCCATAAAGCGAGTTATATAAGTCCGGTCCCGTTAATAAGTAGTTATTTAGACATGTTTCCTTTACCTTTGCCGAAAAATCAAATACAAGTCTCAACTTACCGGGTTTGTTCGGATTTTGAACTCCAAAATGTGGAATGTACCATGTGGTCTGCTGAGAGTTCATTTTCCTTTAACTCACGTGCATAGCCAGAAGCAAACAGTTTGTTTACCTCTTGTCGGTAGCGATCTGCGTACGCGTCATCTTTAACAAATTTTCGCATTAAAGACTGGAGTCGCGTAAAGGCAGCTTCGCGTGTATCTGGCATAGCGAATACGTCCTTTTTGAACGGCAGGCCAACCTCCCATTGATTTCCGATGAGGCGCGATGTATCGTCTAATATTTGCAACGCTCTTAAATGATCACTATTCTCACGTCGTAAGGTTGAAATTCCTATAGAATCTAAGGAAAAAGAATGCTTAATTAAATCATTTAATTCGCGAAGATTGTCGTCGTCGGTATGACTGAGATGAAATACACCGGCAGCGTTAGAGTGAGTGCGACCACAATAACCATGAATAGACCAGCCCAACTTGCATCGAGATGCATACGGCTCATGTTTATTACCATTAATAATTTCGATCGGAGCAATTAAGAAATAGTTATCTTCCCCAATAAGAATGCGTGGTTTTACACAACTTTTACAAACATAACTCTTAACATGAGATAAATGCTGGCAATTCAAACTGTTAATAACAGATAAATTTTGTTCTGGTAAATTTAACTTAGACACTTTGCGTAACTTAATGTCATAAGTACCTATAGGTTTGTTATTGTTATTTTGTCCACTTATCTGAGCGGTGACAGTAGGTGCATCCGATTGATACACTTCGAGTCCAAAGGCGTCGATGAATTTAATAGCACTCGACTGTTCACATTTTAGACCTAACTCGGTTGCTAGGTCAGAGTCTATGATTGAGACCGAAGCTGCATCGTCTAAAAGGGCGTAAGTACTCACAACACCTTTAGGTCCTCGCAACTGCACTGAAACTACTTTTAACATAACGTGGTCCGTAGTTGAAAGTTTATTATTATCCGATGCTACGTGGGCCACGGTATCGGGAGCCAAGGGTGCCGGCGCCGGAGCCGGCTCGGGCGTCGGATCGATAACCGCGTCAGGATCAGCTGATTGTGATGACGTACTCGTAGGCTTCTGCCAGTGTAGCATTTTGTGGTGTGCGAGACCACATCCATCAATGTCGCACACGGGCGCCGGGCATGCATTTCTATCGTGCCGTGACGTCAGACAACAGTAACATAATCCTTTAGATTTTATGAACCTCCATTTGTCACGGCGCATTGCACGTTTGAACACACGGCACTCGGGCAGTGAGTGAAGTCCTTTTGAACAGAATTTGCAGACCTTATTTTCCTCGACGACACTACTAGTAGTAAATATAGGTCGATTAGGTCGGAATTTGCCATCATTTGCATATTTTGTTGTTGTTTTTATTTCACTCGGTTTATTTTGTTCTCGTATCTGTGCTACTCCAACTAATGATAACATTTGTGCTTCTTGTTCGAGAAATGCTGCAAGCAAGGTCAACTTTGGTTGGTTTTCGGCTAACCTTTGGTATGCAAAATCAGTCCATCTACCAATTAAGGTGCTGGGTAACTTGCTCAAAACAGCTGATGCGAGCTCGGGGCTGCGTAGATGATCCTGCTGATTTAGTGCACGTATTGTTGCTACGCAATTGTTTACCTTTAGTGAAACATCAATGAGGTCATTTTGGTACGACGAGGGTAACGATGGTAGCTTCTTCAGCTGCGTCGTAAGGTTCATGATGATAAGGTCTGGTCGGCCATACCTTAACTCGAGGGCTTTCATCACATCTGCGGGCGGGGTGTTACCGATCAGTAGGGCGGTAACCGTGTCCTTGGCGTCGCCTCGCAGTGCTTTGCGTAGTCTCTCCAGGTTCTCAGAATCACTGAAATCACACACTCTGGTAGACTCCATATATGTCCTCTTAAAGTGCAACCATTCAACACCATCACCGCTGAAAATTGGTAAGTCTCGCGGTGTAGATAGGCGACTGAGGAGGCGGTCCTCACGCTGACCTGACGAGGTCGTCATGATGTCCTTCAAGGTCAGGGCCAGTTGTTGAATGCTGTCACTAGGAAGGTTGGGGTGCTGGACTACGTTGACGGGTGCACTGTTGACTGGTGGTGCTTGATGCTGGGGTTGATGCGGCGCTTGCGGCTGAGGCATGTAAGTAGTCTCGTCGTGACCTTGATTTAACCATTGTTCGACATTAGATCGCGCTCGGTTGCTAACCGCGGCCTCACTAAAATGCTCACTGCCGTGCTCATTTTCCTCCTCAGCGTCAACCTGGGCTAGATCAGCTTCCAGCTTTTTATCAATGAGCTCCAGCTGAATCTGCGCCTTAGCTTGAGCGGCTTCAAATTCCAGTTGTTTACGTCTAGCAATGGATGACGATGTAGATCGCTTCGATTTTCCTGACGTAATTGAGCCACGTATAGATTTAGGTGTTTCCATTTTCACTTGTTCCAAATCCTTCGGCTGTTTATTACTATCGGTGCCGAGGTTTGACATTTTAACTATAGGTTCCGCGGCTTCCGCGGGTGCGTTGCTAGAAGTGCTCGCCATTTGCAATTTCATGCGCTCGAATTCCCGATGTTGTTTACGCGTTATAGGCTGCGCCGGAGTTCTGTACATCACTTTTAGTAAAGATTTGGTTCGAAGACCACTTTTATTGTAGAGGACGGGACAAAGAAAACACGTAATTTTGGAAATACAAGGCAAAACTATGGTGCGAGCGAGTAGCCAACGCGGCGTCTACGGATTTTGGTTAAACACTGACTGGCGGTATACTATATGTACTGTGCATGGCTTGCGCTCGCTACCCACCAACGTTTTTATATATCTTTAATTTCTATATGTGACACGAAATGGCATTACATAGGTATATCGAATAGTATATATTTCTAAACATAATTTTATACATGTGCGTCGCCTACAACCTTACCTCTTTCAAAATAATAAGTATATCTACACTTTTGCTTTGTGATATTTATTTAATAAACCTATCACTTCGTTATAAAATAACGCGACCACATTAATAAGACCATACAGTTCTCAGATAAAAACGAAGTAAATAAAGAAAACGCGCAATGAATGTAAATAACCGTACCGAGATGTGGGCGTTACACATGAATCATTATCTCCTGATATACGACTATTACCCTGGATATCTTGTGCTTAGAGAGCCCTGTGTTCTACCTGTTTACTCGTATGTCTAGTGAAGAACGTTTACGACTGTTTTTCATATATATGTATATGCGAATGATGTCTTATTGAGAAACTTGAAACTTGAAAACTATTGCTGTGTTAGGTATATAATCATGCAATCTGTGGTCTAGTTTTACTTACGCAGCGGGCATACAATGCTCTTCGTGTGCAGTAATACAACAACGCGTTTAGAGTGCTGTTTGGAGCGCATCGACAATGTTTGCCGAGGCGCACACCGATGGCTTCACTGCCATAATAAGAAAGCGGTGCGCCTCGCTTTAGAATCGTCTTTGCCACAGCTCAAACAGCATTCTAAACGTGCTGGCTCAGCGCTGGGACTCGCCGCTGCTCGCGCGCTGGGTCCCGCTGCACGCGCCTGTAGTCGCCGCACCACGCCGCTTTTAATTTAATTTTATTTTATTTCATTAATTATTTCAATTGGTAGGTACTAACATAGCCTTATAAATCTCATTGTTAGTAACATTTTATATTAAAAAAAAAAAAAAAAAAAAAATTAAATTTGAATCTTTCAGATTAAAGTACTTAACTAAATTACATTTTTTTGCAAATCTCTATGCGAGATTATGTGCGCGGTCACTCGACTCACTTCATAATTGTTATCTTAACTATTATACTTTATAACTTTTATTACAATTTATACACATTGTTATTATGAGTAGTTTTTAATTTCGGTAGTGTGTAAGTATATTCTCCAGCATATTTGCCCTTTGTAAAATATTCTTTTAGAATTTTCTTAATTTGTGGATGTTTTTTTGTTTCCAGTAATTTTACGAGCTCTTTAGGTAGTTTATTTAATATATCTGGAAGAATACACCGACAAGTTCTTTTACCATATACGTTGTTTGACTTAGGTATGGAGTACAAAGGTAAATACTGTAGATGGCGTAGCTTTTTATGTCTCTCTGTTTTTGTTAGGCACGGTATTTTGTCAAATTGCTCTTTTATTATAATTGCGCTTTGTCAAATATATTCATAACTTTGCAGTACTTAAACAATTGGTTATAGTTATCTTTAAATTTACTTTTGATCTTATATGGCACTATGACCTTAAGGAGTCTTAGTTGTATGTCGTATATCTTTTGTAGGGACGTCTTATAAGTTCTCCCATAACTTGATAAGCCATAGTTAATTACTGAGTCTGCTAGCGCCAGGTACAGTAGTCCAATAGTTTTGTAGGGCAGCTTGTGTTTTAAAATACTTAGTTTAGCTAGGATTGATCTCAGTTTTTTGCAAACGACGTCTACATGTGAACCCCAGTTGAATTTATGGTCGATTGTAAGTCCTAGCTAAGTAGGTATATTCGGTGACAACTTCAAGCTGCTGGCAGGCACAATTTACATAATTATTGTGCATACAATGGTGCTCATGGGCCACAACGCTTGGCTTATGGTTTGTTCTCAAATATGGTGAATGAATGTGCATAATTTTTTTTTTTATAATTGTTTTGACAAGTCGATATCGTGTGCCCATTTACACATTGTATTAAATTCACTTTGTATATTCAATTCTGCGATTTTAAGATCCTTGTGCGCTACCACAATACAAGTGTCATCAGCAAACTGATATACAGAGCTGCACCGAAATATATTACACGTATCATTGACATATAAAAGATATTCGTTTGGGCCAATTATTGAGCCCTGTGCTGTTCCGCAAAGGGTTGGCACCATCTCACTTTGCTCTCCATTTACGCTTACAGTATTAGATTTGTTTTCATGATAATTTTTAAACCTGGATTACTATTATGGATTACTATTTTCCGAAATAAAAACTTTGAATTGAATTGAATTGAATAATTTGTTGTAGCGAGATTTTTTGACAAAGCGCCTTAGAAGGAGGCGCTGACGAGCTTTTTGATCAGTTATATTACGATGAATACAGCCAAAGTTTGGAAACAGAAGTTTTAATACAAAAGTTAAGTAGGTTTGGTTAGATTATGCCAGTATTGTATGCTGTTTTTTTTTAATCCGTTCAACGGAATATGCCTTTCGGAATTATGTACTTTGAAAAGCTACCTATGACCTATGCTTTCGGACAAATGACTCTTCGAAATTATGTAGTGTAGTGTACCTACTCCTTTTCCATACTTGCAGTAGGTATAGTACTTAGGTACTATTACGCATTAATTATATTATATTTACGTAGTTACTCATCATGTTTAGAGTTGGGATCGGTATGGCATAAGTAAAAAGCTACATAATAAACGTCATTACTTGACCATTGACCTTGTCATTATCAAACGTTGGGATAGGTTATTTATAACATAACATACTTTGTTGTTATCTTGTGAACTATGACAATATGTGGTCTTAATAATTACTTATATCTCGTGTGATAAGTTGCCCTGGCAATTGGCTTGCATTTGACCTCTTTTATATTATTCTTGTTACTATACTGTTATCACTCCTTTATGTTTAATTAATTAAAACAGGTGCAAACCAGTAAAAGGTGCAAAAAAAATTTTTTTTTCTATAATCTTTGATGGAAGAGTGAAAATTATATTACTAGTGGCTCTATGAGCTGTAGGACACGTGAATCTACATTACATATTGAAAAAAAATTGTAGTGAATGACAAGAATAATCTATAATAATAACCTGCCTGAACCTGCTCACAAAATTTCACGAGAATCGCTTGAGAAATGCGACTTGCAAACGAAAACAGCCGCTTCGCTTCACTCGCTTTGCTCGCTCGTTCAATTATTAAGGCGACGTGAGCTCAGAAAACGGATTTTTTAAAAATGGTAGCTCATGTTTGGATTATAACACGGCTGCCTTTTATCTAATTAGCAATCTTTAGGCCTTTCTCGAGGGACAACAGCTATTCGAATCCTGAGTTTTTGACGTTCGCTTGATAGAAAAAAATCACGAACATAGGTCTAAAATACACTTAAAAACACATTATTATTAGTAACAAATTATACACTCAAGTTAAACATATTAAAATTGGTTCTAAAAATCGGAAATATCATGTTTGAGGGAACTTAGCTATTACTTTTTAGGGTTCCGTAGCCAAATGGCAAAAAACGGAACCCTTATAGATTCGTCATGTCCGTCCGTCTGTCTGTCCGTCCGTATGTCACAGCCACTTTTTTCCGAAACTATAAGAGGTATACTGTTGAAACTTGGTAAGTAGATGTATTATGTGAACCGCATTAAGATTTTCACACAAAAATCGAAAAAAAACATTAAGTTTTAGGGGTCCCCATACTGAAAAATGAAACTCAAAAATTTTTTTTTCATCAAACCCATACGTGTGGGGTATTTATGGATAGGTCTTCAAAAATGATATTGAAGTTTTTAATATCATTTTTTTCTAAACTGAATAGTTTGCGCGAGAGACACTTCCAAAGTGGTAAAATGTGTGTCCTTCCCCCCTGTAACTTCTAAAATAAGAGAAAACTAAAAAAAATATATGATGTACATTACCATGTAAACTTCCACCGAAAATTGGTTTGAACGAGATCTAATAAGTAGTTTTTTTTAATACGTCATAAATCGTAAACCGCAATTTATTTCACGGAACCCTTCATGTGCGAGTCCTACTCGCACTTGGCCGCTTTTTATTTATTAAAACGCACAAAACATTAAAATTAAAAAAAACATGATATCCGCGCTTCCGAACACGCTCCCCCATCTCGCTCACGCTTAATATGATCAGTAATAGGGAGAGAAGACCACGAGCCTACTTCGCCTTAACCCATACATTCCTTTGGTTTACGGATATTACGTAGACATAAAAGCCAGCATGTGGGAATTCTTGAATTACAGCTCTTTAGTGGTTAACGGCAATATTTTCGATGTTAAACCTAGTCCAAACAACAGAATATAATATTATGAACAAAATAGGTATAGGGTATAAATTACAGATTATCCTCTAAGTCCATACAATACATCGAGTTAATAGAAAATACCAAAATCACTACACGCGTGCCTATAAAATTTGCGGGTTGCCCTCAATTTCCCTGGGATCCCATCATCAGATCCTAAATTGGTGACAATGGGACCACCTCGGGAGTATACTCTTTCGAATAAAAAAAGAATTTTGGAAATCGGTTCACAATTGACGGAAAAATCAGCGAACATACTCGTACATTATAAAAAATATATACATACAGTGGAACATTATAACCTCCTCCTTTTTTAAAGTCGGTTAAAAATGGGTTGAAATTCTTAATAATTAAAAGGCCAATGGCCCTAAGGAGGATATTATATTTTAGTAGAAACGAAAACGCATTAACGTCATATCTCCAGACAACGTAGGTATTTTGTATAATTTAGTCTGAATTGAAGAATTCTCAGATAGTTATTAGTTAACAAAGGATAACATTAACTTTATCAACCCTCCTCACGCGTTTACCTCACCTCACGCTTCTATGGAAGTCACACAAAAGTATCCTGATTATCTTCACTCAAAAATGCCATCTACTTTTTTGCATTATCTCATTTGATGAATTTCTTTTACGATGTCCTCAAAGGGAATTGTAAATAGCGCATAAGTACCTACATAATACATTTACTTTGTTACTTTATAGCGTCTCGCAATTAATCTTAAATAGGTACTTACTTATATATCTTTGAGAAAAAATAGCAGTATTCTACTAGGTATTTACTCACCTCCCGAAGTAGACTAACATTTCTTTGAATTTTGTAAATTTTGTGAATGTATGTCAACTAGCACTAATTTGGCATCTCACACCAATCAAGAAGCACTTATTGACATGTAGGCGTGCAGTAAAGAATCTGTATTGACTCGGTAAAGCTTACTGATACCGCGTCGACTCCACCGCCAAACTAGGATGTAGGCGTAGCCTAGTTATAGTATTTCAATTATACACCACCCAGATAAAAAACTATTAGTGTTCAATACTCTAAATTCCTCAACTATCAGCGACGGGAAAGTCAAACTTAAAAAAACCCAGGAACCTACTTACTTGAAGAATAGAGTACCTAATGGAAAACACGGTAGGTATATTGATTAAAACGTTACAAAATCCAACGTAGAACGAGGGTACTAAAATGTAGCATTTCACAGTAAGTGCCTCCGGAATACACAATTGATTCAATTTTCAGATTTGCCCGAGGGTGTTACGGTTATTCAGGTACTCTTTGGAGTGTCAATATACATTCACGGATTTACGGGTAGGCACCAGATTATTCATTTCGTTGAAAACCATAACAAAAGGGGTTCAATTCATGTTAAAAGTGATAACGTAGTGTTGCGAAATGGATAGTAAACCATCAAATTATTGTAATCTATATAATATATATAAAAGAAGACTTCCTGACTGAGTCATCAACACACAGCCGAAACTACTGGAACTAGAACCTTGTAAATTACAAGCAGGTCGATCACTTAACGCATTGTACGAACGTCGGGTAGGTCTAAATGTCACTTTTTATATGGAAATTTGACAGTTTAATTGTACCGACGCGCGTTCGAAATGTTACGTGATTACCCCTCTGAACTACCTTTTATAACGTAGGCGACGAATAAGAAGAAGAAGGATTTTTTGAAAATTCCACACCTGAAGGGGTTAAATAGGAGTGCAAAACTTTATTTTTTGCGCTAGAAGCTTAAAAGTTTGTAGTAAGATTACTTAATAGAATGCAAAAAAAATACTTTCAGCGTTGTAGAAAATACCACCCCTGAGGGGCCTTAACGATTGTATTTTTTAGGGTTCCGTAGCCAAAATGGCAAAAACGGAACCCTTATAGTTTTGTCATGTCCGTCTGTCCGTCTGTCCGTATGTCACAGGTATTTTACTCGAAAACTATAAGTTTTATTTGAATGAAATTTGGAGTAACAGTGTATTTTGATGGCCGCTATCTAGTTATGCAATAAAATTACTAAAAAAAAATTTTTACGGGGAACTCCATACTTGTAACTCCATGTCAAAAAAAAAATTTCACACTAAGTCCACATGTGGCACATGAAACGATAGGTCTTGTTAAATAACTAGAAGGTTACTCAGAACTTTTTAGAATATACTCGGAGATAATCGCCACGAAAAACATGAAAATTGTGCTCCCCCCCCCTCTAACTTTTGAACGGTGAAAGTGAAAAATTTGAAAAAAATCAAGGACATAGTGCTTAATAAATACTTTCATCAAAAAGTGTTTTGAAAAAGATTGGTTTAAAGGTATTCGAGTAATTGCTGAAAAACTCCTATAGAAAAGGATGTAAGTGCCGTAAGGTTAGTATGACGATACGACCTTTTTAATATAATATAATGTCGTCCACTACGGCTATTACAAGCATACTGATTATCAGTGGCGTATTTCGACTACTATACATAAATCCATACCCATACTTAATATCATGTTATAAATGCGAAAGTTACTCTGTCTGTCTGTTGTACCTTTTCAATGAAATTAGGTATGGAGGTAGTTTTGAGAGCCTGAGATAGTTTTTTTTTCATCGTGGAAGTCATCCGTTAAAGGGATGAATAGAGGTATTATGGAATTCAGTGCGATAATTGATGCGGCGCCTGTGCCGGTTGTCATGCTCATGTCTAATAGCAGTAATAGCATATTTTTGCGCTTAGATTTTTTAGGCGTTCAAAATTAAATTATACGTTTAAGGTGACTAACAGGTATACGCGGACGAAGTCGCGGCTAAATGTTTGTAAAGTTATAATTTAAAAAAAATGTACGTAGAATAAAAACAATTTGCTGCAGAAAAACGGGGAAAGATCAACATTGACAAATTGATTTTTAAATAGACTCGCCGATACGGTTTGAAATCCAAGATCAAATTTTGAAACCGTCATTTTGACCTCTAATCATTAATTGTTGTTAATCAGCTCGAACTTCTTTATTTCCATGCCACATGAAAATAGTCAACAGATGATTCGTTACTTAAACTAAAACTGAAACTGCCCAATAAACAAACAGCTTAAATAAGTAGTTTGCAGGTAAGAAAAGTTTTATTTATTAACGACTCACCTACGGCAATATCATGGATACGAAGTGAATTTTTAATTAGTTATTAATTAGTTACGGTAGGACCCTGCAGTTCACATATCAAATCACTGAAATACTGGTGATGAAGAGGTTCTCGGTCAAGCCTTGGTATTCAACTTTTGCCGTGCGATTTTGGTGCATCTTGCTGCTTTAAGACCTATGTCCAGCAGTGAACGTTTTTCGGCTCATATGATGATGATGATGATGACAAGTGATTCACAAATATTAGCCTCTGATATCTATTTTATAGTAGAAACTTAGAGTAGCTGTATTAACTCCTTTAACTTACCTGGTTTTGTAGAAGTAGTAAGAACAACTTCTGAACACGCAAGATATGAAGTCTTAGCATGGGCAAAAACAAGTCTTAGACATTATACTAGAAATTATTATGAGCCAGCAAGCAACAAAGCTGGACATGTTGAAGCAGTTTCTCTTAAATATAAATACAAGGTTATTTGCAAATTATAGGTCTCCCAAATGCGCCTTCGAAACGTTAATGGACTCTGTAGTTTTTGGAAATATTAACGAAGTCTTCGTAATAGTTGTTTAGATATAAATATTTATGCGAAATGCCGGATAAACAGCTTTTCTGCAACCCTGTGTTACCACGCGAGGAGGAAGATATTAAGACCTGATCTGCTGAGCAGCGAAATTACTGATTAGGTCGTGATTACATCACGACGCTAACAAAATCCTGTGTTTATCACAGAATGCAGATCCTCGTTTAGCACAGTATTAAACGAGCGAGCGAAGTCCTCCGAGTCTACAGGAACAATCCGACATTTGTACGAATGTATGTATGTATAGGTACATATTTCTTCGCCGATACTCGGTTCGGTACGAAACCTGTTTGGCGAATGAATAGGATAACAATATTTTATCAAATTAGTCTAGACGTTCACAGTTTGGGGAGATCCACTAGTCGTAATGTAGTAGTGTATAGTAGTAGGCACGGAACCCTTCATTGTGCGTGGTCCGACACGCACTTGGCCGCTTTATTTTAGCTAAAGGCTTAAAACTTTGTAGAAAGTTTACTTATTAAAATACAAATAGAGTACTTTCGGCGTTTTGAAAAATTCCACCCCCAAGAGGGTTAAAAAGCGTTGCAAAGTTTGTATGAGCGAAATTCTTTTTTGAGATAGAAGCTTCAAAGCTTGCAGAAAGATTACTTATTGAAATACAAAAAAGATACTTTCAGCATTTTGAAAAACCAAGCAATTATACAAAGCAAGAAAATTAAAAAAAAAGAGTATTTTAACTTCGGTCTTAGCCTGTCTGTTAAAAAATTACAAAAAACATTACAGCTTTTTTGAAATGTATCTAAATATCAAAGTTTGTATCGAGGGCAAGAAAATGCTTAAGTAAGAGGTTTGTAACTTTGGTTTTAGCCTGTTAGTTAAAACACTACAAAACTTATTTCAGCGTTTTTTGAAATTCATCCTTCAAAAGGGGTTCAAAGTTTGTATTGAGAGCAAGACATTTTTTAGAGTAAGAGTTTGAAGAATAGAAAACTAAATTCCCCGTTTTTGAAATCGATTCCATAAGGGGGTTAAAGGAGTTCGAACCGACTTCAAAAAAAAGGAGGAGGTTCTCAATTCGGATGTTTTTTTTTTTTTTTTTTTTTTTTAATGTTTGTTACCTCAGAACTCCGTCATTTATGAACCGATTCATACAATTCTTTTTTTAATTGAAAGTATATACTTCCAGATTGGCCCCATTGTTTTCAAAACTCCAGTTGGATGATGGGAACCATGAGGAATTGAGGGAACTCCTAAAATATATTAGGCACGCGTGTAGTAATTTCGGTATTTTCTATTATATCTCGTGTATTTACACCCGGAAATCATAAATTTGGTGATGGTGGAAGTGATGATGAAGACCACAGATGGCTTGTGGAACTTCTCAATGATGTACTTCAAACTATATAAGTACGTCACAGATTCTGATATGATTCCGTTGAAATAGCAAACAATGAAGTGCCAAAGGTAATTCTGAGATCCTTGAGGAATCGACGGAAGTCCTCAAATATTATCGGCCCATATACAGCGATTTGGTGTATTGGTCTAAAAATCAACGCATCTGCTCTTGGAAATCAGTTCATGTGGTAAACTGGAAAAAAAAATGCGGAAATGTTCATGTGGCTTGGCGGAGTACTGAATTGAAGTCAGTTTGTTTTGAAAGTAAATTATAAAGTAAGGGAACTGTTATTCGGTCAAAGATTAGAAAACAAATGACACAAATTAGTTGTTTTTTAAATTCATCATCTAAGGAGGTTAAAATGGGTTGGAAGTTTATATCTCTTGCCCACTGGGGAACAAGTAGTTTTTGAATTACACAATTTGGTAAGCTATTAATTAATCAAGATACATAATTCAACTGGTAGCAGAAGAGTAGGTTAGGTTAAGTTAGAACTACGACCCTTATAGTATAACCGAACAGCTTCCGGGAATGTAGGTACCTAATAAGGTTACTAAATTAAAACTGCGATGCTCACTTAACCGAAAAGAAGGTAATGTTAGATTAAAAAGGTAAATATTTTTTAAATTAAAGAATGCTAATCAAAATAATTTATTCTCTAACACCGTTAAATGGGGACTCGGGGTGGACATAGAAAGATCTACGTCTTTTGGCATGAAATAATTTTGCTTTCAAAACATTACAAGTAGCTTGGACTAACGTGAGTATAAAACTACTGACTGGATTTAGACAAAAACAACGCCGCGATGCCGGTCATAATATGCGGCTCCTGAATGCATCATGGAGGCTTATGATATGTGGATAGATAAAGTAGTGTATGTAACTGTACATAATTAGGCATTATGTACAGTCACATAAACTACTATATATTTAGCAAATTAAACATCGCATTGTTACCTTTTACGCTTAAACCCCGAACGGACTTAGATGAAATTAGGCGTAGAGATAATAATGAGACCCTTGGAAGGATATAATAGGATAATTTTTATCTCGGAGATCATCCCCTATGATGGTAGAAGTTTGTTTGGGACAGCAATAATTAAGCTTGCGCCTAAAATAATTTAATAGCAATATTTTTTCTAAGACGATAACAAGTTCTACGCGGACGAAGTCGCGGGCAACAGCTAGTAAAGTATAAAATAAAAAATATAAATAAAAACATTAAAAGATATTATGGACCTTGAAAATTTAGAAAAAATGTGCATGTTTTACTGTCCAAGAGTAAATTTAAAGCTAACAATTTCATGTTCAATCATTTATTGCGTTTCATGTAAGAAAGAAAACTAAAGTGTCTGCTAGACGGTCGCCAACACGCCCCTCCGACCGAGCGACCTTGGTCCGCACCGACCGTGTAGACAGTTGTTTGTAGTAAAAATTCACAGTACAGCGGTCGGTGCCGACCAAGGTCGCTCGGTCGGAGGGGCGTGTTGGCGACTGTCTAGCAGACGTTTTACGTTCAAATACTCGTATTTACAACACTCAATCCATTATGATTCCAGAATTGCCCCAGGGAAATACCCATATTGATGACGTCAATTGACTATTCCAGTAGACAGCAATCGAAGCTGACTCTGTTCGTGACAGGGTTACAATTTTTACATTCGTGTCAATAAAAGCCTTTTTCAGTTCTTAACCTGCAGGGTACTATTTAGGAATAAAGTAGATGCTGTTTGTTTGACTATGGCTGCCGAAAACGTATATAGGTATTGAAATCATTATTCACTTCGGAAAGTAAGGCCGCGTTTACGAAATATATGAAAAAATATTACTTTTTCTTTCTTCTTGTATGTTTTATTAATACCATAATATAACTTGGCCCGTGGGGCAAGGGCGCGCGTGGGCTTCACAGGGCGCTCAGCAAACGCTTGAGGGAGGCAACAGGCGACCCTCGCGCAGGCAGCTTTCTTGCACAAAGACTTGCAAATTGCAATCGCAATCCAACGCGGGAACGCTGCCTGCGTGATGGGTACCCTCCCAAAGGGTCCAAATTTAGAAAGTAATTTATAGTTTTTGGTAGTTTATTTTTATGTTAGTTTTAGTTTTAATTGTATATTCTATTGTGTTTTTGATGTACTTAATGTATCAAAATACTAATATACCATAAAATATGTATTTATCTGCTAAACATCTTATTGATACCTGTAATGTGCAATTACTGTGACCGCTTCGTTGGGACATATACTACAGATTTCGCTTTATTGACCAAAGCTTTAGACGTGAGCCTTGTAAAACTTTGTTGAAGGTACTTACGCCGTACGCTTGTTTGGTATGAGAATATGTTACCATACTGGAATCTTCTAAACCGCGCAGCGCAGCGGTAAAGGCGTGCAAAAACAGCACTTCTTTGAAACCTTATTGCTGAAGCTCTTGGGACGATAAGAAGGAATCACTTATCTTCCCACGTCCATGCTTGATGAAAAAATATCCTTATGCGCATCAGCTTGAGCCATCAAGAGGACTATGCGGTCGACATCTTCATCCACAATGCCGACAGCTGTAGTTTCCGACATTTCCACAGCCGTATCCACAATCAGAACGTCCGCATCACTTTCTGCCTGAAGGGTCCTGATCTCATTGTCCACAAGTATCACCTTAACCTTGTTGATGAGCTTGCTTTTAATGAACTTGTTCGACGAAAAATCTTCTTGTTTGACGTTTATCTCGGTGTCTTTAGTGAATGGATGTCAACAGACTTGCTAAGTTGATGCCTTTGATGCTATGCTACTTTTGTGCTTGAGGTTGATGAGGAATAACCGTCAAAGACGAAGAAGGTAGTTGTTGTTTTCCAAAATTACAGACTTTCAAGAGCAGATGCCTTGAAAACTATACAAGATATCGAAAAACTTAACAGAATAAAATTTGTAGCTAATGTAATCAGTTTCAATTTAGTATCGAGTGGTCATGTCGCTATTAGGGAGCATAGTTTCCGAGATATAAGTGAAAAACCGAAAAATGGGACCTTCAAACCCTCCTCTCCCCCCGGCTCAAGGGCTATGGGAGGGGACTTTTGATATGTTCATCTCCTAACTAGTCCAAACAAAGTTACGAAGTCAAAAATTGTGTTCCACGCATTTCCCTCTACACCTTTTCGTTGCCTATAACCTAAGATTGTTTGTCAGATTTCTACATTCGATTCGTTGCTGTACAAATAACTAAAATAATACCAACAGTAACATACACTTTATTCATTATTATAAGCAGGAGCTACCTACCACAACCCTGCACGTGTCCCCTGGGTGGTACTAAAGAGTGACAAACTCAAAGGCCAAAATAATAATTGCCATACGATTAAATAAATTATAAGTTTGTAGCACCAGTGTTTTAGGTACGTTAAGTGCATCTGCTGTTTTATTATTTTTTATTCATTATCGTACTCGTATTATTCCGCTGAAGAGATCAAATACCTAAGATGTTTTTGTTATTGATCTGTGTTTAACGAACTTTCCTAGGGGTTTATTTGACGGTGCGTTAGTACGTTATCAAAATTATATTATCGCCTTGCTCGCTTCCACGTATGCCAAGCCTAATTTGTCAGAGTGAGAAAAAAGTCTGGATATTATACCAAAGTATCAGGTAGCATAGACCTCCAGAGGGTGCATTTCTTAACAAAACAATTCATTCCAGTCCTATTTCAATATCACTTTGTCTCGTTCATACACGCTTCGACGTGCGCTTGCGCAAAAGGGATCGCAACGACCAAGACGATTCACATATCATTTCACGACGTCAAAACGCGTTCTGAATGGAGCTCCTGAAGCTTATCTAGTCATATTAAAGTCACAGAAAGGTGAAGTGCAGTAATGAAGCAGTATAAAAAAGCCACTGTTCGATGAAGGAGCACAGTTAATCAGGTGCTCGCTTGGTAGCTGCACGATGAAGGCAACCGCGTTATTGGTACTCGGCGTGGCCGTTCTGGCCACGGCTCGCCCTGACGATGACCGCATGACGATTGGTAAGCTGCTCTCATTATTGGTCAATTTATTTTCTCTGTATTATTATTATAATTATTATAATAAGCCTCTGTATTTTTTAAACAAGTTTTTACTGCCCTCTATTTTTTTTGCACTGTCAACAATGTGAAATTTGGAGAAGAATAACTAAGATGTTATCACATCCCTAAGGCATAAGATTAATTCACAGCAATGTTAAATGACAGGGGACCTATTTATATTTTTTTTTTCTTTCACTCGAAAACTGTCAAAAATTACGTAATGCTCTTTTGAAATAGCGATAGAAAATTGAAAAGCGAGTGGTATTTACCACTCGTATTCAATTATATCGGTAGAAAGTTAGTGCCTGCAATTTTGACACTGAAATAGTATTCACTTTTATTTAATTTTCGGCCCCCAGTACTATTTAGTAATTTCCCCAGCAAAGTTATACATATAATTCAATCAAATCTTCCGACTAGTTAAGCGAACATTTTAAATACGATGGAATATACGAGTAGATTATAATATCCTATATTACCCACACCACCCACACCCACACTAAATTTTGTTAAGCTGCAGAGCGTTAAAATGGTAATTTATGATACAAGTGCGGAAAGGCAATTCCCAACGAGTGGCGATGACCAAAAACACGACCGTCAGGGAGTGTTTTTGATCGACACGAGTTGGTAATTACCTATTCGCACGTGTATCATACAACATTTTACAATGCATCATGCGAGGAAATAAAAAAATATGCATAAAAGGTGAAATTTTAACTGTCACGAAATCTAATTATCGCACAGTATGCGGGAATATTGGCCTGAAATCCATTCCCGCACGGTCTGCTCCCCTTCCCCAACGCCATGCATCGACCACTTCCCGTGTTTATGTTGAACCATAGTGCCAAGTTGCACATTCAGAGCAAGTGCATTGTAAAATATATACATAAAGTTATAGATAGGTACTTTAAAAAAATCCTTTTCTTCTGGGGCTCAGGTAGATCGAAAGAGTCATAATTATTCTTCTTCTTCTCGTGTCGATGGTTCCCTATTTTCCTATAATTATTTTAAAGTATTTATAATTGTTAACAGTGAAAATGGACATTAAGGAGAAGCAGGTTTTCATTCTTAAGCTGCTGAACCATGTCACGGAACCCTGCATGTACAAGGACGTCTTAGACATTGGGAAGACCTTCAAGATTGAAGACAACGTTGACTTATTCACTGTAAGTACATTAAAACTGTTAAATTAAAGTTGATGTAATGCAGGAAGCATTTCAGTAATTGACTTACTTGACTTAAGTTCCAAAGTCCCCTGGATGGGGCAAAAACCGCCCACAATACGTCGCCAACCCGATCGGTCTTGAGCTTTACGCTTCTGCAATGATCGTCCGCCGCCAGATCTGCTTAGGACTGTTTGCGCTCGCCTTGGGGATTCCAGTCCAAGGCTTGCCTCTTAATATTTAATTTTACTTCCAGAAAACCGATGTTGTGAAGCGCTTCGTCAAGATGCTCAAGTTTGGCGTACTCCCTCGTGGCGAAGTCTTCACTCTCCACATTGACCGCCAGCTCGAAGAAGTAGTGACCATGTTCCATATGCTCTACTATGCCAAGGACTTCGACACCTTCATCAAGACCGCCTGCTGGATGCGCATGTACATGAACGAGGGCATGTTTGTCTACGCCCTAACCGTTGCGTGCAGACATCGCGAGGACTGCAAGGGCATCATCCTGCCTCCGCCTTATGAGATCTACCCCTACTACTTCGTGCGTGCCGATGTCATCCAAAAGGCTTACATGCTGAAGATGAAGAAGGGCCTCCTTGACCACAAACTGTGCGACTTCTATGGCATCAAAAAGACCGAAAAAGACGTTTACATTATCGATGAGAACGTCTACGACAAGCGTATGGTCCTTAATGATGAAGACAGGCTGAGGTACTTCACCGAAGACATTGACCTGAACACCTACTACTACTACTTCCACATCGACCATCCATTCTGGATGAAAGACACCGTTTTTGACAAATACAAGGTCAGGCGTTGTGAGCTAACTCTATATATTTACCAACAAATCTTGGCCAGGTATTATCTTGAAAGATTATCCAACGGATTGGGAGAGATCAAAACCTTGTCATGGAATAAGCCTATCAGGAAAGGATACTGGCCTTGGTTGACACTGCACAATGGTGTTGAGATTACTAGCAGGATGAACAACTACGTCATTCTTCGTGACGAGAATGTTGATGTGATGAATGTAGCCAAGACCTACGAGAGGATCATCAGAGAGGCAATCGTCAAAGGATACATCGAAGTAAGTAGGAAATCGTCAAACCCGTCGTTCAATACTGTAAGCAGAGTCTGTGCTATAAAGTTGTTATTATTCTTTATTTTTGTCAACAGGTCAACGGTGTGAGACTGGACTTGATGAGAACTGAGGATATCGAAAACCTTGGAAAACTTATCTACGGAAAAATCGACAAGAACATAAATATCGACATGACCAAGGACCATGTCGAGGCCTACCGCTACCTGCTCATCGTTATGAAAGCCTGTCTTGGACTTAACGTCATTAAATCTGACAAGTTAGTATACGGAGATTTCAGGTGTCCATCTAGTCGCATAATGACTATTGTCATAATTTCAATTGTCATACAATATTAAGCATAAAGTAGTTGCTCATAAAAGTCTTTTGTCATTAATGATTCTGCGCATAATACTTTCATTGTCATAATTGTACTATGTTATATTTTTTTAAACCATAATTTTGAATATCATAACATTTTAGTCATTATATTGAATATCATACTTATTATTAGTCATAAGAATTGCTATGCATTAATTATGACAATAGACTGTTATTATGATTGCTTCGCAAAAAAGCAAACTATTAAATAATTATGTGGCGAATGATTATAAAGCAAATGATTTGCTTAGGCAAAAATCGTCAAGTGTTATTTGGGCAAATAGAAACTTTGCAGAATTACACTTTTCTCTCGTATCAAAAATCCTAGCTATTCTACTCTAAGGCTGGTCGGTGTAGGTTCGACGACGAGCGAAGCGAGGAGGAGTGTTAGGAAGAACTGCAACCCTACAGCGCGCGAGCTGAGCGAGCGTAGCGAGCGTGCCGCGGTAGCGGCCGGCGAAGCGCCAGAACCGACTTTATATGACTTGAAGACGTTATGCGCAAAACTATTATGGCGATTGATATTTAAGCTTAAAGCTTTTATGCGCAATAAATTAATGACAATTGTTATTTATGCTCTCAAACATTATGGTTAAAAAATATTATAAATGCGAACTTATGTATGACTTTTGTCGGCTATTCGTAATGATGATTATGACACGATTGGTTATACCTATCAAAACTATGGCTTTAAAAATTATGCAATCCGATATGGACCCGGAGAGTAAATATATTTTTATGCCAAAAACCTAATAATATTCCTTCTGAACCACGCAGCGCACACTGGAACTCTATCAGCGACATCGATACGAATACATATACTAGTATGTACCAGTGTGTAAGCGCCATACGATAAATAATAATAATGACCTTACAAGAACGATTCTGATTTCGTTATGGCATAAATAATGTGATGATTCCTCTTTATTCCCAAGAGTTTCCAATTAATTGCAATCTTGAACTCTTAAGATTGTATTATTTAATTAGTGGCTTTTTACAATCTATTATAAAATAAGGTTTTCCGAAAATTTAATTCAAAAGAATCTAGTCAGTACCTACCTAAATCATAGTTTAATATGCATGTGTCATGTAAAAATAAATAATATTTAAATATGATTATAATTATAATGACGAAAATTAAACTAAGTTTTTATGAAATTTTAGATTATACATAATTGACGTGTTGTTTTGTTTGTAGGTACTTCGTTATGCCCTCAATTTTGGATAGTTACCAGACAGCCCTGCGTGACCCTGTCTTCTACATGCTCCAGAAGCGACTGGTAGATATGGTGATCTTGTTCAAGAGGCGCCTGCCCTGCTACACTAAGGAGGAACTTTTGTTCCCCGGTGTTACCATTGACAACATCGTAGTAGACAAGCTTGTGACTTACTTTGACGACTACCTCATGGACATGACTAACGCCGTTACCCTGACCGAGGAAGAAATGAAGAAAACTAAGACCGACATGGTATTTATGGTTCGTAAACGCCGCTTGAATCACCAACCCTTCAAAGTGACCATTGATGTCTTGTCTGATAAGGCCGTCGACTGTGTTGTGAGGATCTTCTTGGGACCCAAGGAGGACCACTTACAGAGACTGATTGACATCAACAAGAACCGTCTCAACTTTGTCGAACTTGACTCTTTCTTGTACAAACTGACCAATGGCAAGAACACTATTGTAAGGAACTCCATGGAAATGCACAACCTCGTCCGCGACCGTATCATGACTCGTGACTTATGGAAGAAGGTCGATGGCATGACAGACATGCGTGATTTGATGATGAAGGACCTGAGGAACTACGTGACTGGATTCCCGACTAGGCTGCTACTGCCCAAGGGTCACGTTGGCGGCACGAAGATGATGGTGTATTGCATCGTGACTCCGTTGAAAATGGTTGACAACATTGACCTGACTCTCCTGGACACTAACCGCAAGGACCTTGTCATGGACTTTAGATCAACTGTCTTGCTCGACAAGATGCCTCTTGGTTTCCCCTTCGATCGTCATATTGATGTGACTAGGTTCTTCACGCCTAACATGAAGTTTGTTGACGTCATGATCTTCCACAAGAGGATGACGTGTGATATGAAGACCCGCTGGAACAGATGGGTTCTGAAGCACTACGACATGGTTAATTTCACCCCCATGGAGAGCGACACATATTTTGTGGACACTGACATCAACACCCACATCCAACGTGACCTGAACCTTGTGGATGTGGACCTCGATATGTAAATGATTTTTTGTCACTGATACTAATCTCGACACGAGTTAATGATGAATGTTAGAATGATTGCAGCAAATTAATAAATAAAAAAATATACGTAGTATATATATTTTTATTCTTCTTTTCAATATTTATCCATACATAATACATTGTTTTAAAAACCATCAGAATAACGGGGGATCTGTATCAAAAAAATATTCATATCTAATCTAATAAGTTAAGCTACAGTACCGTCATAATCATAACAGAAACATGTTGTCTAGTTGTCATGAGCCACCTACCTTTGGACGCCAAAAACACCTAAAGGTATTGCGTGTTGTCGCGCCCACGGCACCAAAAACGACTTAAGGAGTTATTGCGTACATTGTCAAAGTCCCCTTCATGCTTTTAACTAAGTTTCATATTCACACTTATATGGAAAAAAAGTTGGCGTGACATTGTCACTTTGGTACGTGAAGAATGCAATCCAAAGGGTTAACAAGTGCCAAAATTGGAACTAGGTTGTTGACATTGCTAATTTCCATGAATGCCCACCGTAAAACATGGTTATTGTAAAGTATTTAAATATAAAACTGACATTCTATGGAAAAAAAATGCTTGAAATCGGTTCGATTTTCAACAATTCCAGTTCCAAACTTAACTTCCTTGGGTGGCACTAGCACCTGACAACTGAAGTTGGGGATCGCTTTATTACAAAAACGTTTCACTTTGAATTATGAATGTATGATATTATGTTTACGATATTATATGTAAACAGTCACAAAAATTGTAACTGAACCGTTAAGTTTAAAGCTATCCCTGCACCGAAGTTCGCATAGTTATCGATCGCGGTAATTTCGGGGTTCAGTATCTAAAAGGTACACACCTATTAATTAACAACTTATGTAAAATCCCCGACATTTTCATTGGTCGGTTATAATCGATGATCGCTGAAAAAAACACTACATTGCAAATTATTAGTAACTACTTAAACACTTTACTCATAATGCTAACTAACTTTTAAGTACTTATTGCACTGTAAAGATTATTCCAGAATTAGTGTTATGTCTGTGTGAAAATTAATACGGAACCCTCGGTGCGCGAGTCACGTTCTTTTGTAGGTAAAAATAATGGCAGTTGATGAATTGTTGATAATGGTTAATGCTCGTTCGACTAACTTATACTAATACGGTAACTCGATAGTAAATGTAATAGCTAGGTAATAAGAAAGAAATAAAGATACATTTATTCACAAACACACAGGACACACATATTAAACAATAAAAAACATATAAAATATGAAACAAGTGAGGTGTCAGACACCTACAATACAGCGCTGATTATCAGCCAGGGGACCGATTTTTGACTTTCGAGCGCTCGATTCTTTCACTTGAAAACTGTCGAAAATGATGAAATGCTATTTTGACATTATGATAGAAAATTTAAAAACGAAAGCTAAGTATTGACCACTCATATTCAATTATATTGGTAGAAAGAAAGTGCCTGCAATTTTGACACCAGGCCCCGTAGCATGGATGGCCTATCACGCGATAAGTGACAGGATAGAGCATCCGTCCCTGGCTGACAACGTTCGATAGAATGAGACGACGCGCTTATCCTATCACTTATCGCATGATAACGCCATCCATGCTACGGGGCCAGGCCCCGTAGCATGGATGGCCTTATCACGCGATACGTGACAGGATAGAGCATCCGTCCCTGGCTCACACCGTTCGATTGAACAAGACGACGCGCTTATCCTATCACTTATCGCGTGATTTATCCATGCTACGGGGCCAGAATCGTAAGTATGTTGTTACTCTTATTTAATTTTCGAGCGCTCAAAAGTCAAAATCGGTCCCGCACCGGTGACTCACGGAAACGTCTTTATTATTATTATTATGTATGTCTTTCCCGCTCACGGGACTATAACATATGGACCATAACATACTTTTAGTGGCTGGGCTATTGGGTGAAACATCGGACGCCTGCCTAATAAAACTGTTGTTTTTATTATTATTTGTATGTTTTTAGGGTTCTGTAGCCAAATGGCAAAAAACGGAACCCTTATAGATTCGTCATGTCTGTCCGTCTGTCTGTCTGTCTGTCCGTCCGTATGTCACAGCCACTTTTTTCCGAAACTATAAGAGCTATACTGTTGAAACTTGGTAAGTAGATGTATTCTGTGAACCGCATTAAGATTTTCACACAAAAATCGAAAAAAAACATTAATTTTTAGGGGTCCCCATACTCAGAAATGAAACTCAATAAATTTTTTTTCATCAAACCCATACGTGTGGGGTATTTATGGATAGGTCTTCAAAAATGTTATTGAAGTTTTTCATATCATTTTTTTCTAAACTGAATAGTTTGCGCGAGAGACACTTCCAAAGTGGTAAAATGTGTGTCCTTCCCCCCTGTAACTTCTAAAATAAGAGAATACTAAAAAAATATATGATGTACATTACCATGTAAACTTCCACCGAAAATTGGTTTGAACGAGATCTAGTAAGTAGTTTTTTTTTAATACGTCATAAATCGTAAACCGCAATTTATTTCACGGAACCCATCATGTGCGAGTCCGACTCGCACTTGGCCGCTTTTTTCCATATATCGGGACCATGGCGGGACCCCATTTGGAAGGCATGCGTGGGGGCGAAGCCAACAGCACAGATGCCCCTTAAAACAAAAATAATCTAAAGCTAGGGATACACATGGCAGGTACCATCTCCGACCGCACAACATGAACAATACAACCAGTGATGGTCCCCGCCAGGTGCAAAGACACAAGGTGCAGTGCAGCAATGTGACTGCGATGGAAACTAAGGTCATGGGTTATTGGGTTGAATGGTGGGTGGACTGGAACATGGGTTATGGGAGGAGACTAGCGGACACTTGCCGTGACAATCAGTCTCAAAATTGTAAAAAGGCAGGCGGTGACTCGCCAACTCGCTAAGTGGGCCCCACAAAACAGTCGCACGTACAGTGCGACAATGGACCAACACGTCTGAGCGGCTGTGAGGTTGTCGAGAGGTGAGTCTGCGGTGCGCCAGATCCCGGTAATCCGTTCAAGGGCCGCCGGCGTTACGACATTTTACACTTCCAACCTGGAGCATAGGTTCCGCTCTTGCGACTCCACTCTGGCCGGCCGGTTAAGACAAGCACAGAGGCGAGGACCAGATCACTCGGGCCCTCTGGAGGTTAGGGGTCCGCGGTGTCGCCACTCACCGTCAGCTCGCCACAAGCTGCCCCCGCGGGCTTGTTGTTATTATTATTATGAGCCTGTTGTGTCCCACTGCTGGGAACGTCATACAGTGTTCATATTTAAACTACATACTAATGTATTAATGGTGTAGCCGAGAGCGAAATAAACATAAATACGAAAATAAACAAATTCATAAAACATTCCTGTAATAGGAAGACCATGCCTATAACATGGAAACTGGCTAACAAGTAAGTATTGAAACTGTAGACCTGCGATTCTACCGTATTTTTAACAAACGAGAGAAAGTTTTAAGCTACTTTAGTAAGTGGGGTGATACTTAGCCTCCACAAGCCTGAGCACGGCTATCACAGGACGGCCCGCGAGCTGTGTCGCGGTGAGACAGACTATCCGTCTCTTTCCAATTAGAGCGTATAAAAAGAGACGGATATACTATTTCGCCGCAACACGGCTCGCGGGCCGTCCTGCATGATGGTTTTTTTTCGCGCTATCCGTATCTCTCTTATTAAATTTTTTTTAAAAAAACGTTTAGCGCGATAAAAATCGAGAGAGCTCGCGCGCCGTCTTGTGATAGCCGTGCAGTGATAGCCGTGCTGGGCGCATAATTATTTTGTTAAACCAGTGAACCTAAGCTTAAAGAAGTTCTCAACTGTATACCGAGCACAAGCGTCTCCCATCGAATTACACTTATTCAAACAAAACAAGAAGATACCCGTCTTTCCCCGCCCATTAATTCTGGAAAAATCTTAACAACGCATAGCAAAACTTACCGCCAGTCCGTCATGAATACAGTGCCATTTACGGTGCATTATGTTACTAATTTGCGCAGCCAAAGATCTCGGTAGGTTATGTATGTTAGTTTCTTAGTGATAATTGCATTTGAAGGAAAGTGCTTTGAGAATAATCTATTAGGAATTTGAAGAGAATAAATACATACTAAAGTGATTAAATTACAAACTTATTTAATCCTGAAAGATGTTTGATGATTGAAAGAAAAATAACCATGGTAGAGATACCGTTATATTTTTCCTGTAACATTTATAATAATCTTAAACTTTTGTAATACTTTCAAAATTTAACTTTGGCCCATATCCTCCATTTTAAATAGAAAATAAAAATATATGTTAATATTTTTCATCCTCTATACACGTGCGTTGGGCTCGTTTACTTACAACTATTTCAAATTGATAGGAATATAGTTCCTGAGATATTTATCGTTGTGACAGACAGACGGGCGAACCATAAAAAAACCTTCCTTTTTTACCTTTTTGGTACGGAGCCCTAAAACCACAAAAAACCTACATCTCACTCTGTGACATGTCTGTGGTCCAAAGGTCCCATAAATGCTTGTGACATTGCCCTACTCGTATTTGCCCCGCCGAACATTAATTGGCTACTTTCCTTATTTTTTTTACGATGCCTATCGGACTAGTTTTCTGAAAGGATCAACTGTTTGCATGGGAGTAACTACAATACTGCCGTGCAGAACCTAAAGTGCAGTAACTCGAAAAAGTCCATTTCGAGATAAACGCAAAAAACACTTTAAAAGTAGTTTATTTCCGTTCGTTCAAGCGGTATATACTTATAATTTATTGTCATGGAAAGCGCTCAACACATAGAATACGATGACGTTAAAAACAATGGTTTCAGTGTACACTGAAATTAATTATGAGGCTTATTCAAAATTTCAAGCTCGTACTGCACTCTTTGAGACAGGCAAAACCAAAAGAAATACCGCTTAAAACACAGTAAAAAGTCGAGTTACTGTCCATGTTTTGCATTCACTTACACAGACAAGTGATGAAATACCGTTTAAACCACAGTACGCGGAGCTATACTACTGCGTTTTAAACGGTATTTTGCTTGATTTTTAGTGCTACGAACATCCGTTACTGCATTTAAAACAGGTTTTTGTAAAAAAAAAGTATGGCTGAAGCCTTTTTGCCAATAAAATGATTTAATATTTAATTGTCTTCAAAACTACATATGCTCAGTAAATGTCAAGTCAATCAGGCTTCTTTAAGTGGGAGAAAAACGACTAGCAAGATTTAAATAAACTTATTTGTGATTTATTATTGGAGATCCTAAATAAAACACATATTTCGTGAAATTGTAAGCAAACAATGTTTATTACACATAATAAAATAACCCTACTAATAAAAAATGACGACTACTTCAGTATAATGCTACTATTTATTCTTATGTACTGTTAAAATAGCACTTTAATCTTATTGTTATTGTCCGTTCAGTTACTTTGTCAGATATTAAACTATAACTAATAAGATCGTAATTACTAATAAAATGGACGGCACACATATATAACCATTCATTAGGCTATTAGTAACAATAAAAAATTCAACAATATACAAGAATTACTACAACTAGAGCTTTTTCCAGTTAGAACAATGTGACTTCTAAACATAATTACATTAGAATACTTTGGTAACCCCTGGGAATAAAGATATATCTTTATTATACTGTGTATACCCTTATAAAACAAAGTAAAATTTTAGCTGGGATTAGCTATATTAATTTATTATAGTAATAAGGTATACGAATAAAATTTGTTTTTAATAACTTACTTCTAAACTGTTTTGTAAAATATTTCACCAAAACTTTTAAATATAAAACGAATTAAAATTGGTCAAGGCTTGGAAAGTTTAACTGTGTCAGTTCAGGAAAACAAGAAAAACTAAAAACAGGTATTTAAATTTAAATATGGTGATCATTATAATTAGGAAATACCCCACGTACTGCCGTTGATTGAGGGGTAATCACGTTACGTTCCAAACGCGCGTTAGTACAATCGAACTGTCATTTTTCCATTTAAACAAAATACAAGCCAGTTTTTGAGCATCAAGGTTTTGCTTCCTTAAGTAACTGATACCAAGCAAAAGATCAAGAGGTGCAGTTTTTCTGACCTATATTTAGTGATTTTCATGTTTAAGACGACCAGCCTACATAATAAATAGTGATAATCTTAAATGCTCCAGTAAAACTTGGCTCCAGTTCCGTAAGGAAGCAATGCCGTCTTAAGAAACTGCAGGGTTCACTGATGCCCAAAAATCGGCTCGTGTATTGTGTGTGTATTTACCTGTCTCATCTGCACCTGATAACGCATTACGTGGGGTATTCCCTAATAATAATGATCGCAATCTTTAAATTAAATAATTTTTCTTTATCTTATTTGCCTGAACTGACACAGTCAAGTTTTTTTGGTGAATTATTTTAAGAAAACAGCTTAGAAGTAAGTTTTCCAAAAATAATTTGATTCTTGTACCTCGCTTATACATATTATTAATTAATAAAATTATTCCAGCTAAAATTTTAAGTTGTTTTATAAGGTACCTATATCTTTATTCCCTGAGGTTACGCAAGTATTCTAACGGCATTATGTTTAGAAGTCACATTGTTCTAACTGGGAAAAGCTCTATTTGCAGTAAATTTTGTATATTATTGAAGGTTGTATTGTTACAAATAGCCCATTGAATGGTAATATATGTGTGCCGTCCATTTTATTCGTAATTACGATCTCATTAGTGACAGTTTAAAAACGTGTCTTGTTTGTCCGTTACAATAAGATAAAAGTGCCATTTAGCTACATAAGACTGAATAATGTATTATACTGAAGTAGTAGGTAGTCTTTTTTATTTCTGTCATACATAATTATGTTTAATAAACATTGATTACATACGATTTCAACAACTAGGTATGTGATTAATTTACTATCTCCAAAAATAAATACAAAACAAGTATATTCCAATCTTGCTAGACGATTTTCGGCCACTTAATGTGGTGTGATTGACTCGACTTTTACTGAGCAAATGTAGGTTCGATGATGATTAAATAATTTGATCAATTAGCAAACAGGCCCCAGTATTTTTTTTACAAAAACCTATTTTAAATACAGTAACAGGAAAAAAAATCGAGCAAAATGCCATTTAAAACGCAGTAGTTAAGCTCCAGACACTGTGGTTTAGGCTGTAAAAACACACTGTCTGTCCACGAGTACAGTGACAAAAAACAAATGCATTGAAAATACCATCTAAAGTGCAGTACCTCGGCTTGCTACTGCACTTTAGATGGCAATAAGAGTAATATTTAAATAGGGAGGGTACCGACTAAAGTAAGGTAATATACTTTTCACTGCGTTTTAGTTAGTAATTATGTCTAAAAATCAAAGATATTCGAAACACAGTACGAAGAATTTGGAACAAAACTTTGATACTGCAGTTTAGTTAGTATTTCACGAATAACTTGTTGAGTTGATACAGGCTAAAACATCTGATAAATTACGATTCTACTGCGTTTTAGTTGGTAATGGTCCAATATTCGTAGCCGTAGACGTTTTAACTGCGGTTTAAGTAGTATCTTGTGTTCTACGCTAGTCCATTACTGTACTTTAGGAGATTTTTTTTTACATGTTCCAGTTGTCCAAATGAAATACCGATTAGATACACATGTGCATTTTGAAATACTGATCACAGATCATCAAAAAACAAAAAAACCCAAATTAGCCCGATACTGCACTTTAGGTTCTGCACGGCAGAATACTTTACATTAAAAGACAAAAATCTAAGACGGACCTCGGTGGCGACAGCCGAAACGGCTCTAATTGACATTATAGGTATATTTAGCAGGTAACTTAATTTATTTTTATTTTATTTATTGTTATAAAGATATGAAACATGAAACACATAGGTACATGAACAGTTTCAAAAATTTCGCCAAACTCTTATCCGGTTAAAAATTACAAGTTAAGGATTATTTACTCACGCAGCAAGCTCGGCCGCACAAAAACGCCGTCATTTATCTTAGAAAATGGCCCGCGCCGGACACGGCCCGTTCTAGCGTGAGTCATCCTTTATACACGTATGTACCTAAATCTCCAACAAGTTCCAACATAAGTGAACAGTAGGTCGATCACGTAACGCATCGCACGCACGTCAGGTAGATCCAAATGTTAATTTTTATATGGAAAAAGGACAGTTAAATTAAAATTGTCCAAACGCGCGCTCGATACGCTACGTGATCGCCCCTCAGCAATGCATACTAATTAATTACTAAGTAGTTAACACTATTGAACTAACACTTAAAGTACTAATGAATATGTATATAATACTACTTACACTTTTCGTTGGAGTTAATTTGATTGGGGGGGGGGGGCGACTTTGATCAAATAGGTTTTTCAACGAAATTATTGTTAGTATTTACTTGTGGGTGAACTGTGTCAGTGAATATATTAGTATTATATCTTGCTGTATACTCGATTAAATCATCTTAATTTCAAATAATTCTGCTTTTACACTACATATACTCTACTACTACTTACGTACTTTAGGTATTGTATTATTTTGATGGTTTACTATCAAAAGAAAGTACGTAGAGCGGAGGTCGATTCACCACTCCATTCGATCGTGCGCCGGGCCATAGTGTCGGCCATAGGATGTCGTTGGTACCTTCCGCAGAGAAGGCGTTGGCTCTTGTAGGATGCCACATATATTAGCTAGCTAACTAGCACATTTGCGGCGTCCACTCTGAGACACACCATTAAATCGGCAAGAGCCAGCATACGATTTCGTTCCGGTTGCAGTAGATGGCTCGGCCCTAGGGGGCAGCGAGGCACTCGGGCTCTTTAAAACCTGAAAGCGCTCTGTAGCTCTAGTATAAGTTTTATCGATACATATACATTTTCGAACGCGTTTGCGTTTAGTTTCAATTTGTATGGCAACGCGTAGTTCCTCATAGTTACCACCAGAGGCGCTGTTCGCGTTGCCATACAAATTGAAACTAAACGCAAACGCGTTCGAAAACGTATTGTATCGTTAAAACTTATACTAGAGCCTCAGTAATAATCACTCAAAGAGGTCACCGTTTTTAGTGTTCTAAACCAAAGATGTCAATATTTCTAACAATAAAACGATGCGATGTAAATAACACAACGCTACCTAGTGTGCGAAAATTAAAACGTCATTAATAGTATCATCTCAGCTACTTAAAAAAATAGAGGGTTATAAAAATTACAAGTAAAAAAAAACAAATAAAAGACATAAACTATAATTGAAGGAAAGATAGAAGGAAGGAGAGGCAGTGGAAGACCAAGACGTGCGTTTATGGACCAAGCTAAAGAGACAGTTAATGCAAAGTCGTGGATACAGTTAATGCAAACTCAAAACAGTGGCAGAGATAAGAACAGAATGGCGATTACTCCACCGAGAAAAGAGCCCGGCTCTTAAGTTTATGATGATAAAATTTGAATATGAAGATGAAAAATGGGTGCACGAGTTTACCAGCTCTGCTGCTAAAAAAATAGTTTGTCAGGTTTTAGAGTTGATATGTTTTGAAATTAGAAGCATAGCTACGGTAGCTGAGTGGTTCAAGCGTGCGACACTCAGAAACGAGATCACGGTTTCAAATTATGTCTCAATGCTCTTGAGTTTATGGTAGGGAATGCAAACCGGTTAACCGGTTAGCCGGTTAACCGGTAAATTGACTAAATATGAGGCCGGTAATGCTTCATCGTCATGATTATAGCTCAATAACCCTCCTTTTATCATGTAAAAATGTCAATTGAATAAACTTGTTAGTGTTATTTATACCACTGGGCCGTCACACATTTATATCATCATCATCATCATCATCATATCAGCCGAAAGACGTCCACTGCTGGACATAGCCCCCCCCCCCCCCCCCCCCCCCTCCAAAGGGTGCCATAATGGCCGGTCCTGCGCCACCCGCATCCAGCGGACTCCCGCGACCTTTACCAGGTCATCAGTCCACCTTGTGGGGGGCCTACCCACGCCGCGCCTTCCGGTACGTGGTCACCACTCGAGAACCTTTCCGCCTAGCTTAGCTCATGTAGGATCAAATTACTTAATGCAATCGTTTGTATAATTCTTCTTCTTGCTTCTTAAAATATAAACACGTTCCCGGTGCCGTTCTATAAAATATGAATAATGATCAGTTTGAATAAGTACAATAGAGACGCCTTTTTTAACATACTTTAGAGGTATACTCATCATAACAATCCAAAGAAATAGCTCTCTTCGTCTTACTGGGAGGGAGAAAAAGGCAAGGAACAGAGATGTGGTGGTGCTTTTCTTCAAAAAGGGTGACAACACCCTGCTGAAGCACTACCAACCCATCTGACTTCTGAGCCATGTCTATAAACTGTTTTCGAGAGTCATTACAAATCGTCTCGTACACAGGCTAGATGACTTCAAGCCTCCCGGACAAGCCGGTTCCCGGAGAGGCTTTAGCAACGCAGACCACATCCATACGCTCCGTCAGGTTATACAGAAGACTGAAGACTGAGGAGTATAACCTGCCCCTCTGCTTAGCGTTCGCGAACCACGAGAAAGCCTTCGATTTGATCGAAACCTGGGCTGTACTAGTCTCTCTAGCTGTGCCAACCCGCTCGCCGGCGCGGTTGACTACAATGACTACCGCTATATCGAAGTTTCGAAGTGTTTGAACGAAAACGCCACTGTGTCAGTCCGACTCCAGGATTTGAACGTGAAACCTATTCTGCTACAGCGGGGAGTCAGTCAAGGATATGTTATTTCCCCAAAACTGTTCACCGCTGCACTGGAGATTTTTTAAGACTCTGGACTGGAGAAGGCAGACATCAACGACGAGTACATCACTCACCTTCGGATTTCTGACGATTGAGTAGTCTTGGCTGAGACCATGGAGGACTATAGTACGATGCTCGATGACCTCTGTAAAGCCTCTGAGCGAGTCGGTCTAAAGATGAACATGGATAAGACGAAGATCATGTCAAATGCCCATGTAGTGCCAACTCAGATTACAATCGGACGCTTTACGCTCTTACGCTCAGAAATGTAGACGATCATATATGACAAACTGTCCAGTTCCAGTTCTATCGGCTCGGTTTGACCAGTGTGTGTTGCCAGTGATGACATAATATATGGCACCTGAAATGTAGTCGCTCACTATGGGCCTCAATAGAAGGCTATAAGTCATCCAAAGAGCAGTGAAGATGGCTATGCTGGGAGTTTATCTGCGTAATCGCATTAGAAATGAGGCTATCCGCAGCAGAACTAAGGTAACAGATATATCCCTCCGAGTCGCTAAATCAGTGCTGCAATTTGGAACCCCCATGAGCTCCACTCCTAGAAAAAGTTATAAAACCGTTTTTACGAACGCTCTTAGGTAAAATGAACTGATACTATTACTACCCTTTTCTCTATCCAACTCTTTTTGATCTAGGTATGGTTGGTTATATTTATACACATCTCTTGAAGCCCGTACAAACATCTATTTAGTGAAATATTATTTTAGACTACTAAGTGGGCTTGTAGTTAGTTTCTGTAGAACTGGGGACAATTCCTACCTGCCTGCTAATCCCCAAGGAACGTTTTCAGTTGTGTTTTTTGCCCTCATACCACTGAGCAAGTTTAAAATATGAAAGAATCTGATTATTACGGCATTTAGGGCACATGATAACTCTTTATACTATATCATAGCTTATTTTTACGATAAAGAAACGCCAAATAACGATGCTTATTAGCCAAATTGAATTTACCGGTAATTTACCGGTTAACCGGTTTTGCCTCACTCAAGTCGGTAATTTACCGGTAATGAAATTTGCCCGGTAATTGCATTCCCTAGTTTATGGTAACTATGTACGAAATATCATTTGTTATTCATTTATTACTAAGTAGATATTCAATAAAGTGCTCCTGGCCTAGCGGTAGGTACCTGCACGATCTTGCCGATTGAGTGAAATAAGCAACTATTTAAGTAGTTAATTAATGAATGAATACGTTTATTTTAGAACCAGGTCCATATTGTTAGTAAATTGTATCTTAATATAATGTTTAATATAGTTATTACTCAAAATAAGTTTTCATCATTTATATTTTAAATTTCAGGTCAACGATATCAATCAAAATTATTAGTTACAAACAAAGAAGGATAAATAAAATGAAATGAAATTTGAATAAATATTAATATGCAAATAATTTAATAAAAGATGTCAAAAATAGAATAAAATCTTATGTAAAATTACATGCATACCTACTTGAAAATCTATACATATAATAAAGCTGAAGAGGGTCGAAAGTCTGTACATGGAAGATATTCGAAAAAAAATTGGCTAGGGATACTTAAAATCGATAAAAGAACACGTTCCAACAGTTTTTAGAATTTTTGTCTGTTTGTCTGTTTATCTGTTTATCTGTTTTTCTGTTTATCTGTTTGTCTGTTTATGTGACCGCGCATCACGTGAAAACGGCTTAACCGATTCAGATGAAATTTGGTATAGAGATAGTTTAAGTCCTGAGGAAGGACATAGGGTAGTTTTTATCCCGGAAATAAACCCTTAAGGGGATGAAATGGGGGGTGGAAGTTTGTATGGAGCTACTTAAACCGCTGCACCGATTTGGATGAAATTTGGTATATAAATAGTTCGAGTCCCGGGGAAGGTCAAAAGATAAGTTTTATCCCGGAAATCTTCCCCTTAAGGGGTAAAACGTGGGGGTGAAAATTTGGATGTAACCCATTTTGATAAAATTTGGTTTAGAGTTAGTTTAAGTTCTGGGAAAGGACATTGGATAGTTTTTATCCCGGAAATCTGCCCATAAGAGGACTACACCCCAAGGGGGTGAAATTTTGGATGGACTCCGTTTAGATCAAATTTGGTATAGAGATAGTTTGAGTCCCGGAAAATGACAACGGATACTTTGAATCCTGAAAATCATCCCCTAAGGGGATGAAATAGGGGTGAAAATGTGGATAAATCCCATTTAGTTAAAATTTGGTTAAGAGATAGAAGGAGTCCCAGGGAAGGACAATGCATAGTTTTTATCCTGAAAAATCATCTCATCAGGGGGTGAAATGAGGAGTGAAAATTTGGATAGAACCCATTTAGATGAAATTTGGTATGGAGATAGTTAGTCCTGGGGAAGGACCTAAAATAATTTTTAGTCCAGAAATCATCTCCTAAGGGGGTGAAAAGGGGGATGAAAATTTGGATGGAACCCATTTACGGTATAGCGAGTTGGAGTCCTGGGGAAGCACATAGGAGAGTTTTATCCCGAAAATCACCCCCTAAAGGGATGAAAATTTGGATGTGATGTGACCTATTTAGATGAAATTTGGTTAATTCAATTTAATTCAAATTATTTATTTCAGACTAAGTCCATATCATGTTAGTAACAATAAAAAACTTATAAAACTTAAGTTAACAGTAAAGAGATAGTTTGAGTGCTGGAAAATGACATATGATAATTTTTGTTTTTGAATTCATCCCTTAAGGGGGTGAAAATTTGGATGGAAACCATTTCGATGGAATTTGGTATAGAGATGGTTTGAGTCCTGGGCAAGGACATAGCGTAGTTTTAATTTCGGAAATCATCCTCTAAGGGGGTGAAATGGTGGTTTAAATTTGGATGGAACCCATTAGGATGAAATTTGGTGCCTATAGAGATAGTTTTACTCGCGTAGAAGAACAACAAATAGCATTTGTCCCGAAAAAAATCCTCCAAGGGCATAAAATATGGGGTGAAAATTTGGATGTACCCTATTTGGATGACATTTGGTATAGAGATAGTTTGGGGTTCCGAAAAAGGATAATGCATAGTTTTTATCCTGAAAATCATCTAAGAGGGTGAAATGAGCGGTGAAAGTTTGGATGGAACCCATTTAGATGAAATTTGGTATAGAGTTAGTTTGAGTCCCGGAGAATGACAACCGACATTTTTAATTCCGATAATCATCCCCTAAGGGTATGAAATAGAGGGTGAATATTTGGATAAAATCCATTTAACTGAAATTTGGTATAGAGATAGTGGGAGTCCCAGGGAAGGACAATTCATAGTTTTTTCCTGAAAAATCTTCTCCTGAGGGGGTGAAATGAGGGGTGAAAATTAGAATAGAACCCATTTAGATGAAATTTGGTATAGAGATAGTTGGAGTTCCGGGAAAGGAAAGTGCATAGTTTTTGTAATGTGAGAGGATGAGATGAGGGGTGAAGATTTGGATGGAACTCATTTAGTTGAAATCTGGTTAAGAGATAATTTGAGTCCTGGGAAAGGACATCTGATAGTTTTATTCCGGAGATCATTCCCTAAGGGGGTGAAATGGGGGTGAAAATTTAGTATAGCGATAGTTGGAAGTTCTGGGGAAGGACATAGGATTGTTTTATCCCGAAAATCCTCAACTAAGGGGTGAAAATTTGGATATGAGTGATCCATTTAAATGAAATTTAGTTAACAGATAGTTTGAGTTCCGGAAAAGGACATAGGATAGTTTTTATCCCGGAAATCATCTCTTAAGGGGATGAAATGGGGGTTAAATATTTGTATGAAACTACTGTACAACCCATTTAGATAAAACTTTGTATAGAGGTAGTTAGTAGGCGCGGCGTTGGTAGGCACAAGGTGGACTGATGACCTGGTAAAGGTCGCGGGAGTCCGCTGGATGCGGGTGGCGCAAGATTGGTCACTTTGGAACTCTTTGGGGGAGGTCCATGTCCAGCAGTGGACGTCTTTCGGCTGATATGATGATGATGATAAATGATAATAATGATAAAGATAGTTTGAGTCTCGGGTAAGGACATATGATAGTTTTTATATCGGAAATCTACCCCTAAAAGGGAAATGGAGGGTGAAAGTTTGTATCGAGCTACGATATAAACGAGTTCTACGCGGACGAAGTTGCGGGCAAAAGCTAGTTTAGAATAAAAATGTCTAATTTTTAACAACTCAGCATTAATTGAGACAATTCATTTTGTTGGCTGGGATCTCAAGTGGAGTTTAATAAGTGGTTTTGTGAGTGGACACCTATTTGCCATTGCGTTAAGGAGCTGATCGTGCTGGCCTGCGCCCTGCTCGCCAGTGAGGCGACGCGCTATAACTGCGCGCTTCCGTGCTTTCGAAGGCACGTAAAGCCGTTGATCCTAGTTGTTACATAGACGCCTTTGTGCAGCTTGACATTTTCTAAAAGTGTAGTGCCCAACTGCCCCTTCACTTGATGAAACTCTTAACCTCAACTAAGTTTAGTTTACCCTCTTGGTTCATAGAACAGATGGCAGTCGCTTTCTTACAAACGAATGCCTGAGTTTATAATTATGTACTTGGGCAGGTGGACTCCAATTCCTTTAGGATGCAACCGGGATATGCTGAGACGAGGAGTAATGAAATGTGTAACAAAAATCGATGTACTCGTATCTTTGCATTGTACAAAAAATTAAACAAAATATCATAATATATGATCATTATATTTTTAGCATTTTTCATTGCTTCATAAGTACATACATTATTTCATTCATCAAACACTTTGGATTAGCAAGTAAACTAATTACAAATCGCGATTGACAAGGTTCATGTCACGTTCAACGTGAGTGTTGATGTCAGTGTCCACAAAATATGTGTCGCTCTCCATGGGGGTGAAATTAACCATGTCGTAGTGCTTCAGAACCCATCTGTCCCAGTGGGTCTTCATATCACACGTCATTCTCTTGTGGAAGATCATGACGTCAACAAACTTCATGTTGGGCGTGGAGAACCTAGTCACATCAATATGACGATCGAAGGGGAAACCAAGAGGCATCTTGTCGAGCAGGACAGTTGATCTAAAGTCCATGACAAGGTCCTTGCGGTTGGTGTCCAGGAGAGTCAGGTCGATGTTGTCAACCATTTTCAAGGGAGTCACGATGCAGTACAGCATCATCTTCATGCCGCCAACGTGACCCTTGGGCAGTAGCAGCCTAGTCGGGAATCCAGTTACGTAGTTCCTCAGGTCCTTCATCATCAAATCACGCATGTCTGTCATGCCATCGACCTTCTTCCATAAGTCACGAGTCATGATACGGTCGCGGACGAGGTTGTGCATTTCCATGGAGTTCCTTACAATAGTGTTCTTGCCATTGGTCAGTTTGTACAAGAAAGAGTCAAGTTCGACAAAGTTGAGACGGTTCTTGTTGATGTCAATCAGTCTCTGTAAGTGGTCCTCCTTGGGTCCCAAGAAGATCCTCACAACACAGTCAACAGTTTTATCAGACAAGACATCGATGGTCACTTTGAAGGGTTGGTGATTCAGGCGGCGTTTGCGAACCATAAATACCATGTCAGACTTAGTCTTCTTAATTTCTTCCTCGGTCAAGGTAACGGCGTTGGTCATGTCCATGAGGTAGTCGTCGAAGTAAGTGACTAGCTTGTCTACAACAATGTTGTCGATCCTTACACCGGGGAACAGAAGTTCTTCCTTAGTGTAGCAAGGCAGGCGTCTCTTGAATAAGATCACCATGTTCACCAGACGCTTCTGGAGCATGTAGAAGACAGGGTCACGTAGGGCTGTCTGGTATTGGTCCAAGATGGAGGGCATAACGAAGTACCTAAAAAGAAACAGCATGATAGAACTCGCTTATGGTCAAGGTCCATTACAAACTTTACGTGGTGCTAAAGAGTAATCAACTTTGGCCGCTGCACTGCACTCTTCATGCAAGCCTTGCAGCAATTAAACAGAACCATTTATATAATACGTTTCTGTTTTTCCGATTAAATAAAATTACAAACGTTTTAATATTCTTATTATTTAATAAATTTGCAGCACCACCAATTGAAATGAACTAAATATTTTGGTATACTTAGAGGTTATGTTCATAAAGTAAAACTCTTTTTGGGAATTTCGATGTAATGTTGATGTCATAACTGCAAATAATAATAAAAACCTCTAAAAGCATGTCTACATGTATTATTAAAATGACTTCTAAAATTTAAGAACATTCTCAATTGTTTTGCTAAGTACTACTTCAAAAGTTCTGGTAAATTTACGCCTATGACAAAAAATTACATCTTTCATCTAAAATAAGTACTCCATATTTGGAAAAAACTTCATTTACATCCATTTTTTAATGAAATGTTCAACGCTGGTACACTAAATACAAATATTTGTGAATAACGTCATACTAACTTGTCAGAGTTCACAACATTTAGTCCAAGACAGGCTTTCATTAGGACAAGCAGGTAGCGATAGGCCTCAACACGGTCCTTGGTCATGTCGGTGTTTATGTTCTTGTCGATTTTTCCATAGATAAGTTTTCCAAGATTTTCGATATCCTCAGCTTTTATCAAGTCCAGTCTCACCCCGTTGATCTGTTGACAAAAAAAATATTAAGTATATACATATTTTCTTCTGTGTCTGTGTACGTACTTACAGAATTAAGCGATTCGGTGATGTCATACTTACTTCGATGTATCCTTTGACGATTGCCTCTCTGATGATCCTCTCGTAGGTCTTAACTACATTCATCACATCAACATTCTCGTCACGAAGAACGACGTAGTTGTTCATCCTGCTGGTCAGCTCAACACCATTGTGGAGTTTCAACCAAGGCCAGTATCCTTTCCTGATAGGCTTATTCCATGACAAGGTTTTGATCTCTCCTAATCCGTTGGATAATCTTTCAAGATAATACCTGGCCAAGATTTGTTGGTAAATATATAGAGTCAGTTCACAACGCCTGACCTTGTATTTGTCAAAAACGGTGTCTTTCATCCAGAACGGATGGTCGATGTGGAAGTAGTAGTAGTAGGTGTTCAGGTCAATATCTTCGGTGAAGTACCTCAGCCTGTCTTCATCATTAAGGACCATACGCTTGTCATAGACGTTCTCATCAATTATGTAAACGTCTTTGTCGGTCTTTTTGATGCCATAGAAGTCGCACAGTTTGTGGTCAAGGAGGCCCTTCTTCATCTTCAACATGTAAGCCTTTTGGATGACATCGGCACGCACGAAGTAGTAGGGGTAGATCTCATAAGGTGGGGGCAGGATGATGCCTTTGCAGTCCTCGCGGTGTCTGCACGCAACGGTTAGGGCGTAGACAAACATGCCCTCGTTCATGTACATGCGCATCCAGCAGGCGGTTTTGATGAAGCTCTCGAAGTCCTTGGCGTAGTAGAGCATATGGAACATGGTCACTACTTCGTCGAGCTGGCGGTCGATGTGGAGAGTGAAGACTTCACCACGAGGAAGTACACCAATCTTAATCATCTTAACGAAACGCTTGTGAACATCAGTTTTCTGAAAATACAAAAAAAATAAAACATGTAGTGATTTCTGGACCACAGTTTACCTATCTAAATTGCTTAGGCAGATACAGTGTTTACGTGTTTACGTAGATTAGAACTTACGGTGAATAAGTCAACTCTTTCCTCAATCTTGAAGTTCTTGCCCGTGTCCACGATGTCCTTGTACATGCAGGGTTCCATAACATGATTCAGAAGTTTGAGGATTAGCGTTTGCCTTTCTTTGACATCAACCCTGACTGTGCCTGTTAAACAAAATTAAATAATTCACTATATTATGGTTATCATGTTGCAGAAAGTGCTTTTTATTTCTACCTCCTGTCCACTTCTACTCTCAAAAACTGTCTAGTTTAACGTTTCACCTGGACGTACAATTTCTGGATTTACATTACACGTAAAAAGGGATTAATATCTAGGAATTTATGAAAATAGTATGAACCGAGTTAAATAAACTTTAATAGGAATAAACGTAATGTACCTACTTTATAAATCCGATGGAATATTTTAGTTGCCTAGGCATATGATTTTATCCAATAGCAGCCATTTACCATTTAGGAATCTAATCGAGATAATAGCTGTAGATATTATTGAAATTTATTATTTAGTGCTTACCGACAATACGGTCGTCTACCTCTCTAGCCATAGCCACAGCGGCCAGGCCGAGTACCAAAAGTGCAGTCCTCATCATACAGCCGACCCGGTGGGAACTCAACTGCGCCTTGTCGTACTTTTTACCCCCCTTTTATAGTACTAATGATAAGGGTTTCATTGATCTCATGTTTTTTCTCGCATATTACCTACTTTCTTCACTAGTGATAAGCACAAAGTTGCACATAGATAAATTCTTTCTTTGCAAGCTCCTACGTTTTAAAACAAAATTTAAAACCGAAAATAAACAAATTAATTAATCAGTCAATCAAGTCTTATCAATTCGCAGTATGTTACATCAAATGAAAACGGGTCCCGTTTGAAATTTATGTTATTGGATTTGATACTGTTCTAGTTAAAATCACAGGCTCAAAGTACTTGTAAATAGTTTTCATAATGCTTAGTTGCCATGTTTTGCATTGTTTTGAGCAGTAAGGTCAAAGAATTGATATTTACTTTCAAGCAAGGAAATGACTCCGTAGATTGGACTCTACGGAGTCATTTCCTTGCTTGAAAGTAAATATCAATTCTTTGACCTTACTGCTCAAAACAATCTTTTGGACAAGAGAAAATAATTGTTAACTCACCCAGCAAAGCTTGTGCAGGTTACGTCACTTAATTTTTGTTGCTATAATTGTATTTCTTTATATTTAACTGAGTGCTTTACATGTTCATTAATACTAAGTAAGTAAGTATGCTATTTAATAATCAAGGTAAATAGGTTAAGAGAGGTAGGGCACAGCGGAATGTCATCTCGCTCGTATGTGGAGCAGCCCAACTGGGAACCTTACAGAAGACCGCAGCCATAATAGCACCACTGCTTTGTAGTGTTGCTATATTATTGCGTGCTATGAAGCATGTGGTGGTCTGTTCCTGGTGGTGAGTAAGGTCGCCAGAGCTCCTTAGGATACGCTGTGTTGGGAGTGAGGGACCTGCCAACACAGCGAATCCTCAAGTGAATAAAGGGTCGGCAACGCGCTTGTGATTCTTCTGTAGTCACAAGTGTCCATAGGCTACGGTACCTGCTTAACATCAGGCAGACCGGGAGCTTGTTTGCCACCGTCGTTGTATAAAAAAAATTTGATATGAAACTCTTGTGAACTGATTCGTTTTCCTTGAAACATAAACTTATTTACTACATCATAAAGACGTGATGTATTCGTCTATAAACATGGAATATCACCTAATACATACTGAAGCTACGATAGCCTAGTGGTTCAGGCATGCGGCTGTCAAGCGGCGGTCGTGGGTTCGAATCCCGACTCATACCAATGAGTTTTTCTTATGTACTTAATGAATATTTACCGTTAGCTTTCCGGTGAAGAAAAACATCGTGAGGAAACCGGTCTAATCCCAGTAAGGTCTAGTTTTCCAAATCTTGGGATTAGGTGTCAAAGCTGACCCCGGGGCCCTTTGGGTCACGACCGGGTATAACGCTAGGAGGATGACATACTATTCGTAAGTATCACGACACAATAATAATGCATGGTGTACCTACCTACGAGTCGAAACCATGAATAGACCCTTGAAAAATCAAGTCCTAAACAACAGTTAGTCCCACGGTTTCGATGGCTATTAGGTAGGTACTGGTACAAAGTCGCACGTTTCATTTTGGCAACAGATTCTGCTACTGAACCAGCACGCCGTGAGGTCTGCCTCAAATGGGATTTCAGAAGAAACTAATTTTTGGAATTTGAATAAACGAATTTTGATTTTTCTTAATTATTTTAGCGTTGTTAATTTTACATTATACGCACATAACTTTGACTTGTGCGCGCGAAACACATTTAATTAACATTGAAATACAAAATACTTGGTTGCGTTTGTGCTACTTACCTCAAACAGCTTTTTTCAGAGGCCAATTAGGTGACACGGGCGCTCGCTTAGATATAATATTTTATTCAGTTGTCTAAATTGGACCTTGTTTTGAAATAAACGTTTTAATGGATTTTACCAATTTCGGAATTTCATTCTACATCTCGGTTTATTAAAATGTGAGTGAAGAAATTAATGCTTATCCAAAATTAATCTCCTGCTGCTTTGTACGAAATTAAAAGCGAAGCAATTGCACTTTGCTACTAAGGTACCTGAGCGTATTTCAAAAAAAGTGTAAAAATAAATGAATTTGAATTTGAATTTGAAAAACAATTTTTTTTTCAAGACATATTTTTTTTGTTTTTCTTTCTCAGAATCTTTGATACTATCGATCCTCATACAAGAAAAAAAGTGTCCTAAATATTCCATTCCAGATCGTCACATTTTTGTATGCAGTCTTTTTTTATTTATATGGTCGTGACGCACTGGAAGAAAAAAAATACATAGTAAAATCTGGGACACTTTTTTTCTTGCATGAAGATCGATAGTATCAACGATTCTGAGTAAGAAAAACCCAAAAAAAATCGAATTCTGAAAAAAAAGATGTTTTGTACACTTTTTTTTAAAAACGCCCACCTACACCCTGACAAACTTTACCCCTTTATTATCAGTAGGTATACTTATAGATAATAGTACATTATTGCCGTGGCCGGGAAGGAGGCAATTGCAGGCTGAGTATTTTGTTTAAACGGACGAGCTTGCGAGTCCGTTTAATTATAATACGAAGCCTGCAATTGCAGCAGCAACCTGCATCTCTCTTGCTCGCCCCCGCACATTCCGGCTGAGGCTAATATAGTGCTTTTCTCAAAAATGGGGGAATAAAAAATACTAAATTGAAATCAAGCATTATTATTAAATACAAATTGAGGATACTGCAAATTACATAAAATTAAACGTCATAATATATTTTTTTAAACAGAGTCGCAAGTGTATTTTTCCACCGAAAAACGCAAACTACCTATTTGAGACGCGTACAAAAATGTAGCGTTTGCAACAGAAAAATACGACTTGATTTGGCTGAATACGGCCTGTGCCGTCTTTTATATGCCAGTTTCTACTTTTTAAAAAGTTTGTCACTCGACAAATAAAGGAATTTATATGTAACATTCCAGGCGGCCTGCAATGTTTTTTATTTTTTAATTTTGATCTGGCCTTAAACTATACACTTTACCTTCCAATATGTAGCGAGTTATGTTCACTTTGCGGGCCATTTTTGAGAAAAAGTAGGTATACCCAGCAGCAGCAGCAGGCAGGGGTAGGTGGCTAGATTACCATGCGGCCAAAGATGTCTTTCATCCCTTGAAAATCCATAGTTTTCTGTATCAAAATATGCAAGACCTACTTACAAAGTAACTGGAAAGTATGTCAGTACGAGAGAAACCAATGCTTCATGTTCATAAATGTTAGTTGTGAGTAAAATCATCAGAATTCCCAATACAAGGTGTACTTATAAATAGAAAAAAAGCGGCCAAGTGCGAGTCGGACTCGCACATGAAGGGTTCCGTCAAATAAATTGCGGTTTACGATTTATGACGTATAAAAAAAAAAAACTACTTACTAGATCTCGTTCAAACCAATTTTCGGTGGAAGTTTGCATGGTAATGTACATCATATATTTTTTTTAGTTTTATCATTCTCTTATTTTAGAAGTTACAGGGGGGGGGGGGGGACACATTTTACCACTTTGGAAGTGTCTCTCGCGCAAACTATTCAGTTTAGAGAAAAATGATATTAAAACCTCAATATCATTTTTGAAGACCTACACACGTATGGGTTTGATGAAAAATTTTTTTTTGAGTTTCAGTTCTGAGTATGGGGACCCCTAAAACTTAATGTTTTTTTTCGATTTTTGTATGAAAATCTTAATGCGGTTCACAGAATACATCTACTTACCAAGTTTCAACAGTATAGCTCTTATAGTTTCGGAAAAAAATGGCTGTGACGTACGGACGGACAGACAGACAGACAGACGGACGGACATGACGAATCTATAAGGGTTCCGTTTTTTGCCATTTGGCTACGGAACCCTAAAAAGGGACCTACATTTGTCCCTTCCTGTCTAGGTCTACAGCGCATCCTCAAATCAATAAAGTGTTGGCAACGCGCATGTGGCTTTCCTGGAGTAACATTTTCCATAGACTACGTTGTAGGTAAGTTTACCATCAGGCGTCATGAGCTGGCAAACAAGATTCCTGGCAAAAATATCAGCAAGCAATCCTTATTAGGTACCAACTCGTGGTGTAACAAAACACCAAGACATCTATCCCACTAATAACGTTACACATAACATAAGTTAAACATAAGGAAGGAAAGAAACGTTATAGTTCATAACGAGCAAAACATTGCGACATTAAAATCTCATTAAAAAAAAGTGACTAGGCATGTTCTTTCCGTGGACCCTTCAGTTAACACCATTATTTATTTAGTGCTACTATTTTCCCATAAATGCGCCATCTAACGAGCAGTTGAAGTATTACCTCAAGAAAACAAAACCGAGCTTTAACTAAGCTCCGTTTTTGCTGTAGATAAAGTTATGCTACTCCAAACTAGATGGCGCTAATATCAATGCAAGTGATTGTAAAGAAACACGATTTTCGCTTGCGAACATTTTACAAGTTTTATTTAACCTGTCACGTTATCTGTCTGTCCATTTATCAAACCTTCAAACAATGTGTAAAATTATATAGAAATAATCCGAAGAAGAAGATAGTCGATTGAGCAGGAGATTGGTATTTTCTAATTACTCTTTTACTACTTTAATACTTTATGTAATTGATTAGTCTAGTTCAATGGACAACTGTCTATACTTCTATTGTGATGTGAACTTCTATTATCAGAATCAGAATCAGAATATCATTTATGTGCCTACTTTGTGTACTACATAAGTGTCCCTGTGGCCGGTGGGCCGTGAAGGGATGAGTCAGCTAACTTATGTCCTAATGGATCTGTGTTTGCTGTGTTCTATTTATTCGCAATAAATTTATACAAACAGATTACGGGTTTTGTTGATGTTGTGAGCTTACAGACTATCTTATTCTAAGAGGACGCGGGGATTTTGTTTTATCGATAGGCCATCGCCTATGTACTTTTTTATTAGGGTCATACAATATTTCGCCTATTCTGTAGTTAACCCTAAGTAGGGTTGCCATATGGAAGAATTAAATTACCTGACAAAAATCCGGACATCACCCTAAAAATCCTGACATTTATTGTAACAGAGATTTGGCGTAGCTTGAACGACGCACCGGCGGCGCGCTGCGCTCTGCGGTGTACTGTATAGTGGATATACCTTTCTCTTTCCCTCCGCCCGAGCCCGTAGCCCCCTCCCTGCGCACGCGTGACCTGCGCCCGCGCGCGAAGCGCGAATCGCATCGCAGCTGCTCGCGGAGTTTAGTCGCCTCGTATGTTTCGCGTTGATTCATTCCTAAAAATCCGGACACTTGCCAAGTCCGGCCGCAATCCGGACAAAGGGTCAAAAATCCTGACATGTCCGGACAAATCCGGACGTATGGCAACCCTAACCCTAAGGGGGTTGAATTCGCCGTGCGCCATGTAGGCGTCGCCGGGGGTTTCAAGGTCTTTTATTTGCAATCTTGCTATATTTTCCAGCATCTTGGTGTTCAGGTCCTCGGCACGTAGGTTTTACTTCTATTAGATTGCTATCTGTGAGCACCAATAAATTGGCCTCCTATTTCTATATCTGTTGTTAACCTGTTTTGTGAGCTGTTGGTTTTCCAATAAATAAATAAAATAAAAATAATAAAGCAACGCAGACCCAACGAGTATCGACTCGTTGGAAACGTCCCGATCAGTTTGATCGTTGTTTAAATATATTTTGAAGTACAGTCAACCAATTTGATTTCTGCGCCACTTCGTACCTTGTCACAATGACAATGATATGAGATCTCTAGGGGCTTTCATATTGACTTTTACTGTGACAAGGTACGAAATGGCCCAGAAATCAAATTGGTTGACCGTACACCAATATTTGACCTATAACGCAGTTACCTAAATTTTTGAATTTAATATACTTATTTTTTATTTTTGCGTTTTCGTTTGTAAACAGCGAGTGAAAAACGAAATGATATGATTTTATATCATTAGTCATTACCGTGAAATAATGACTATTGATGAAAAAAACTCAATTCGTAGTACCCACTTCGACCTTCACTTGAGACTATTTTTATAAATTTTTACCTAGGAATATTTCAATGTTTCCAGTAGGTACAAGAAACCTAATAGTCTGAAACTAGGGTTTTCTTTATGCTGCCACATAAACTCTCTATTGGAAACAGTGATGATAAAATGAGGCAGGTACAGTCAGCATCATATATGTATAGTCAGTAGCAGCCAAAGCAGCCAAATGTTTCGGTACACGTCCTTATTACTGTAAGAGTAAGGATGTGTTCATTTGGCTGCTACTAACTGTACGTTGCTTCTCTGTGCCGTATACCGGCCCCTATTTCACTAAGTTGGAAATTGTCAACTCACGATGACAATCCTACGTACACTCAGCAACCAAAGTAGTCAAATAGATCGGTACACCATATATATCGTATAGTGTACCGAACTATTTGGCCACTTTGACTGCTACAGAGTATTTAAGGTGGTTCGATTGCCATACAAAACGTTATTTGAGATTCGCAGGCTAACGGCGTGATATTTTAAGAAACTTAAATAACAAACTCTCATCAATTGGCTTCCCATTTGCGCCAAATTCCCCCTTTCCTAGAATAAACTTGTGTAAACTAGATTAATTTGAGAAATTGGTTTGGGACGTGATATTTTGGGAAAACTATTGGCGAAAATGGGAAGCCAATTGATGAAAGTTTGTTGCATAAGTTTCTTAAAATATCACGCCGTTAGCCTGCGAATGTCAAATAACGCTTTGTATGGCAATCGAACCACCTTAACGCTGACTGTACATTGCAGGATCGATATGTAACAATGCTGTCCAACCTTTACCTACTTGTCTTAGCAAGGTCCGTCGAATTGTCGTTGTCAGGAGACAATTGTCACTTTGATAAAATAGGGGACTTTCGTTCAGTTGTCATCCTCATAACATAACCATGAAACGTAGGTATGATGAAGTATCTAGGACTTTGTCATAAGATTTAATTTCACCTGGTGTATATTTTATTTTACTTTACCTAAAAAAAGACGCTATAATCTAAGCAATTTGATAATGACAATTTTTTTGTAAGGCTGCTTGAGTGTCCCACTGCTGGGCAATGGCCATGACCTACCCCCTGGATTTCTACTCGTTTCCGTCCCATAAATAATACTCATTTCAAATCTAGCAATATACTTATCCAATGGCTGAAGCAAGTCATTACCTTCATTATTAGTCGACAATAAGATAAACTTGTTTATAGGAGTAGAATTGTTTTGCATACCGAATTTTTTTATCTATCATAACATTCGCATTGACATTGACGGTGAATGACATCCGAAAGCATAAATAAGAGTTGTCCGAAAGTTGACCGGAGCGTTGCCGTTGCCACGCCGCCCCGCCTTATCGCGGGGTCGACGAATATCGGCATCTGCAGAGTAATGTAAACACTGTTCATAATAACAATTAGATCATCAATACGAAAGCTTAATTAAAATAATCAGTAATCAGTATTTTTAATACGTGATAAAGGTTTACAGGTTTAGGTATACAGGGTGACTGTTAATTCGACCTATTCCTTGAAAGGGGTTATACTAGAGCTAATTTGCAACAATTTATGTCCAGTCAACCAGGGGTCGAAACTCGCTGGTTTCCGAGATATTCGAGTTTTTAGTTTGTATGAAAAAAATTCTCCTTGCAGCCTTAAGCTGGTGATTGTGACAAAAGTACTTCCATTTGGATAGTAAAAAAACATTTTTGTCACAATCAGCACTTTAAGGCTGCAAAGCGATTTTTTTTCAAACAAACTAAAAACTCGAAAAATTAAAAAAATCGTGTTTTGACTCGATATAAATTGTTGCAAATTAGCTCTAGTATAACCCCTTTCAAGGAATAGGTCAAATTACCAGTCACCCTGTATATTAGGCACATAAAAACTAGTGGCTCTGTAGGTAAGCTGTAGAACTTGCAAAACTGTCTTTTTTCAGTTTTTTTTTTTTGTTTTTAATGTCACTTGACAAATAAAATTGTACCTATAGGTACCTAATATGTAATTAAGAAAATTTCACGAGAATCGGTTGAGAAATGCGACCTGTAGGTACAGGAGAACAGAGGGACAGGCGCCAGACGGACAGACAAACTATTTGTGAATAGGTTGAATACTTTATTTATTTATTTATTGTATAATTTAGACATATGTATATATTAGTAAGTATGTATATATTTATAGTACCTATTTGCCCATCATTTATTGAAATTAATTAATATGTTTGTATTTTTCTTAGATTTCTTTGAGTTCTTGGTTTGTTCTATATGTTTTTGTACACGGTGTAAGTTTGTCTATCTCGCTCATACCTACCTTCCACTCAATTGCTCAAGGGTTAGCTGGAAGGGATCCCTTATAGGGATAAGTTCGCCTTTTTACAGCAAGACCCAAGTAATAAGGTGCGTGGATTAAGCAATAATAGCCTTTCGTTCAACGCATTATACGCTTTGACGCGCGCCTTATTACTCGGGTCTTGCTGTACCTACTTTAATCTTACATATCATGTGTATGTTTAAACCTGTTTTGTGTACAATAAAGTGCTTACATTTACATATATGATATACATATAAACTATTTTCGGCCCAAGCTGAAGTATAGAACTTCGTTCGCTTCGCTCGCTCGTTTGATAATAGATTTACCAAATCCTTACCTTTTCAGGTAGGTAGATAATCCTACTTTTTAAGTTTCATACTCGAATATTGATATACTCGTATTTGGAAACAATAGGTATTGGAAACAATACACATTACAATTACACAGTAGGTACTTTACTATTACAATGTATTTTAATTTTTTTCTTATTTGTTGACACATGGTCCGGGTTGCAACTGATATGCAACTTTTTCAGCCACTAGTCGGCATTGGATTGAGCTAAAATTTGTCATACTCATTATGGCACCGCCGAGCTAATCTGATAATGGAGACAGAGTGTGGCCACAGCAACTTCTAACTACACATAAACCGCCACGTGTGGGCTCATTGAAAGGGTTCTCAACTAGTAGGTGGTAACTGTAAATAAACTCTTGCACAGTCGACCACATAAGTTACTGCAGTCCTGACAATACACCGGTAAATTGGTCTCAAGTGAAACTCAACCGCCGGTGCTGAAAATTTGCAGAACGCAGAGCTGTCGGTAATTTCGCTCGGAGTACAACCTGCCTGCACGGAATGGTGCTATTTGACGCTAATATAGCAAACATAAAGATGAGTAAATACTGGATGACTGTGATCATAAAACACGAAAAGTGTAGAAAATGGTACAGTCGCCATCACATACATAGGTATGTTGTCGCAACACATACATGTGTTCCGATGTTTGTGACGTGCTTGTTTGCTCCGATGTTTGTGATGGCGACTGTACAGTCGGTCTCATAAGTTGCTGTACACCTTAGTACAGTCGCCATCACATACATCGGAGCAAACAAGCAGCTCACAAACATCGGAACACACCTCTATTTTCAAGGCATTAGGGTGCATGTACCGATATTTTTGAACACCTATAGTGTACCTATGTATGTGATGGCGACTGTACCTTGTCGTTTTCACTCGTTTAACAACTTCATATGGCAGTTCAACATGTCCTTTAATGTGACACGGTGCAAAGATGATAAGCTCCATATGAGACTGACCGTACCAAAGACAACCTTGGACTAAGATGACTGTCATGCCATACTCACGAAGCTTTGATGGAATCTGTGTAATTGTAACCCGTTTCCAAGTACAATCCCCACGTGTTCAATTTGGCAGGTCTGAGTCCCAGCACCGGTGATTTAAAGTATCGTTTAAGTCAACGCATTCATTTGGCACTTCATTTATAAGTCGGTTATTGTGCCAAAACTGTGAAGAGCCACTAAATAACAAAAGTTACGTACAGAAGACACAGATCTGAGATATGGTTACTAGCGTATTAAGATTAGAATGGGTTTGTATTTTACACGCATGATACATACGCAGAGATATATGTACCAACCAATGCAATTCTAATCTAATATTTTAACAATGGCATCACAGTACATTTATGATACCATTATATATGCTCTAAAGAATGTAGACTCATTCCATAAAATGCTTAGTGCGAGACATAAACACAAAATTGCAATAACCAAGTTTCGAGTTAGTAAAATCAGCAAATCCTTTTTGGGTCAATGCATTACGTTTCTACAATAAACTACCCAAGGAAGCGCTAGAGTTACCGTTTCCTAGAATAAAAAAATATTATATATTACCAGACTTTTTTACTGACAAAGGCATATTATACCGTTCAAGAGTATATATGGTCTCTTATAGGACTATACAAATTACTTCTTTTTTTTTTGTTCTCTTTTGCTTCCTCATGTATTAATCAAACTTATGAAATGTGTTGATAGATAAGAATCGAAACAGACATGTAATAACCACATTGAATTATTTAGAATTAGGTGACATATTTATTAATAAAATGTATAATGTGTGTTTGTGTAACCGAATAGATATGATATTGTACAATATAAACCTTGACGATGCAAAAGTGATTGTAAAATCCTACTTGAATAAATGATTTTTATCTTTTATCTTATTTTATCTTATCTTATCTAATCTAATCTACATCAGGGCTCGGACATTTTGTCAGATGATAAGACATTAGGTTACAGTGGCGGCGCGCCCATACAAGCCGATTCCCACCGGCTTGCCTAACATTTCTTGCTATATATTACCAAAATTGTAAATCATCATAAAACAGCCCTTTTTTGCTCCGGGTTGTCCAATGAAAATTGTCACGCGCTACCACTGTTAGGTTAGGTATACACGGAGTCGTTATTGGGATTAAAACGTACCCCATACTCATATTCAATCATAATATAATTAACTTAGAAATTCATATATTTTTAAATTAAAAACGTTACCTTTTCAGAGGCCCTAGCACACTAGGTTTTATCGCCACGTTTTACGTCGAAAATGTACTAAAACGTCACGTATAACGTGACATAAAACCTACCGTGCTAGGGCCTCTGTTAGGCAAGCATTCGACTAGACTGATGGTAAGCTGACGGCGTCTATGGACGTCTTTTCAAGTGAGTTGTCAGTCAGTGTTGATCGCTAGAGACAAATTCAGGTTCCTCACTCACATCATGCATCGGGAGCTCTGGAGCCCTTACTAACCACCAAGAACACAACACCACATGCATATATGTACAGGTATGTGTTATTATGGCCGCAGTCTTTTGTAAGATGGAGGTACATCCTCAGTTGGGCTGCTCCAAATATGAGCGAGATGCCATTCCGCTGTGTATTAACCTCTCCTAAAACTTACCTAAGCACTGGTAGGTATCTACTGTACCTATTATTTGTTATCGGGGTATCACTCTGTTACATAACTTCATAATTATATTGAGAGTCTCAATGTAATTATCTCAATTTGACTACGAAATTTATCAGCTACTTATCAAGCTGTCTAAATATTATACAAACAGTTTATGTTGCTAAAGGCGTATAGACGGTCCTGTGTAGCGAACTGAAATCGTCCTAAATGCTATAATATAGAGCTTGACAGGAATATGAATCCCACGTTCTTTCATATCCTTATCTCGTTCTTTCTTTTAGCTTGCAGTCCGTAACGCAGGGTCTGGATGCACTTCTAATCATGGTTACGTTGATATAGGTAAAGAAATTAAGAGCCCGTTCATTAGCGCCATCATCATCATCACCATTGTCAGCCCGTAATCGCCCACTGCTGAGCATAGGCCTCTCTTCGAGTACGCCACCCGTCCCTATCCTGGGCTAATCTTATCCAGAAGTGACCCGCGATCTTCCTAATATCGTCCACCCATCGAGCTGGTGGACGGCCGACGCTCCTTTTACCTAGAAGTGGCCACCAATCTGACACCTTTTTGGTAAATAATTGAGATTATTTAAATTTAACAATACATATTTTAAAAGTAGGCCGCTACACACTGTATTGTGTAGGTATTTAAGTACCTTGTTGCTGGATTCGTCGATCTATGAACTCAAAAGAAAAACGGCTGTTTTAACTTTGTACGCATAGATTGACGAATCCAGCAACGCAAAAACTAGGTGCTATGATGTATTCACAAGGTACTTAAATACAAAGTAAAATGTGTAGCGGCCTTTTTTTTAAATATCTATCTTTAAATTTAAATAAAGGCGCGGCGTTGGTAGGCCTTTCACAAGGATGCGGGTATATGTCCAGCAGTGGACGTCTTTCGGCTGATATGATGATGAAATTTAAATAATCTCAATTATTTAACAGTGAAAAGGCATATGCTCGTTGTTTTCGTTTATTTCAGTAAATCATTTGAAATTAGAACAGAACGGCATATACATAGGTCCCGCTACTAAATTTACAAAAAATATATCATTGTAATAGATAAATAGGTACACGCACAAAGATTAATAATACATACAGTATGTAACGCTGTAAGAACTATAAAAGGAACAGCACAGGGATCAATAACTGGCCCTATAGAGTACTTATTATATGTCAATGCAATGTGTTCATAATAACAAAGGGCTCTAACGAACTGTAGGTATATGCTGGTCGATTACGTTACGCTTATACCGTGCGTCAGGTAGACCTCAATGCTGTTTTTGTGTGGGAAAAGGGCAATCGAATTGTCCTAACGCTAGTTTGAAAAGTTACGTGTTTACCCCTCGTTCGTATAGACATTACTTACAAATTTAAAATTTGTAACGCAAACAAAACAAATGCATATTCGAACAGTCCACAACTACTTGGGTGAACTGCAAAAAAATTGTACATAGTTAAGAGCCCTAATCTAATCTACGCTTTAACTTTTTTCCGTTGTGTAACGGCAATTATCCATACATTTTATATGGGTAACTTTCGTTACACATGGACAAAAGTTAAAGCATAGATTAGATTAAGGTCCTTAATTATGTACTAATTTTTTGCAATCCACCCACTTACATGCAAAAGCTTCTTTTGCATGTTTTACTTATGTTTTTCACCTATGGCCTCAAGATGAACATGTCCAAGACCAAGATCATGGCAAATCATCCACTCAACATACCAAATGTTACTGTTGGTGGTTCTCACGTGGAACTTGTGGATGATTATATATATATCTTGGACAGTGTTTATTTTTTGGCCTGGAGAGCCAGGGGAAAGAGGTCGCTCGACGAATCCAGCTAGGATGGGCTGCGTTCAGTAACCTGGCGGATGTCCTAAAGTCCAAAATCCCACAGTGCCTTAAGACAAAGGTATTTAACCAATGTGTCTTGCCTACCCTTACTTACGGAACGGAAAATTGGGCACTCACCAAGGGAGTACTGCACAAAACTAATGTGGCGCAGAGAGCCATGGAGCGAGCCATGTTAGGCATCTCCCTTGTAGATCGTGTCCCTAACACTGAAATCCGGCGCCGAACGAAAGTAGCGGACGTCGGCAAACGAATTACACACTTAAAGTGGGGGTGGGCGGGACACTTGGCGAGGAGAAACGATGGGAGATGGACAAAACGGGTTACTGAATGGTGGCCAAGGTCATCGAAACGGTCAGCGGGCAGACCACCAGCCCGATGGACCGATGATATCTGCCGAACAGGAAGCAAACAGTGGATGAGATTAGCACAGGATCGGGGAGAGTGGCGTAATAAAGAAGAGGCCTATACTCAACAGTGGGTGGATACGGGCTGAATAGATAGATAGAGAGATAAGCTTTTATTTAACAGGAAGTGTTTAAATGTTAGTCAGTTTGTTTAGCAAGTCTTGCAATTCAAAGAACCAGTTCGCGATATCTATCGAAATAGAGGAAAAAATCTCGAAATATGCAATCTCGTTTCATCCGTCATCTTTGGGGCCCAATATTCCAAGCCCCAAATGATGACAGGCCTTACAGAATTTGCCCTTTTGAGCATTCCATAGAAATTAATTACTTTTTCAAATGTAGTGAGTAGTGACTAATACTGTGGGCTAGACTCTACGTGAAAACAAACTACATGACATTGAGCGTTGACCGTGTAAATTACCCTCTGGCATGCATCGGAATAATTATAAGCGGGATTTAATCCCAATTGGCGACGTGACGCATAACTACTTACATCCCACAACTCAAATAGATTTCTGCTTTGTATACATAGCTATGAAATAGGCAGCTAAACAATAATTTTGCATCTGCAAATCTAATTATTGTATTAAATATTTTGTTTCGTGTTAATTTAATGTCGAAAGTACAGTTAATATGGAATTTAAGAATACATAATACACTCTTTAAAACTGAGAAACGTGGGTTGCTCTGTTTTCTTTGAGAAATAGTATAAAAGTACCGTTATTGCCTGCTTTTAGCAGTAGTGACCAGACTAGCAAAAAAAACCGTAATTTAGTTTATTTTCAATTTCAGGTACAAAATAGAGAAAAGCAAAAGCCTCATTTTGGTTTTTCCATTTGAAGAACCTAGAATAGTAGATTGTACAACAAGTGCATAAAACGCACCATTTTACTCGAGACGTTTATCCATCCGAGCGAGCTTGCGAGCGAGGATAGATATAAAGTCGAGTGTAAAATGGGTTTTATGGACGAGTTGTACACTCTACTTTTCACTTCGATTGCGAGGAAATGAAACAGCAACACGTAAATATAGTAAATGCTAATTTAATTGTTGTTGTTATGGCTTAAATACTATACTGATCTACTAAATTGAAAAATAAACAAATATAAAAAATAATAAATGAGACGAAATACAAATTATAAGTTTATTTCATGAAGTTTTATTGTGTACTTTGGCTGTTGGTATCTTTGCCTTGGTCTTAGAATACGAACGAAACGAAATAAAATAAAGAGGTTGTTGTATGAAGTTAAAGATGTTCGTGTGGCTGTTGCAGCGATTGCCTTGGTCTTCGACGAAGATTTTACTTTATGCTCTAGAGCATAAAAAGCGACTTTATGTCGCCTACGCACGACATAAAGACGAACTTTTAGAGCATGAGAAGTGAAAAAGAAAAAATTGACCGTAAAATGTATCAGTCCATGAATCATTATTTTATATAACAGTTGCGTTAAGTATTCATTTCCACTTATTTAGGTACCTAATAGATTTACTTAAGCAAGATTTTTACTTATGTATACCACAACTACATCGGGAAATTTTTCTGTTACTACCTTTCTAAAATTCTCCCTTTTGCCAAATTAAAACTTTTTAAATGGCAACTATTTTTTGAATGATAAGCGTGTCAATGGTTTGTTATTTGTTGTGACGTTTGGGAAAAACATTAATAAGTCCTTGACAGAACCATAAAAAATTGCGTCATTTACATATTATTAATTGTATTTTTAAACTATGAATAAAAATAAGACGAGCAGAAAGTGATTATGATACAAATTTAACGAACTTAAAAATGCATCAGATATCGTATCGTAGGTACGCTGTAATAATTCTCATATTTAATATGCAACATTAAGTAACAATTCCAGAACGTACTTTTTGGACTGATTTTGATTTTCTGAAGCAATGAAGCTTCTAGTACAGATATAGTACAGAATATATAGTTATACGCCTCAAACATACGATTATTGTAGAAATCATAAAAATATATCGTATTACACCGCCGCCTTTTTGTCATCTAAACATTCATATTTTTAAATAACACCTTTAAACTTTTGTCTATAGGTATTTTTAAAAAGTCTGTTTGATATTAGGATATTCTAGATGTCACGTAGTGTCGCTATTCTAGCTAGCTAGTTGTAAACAAAGGCAATTTTTTTCCTTTTCGGCAACTGGTTGCGAAACTCCACTGTCATCTACGCTAGTTTTATTTCAGGAATAGATTTTCTTTTTTGGCAACTAGTTGCGTAACAAGATTATTAATTCCTTTTTGACAACTGGTTGCGAAACTTGGTTGCCAAGACGGCCGGACGGGATTTTTCAATGCGGTATGCGATCGCAATCCTTCTTCACTACAGGGACTTTGAACGCTACGGTATACAGTGACGAGTGCTTACAGAAAATATTACTACTACTAATAAAGAAGCACAGGACTAGCACTTTATTTTGGCCAGACTTAGCTTCTTGTCATTACTCTAAAACAACGAAGGAATGGTATAAAGCCGATAAGGTATAAGTAGTGGATAAGGAGATGGATCCTCCCAATTGCCCAGAAGTTCACCCAATTGAGCGATATTGGTCTATCATTAAAACGACACCTCTAAAAAAACGTCAAAGCTGCCAACTTAGTTAAAAACTTTAAAAAAAAGTGGAACAGGCTATCATCAAATGCGTCAAAAGTGATCGTTCAGAATTGAATGAGAAACATCAAAAAGAAAGGCAAAATATATATAATAACGACGAATTCATTCAAAACTGTTTTTTATAAAGACCTTATTTTTCAGTTTCTTTTTGTTTCATTATCAGTTTACACACAGAATAAAAATAATACCATTTTGAAGTTGTCTACTTTCTTTCCGATACGGTCCTTATATATATGTATCTTTTGACGACCGCTTTAGCTTAGTTGGTAGTTGACCCTGCCTACGAAGCAAGAGGTCCTGGGTTCGAATCCCGGTAAGGGCATTTATTTGTGTGATGAGCACGAATATTTGTTCCTGAGTCATGGATGTTTTCTATGTATTTATTTATCTATATAAGTATGTTTATCTTCGTCTAGTACCCATAGTACAAGCTTTGTTTAGTTTGGGACTAGGTCGATTTGTGTAAGATTGTCCGCAAATATTTATTTTTATTTATTTATTTATATCTAAATATTGTTAAGCAGAGTCAGATAAAAACAGTTGCGTAATTTAAACTAGTGTCAACGTCCGTTAGAATTATCAGACGAAATTATGTATACAACATCCGCATTTGTTTTGACTAAACGGCGGATGATAAGAAAGGAATCCTTGACCATTGAATTTAAGTTGATATTAATTGACTTTATTGTTTTGATGGTCATTGACTTTACTGACATGTTTGCCAGTATTTCATTTAGGTCACGATATTTGATTTTGATTTTTCTGTTATTCTGATTTCTATAGATAGAGACATAACATAAGATATAGTAAGATAAAAAGTAACTTTATTGCACAAGATTTAACATGCAATTCAGCATCAAAAGGCTACCAGCCTTTTGATGCTGAATTGCAAACTGCCACAATTGACAGAGGTCCCCACACTAGGCTAAGCCTGTATCGCAGGAAACCGGGTTCCTATTTAGTGTATGATTACATGTATTATTGTTTACATAAGTGTACATTAAGTAATTAACATCAAAATTAACACAGAAATGAACATAAGTAGTATCAAAACATCAAAATACAAACAATACAAAGCATATATGAGAGTAACTAGTAAGGAAAAAAACCGACCAAGTGCGAGTCGGACTAGCGCACGAAGGGTTCCATACCATTGTCTATAAAAACGGCAAAAAAATCACGTTTGTTGTATGGGAGCCTCCTGTAGCCTAGTTGGTAGTGACCCTGCGTACGAAGCCGGAGGTCCCGGGTTTGAATCCTAGTAAGGGCATTTATTTGTGTGATGAGCACAAATTTTGTTCCTGAGTCATGGATGTTTTCTATGTATTTAAGTATTTATTTATCTACAGGGTGGAAAGTTAAAACGGGGCAGTAAGGGCAGCTACTAGATCCCTTGCCGCTACGCAAAATTGGCATAAGGATTTCATTCCTTACTTTTTAAGTGAAGACAATCTACGTTCACAGATTTTTGAAAAAAAGTACAGTCAGCGAGAAAATCATCAATTTTGACGAAAAATTTTTTTAATGCCATTCGATCCCATTCCTATTAAGGATCAAAATACTCTTTGGACCGACTAAGGTTTGACATCTAGAACGCCCAGAAATCAAAAAAAACTTTTTCCATACAATTAGTATGGGAATCCCAAAGTGCAAGTTGGTAAGTCCTTTAGTTAGAGTAGTTAGACGATCATCAAAGTGTATGGAGACGGAGATAACTTCATTTAGATTAGAAATGAGAGAATTCTTTCCTTTGTTAAAAAAAATGATGTGGACAGTACCTACTCAAGAGCGGACAGGTGCTGTAAAACCCTTACCTTAGTAAATTTTAAATTTCGAACAAACTTTCTGAATACGGATGTTAGTATTCTTTTTACAATCTTTTTACAGAATAAAGCTGGCCGTCATTGAATAAAACAAGTTTTTTTTTGACCAAGGAATGAATTCTCTCATTTCTAATCTTAATGAAGTTATCTCCGTATCCATACAATTTGATGATCGTCTAACTAAAGGACTACTTGCAATTTGGGATTCCCATACTAATTGTATGGAAAAAGTTTTCTTTGATTTCTGGGCGTTCTAGTTGTCAAACCTTAGTCGAACCCAAAGAGTATTTTGATCCTTAATAGGAATGGGAACGAATGGCATTCAAAAAAAAATTCGTCAATATTGATGATTTTCTCGCCGACAGTACTTTTTTTCAAAAATCTGTGAATGTAGAATGTCATCACTTAAAAAGTTAGGTATGAAATCCCAATGTCATTTTTGCGTGGCGGCAAGGGATCTAGTAGCTGCCCTTACTGCCCCGTTTTAACTTTCCACCCTGATATAAGTATGTGTATCGTCGTCTAGTACCCATAGTCCAAGCTTTGCTTAGTTTGGTTTGGGACTAAGCCGATTTGTTTAAGATTGTAGAAGAAAAAAAATGAAAAAAAAAAACAAACTTTATTTATTCTGTTTTTTAGTATTTGTTACAGCGGCAACCGAAATACATTATCTGTGAAAATTTCATCTGTCTAACTATCACGGTTGTTGAAATACAGCCTGGTGACAGACGGACAGACAGACAGACAGACAGACAGACAGACAGACGGACAGCGGAGTATTAGTAATAGGGTCCCGTTTTACTCTTTGAGTACGGATCCCTAAAAAAGGAAACTGTCTTAACAAGAAATGCTTCAGTCTCATTGTAACTTAAGGGGCTACCCGAGGTTTTCATCGATTTTGGACTAGTTTTGAATCGATACAAATATTTTTGCACTACAGATAGAATTAAAAGGCAAACTGTTATCGATTTTTCACTTTTTAATCTCTATTTTGAACACCTTTTTTGTTATAAGATTGCTGTGAAAGATCTAACATATACGAAATCTACATATTTACGTTCGTCTCTGATGTCTCTATAAACGTGTGTAGGGTTTTGATTTTAAACACAAAAGTTATGGCCAGAAAACCTGTTTTTTGGTCTAAAATTTTTCAACTTTGATGCCAAATATCTCGAAGAAAGTGATGTTTGAAGTAAACTAAGGGATTCAGATAGAAGGTCATTGGCGTATGGGATCCCCTTAATGAGGAAAGCCAGTTTAAAAGTAGCCTTTTGGCCTCCTTAACGGAGACCGCGACTTCGTCTGCGTGGACCCGGGATAAATACTATCCTATTTTAATCCAGGCTGTAAACTATCTTCGTGTAGGTACGTGTACTAATTGAGTAACAAGTATCCAAACTTTCGCATTTATAATATTAGTAGGAATAGTAGGATAATGGTATTGTAAATTGTTAAATAATGGACATCACTGAAACGACTTGCTGAAAGTGGGGATGTGTCACGGATGTGTCCTTCTGTCAAATTAGAGTTAGTTAACAGTACATCTAGAAATGGTGCTTAGCGGTAATGTCAAAAATATTGATAATACAGAATGCTATCATGTGACAAGATCTGATTCCTTATGACCGTTATGACTGTTAGCTGCGTAACTTTAAGAACGAGCCTTACGAAAACTGAACTGTCATTTTTCCTTACAAAAAAAACATGCCTAAAGTACGCACTAAACATTACGCAAATCAACCAGAGGGGTAATCATGTACCGTTCCGAACGGGCGTCGGTACAATTTAACTGTCAATTTTTCATATAAAAAGTGACGTTTAGACCTACCCGACGTTCGTACAAATGCGTTACGTGATCGACCTGCAGCAGTACGTACAAAAACTTACAATTCGTATGGTTTTGTGTAATAAAGTAGCAAATTCTAAGCCTCATTATCTACTCCCTTGTCGTAGTTTTCTGAACGGATTTCGCCTTAAATTAAATGATTTTTTAATACAGTTGCTGAAAAAGTGCTACTTACTTTACGTAGCTGTTTAGCGTGCGGAAAATTGGTTATCGCGAACTAGTGCTTTTTACTTTTCCACGTATATCGAACAAGTAAGGAATTCGAAACTTTTATATTATAAATTTTGTAACATCATTATTAAATAGTTACAGTTGAAAAATAATGAAGTTGATAAAAATTTTTTTTTTAATACAGTTCTTCCTGACTTGTTGTTTTTCTTATTTTTTCGCAACTGTATTAAAAAACATCGTTCTATACACGTGCGGAAATATCATCCTTCACTCGTTCCGAGTCTTGCCCTCGCCTACGGCTCGTGGCAAGATATCTCGCTACTCCTGGCGTAATGACATACTTTCCGCACTGGCATCGAAATGTACTATTTTTCTGCTATCGTAAATAGAGCTGAACCCAAATGGAAAACGGGCTGTAAGGCTGCGCAAATTAAAGCTGCGTGTTCATACAAATACCTATCATGTAGCTTTGTATAGTTTATGTTGGTCAACTAACCTATTTTGCCTTAGCTTACCTTCGGGAAAAGGATGATGATAAGATAAATGGCAACGTTACCTTTCCGTTTCAACGAAACGCTTTTAGATTGGTAGCTTTACTGTAAACCGAACATTTCTAATACACCTACTTACGCGAGGTCTGTAAAATGTAAGTAAGTAGGGGTAAGTCTCTGAAACTACTCATCCGTCCCTATTTATTTTTCAATTGATCAGAAACAGTAAATTTGGGTTAGGTTAGATCGTAGCCCATCCGCCACCGACAGGTCCTCGAGTACGAGAGCGAGCCAGGTGTTTGGGTACGCTCCTTACGATGGTTTTCTGGAGGCGGATACGTACCACTCTCCCCCGTGTCGGGTCCCATATGGAAACAGCTGCTGGCGGAGTCGCGGAAGTGTGCGCAAGCGTTCCCGTAGCTCAGGTCCTGCAGCCCATCTCCCCTACACGCCGGTGATCCATTACGGAAGGGATAGTCCCCCATCCCCCCACAATGGGCCATTCCTAGGCCGGCGGAATGCGTAAACGCATTCACTCTGGGTGAAAAAAAACTTGTAGCCCATGTGCAAAATAAGTCTGTGGTCTCCTATCTACTTAACGAAAAAGGTCACTAAAATGGGTTATCGGGGTCACCAGTATTCTAGTGGCAAGTCGCGACTAGACTTCTTGTGCGTTCATCCTAGCTAATAATTGAGTCTTCTATACGACACTCAGATGTCATCTGCCTCATGCATTTTTAATAGCCAGATATCCCTTATCGCATAACCTAGCAGATTACTCTCAAAATTTGAGTACCTACTAGCTTGGAAGGTTGCTCCAAGAACGATATCCGATGTACCGACCCTTAATTAATTAAGTCAATAGATGATAGTAATTATGTGACTAAATAGGGTTAATAACCAATTATTATTGCAATGTTGCAATGGTGACTTCTTTCATAACAATTTCTCGTCCATTCAACTGTTATATTATCTTCAAATTGAGTCTACGAACTCTTAGAAATAACACTATAAATATTGCAGTAAATCTTTAGAAATTAACAGTGTTTGAGTGACAATGAAGAAGTTAACAGTGATATTAGTAACGGTGTTAGCCGCAGGAAGCTTCGGGTTTCTTATAAAAGTTCCGGATATCCAGCAACCGACGATAAGGACAAGTAAGCAAAATTTTACGTTCCTACCAACGGCTACAGACAAACGTGAGCCCTACATTGAATAGATTCCTTGTGGGAAAAGGATGGGGTCCAATATTGGGAATAGGTAGATAAACGGCTGATCTAAACTCCAAACGTATGGATATGTACTCTGCACCTAATTTAAGTGTATTCGGTCTCTACTGAGACTTCGGTCTCTAGAGAATGTTATTTGTCATTAAGTCCGCCATTTGTAAATAAATAAACTACATGAGATGAGACAGGTTAGATATCGGGAACTCCTTGAGAATATTATTTTGAAAGAGGTCTTCCGCAGTAATAAAACTAATATCTAACTAAATAGATAGGGACAAGTTTAATCTAAGCGACCTTGAAAATCATTAGTTAGTTACTGAAAAAAGTTTTCGTTGTAAAATCTTATACATAATATGATTATCTGAGTAATATTTATATTTTTAATACATTTAAGGTCCCAATGTATGAGTCTTAAATGCCTAATAGTTAATTACGCCTGTAAATTATCATTGAAAGTATTAGGTCAATACCTAACACTTTCAATGTTGGTGTGTTCCAGTCTCACTCACTGGGACGTTTACATCATAAAACAATTACCTCTGTGGTGGCTCGGAGACTACATAGTCTATAACCCATCCGTCATGGACCTTTATTATTAACTACATATTTTATGTTCTTACCTGGGATACGTTATAATTATCATTTGCCATTTTAATATAGGTATGCATTAAATATTTTCAGGTTCATTGGGGTGGATCCATATGCAAAAGTTGTTACTTCCATTATTTGACAATGTGTGTGAAGAAAGTGCCGATCCGACAGTCGTCCGTTTGTCTGAGGAGTTTACCATGGATTCCGTAGCTGATAATTATGCGGTAAGAATCAATATTGCTTTTACTATATTTCTGACTACTGGTATTACATAGGCATTGAAGTATCGACCATTAATCTCAAATTTTAGATACTAACTAATATTTAATGGGATATACATACAGTATCGGCCAATAATATACAGGGCGTCCCACGCCTATGCCACATGGAGGGAAAGTACCTTGAATATTGTAGATAGAAGATTTTACTAAAAGAAAACATAATTTAGAAGAAAGGCTACATCATAAGGATATTTTTTTGCTACATAACATAGTGTCAGAAATAAAAGGAAGACTATGAATTTTAACATTTTAATTCAAAATTAATCAATTTAATTTAACAAATGCTCAAAATGAGCATAATTGACGCGTTATTGACAAAATCATTTACGCGTCTTTCGGCAGTATTTCGGATACAGCCGAAACTTGATTGGACAGAAACTCGATTTGTTGCATACAACCAGGTACCATCGGCCAAAGCCAGAGTCGACCAGATTCAAAACAGAATCGCTTGCAATGCTATACGGCTGGAACCAAAATGCGCCTTTAACGGTGGTCGACTCTGGCTTTGGCCGATAGTACCTACTAATTACGTATATCTTTATAATTTTATCATACACTTAAATTATAATAGGGAAATGATGCGTACTTTTCAAGTGGGTACTCATTCATTCATTAGTAATAGGTACTTTATAATGATACTGTCCGTTGTATGTCCTTACAGCAATGTCTGCAGGTTTTCATTTTTCTGTACAAAATTTCACATCAAATGTTAAAATGCATGGTCTTTCTTTTATTTCTAAAACTATGTTATTTAGCAAAAAAATATCCTTATGATGAAGCCTTTCGATCGGTATGATAAAGCTACATGATATATTTTTTTTTCGTGTAGCGGGTTCGATTCCCGGTTCAACCATGTAATTATTTAAAAATCTATGAATGCTGTTTTAATTGTTAAATAAATCAAAATAATGTCTTCTTTCAGTAAAATGTTCCATCTACAATATTCAAGGTACTTTCCCTCCATGTGGCATAGGCGTGGGACGCCCTGTATATCTCTTTCATGATCAGTTTGTTTGAAGATAGCTTTTTTACTTCCTCGTTAAGATCTTCATATTATGACATCAGTTAGGTATGTATTTCGAGGATTTCTCACGATTTTTCAGACGTTAACTGTAACCGGTACCGGTACCGGTACCTATTGTAAGATCTAACGGTCTGTTTATAAATGACCCTAATGGGTTAAATTACTCATGAAATATTGAAACGATTTACTACTGAGAAGTTTTTAGTAAAATCCCTTATTATATGACGTGGTCGCAGCGTGGTCGTCCAATTATCAATTCACCGGTTTTCTCCCCCCCGTTTTTGTTCAATTTAAACCATTGAAACTGCTAGAATTTGTGAAGCGATTATTGTAAATAAAGGATTTTCATCAATTTGACTTCATGATTACTCACGTGAAACGATTAAGCTACTACATTATTTTATAACTGTCTACAGGAAACAATATTATGGTAATTTCCAATAATCATTAAAGCTAACATTTTTTTTTAGGATCCTGAAATGATGAATAATTTGAAAAAACTCTATACTGCTAACGGGCAGCTAAAGAAAGGCGTGATATTTACAGAAATGAACCAAGACCATATGTACGAATTAAAATTACTTTGCGATGTTTTATACAATGCTCAGACTTTTGACACATTTTACAAGACGGCGGCCTGGGCTCGCCAAAATGCGAACTGCGGTCTTTTTGTCAATGCTATATATTTGGCTATATCGAAAAGACGTGATACTGAAAGAATAACAGTGCCTGCGCCATACGAACTCCTACCACATTACTTTATCCGCCAGGATGTTATTATTAAAGCGTCGTCGTTATTAGCTGGAGGAGACGTGGCTGCTACTGAGAGCATAGTTAATGAAGGTAACGCATACGTATTAGACGCTAATTACACATGCAACGTTGATGCTAACGGTGAATCTAAATTAGCGTATTTCCACGAAGACGTTGGATTAAATACGTATTATTTCTTGAAAAGGCTACAATACGCACCTTGGTTCAATACTGAAGATGTAGATAGCAACCATGCGGAGTTTATTTATCATTTCATGAAACAGCTAAATGCTCGTTATAACTTGGAAAGATATTCAAATGGTCTAACGCTACTAGACAGATTTGATTGGGCAACATGCAAGATCGATTCGTATGATCCAATGCTTGTATTTTCTAACGGAGAAGAATTTACGCCAAGACCGAGTAATCCGGATTTTACGAGCCTGCAATACACGCTACAAGACATTGAAGACAACATTATGAAAATGATTCCGACTTTGGTAAGTGGGCAGTATCAAAATATTTTTTAACCGAACTTTAAACAACATCGCCCGGTTATACGGATTTGTCCAACTACCAGCCAACACTAACGTCGAGCATTAATATAATTATTCTACCCAATAAATTCGGTTTAGTAAATTTTTTGTGTGAATATCGTGAACAATACTAAACATTGCACTTTTCTTCTATAGGTTCAAAATGGATATAACAAAGCACAGATAATCAACAACTTGATGAACCTTTTGGTGTCCAATTTGGAAAACTACGAGTCAGATGCTCGCAAATTCTTCGGAAATGTTACACCTGAGAAGAGGTAACTATGAAGTAATTGTAAAATGTAATTAAATAACATAAAGCAATTGTAAATTGTAATTAAATAACATTAAGCATATGACTGTCATAACTGTTTCATATATTAATCGCTTGTTTATTTTAAGGTGTCGATCTGTGTTGGGTCACTACATGACATCACTGCGAGACCCAGTATTTTGGAAAATAAACAAAAAAATTGTAAATATCGTAGACGATGCTCTTAAAATGCTCCCTGGTTACACGAGGAATGAGTTATACTTCCCAGGAGTACAAGTTATAAACGTCGAAGTTAAGAAAATAATGACAATGTTTGAACCATTCAAGTTCGAGGTAACAGATGCTTTAAAAACATCAACAGATCATCCGATATTTGAAGTCAACATAATTGAAAATAGATTAAATCATAAGCCTTTTACTATGAAACTCAATATTTCCTCGCTAGTGAGTCAGAAAGGATTTGTCAAAATTTATTTGGGTCCAAAAATTTTACCTGGTGAATTCGCTCTGAAGAAAAATCAGTACATGTTACTGGACAACTTTGAATGTAATTTGAAAATCGGAAGTAACGTGATATCTCGAACGTCTAATGCAATTGAAAGAACTTCCCAAGACTTTGTTTCTCTGAAAGTCCTCCGCAAATTAGTAGAAGACGCAGAATTTGGATTAGACGTTCAACCGATGACATCTCTTGAGAATTTATCTGGGTTCCCGTCACGGCTTATACTTCCTAAAGGTACTCCAGAAGGTCTTCCAATGCAATTACTTGTCTTTGTAGCACCCTTTACTAAAGTTACAGCGGGTGGAATAAACATTATTCCAAAAACAGAATTCAATTCTGCAACATTATCTCCTGGGTACCCATTTGACTTAGACTTCGATGACAAACAATTCTTTGCACTACCAAATGTATTGGTAAAAGATATTATTATAACGCATAAAGACAGCAGTGGAGCAAACAAAGGCGAATATGGAGGATCAAAAAAATGGGGAGGAAGTGAGTCATCTTACGGTCTGAAGAGAGAACCATATGATTATAATTTAAAGAAGACGCAATATGGGAAAACTCAAAATAATGTGGACAAAGATGACAGCATACTACCTAAACCAGAAAATTACGTGGTAACTGACAAGGTCCCAGAAGCAAACGATTATAAATTAGCTGAGAATGGTAACATTGACAAGGATGAAGGCGATGTTACCCATTATCCTGATAAGGAACCTTATGCACTAAAGTTAACAAAAAGTCAGTATGAAAACTATGACTACGAAGCAAGAAAAAGCAAGTACTTAAATAAAATTAATAAGAATATATACCGCAACAGAATTCTAAGCCCAGAAAGTGATAAACTAGACGAAAAGGTAAACATGAATAGGAACGTGAACAAGGATTTTGACATGCATACAACTGACATAAAAGAGGATTTGTTAAAAAATATCGAGGATATCGAAACTACCATGGGAGTGGAACCGAAAAGGGTCTACAGTAGTGATATAGAAGAAATGTATAACAGGGTTATACCTAAAAATGAGGCGGCATCTACTTATGACTTCATAGCCCCCGTCATTATGAACGATGAATATATATATGAGTAAATTTTATGTAAAAAAATAGTCTTGTTTTTGTTGTATTATGATATTTTTAAATTAAAATCATTAAAAATTTGTTGAAGTGATTCTAGTTTTATTTCTTAATACAGAATTTCCCTATATATAGTCCCCCGCGGCTATGAAGTCAATCCTTAGACATGCCTCTAGGGTTGAATATGTATTTTTTTCCTATGGTTGGCATTGTCATTATTCAGAAACTTCATAGTTGTGTGGAATGTGTCATGATTGACTTCATAGCCGCGGGGGATTGTTATCGCCATTTATTCCTAAGAAACAAAAGAATCTGTAACGGATACTAAATAAAATCTAGAATAAATAGTATTATTAACATACTAATTCAGGTCCACACACACTCACATGCTCCATATTGAGACGCTTAATTCGCCAACAGATGTTCTTGTTTTACAGATGTTTTACCTAACGCTGTTAATTTGAAACGATCAGCGGTAATTACCATATAGAATTTCAATCGACCGCTTAAAAAAGCACACGTCGACAATAATGCACATTATTGCTATTTTACGCAGTTTTCTGTCATTATAGTTGGATAGTTTCCAAGTATTCTTCAACGCCGTTTCGCTTTCCCTATTTTCATCTCGGAAAATTTAAAAACCATCGCTCACTAGAGTGACACGAGCTCAAATAGAAATACATTTACAGTCGATTACAAGGTTTCTGTAAAGAAGTAAAATATTTTTGACGTGTTATTATGATAAGTTATTGAGAATTCTCTGTGAAGTTGTCTTAAATTACAACAATAATTCAGCTCTTTTTTAAATACAAAAGAAGTAAAAAAAACAACAACAAATAAAATTAACCCGGAAAAGTATTATGCAGTAAATATTTATTTTCTAATATCAGATATTTTTTATTATAGCGAGTGATGCCTACATCGTTTTGCGTGTTTATTAACAGCCCAAGAATAATACCATCACATTGTATAAAATATACTTATAATCATGTTGTATTATCTCGTATATTACTTAAATACGTATGTAAACCTTCATCTTTGTTTTGATGTATTTCTAATAATATATGCTTCTACACCCGGTTAATTTGATTCAATCTTTAAACAGGAACTAATTCTGTAATTCTCGGTAAAAGTAGGTACCTACTCGCAAAAGTGATATCATCCCAAAACTTTTGATACAAAGAGCGTAAAAATAATCAAGATCATAATTTTAGTTGTTTGAATACGACAGTATGTAGTAAGGTAGATAACTAACCATAAAATAATAATAAATCATTCCACACCACGTGCGTGAAACGTTACGTAACAAAATTTACGACGAGTTATTATCTCCACTTATAATAAATCTCTAAATTAAAAAAAGAATCAGCCAGTTTGAAACTAAGCTTTGCGCGGTTCGAATGTTCTCAGCATCCCATGAACGGAAAAATATGAAACATTTTATATAGGTACATTATTATTCTAGCTGCAACTTAGGATAATTTTTATCCGACTGCGACAGTTAATTAATTTTCCGAAATATACGACTTCATTTAATTTTTCATTTATTTTTATTGAAATCAAACGCTGCTCCAACTGTCAGCTATAAGAACCGTAAAATTTTCGTCAAAATGGCGGAATTGCTTTGCCTTTCACTTATTAATAATTTAAATCCCGTCTACGATAGACCTTTACGAGACAAATGCTAAAATATAAACCATAAAAAAATATTCGATTCTGATATGATAACTTATATGCGCAAATGTCGTTTTATGTCATAATTTCAATAAATGAAATCAACAAATTTGAACAATATAATTAACACGAATTTGTTTTTTTTGAATGACAATGGCACGCGCTCGGCGCATTCAGCCAAAGTACCTGCGGCGCTACCACGAAAACCGATACTCAATGTTCATATATTTGCATCCCTGTCACTCGAGTATGGTTAGTGCGATAGAGATAGAGATACCCGAATATTTTCGAATTCCGAAGTTCGTGGTTATAGCTCAGGAATCGAAAATATGGTAAATAATCATAATGTATTTTCTCGAAAAAGAATTTAAAATAAATATAGTCAAATGGAGAAAAAAACAAAGCAAGAGGTTATATAGGTAATGATTAAGTTATAAGAGTCCAAAGTTTTAAGAGGGGGTATGTTCTGTCCCTTTTCCGCAAAACGCACATTCATATGAAACGATTGTTTTTTACTATTTTTTTTTTTTTTTTTTTTTTTTTTTTATTCATATTAAAAGAAAAAAGATACAGTACAAAATTAATAGACGCGTACAGAAACCTGTTTAAGGTTTATGCGTGACGCGAATGTATCGCAACGCTCACAACAGTAATATCATGATCCTAATATAGGTAATTACAATATATTATTATTATGTAGGTATTGTATTTAAACTCCAGCAACTACACCTCGCTGTCTGTTCTCGTTAGATAGAATCTTTTTAATGCGATCTTGCACGACTTTTTGTCTGCAAGGACACTTGTGTGTATATCTTCTGGCATATTATTTAAAAAGTTAGGTAGCATGTACTCCCACGTCCTCTTACCATATACATTTATGTAGTTAGGCATAATATATCTAGTTTGGTAGTCTAATTTACGTAATTGTTTATGCCTACATCGGGTTTTTAACAATTTTATTTTATCATACTATGACGCTCGAGTATATTGACGTCACAGTCCCTCATCGTTTTCTCACTCTAACAAGCGACATTAAAACGGATGTAGCTTCATAATTTTTTGAGATATTTGAATGGGAGTTTCATTATCTTCTATCTATTTATACATAATAAATGCCTATGTCCTGACTGACTTATTCACTCAATCACTCACTCACTCACTCATCAACGCACAGCCGAAACTACCTACTAATTTTAGAGAGTTGATTTTTGCACATCAGTATGTTGCTTTTATAACGTGGGCTAGGGATAAAAAGGGATTTTTGAAAATTCTACCCCTAAGGGGGTAAAATGGGGGTGCAAAGTTTGTATGGGAGAACCTTTTTTTTTTGAGCTATAGACTTAAACTTTGTAGAAAAATTAGTTATTAGAATACAAATGAAACACTTTCAGCGTTTTGGAAAATTCCACCCCTACGGGGGTAAAATAGGGGTGCAAGGTTTGTATGGGGGAAACATTTTTTTTTTAAATAGAGACTTAAAACTTTGTAGAAAGATCAGTCATTAGAATACAAATAAAGAACTTTCAGGGTTTTAGAAAATTCTACCCCTAAAGGGGTAAAATAGAGTGCAAAGTTTGTATGGGAATAACTACTTTTTTTTAAATAGAGACTTAAAACTTTGTAGAGAAATTATTCATTAGAATACAAATAATGTACCTAGATTCAGTGTTTTAAAAAAATCTACCCCTAAGGGGGTAAAATAGGGGTGCAAATTTTGTATGGGGGAAACAATATTTTTTTTAAATAGAGACTTAAAACTTTGTAGAGAGATTAGTCATCAGGATACAAATTAAGTACTTTCAGCGTTTTAGAAAATTCTACCCCTAAAAATAGGGGGCTAAAATAGGGGTGCAAAGTTTGTATGTGGGAAACTATTTTTTTTAGCTAGAGTCCTAAAACTTTGTAGAAAGATTATTTAAATACAAAGAAAGTACTTTCAGCGTTTTGGAAAATTTCACCCCTAAGGGGGTAAAATAGGGTGCAAAGTTTGTATGGGAAAAACATATATTTTTTTTAATAGAGACTTAAAATTTTGACGAAAAATTACTTATTAGAACATGAAAAATACTACATTCGGCGTTTTACAAAAATCATTCCCTAAGGGGGTTAAAAAAGGGTGCAAGGTTTGTATGGGGAACACTTTTTCTGAGCTAGACACTTAAAACTTTGTAGAAAGATTACTTATAAAAATACAAAAAAAAAGACTTTCAGCGTTTTGAAAAAATCTATCCCTAAGGGGGATAAAAAGGGGTGCAAAGTTTTTATCAGGGAAAGTTTATGTTTTTGAGTTAGAGACTTGAAACTTTGTAGAAAGATTACTTATTAAAATACAAAAAAAGAACACAAATCGTTTTAGAAAATTCCACCCCTAATAGGGTTAAAAAGGAGAGCAAGCTTCGCATGGGCAACACTTTTTTTTGAGTTAGACTTAAAACTTTGCAAAAAGATTACTTATTAGAATACTAAAAAAGAACTTTCAGCGTTTTAGAAAACTCCATCCCTAAGGGGATCCTTAAGATCCTTAAGAAGGGTAGCCAGTGTTGTGTGGGAAAAACTTTTTTTTTTACTAGACTTAAAACTATTCAAAATGTTACTTATTAAAATTAATAATAAAGTACTTTCAGAGTTTTAGAAAATTCCACCCCTAAGGGGGTTAAGAAAGCTTTGTATGGGCAACACTTTTTTTGAGCTAGAGACTTAAAAGTTTACGAAAAAAGTTCTTTCAGCGATTAGAAAAATTCAACCTCTAAGGGGGTTCAAATTTTAAATGGCGAGCAATAAAATTTTAAAGTGTGAGTAAGAGATTTTTAACTTCGGTCTTATTCTGTACGTTAAAAGACTACAAAACTGATTTCAGAGTTTTTCCAAATTCATCCCCTAAGAGTGTTAAAATTGGTTCAAAGTTTGAGTATTTCAAGGCATTTTTAAAGTAGGTATGAGATTTTTAACTTTGGTTTTAGACTGTTTGTTCACAAACTAGAAAATGAACATCAACTTTTTTTTAAATTATCCCCTAAAAGAGGGTTCAAATTTTGTATTGAGAGAAATCATTTTCTAAGACGATAAAAAGTTCTACGCGGACGAAGTCGCGGGCAACAGCTAGTTAATAATAAAACTTTGGTTTTATTTACACATGTCAAATTTTACTTACTTAAATCAAAGTTCTCTTTGTGGATTGTAGTCTATTTCTTACTACATAAATCATCTTTGAATTTACGGAGCATCTGCCAAACGCCATGCAACAATCTCTGACCTATGCAAATCAGGTGAGAATTCTGGAACCTGTAGCTACGCCTTTGGGTTGCAATTATGGCATATTTGTTTTCAGATTTGGACGTTAATTTTAGCTCAATGATTAGCATATCTCCGCCGCAGTTGTATTACATCTGGCGTCTAGGTATCACCATTGAATTCAGCAAGGAAAATAGTCAGTTCCTTGCCAAAATGAAGTTATATTTCCACTCCATTGACACCGATGATTCAGGGTCCAGCCAGTACCAACGTTGCGGGCGTCTAACGTTGCTTTTGGCTATGATAGCCAATTATTTTTGGTCAGGGAATGCTAAATCACAGTAAATTGCTCACACGTCAGTTACGGATCGACTAGTAAATTAATGAGAACCTGTTAGTGTCTCGGATTGCGGAATTACTAACGGGTTATAAAGTAGACGAGTATACGCCAATACGGCGGCAGAATAATGCTCGACAGGATATTTTAAACCAGTACTACTGAACCACTTCAGAAGTTAGCTACATGATGTCATCAATAACAAAGAGATATATAGGTGGTATTACTTTAATCATGTAAGCTTGAAATAATTAATCTACCAAATCCATGTCATCAATAAAATTGTGCGGGCGACTTGAGAATCAACAACAGGAATGTCAAAGTGCCGACAAGCGGAAACGGGGAATACTAAACAGTGTCAGTTGCAGTGTTTGAGATACTGGCCAATGAAAATAGACAATTGTAGCGATTGAATGATCCCACAACCATGCGTGTTCATTCAGGAAGTGATTCGGCTTTAGTCAGATTCACGAGTATTTATTTTTATGAGACAATAAATTCGTTTTTTTGTTGTTTAGGAGAAAAAAGTGCTAATTCAAGAACATGAGGCATTCTCGTGCTCATATACGTCGGAATATATTAATAAATGAATTTAATTTAATTTAATATACTATTATACATTATTTCATACTGCGACAGTTATGACAAGCAATTAACAATGAAATATGTATTAATATAATACAATTATAAACATGTCAACTTAATCATCTTAAATATGATGAAATTCAAATATGTAAGAAAATGGCATGAATTATGTAAAAGATTGTAAATATTATAATCATAAATAAAATCGCATCGTTAGCGCGTAATTACCATCCGGTTATTCAATCAAATGCTGACCTAATTTCTATTTCCGCATCACACTGATGAATTCAGACTGATATAGTTTTTCTCGTTGTGGTATTCGCGGGAGAATACAAAAATTATAGTCGATCACCGACATTCTATATCGGCGCGGGCGCCGCCGTATAACCCGTTTCACGCGCCAGTAGCAAATCGATGACGCATTCACTCACCATTGTGTGTTTCCAACGTTGAATGAAAAGCGCTTTAATTGTTTTTATGAAATAATAATAATACTTATTTATTAATTATTTATTTATATGGGGAAACATAGCCAATGAAGACGGTACAGACATTTACGTAAAAGCATTACAACTTTATAATATGAATCTACATATATTATCCCGTATAAATGCAAAAACTGTATCAAAGTCTCAACAGAAGCGTTCTGTTTATAAGGACATCATTAGAAAGATGTTAACTTCTTCTGCGCTAAGGTTCTTTTTCCCTAAGAAGGACACATGTAATATATATAGTTTATACACGTCTTAATCTTAGTCTAAGTCTTTGGTACATAATACTTTAAGGACTTCCTTATTAACAGGTCATAATTTGTTCATTGCTTATTATAAAAGTGTCACTTGTGTGTATGCTTATTAATACCCGACACAAACAGCAAAAGTTTCAAACATCTGGAAAGTCGTCCCTTTCAGCGTTCCGTGGCGCCTGCGCAGTATTTTAACTTGGCTTGTTTTGTATCGCCGCCGCATCAAAGGAATTTCCTAACTAAGGAAACGAAACGTTGGAATATATTAGTGCCACGCATCGCCTCTGGAATGCTACACTTGGCATGAAGTACCTACGTATCTGTTACGATCAAGGACTGGACGGTTTACGCGTGGCATGATTGTGTGTTGATTCGGTAAACATTAAACTTCAGTTTATTTGGTAGAGGATTTAAATACATACAATTAATGTAAAATGTACTCTACAACCAGCACGGTCGACTCAAAGTCGACTCTCCATACAAACGCACCGCACCGTTCCGCCACCGCTGTCTGTGCGTTTCCAGTTTTAGAGACTTTGAATGAAAAACGTTTTTTTCGCTGTATTATATTTCATTTTAAGAGTTCGGCAAGCTCGGCTGAATTTCACCTTCCCATGCAAACGGAGTTTCGTTCTCATTTAATAACTAGGTGTTGGATTATAACGAACTTACAATGACATGATGTATATCTAGGTCTGTAATTAGTTTATATGGCCCTAGTTTATAAAACAAACGAAATACAGCAAAAACAAGTTTTGTATGAAAAACTGAAATTTGTTGTATTTTTTTTACTATGGTATCTGAAGCTATATAAACTAATTACAGGGGACCGATTTTTGACTTTCGAGCGCTCAAATTTGTCACTCGAAAACTGATAAAAATTATGAAATGCTCTTTTGAAATAGCGATAGAAAATTGAAAAGCGAGTGGTATTGACCACTCGTATTCAATTCTATCGGTAGAAAGTTAGTGCCTGCAATTTTGTCACTAAAATCGTATTTATTTTTATTTAATTCGAGCGCTCGAAAGTCAAAAATCGGCCCCCTGACCTATATACACCTTAACTTATTCTAAATACAAAGTTTCAGAGCAAACTAGCTAGTTGTTTTAAAATGAGAGCGTAACTACGTTTTGTATGGAGAACCGAGCTTGCCGGGGACTATCAATTTCTAGCAACAGAACTTGTTTCCGACTAGATATGGCGGATTTCATTGTGTAATCAATGAAAGTTTCATGTAATTCTACCAAGTCGGGTTAATATGAGAGTCAAACTACGTTTGTATGGAGAGTTCGTCCAGCCGGTTGATCACGTAACGCATTGTACGTGCGTCAGGTAGATCTAAATGTCACTTTTTATATGGAAAAACTAGCTGTTGCCCGCGACTTCGTCCGCGTAGAACATGTTATCGTCTAAATGTTTGTTTAAACCATGAATTTTTAAAAACATTGAAATTGGTTTTGTAGTCTTTTAGTAAACAGTCTAAAACCGAAGTTACAAAATCTCTTACTTTGTCGAAATCTCTTGTCTTGTTCTCTATACTAAGCTTAGAGCCCCATTTGAATCCTCATGAAGTAAACAGTCTGGAAACCGTAGTTACAAATTTCTTACTTTAAAATTTTCTTGCTCTGTATACAACACTCCCCCCCCCCCCCTCCGAAAAAAGTTTCTCTCATACAAACATTGCACCTCTTTTCCCCCTCTTAGGGGTGGAATTTTACGAACCACTGAATGTAATTTACCTATAGCTTTAAGTCTCGAGCTCAAAAAAAAAGCAACCCCCCTGTACAAAATTTGCACCCCTTTTTAACCCCGAGAGGGGCACAAGTTTCCAAAACGCTGAAAGTTCTTTATTTGTTTTCTAATAAGTAATCTTTCAACAAACTTTTAAGCTTCTATCTCAAAAATGAGTTTCCCTCATACAAACTTTGCAACCCTTTTTAACCCCCTTGTAGGTGAAATTTTCCAAAACGCTGAAAGTACTTTATTTGTATTCAAATAAGTAATCTTCCTACGAAGTTTTAAGTATCTTGCTAAAAAAATTAAGATTCCGCATACAAAATTTGCATCCCTTTTTAACCCCCTTAGGGGCAGAATTTTCCAAAACAATGAAAGTATTTTATTTGTATTTTAATAATTAATCTTTCTAAAAAGTTTTAAGTCTCTAGCTCAAAAAATGTAGCTCCCCCATACAAACTTTGCACCCCTATCTGGAAGGTGGAATCTCCAAATAAGTATCCCTTCTTATCCATTGCCAACATTGTAAAAGCTAGTTTTGGTGTAAATTTCAACTCACTAGCCCCAGTAGTTTCGGCTGTGCGTTGATGAGTGAGTGAGTGAATGAATGAGTCAGTCAGGACATAGGCATTTCTATATATATAGATTACTGTTAAATTGTCCTAACGCGCGTTCGGAACGAACGTTACGTGATTACCCCTCTGGTTGCGCCTTAAGGGATATTTTACAAGTCTGACTTTCAAGCTAGAAACTAAGGCATTTGTTTGGGAAATGAACGCGGTGAAGCTTAGTCTGTTGCGTTTAATTGTTATAAAGATACCCATGCCATATCTACCTATACGCATGCCATACTCTGATTTTCTTCGATGACGTCATCGTCGGTTTTATTAAAGCGGACATTCTGAGGGGTAATCACGTAACGTTCCGAACGCGCGCCGGTACAATTTAACTGTAAATTTTCCATATAAAACGTGACATTTAGACCTACCCGCCCTGTATACTCGTAAGTATGCATCGCCGAAAGCATAAGAAAGTCGTCTCTTTCTTATCCTTTCAGCGATGCATACTTCTAGAACAGAATGTCCGCTTTATCCAATTGTAAAATAAAGTAATTTCGCTGTATCAAAGACAGGTAGACTTGTCTATTTATCGAATCAATTTAACGATAAATACACTGATGTAACATTTCGGTTAATTAACACATTAACAATCTAGGCTGTTTAAATAACCTTGACTTAATATTTTCATAAGATAAACTTAATGCAATTTCACTCAGTACTAAGCGCGGTTTCGGTTCGGTACAGCGGAAGAACAGCTTGAAAACTCTCCCCAACCCCAATTGGTTTTTTACAATTAAGGGTGAAAGTTGAAGACGTACTTAGTAGACCACTACGCAAACAACGAGTATGATTTTTATGTGTGAAAATATACAACAACGGTCAATTTAATCGAACAAGTAATCATGTAGCCAGGCGAGTACAAATAGGTATATCTAGTATTTATTAGTGAGTACAAATAGGTAAGTATATCTAGTATTTATTCAATTCTTTATTTCTTCAATTCTTTATTTGTTTCGGACTAATGTCCATAAGTTGTTAGTATACAATCACGAATTATGACTAAGGTTAGTATTACAAATTAATTTAATCCTATCATTTAATCCTAATAGAGTAAGATGCTCCAAGATGTTAGGTTTCGTCGTTCTAATTCATTCATTGCTAAAGATCGTAATTACTGTAAGGGTTTTCATGTTGTTTTTTTGTTGGTTAAGTGGTTTTTTCTGTTGTCTGTGTGGTTTTTTTTATAAGCGGTTGTACCCAAAAGGAGCCGGGCGCACATAATCTAAAAATTTGGCGTAGGCATTAGTTTTACGAAGGTAATGAAACTCAACTGTGCTTGTTAAATTGATTTGCCTTGCCGAATAGTTGTAAAGTTTTGGAATGTCGAATGTTATGAAAACCCAACCTAACGACTTAAAACTACGTCAAACTCACGAATACCAATGTTTCCTTAGACAGAGTAGGCTATAAATATGAAGTTGTTTCCTTACATCTCAGCGTAAATTTACACAGGAACGAGTCAATAAACACGTCATAATCCCGCGTTCGATAGAGACAGAAGCAGATGAGTTTTTCACTTATTTTCGTATTCCAGAGTTTCTACGTTTGAGGGGATTTTCTATAAATAGGGGTGGCACACGGACGGGAAATCAGTGTAACAACACTCGCACTCGGATTCGGTTCTTGTTACATAAAGCTACCAACCCTACTGTCATGGTGAGGACGAAATTTATTAAGCTTTTAGTGATGTGAAGTTTAGTGATGTGATTCAAAGTTTGACACGTGTCAAGTGCATACTGCAGCTGGAGCTGCTTCGCCTATAACAAAACTCGGTCAAGAAGGCTCTTTTTTCGACACAAATAACACTATTCTTGAAAATCTTTTAAATGTGTCTACTTATTCATTCCTTTTTCTTCTACTCTTCTTACCTTTACCTTTTCCGATAGGACACTGACGACGACCAGAAGATGGCGATGCTTCGCAAAGCCTTCCAGATGTTCGACACCACCAAGTCAGGCTACATTGAAGTCCTGAAGATATCCACCATCCTGAACACCATGGGACAGCTGTTCGATGACTCTGAACTGCAGGCTCTTATCGACGAGAATGACCCAGAAAGTAAGAACATTTTAAACTTATTGATATATTTCAATATAGAACACGTGAACATTCACGACATTCGAAGACTTTGTGAAGTTAGTAGAAAAGCCTTTTAAAGCCATGTTATTTTGCCGCGTGCCGCTTAAAACTAAAACGAGTACCTACGTTCTGGTCTTACGTAGTAACTTTACTGGGAGTTATGCTTAATGATGACAGTCTTCAACCATGTCAGGTTGAAGTCGTATATACTTTATTTCTTTTGTTGCCACTAGTTTAATTGACTACTTACACATGTGTCATACAGAGATTTTAGATTGCCGATTTCCTCTGGACATTGCCAAAGTTAAGGGGTATACATTTGGTTTTTTTTCATTTCACGTATTTATATCTAACAGAAATTATCATACTTACTTTTTTCTTTGCACCTTTTATAAGTCTCTGTTTATCCCAATGGTTAGCGAGTAGAGAAAAATGCCATTTGGCATTAAGCTCGCCATTTGTAATTTTTTTTGTTGTATTTTGTGCAATAAAGTTTTTATAACTAACTAACTTTTGGTTGAATTCTTAATCCGCCTAAACCGCGTCGTCTAATATTATATGATTTTATGGGATATTTTTTTTAAATGCTCGTCAGCCTTTCATTGTCGACCACAGGAAAGCCGACTTTTGTTTATCTCTCTGCAATAAATTGTACTTTGAGGATTTAATATAACTTTGATGAAAAAGTAACAATACACGTTAGGTGAATAGGAGACATCGTATTAAGAACATTGATTTCCAAACGGAGGGTAGTTTATGTAAAGGACTTACCACCGCTATTTGAAAACTCTTACAAGGTGTACTATAAAGGTGCCATTAGCATAACATAATACATATAGTGATGAAAAAAAAGTGACATAAATATTATGTTTTTTTCAGTTACCTCTATAGGTAAAATAAACCTGAGACATTCAATAAAGGGACGATCAATTTAAAGTAAAAAGTTTATCAACAAATACAAAAAAATATACATTGACTTTTTAACATGCTACCACGCCACGTGGTATCATCAAAATTTCAATAAAGGTCCCCTTTAAATTCCATGCAATGATAATTTTGTATCATAATATTTTATTTCTTATCAATCTTATCTCCACTTATAATAAATCTCTAAATTAAAAAAAGAATCAGCCAGTTTGAAACTAAGCTTTGCGCGGTTCGAATGTTCTCAGCATCCCATGAACGGAAAAATATGAAACATTTTATATAGGTACATTATTATTCTAGCTGCAACTTAGGATAGTTTTTATCCGACTGCGACAGTTAATTAATTTTCCGAAATATACGACTTCATTTAATTTTTCATTTATTTTTATTGAAATCAAACGCTGCTCCAACTGTCAGCTATAAGAACCGTCAAATTTTCGTCAAAATGGCGGAATTGCTTTGCCTTTCACTTAAATCACTTTCACATTAACCAATTTAAATCCCGTCTACGATAGACCTTTACGAGACAAATGCTAAAATATAAACCATAAAAAAATATTCGATTCTGATATGAGAACTTATATGCGCAAATGTCGTTTTATGTCGTAATTTCAATAAATGAAATCAACAAATTTGAACAATATAATTAACACGAATTTGTTTTTTTTGAATGACAATGGCACGCGCTCGGCGCATTCAGCCAAAGTACCTGCGGCGCTACTACGAAAACCGATACTCAATGTTCATATATTTGCATCCCTGTCACTCGAGTATGGTTAGTGCGATAGAGATAGAGATACCCGAATATTTTCGAATTCCGAAGTTCGTGGTTATAGCTCAGGAATCGAAAATATGGTAAATAATCATAATGTATTTTCTCGAAAAAGAATTTAAAATAAATATAGTCAAATGGAGAAAAAAACAAAGGAAGAGGTTATATAGGTAATGATTAAGTTATAAGAGTCCAAAGTTTTAAGAGGGGGTATGTTCTGTCCCTTTTCCGCAAAACGCACCTTCATATGAAACGATTGTTTTTTACTATGACGCTCGAGTATATTGACGTCACAGTCCCTCATCGTTTTCTCACTCTAACAAGCGACATTAAAACGGATGTAGCTTCATAATTTTTTGAGATATTTGAATGGGAGTTTCATTATCTTCTATCTATTTATACATAATAAATGCCTATGTCCTGACTGACTTATTCACTCAATCACTCACTCACTCACTCATCAACGCACAGCCGAAACTACTAATCTTAGAGAGTTGATTTTTGCACAGTATGTTGCTTTTATAACGTGGGCTAGGGATAAAAAGGGATTTTTGAAAATTCTACCCCTAAGGGGGTAAAATGGGGGTGCAAAGTTTGTATGGGAAAACCTTTTTTTTTGAGCTATAGACTTAAACTTTGTAGAAAAATTATTTATTAGAATACAAATGAAACACTTTCAGCGTTTTGGAAAATTCCACCCCTACGGGGGTAAAATAGGGGTGCAAGGTTTGTATGGGGGAAACATTTTTTTTTTAAATAGAGACTTAAAACTTTGTAGAAAGATCAGTCATTAGAATACAAATAAAGATCTTTCAGGGTTTTAGAAAATTCTACCCCTAAAGGGGTAAAATAGAGTGCAAAGTTTGTATGGGAAAAACTACTTTTTTTTAAATAGAGACTTAAAACTTTGTAGAGAAATTATTCATTAGAATACAAATAAAGTACCTAGATTCAGTGTTTTAAAAAAATCTACCCCTAAGGGGGTAAAATAGGGGTGCAAATTTTGTATGGGGGAAACAATATTTTTTTTAAATAGAGACTTAAAACTTTGTAGAAAGATTAGTCATCAGAATACAAATTAAGTACTTTCAGCGTTTTAGAAAATTCTACCCCTAAAAATAGGGGGCTAAAATAGGGGTGCAAAAAGATTATTTAAATACAAAGAAAGTACTTTCAGCGTTTTGGAAAATTTCACCCCTAAGGGGGTAAAATAGGGTGCAAAGTTTGTATGGGAAAAACATATTTTTTTTTAATAGAGACTTAAAATTTTGACGAAAAATTACTTATTAGAACATGAAAAATACTACATTCGGCGTTTTACAAAAATCATTCCCTAAGAGGGTTAAAAAAGGGTGCAAGGTTTGTATGGGGAACACTTTTTCTGAGCTAGACACTTAAAACTTTGTAGAAAGATTACTTATAAAAATACAAAAAAAAAGACTTTCAGCGTTTTGAAAAAATCTATCCCTAAGGGGGATAAAAAGGGGTGCAAAGTTTTTATCAGGGAAAGTTTATGTTTTTGAGTTAGAGACTTGAAACTTTGTAGAAAGATTACGTATTAAAATACAAAAAAGAACACAAATCGTTTTAGAAAATTCCACCCCTAATAGGGTTATAAAGGAGAGCAAGCTTTGCATGGGCAACACTTTTTTTTGAGTTAGACTTAAAACTTTGCAAAAAGATTACTTATTAGAATACTAAAAAAGAACTTTCAGCGTTTTAGAAAACTCCATCCCTAAGGGGATCCTTAAGATCCTTAAGAAGGGTAGCCAGTGTTGTGTGGGAAAAACTTTTTTTTTTACTAGACTTAAAACTATTCAAAATGTTACTTATTAAAATTAATAATAAAGTACTTTCAGAGTTTTAGAAAATTCCACCCCTAAGGGGGTTAAGAAAGCTTTGTATGGGCAACACTTTTTTTGAGCTAGAGACTTAAAAGTTTACGAAAAAAGTTCTTTCAGCGATTAGAAAAATTCAACCTCTAAGGGGGTTTAAAAGGGGGTTCAAATTTTAAATGGCGAGCAATAAAATTTTAAAGTGTGAGTAAGAGATTTTTAACTTCGGTCTTATTCTGTACGTTAAAAGACTACAAAACTGATTTCAGAGTTTTTCCAAATTCATCCCCTAAGAGTGTTAAAATTGGTTCAAAGTTTGAGTATTTCAAGGCATTTTTAAAGTATGAGATTTTTAACTTTGGTTTTAGACTGTTTGTTCACAAACTAGAAAATGAACATCAACTTTTTTTTTAATTATCCCCTAAAAGAGGGTTCAAATTTTGTATTGAGAGAAATCATTTTCTAAGACGATAAAAAGTTCTACGCGGACGAAGTCGCGGGCAACAGCTAGTCATTGATAATTTTTTGACTGATTTTAACGGCCAATCCTTTGTATAGGCACGTATAGGCACCTATGGTCACTTTTCAAATTCCGAATTCGGACACCTCAAAGATTAAGTATAACGGCCAGTATTTTTAGAACGATCGCAACATCCTAAGCACGTGTGGCGTGTGACGGTCGCACCTCTTCGTTACGAAATATTTTTACACGTCGCCTCGACTCTTGACGATACTATTTCCGTATGACTCCTCAAGATCTCCGTTCCGTTGGAACTCGCCACGGTTTACTTTTTACGTTGGAATCGTTAAGTGATGAAAGGATGTTATAATTGGCATTGGCAATTAGCGTCGCACTTTAAATAAAACAGGCGTGTGTAAATTTTCGTATTATGTATAGTTAGAGGATTGAAACTAGTATCGTGTTTCAAATAGAGCTTCTTAGAGAGGATATTGCGTTTACCATTACTAAGGAAAATGTTGTTATTTTTCAGCTTCTGGCAAAATCAACTTTGATGGCTTCTGTAACATTGCGTCTCACTTCTTGGAGGAGGAAGACGCCGAAGCTATGCAACAGGAACTGAAGGAAGCCTTCAGGTATCTACTCAATAAATATATTAAACATCCGAAAACATCATGAAGCAGTTGTACAGTCAAGAGTTCTTAGAAGTTTAATCGGATTCGGGTAAAATCGTTTATTGATGTTTATTTATTTATTTATTCGTATGGCATGTGTACATTTCTTTACAAACTTATATTAAGACCGTCGTGGGTTAGAACTGTGTTGCTGCGAGGCTATCAGAATAAGCAGTGCAGCAGCTATTGCAGCATTGGTATTAAGAGCGTGCAAGCAAGATTTAGACTCGAATCCTATTTATTCTAAATTATTATGCAATAAATAAAATTATGAATTATAAATGCTCACAGACTGTACTATTAGGTATAACTAGACATTTTAGCCTCTGATGCGTGTTTATCGGCGCTAGCGTGGCATAACTATGACAAAATACTAATTCAGTCGCTTTATTTACAAATAAGAGAAAAAATGATACGAAAAAAAAATACTAGTACGAGTAGTTTTTTCTGTGTAACGGATATTATCAATATTATCATCATTAGAATAATTTTATAAAAACAAAATTATAAGTTGATGAAAGGTCGGAATGAATTATTTTCTCAAACAAAAAAAAAGATTGTTTAATTTATATAAAGTTACTTTCGGGTGGAAAGTTTGCAGGAATCTTGAATAAAACATCTTAGAATAACGTTTGAGAATGATATACCTAAACGAAAAACATGCTAACTAATATAGATTAATGTTTTACAAGTTCGAATTTTTAGTAGCGTAAATAGGTATAAAGCATTCGTCACATTCTGATATTACATTGGATTGTATACTAGCTCCAACCAAATATTGAGATTCATAGCCGTCAACTTTAGCAACAACCACAGGAAAACCGCAAACGTAAACTCTGTATGACCCAAATACATTATTTTCCTAATCAATTCCAGATTGTACGATCGTGAGGGCAACGGCTACATCACCACCTCGACGCTGAAGGAGATCTTGGCCGCTCTCGACGACAAGCTGAGCAACTCCGACCTCGAAAGCATCATCGCTGAGATTGACACTGACGGCTCCGGAACCGTCGATTTCGATGGTATGTGTTTGTATAGTAGCTTATAGACAACTCCCGTCAGTCTCAGACATATTAATATATAATGAAACGGGTCAGCCACGCCTTTGAGATCGAATATCGCTCGACATGATTCTAAACAATACGAGCTCACGATTAGGGACCACGTTTATTATATTTCAGCTTATCACATGTAGGTATACAGTACTTAAAGAAATTTTACTTAGTTAGAAACCAACTGCGCAAGATAGTGGGACTTGTTTAATAACAGAACATAACACCTTGAACAGACACCTCTATAACTTAGGTATCACAGACAGCTCCATGTGCAGAGCGTGCATGGAGGCAGAAGCAGGCTAAACATATACTACTGGACTGCAAGCAGATAGAAGTATACAGAATAAAGAACCTAGGTTCTCCTGACACACTACAGGACGCAGTCAGCAACACGAAGGCACTCACCAACTTTCTAGACGAGCTGGGTGGTTAGAGTAGCGCACACCGCCGTTTCACGCAAAATAGGCACAATATAACTAACTAACTAACAGTACTTAAACTATACAGTTTAAACTGGAGGTTCGCCTCGAACTGTGAACTCGTAACGTTTGCCATAATCATCATTTGCCCTCAGTAGTTTTTCGCAGATACTGTACATTTTTCAGGATTATTATTAAAACAAACCTGACCTAACCTACAGGGCTCTATACCAAGTTTATATAAGTAAACTTGAAAATGTTACGGTTTCAGAAAAAAAGCACTCTTACGAGTATGGTAAATATTATTTAGTGTTAAAGCAAATGAAATTATGGATATCGAAGGTATTTAACCCAAATAGTTACATAGAGTATAGTATATATATAGTACAAATCTTCGCTAAACTAATAAACTGCATCTGCTGTTATCTTTATCTTACTTGTAACAAGTAGTTTAATCGTCTTATGTCACGACAGCAGGATGCACATTGTTAACAAGCTTAGTAATACTCCGCTGGTACACATACACATACAAATACAGTGTGCATTATATAAAATACCGGCCAAGTGCGAGTCGGACTCGCGCACGAAGGGTTCCGTACCATTATCAATAAAAACATTTATTTTATTCTGTTTTTAGTATTTGTTGTTATAGCGGCAACAGAAATACATCATATGTGAAAATTTCAACTGTAACTATCACGGTATCAGTGAGATACAGCCCGGTGACAGACAGACAGACGGACAGCGGAGTCTTAGGAATAGGGTCAGTACGGAACCCTAAAAATGAGTAGGTAATATACTTTTGTGAGATAGAACATTTATATATAGTGGTACCTTTAGGCTTTTAGATTTGTGATGCCATAAATTATCACTAGGTACTATATGACACTAAATCTAATGGATAAATTTAATGGTTAATATTTAGTATTTAGCTATAGTACGTAGGTATTATCGGTTCCCTTGTATTTTGTCCGTTTCTCATACTATGAACATTTGTATTGTAATGTTGCTCGTTCCGTCACTGACTGGACCCTGCGGAAAACAGCGCTGACTGTAAAGCTAGCATCATGCTAGCTACATTTTGTGACACAGCCAAAACCATTTTTAGGGTTCCGTACCTAAAGGGTAAAACGGGACCCTATTACTAAGACTCCGCTGTCCGTCTGTCTGTCTGTATGTCTGTCTGTCCATCTGTCACATGGCTGTATCTCATGAACCGTGATAGTTAGACAATTGAAATTTTCACAGATGATGTATTTCTGTTGCCGCTATAACAACCAAATACTAAAACACAGAATAAAATAAATATTTAAGGGGGCTCCCATACAACAAACGTGATTTTTTGCTGTTTTTATAGATAATGGTACGGAACGCTTCGTGCGCAAGTCCGACTCGCACTTGGCCGGTTTTTTTATGATCCATGTGGAACTTTTAATTGTTTGTCACGAATTATTTTTTGAGTTTGAATTTTAGTAAACACATGAAAACGCTTTGCATATTTTAAACTTTTTGGAAGCACGTAGAAAGCAATTTTTATGTACCCTAAAACAAGTACCTAGATTACTAGATCTGAATCGGAACCTCACTCCCGAAAAAACTAAATGGTTTCCCGATTGTAAATCAGCCTGGACCTATGTTACCACAGTTTTATGATCTTTTAAAACCTATTATATTATGTTTTGTTTTTTTTTTACATATTCACATAATATTTGTCTCTTTTTTTGCAGAATTCATGGAGATGATGACTGGCGACTAGGCGTATCAGCAATATTCCCATAGTATTATTATCTATATTTAGTTACTATTTATACATTTAGAAGTCATATAGACTTCGATATTTAGTACAAAACCAAATAATGCGGTATTAGCATGGTTCGTGACATAAACAAGTGAACATCATCTATCTTATAGATAGTTTTAAAATGACAGTCTACAACGAGTAGGCCAAGGTCCAGAAGCGTTCTGAAGGATTATTTCCGGAATAATTCATACGAGACGTTTTTTTTAAATTAACTAGATACATTGTATATTTATGGTTATATTTTTACACCTTGATTACAAGAGGAAACTATTGAAGTTATTGACATTCAAATAAATACCTTTGTTAATAAATTAGTTTCTGAAAACGTGGAATTTTTATTTTATTATTATAAAATTTTACACTTTTTTATTTCAATATCATACCTATAACGAACGGGATATTTCTGCGTTAACTTCAAAGACCCAGTCGGAGCAACGAGATTTACGAGATACAGCCTATATTCATTCTGGGATTTTCAAAAAAATGTGTACCCAATTAGCAAGAGTCGTCAAACAAAAATAACTAAGGGCGTGGCCACATGGTCTGCGGTGCGGCGCCGCAAAGCAAACGTTTGTCGAGAAAAGCGGGTTTTGCGGCACGTGCGCCGCACCGCAGACATGTGGCCAGGCACTTAGTGTCCGTTTTGTGACGACAATTAAGTAAGTACCCAAACAGTTCGCATAAAAATACATTTTCTTTTCAATTTAAAAATGGTATGCATAAACACGTTATTTAATTTTAAAACTAGGTAGTTCATTTTCACATAATTTGTGTGCTTTATTTTCGTCACAAAACTGACAATTTTATTTAAAATGGGTTCACAATTATTCAAAAATGCCCTTATTTGTGTACTGGTGGAAGATTTTAAAAAGTCTGATGAGATTTTTCAGAGGATAACCATATCCTAATTAGTCTTCCCTATCATAAGTGTGTACATCTCTATATTCTTCTCATTACAAACTTACAACAGACTTTTCCTCTTACATCAAAAGTTGTTCTAAGAAACAGCGGTATTAAATGTGTAAATAAACACTACAAGATAATTTCTCTAACCCATCGAATTGTGTTTCCCGTTAGGGGACACAACAGCATGATGATTTGCAATTCATGTTTATATATAATCTCCAATTGCCAGGTGTTACACCTACTCGTTAGATAAGCGGTTTAAAATTTCCACTCACCATTTGACTGGTTTCTTGAAAGTCAGGAATTGGCCCTTGTTTGACTAAAATTAGACCCGCTGCTACAATTGGACAATTTTCCAATTGCACTTAGTTTCCTGAGATGTGTGTACAGTCAGCTACATTAATGAACTGAAATTGTGAATGTCACTTGTCAAACTAGGTATTCTTATATTAATACATCATCTGATAAAAGTTTTTTTTATTCACGATGTAACATTTTATACAAACACAAAAATACATAATAATTTATTCAGTACCTTAAATGATTTATCAAAATGCAGATTGGTGTCTCTTTTTAAGCATACCAAGACACTTGTGATAAGAGACACCTCTTCCAGGAGGTGTAACTTATTATGCACAAGGTGTAAGAATAAGGTTTAGAAAATGGAGAAAGTATACAAAAATTTACAGATCTTAGAAGCTGGTGTGGGAATGATCTTAGGCTTCCTTCTACGAATCTGCGACACCGGTGAAAATTGTATGCCTTCTCAAAGTCATATATAGCTTCCTGACTGTTAACAACTCGCAAGTTTCGTAGAGCTCAGTAGTAGAGAATCTGTATGGCTTGGAATATATAACCTTAAGTAGTGCCCTCTGAGCTCTCTCCAGTTCAAGGACTTTAACCTTCGTGGCTCCACCCCAGTCTGGGATGCAATAAGCTAGGACTGACTGAGCCAATGATGTGTATATTTATAATATATAGCGCCTTGATGTAACATGCTTTAAGGTTTTAAAAATATAGATCAGTTTACGAGTCCTAGACATTATGAGCTTAGTATGGACATGCCATTTGAGTCGCTGGTCAATCTGGTCAAAAATGATACCCAAATATTTCGTTTGACTTACTTTATTTATGACTGGACAGTGACAATTTTCTCGATACAAATGATCACACGAGTGTATTTTTATCGTGAAACCTGAACCTGGTTGCGTCCTGTTATAATTGGAGAAACAGATGTACATAATTGGTTTTATTTGTGTTAAGGGTAAGTAAATTGACCCGCAACCAACTGGCTATCGTTTCAAGACCAAGTTCCGCGGATTCCCTTACTTTGTCCCAGCTATCTCCCCAAAATACAATGGCGGTATCGTCAGCATAAGTAAAGATTGACCCTTTGGCTAAGTTGCAAAGTTGGTTAACATAGATAAGGAACAATAGAGTGACACGATTCGGTACCTGTATATATGTAAACTTCTAAAAACTTAACAGATGACGATCATTAGAAAATAAGCTCCGCTTCACTTGAAAAAACGCTTCCTCGTTTGGAAGCTGTATGCGATATATATATTACTTGGTTTTGCCCGCGACTTCATCTGAGTGGAACTCGATTATATCGTACCTCCATACAAACTTCCACCCCCCATATCACCTCCTTAGATGACTTCCGGGATAAAAATTATCTCATGTCCTCCAATGGGGTTAAAACTATCTTCATTCCAAACTTCATCACAATAGTACAACGGTTTAAGGGCATTTTCAATAATTCGTGCACCCAATTAGCATAATTTGTTAAACAAAAATTAACTCGGTGTCAGTTTTGTAACGAAATTTAAGTATGTAGTTTGAATAAAAATTTACTTTTTCTTTTCAATATATAAATCATATGCATATAGACCTTATTTAAATGCGAAAAAAGTTCAGTTTGACATCATTTGTATGCTTAACTTTCGTTACAAAACTGACACTGAGTTAATTTTTATTTAACAACTCACGCTAATTGGGTACACGAATTTTTAAAAATGCCCTTAAGCGTGAAAAGGTAACAGACAGACAGCACAAATTACTTTCCTCCGCATTTATCATATTAGTATGGATTTATCGAACGTTTACCGAAGTCGTCCAGATTCTTTATTTGTATGCTGTCTGTATTATTTTTCTGGAGAGCGTGGAGTTGCGTATTGCATTCTTACCATCCCGCTTCCGCGCATCCCGCGCCAACACGAATCACTCACTAAAATGATACTGCACAGCCTCTGCACCACCTAATGACTACCTAACTGCCCGAAAAGTTGGTGTTTAAAAATCTAGAAAAAAAAACAAAGGAAAATATAGTTAGGACCAATGCTCATGCTAGGCAAAATAGTAAATTATTTAAATAATACTATAATTGATTAAATAATTGGGTCAATAAACTTTTTCTTGTTGTTATTATGTCCCGGTAAGCCAAGAGACAACAGTGACATTGTTTCTTAGAAAAATTACTATACATTGGACTCCTATCACGCTAAGGAGATGCCTCACCATGGAATGGGTTTACCAATATAACAAAAACACGTGCTTATTGGATTTAAATCCCATAAAATGATAGTTTTAAGAGCAACCCAGGAGACGTAACCATGGCAACGAGCAACAAAGAATAGTTGATTGACCCAATTGCATAGGTACTGTAAGAAGTTGGAATGTAAGTTACTAAATAAAGGCAGTAAGTTTACATAAATACATATCATTTAACACACTTTCTTTCTCACTCTCGTAATACAATATGCTTATTTATAAGCCTACAAATAAGTATCTTGACACGATTACGCAACAAACATATTACATCGACTGTACATCATTATGCCTATTAAAATGACCGCAGGGATCTCAATTGGATCAGCAGAAAGAGTTACGTGGTTCCAGATACATATAGTCCATTACTCTATCGGAGTGCTTAGTTGCGCCTAATGGTGCACTGAGAACTACTCAAACAAAGAAGAAAAATGTTCCTCTGGATTCTATTCCTCGTGACAACTACTGCCTCTGCTCCAGCGGAAGAATACCCAGCTATAGTCAACGAAGGAGGTATGTGAAGCTTTTTATTTGGATATGTTTCAAGTGACTTAAATGTTCCTCTCGATTCTATGCCTCGTGACAACCACTGCCCCTGCTCCAGAGGAAGAGTGTCCTGGCCCCGTAGCATGGATGGCCTTATCACGCGACAAGTGACAGGATAGAGCATCCGTCCCTGGCTGACACCGTTCGATAGAACGAGACGACGCGCTTATCTATTTATGCTACGGGGCCAGCTATAGTCAACGAAGGAGGTATGTGAAGCATAAAATTTGGATATGTTTCAAGTGACTAAAATGTTCCTCTAGATTCTATTCCTCGTGACAACTACTGCCTCTGCTCCAGCGGAAGAGTACCCAGCTATAGTCAACGAAGGAGGTATGTGTAGCAATTAATTTGGATATGTTTCAATTGACTAAAATATTCCTCTCGATTCTATGCCTCGTGACAACCACTGCCCCTGCTCCAGCGGAAGAGTGTCCAGCTATAGTCAACGAAGGAGGTATGTGAAGCATTAAATTTGGATATGTTTCAAGTGACTAAAATGTTCCTCTAGATTCTATTCCTCGTGACAACTACTGCCTCTGCTCCAGCGGAAGAGTACCCAGCTATAGTCAACGAAGGAGGTATGTGTAGCAATTAATTTGGATATGTTTCAATTGACTAAAATATTCCTCTCGATTCTATGCCTCGTGACAACCACTGCCCCTGCTCCAGCGGAAGAGTGTCCAGCTATAGTCAACGAAGGAGGTATGTGAAGCATTAAATTTGGATATGTTTCAAGTGACTAAAATGTTCCTCTAGATTCCAGCCTCGTGGCAATCACTGCCTCTGCTCCAGCCGAAGAATACCCAGCTATAATCAACGAAGGAGGTTTGTGAAGCATTAAATTTGGATCTGTTTAAAATGACTTAAAATGTTCCTCTGGATTCTATTCCTCGTGACAACGACTGCCTCTGCTCCAGCGGAGGAGTACCCAGCTAAAGTCAACAAAGGAGGTATGTGAAGCATTTAATTTGGATTTGTTTCAAGTGACTAAAATGTCATACGATAAATAATACATTAGATAGATGCATAAGCAATGCGTTGCAAATACGCAACTCTTAGCTAGAGTATACCGGTCTGCGATGTTTGCCCTAGGGTTAATCACGTAACGTTCCTAACGCGCGTTCGGTACAATTTAACCGTCAATTTTCCATATAAAATGTGACATTTAGACCTACCTGACGCGCGTACAATCCGTTACGTGATCGACCTATGGGTCGGTAAATCAGCTAGCCTCTAGGTCTGATGGCCTTATGGTGACCGAGTGGCGGCGACCTGTGCAGCATTCGTACATACAAAACAATACAAAATTTAATTTTTTGATAAAAAAATCTATATCTTTTGTATTTACTCCTATAGACGAAAAAATAAAAAACAAGTAAACATATTTATAAAATTTAAGAAATCAACCGATTTCTTACTACTAGTGTGTTGACGCTCATCCCTATTTATCTATATTGTTTTCAGAATTTCTTAATTATGCTTCAGTTATGCAGATTGTACCTTCGGGCTACTCACCTCTGAAAAATGATTATTTTATAAAACCATCATTAGCAGAAGTCGTTGATAAAGTGAGTCATATCTGTTTATTATCGCTCTGTGTCAAATGTTTCAAAATATACATATGTTCTTGATAAAATTAAATTTTATTATAATCTATTTGCAGGACAAACCAAGCTACGAACGTATGATCGAGATATTAAAAAAAGGTCATACAAAACTTGGACTAACCTTCAATATATATGATGACAACATGAGAGAAGCCACTATTGCATTGTACCGTCTGTTGCTGGATGTAGATGAAGACAAGTTTGACGACATTGAACGCTGGTCCAGAGTTAACATAAATAAGGACATGTTTGACTACGCGTGGCGATTAGCATCTCTCTATGGCAACAAATTCAAAAAAGAAGAAATGTTACCTCCATTTATTAAGAAACCTAACCATTTTGTTAACAGTGAGGCAATGTGGAAAGCGATGCATATTAAAATAGGTAATGGCGACATTAACGAGGAAGATGCTCGACTGAATCAATATTTCCGGACTGATGACATAATTACAATTAATACAAACTATTCTGGATGGAATTTGCCGCAAAATGGATGTGATCGAGAAATTAATTACTTCAAAGAAGACATTGCGCTAAACAGCTACTATTATGGAGTACATTTACTGCATCCATTTTGGATGAGCAATGACGAATTAGATCTACTTAACCCCCGGCACGCAGAGCACTACTATTTTACACACAAACAATTGATGGCACGTTATCAACTTGAAAAGGAGCATCTCAATAAGAATTCTAACGACACAACATGTGATATTAATTTAAATAGCTACAATTCCTACCTCATGCATGACTATGGCCTCCCATTCCCCATTAAATCATCTATTAAAGTGTGGAATGATGGAAGAGCTCATCTCAAGTCGATTGATATTGCCATACGAGAATGTATTTCTCGAGGACTTTTAGTGGTGAGTTTTCTTTATAAAGCTATAAATGTTATTTTTTTATATTAAGTAAACCATGTCAGCAGTTCAGCACGGTTAGCACAAATCGGCGCGCGAGCTGTCTCGTAGCGAGATAGATTGTCCGTCTCTTTCTAATTAGCACTTACGAAAGAGACGAATCGCGCCGATTTGTGCTAATCATGCAGTTGTATAATACACAAATGTATGTTTTCAGGATAGTAATGGTACATCAATACCGATAGCGGGAGAATATAACATAGATCTTTTATCAAAATTAATACGTGCAAACTTAGATGGCCTAAAATCTGTCAAGATCATCAGATCAATATATGGCTACGGTGGAAATGGATATCCCATAGACCAGTGAGTTTTACTCGTATTATACATTATCTCTATTATTAAACCCCAATAGATTATCAACTGATAATCTATTGGGGTAACTACTAACAGAAAAGTTATAAACATTAACAATGGTAATACATGGCGCTGTGAATTTGCTTCTACATACACAACACCATAGCCTCATGACGCCCACCATACGACACAAAAAAAAAATTGAGTTGAATTTCGTTTGTTTCATGAGAAGACCAAAAAAAAACAAATGCAACTCTATTCCAACCCAAAATTGTTTAAATTCCTTTAAGAAAATAAGTCCTTCCAGTAGGCCCATGGGCACTAGGAGGATATTATGTAGTAACATTAACAACATGGGTATTTACTTTAATTCACAAGCCTCGGGTTATATTAAGCGTTCCTGCGAGTTTTTGATAATTAAATGGTAACAGTATTTCTATTATTTATGAATGTCCCTCTTTAACCTTTGTTTAAGACGTATATTCTGTCAGATGCAAGAGCAAGTGTCATAGCGATATACTGCTTTAAAACAATTAATTTATGGTTTACTATAGGTTTTATCGATTTCTTTAACTGACCACCAATGGATTTGCCCGTGATTTGTCCAATTTAGAGCTTTCTTATTCGTGATTCAGTACATCACAAAATATATTTATATTTCAGATATAACCCAGCTCCGTCAGTGTTACACTTCCCGCAGACATCATTGAGAGACCACACCTATTGGCACCTGCTTAAAAGTCTGCTGGATTATTTTACGGAATACAGGGAAATGATAGACAGCTACAGTCTGGCTCAATACCAGAACAATTTTTTTGCTATAGTCGATAATCAGTTCACTAACATTACTACATACTTCGAATATTTTCAATTTAGTTTAAATAAAGGTTTAGGTGGAGGTAATTTAAGATCACCTCTAGTCTTCACAGCGAGACAAAAGAGACTGAATCATTTACCATTCATGCTAAACTTCACGCTTGATTCAACAGCCGAATCTGATGTTATTGTTCGGCTTTTCATAGGTCCTCTGTGTAATGTTCAAAATTGCTGGCAAAACTATCATAAGTTTTTCCAGTTAGATGCATACAAAACACAAGTAAAACAAGGATTAAACATTATAAGTTGGTCTTCTGACACTTCCGAAAGTCTTTCTTCTGATGAATATTATAATTTGGAAGCTTCAAAGAAAGAACTTGATACATTTAATTTATTTAAATTTCCTAAAAATCTTGTAATACCAAAAGGGTCAGAGCACGGACTTAATTTGACTATGTTTATAATTGTCACTCAAGCAAATAATTCGCCATTAGATGAAGTCACACCTATTAGCAATTATTATAATAAAGTATTGAGTGAAGTTGATAAAAAGCCTCTAGGGTTTCCTTTCCACAGCCAAGCAATAATCGCAAATGAGTATGGCTCTAATTATAAGTTCTATAATGTAACAATTTATCATGAAAACCGTAAAGTTGACAAAAGTGGTTCCTTTTCACCGAATTTGTATTAGCTTTTAGATTTTTCTCCACATTTTAGGGGTGTTTTGTTCATCATTTCATTAGTAAGAACAGACTTGAACTCGTAAAATCTTATAAAGAAAGCTGAGTTCAACTTACTTTTTTTACGTATTGATCTACTATACCTACCTACAAATGTTTGCTTGACCAGTTATTTAAAAATGAAAAAAGTGCGCCGAACTCAGCTTACGTTATATATCATTGTTTACTCCATAGTCCTTAGGGTCTCAGGAATACACTGTTAAAATTATTTGGAATCCTCCCGGGGCACGGGGTATATATGTCAGACAGAGAAGAAAAGATTTTGGAAATATGGACTAAAATATAGGTTGGTCTGCCTTAAGTTCTTCACCTAGTACAACGGCAGGCAAACCGGCAGAAAACAAAAAATGATTTAAACTATCTTTAAAAGTATATTTTATTGACTTTAAGATTCTTTCAACAAACGTCTCACCTCACCTCTCTTTATATATTTTCATTTTATATTTCCTGGAAAATTGCGTACCTAATGAATAGAAAAACTGAATAGAAAATCTAGAAATTTGTTTTTTAATTTTTCCCAACTAAGTTTATAATAATAACTCGAATATGCCCTGAATTATAATGTAATCTGAGGGAGGCAACAGGTAGCCCTCGCGCGGGCAGCTTTCTCGCGCAGAGAATTGCTACCGCAATCCAGCGCGGGAATGCTGCCTGCATGATGGGCACCATACCTGTAGGGGTCCAAATTTCGATTGTAATTTTTAATTTCTAGTTTCATACTATATGTTTAGTTGTTTTAGTTTAAGAGTTATTTATGTTAATAAACATTTTTATATAATCTGAGAGTAGCAAAAATATATACCAAAAAAAGTATCTCCAGTAGGCAGGAGGTTAAGCGTTCAGAATATTTGGGTGTATTTTGTAAAGCGAAAAGGACTAAACTTACGATGGCCTCTACTTCCAATCAGCAAAAAAGATCCTGGCAAATTGCTGTGACAAATAATATACTTAAGACTACATACGGGACCGAACCACGTTTCTTTTGCAAAGTTAGAATTTTAAATAGCTAGAGAAGATGCAGTTCTTCGGGGTTGTATTTGTATATAAGAAATAATTCATAAAAAAACAGATTATCCAATTATGGAAATACATTTCTCCCGGTAGAGCCCTGAACGAGCCAAAATTACTACATCCTTATTAATAAAAAAATATTATGTAACTAATTCTAAATTAAACAGTAACATTTGCTAAAGAAATTACAAATGTTTAATTAAAAGAAAAAATAGGTATGGAGCCAGAAGGTTGAACATTCCCTTTTAATTTTGTAATTATTCTCTTGCGCAGCAATGGGATACGTCAGTTTTGTAAGTTAGATCATGCACTCACGCTTCTTGCTTGTGAACCGGGAAGGGGGTATGACTATTCACGTGGGCTCGTCCTCGGGCGCATATAGATCGCACGCTGAAGGGAGGCTTCGGGAATTTGGCTCTATGCGATTAGTATGTATATCACATGACAATGCAATATTATGATGACTTGGAGCTGATCTGATGCTGGAGCTGGAAGGTGGCCATATTAACTCCGCAATAAAACGACACAACCCCATCGAGTTTGGGCTCGTTAGAATCGTCTCAATGAGTACTTGATGATGGTATGCAGAAAGGTACAGTCGGCAGTAAAAGCTTGTACCAAAAATGAAATTTTTGACAGAAACTTATTTAACTTTTTATAAGGGATATTATTATATAATTTCAGTATCGGATTATTAACATACAGTATTTATTTAAGTACCTAGTTTAATTAAAAGCCCTTCATTATACAGAATAACTAAAACTAAAGATAAAAAATTTGCCCCAGATCGCTGCCAGGCGGCAGTGTGCCCAGAAGGCTGGCAGCATTGCCACGTTGTATGGCAATGCTGATCCTCTGGGCGAGGTAAAAGCCAGCCTTCTGGTCACGTGAAGCCTCGACCAGGCGCTTGCACAAACCATTATAGATTCTGTGCGTGCCTGGTCCCCACGGTCCGAGTTATTATTTTTAGATTTTTTCCTACGCTTACACACAATTACCGAGCTGGATTCCAAATTTCATCCTTTTAGGTCATCTGGAAGTAGGTTAGGTTTAGGTACTATATGTCAGTCAGTCAGTGCTAAAATATACGACTTTTTGACCTTCATATCTTTATAACCGTTTGAGCTAGCTTCTTGAAATTTGGGCTTCTAGTCTTAGTTATGGATATAATAAAACACACGTAGTTTTATGTGTTTACGTTAAAGAGGTTTTGAGTTATAGAAGGGTCAAGAGTGGCACCAAGTGGTTCGTGTAATGATACACTCGGCGCCGGCTAGCCAGTTCCTTTGCTTGAACTTGGCTTGACACGCTGCCGCGTGTCTAAATTGAGTACTATAGCTTTTGCCCGCGGCTTTGCCCGCGTAGTAAATGTATTTTTTGCAATAATTCTTGAGTTGTTACGCCGGCAACGGCCTACTACTACTTACTTCCCCTATGAATAACTCTAAGATTAATGCATTCATCAACTCAAACTTGTGGCCCGGACATTGCTATAATAAATTAATTAGTTAAAAACCACCTACCTATATGTATATACACGTCTTCTGTGTAAAAAAGACACTGAATCATCATCCTCCTAGCGTTATTATTCCCGGTTGTGCCCCTAAAGGAGCCCGGGGTCCGCTTTGACACCTACACACTGTCACACTGAATACCTATATTATTATTTTGTATTTTTTTTTCATTATTATAAGAATTATTTAGTCATTTTATAAGAAATATATCTATGAACTTTTCCAAACGACGATCTAACCGCAATTCCATTTCCTTCAAACAATCAACCAATAATGTATTTGTAAACATAACAGGTTTTACAGAATATTAACATCGTATTAGTATGCCTTGCCATTAGGCATACAAATATTTCAGGTCAAGAAGAAGTATGCTTCGTATTTATTACCCTTAACTACTGCTAGTGCCTTAGCTACTGTAGTCACATATATGGCACTATACTCGCCCTCAACCCAAAAGACGAATGAGGCCATGAAACGCTCCGTGCAATACAATGGAAACCCATTGTATTGCACGGAGCGTTTTATGACCTCAGTCGTTTTTTGGGTTGAGGGCGAGTATAGTATGCCCTAAGTATATACCTACTCTAAACGCTTTGCTTTTGCCAAGTCTATTTGTGGTTACAGACTTTGAGAACGGGATAAATTAAACTGAATAGTTTTAATTTATTTTTTATTTTGTACTATTTATACATATTTTAAGTATCTCATAAATATTTGGACGGCACTTCTCTTTAAATTTAGTGCTTAGGCACTTGGTTCTTGTAGTAAGGGTAGTATTCCTTAACATTGTAGACGTTAGCGTAATCCTCTCCCTCGTGGAAGATGAAGACATCTTCGTAATAGATGTTGGGCTGCTTGAAGTACGTCTCAAACACGGGGCGGTCAAATGGATAAGACATCGGCTTCATGTCAGGGAAGTACGCCTTGTACTGTTCCAAATCCTTAGGCAGAGGAGTGTGCGGGTACACAACAACGTAGATTTGGTAGGGGAAACCGCCCTTAACACCCTTTGGCAGCATCATTCTCTCGGGCTGGTAGAAGAATTTCTCAGACATATCGATAGGAACCTTTCCGTGGCTGAGCATCTTCATGAGCTCTTCCGTAGAAACGGAGTCCTCCTTGTACAGGGTGAAATCATGAGATTTGCGCTCGATCTTGTTCTGTCCAACAGTGAGCTTGTGAACGAACCAGTCCAGCTCAACGAAGTTCATCCAGTTGTCTTCAATGCTAAGAGGATAGCCATTGCTGTCGTATTTGGGACCCAAGAAGAACTTGAACACGGCGTCCGTAGCAACGTCAGACTTGACATCAACGGTGACGGTGAAAGGCTTGTGGTTTAGACGAGGTTGGCGAACTACGAATTGGGTAGGGTCGTCAGCCTTGAACTCTTCCACGCTGTGGAAGATGTCGTTGGTTATGTCAAAATCGAAGGACTCGAAGAAAGTGACTAGTTTGTCAACCTTGACGTCGCTGATCTTGACTCCTTCGAAGTGAAGCTGGCTGTAACTGTAGGGTTCCAAGTACTCTTTCCATTGCAGGAAGTAGTTCAAGATGCGCGCGTAGAACTGGTAGAAGACAGGGTCACGCAGAGAGGTCTGGTACAGTTCCAAAGCACTGGGCAGCACTGTGTATCTGCAAAGAAAATTTCTTTATTATACACATTACCGATAGTTTGTTATAACAAACTGCGTTCTTTTACACATATAGATTTTCTTAATTATATTATAAAAAAAAGAATTTTGATGCCTCAATATTTGGAATTTTGCAAATGTATTAACAACTTACTGGTCCATGGGCTCTGGAGTACCAGACAGAAGATGAAGACCGACAAGCTCGTAGAAACGTTCGTAGTTCTTGGGGAATTTCTCGTACAGATCAACATTGTTGAACCAGTAGTTAGCCACAAAGTCGATAGCCTTTGAGTTGCGCAGGTCAATCTCTTGGTTGTACTGAAATAAAATTGGGTTTTATAATACTCGTCATTATAATGAATCTAACTCAACATCACAATCAGTTTCATAATAAGAAGTTACACTTACAGCCTTGAAGTGGCCTTGTTCCAAGTAGTACAGGAAAGTCTGCTCGTAGTTGTTAAGGTACTGGATGTACTTTTCATTTTCGACTTTGTGGATCTGGTAATAGTCGTTCCTCTGGAAGAAAGGATAATAGGTGGACAGGTCGCAGTAGTATCCGGTCTCGATGGGTTTGAACCACGAGAGTTCAGGGATCTCACCTAGTCCGCTGGAGAGACGGTTCAGGTAGTACTTAGCAATAAGCTGTTGGTAGTTGAAGTAGAATAGATCACCACGGATTTCATCAATGTGTTCGAAATGTCCCTTGTTCCACCAGAAAGGATTAATCGTCTGGAAGTAATAGTAGTACGCGTTCATGCCAACGTCCTCAGTGAAATACGCAAGTTTGTCCTCTTCGCTGCCAGTCACCCAGGGGCTGGAGTAGTTGGCGTAGAAGATGTATTTGTCTTGCTCCTGGAAAATGCCGTGCTGGGAAGCATAGGCAGGGTCAACATCGCCCTTCTGCATTTTCATGCGGTAGGCCTTCAGGAAAGTCTTGGTGTCGACGAAGTACTGAGGGAACATCTCGTACGGAGCAGGGAGCACCAGAGTGTTGGTGTCGGGACGCTGGTAGATGGCGATGTAGTAGGCGTAAAGGAATTGACCATCGTTGAAGTGCACGCGAGCGAAGGCGGCGGTCTTGTAGAAGGTCTCGAAGTCCTTGGCGTAGTAGAAGAGCTTGAAGAGAGCAATAGCCTCCTCCCTCATCTGGTCGTAGAACACGGAGAAGGTCTTGTATTTGGGCATGAAACCACTCTTAAAGTACAACAAGAACTCTTCAACGGCCTTCTTGTCCTGAAAGTAATATTACAATTTAGTCAGCAAAATGTGGATTAAGTAAATATATTTTCAACGCACCTGCTCGTAAAGTAGGTCTTATTACAGCGTATTTACACTGATAATGCAGAATATTACCCATGCCGTGCCTTTTACATTACATTATCGCACTAGTGCCTTTTCATTACATATCTTTTTAAATATTAGCAAAATAATGCAGAATATTACCCATGCCGTGACTTTTACATTACATTATCGCACTAGTGCCTTTTCATTACATATCTTTTAACATTTTCATTTTTTTTTTTTTTTTCCTCGCAAATGTGTTGAAAAACGTCGTATGAAACACGTGAGCATTGGTCATTACACTTCTCGTCTCCATTAAGCCTTCGCCTTCGGCTCAGGCTTAAAAACCGACTCGAGTGTAATGACCAACTTAGCACACTTGAATCATAATGTACTATTATTTTTGTTTATATTTGTGGCATAAACTTACGGTGTAGTTGTCAATGTTAGCCTCAACATCGTATTCGTAACCAATCTTCCACCAGTCGGCATCCTTTCTGTATTGTCCTATGCTCTCCAAAAGGTAGAGGACCTTTCCTTGGCGCTCAACGTAACCTGCGTCAACTGGAATAAGAAAAACATTCTTATAATGATTTTTTATACTTTAATATGCCATAACTTTATTGATTTTACTTATCTATGCATTACTTGTATGTATATATTTATATTTTCTTTGGGCGTATTGATTAGTTAGTCTAGGAGACAATGCAATATAACGTTAATATTCATAGTTAAATAAATAGATACTAAAATGGAGCTTTAATATGAGCATGATCCAGAGTCCAGAGTATTCTCAGGAATTCAAAATAGCAGAAAGTTCAAGGGACAGGGTCTACCATACCAATACCAAGTCATACATAATGCTTAAGATTTTTATTTTCAAATCTTTATAAGCAGGGGTACTTCCAACTATTTAAGTTGGCTTGAAACATCAGGGAACTCAGTGGAATTATCTTGTTAGAAGAACGAAATTCGGTTAAGTTAGTCATATAATTTATTTTGATTTAAATGATTAATTGAAACTTTTCTGTGGCAGTATAAGGGTATTATGGTCATGCATGCATAAACTCACACCAATACGGGTGTACCTAAAAAGTTAATAGTTAGATATGCATCAGGCTTGAATGTAAGTTACATAAAAGAACATGATAATGTAATATTATCCGTTGGTCATTAGCACTAGGATCAAGAGTGCTCATAATTCAGATCTTTAATTATTCTTTATAAGAACCCAAAGTTTACAAAATCTGCAAAAAAAGTAAAAGGTAAACCTTTGAAAACATTTTTTCCCCTCACTGCCTCGGAAAGCCGTCTTTTATCTTTTAAAACCCGTGAGCAAAAACACATTTTATCCACTACTGGGCTAAGTAATTTGACCTTGGAGTGTATCTCATGTATCTCATGAACAGTGATAGTTAGACAGTTGAAATGTTCACAGATGATGTATTTTTGTTGCCGCTATAACAACAAATACTATTAAACAGAATAAAATAAATATTTAAGGGGGCTCCGATACAAAAAACTTTTCAGAATTGCTTGTTGCCTTCATCAGGAGCTGGGTCTCAAAATGTATGCGAAAACTAAAATCTGACTCGCATTTGACCAAAATTAAAAAAAAACCGGTTATTTGTTATATTTTTTTATACAAGGGTGCAAATTAATTATTTAAATTAAATAAAGTTGTTTTGCATGTTGCACTTTCCTCGCTACAATGAGGTGAAAGGTTTTGTGTTACACACGGGTATTTCACTTCTCGTGTGTTGAAACACTCGCTACGCTCAGGATTATTTTTTAGAACCACTCGCTTCGCTCGTGGTTAAACTATAGAATAATTTCTCTTGCTCATGTTTAAATTCCACACTCGCGGGTAAAATACAACTTTGCACCCTTGTATAACAAATAACTATATTACCGCCACAGTCATAGATATTCCCACATTCAACCCTTAAGACACCCACGGGAAGCAAGGGGGGCTATTAAGTTCGGTCGAAGTAATATTTAGGTTCTTACCAGGTTTGATTCCGACGTGGCGAGTGAGCGAGGCGGGGGCAGGCCCAGCGACAGCCAGGGCCACGAGGGCAGCCAGGAACAAGACAGTCTTCATCGTTCCTTTACAGGATCTCAACTGTGCCCAACCTACCGCCGAAACGCGAATTTATACCCGTCACTCGTTATCTTCTCGATGACACGTTAACTATTCTTAATAATAAGTAGATACTGTGCAGTTGCAGTGTAAGGTTATCGTGGATGTTAAGTTTACAATGCGTGGCATAATTTTTACTGTCCAATTTCTTCATTGCATAACTACTTTTCGCCTGGTATAGTAACGTGTAGCAAAAACGTTGTGTGGCAACTTTAGTTCGAGCGTTTGGGCTATTTTTTTCATCTTTAAGTTCTAATTGTGTACAGTCAAGTTCATAAATATGTACCGAAACCTTAATTTGCTAACATAAAGATAATAATAAGTAATATTCTTTTTTTAGCGATGGCCAGGGCTTTCATTTAAATAAAGATATAAAACACAGATCAATTTATTATTTATTAAGATTTCAGCAACAACCATTTATTATTTATCTAAATCTAACCTAACCGAGCTTACATTAAATTACCACAAATGCAAAATGAATTAAATTAAATGGGCAAATGGCGTCACCAGCTTGTCACCACACGAGAACACGATGCGAAAAGAGGGCGATTCAGGTAGTGCGCTCCGCTTATAAAGGCTCATGGCGGGGGAAGGTGGCAATGACGTAGCAGGCAGGCTCATGGTGGGAGTAGACAGCAGTGACGTAGGAGACAAACTTCATCTATTTCCTTTTACGGCCTCTCCTGGCGCGTGGTCGCCCTCGACCACTTCGTCGGCTAGGTTCTCGCGAACCAGCGTCTTGTCCGCCATTGCTAGCAGGGCTTCTGGTCGGGCTCTCCGATACGTTAGCGTCACTCGCAGATCCTGTTCCATGGCTCGTAGGCGATATGGCGTGGCTCTCAGGGGCGGCGTTGGGATCTGAAGACCCGCGGCTAGTAGATGGACCCGGTTGGCTGTCATCGGCAGGTGGGCTGACCGTGGTTGAATCAGTCGTGGGCGTGCCAGGTGCAGTTTCCTCCTCGCCTGAAAATTACAATAAAAACAAAATTTAAGGTCTGCTCATTTAACGACCCTAATAAGACAGAGGCTCCAAGTTTGCATATCTTTGTAATGAACGGATAGAGGCACCAAGTTCGCATATCTTTGTAATGAGCGGATAGAGGCACCAAGTTCGCATATCTTTATAATGAGCGGATAGAGGCACCAAGTTCGCATATCTTTGTAATGAGCGGATAGAGGCACCAAGTTCGCATATCCAACAATGCTGTATTTCACGGGCAGAGGCGCCAAGTTCGCTTACCCCTTTAAGGACTTTAGAGAATGTAAATTTCATAAAGACATAGGCACCCAGTTAGCGTGTCTTATAACAAACGAACAGAGACAGAGGCACCCAGTTCGCAATGTCGGTCTACGTAGCATCAAATACAGAGGCACCGTGTTAGCATATACAGCTACATAGAAAACAAGTTTTGTACTCACTGTCAAAGAAGGTGGCACATGACTCAGGGGTCCATTCACCGCGCCAGACAACCATGTGCTCGGCTGCAGCCTGTGTTGTCTTGCCGTAGGAGCCACCCAACAGCCGCAAATTGTAGCGACCATGCGGCAGCACCCTCGTGACACGGTAGGGTCCTCGCATCCCGGAGTTAAGCTTGCCAGTCATCTGCGAAGTCTTAATTACAAAAACCATATCGCCCAGTTTATATATTCGCTCAGGCCTGCGACCTTTATTGACATAATCGTCTTGCTTGCATCGATTTTTATTTAACAACTCAGTGGCGCGCTGCCTTTGCAACTCTCTAAGGCCTTCACGATTTGGATGAGTTTTATCGAGCGCTACGTCACGAACAAGCGTCCTTATTAGTGGTGTCATTCCCTCAATACCGATGAGCAATTGCAAAGGGGAAGTTTGTATGGTCTTTTGTTTGGTGCTATTAATAACGAGTTGGAGCTTCCAAAGGCTGGTAGACCATTGACTGTTCTTAGCTGCCTCTACGCGAAGCATATTGAGTAGCGTTCGACAGTAACGCTCTACTTGCCCGTTCTCACTGTGCATTTGGGGGGTTATGAAGTGAATGTTTGACCCCATTTCTTTAACCCAACCCTGAAATTGTGAACTTTCAAACATACGACCCTTATCGCAAACTATAAGTTTAGGTGTCCCAAACAAAGAAATAGCATTGGAAAAACAACTTTGCAACTCATCAGCGTCTTGTTTAATCATTGGGTAAAGCAAACAATATTTCGAATAGGCATCGATAATAAGTAAAACATATTTAAACTCGTTTGAAGCAGGCAAAACACCTAGTACATCTACGTGTATGGTACTAAAAGGAGTATCGGGCTTGTGCCATGAAGAAATCGGTTGATGTGGCGCTCTAGGCACTTTCTTTGAAGATAGACAAATCAAACAATGCGCTATATATTTTTTAACAAAGGTGCGTAATCCAGGAAACCAAAAGTGCCGCAGTATGAGGTCTATGGTTTTGTTAGTCCCGATATGTTGGTGCTGATCGTGAAAGATACGCAACAAACTTAATCTGTGGCCTTTAGGTATGTAACACAGTAGCCTGGATTCCTCGCCAGTAGGTGAGTACTTGTAATATAGCAGATCATTTTGCACAATGTAACGAGACGAGTCAAGTTCATTATTTTTAACTTTATCAATCAAATCACGGGTCTCATCATCCGCGGACTGAGCAAGTTGTGCCCAATTTTTCGGCTTAGATATGTGACAGACCTCTACAGGATTTCGACTTAGATAATCTGCGTGCTGCATCATAGTGCCCTTGCGGTATTCTATAGTAAAGTCGAAATCCTGCATGTACATCCACCACCTCGCCACACGTGGTAGGAGATCCTTCTTACGTTCTGTCAACTTTAATGCGTTGCAGTCTGTAACTATTTTAAACGGAACTCCTATCAAGTAGTGGCGGAAATGTTGTAAGGCTTTTACTACAGCGAGAGTTTCGAGCTCATACGAGTGATATTTAGGTTCGGCGCCTTGAGTGGTCTTACTAAAGTAGGCTACTGCACGTCTACGTGTATCACTGTGCACTTGAAGAAGTACACCACCATACCCAATAGAACTCGCGTCCGTATGTAGTTCTGTGGGCAGCAACGGATCGAACACTGCGAGCACGGGCTCATTAGTAAGACACTCAATTAGATATTTTCGAGCCTCAACCTGTGCTTCACCCCATATGAACGGAACCCCTCTCTTCGTTAACCTGGCCATGCAAGCTGTTTTTGTCGCGTAATCGGGTATGTATCGCCGGAAATAACTCGCTAACCCAAGCAATTGTCGTACTTGACGTACGTTTGTGGGCACAGGGGAGTCAATCAAAGCTTTAATTTTTCGTTCGCTCGGTTTAACCTGACCTTGCGATATTCTACGACCCAGATACTCGACCTCTGTGGCGACAAACGTACTCTTTTTTAAATTAATTAAAAACCCGGCAGCGGTTAACGTTTCAAGAGTTTCACGTAAGTTATTAAGTGCCTCGTCAACGGTTGACGCCAAAATTAAAACATCATCGATGTAAGTTAAAACTTTGCCTGCGTCTATAAGAGGTTTCAGCGTCTTTGTGATAATTCGCTGGTACACCACTGGCGAATTTGCAAGTCCATATGGGACCTTTAAATACTCGTAATGACCCTCAGGGGTTACAAATCCGGTTCTTGGTATGGATTCGCTATCCAGTGCTATCTGATGGAATCCAGTCGCCATATCCAAACTACTAAAGTACTTGCTTTTGCCAAGGCGGTCTATATGGTCATCAATCAGAGGCAATGGAAAGCGATCCTTGACTGTTATGGCGTTTAACGCACGGTAATCTACGCACATACGGTCTTTTCCATCACGTTTTTTAACAAGAATGATCGGGCTAGCGTATGGCGATTGTGACTCGCGAATAACACCTTTGTCCAATAAATCACGAACTATCTCGCGCACCCTAGATTTCTCATCAATAGACAATTTGTATGGTCGATAATGAATTGGAGTGTCACTTGTCAATTCAATGTGCATCTCACCCGTGGTTACGGTAGTATGGGCCGTGCCCTCAATCAGATATTCTTTGAAGCTGTCAATTATTGAGTGCAGATTAACACGATCACTTCCGGTAAGCGAACTATTAATCGGTAAAAGCGCACTGGATTGAACATGTAACACGTCCTTATCATTAGTGTTAGAAACGCGAGTAATCTGTTGCTTACCATTTAACCGAATATACGCTACGCCCTCACGGTTCAAAACGTCGGTTCCAATAAGCACAGGCACACTTATACACTTTGACGGCACAATTAAAAGATCGACTTCTAATGCGATATCACTAAACTCGACCACTACAGGCGTATAAGCGGTGCACTCAATGTTTTGATTACCTATGCCGCGTAAAACTTGATAAGTGGGTAGTCTCGAATGTCTAAAATGTTTTAGCACGGATTCATTGATTAACGAAACGCGAGACCCACTGTCAACTAAAACGTCCATAGGTATGCCTTGTATTATAGCAGTCGTGACGTCACTGTCGCTTGAGCTACCCTCTAATTCTCGACAAAAATTAACGTTGTTTTTGTTACGCGATTCCGATCGCTGTTTTACAAAGCATACAGTGTCGTCATGACCCGGTTTTTTACAGAACGAGCATGTGATAATAGTAGTAGTGTTAGACGAGGTCATGGAAATATTTTTATCATATTTATCGGGGATTACTTCAGCATTTTTTTGTCGTTTAGGGCAAAGTCGTTGCGGGTGACCGATTGCACCGCACGTATAACATTTAAAATCACGATTGGGTGTTTTGAAAGTATGACCGCGTTTTCTTAAGTTTGGTTCAATTTGCCTACTGCGTGATGGGCGCCCAGACGAATGGGATATATTTGAATTGGGCTTTGTGTAAATAGAAAGAAACTCCACCAGGTCTTTCGGCATTAGTCGGGCATTAGTAGCGGCAGCACGAATTTGAGCGTCATTTATACCACGTATAACAATAGCAACCGTTAACTCGTCACTTAAACCTTTAACGATATTCAATCGTAATAATGAACGCCTGGCATATTCTGCATACGTGGTATAACTGTTAGAATTCGTACTCATGACGTTAAATAAAATATTAGCAACATCGATTCTTCGTGAGCACAATGGTTTAAATTCGAGTTTGAAATTGGTCCACGTACGGACCCATTCGTTAAGCCAACAACGAGCGTCTCCTTTCAAGCAATTGGCTATTCTGGAAAGGCACTCATTGTCGTCCCAACGATTGATATCTCGAGCTCTTTCGACCTCTTCACACCAAGAATCGATGTCATGCAAACTTGGATCACAATTAGAGATGTAATAATGGTTGGATCTTACTTTGGTCAATGCGGTAAGAGCCCCAATGAGCCGGTCGGTAGCATCAGGTGCAGCGGCAGGACTTGCATTCGGGTCGCTGACGGTGCTCGCACTCGACCCGGGCTGTAGCGACGGGGTCTGCGATATGAAGCTCGGTGCAGCGATGTCGAGGCTGCTGACCGCCTCCACGTGGCTGCCCGCCTCCATGTGGCTGCCCGCCTCCTCGTGGCTGACCGCCTCCACGCGGCTGGCGACGCTACTGGATGGGGCCGCCGACACGCTGCTCTCGAGTGCATTGAGGCGCGCTAAAATAGCGCCAAGCTGATCTTGGAGAACATCTGTTCCTGTAACCGATTGGTCATTATGCCTACCCCTACTACGTGTGGATTTGCCGGCCATTATTAATTTACTTTGATTTTAATCAACGTTCGCTGTGTATCAAACTACTAGGCAATGGTGCACTATCCCTGCTTCTGATTTTAGCGATGGCCAGGGCTTTCATTTAAATAAAGATATAAAACACAGATCAATTTATTATTTATTAAGATTTCAGCAACAACCATTTATTATTTATCTAAATCTAACCTAACCGAGCTTACATTAAATTACCACAAATGCAAAATGAATTAAATTTAATGGGCAAATGGCGTCACCAGCTTGTCACCACACGAGAACACGATGCGAAAAGAGGGCGATTCAGGTAGTGCGCTCCGCTTATAAAGGCTCATGGCGGGGGAAGGTGGCAATGACGTAGCAGGCAGGCTCATGGTGGGAGTAGACAGCAGTGACGTAGGAGACAAACTTCATCTATTTCCTTTTACTTTATATTATTGTTTCCCGTGTTTTTTAAATGCCATGAATAAATGTTTTTTAGGGTTCCGTACTCAAAGAGTAAAACTGGACCCTATTACTAAAACTTCGCTGTCCGTCCGTCCGTCCGTCCGTCTGTCTGTCACCAGGCTGTATCTCAAGAACCGTGATAGCTAGAGAGTTGAAATTTTCACAGATTATGTATTTCTATAGCCGCTATAACAACAAATACTAAAAACAAAATAAAGTATTTTTTTAAGGGGGGCTCCTATACAACAAACGTGATTTTTTTGGCGTTTTTATAGATAATGGTACGGAACCCTTCGTGCGCGAGTCCAACTCGCACTTGGCCGGTTTTCTTTCTTTTTTTCTAAAAGGAATGGGACATCACACTTGACTACTTACACTAAACACAGTAACCAAGATTCAGTATCCGGGCGAGACCGAGCTCTGCTCAGGCGAAAATAGAGAAAACGATTAATCCCAGCCTAGCTAGATCATTATTTCGCCCCCGTAAACCTCTACCTAAAGTCGCTGTCAATGGGCTTTGCTAACAATGTAAATAAACAATGTATTGAATGAATTAATTAATGAATATTTTTTATTTCAGGTCTTCACCGACCCATATAAGAGGTGTTAGTTACATTTTAATTATAAGGTTAGATTACACAATACAAAGCTTACATACAATTTAACATACAACATAAACTGACATACACAGAACACAGAACATACACTTACTTACTATATTGCAAGGTAGATTTGACCTGCCCAATCAAATACAGAAGTATTGGACAGTCAAACCTACCAGCCATCATTTTCAGGATGCTGTTGGTACTTTTCCTGACTCGAGCCATCAGGGATGAAACTTTATTTCGCATAATCGCATGGAAGTCATTAGTGCGTGCCTCTGCGAACATCCCCGAGGCACTACACCATTTGGGCATTCCTAACAGCATCCTGAAAATATTATTATACGTAACGCGTAGGGCGCTATAAGCTCGCTTTGTGTACTTAACCCACAGTCCGCTAGCGTAGAAAGATTGGCAGAAGGCTTTAAAAAGTGCAATCTTTACCTCTGCGGAACACCTAGCGAACCTGCGGGCAAGCATGTTACCTCTGACTGATAACGCCCTACGCTCCCTTTCTATATCCTGGTCATCACTCAGGTCTTCAGCAATAATGTGACCAAGATACTTAAAACTTTGTACAACTTTAAGTACAACTCCACCAAGAGTGACGGGGGGCACAAAATAAGGCTTGATATTGCCCGCCTTGAAAACCATTACTTCACTCTTTGCGGAGTTGTACACTAATCCATGCTGCTTAGCATAAGCTTCACATCTTCCATCCAGCTGTCTGAGAGCTCCGATGGAAGGGCTCAGCAGCACCATGTCATCGGCATAACTTATATTGTTGAGACAGGTATCTTCAACGTGACATCCCGCATGCATGCTGCTGAGTCCCTTCATTTTAATGTCAATTTCAGTATGGCGGTTTGTTTACATAGTTAGCAAAGTCCATTGACGATGACTTTATATTGGAAATTTCATCGAAATCGTAATACCGTTTTCGATTTAAATAACGTGATTACAAATATAATATACCTATATTATATGATATACAAGTATGGTAAACGTCCGAGTGCTCGACGCTGTGTGAAAGCAATATGGGTTAAATTTGAACTAAGAGGATTTTTCTTCATTCGAATTCAAGCCATGTCACTTTGACATAGAGTGCCCATGCTATGTCAAAGTGACACGGCAGTACCTACAGCGTCGAGCAATCGGGCGTTTAATTTATCATTTGTTTGTGAATACGGTTTACTGTTTGTGTTTTTTCGTCGCAATTGTTCAGCGCAATATCGGTTGTTTTCCATTGTAAGAAATATTGAACTATCAAATGTTAAGTGCTCCAAAGGTTACGATTCCTCGTAGGGTAATGGAACCAAAAGATGAACACCACCGAATAGTTAACCGTTTAGTCGTAAAATTTAAATAAAAAAATCGCGATACATTTTACGCCTTCGGTATATATTTTTCCTAACTCCCATACAGTTCCCACACACACACGGCTGTGAGCGGTCGTCGCGTAAAGGTCTCCCGCCAAAATCACCGTTTGTATGGAGATTTACTAAGGAAAGCACTCTCAAATTTAAGCTCTAAATTACATATAAAATTGAATAAAACGTCTACATGGATTGTTTTGCATGATATAGATTCTTGATTAATGCCTTTAATGGATTATCTATCACAAATTGCGTATTTATTGTTAATTTACGAGATATTTAGTGTTCAACTAATGGTTCCAACTTTTTGTACCTGAGTCAATAGATGAACTGCGTACATCTACTGGGCAAGGTATAGGTTTTTTCAAATGCTTATATAAATTCTCATTGAAAAGGTACATTAAAACTTTTATGGCTTAAATTAATCGTTTCTTAACTGTTGATTTTTGAACCAAAATTTGAACGTGAGTATCTATTCGCAACACGGTTATTTTGGGCTTTGTTGTACTATGAAAAGCACGATTGTTTAACAAAGAACCGCTGCCCAGAAGATGAAAGAATAAAATTAGTTCGTTCAACTTCTGGCTTCGATTCCAATAAGTGAACGCTTTCCAAATTTATATATTTTATAGAATTTAATGATGTTTAGGTAACATATATTTTTTTCAATAGCTAAAATTGGGAATAACAGTTTGAAAAATTGAATTTGTGTCATCCCATAACACTTTCTCTTTATACAAGCAAAACCAAGTTGACAATAAATTAATGAAGTATATTTTGAACGCTATCTTAACGAATTTGAATTTAGAATGTGACGTTTTGCATTATAAATTGCTTTTGTGGCTATATATACGGCTACGGGGTACACATTTCATAATATCCCATACAATGTATGGCATACATATATTTGTATTATTTCGCAGTTGTATCAGCGATTCAAATTGTAGCAATATCACAGACGGCGTAATTTTAGTACATTTACTAAAATAATATTTGTCGTATAAAATCAGAGCACTTAAAGACACTAACTTTTTATATTTATACCTATTAGGTACGTACAACAGTCACATCTGAAAACTTCGATACGAAAAAAGTGCTAATTATATGTAAACACGACCTTATTGCCCCTATATTAAGGCAGTGTATACATACATATTACCTCAATACCTATTACAACAAAACTTGTTTCATATTTATTCAATGAAGGAACAGACATCTCGCAATCGTTAACGCTCAGTATAAAATTCATGCCATTCTACCATTCCCGCCTTTTTCAACCGACGAAAAAAACGGAGGAGGTTCTCAATTCGACGCGTATATATATTTTTTTTTATGTATGACCACGCATAACTTTTTACAGAGTAGTTCGATTTTGATAATTCTTTTTTTATTGGAAAGGGTATACTCCGAAGTTGGTCCCATGTAAATTTGAAAAAAAAACCAACCCTAGGGGTAGGAAAATAGGGGATGATTGATTTTGTTCGGTTAAAACTTTGTTTTCAAAGTAAATTATGTTTTTAGGGTTCCGTACTCAAAGAGTAAAACGGGACACTATTACTAAGAATCCTCTGTCCGTCTGTCTGTCACCAGGCTGTATCTTATTGATACCGTGATAGTTACAGTTGAAATTTTCACAGATGATGTATTTCTGTTGCCGCTATAACAACAAATACTAAAAACAGAATAAAATAAATATGTTTATTGATAATGGTACGGAACCCTTCGTGCGCGAGTCCAACTCGCACTTGGCCGTTTTTTTTTTAATTGTCTGAATGCCGTAAGCCCTAGCCGCATACAGCCACGGATTTTAAGGTCCACACTCAGTAAAATAAGTCGCGTTCCAAATTCAAAATGCGTTGAGAATATAACTTCATAAAAAGAACGTAGAAGTTATTTTGTTTGAAAAGAATGTATGGGATGTTACAAATTCAAGTTTTTCACACTGTTATTACCGAATTTAGTTATAAAAAAAAAAAAACATTATTTAATTCTACATAAAATATGTAAATTTGGAAATTGTCGCAATCTCGCACGTATTTTTTAAATTTTTTTAAAATTGTTAACTCGATTTTTTTAATTTTTTTTCAAGAGTTAATATTTATTTTTTTTAGAAAGCGACCTTAATTGTATATACAACATGTCCAAATTACAAAGAAATCGGCTTTTTTAAGGCTTAGAATTTGAGGCTTAATTTTTAGTGAAAGCACTACATAGCCTTATTGAGCTTACCGTGGGCCTAGGTTGATTTGTGTAAGATTGTCCCGTAATATTTATTTATTTATTTATATGTAATGGTTAATAACCCAGTAAAAGGAAATTATTTTTTCGCCAAGGGCAGTTTCGCTATGCTTACCCGGCTATACCCTTTTTTCTGTACAAAAATATGGGTATAAATCCCAAACACTTAAGCTTTCAAAAAAACCAAAATACCAGACCCCCTCAGTATATACCTCTCAGCTACTTTGTAAAAAATGAAATCATCGAGCAACTTCATGAAAAAAGGCATGTGCTCGTTGTTTTCATTTATTTAAGTACAGCATTTGATATGCTCAGCTACGAAAAGAGCATAGCAAATTAGAACAGCGGTATACAGGGTCCCTTACCTACAAAAAAACTATCACGTGAATAGATAAATACCTACACGAGCAAAGATTAATAATACATACAGTATGTAATGCTATAAGAACTATAAAAGGAACATCAAAGGGCTCTGTAGTTTGCTGGACGACGATTACGTCTCGCATTGTACGTGCGTCAGGTAGTTCTAAATGCCACTATTTGTATGGGTAAATGACTGTTGAACGGTTCTGTCGCTCGCGTGAAAAGTTACGTGTTTACATCTCTGTTCGCGGACGATATTGGTTGTGCATTATTACAACTGACCTAAATATTGTGATGGCATGCTTTGCAAACAAATTTCAGTGCCCTGTGCGTGTTAGGACAGTTTAACTTTAATTTTTCCGTATAACATTTTACATTCAGATCAACCTAACGTACCTACGTACATTGTATTACGTGATCGACCTGCAGCACAACATCGCGACCCGTGACCGTGAAACAATAGGAGTGTAGACATCAAATAAAATAACCAATAACGATGATTTTTCTCGAAAAAGGATTAAAAATATTGTCAAATTGACAAAAAAGTAAAGCAGAGGATTAAATAATCACAAAGATATAAGTGTGCAAAGTTTTAAGGGGGGGTATATTCTGTCCCTTTTCCGCAAAACGCACCTCCATATGAAACGATTGTCATTTACTACGACGCTCGTGGATCGTGACGTCACGTTCCCCTAGCGTTTTCTCTCTCTAACAAGCAATATTAAAACGGTTGTAGCTTCGTAATTTTTTGAGATATCTGAATAGGATTTTCGTCACTAGGCATATTTTTATGCCGTCTTTCTTTTGGAGTAATAATACATTTTTGGGTGCGTAATAGAATAGATCAGAGACTCAACTGGGCAACGTAAACTATGTGTGCGATAAGTACTCGTAACGAGCCACTCTAAGTAAACTACCTACAAATTATCGTACACCCCCCTATGTTATACCTAGCCCTCGCCGACTCAGTGATCGGTTACGCCCTGGTCAGTGATCATCTACGGTAGAACATTTAAAACATATATTAATCGAAACTTGACAGACAGACGGATAAAGTGATTCTATAAAGGTTCTTTTTAGAGCTCCGTACCAAAAAGGTAAAAAAAGGAACCCTTATGCCGACTCTGTCCGTCTGTCCGTCCGCCCGTCGGTCACAACGTTAAATATCTCAGGAACTACTTGATCAGCTATCAATTTGAAATTTGGAACAACTGTTAAAAAGGTTAAGACACGTGTATAAAGAATGAAAAAATTATATACACATTTTTGTTTTCTGTGTAAATGACGAATATGAGGGGGGTTAAAAATACAAAGTCTAGTCAATAGATCAAGTGGGGTATCATATGAAAGGGCTTGAGTTGCGCTTTCTATAACCATTTTTAGGGTTCCGTACTCAAAGAGTAAAACGGGACCCTATTACTAAGACTTCGCTGTCCGCCCGTCCGTCCGTCCGTCTGTCTGTCTGTCTGTCACCAGGCTGTATCTCAAGAACCGTGATAGCTAGATAGTTGAAATTTTCACAGATTATTTATTTTTGTTGCCGCTATAACAACAAATACTAAAAACTAAATAAAATATTTTTTTAAGGGGGGTTCCTATACATCAAACGTGATTTTTTTGCCGTTTTTATAGATAATGGTACGGAACCCTTCGTGCGCGAGTCCAACTCGCACTTGGCCCATTTTTTTATTTTTTGTTCTACAGTGGTTAAATTTTGATTTATTAAGGAAAATGTTGAAAAAAATACCCCCCCCTTATCTCCGAAATTTACCAAGCCTTAACTCTGAAATTATTACATGTGATTGATTACCAGTATTATAAATAATACAGGAAAAATAAAACGATACCACAATCTAGCGTATTTTTTTTAAATTATCAAAAGTCATTTCTTAACTAAGTTTGTAATTTAAATTCTTTTGTATGAAATTTTCTTCAAATTCCAAACCAATTATCGTTAAAGTCCCTTCTTTCAAATAAAAAAAATATAATCGAAATCGGTACGCGTGATAAAAAATTATCGCTTATAAACTAACATAGGTACCATCAAACATGCCTACTTTGCCACCAGGGGGAACTTTGCCCAAGAAGCAAATTTTAAAATTTTCCTCTTGGGCAAAGTTCCCCCTGGTGGCAAAGTAGGCATGTTTGACCTAGTCTAGTTGCAAGTTATTAGTACCAAAATGCAGAAGGCGCTGTACAACGGTAGGTAAATACTCTACTTAATGAGCTGTTAAGATTGTTCAAGAATAGGAATGAATGGGCTCGTGACGTGACGTGCATGGTTTATGAACGTTTGCACGGAACCCTCGGTGCGCGAGTCAGACTCGCACTTGACCGGTTTTCTATTTATTAAAATTTCTAGCAACATAAATAAGTTCTCTACCTTATACCTAGGTCTCTATATCTCATAACGTGTACAAAGCTTAATTTTATTCCAGCTTGTCGTTTTAAAATGAGAACCAAACTACGTTTAGAAAAGTCGAGGGTTGTGGTGTGTGTGTAATATGGATTTTAGACAGACACGCCCTCCTTTTAACTTCGATTGCGAGAAAATAATTCACCCACAATTAATAATAAATTCCACGGCGAAAATATGGTTTAATTCAGCGGTTTGATTTTTTAAGGGTTCCGTACTCAAAGAGTAAAACGGGACCCTATTACTGAGACTTCGCTGTCCGTCCGTCTGTCTGTCACCAGGCTGTATCTCAAGAACCGTGATAGCTAGAGAGTTGAAATTTTCACAGATTATCTATTACTGTTGCCCCTATAACAACAAATACTAAAAACAAAAAAAAAAATTTTTTTAGGGGGGCTCCCATACAAAAAACGTGATTTTTTTGCCGTTTTTATAGATAATCTGTCACCAGGCTGTATCTCAAGAAGCGTGATAGCTAGAGAGTTGAAATTTTCACAGATTATGTATTTTTGTTGCCACTATAACAACAAGTACTAAAAGTAAAATAAAACATTTTTTTAAGGGGGGCTCCCATACAACAAAAAATATTTTTTTTGCCGTTTTTATAGATAATGGTACGGAACCCTTCGTGCGCGACTCCAACTCGCACTTGGCCGGTTTTTTTTTTTATAAACTGTATTGACACGTACAAAATATAGACACAAATGATTTAAGACGCGTCCAAACGTCCGAGCGCGGCGGATTTCATACGGGGTAATAAGCTATAAGGTAGAGAGAGACAGGAAACATTCTGTTCTCCATCTCACTCTTATGTGTGCGGGCGAACATGTTGGCTCGCAGGTTTGCGCGGTGTACGAGCGACGTGAAGTAAACGCTTTTTAAAGCGTACTGCACGTCGCTGTACACGTGCGGCCTGTGGGCTAACTACACGCAGAGGGCGTACCTACAGCGCCCTCCGGGTCCAGTACAACAACGCGTTCAGGGCGGTGATGGGGCTGCCTCGTTACTGTAGCGCCTCGGGCATGTTTGCGGCGACGCACACGGCATGTTTCCACAGCACCATGCGGGCCGCGTCCCTGCTCCGGCGCGTCAAGCCAGCGCCAACACCGTCCTAGCAATGATAGCGGGCAGACTAGACTGTCACTATATCATGCACTGTTGCAACAGGCATGTAAGGACTGGTGTAGGATAGGAGAATGTTAATGATTGTTGTGTGTAATGTTTTTTATTTTGTTTGACTTATGTAATTAATGTTTAAATTATGTGTTATGAGCCTATATGTAGCATGAAATAAATGTTTTTTTTATTTTTTTTTATCAAATATTTATGCTCACCACATAACTAATTGCCCTTACCGGGAATCGGAACCACGACTGGCAGCTCCGTAAGTCCGAGGCTTAAACAGTCGTTAAGGCTCGAGAAGTTACTATCTTAAACATTGCATATCTAGCTAGAAGTTTATTTTTAACCGACTTCAAAAAGGGAGGTGGTTCTAAATTCGGCTGTATGTTTTTTTTTTTATGTGTGTATATTACGCGCTAACTCCATTTTTTTTTAATTGATTTAAATCGGGCATATTGCCTGTTGTCAAACGGTTTCGAACCCTTTAGAAGTCCTTTTTTACGTTGACGCCCTCCTCAAAGATTCCGAACATGTCGCTAATAGTGGCAGAAAACCTGCAGTGTAACCGTTCGGCACGTATTATATTATCTGAAAATGACTTTAGAATAGAAATAAATATGTACAGTCACGGACTTTAATTTTTAAGCCATTTAGAGCTCACTTTCTACTGGACACTTCATAGCTTAACTATTATAAACCAACATGAGTTGACACGTAAATGGCTCAACAATGAAAGTCCTTGATCATACCTACCTAAGTATTTGTAACATTGGAAGGTATGTAACGTCTTAGTTTTTGCTACAAAACAGGGTGCGCATATTGAATTAGAAGAGTCAGAAAGAGATTGTATAAATATTATTTTAATTTATTTCTATCGTTTTATATTATACAATTTGATGGTAACGCAGCACATTTGGACGGCTTTTCTCTCTCCTTTTAGTACTTAGGCACTTGGTTCTGGAAGTTGGGGTAGTATTCCTTAACATTGTAGTTGTTAGCGTACTCCTCTCCCTCGTGGTAGATGAAGACATCTTCGTAGTAGATGTTGGGCTGCTTGAAGTACGTCTCAAACACAGGGCGGTCAAACGGATAAGATATCGGCTTCATATCGGGGAAGTACACCTTGTACTGTTCCATCTCCTTAGGCAGAGGAGTGTGCGGGTACACAACAACGTAGATTTGGAAGGGGAAACCGCCCTTAACACCCTTCGGCAGCATCATTCTCTCGGGCTGGTAAAAGAAGTTTTCAGTCATATCAACAGGAACCTTTCCTTGAGTGAGCATCTTCATGAGCTCTTCCGTAGGAACGGAGTCCTCCTTGTACAGGGTGAAATCGTGAGATTTGCGCTCGATCTTGTTCTGTCCAGGAGTGAGCTTCTGTACGAACCAGTCCAGTTCAACGAAGTTCATCCAGTTGTCTTCAATGCTAAGAGGATAGCCATTGCTGTCGTATTTGGGACCCAAGAAGAACTTGAACACGGCGTCAGTAGCAACGTCGGACTTGACATCAACGGTGACGGTGAAAGGCTTGTGGTTGAGACGAGGTTGGCGAACTACGAATTGGGTAGGGTCGTCAGCCTTGAACTCCTCCACGCTGTGGAAGATATCGTTGGTGATGTCAAAATCGAAGGACTCGAAGAAAGTGACCAGTTTGTCAACGTTGACGTCGCTGATCTTGACTCCTTCGAAGTGAAGCTGGCTGTAGCTGTAGGGTTCCAAGTACTCTTTCCATTGCAGGAAGTAGTTCAGGATGCGCGCGTAGAACTGGTAGAAGACAGGGTCACGCAGAGAAGTCTGGTACAGCTCCAAAGCACTGGGCAGCACTGTGTATCTGCAAGGAAAATTCTTTTATTATAAAACATATATCAAAAACTACGTTCTTGATTTTATTATATTAAGAAAACATGTAAGTACCTCGAAATTTGGAATTTATTAAATGTATTGACAACTTACTTGTCCATGGGCTCTGGAGTACCAGAGAGAAGATGAAGACCGACGAGCTCGTAGAAATGCTCGTAGTTCTTGGGGTATTTCTCATACAGATCAACGTTGGTGAACCAGTAGTTGGTCACGAAGTCGATGGCCTTAGAGTTGCGCAGGTCAATCTCCTGGTTGTACTGAAATAGAATTAGGTTTTATTATACTTCCATTATAATGAAAGTAACTTAACATCAAAATCAGACACAATAAGAAGTTACACTTACAGCCTTGAAGTGGCCCTGCTCCAAGTAATACAGGAAAGATTGCTCGTAGTTGTTAAGGTACTGGATGTACTTTTCATTTTCGACTTTGTTGATCTGGTAATAGTCGTTCCTCTGGAAGAAGGGATAGTAGGTGGACAGGTCGCAGTAGTATCCGGTCTCGATGGGCTTGTACCACGAGAATTCAGGAATCTCGCCCAGTCCGTTGGTAAGACGGTTCAGATAGTATTTGGCAATGAGCTGTTGGTACCTGAAGTAGAAGATATCACCACGGATTTCGTCATTGTGTTCGAAAAATCCCTTGTTCCACCAGAAAGGATAAAGGGTCTGGAAGTAGTAGTAGTACGCGTTCATGCCAACGTCCTCAGTGAAATACGCAAGTTTGTCCTCTTCGCTGCCGGTCACCCAGGGGCTGGAGTAGTTGGCGTAGAAGATGTATTTGTCCTGTTCCTGGAAAATGCCGTGCTGGGAGGCATAGGCTGGATCAACATCGCCCTTCTGCATTTTCATGCGGTAGGCCTTCAGGAAAGTCTTGGTGTCGATGAAGTACTGAGGGAACATCTCGTACGGAGCAGGGAGCACCAGAGTTTTGGTGTCGGGACGCTGGTAGATGGCGATGTAGTAGGCGTAGAGGAATTGACCATCGTTGAAGTGCACGCGAGCGAAGGCGGCGGTCTTGTAGAAGGTCTCGAAGTCCTTGGCGTAGTAGAAGAACTTGAATAGAGCAATAGCCTCCTCCCTCATCTGGTCGTAGAACACGGAGAAGGTCTTGTATTTGGGCATGAAACCACTCTTGAAGTACAACAAGAACTCTTCAACGGCCTTCTTGTCCTGAAAGGAACATTAAAGTTTAGTCAGCAAACTGTGGTTTTAGTAAACATTAAGCGCAAATACACATGCAAAAAGTTTAATTACTTTGCGGGTTACCGAGGATGCTGAGTTCAATTGATCTATCAAACCCCGCAATGTAGTTTAACTTGCTTGGAATTTCTCGCATGTGTTAATTTCGCTTTAGAAATGTTGATAGTTTTTTCGGCATTAACTTACGGTGTAGTTGTCAATGTTAGCCTCAACATCGTATTCGTAACCAATCTTCCACCAGTCGGCATCCTTTCTGTATTGCCCTATGCTCTCCAAAAGGTAGAGGACCTTTTCTTGGCGCTCAACGAAACCTGCGTCAACTGGAACAATAATGAGATATTATCATTACATCTACTTACTAACTCTGTTTTTCTCGACTAAGGCCGAAAATAGATGGCCTAATCGTCTAATTCGTCTACACCTGCCAAAACATAATAGGAATGACACGGAAAAAGAAAATGCTTCCTTTATGAGTTTTATTGCATGAGTTAAATACATTTTTGCCAGAAAAAAAACAAGTTATAGTATAACATACAATTTGTTCTACCAGTTTATTATAATTAGAGGTAAGGTTTAGGTGTGTGTAGCGTTGAAGATGTTTATGTATACTAGTTCTTGCAGGAGGGACTATATCTGTCATCTACATAACACAAAGGATCGACCAGTATTAATAAATATGAAAAATAATCGTTTATTGATTTATACAATTGTCGCAATACTAATAAAATTTTATGTTAGAAAAAAATATGAGATCTTACCAGGCTTAGTCTGCACATTGTAGGTGGGCGGGGCGGGTCCGGCAACAGCCAGAGCCACGAGAGCGGCCAGGAATACGACAGTCTTCATCTTTCCTCTGCAGGATCACAACTGTGATGAAACGAGCGCTGCTACTGTATTTTATACCCACCGCGCCGCCCACCTTATCATCTTCCAGCGGTCATAATTTAAGAATCGCGGATCGATTCGAACATTTCGATAACTTCTGACCTTAAAAACGTGAGTGACCCGTTTCATTATAATATTTATGTCTAATTCTCGTGGTCTCCATTGTCAAATAAAAATAAATAAAATACAATACCCATAAAAGCACAGACCAGTAAACATTATATTATATTTCATTAAATAATATGTACATATAACTAGTAACTGGAGTCATCATCCTCCTAGCGTTATTATTCTAAATGACAATAATGTGCAAAAACTTGTAGGTATATGTATTGTGCAACAAACACAATCATCATTCCCTTGCCCTTATCCGATTTACGTGGGGTTGGCGCAGCATGTCTTTTTCTTCTATACCCCTCCCCTCTGTCAGCCGTCTACTCATCATTCACTTCCTTTCTCTTCATATCGTCTCTCACACTGTCCGCCTACCTTTTGCTTGACCTACCTAGTCTCTTAAATCTAACAAATAGGTATTTAAACAAAAATTTAAAAAGTTGCAAAACGCTGGGCCCACTTCGAATAGTTTCCATGATGCTGGCATCGTTTCCTCGCTGATCCGTTGAGCGAGGAAGCTGCCAGGTCTTCAATTCCCTGTTGAATCTATGTCTTTTAGCACGGTCCTTGAGTGGTCGCCGTCAATTGTTATATGAAGAGTAACATCACACCGGCAATTCTTAATGTGGTTGGAACCCTCCACATGTAAAATATGGTCTTAAAATATATACATTTTGTCATTTAGGCAATTCTGCAGGCATAAAGATACTCAGCGAATATCACTGACGGCATATCAGAAATTGAGTCTACTCTATTTTTTGAAATTACAAAGTCCTGCCCATAGTAAGTAGGCCATACTACGCTTATTTATTAATAAAATTAAATATTCAAGGACAAATCGACCTAAGCTCAATAAGGCTTGTGTTACTACTAGACGACGATATATTTAATAGGTTTAACAAAACATAAATACATAGAAAACATCCAAGACTCAGAAACAAATATTCATGCTCATCACACAAATATTTGTCCTTACCGGGATTCAAACCCAGTATTTTCAGCTTCGTAAGCAGCGTCACTAGACTAGCAGGTCGTCATAATTATTTGTTTCTTGCATAGAAATTGTATAAAAATCATAAAAACAAACATTCATTTTGCATATAGGCCACAGGGCCACAAGGGCACATAAACATGTCAATTAATAAGTTACAATAAAAAATTATAAATCTTACAACAATAGTTATTTGGAAGTTGCAGAACTAAATGTCACTATAACACTTTAAACTCTCGCGCTTTGTACACATATTTAAATACTGTTTTCTCAAACATGCTCGGAAATGTATGCGTTAATGTCACGAAATGAAGACATGAAGTTCCGTGTTTATGGCTGCCTACATTACTTCTTGGCCTAGGCCAAGAAGTAATGTATGAAAACCCTAACTAAGAACATTATTGGCCGCTACTCTAACTTTTTAAATTTGCTTACTGATATTAAACAGACAAAGGAAAAAATACATACTGCCAACCACCAATACTTTTTTTTAATTGTTTTAGTTTTTTGTAAAAAAAAAATTGATGGTTTTTTACATTTTTTTTGTTATTTTTCGTTTATTTTTTAGTGTTGTTTATCGTTTTAATGATTAAAAAAAAATCTTTTCTTTTCTTGATGTTTGTCTATTTTTTAATGTTAAAATTATTTTGTTTAATTAAATTGTTAGTTTTTTTTTTTTTTTGTTTTTTTTAATGTTTGTTTGTTTTTTTTCCTTTTTTTTTTTTTTTTTGTTTTTTTGTTTTTCTTTGTTTTTCCTTTTTTTTTGTTTTTTTAATGTTTTTTGTTTGTTTTTCTTTTTTCGTTGTTTTTTTTTTTTTTTTCCTTTTTTTTGTTTTTTTTTAGTTTTTTTTTTTGTCAATTTTTTTGTTTTTTCCTTTTTTTTTGTTTTTTGTCTTTTTTTTTGGGTGTTTTTTTTGTTTTTTTAGTTGTTTTTTTAGTTGTTTTTTTTTAATATTTTTTTCCTTTTTGTTTTACTCTTTTGTAATGTTTTTTTAATATTATTCTTTTTTTATGTTTTTTTTCTTTTTTAGATTTTTTTATCTAGAATCTTTCTCACTTTAGTGAGGTGAAAATGATTCTATTTTTAAACCACTCACATTCGCTTGCTCGTGTTTCAATTCCACACTCGCGGTTGAATTATAACTGCACCCTTGTATAACAAATAACTATTTATTATTTCCTCACATCGTTTGAGAAAAGCACTATACAAGCCTCGGCCGGAACAGGGATTGCTGGACTCGTTGTATCCGGCCTCGTCTACGACTCGGCCGTCTAGCCCAAACTCGTCCATCAATCCCTTACTTCACGGCCTTTCCAACGACATTAGATACAAGGTCTCTATCAGAATTAACAAGAAGTTTGGGATATCATTTTATATCCCAGAGCTGTATAAGGTCTCTGAGCGTCCAGATACAATTAATTATTATTATTCTAATGATCTTAGAGATGTATACCTACAGTCTCTAAGCGTCAAAACACAAAAATATATATGATGAGGAAGATATTTTTGAAATAAGAACTCAACATTCGTTACACACGGGGTTCAATGACCATTTACGCCTTTTGACCGCTTAGCTTATAACTCATAGGCCCTTGTATCACAAAACGCGGAAATCCGCGATTCCATGGACTTTATGTCCCACAAATATGATGAACTATTGTTCAAGGTAGACGAGTTACAGGAAGAAAATAAATCTTGCAAGGCCCATATTAAGTCACTGGAGCATCAACTTGAGCTGTCGGAGAAGAAATCGCGTGCAACCTCGATTGAAATCCGAAACATACCGAAGGTTCAAGGTGAAAACAAACTAACACTCATTAATTATGTCAAAAATTTGGGCACGGAGCTTAAACAACCCATTCAAGACATTGACATACGTAATGCATACCGCATGAAAACCAAATCAGAAGTCAAAAACTCCGTAATTGTGGAATTCAACACCATTACACTAAGAGATAATATTATCAAATCAAGCATAACCCTTAACAAGACGAATAAAGAACAGAAATTAAACACTACTCACATCGGATTACCTAGCCCCAGCAGTCCTATTTACATCGCGGAGTTCTTAACAATTAAGGCACAACACCTGTACTATCTGGCCCGACAGTACACAAAAAACCATCAAACCTCCAACTGCTGGACTTCGTACGGGAAGGTTTACCTACGTCAGAGGGAAGGCTCGCCGGCAGTGTTAATTGATTCCGATAAAGTTCTTAATGAGTTAAAGTGACTAATCTATTTGTTTACACTAAGGAATAATACCTACTGTTATTATAATTTTATCCTAAGTTCCTACACAACACAAAACACATTACTTTGTTTGCTATTGTTTACTATTCTAATACACATAACTACACAACTATATGTGCATTGTAGGCAGTCACCTACGAAACTACCTACTCATTTACTGGATAATTGGACCTCAACTACCAACACAGTGCCTAAAACATTTCAATATTCTTATAACTACAAGAACATATATTATATACGCGCTAATACACACTCTAACACAATAACATCTAAGTCTAATATAACGATCACTTACTGCCACAATAAAACTATAAATAGTTTTAGTCATATCGCACCGAGTTTATTTCCAAACAGCCCTATTAAATTGTTAATGCATCTAATTGTTTTCGTAACACTATGTATGTTCGTTTACGAGCAGCTAAATGAATTTTTTCCTCACCCACTTTTCTTTCACTCTAGATCACGGTTTTCCTACTATGGCTAATATTGATGAGTTGAACTCTTACTTGGACTCGATTACTGTGTCACAATCTGTTGCCTGTGACCCTGAGGACTGTGGCCGATACCTACAACCTACCGAACAAAATCTAACAATACTATCTCAAAACATTAGAAGTATCGCCTGCAACTTCCCAGGGCTCTTGACACTGTTGTCAAGAACAGAAATACAGTGGGATTTCATTATCCTAACAGAATGTTGGCTTCCATCTGCGCAACATATCCCGACTTTAGAGAACTACAACAGCTATACCACTAAATTAAATAGGTCTCAAAACGAGGGAGTCGTAGTCTACAGTAAAAAAAGTATTGTAGCATCAGTCGAAGAGCACCCGTTGCAGGACTCAAACTGTTTAATACTCAAATTAGACTACAATATATTAATAATTGCTATTTATCGATCCCCGAGCCAGCGTAACACAACTGCCTTTGTGGATTCACTCAATGAACTACTCTTGAAATATTCTAATTATCAGAATATAATCCTTACCGGGGACATAAACATTGACATTTCTGCATGTAGTACTGACTCCCGTGCCATGTCATATCTTAACTTAGTGGCCGCGCATGGTATGTTACCTGCACATAATCTCCTGACGCATAGTAAAACATGTCTAGACCACATTATAATAAAAACTAGACTTAGTGCCCAATGCTGCGTCGTTAATTCGTCTTTGACCGATCATGATTGTGTTGTTCTATTCTTGTCACACACCAAATCTAACAACCAACCTAAGCCTGCAGTTCGACGCACAAACACCAAACAACTCGAACTTAGCATGCAGAGTATTAACTTAAAACCTATTTTGGAAATGGACAATGCAAACTTAGCGGCCTCATTCCTGGTAAAATCACTAACTACAGTAATTGAGTCAAATACTAGGGAAATAAAATTATCCTGCCGTAAGAAAATTAAAAAGCCTTGGATTACACCAAGTCTTCTGAGGTGCATAAGAAATAGGGATAACCTCCATAAAAAACTCAAAAAATACCCAGATAACGAAATTTTAAAGTGTACTTATAAAATATATCGGAATTACTGCAATTCATTACTAAAGAAAATAAAAAGGGAGTATGAGAAAAATAAAATCAGGAAGGCAGGATCAAATAATAAAAAACTTTGGAGTGCAATTAAAGACTTTACATATTTATCTCGTCCAAAAGACGTGCCTACTGAACTCATAGTGGCTTCCGATCCGTTAAGCGCGATAAACAAAGTGAATTACTTCTTCGTAAATGTGGGTAAGTCACTCGCCGAAAAATTCCCAGTCAATATACCTAGTCAGAGTAATACCCAGTCATTCCCCTTTTCCATGGTTATCCTCCCGACAGATGAGAAAGAAGTGGAATGTCTTATTAACAACCTCAAAACAGACTGTGCAGTGGGTTTGGACCAAGTATCAGGGAGCTTTGTAAAAAAGTTTAAAGATGTGATTATTCCGCCACTCACACACATATGTAACCTGGCCCTCTCAACTGGGGTCTTTCCGAATATATTTAAAAAGGCACAGATAATCCCGATACATAAGGGTGGTGACAGATTCTGTGTCAATAACTATAGACCAATCTCGATTCTCCCTACGTTATCCAAAATTCTAGAACGCATTATTAACTCTCGTCTTGTCAACTACCTAGAAAAGAACAACATCATCTCCCCGTCACAATTTGGTTTTCGAAGAGGGAAATCAACCGATGACGCTGTATATGAACTTACTGACTATATAGTGACCAACCTTGATAGGAAGCAAAAAACCCTAGCAGTCTTTCTTGATCTCGCAAAAGCCTTTGACACGGTGTCTGTTCCCATCCTTATATCCAAACTAAATAGACTTGGTATCCGAGGTGTACAGCTGCAGCTGTTTGAGAGCTACCTGTCAGGTCGCACACAACGAGTGAAAATAGGGAATTATACCAGTGAAGAGCTAAATGTGACGCATGGTGTACCGCAGGGCAGCATACTGGGACCTACACTTTTTCTTGCCTATATTAATGACCTGTGTCAACTTCAGTTAACAAATGGCAAGGTCGTTTCCTTCGCCGATGATACTGCCCTAGTATTTCATGGAAACTCATGGAGTGAGTCCTTCCAGCACGCACAGAATGGCTTGAATGTGGTAACCAGGTGGCTGTCAAACAATGTCCTCTCACTCAATGTTATGAAAACGAAATATGTCACATTCTCTACTAAAAATTACAGTGACATGAATACCAACCCCCCACTTTCTCTAATAGCCCACACATGTCCTAATTTCAACCTTGAAAACTGTCACTGTTTGGTGTTGGAAAAAACGCCACATGTTAAATACCTTGGAATCGTACTCGATAGTAACCTGAGCTTCCATCGCCACATTGACCTACTTACAGCTAGAACACGTAAGCTTATATTTATATTCAAGAACCTACGTCACATCGCCGATACAAACGTAATAAAAATGGTGTATTTTGCTTTGGGTCAATCAATCTTGTCCTATTGCATCTCATCTTGGGGAGGCGCACACAAAACGCACTTACTCAATCTTGAAAGGGCACAGAGAAGTATTCTTAAAGTAGGCATGTTCCTTCCATTTCTTTACCCTACAACTGATCTCTATAAAAAATGTAATGTCTTAACTGTTAGACAACTCTTTATCCTGCAGATCATACAGAAAAAACACTCAACGTTAACCTACGATTCTAAAAAGGTAACTAACAAGCGCCGTAAAGATTTGATATGTCCTCCCATTCATTGTAACACTCGGTTTGCGCAAAGATTCTTTGGCTTCCTAGGAGGCTTCCTGTATAATAAAGCTAATAACAAACATTCTATTTACTCAGTAACAATAAACCAATGCAAAAAAATTATCACGAAGTCGCTGCTCAGTCTCGATTATAATGATACTGAAAGGATGTTGATCCCAATCTCATAAGTGATTACCTTAAATATATTTAGTTATCTGCCTAAAAAAATAATATATTTATGTAGCAATATGAACACAAACACACACACACACACACACACACACACACACACACACACACACACACACACACACACACACATACATTCTTTATTTTTCGCTACTAGTTAGTATAATAAGTTTATATTGGATTGTATAATTGACTTCCAAGACTGTGTTATAGATGTCTGAGGACTGGAGCCTGGTGACCCGACATACAGGTTTCCCCTAGTTCGGGCACCAGTCTCCGCCGCACAAGTAATGTGACTACTTATAATAACCATAATGTTAATCTGTGTAAACTGTGTACTTTGTGATGGAGTTAAATAAATACTTTTTATTATTATTATATTATTATTATACTCGGTACTTTTTTTTAATTTTATATGACCCATTTGCTCCCGATTACCTAAATTCTAAATTTAAAAGACACCGTACACATCGTAGGGGAAAAATGTCGGTGAGTTTAAATAATCTATGTAGGCACATATAGTTTATGAGGAAAAGAAATATTTTGTGGCAATTGAGCCAGAATGTACTACATTTCATCTTTCTAATAGGTACCTGAAATTATACCCATACTTCCGAGTAGTACTTAGTAGTAGTTCGTTAAACAATTTAATGCAAAAATTGGATTAAATAAAATCCGAATTCTTAATTATTCCTAGTTAGGCCACGATTATTTTATGTAGGTACCTACTAAATTCGATATAATAGTACATTACTTACCCAGGGCGGTTAAACAAAGAATGCCTCAGATCGCAGGTATTTGACGCCCGAGCCGAAGGCAAGGGCGATAAATATGCGCTCTGAGGCTTTCTTTATTACCGCCCGTGGTAAGTACAAAATTTTACGTCTCTATCTGGCCAGGAAGTGGGGTTTTCCGCACGCATAGCGTGCGGTAATTCCTACTTTATGGCCAGGTATGACGTAAAATTATTTTAATTCATTAAAGTTTAAACAGATGGGTGAAGGTAGGTAGTGCCTCTATGTATTCGTATCTCTTACTATACGGTGGTTTTTACTAAATAAAGGTTGCATTGCAAAAACCTTATTATACATGATAATCTTCTTGACAGTTAATAAATAAATATTAGGGGACAATCTTACACAAATCGAACTAGTCCCATATTTACAGGCCTGTGTTATGGGTACTAGATGGCGATATATTTAATAGATATAAATACATAGTAAACATGACTCAGAAACAAATATTCATGCTCATCTAACAAATATTGACCCTTACCGGGATTCCAACCCAGGACCTTCAGCTTCGTAGGCAGCGTCACTAGTACTCCAAATACGGTTTTGATAAATATTAATTTATAATAGTGTTTTTTTCTTTATTTCATTTTAAAACGTTGTTCTAAGATGATTTATTCAAGAATCCAACACACTTTCCATCCGGAAGTATTTATATAGATTAATAAAGCATGAATTGTTTTTTTTTTATTTATGTGGAATATTATAGAGCAAATGTAAATTAACCAAAATTAAGATAAAACTATTTATTATTATTTTTCCTGAATTTTCATAAGCTAAGCATAAGTTAAAAAAATTTTGATGTCTGAAAGGCCATGCCAGCAGGGCTAGCACAACTGACACAACAAGCGCGACGCGAGTCGAGAGATTCCACCCGCCACTTTCTAATTTGCACAATACGAGTGAGACAGGAGTCGCTGAGTCGCGCGCGACACGACTTAGCAGCAAGTTGTGCTAGACGTACAGGATAAGCTAAGTGAATCTGCCCCCAGCGAGTTTTGGCTTGTAATTTTTTTTATTGATATGTCTTTCTATATCTTTAATATGTTTACTTGTCTGGCCTTTACTCGCGAAGAGGTCCACCAAAATAGTTAATAAGTTAATATAAATTATGTTTTTAAATTAATAGAATAACCAGATTAACTTATACATATATAATGTTAAAGTGTTTAGGTGAGGAATTAAAAGGCTTTATTATTTTTTATTTTTTTATTATGTTAAGCTTTTGGAGTGCTATAAGTAGCTTTTTCTTTTAAAAACACAAAAAAAAAATAAAAAAAATTGAAATATCACAAAAATATCTTTTGAAAACAAAAATTAAAAAACTATTATGACTCGATACATGATGTTATCTCAAAATCTGCATTGACTACTGTGATATGATGTCGTGGTGCCAAGATAAATTACTTGGAGGTCGTAACTTTAGATCAAAATTTTCTCCGAATCCAAAAAAAATAAAATGATTGGGACCCCTTGTGGGTTACTGCAAATGCTCTAAGGAAGCGTCTTTTTGAATATTTGCTCCTATTACAGGCCACACCCTGTATATACCTCTATATTTATTTCTACTCCTATATTGATATCTAATATGTATCTAAATTTGGTAGTTTACTGCTGTCTGCAGCATTAAAACCATGCGTAAGTATGGTTGAGATGACTTAATGTGGCTGACTACTTATAAAACTGTCATTCGAATACGGGTGTCAGACTCAACATTTATTATAACTCCAAACAAAGGAAACAAAAAAATATGCCTAATGACGAAAATCCCATTCAAATATCTCAAAAAATTACGAAGCTACAACCGTTTCAATGTTTAGAGAGAGAAAACGCTAGGGGATCGTGACATCACGTTCCACGAGCGTCATAGTAAAAGACAATCGTTTCATATGAAGGTGCGTTTTCCGAAAAAGGGACAGAACATACCTCTTAAAACTTTAAACACTTTGTGATTATTTTAACCTCTTGCGTTACTTTTTTCTCCATTAGACTACATTTTTAATCCTTTTTCGAGAAAATACAACATTCTTGATTATTTTACTTTGTGTCTACACCCTTATTTTGCCCTTTGAACGGCCTCCGTAGCCCAGTTGGTAGTGAATCTGCCTACGAAGCTGGAGGTCCCGGGTTCGAATCCCGGTCTGGGCATTTATTTGTGTGTTTATCACGAATATTTGCTCCTGAGTTATGGATGTTATGTATGTATATATATAAGTATCTATATGTATTTATCTATTATATATATTGTCGCCTAGTACCCACAACACAAGCCTTATTGAGCTTACCGTGGGCCTAGGTTGATTTGTGTAAGATTGCCCCGTAATATTTATTTATTTATTTATTGGAATATTCCACCTTGGACGGTAGAGTTGCTTTATGAATAGACTACTTTGATTCAATTCGGCAAACTCAAATAATCTCAAGTACCTATAAGTTTCATATCGGGGCGGGTGTTACAGTCGTGAACCGTATCCGTATGAAAGCCAGGTAAGGTGTCGTATTTATCTTCAATCCGATAGCATTATGTACATACGAGTATAATAGCAAAAATCGCCAAAAAAATCTTATATTAAAAAAAATGGCAGTGTGGGCACTGCCATTAAATCCAGGCAGTTGTGAATGCGTACCATTTGAATAAATTAAATATGAATCCCCTTGAAGATTTAAAACCAGTATGTTCCAACACAAAAAATCGAAGGGATCAATGTGTAACTCGCGCGAATTATGGTTGTACTTGCGAAAGGCGCGGACGCAAGCAACATCTGCAACTGACCGACCTATTGTCTCATGGGCTTATGTTAAATTTTATGGCGATAGGAAAAGACGAGAAAGGCTTTCAGGCAACGACCGCTCTGTTCGGCTGCCCAAACGAGACTCTCTTCTTGGCAATGTAAAATATGTGAGTAAAAACCTGTTGCCATCAATAACTAAAGAAAATACCTATAAAGTATTCATCTTATGAAAATGATTTTTTCCTCGTAAATGTGTTGAAAAACGTCGTATGAAACGTGTGAGCTTTAATATTACATAGCTCACTTGTATCACAATGTACTATTACGTCATACCTGGCCATAAAGTAGCAAATCCGGTAACGAAGAAAATCTCATATCGCAAAATACCTGCGATCTGAGACATTCTTGGTCTTACCGCCCTAGGTAAGTAATGTACTATATTAGATTATATTATGTGAAATACATTAGTACTTAGCTTAGATTTTTTTCAAATAACAGTAATTTCTCCGTTTTCCTTATGTTTTTGTGTCGAAGAAATAGCGATAATATAAAAACATTTGACATGAAAGTAAAATAATATTTTACTCTATTAAGGAATTTTATGAAAAACAGTTTGACTAATGATCCTGATACCAATGACTTCTATTTTAATAATGTTATTTGATAATTAATTGTGATTATCTATTTTGACTGTTTCGTTTGCTTGACTTATAAATATGACTTCTTTTCTTTAATCTGTACAATTTATAAATGTGTTTAAAATAATTATATTTGCATGCATTGGTATGTGTTTAAAGCAAATAAATAATTGATTATGATTATGAAGGTAATGTAGGTACCTAGGTACCTACTTACATATATGTATACCGCAACAATCACCAACAATGATTATTCTGTTTGACCTAAATATTGACGGGTAGTGGTAGAGACTGCCTCATGGCATTAAGTTCGCATTTTGTCTATGTAACTTGTTATTGTGCAATAAAGTCTAAATAAATACCTACATAAATACAATATAATAATGTTATCTATACTAAATAATAGACAGGAAAAATTGGTGAGATAGTAGCTTTGTAGGTTTACTTATGTTTACGTGTAGGGGATACGCTGATCCAATTTCAAAAATTCAAACAATAACTATGTGCAAACTTTGACTTTTCTTAAAAATACACCTCAGATAGTAAAAAATAATTGAGTCGCACTAACTATAGGTTCGTCAAGGAGTAAGACAGGCTTTTAAAGAGTGAGAACACGCAAGTGAGTCCCCTGGAGTTGCAGGCGTCCATAGGCTACGGTAACCGCCATCACCAGGCGTACGCTTGTTTGTCATTAATTGAACGAGCGAGCGAAGCGAACGAAATTCTCCGTTTCAGTTTGGGCCAAGTCCCGCGACTGCTCAAAGTCAAAAACAAGTACTTAACCAAGGTTTGCAAAAAAAAAATATTTTTTACTTCAGAGCCATTTTGATAAAAACAACAATATGTACCATCAGAATGTTTTTTTTTAATGATTTGTACATGCAGCACTTATACCGTGACTTATTTTCAACGAATTAACTGACCGTTACAGTCATGGAGTTACAGTTTCGGCCATAACTTTTTTCGTTTTTGACTTTCTCGAATAATTCTTTGTGCACCGCACCTTACAGCTCTCGTAATTACGCGTTTTTTGAGCATTTTTGAAAATCACATCTTCCCAACTCTCCGAGATATAAGGGGATCGCACTTTTTCGTGCAATTGGGGCCGAAGTATACTGGAGCGAACGAAAAGACATTTCCAATGTCAAAAATCCATAAATATTTAGGCTAGAGACAAGTAACTTCAGATATGTACTAGTTTTTGATAAGGTGATTTGTGGTTATTTTTAATTCTTACAATCTATTTGCTTGATTTTCGCATATTTATTTTATAATAACGGACGTAAATACAAACTTGCGCTTGTTAGGGTTCCGTACCAAAAAGGTAAAAAAGGAATTTATGCTAATGCGACTCTGTCCGTCTGTCCGTCTGTCACAACGATAAATATCTCAGGAACTACTTAAGCTATCAATTTCAAATTTGAAACAACTATTAAGAAAGTTAAGACTTAAGACCCGTGTATGGAAAATGAAAAATCTAAATATAGGGGCAGTACGTACACAATGACTTAAAGTTTTGTTTTTGTATCATAACTTTTTATTGATTGTACACAACACATTTATAGTTTACATCAATCATCTTTGTTCCTTAGATTATCGAAATGAATAAACATTTTTAGCAAAAAATGAACAGAAAAAAAACAAAAACTATTTAACTGAGATCACGCATAATCCATTTTGTCCATACTGCATGCTAATGGACAAAATAACATATACATAAAAGCTATATAATTATTGGCATAGTTCGCGAATGAAACGCTTAGTTCTTCTTGGAACATCTGCGCAAGAAGCGTGAGCCCAATGCGAACATTTTACGCACTGCAACCAAAATACCAAAACTCAAAAGCTATGGATAAAATGACATACCTATGTCATTTTGTCCGTTTAATGATAAAAATGAATGTCAAAGGCTATTGACCTGTGTCATTTTGTCCGTTATATATGTATGTCTATTTGGCCGTACATCGTTTTAAAAAAGTAAAATTTTAAAATAAATATAACAAAACCGGCCGGCCAAGTGCGAGTCGGACTTGCGCACGAAGGGTTCCGTACCATTATCTATAAAAACGGCAAAAAAATCACGTTTGTTGTATGGGAGCCTCCAGTATCCCAGTTGGTAGTGACCCTGCCTACGAAGCCGGAGGTCCCGGGTTTGAATCCTGGTAAGGGCATTTATTTGTGTGATGAGCACAAATATTTGTTCCTGAGTCATGGATGTTTTCTATGTATTTAAGTATTTATTTATCTATATAATACCCTTTTTAGAAGCTTTGCTTAGTTTGGGACTAAGCCGATTTGTGTAAGATTGTAAAAGAAAACCCGATTTTTACCCCGACGCTCGCGCCAAACTAAGCAGGTATAAATTGAATTGATCAAAATGCTACAGAAAAGACCACATCCCGCCTTCATTCCTATTTTTTTTTAACGTTCCGAAACGCACTACCGGAGTATGTCATTGACAAATTCGATTACGAAGACTATTATTTTAAAATTGTGGTTCCAAAGTTTTTCTGGTTGGCATTGAGAAAAAATATGATTGCATAGATTTCAGCTCCAGAATTTTAATCGTTACCGTGAGTTTAGAGGATAATATTAAACAAAATCATAAAAATAAAACTAAAATATAACAATAATCCCATACAATACCCGCGGTCCCTTGATTCCGTGATTTTTTTTTACATTTTTACCATTTTTAGTCCTTAATGTCTGCTCTTCGATTTTCTTCGTTTCCAAGATGATTGTGACCATGAATTCCAGAGGCATACATGTGCAAATTATTTAATACCCCGATTTTTTTAAGCAACTTCAATCCGCTGTAACGCGAAAACGCAGCGACATAGAACCTTAATTGATTGGACCAAATCAATTCGTAATGATTTTAACTGCAATCCACCTCGACGTGAAACGTGTACAAATCATATACCGAAATGCTCGCCAGCTCCCTAACTACATACCTACATATTATAAATTGTGATATATTTCGAACCCTTTACTCGTAGAAGTTCTTTTTGATGTTGACGCCCTCCTCAAGGGTTTGAAACTTGTCGCTAATGGTGGCAGAAAACCTGCAGTGTAACCGTTGCGCGCGTATCTGGGGGCACTGAAGTGCCCCCGCCAAGTCGAGCAAAACAAAGAGGCACGGCCGTACCATCCTTTTTTCGAAGCCATTCAGGCCATTTTCAACTTCCTGTTATTTCGTGCTGGCTTAAGCCAAAACCCTGAATTTTAGTTACGTATAGGGCATAATATGGCTTACATATATTCTTAATAACATTCAATATTGAACTTTTAGTTTAAAAATTAAGCCCCGTCAACTCTACAAAATACCAAAAACTGCAGTCTTTGAGAAAGACTAAGGAATATTACTGACGGAAGACTCCAAAGAGGGGTTAAACCAAACAGACCTTAGAATCTTTACAGATGGTTCAAAAACAAATACAGGAACTGGATGTGGTGTGTTCTTAGAATATTTAAAAATACACATATCTAAACCACTGGGTGTACAAAACACGGTATTCCAGGCTGAATGCGTGGGGATAATTGAAGCCTGCAATGCCATAAAGAGACGACAAGTCGAAAACACAAACATAGGGATACTCTCAGACAGTAAATCCTGAGCAGTGATAACATCACATCTAGCTTGATATACGAATGTCACTTAAACCTCACAAAGGCGTGCGCAGATAAAAACAAAGTTACTATACAATGGATCAAGGGGCACAGTGGCTCAAGAGGAAACGATGCAGCGGATGAACTGGCCAGGAAAGGCTCAGAAATAACGGTATACGGACCGGAGCCAATCTTGCCCCTGCCACAAAGCTACATATACAATCAACTGGACCAACACACTAAAGACCTACACCAAAGATACTGGGAGGAGATAGACACATGCAGACAGACCAAAGAGATTTTGTCGAAACGCGACTACAAATTCACAACCACACTACTAAGGACACATAGAAACCAACTGCGCAAGATAGTGGGTATAATAACAGGACACAACACCTTGAACAGACACCTCTATAATTTAGGTATCACAGACAGCCCCATGTGCAGAGCATGCATGGAGGCAGAAGAAACGACTAAACATATACTACTGGACTGCAAGCAGGTAGAAGTATACAGAATGAAGCAACTAGGTTCTCCAAACACACTAAGGGACGCAGTCAGCGACACCAAGGCACTCACCAACTTTTTAGACGAGCTGGGGTGGTTAGAGTAGCGCCACACCGCCGTTTGACGCAAAATAGGCACAATGGATGTCGACTTGTACCCTGAGAACTTTACGGTTTCGCTCTATGAAAACACAACAATATATCGATATCAGCCATATTTTTACACGAAAAAATAGGTTGGGTAATTTGACTAAATATTCATTAATAAACCACCTAAATTTAATACCGATACGGTAAAAAATAATGAAAAGTAATCTTCATATATTCCGTAAAAATCAGGCGAAAATGGTATAAACTTTCTTTACTTTATAATTGACTCTTTATAAATTACGTTCTTTGGGATACACGCATAATACACTTATTTTTGTTAATGAATAATAGTAGATTATACACCAAGGGGATAAAGCACTGTTTTATGTCACGGGAGCGAATTGAATCCCGAACGTAACGAAGGACTCATAATTTAACTCCTGAGCGTAGCGAGGGAGTTATAAGTTAATTCCTGAGCGAAGCGAGGGAATTAAGACTGAGTCCTGAGTGCAGTGAGGGGTTCAACCACCCAAGACTAAAACAGTCTTATCCCCGAGGTGTATACTCTACTTTTCACACCTTATGCGAGACAAAAAAACAGGCTTAGTAGATAAATAATGTTTATTTAGCAAATTAAAAGTACATAGTAACATTAGACACGTTAGTCCAATTATGGAAAGATAAGGTAATGTTTTTATTTGGTACGTTTATTGAGGTTGAGTTGGAGTTTATTATGCCTATGGCATCTAATTTGATAAACTCAGGAGTCAAAACACTTTCATCACTCGACATTTTCAATATTATTTTTGAAATTAAATCTTCTATAGGCACCTACAAGAACTCGATTTGTTCGTCACGCGTGAACAAATGAAGGCGCGCGGCGTTCCAAATTCGAAAGCACAAGCCGTGGTCCTAGATTCGAAATTCGAATTTCGAGCACCGCGCTCCTCCGGACCGGGGTTCACACGGAGGCAAACTTCATTTATTTTGTCAAATCAAGTAGGCCATGGCCTAGGACAAATTGTGTTTAGCAAAATTAAACTTTATGCATATAGTAATAAGAATTATGAAAAGTGAAATCATATTATTAACCAGCGGGTTACAATGAAATTCAGTACAACATTATAACCCGGCTAATACCAAGGGATTTAATGTCTTGCTTTCGGTAGGGTTTACATGACCTATAATTCGGCATTGTCGAGCATGTGGTTTGAAAACCTTTTTATAGGCCAGATGAAATTCAATATTAAGTATCTCAAGGTCGTAAACATTTATTTAAAATGCCGTTATTTCCTGATGCATATATTTTTGGATTCAGGTAGTAAGTCTCCAAATTTGTGTACTCAAACATGTTTTTATTATAAAAATACTGATAGCATTTTTGCTTGCGGGTTACATTTTTTTTCCTAACTTCCGGTCCATAGAATTATTCATTTCAATAGTAAAAGTTGTTTAAAATAAAATATAAAAGCCGTACACAAATAATTAGCCTGATATTGAATTATTTCCGAAAAAACCGTTATTTTCTCAGGGTATTGCGGAAAACGCCCAGTATAACTTAACTAACTAAGCCCCGTCAAAGTTCCTTAGTTTTCTCACTGACATACTCACTTATTCACTTATGATCATCGTAATTCTAAGGTAGCAGCTAGCAGAACCACAAGCTCCAAATTTTGAAAATAAGTAGTTTTTAGCCTATCCATTCATAACACACCTAAAAATATTGCAGTTTCTGTCACAATTTAGAGATATACGTATACAAACTGCATTGTAATCCTATACAAATACATGCGATTACAAAGTAACTTTTGCAGTTGCTTCCCGCAAAATGTACAAACATTATTTACAGTTGGTAAAATAACATTTCCATACAAAGTTGATAACACAATAACCTACAAAAAGAAATGAGATCCCATAAAAAACATTCCATGTTAAAAATAGGCCAAGTCTCGGAACTCTTCCATAGTAAAAAGTGGTGAAATATTTCGTAGAGCCAAGTCAGGCATTCTTATAAATCTTTATGTGCTTGCTAAATATTTTTTTTTTGACTTGGCAATCACACTTACATAGTTTAGTAGTTTCGGGTATGCAAAAATTAGTAAATGCAGTAAAGTTGTGTGATTCCCAAGTTGAAGAATTTTATTTACCAAGCAAATAAAGATGCCTGACTTGGCTCTACAAAATATCTCACCACTTTTTACTGTGGAAGAGTTCCGAGACTTGGCCTATTTTTTACATGGAATGTTTTTTATGTGATTATATTTTCTAAAAATGTGCCCCGAATAAGTAGATTAGGTAAAAATATGTATCTAAGTACAGTAGACGGCAAACTTCGTGCGCAAATGAGGGGAAGTGGGGGGGCAGCTCGCACGTACAATTCGCCTTTGCGCAGGCAAGGTCATTTGCGCACGAATTTTGCCGTCTACTATAGGCCTTGGAAGTTATGTAACTTCTTATATTTTGTTACAAAACAGGGTGCGCATATTGGATAAGAAGAGGTAAAAAGAAATTGTAGGTATAAATATTATTTTAATTTGTTTCTATCTTTACATTTTATACAATTTGATGATATCGCAGTACATTTTCAGGGCTTTACTCTCTCCCTTTAGTGCTTGGGCACTTGGTTCTTGAAGTTGGGGTAGTATTCCTTAACATTGTAGACGTTAGCGTACTCCTCTCCCTCGTGGTAGATGAAGACATCTTCGTAGTAGATGTTGGGCTGCTTGAAGTACGTCTCAAACACAGGGCGGTCAAACGGATAAGACATCGGCTTCATGTCGGGGAAGTACGCCTTGTACTGTTCCATCTCCTGAGGTAGAGGAGTGTGCGGGTACACAACAACGTAGATTTGGAAGGGGAAACCGCCCTTAACACCCTTAGGCAGCATCATTCTCTCGGGCTGGTAGAAGAAGTTCTCAGACATATCAACAGGAACCTTTCCTTGGGTAAGCATGTTCATGAGCTCTTCCGTAGGAACGGAGTCCTCCTTGTACAGGGTGAAATCGTGAGATTTGCGCTCGATCTTGTTCTGTCCAGGAGTCAGCTTCTGTACGAACCAGTCCAGTTCAACGAAGTTCATCCAGTTGTCTTCAATGCTAAGAGGATAGCCATTGCTGTCGTATTTGGGACCCAAGAAGAACTTGAACACGGCGTCAGTAGCGACATCAGACTTGACATCGACAGTGACGGTGAAAGGCTTGTGGTTGAGACGAGGTTGGCGCACTGTGAATTCGGTAGAATCCTCAGCTTTGAACTCCTCCACGCTGTGGAAAATGTCGTTGGTGATGTCAAAGTCGAAGAACTCGAAGAAGGTGACCAGTTTGTCAACCTTGACGTCGCTGATCTTGACTCCTTCGAAGTGAAGCTGGCTGTAGCTGTAGGGTTCCAAGTACTCTTTCCATTGCAGGATGTAGTTCAGGATGCGCGCGTAAAACTGGTAGAAGACAGGGTCACGCAGCGATGTCTGGTACAGCTCCAAGGCACTGGGCAGCACGGTGTATCTGAAAGGAAAATTTATTTATTATAATAACAATCACAAGCTGCATCCTTCTTACACATACGATTATGTTAATAATTATATTATTTAAAAAAAAATTGGGATTAGTTAGTGCCTCAAAACTTTGAATTTAGCAAATGTATGAACAACTTACTTATCCATGGGCTCTGGAGTTCCAGAGAGAAGATGAAGACCGACGAGCTCGTAGAAACGTTCGTAGTTCTTGGGGTATTTCTCATACAGATCAACGTTGGTGAACCAGTAGTTGGTCACGAAGTCGATGGCCTTAGAGTTGCGCAGGTCAATCTCCTGGTTGTACTGAAATAGAATTGGGTTTTATTATACTCGCCATTTTAATGAAAATAACTCAACATCACAATCAGGTACACAGTTAGAAGTTACACTTACAGCCTTGAAGTGGCCCTGCTCCAAGTAGTGCAGGAAAGATTGCTCGTAGTTGTTAAGGTACTGGATGTATTTTTCATTTTCGACTTTGTTGATCTGGTAATAGTCGTTCCTCTGGAAGAATGGATAGTAGGTGGACAGGTCGCAGTAGTATCCGGTCTCGATGGGCTTGTACCACGAAAATTCAGGGATCTCGCCTAGTCCGCTGGTAAGACGGTTCAGGTAGTACTTGGCAATGAGCTGTTGGTACTTGAAGTAGAACAGATCACCACGGATTTCTTCAATGTGTTCGAAAAGTCCCTTGTTCCACCAGAAAGGATAAAGTGTCTGGAAGTAGTAGTAGTACGCGTTCATACCAACGTCCTCAGTGAAATACGCAAGTTTGTCCTCTTCGCTGCCAGTCACCCAGGGGCTGGAGTAGTTGGCGTAGAAGATGAATTTATCCTGTTCCTGGAAAATGCCGTGCTGGGAAGCATAGGCTGGGTCAACATCGCCCTTCTGCATTTTCATGCGGTAGGCCTTCAGGAAAGTCTTGGTGTCGACGAAGTACTGAGGGAACATCTCGTACGGAGCAGGGAGCACCAAAGTGTTGGTGTCGGGACGCTGGTAGATGGCAATGTAGTAGGCGTAAAGGAATTGACCATCGTTGAAGTGCACGCGAGCGAAGGCGGCGGTCTTGTAGAAGGTCTCGAAGTCTTTGGCGTAGTAGAAGAGCTTGAAGAGAGCAATAGCCTCCTCCCTCATCTGGTCGTAGAACACGGAGAAGGTCTTGTATTTGGGCATGAAACCACTCTTGAAGTACAACAAAAACTCTTCAACGGCCTTCTTGTCCTGAAAGGAACATTAAAGTTTAGTCAGCGAACTGTGGTTTTAGTAAACATTAGAAATGTTGATAGTTTTTACGGCATAAACTTACGGTGTAGTTATCAATGTTAGCCTCAACATCGTATTCGTATCCAATCTTCCACCAGTCAGCATCCTTTCTGTATTGTCCTATGCTCTCCAAAAGGTAGAGGACCTTTCCTTGGCGCTCGACGTAACCTGCGTCAACTGGAACAATAATGAGATATTATGATTACTTCAACTTACTTTGTTTTTCTCGACGTAGGCCGAAAATAGATGGCCTATTCTTCTACACCCGCTTAAACATAATAGGAATGAAACGGATAAACAAAATGCTTCTTTTATGCATATTATTGAGCTTTTGAGCTAAATAAATGTTTGCCAGTAGAAAACCAAGATATAATATAACATACAATTTGCCCTTTCTAATCGACTAGTATTAATTAACATGAAAAATAGTAGTTCATAGATTTACACTATTTTCGCGATACCAATAAAACTTTTAAATAAAAAGAAGGTCTTACCAGGCTTAGTCTGCACATTGTAGGTGGGCGGGGCGGGTCCGGCAACAGCCAGAGCCACGAGGGCGGCCAGGAATACGACAGTCTTCATCTTTCCTCTGCAGGATCTCAACTGTACTGAAACGATCGCTGCTACGGTATTTTATACCCGCCGCGCCGCCCACCTTATCATCTTCCAGCGGTCATGATTAAGAATCGCGGAACGGTTCAAAACATGTCGAGTGACCTCTGACCTTAAAAACGTGAGTGACTCGATCTTTATAATCTATTTGTCTAAAACTCGTGGTGTCCATTGTCGAAAAAAAAATACATACTTACACCCAGAAAGGCACAGCCCAACATACATTATATATGATAATATACAATAAAATCTACAGATAGCTAGTAACCGAACTAAGTGGTTATAACGTATAATGCGTAACAAAGTCGCCTCGTTATTACGCCGAGTGAGGGGAAGCCCCAACAGTCTCCTGCAGGTCGTGGCGGGAAGGCAGGACAGCGCCTTGCTCGGCAGGTTCAATGGGCTGCACGCTCCTAGTACGTGTGCACCTCGTTGAGGCTGCCAAGTCTGGCTTTTAAATTATAAACAAAATAAAATTTTGCTGTACTAACATAGGTCATTAAGTATTTTTTTTTCCTTTTGCTTACTAACAACCTATGGACCATGATGTCTGAAAATAAAGATATTTTATTTTTATTTATTTATTTTTTATAACCTAAATTATATATGTAACATATATATATCTATATATATATATTTATATTATAGATAACCGAACTAAGTGGTTATAACCTAAATTATATATTAGTTAAATTAAAACTCAACGAAAACAATGAACTTATCATCATTTCCTTGCCCTTTTCCGATTTACTTGGGGTTGGCGCAGCATGTCTTTTTCTTCCATACCCCTCCCATCTGTCAGCCGTTAACTCATCATTCACTTCCTTTCTCTTCATATCGTCTCTCACACTGTCCACTCACCTTTTGCTTGACCTACCTAGTCTCCATAAATATTTAACCAACAATTTAAAAAGTTGCAAAACATTGGGCCCTCTTTGAATAGTTTTCATGATGCTGGCAGCGTTTCCTTGCTGATCCGTTGAGTGAGGAAGCTGCGAGGTCTTAAATTCTCTGTTGAATCTATGTATTTTAGCATAGTTCTTGAGTAGTCGCGGTTAAATAATTGTTAAAAGATGAAGAATAACATCACACCGGCAATGGGGAATGGATGAATATTTTAGAAGTGCCTGATATCTGATGAACCTTCCTTATCACCAGAAAAAAGTTGCAGACTTTTCAGCTGCGTCAATTATTTTTGAAAAAAATTAACAGTTTCGTCACGGCGAATAATAATACACTTGCCTTGATCCGTATCATATTACAAAAAATATTTTAAATATCTGTCCCTGGCAATGACAAATATAGCTGCTGCATCTGTCAATATCATAGCCAGTGTCAGTTTACCATGGATATTAAGATATTTTTCTTGTTATGTGAGATGGATCAAGCAAATTGTATTAGTTAGTTAGTTAGTTATACTGGGCGTTTTCCGCAAGTCGACATCCATTGTGCCTATTTTGCGTGAAACGGCGGTGTGGCGCTACTCTAACCACCCCAGCTCGTCTAAAAAGTTGGTGAGTGCCTTGGTGTTGCTGACTGCGTCCCGTAGTGTGTTTGGAGAACCTAGGTGCTTAATTCTGTATACTTCTACCTCCTTGCAGTCCAGTAGTATAGTTTTGTCGTTTCTTCTCATGTGCACGCTCTGCACATGGGGCTGTCTGTGATACCTAAGTTATAGAGGTGTTTGTTCAAGGTGTTGTGTCCTGTTATTATACCCACTATCTTGCGCAGTTGGTTTCTATGTGTCCTTAGTAGTGTGGTTGTGAGTTTGTGGTCGCGTTTCGACAGAATCTCTTTGGTCTGTCTGCATGTGTCTATCTCCTCCCAGTATCTTTGGTGTAGGTCTTTGGTGTGTTGGTCCAGTTGATGGTATATGTAGGTTTGTGGCAGGGGCAAGATTGGCTCCGGTCCGTATGCCGTTGTTTCTGAGCCTTTCCTGGCCAGTTCATCCGCTGCATCGTTTCCTCTTGAGCCACTGTGCCCCTTGATCCATTGTATTGTAACTTTGTTTTTATCTGCGCACACCTCTGTGAGGTTTAGGTGACATTCGTATATCAAGCTAGATGTGATGTTATCACTGCTCAGTGCTTGTAGTACCGATTTACTGTCTGAGAGTATCCGTATGTTTGTGTTTTCGACTTGTCGTCTCTTTATGGCATTGCAGGCTTCAAGTATCCCTACGCATTCAGCCTGGAATACCGTGTTTTGTACACCCAGTGGTTTGGATATGTGTATGTTTAAATCCTCTGAGAACACACCACATCCTGTTCCCGTATTTGTTTTTGAACCATCTGTAAAGATTCTGAGGTCTGTTTGGTTTAACCCCTCTTTGGAGTCTTCTGTCAGTAATATTTCGTAGTCTTTCCCAAAGACTGCAGTTTTTTTTTTTTTTTTTTTGGTGCTAAGGAAAGTTATTCCTATCACCAAAAAAATTATCAGGCACTTCTAAAATGTTCATCCATTCCTAATTATGATTAACCTTAGATAATATATTTGATTAGTTTCTTCGGGCATATCATGCATTCATCTAGGCATAGTCTAGAAAAATAAATGATTCTAGGTTATGGGGAAAGTAAACGCGCTAGAGAAAGGATTCCAATGCGCTGGACTGACACAATTAAGAAGCAAAATGCAGTCGCAAATCGACCTAAGCTCAATAAGGCTTGTGTTTATGTATGAGAAATGTTATGAAGGATCGTAGCAAATGGAGATCCGTGATCTCTGCCTACCCCTCTGGGAAAGAGGCGTGATTATATGTATGTATGTATGTATGTTATTAGTAGACGACGATATATTTAATAGATGTAAAAATACTGAAATACATAGAAAACATCCAAGACTCCGAAACAAATATTCATGCTCATCACACAAATAATTGCCCTTACCGGGATTCGAACCCAAGACCTTCAGCTTCGTAGGCAGCGTCACTAGACTAACTAGTCGTCAAAATTATTTGTTTCTTGTATAGAAATAGTATAGCCTATACTAACCGATACTTATTTAATGATATTATATTTATATTGTTTTATTGACACACGAGGGCTGAGTGGTCAAACCCGATCAATCGTGATGATTGGTTTTTGAAATATAAGATATAAGAACCATCCCTTAATATAACTCATACTCGGTGCTTTTTTTAGGGTCCCGTACCTCAAAAGGAAAAAAACGGAACCCTTATAGGATCACTTTGTTGTCCGTCTGCCTGTCTGTCCGTGTGTCAAGACCCTTTATCTCGGGAACGCGTGGAGCTACCGAGTTGAAATTAAAATCATATACTCAAATCTACAGGCCCTTGAAGCTGTGAAAAAATTAAATTTCAAAGTTAACGTAAAAAAAAACGGCCGTTTATGCCGCAAAAACGTATATTTCGACACTCTCAAGGAAATCATAAATTATAGGGAACTTTCCGTTGACCTATAACTATGAAATTTGCCAAGAAGTATCGTCTTATACTACAGTCGCCATCACATATATAGGTGGGTGTTCAAAAATATCGGCACATGCACCCTAATGCCTTGAAAATAGAGATGTGTTCCGATGTTTATGACGTGCTTGTTGGGTCTGATGTATGTGATGGCGACTGTAGTACAAGTACAGGGGAAAATCTGAAAACTATACATCTGCAATTAAATCATAAAAAAATATAGTCGTTACCTATATAAAGTACGTAATAAATCATCGAGGTAGGAGGAAATTTGTACGAAACCCTCGGTGAGCGAGTCCGACTTGCCCTTGTCCGGTTTTAGGGTTCCGTACTCAAAGAGTATTTATTTCATTTTTCATTTCATTTATTTCATTCAGTAACAATATACATTGCATTTGAACATTGTGAGCATATAAACAAATATAAAACAAATTAGACAATAAATAAAATATACAAGTGCAACACAAACAATAATAACAAAAAAATATATATTAAAAAAAACAATAGTATCAGTTAACTGTTACATCACAAAGTCAAGTACATACAAAATAAACAAGTCAAAATTATTCTGATGTCAGTGATTTATCAAAAAAATACCTACCTACTTACAATATCGAATATGTCAAAGAATTAGAATTAACCATCACATATTAAATACAGTTTTAACTAACTAGCTACGGCAGAACTTATCACACATATATTGATAAAATTTACAAATTACAATTAAGCCTATTGAAAGCAATAGTACCAAAGTCAGTTAGAAAAAAGTTTAGCCAACAAGATAAGGAAATATTGAGATACTGCAACGTCATTAGTATATACAATAGATTCAAAATTTTAATTATTGCTGAAGAACTCGATAATTTAGAGAAATTAACTAAAACTATTAGACCACTAAGACTCAGAAAATTAGTATACCTACCACTATATGTGTTACCGAAATGTACCAATGTCTATGGTAAACGAAGATGGGAATATTTGTTACCTAGTATCCTGAATGACTTACCATCTGATGTACTCACAAATATATGTGATAAACCGCAACATTGTAAACGTATAATGAAATCTGCTTGTATATCCCAAACCTGATAGTAATAATTAATGAAATAGCTAATCTAAATTACTGTTGCCGCCGTAGACGTGCATGCAGTTTTTGGACCCTAAGCCGCGGCAATAGGATAAGAAACGGTATGCACATCTCCAGCGTGCTCCCAAGTGCTTCAAAGCATATCACGTCATAATGTCGCATTTTGTGTAGGCAATCGCCGTGTGCGCTTTATTTTTATAAGCTTGTTGTAAAATAATTATATATATAAATAAATAAAAAATAAAAAAAAAACAATAATCTAAAGTCAGAAATCAAAAACCCAAAATTAAGTTAAATGGGACCCTATTACTAAGACTCTGCTGTCCGTCTGTCTTTCTGTCTGTGTGTCTGTCCGTCTGACACCAGGCTGTATCTTATGAACCGTGATAGTTAGACAGTTGACATTTTCACAGATGATGTATTTAATTTCTGTTGCCGCTATAACAACAAATAATACTAAAAAACAGTTTTTTTTCTGTTGCAATCTTACACAAATCGACCTGGTCCTAAACTAAGCAAAGCTTGTACTATGGGTACTAGACGACGATAAACATACAACAAACATATAGATAAATAAATACTTAAATACATAGAAAACATCCATGACTCAGGAACAAATATTCATGCTCATCACACAAATAGGCCCTTACCGGAATTCGAGCCCAGGACCTTCAGCTTCGTAGACAGCGTCACTACCCACTAGGCTTACATCAGAGTTAAACTAGCCCAGCTAGCACGATACATTTTATCGTTAGCAGCACGTTACATTTCAGTACATTTTCGCCGTAAAACGTGACGATAAAACCTATCGTGCTAGGGCCTCAGATAACTTGAGAGTATGTATTTACAAGACGCTTTTTACAACAAAATATGTATTTAGTTCATTACTTATGTTCAATTGTATCTAATATTCTGTATTATTTATGTGAATTACAGATATTCTAATATCTATTATCTTATAGTTTAATATTATTTTATAAAGGCTCTTTAATGATAGATGCACATTCAAAGTTACTCGGATGGACTTTATTTACCAAGTTAAACAGACACATATATGATATAGAAACGTTTCACTTAATAAAACTGTTTATTTTTGATAACATTTTGCACACGAACATCACGAAAAAAAGTTGTTGTGTGCCATTATAGGTAATTGGTTATTGCCAAAAATATTGACTCGTGGTGAATAGAAAAGTGAAAAATAGAATTGACGCATTTCGCATGGTAAACTAGTTGCCTATACAGGTGACAGTGAGTTTGTTGTCTCTGGTGCTGATTTCACAGAACTGCAGTGCAAAGTGAATTATCTTCTCTTGGATGTCAAGAATTGGTTTACCTACTGCTAATGGTATGCAACTCAACCTAGAAAAAACGAATGTGATCCAAGTCAGTCTTAGGGGCTTGCCACCTCAGGCACTTAGGATTGAGTTGGATAACACTAATGTTCAATTAGTAGATAAGGCAAAATATTTGGGCTGTAGAGTCTGGACTAAAGTGGTGTTCGCACATTGAAGATCTCAGTAAGAGGTTGGGAAAAGCATGTTTAGCGATTTCGCGCTTGGCCAAAATGCTGGATGGTGAGTGTGTAAGAAATGCGTACTTTGGTTATTTTCAATCAATCATCACCTACGGAAATGATATGTCACAAGCAGCCAGATAGGCATAGAATATTCATATGCCAAAAACCATCATGGAATACGCCTGCTCGCAGCTTATTTCAAAAATTAAAAATTATGACAGTTTCGTGTCTCTACATATTAGAGGTGGCAAAAGTAGTTCGTAGGAATCTTGACAAAATAAAGTACTTATAATCCTAATGGTCGAAACAGAAGTAATCTGCTTCCTAATATGCGCAGGTTAAAGAAATCTGAGCAGTGTTTATGTTATGGTACATTGATCCTAAAATCTACAATAGGATGCCAAAAGACTGAAAAGAATTGGAACTATCAGAAAACATATTTTTTATAAGTAAACTGAAGGAATATACTCGTACGTGACAGATAAAGCACACTTTACACTAAAATTTATATGAAAAAAAAATTAAAAATAAAATCTCAAACTCATAAAAAATTTATATAAATATTTTTTCAACACATTTGCTCGTAACGTGCCTCTTATTGTGCCGCTTTTAGGCTCATAATCCTGGGTATTAAACACGCGTGTTTTATAACATTACGACACTCGTGTAGTTATGTTTATATCCCGATTAAGACACGTTGGCACCTTGCAGCAAGGTGTATGTATGGACTCGGTGCATTCTTAAATTGACCGGGTTATACAGGTTTGTTTTTAATTCTCGGCAAATGGATTCTTACTTGACTAAACAAATTAAATCCTTCTTGTGAATTAATTAATTATTTCTTCTTGGATATGATATAGAAACGTTTAATTTAATAAAACTATTTACTTTTGATAACATTTTACATGAATTTATATTGAATTACAAAATATTTATTTTATTTTGTATAAGTTTAGAGAATTCATCTAAACCTCGCTGCGGGCGCACTGCGCGAACTTAACGAAAAAAAAATAGTTGCGCGCCATTATAAGTAATTTCACAAATATTAGTAAACATTGATGATGCGTGTTTGGTTATTATTAAAAATGTTGACTCGTGGTGAATAGAAAAGTGATAAATATAATTGACGCCACTGGGAAATGTGCAAATGTATGTGAGTCAAAACCTGTTGTCATCAATAACTAAAGAAAACAACTTAGGAGCCTGTAACATTTTCATTTTATGAAAAGGATTTTTTCTTCGCAAATGTGTTGAAAAACGTCGTATGACACGCGTGAGCTTTGATAATTGGGTCAATCAACTTTTTCTTGTTGTTATTCTGTCCCGGTAAGCCAAGAGACAACAGTAACAGACTTTCTTAGAAAAAAATACTATAAACTGGACTCCTATCATGCTAAGGAGATGCGCCACCATGGAATGGGTTTACCAATATGACAAAAACACGTGTCTAGTGGATTTAAACCCCATAAAATAATAGTTTTAAAGGGTGACCCAGGAGACGTAACCATGGCAACGAGCCACAAGAAATAGTTGATTGACCCAATTACATCCTCGGCTCTATTATCATCCGCGACTCTAGTTCGCGTGACAATTCCGCCTCTGATGTAGTGCTAGTGATCAACATAGCTCACATGTATCATAATGTACTATTACGTCACACATGGCTATAAAGTAGCGAATCCCACTTCATCGCTTTGTTTTACCGCCCTAGGTAAGTAATGTACTATTTAAGATTAAATTAGTAAAATACATTGGTACCTAGGTGTTATGTTATGTAACTATTTCATATATTTTTACACAGACCAGTAATTTCTCCGTTTTCCTTATGTTTGTGTTGTAGGTAATGTAGGTACATAGGTACTTACATACATATACCGCACTAATCACCAACAATGACTATTCAGTTTGACCTAAATACTCGTGTTGACTGGTAGTGGTAGAGACTGCCTCATGCCGTTAAGTTCGCCTTTTGTCTATGTAAGTTGCTAGTGTGCAATAAAGTCTAAATAAATACAATATAATGTGCTTTATTATATGTATATAGAAAATACATGATAATTAACATAAGCTAAATTAAATTAAAACTACGTTAAATCTAAAAAAGGCCCTCGAGGCATTGTACCGAGGATGCTGGCGGCATTTCCTCGTTGAATTGCAATGCTGATGCGTTGCGCAAGAAAGCCGCCAGCTCTTCGGTCACCAGTTACATCAACCAGACGTTTCGCAATTTCCGCAAATAACTTATGTGCACTGGGACCCCACGGACCGAGGGTCTCGACGCCAAAGGGTACAAAGTTGTACTCTCTGCCGAGGCCACTATATTTATTACATTTTAGAAGTTCGGCGTTTTTTGCCGCTGCACCCGCTTTAGAAGAAGTCCGTTGGAGGTGGGACGGTGCTAGCGTGTCTACACAGGTAGCGTCCCATACTAGCAATATAATAATGTTATCTATACTAATTGTATTTTTGTAAGTTTATTTATGTTTATGTGTAGGGGGATAAGCTGATCCACTTTCAAAAATTCAAACAATTACTATGCAACTTTAACTTTTCTTAAAAATACTCCTCGGATAGTAAAAAATAATTGAGTCGCACTAACTACGTATAACTACTCGTAGGTTCGTCAAGGAGTAAGACAGGCTTTTAAATAGTGAGAACACGTGGGTCCCCTGGAGTTGCATGTGTTAGGAAGATTAGGGAAAGGAATATAAGCCGAGTACTAATGAATAACTAAAACATCACTTTATTCTATTTATTGTGAAAAAAGGGACATTGCTTTGGATGACGAGTAAAATAAATCGAATAGAAACATAATATTTGATTAATATGTACTTATTTAAACGTTACTTACATTCAATTTCTGCAGTACTGAACCAAATTACACCTTTTACTTCCTTGAGTAGGATTTACACGAACAAATAACGAATCACTAACACCATCAGACAGTCATCATGGAAGTGTGGGTAGACTTTGTCGATATTATTTAGTAAACGGTTGAGTCTTCTGTCGTTACCGAGCAAATAATGGCCGTCGACTGGCGGACACCCGTTTTTATGCAAACCCTCACTTCTATTCGAACTACATTAAACGTACGTCCGGTGATCTTGGTTTATTTTTATTAACATAATAGTTGTTTCTAATAATTAATCAAATAATCTATTTAAAATATAACACATTGTAGCCCGGCTAGCCGGCGGGTTAAAAATAAAACGAATCGTTTATATACAATAAAATATAATAATAAAATAAAGTGGAACTATGTACAGAAAGGGTTCAACTTATTCAGTCAGTACGGAGCTGTAGATATAAAAAGAAAGGTCACTGGCCTGAATAGGGTATAGGATCCGTAATTAAGACGGTAGAAACCGAAGTCCTCAGGCTTTCAAATACACTCGAAGTTTCCAGGCAGGTCGGCTCCAAAACTCAATGCAGCGTGCAGCGCAGGCGAAGCCCGCTGGTCAGTAGCAGCCGCCAGAAGACAACTTAGCCATGCATAAAGGGCTGGAAACAATCCTTTTCCTTAGCACAGGTTCAAACCCCATTCGAGCCTCATAAGAGTTAGGCCAGTGACGGCTAAATGAGGCTTGGATTGGGTTTAACAAACATTATATACACAACACAGAATTAAAAACAATACATACCTGCATAAGTGGCAGCCCTTATATGTATGTATGAACTATGAGTACTGTACAAAATGTACAAGCAGTAGTTATTTCAAGAAATAATAGCAATCATCGATATTTATAACAAACCAAATATGTAGTCAATGAATTGCGCAAGCAAGAGAAAATTTTCCTCCAATAAAACAAAACACGGCCGTGAAAAATTCAATTTTTCTTTTATAACCGGCCAGCGCGCTGGCGGCCGCACGGTGAAGGTTTTGCCGTGTTACAGTACCCCGCGCGCCCAGGAGAATTTTCCATAATTGATAATTAAGGAAAATTCAGCAAGTAGTAATTAAACCTAATTATAATACTAACAATTAATAGTTTTCGATATGACTTATTATCGGTTTTCCATTTTTACATACTAACATAATATTTACAATTTCAAATCTTTAATATGCCACCTACCAATAGCACGTCCATTAAGATCAGCCAGTTCATATACAAGGGGTGAAAACTTTTTTAAAACTATACACTTGACAAATTTAGGAGCTAATTTAGCAGTAAAATATTTACCAGCATCACTTAACTGATAATTACGACGCCAAACAATGTCACCCTCATTAAATTCAGCTTGTTTTCGCCTTAAATTATAATATTTACAATTCTTTACATGTGCATCCCAAATTGCAGCCTGCACCCGCACGGTGAAGGTTTTGCCGTGTTACAGTACCCCGCGCGCCCAGGAGAATTTTCCATAATTGATAATTAAGGAAAATTCAGCAAGTAGTAATTAAACCTAATTATAATACTAACAATTAATAGTTTTCGATATGACTTATTATCGGTTTTCCATTTTTACATACTAACATAATATTTACAATTTCAAATCTTTAATATGCCACCTACCAATAGCACGTCCATTAAGATCAGCCAGTTCATATACAAGGGGTGAAAACTTTTTTAAAACTATACACTTGACAAATTTAGGAGCTAATTTAGCAGTAAAATATTTACCAGCATCACTTAACTGATAATTACGACGCCAAACAATGTCACCCTCATTAAATTCAGCTTGTTTTCGCCTTAAATTATAATATTTACAATTCTTTACATGTGCATCCCAAATTGCAGCCTGCACTTTATCTAAAATAGGCGACAAGTGGCCTAAATTCTCGGCGTATTTATCACGCGGTGCAAATATAAGGTCGTCATAGTCAACGTCACCAGAGTCGGCGGCGTGATAGAACGAGCCGCACGGAACGAGCTCTCTGCCGTGAACCAGGAAAGCAGGAGTAAATCCGGTGGCCTCATTAACACTAGTGTTCATGGCAAATTGAATCTTAGGAATATTAAGGTCCCAATTCCGATGATCGTCCTCGACAAAGGAACTAATAGCTGTCAATAAGGTGCGATTGTAGCGTTCCACATTGTTGACTTGGGCGCAATATTTAGGGGTAAAATGTATCTGAGGAATACGATACCTAGCAAAAAGTTCCTGCAATTCATTACTGATAAACTGAGTGCCATTGTCCGTGATAATAGTCTTAGGAACACCATGTACCAAGAATACAAAGTCTTCCAAAATTTTGCATATAATACTGGAAGTCGCCTTTTTAATAGGGAAAATTAAACAGTATTTAGAAAAGCAGCAGTTGACAACTAATATGTACCGATTTTGTTTACGAGTCATAGGTAACGTGCCCACGAGATCAATGGATAGGCACTGAAATGGCCTGCAACATTCCTTAGGTTTACCCATTACTCCCAAAGTTTGATGATTTTGGTACTTATACGCTAAACATATCTCACAATTGGCAATATATTTACATACATCTCGGTACATCCCAGGCCAAAAGAAGCGAAGAGAGATTCTTTTGTGTGTCTTAAAGATCCCAAAATGGCCAGCAGTAGGTTGGGAATGATTGTCTCGGATAATATCTTCTCTCATTTCCTTCGGAATCACAAGTTTCCAATCATATTCAGAAGTAAGGAAAGAGCTAGTGCGTTTTAGTCTATACAAATTATTATTTACAATTTTGTAATCAGGAAATGATAGAGGATTTTCCTGACAACCCTGGAAAATATTATTAAACCAATCGTCATGAGACTCGAAGTAAATTAAGTCGACTGGTACTGATCGTGATAAAATATCAGGCACTACATGATCCTTGCCTTTCTTGTGCTTTATGTCAAAGTTGTATGCAGACAAACGAACACTCCAACGTGCTAATCGTCCAGAAGGGTTATCTAAGTTTAGGAACCATTTCAAAGCTGCATGGTCAGTATATACAATAAATTTTTGTCCATTGTCTAGATAACATTGCCAGTGTTCTAGCGCAACAATAACGCTCAGCAATTCGCGTTCAGTAATTGAATAATTTTGCTGCTGTTTTGACAAAGAACGGCTAAAATAGGCAATGGGTTTTTCAATGCCATTCTCTTCCTGTGTCAACATAGCTCCAATACCAAAATTTGAGGCGTCACAGTGGACAGAAAAAGTTTTAGAAAAGTCAGGACAAGTTAATGTTGGGCTGGACACAAGTGCTTGCTTTATTTTATTAAAAGCGACTTCGGCTTCATTATTCCATCGGAACGGAGGAGCCTTCTTTCCAGTAGATGTAAGTAAGTTTAATGGTGCGGCTAGTGTGCTAAAATTTGGTACAAATCGCCTGTACCAGCTAGCAGTACCGAGAAACCTCTTTAATTCCCGTCTAGTAGTAGGTACGGGAATATCAAGTATTGCCTTGACCTTATCCGGATCCGTGCGTAAGCCCTTATGGTCAACAATATAGCCTAGATATTTTAATTCACGCCGGAAGAATGCAGACTTTTCAAAGTTTATCGTAAGTCGAGCATATTTTAGTTTGTCTAAAACACGAGTTAATAGAGAAATGTGATCTTCAAAAGTGTTTGATATCACAATAATGTCATCTAGATACCAGAAAACGCGGTTTTCGAACTCGGGGGTGAATAAAAGATCCATCAAACGCTGCTGCGTAGCTGGGGCATTCGTAAGACCGAACGGAGTGACCTTAAAGCGGAACATACCACGAGAATTTACGTAAAAAGCACTTTTATCTCTGTCCTCTTCACGTAACGGTACCTCCCAAAATGCCTTAGCGATATCAATACTAGACAAATACTTAGCATCTCGTAGGTTGTCAAGAATCTCACTAATATACGGTAATTTATACGCGTCCTTTTTAGTAATAGCATTTAGTTTTCTACTATCTAAACAAAATCTCCAGCTACCGTCTTTTTTAGGAGTAACAAGTACAGGACTCAACCACGGGCTTTCGCAGGGCTCTATGATATCCAAAGCAAGCATTTTGTCCACCTCTTCTACTAATACCTTTTGTTTTTCAGGCGAGAGTCTGTAACATCTCTGCCTGATAGGCTCATGGTCACCCGTGTCGATACGGTGCTCGATCAAGTGCGTTCGACCAAGTTGACCAGACTGTGTAGAAGCTTCACAAAAGCGTGATATAATAATGTTTGCTTGAGCTTGCTGTTCCTCAGACAAGTCTTCGAAAGGAAGAACTTGTTTAGGGCTCTCAGTAGTTAATGATGTGCAATTTGAGGGACGTTTTAGTTCGAAGTTTTTAAGGGAACTAGGCAAAAGATTAAAACCTTTCCAGAAGTCAATACCAAGTATTAAATGTGACGAAATGTCTGGGATAACGTGTGCAGTAATGTTAACATACTGTTCATTAAAATATACAGGTAGTTCTATAAAACCAATAGATTGCACAGACTGACCATTTGCGGCTCGCACTGTGATTTTATACGACGAGTTCAGTATGAAACCTCGTTCAAGCAAAGCTCTATGAGAGTTATTGCCCAATATACTAATACTACTACCACTATCCAAAAGCCCACAAAGAGTCAGATTATTTACATTAATATTTACATAAGGACGTTCGTTATCATTTTGGTCGTCAAAGAGGATCAAAGAAGTTTTACCTGATAACATAAACACTCTTTACGCGAATATTTACAATCATTATTTACATTTCTTTGATCCTCATTTATACGTTTTTTGGAAACGCTTTAGCTTGAGTAACAACCTTGTTACAATGAGGACAGTCAGTACTACGGTAGCCGTCTAAGCCGCACTTGAAACACACAAGCTTGCGTGGTTCCTTGCACATACGCAAAGGGTGGCCGTTGACTCTACAGCGCACACAAAATTGCTTAGTAGAGTTAACTATATTTATAGACTTACTATTTACAGATTTATAAACAAAGTCCTCTATTAAAGAAGATGGGCTATTCGTAGGAGGCTCCTTAAAGTTCCTTGAGCGATCAAGGCAAGCCTCATACTTTTTACACACAGTCTTCAGATCCTCAACAGTTTTAATATCCGACTGCACTACCATGCAGTCATACTCGGGACGAATATTTCTTAACAAGATCTGTAATTTATCAGCCTCAGACATAGTGTAGCTAAGCTTGGCAAGTAGACCACACATAATGGCAAAGTACGCCACAACTGACTCATCCCTGCCTTGAGTACGATCCTGAAATTCCCGCAGTAACTTGTAGTCATAATCAACTACACCAAAATCATCAAACAATTTTACTTTTAAGTTCTCCCAAGAGGTAAAACTGTCCTTGTAAGCACGAAACCAGTGAAGAGCTGCTTCCGTGAACAAATCATAGGAATGTGATAATAATGTACTAGTAGGTAAGCTCCTAGAAATCGCGAATTCCTCCACCTTCTGCATAAAATTACGCGGACAACCTTTACCCGAGTATGTAAATTTGCGTAACTCACTAGTGACCCCCCTGTCACAGTGTACGATAATTTTACCCTCAGTACAGCCTTCAGAACCGGAGGTTAAATAGGTAGACGAGGTATTGCTGACACTGCCGTTTTTCAAATCAAAACGCGACTTCAAGGCACTAAATTTTGATAACAGACTTTTATAGGAACTACGATCGCATTCCTCGGCCTCCGAGACGTCAATACGCAGAAGGCGCAGATAAATATGTACAATGAACGAGTTGATTTTATTTACAAGATTTACATCAGGAGAACTTTCGTAAAGTACAATTTTGTCCTCTATAAAGGAAAGAGATTTTTCAGCGCCTGTCAGGTCATCGCTAACTGAAAAAATTGTAGGTAAATCCTCCGCTACATATTTACCCAACAAGTTAGTTAACTGTTGACGCAGCTCTACAACTGTATCGAGCGGCTTTTCATGACGGATACTTATTTCATAAATAAGTTCAGACTTATTTAACATATTTACACTTACACGGGAGAACTCCATATTAACAAACTAAAGTGACCGGAGTAAAAAGAGAGCAAGAATAAACTACTAACAAAACATACAAACACACTATTAAACACTTAAATTGTACATAAACATATGTACCTACACAAAGATGAAATGCAGGCTACAAAGTAGATATATATATACCATATACAATCTAACCTATACACAAAGGAAAGCAAAATACACAAAATTACACGATAAAACTAAAACCTGGTTATGTACAAACACGTATAGTATTAACAAGTATATACATAACCCAATCCAAGTCCTTAAGACCCACGTACTGACTGAATAACCCTATGGGCGCTAATGTACCCCGGCTAGCCGGCGGGTTAAAAATAAAACGAATCGTTTATATACAATAAAATATAATCTCCACTTATAATAAATCTCTAAATTAAAAAAAGAATCAGCCAGTTTGAAACTAAGCTTTGCGCGGTTCGAATGTTCTCAGCATCCCATGAACGGAAAAATATGAAACATTTTATATAGGTACATTATTATTCTAGCTGCAACTTAGGATAGTTTTTATCCGACTGCGACAGTTAATTAATTTTCCGAAATATACGACTTTATTTAATTTTTCATTTATTTTTATTGAAATCAAACGCTGCTCCAACTGTCAGCTATAAGAACCGTCAAATTTTCGTCAAAATGGCGGAATTGCTTTGCCTTTCACTTATTAATAATTTAAATCCCGTCTACGATATACCTTTACGAGACAAATGCTAAAATATAAACCATAAAAAAATATTCGATTCTGATATGAGAACTTATATGCGCAAATGTCGTTTTATGTCGTAATTTCAATAAATGAAATCAACAAATTTGAACAATATAATTAACACGAATTTGTTTTTTTTGAATGACAATGGCACGCGCTCGGCGCATTCAGCCAAAGTACCTGCGGCGCTACCACGAAAACCGATACTAAATGTTCATATATAGTGCGATAGAGATAGAGATACCCGAATATTTTCGAATTCCGAAGTTCGTGGTTATAGCTCAGGAATCGAAAATATGGTAAATAATCATAATGTATTTTCTCGAAAAAGAATTTAAAATAAATATAGTCAAATGGAGAAAAAAACAAAGAAAGAGGTTATATAGGTAATGATTAAGTTATAAGAGTCCAAAGTTTTAAGAGGGGGTATGTTCTGTCCCTTTTCCGCAAAACGCACCTTCATATGAAACGATTGTTTTTTACTATGACGCTCGAGTATATTGACGTCACAGTCCCTCATCGTTTTCTCACTCTAACAAGCGACATTAAAACGGATGTAGCTTCATAATTTTTTGAGATATTTGAATGGGAGTTTCATTATCTTCTATCTATTTATACATAATAAATGCCTATGTCCTGACTGACTTATTCACTCACTCACTCACTCACTCACTCACTCACTCATCAACGCACAGCCGAAACTACTAATCTTAGAGAGTTGATTTTTACACAGTATGTTGCTTTTATAACGTGGGCTAGGGATAAAAAGGGATTTTTGAAAATTCTACCCCTAAGGGGGTAAAATGGGGGTGCAAAGTTTGTATGGGAGAACCTTTTTTTTTTGAGCTATAGACTTAAACTTTGTAGAAAAATTAGTTATTAGAATACAAATGAAACACTTTCAGCGTTTTGGAAAATTCCACCCCTACGGGGGTAAAATAGGGGTGCAAGGTTTGTATGGGGGAAACATTTTTTTTTTAAATAGAGACTTAAAACTTTGTAGAAAGATCAGTCATTAGAATACAAATAAAGAACTTTTAGGGTTTTAGAAAATTCTACCCCTTAAGGGGTAAAATAGAGTGCAAAGTTTGTATGGGAAAAACTACTTTTTTTAAAATAGAGACTTAAAACTTTGTAGAGAAATGATTCATTAGAATACAAATAAAGTACCTAGATTCAGTGTTTTAAAAAAATCTACCCCTAAGGGGGTAAAATAGGGGTGCAAATTTTGTATGGGGGAAATAATATTTTTTTTAAATAGAGACTTAAAACTTTGTAGAAAGATTAGTCATCAGAATACAAATTAAGTACTTTCAGCGTTTTATAAAATTCTTCCCCTAAAAATAGGGGGCTAAAATAGGGGTGCAAAGTTTGTACGTGGGAAACTATTTTTTTTAGCTAGAGTCCTAAAACTTTGTAGAAAGATTATTTAAATACAAAGAAAGTACTTTCAGCGTTTTGGAAAATTTCACCCCTAAGGGGGTAAAATAGGGTGCAAAGTTTGTATGGGAAAAACATATTTTTTTTTAATAGAGACTTAAAATTTTGACGAAAAATTACTTATTAGAACATGAAAAATACTACATTCGGCGTTTTACAAAAATCATTCCCTAAGGGGGTTAAAAAAGGGGGCAAGGTTTGTATGGGGACCACTTTTTCTGAGCTAGACACTTAAAACTTTGTAGAAAGATTACTTATAAAAATACAAAAAAAAAGACTTTCAGCGTTTTGAAAAAATCTATCCCTAAGGGGGATAAAAAGGGGTGCAAAGTTTTTATCAGGGAAAGTTTATGTTTTTGAGTTAGAGACTTGAAACTTTGTAGAAAGATTACTTATTAAAATACAAAAAAAGAACACAAATCGTTTTAGAAAATTCCACCCCCAATAGGGTTAAAAAGGAGAGCAAGCTTTGCATGGGCAACACTTTTTTTTGAGTTAGACTTAAAACTTTGCTAAAAGATTACTTATTAGAATACTAAAAAAGAACTTTCAGCGTTTTAGAAAACTCCATCCCTAAGGGGATCCTTAATATCCTTAAGAAGGGTAGCCAGTGTTGTGTGGGAAAAACTTTTTTTTTTACTAGACTTAAAACTATTCAAAATGTTACTTATTAAAATTAATAATAAAGTACTTTCAGAGTTTCAGAAAATTCCACCCCTAAGGGGGTTAAGAAAGCTTTGTATGGGCAACACTTTTTTTGAGCTAGAGACTTAAAAGTTTACGAAAAAAGTTCTTTCAGCGATTAGAAAAATTCAACCTCTAAGGGGGTTTAAAAGGGGGTTCAAATTTTAAATGGCGAGCAATACAATTTTAAAGTGTGAGTAAGAGATTTTTAACTTCGGTCTTATTCTGTACGTTAAAAGACTACAAAACTGATTTCAGAGTTTTTCCAAATTCATCCCCTAAGAGTGTTAAAATTTGTTCAAAGTTTGAGTATTTCAAGGCATTTTTAAAGTATGAGATTTTTAACTTTGGTTTTAGACTGTTTGTTCACAAACTAGAAAATGAACATCAACTTTTTTTTTAATTATCCCCTAAAAGAGGGTTCAAATTTTGTATTGAGAGAAATCATTTTCTAAGACGATAAAAAGTTCTACGCGGACGAAGTCGCGGGCAACAGCTAGTAATAAAATAAAGTGGAACTATGTACAGAAAGGGTTCAACTTATTCAGTCAGTACGGAGCTGTAGATATAAAAAGAAAGGTCACTGGCCTGAATAGGGTATAGGATCCGTAATTAAGACGGTAGAAACCGAAGTCCTCAGGCTTTCAAATACACTCGAAGTTTCCAGGCAGGTCGGCTCCAAAACTCAATGCAGCGTGCAGCGCAGGCGAAGCCCGCTGGTCAGTAGCAGCCGCCAGAAGACAACTTAGCCATGCATAAAGGGCTGGAAACAATCCTTTTCCTTAGCACAGGTTCAAACCCCATTCGAGCCTCATAAGAGTTAGGCCAGTGACGGCTAAATGAGGCTTGGATTGGGTTTAACAAACATTATATACACAACACAGAATTAAAAACAATACATACCTGCATAAGTGGCAGCCCTTATATGTATGTATGAACTATGAGTACTGTACAAAATGTACAAGCAGTAGTTATTTCAAGAAATAATAGCAATCATCGATATTTATAACAAACCAAATATGTAGTCAATGAATTGCGCAAGCAAGAGAAAATTTTCCTCCAATAAAACAAAACACGGCCGTGAAAAATTCAATTTTTCTTTTATAACCGGCCAGCGCGCTGGCGGCCGCACGGTGAAGGTTTTGCCGTGTTACAACATATTTATATTATAATCTGACACATGCGTCTATAGGCTACGGTAACCGCCATCACCAGCGAGCGAAGCGAACGGAATTCTCCGTTTCAGTTTGGGCCAAGTCCCGCGGCTGCTCAAAGTCAAAAACAAGTAACGAGCGAAAAAAAAATTTCAACCTCAGAGCCAATTTGATAAAAACTACAATATGTATCAGAATGTTTTTTTTCTACAGATTTGTATGCTGTACATAACCGTGACTTATTTTCAACGAACCAACTGACCGTTACAGTCATGGAGTTGAAAATCTTTTTTAGCTAGGGATTTGGTCAAAAAGTCCATAAATATCTACGCTAGCTAGAGACAAGTAACTTCAGATACTTGTTTTTGATAAGGTAATTTGTGGTTATTTTTAATTCTTACAATCTATTCGTTGATTTTAGCTTATTTATTTTAATACGATTTTCGACATAGCATACCTAGCACCCCGTAGTTAATACCGACGTACATACAAACAAGTAACTGCTGATTTCAGTCGCTTGTTTGGGTTCCGTACCAAAAAGGTAAAAAAGGGACCCTTACGGTGCGACTCTGTCCGTCTGTCCGTCTGTCCGTCTATCCGTCTATCCGTCTGTCCGTCTGTCCGTCTGTCACAACGTTAAATATCTCAGGAACTACTTAAGCTATTAATTTCAGTTTTGGAACAACTAGTAAGAAAGTTAAGACCCGTGTATGAAAAATGAAAAATTTAAATATACATTTTTATTTTCTGTGTAAATATTGAATATGAGGAGGGTTAAATATGATTGAAAGTAACATAAATAATACAGAAAAAATAAAACGACACCTCTGTCTAGGGTATTTTTATTTATTTATCAAAAATAATTTCTTAACAAAGTTTGTATTTTTTTTAAATACTTACATTTGTTTGAAATTTTATGTCTTCTAATTCCTATGAGATTATCGTTAAAGTCCCTTCTTTCAAAAAAATGTTATAATCAAAATCGCTACGCGTGATAAATAAATATCGGTGATAAACAAAAAAATAAGAGAATAATAAAACTGAAAAAAATATATGATGTACATAACCATGCAAACTTCCAACGAAAATTGGCTTGAACGAGATTTAGCGAGTAGTTTTTTTTTAATACGTCATAAATCGTGAAAAGCAATTTATTTAACGGAACCCTTCATGTGCGAGTCCGACTCGCACTTGGCCGCTTTTTTTAAATATTGGGAGGGAATACGATGCTCACGGAACACTATCGTGGAAAACGCATATCGCGATATGAACACCCCTATCTATAGGTACTGGCTTTCTGTTCACCAGAACAAGAATAAAAAGTAGTAGGTAGTTTTACAATTTTACAATTTTAATTACCTATTATAATATTTTATCTTATGCTTTTATTTTTACAATTTTTGTTTGTAATGTAGGTATATGTGAATTTGATTTTGATATGGGTGGTCAATGCCTGAAAATAAAACTTTATTTATATTTATTTTATTTTATTTAAATGGCTGTGTAGCCCTATGCGGGAGCGGCATTGTCTTCCGCAAAGGTGGCAGGAAAATTGTGCATTAGGTAATGGCGGGGCGTTTATTTGTCTTCTCCTTCTACTAGTACTACCACTAGGTACTATGAGCTCTTAAAATTGTTCAAGAATGAATGGGGTCGTGACGTGACGGGTATGGTGTATGAAAGTTTGCACGGAACCCTCGGTGCGCGAGTTAGACTCGCACTTGACCGGTTTCTTTAGCTTGTCTTTAATTGAGATACTTGTATTTAATAAAGGTTACTTAATTGTTTTGAGTTACTTGTAACAGTTATTCACAAATTACTAAAAAAACTAAACACAAATTGGAAAAAAATAAAATGAAGTGTCATCGAATGAGCCAAAAAACAGATTTTCGAGAAAAATAGATAAACTTGTTTTTAATTTCGAGCAGCCGCGCTGTCCAGCTGTTCTCCTCTACAAGTCTCATTTCTCAACAGATTATGGTGAAATTTTGTGAGCAGGTCCGATAATTATTTATAATTTATTTGAAAATTCAGTTTTGCGAAATAAGAAAAGTAAGTTGAAAGTAAAGACAACCGCGAGGTCTGAACAATAACTATTCAGAAATGCAACAATGAGTATTCGCAGCTCACAGTTCCTCAAGTTAGTGTAGTAGATTGTGTAACTAGAGGGTCTAAATTAGAAGTGAGGGAAAATTGTTCACAGTGAAATATGGATTTTAGACGGATACGCTCTCCTTTTATTGCGAGAAAATAATTCACCCACAATTAACAATAAATACCACGGCGAAACTATGGTTTAATTTAGCGGTATGTATATTTATAAACTACTTTGACACATTCAAAATATAGGTAGACACAAACGATTTTAGACGCGTCCAAACGTCCAAGCGCTGCGGACTTCATACGGGACATTCAACATTCTGTTCTCCATTTCACTCTTATAAATCTTACAGCTAATTATTTGCAGTCCGCAGCGCTCGGACGGTTAGACGGACCTAAATTTTTTTTATATTGAAATAATAGCATAGATAGGGAATTGGAACTAAAATGCACCTAAAGTTTTGAAAAATTACGTGTCACGAGTGGTCGATTAAGTCCATTTCAATTATAGCCGCTTAATTTTTTTTTTATTCTTGTTTGGTTGATATCTTGTTGATATTGATACCACGTACAAATGTTTTTTAAAGAGTTAAATTTGTTATACCATGTGGTACCAAAAAAGAACTCATCGTTCCGATTGAACGTCTATGTGTATTTTGATTGGTGGAGTTAATATGGTGAAGTATTGTAATGATTGATCAGTAATTGTTTTGTAAATTATAAATATGTAACTACTCATATTTTCCTTAGGGGCAAAATGTACTACATTAGCCCCGCTTCACAAGCCTAATATGACACATTTTTCGAGCTTGAAAAGTAAAAAGCTAATATTCCATAAGTATTCATTTGAAACTGAAACAATCGCTCCAGACAAGCAAGACTAGAGTGCAAATTCCTACTTACAAAAATACCCACCGCTTTTCCCTTCCCATAGTGGAATTGGAACGATTGTTATAAATAAATGTTCATTTCATTTCATTTCATTTAATATAGTGACATTCATTAAATCAATATGGCTATTTTACTGCTGCTTGAGGTTACCCATGATGTCTGAACCTGATGACAGGGCTCGCCCACTAAGCCCCAGGTCTCAATCCTACGCCGGCATCAGAAGTGGGATTCCCTCGAGCACCGCAAAGGACTGAAGGATGTCAACCGGCATGTGTTAATGAAGATTTGTTGCGAAAATTATTTGAGCAACAAAATAGTTAAACGCTTAGCCTAATTGGAGCCATAAAACAATCGGCTAGCACAAAGTGACTTCAACCTACCTGAATTAGACCCCGAAAAACTGTTAGTAAACTGTTAGTACTGTTAGTGTTAAATACTTAGAGCATATTGCCTGTTATCAAACAGTAAGAGTTTAACTTATAAATTGCGATATATTTGGAATCTTTTAGGACTTCTTTTTCAGGTTGACGCCCTCCTGAAGGGGTCGAAACATGTCGCTAATGGTGGCAGAAAACCTGCAGTGTAACCGTTCCTATTATATTTTTTGAAAATATGTCCTGAATAGATTATCTCCACTTATAATAAATCTCTAAATTAAAAAAAGAATCAGCCAGTTTGAAACTAAGCTTTGCGCGGTTCGAATGTTCTCAGCATCCAATGAACGGAAAAATATGAAACATTTTATATAGGTACATTATTATTCTAGCTGCAACTTAGGATAGTTTTTATCCGACTGCGACAGTTAATTAATTTTCCGAAATATACGACTTCATTTAATTTTTCATTTATTTTTATTGAGATCAAACGCTGCTCCAACTGTCAGCTATAAGAACCGTCAAATTTTCGTCAAAATGGCGGAATTGCTTTGCCTTTCACTTATTAATAATTTAAATCCCGTCTACGATAGACCTTTACGAGACAAATGCTAAAATATAAACCATAAAAAAATATTCGATTCTGATATGAGAACTTATATGCGCAAATGTCGTTTTATGTCGTAATTTCAATAAATGAAATCAACAAATTTGAACAATATAATTAACACGAATTAGTTTTTTTTGAATGACAATGGCACGCGCTCGGCGCATTCAGCCAAAGTACCTGCGGCGCTACCAAGAAAACCGATACTCAATGTTCATATATTTGCATCCCTGTCACTCGAGTATGGTTAGTGCGATAGAGATAGAGATACCCGAATATTTTCGAATTCCGAAGTTCGTGGTTATAGCTCAGGAATCGAAAATATGGTAAATAATCATAATGTATTTTCTCGAAAAAGAATTTAAAATAAATATAGTCAAATGGAGAAAAAAACAAAGCAAGAGGTTATATAGGTAATGATTAAGTTATAAGAGTCCAAAGTTTTAAGAGGGGGTATGTTCTGTCCCTTTTCCGCAAAACGCACCTTCATATGAAACGATTGTTTTTTACTATGACGCTCGAGTATATTGACGTCACAGTCCCTCATCGTTTTCTCACTCTAACAAGCGACATTAAAACGGATGTAGCTTCATAATTTTTTGAGATATTTGAATAGGAGTTTCATTATCTTCTATCTATTTATCTCCACTTATAATAAATCTCTAAATTAAAAAAAGAATCAGCCAGTTTGAAACTAAGCTTTGTGTGGTACGAATGTTCTCAGCATCCCATGAACGGAAAAATATGAAACATTTTATATAGATACATTATTATTCTAGCTGCAACTTAGGATAGTTTTTATCCGACTGCGACAATTAATTAATTTTCCGTAATATACGACTTCATTTAATTTTTCATTTATTATTCTTAAAGTATATCGCCGCCACATCTGTCAGCTAAAAGAAACGTCAAAATCACAGACTAATAAGAAATACTACGGACAAAATGGCGGAATTCTTTGCGTATTCAGCCAAACCAAGAAAACCGAAACTCGAAGTTCGTAAATATCTGCATTCCTGTCATTTGTTAGTGCGATGGAGATAGAGATACCCGAATATTTTCGAATTCCGAAGTATATAAATACGGATGTCGGATAGATCTAAATTAATATTTTATGTGTAAATATGGTTAAAATTATTTGGAAATACTATTGTTGTTATTGTTTTAGTATATTTGACTAGCTTTAAGTTTAATATTGTACGTCCGAAATGGGCAAGCTGTTGGACTTTATTTTACCCAAAACAACTAAATGTACACAGTTCTGATAATAAAGAAATCTTATTTTATCTTATCTTATCGAAAATAGGGATGTAGACACTAAACAAAATAATCATAATGTTGTATTATCTCGAAAAAAAACAACGCAAGAGGCTATATAGGTAATTACTAAGTTATAAGTGTCTAAAGTTTTAAGAGGGGGTTTGTTGCGTCTCTTTTCCGCAAAACGCACCTTTATAATGAAACGATTGTTTTTACTATGACGCTCGAGGATCGTGACGTCACGGTCCCTGATCGTTTTCTCACTCTAACAAGCGACATTAAAACGGTTGTAGCTTCGTAATTTTTTGAGATATTTGAATGAGTTTTTCGTTTCTTCTTTCTTTTGAAGTGAGTCTACAGCTACACCTCTATTTGGAAGACAAGCGGAAAGTAGGGTAGTTTTTATATCTGAGGGGCTGAAATTGGGGGTGGAAATTTGTATGGAGCTACTTAAACTGCTGCACCGATTTAGATGAAATTTGGTATATAAATAGTTTGAGTCCCGGGGAAGGACATATAATAGGTTTTATCCCGGAAATCACCCCCTAAGGGGGTGAAAAGGGGGGGTGAAAATTTGGATGTAATCTATTTTGATTAAATTTGGTGTAGATATAGGTTAAGTCCTGGGAAAGGACATGGGATAGTTTTTACCCCAGAAATCATCCCCTAAGGGGGTGAAATTAGGGGTGAAGATTCGGATGGAACCCATTTCAATAAAATTTGGTATAGAGATAGGACATAGGAAAAGGACATAGGATAGTTTTAATTCCGGAAATCACTCCCTAATAAGGGGGTGAAATGGGGGGTAAAAATTTGGATGAATCCCGTTTAGATGAAATTTGGTATAAAGGTCGTTTGAGTCCCGAAGAATGACATTATGTAGATAGTTTTTATCCCGAAAATCATTCCCTAAGGGTATGAAATAGGGGGTGAAAGTTTGGATAAAATCCATGTACCTAGATATAATTTGGTATAGAGATAATTTGAGACCCTCCGAAGGATATAGAATAGTTTTTGCCTCGGAAATCATCCCTTAAGATGGTGGAAGTTTGTTTGCATTATATTTTCTAAGTAAAAGTTCTACGCGGACGAAGTCGCGGGCAACAGCTAGTAATTAAATATGTATCTTAGTGTTTGTAACCATGGAAGGTATGTAAATAATTACTTATTTTTTGCTACAAAACAGGGTGCGCATATTGGACTAGAAGAGTAAAAAAAGGAGGTCGTTGTTGTTCTACGTCCGTAGGAATAAGCCTAGAAACCCTACACGTGACCACCAGTTGGTGCTAAAAGAACAACGAACTCGGCAGCTGCACTGTTCCTTTGAAACCTCGCAGCGCACACTGGAACTCTATCAGTGACGTCAAAACGAATACATTACCAGTGAGTAACCGCCATACGATAAATAAACAGAGTAAAAGAAAATTGTATAAATATAATTTTAATTTGTTTCTATCTTTTCATTTTATACAATTTGATGGTATCGCTGCACATTTGGACGGCTTTTCTCTCTCCTTTTAGTGCTTAGGCACTTGGTTCTTGAAGTTGGGGTAGTATTCCTTAACATTGTAGACGTTAGCGTACTCCTCTCCCTCGTGGTAGATGAAGACATCTTCGTAGTAGATGTTGGGCTGCTTGAAGTACGTCTCAAACACAGGGCGGTCAAACGGATAAGACATAGGCTTCGTGTCGGGGAAGTACGCCTTGTACTGTTCCATCTCCTTAGGCAGAGGAGTGTGAGGGTACACAACAACGTAGATTTGGAAGGGGAAACCGCCCTTAACACCCTTAGGCAGCATCATTCTCTCGGGCTGGTAGAAGAAGTTCTCAGACATATCAACAGGAACCTTTCCTTGGGTGAGCATCTTCATGAGCTCTTCCGTAGGAACAGAGTCCTCCTTGTACAGGCTGAAATCGTGAGATTTGCGCTCGATCTTGTTCTGTCCAGGAGTCAGCTTCTGTACGAACCAGTCCAGTTCAACGAAGTTCATCCAGTTGTCTTCAATGCTGAGAGGATAGCCATTGCTGTCGTATTTGGGACCCAAGAAGAACTTGAACACGGCGTCAGTAGCGACATCAGACTTGACATCGACAGTGACGGTGAAAGGCTTGTGGTTGAGACGAGGTTGGCGCACTGTGAATTCGGTAGAATCCTCAGCTTTGAACTCCTCCACGCTGTGGAAAATGTCGTTGGTGATGTCAAAGTCGAAGAACTCGAAGAAGGTGACCAGTTTGTCAACGTTGACGTCGCTGATCTTGACTCCTTCAAAGTGAAGCTGGCTGTAGCTGTAGGGTTCCAAGTACTCTTTCCATTGCAGGAAGTAGTTCAGGATGCGCGCGTAGAACTGGTAGAAGACAGGGTCACGCAGAGAGGTCTGGTACAGCTCCAAAGCACTGGGCAGCACTGTGTATCTGCAAGAAAGATTCCTTTATTATAAAACATATATCAAAAACTGCGTTCTCTTTTTAATTCTATTTAAAAAATAGGTAAGTAATCGAAATTCTCTCGTCTCGAAATTTGGAATTTAGTAAATGTATTGACAACTTACTTGTCCATGGGCTCTGGAGTACCAGAGAGAAGATGAAGACCGACGAGCTCGTAGAAACGTTCGTAGTTCTTGGGGTATTTCTCATACAGATCAACGTTGGTGAACCAGTAGTTGGTCACGAAGTCGATGGCCTTAGAGTTGCGCAGGTCAATCTCTTGGTTGTACTGAAATAGAATTGGGTTTTATTATACTCGCCATTTTAATCAAAATAACTCAACATCACAATCAGGTACACAGTAAGAAGTTACACTTACAGCCTTGAAGTGGCCCTGCTCCAAGTAGTGCAGGAAAGATTGCTCGTAGTTGTTAAGGTACTGGATGTATTTTTCATTTTCGACTTTGTTGATCTGGTAATAGTCGTTCCTCTGGAAGAATGGATAGTAGGTGGACAGGTCGCAGTAGTATCCGGTCTCGATGGGCTTGTACCACGAAAATTCAGGGATCTCGCCTAGTCCGCTGGTAAGACGGTTCAGGTAGTACTTGGCAATGAGCTGTTGGTAGTTGAAGTAGAACAGATCACCACGGATTTCGTCAATGTGTTCGAAGAGTCCCTTGTTCCACCAGAATGGATAAAGCGTCTGGAAGTAATAGTAGTACGCGTTCATGCCAACATCCTCAGTGAAATACGCAAGTTTGTCCTCTTCGCTGCCGGTCACCCAGGGGCTGGAGTAGTTGGCGTAGAAGATGAATTTATCATGTTCCTGGAAAATGCCGTGCTGGGAAGCATATGCTGGGTCAACATCGCCCTTCTGCATTTTCATGCGGTAGGCCTTCAGGAAAGTCTTGGTGTCGACGAAGTACTGAGGGAACATCTCGTACGGAGCAGGGAGCACCAGAGTGTCGGTGTCGGGACGCTGGTAGATAGCGATGTAGTAGGCGTAAAGAAATTGACCATCGTTGAAGTGCACGCGAGCAAAGGCGGCGGTCTTGTAGAAGGTCTCGAAGTCCTTGGCGTAGTAGAAGAGCTTGAAGAGAGCAATAGCCTCCTCCCTCATCTGGTCGTAGAACACGGAGAAGGTCTTGTATTTGGGCATGAAACCACTCTTGAAGTACAACAAGAACTCTTCAACGGCCTTCTTGTCCTGAAAAGAACATTAAAGTTTAGTCAGCGAACTGTGGTTTTAGTAAATATTAGAAATGTTGATGGTTTTACGGCATAAACTTACGGTGTAGTTGTCAATGTTAGCCTCAACATCGTATTCGTAACCAATCTTCCACCAGTCCGCATCCTTTCTGTATTGTCCTATGCTCTCCAAAAGGTAGAGGACCTTTCCTTGGCGCTCAACGTAACCTGCGTCAACTGAAACAACAATGAGATATTATGATTACTTCTACTATTTAACTCTGTTTTTCTCGACTAAGGCCGAAAATAGATGGCTTGAAGACTGTATTGTTAAGTATAAATACAACTTGACAGAGGTTTAATTCGATTTAAACATCATCATCATCATATCAGCCGAAAGACGTCCACTGCTGGACGTAGGCCCCATCCCCCAAAGAGTGCCAAAATGACCGGTCCTGCGCCACCCGCATCCAGCGGACTCCCGCGACCTTTACCAGGTCATCAGTCCTCCTTGTCTACCTACGCCGCGCCTTCCGGTACGTGGTCGCCACTTGAGAACCTTTCCGCCCTAACAGCCATTGGTTCTACGTGCAATGTGCCCCGCCCACTGCCACTTAAGTTTAAAACATAGATGTTATTAATTCAAACTGATGATATTAATTCAAACTGATGTCAATCTGTGCAATGCATTCAATGTCGGCTTTGACTTGAATTGTTTGATTTCCTCGTTAGTTAAATATTTTAAACTTAAAATGCGGAGACTTTAACCAGAAAAGCGGAAATCGATTCTCGACAAAAGGTGTAGTATAAAAAGAATCATTCTCAGGGAGCTAGCTAAACTCGAAAACTTTAGTGTTGGTGCAGTCCAAAATTCGATCAAAAAATTCGGCCAAGAGTATACTTTCGTTGACAAACCGAAATCGGGCCGAAAACCAGGTCCTTCAAACCCCAATTTGGATAAAAAGATAGTAGAGGCATACAAAACCAACAAGGAGGCGTCTGTTTGGGATTTAGCTAAAAAGTTAAGTACATCTATGGGTATGGTCCAACGTGCGAAGCAGAGAAACAATTTAAAGACTTACAAGAAGCAAAGGCAGCCTAAACGAACCGAAAAACAGCAAAGCTCAGTAAAATCAAGAGATCGAAAATTATACGACTACATTCTTTCAAGGAAAAATCTGTGTGTTATAATGGGCGATGAGACATACGTGATATTGGATTATAAAACTCTGCCGGGACCGCAGTATTACACAGTTCAAGATCGATCTGTTATTAGTGAACATGAAAAGACAGTTTTCAAAAAAAAATTGGCAAAAACATGATGTAAGGCAGGCGATCTGCGAGTGCGGCCTCAAATCAACTCCGTTTTTTACTACGTCTACAATGACGGCAGATATTTATATAAAGGAATGTTTTAATAAACGACTTATGCCTATAGTTAGGAAACACAGTGCTCAGACTGTATTTTGGCCCGATTTGGCATCTTGCCACTATGAGTCCAAGACTTTGCAGTGGTATTGCCCAAATCTTAAGCCTATCGAACGTTTTTGTGCTACAATTAGGCCTCCACACACCGGTCGCGGGCGCGGGTCAGGCGCGGGTCGGGCGCGGGCCCGCGCAAGTTGTAAAACATTGAAAATAAATTTCAAACACACATCGAACGCGAGCCCGCGGGCCCGCGGCGGTCCCGCCTTCTATGTGTGTTTGAAGTGTAGTTTCAATGTTTTACAACTTGCGCGGGCCCGCGCCCGACCCGCGCACGCGACCGGTGTGTGGAGGCCTTAGCTAAACTGCGGAAAAATGGCCGTTCTACAGGTTTCGAAGAGCAATTTCGTCGAGACTGGAACAGGATGACAAAAAAATTTGACCAAGACGCTGTCCGATCTCTGATGTCTACGTTCAGACAGAAAGACAGAAAATTAGCTAATAATTAATGTTTTTGTTGTGTTTAAAGCAGTTTTCTTATTATTTAACGTCTAAAACGTAGTAGAAGATTGTTTTCTATTAATAAATATGTGAAAGTTGTCAGTAATACGTCATTTTACTTGTATTTATACTTAACGATACTTACAGTCTTTATTCGTACCCGCCGAAACATAATAGGACTGAAACGGATGAAGAAAATGCTTCCTTTTTATGCATATTATTGAGATTTTGAGCTAAATACATGTTTGCCAGTAGAAAACCAAGATATAGTATAACATACAATTTGCCCTACCAATCGACCAGTATTAATTAACATGAAAAATAACAGTTTATTGATTTTCACCATTTTCGCAATAATAATAAAATTTAGTTTTACAAAAAAATTGTATGGTCTTACCAGGCTTAGTCTGCACACTGTAGGTGGGCGGAGCGGGTCCGGCAACAGCCAGAGCCACGAGGGCGGCCAGGAATACGACAGTCTTCATCTTTCCTCTGCAGGACCACAACTGTGCTGAAATGAGCGCTGCTGCGGTATTTTATACCCGCCGCCCACCTTATCATCTTCCAGCGGTCATGATTATGAATCTCTGCTCAATTCGAAACATGTCAAGCGACCTCTGACCTTAAGAACGTGAGTGACTCGGTTCATTATAATCTTTACCCCTTATTCAAAAAACTTAAAATGCATCTGCTAAATAAAATTTTCTTTGTCGCTTTCTTACCAACACAAAATGCCAAAGTGACAGATAATTACAAACGAATTTTAACGCCATTTTAGTTAAATAGCCTTGTAGAACGTTTATGAATACGGCCGTTTATATCTAACTAGCTTTTGCCCGCGATTTCGTCCGCGTGAACTTTAGTATTAATTTCCATTTCCTATTTCATCAACTTCCCTGAGGTCATTATTCCTAAAATAGTAGGTATTCAATGTCTTAATACAAAATCTTATGTGATTTATGGGTGACGAATCATATGTCACTTAAAATGGAAGCTCGTGGCAAGGTAACTTTTATTTTGAGAACACCTGGTAAAAGGTCTTTGTTATGATTTTCAATACTTGTGTGAATGTTTTCTTGTAAAGTAAAAGTCATGTACAAATTATAATGAATTTGTACATGACTTCTTAGAAACCATTCAATTTAGTTCCTACTTAACTAATATATAAACTAAAATTTAAAAAGTTGCAAAAAATGTGGCCCTCTCAAAATAGTTCCTATGATGCTAGCAGCGTTTCCTTGCTCATCCGTTGAACGAGGAAGCTGCCAGCTAGCTCTTCAATCCCCGGTTGAATCTAATGTCTTTTAGGCCAGTCCTTGAATAGTCGTCGTTAATTGTTACATGAAGAGTAAAACCACACAGGCAATTCTTAATATGCTTGGAACCGTCCACATGTATGTATATGTACAGTGTTGAAATTTTTTTTAATTTAGTAATTTCTGCGAACATAAAAATCTAAAGAGTAATTTAGAAAAATTAATTGTATGACATACTCAGCGAATATCGTCACCGACGACATATCGACTCTACTGTATTGAGAGAAATGGACTCTACTGTATTTTTTTAGACTACAAAGTGCGGCCCATCGTAAGCGTGCCCTATTTGTTTATTGCATAGAAATATAGTATGCTACGCCATACTATTTCCACAGTAATCAATAATTATATAAGACTAGCTTCCACGCGCGACCACTTCTGCAGAGACCCGGAATAAAAACTATCCTATATTTTATTAATCCAGCTTATAAACTATCTTCGTGCAAAATTTCATCCAAATCGGTTAAGCGTGACTGAGTAACAAATTATATTAGTAGCATAACCATTATTAGTACAAGGGGATATTATTTCCCACTTCGTCTGTTGGTATAAAACTTTATGTATTTTGTATACGGCAACTCTTAATGAAACCTACCATACAGTTTTACACTTCTAGTAAGTATGATACTTATTATACTGGCAACACCTTCCACTCAAACTTCATCTGTCAACACACGTCAATGTCAAAGTCAAAAGATGTGAAAAAATCGTAAACAACAGTGTTTTTCGCCGGTGAGTGTCCGGATACATCAAAAAAAAAATCAGGTAGCCGACACAGTTGGCCAGAAAGCCAAAAAAAAAAGAGAAGAAGAAAATCAGGTAAGAGGGTTTTGATGGCAGTTACGTACAATTAACTGTATTTTTTGTTATTTAGCATAGAAATTACTGTCTGAAACCATTGTTTTGTCCGACTAAATGTCGTTTGAAGTTGGGGGTCCAAGTGGGAAAATAATTCCCTTTGTTCACTCACGAACTTACAACGCCGTAAACTTCTTATAAATTTATATATATTTAGTAAGATATACAACGTAATGACGAGTTTTGAAGCCCGTTTCTATATAATAAATAGTCTTTGATATTATTTGTTTGAGTTTCACCCCACATTTCAGCCCCTTAGGAGATGATTTTTGGGATGAAATAGCTACCCTATGTCCTTTCCCGGGAGCGGGACACAAACTAAGTATATACCATATATACTATATACCAAATACTCTATACCAAATTCCAACTAATCTATCTATCTTCTATCTATACATATAATAAAGCTGGTGTAGCGGGTCGAAAGTATTGAATTGTCAGTTGAAGATATTGGCAAAAAAATCAATTGAGGGGTCTTAGAATCGATAACAGAACACACTTCAACAATATTTAGAATTTTTGTCGGTTTGTCTGTCTGTTTGCACGTGAAAACGAGCGAATGGATTAATATGAGACTTTTACTAGACTTGAAAGTTTGCAAGCATCTACTTGACTGGAAAGTAAAAATAACCCCATTCTACATTTGTCAAATGTAGGGAAGACAGGCTTTTAAAGAGTGAGAACACGCAAGTGAGTCCCCTGTAGTTGCAGGCGTCCATAGGCTTGGGTAACCGTCATCATCAGGTGTACGCTTGTTTTTCATTCAATTTCAATTTAATTTCAATTTCAATTATTTATTTATTTCGGACTAATGTCCATAAGTTGTTAGTATACAATCACGAATTATCAACTAAGGTTATTTTTACAAATTAATTTAATCCTAATAGAGTAAGATGCTCCATCTTACTCTTTTAAAAGTCATATGTACGCTCTGCCGCAAACATTCCGGACGCACTACAATATCGCGGCAGCCCCAACAGCATCCTGAAGACGTTGTTATATTGTATGCACAGGGCGTTATACGACCGCTGGGTGTAGCTGGCCCACAGGCTGCAGGTATAAAAGGATTGGCATAATGCCTTAAACAACGTCTTTTTGACGTCTTTATTACACCTAGCGAACCTGCGAGCCAGCATATTTCCCCTTACTGCCAACGCTCTGCGTTCCCTTTCTATATCAAGGTCATCCTTGAGGTCCTCGGTGACCCAGTGACCAAGGTATTTGAAGGTTTTTGTGGTCCTGAGTTGCTCTCCACCCAAGATCACCGGCGGTACTGTCTTATAGGATTTTCTCCCCGCTTTGAAGACTAGTACCTCACTCTTCCTCCCATTATACCTTAGCCCATGTTTCACCGAGTACGTCTCGCAGATGTCCGGCAGCTCTTGCAGCCCACTGATGGAAGGGCTCAACAAAACCATATCATCTGCATAACTTATGTTATTGATTGATTTGTTGTCAATAGAGCTTCCGACATAGGCTTTGTTGAGCTCATCCATCAGACGGTTTACATACAGATTAAATAACCTCGGAGAGGTTAGCCCTCCCTGCCTTACACCACACTCTGACTGGTACTCATCTGAGTGCATGCCTGCCCATCTGACGGAGTTGATTTGGTTGCCATACCAAAACTTTAAAACCTCAATCAACTCGAACGGCACGCTAGTTTCACTAGTTAATTTGTCCCGCAGAATATCGTACGACACGAAATCGAACGCTTTGGAGAGTCCAGGTCTAAACCCGAACTGAGCGTCATTCAGTTGTATGTGTTTAGCCAGGTGTTTGTCAAGCAGGCTGTCCAGCACTTTCGCCAATACTGTTGCCAGAGATATCGGCCTGTAGTTACTTATGTCCGATACGTCCCCCGTTTTATTTTTGATAACGGGTACAACTATTGTCCTCATTAGATCTGATGGCAGATAAGAATGAGAGACACAGAGGTTAAACATCATTGCCAGTAGCCGTGGCAGATGAACAACAGCATTTTGCAAGTGATCAATGCTGAGCCAGTCGTGCCCCGGTGATTTACCGCGCTTCGTGCTTTTCACCTCACTTTACATCACTGCCTGCTTACACACCCTTTTTACATCACTGCGGTTATCCGCACGGTCGCTACAGCAAGCTCGGCATTGGGCACGTTTGCAGATTTCCCTAGCGGCGACAACACCCTGAACTGGTCCTTAAACAGGTTGGCAATGTCAGTAGGCACGGAGTGACCCCCCTCACTGACAGGGACGCTAGGCTTCGGGTTCAACCGGCTTGTTTCCTTCCAAAAGTGTACAAAGTTCTTAGCTGAGTGGTGAGTTAAAGAGAAAGAAAGAGAGAGAGAGAAAGTTTAAATTAAATATCGAAATGGATACCAAGCTTGACCTTATCTCCACTTATAATAAATCTCTAAATTAAAAAAAGAATCAGCCAGTTTAAAACTAAGCTTTGTGTGTTACGAATGTTCTCATCATCCCATGAACGGAAAAATATGAAACATTTTATATAGGTACATTATTATTCGAGCTGTAACTTAGGATAGTTTTTATCCAGTCGGATTATCCAGTCGACAATTAATTAATTTTCCGAAATACACGACTTCATTAATTTTTCATTTATTATTCTTAAAGTATATCGCCGCCACATCTGTCAGCTTTATGAAACGTCAAAATGGCAGAAATGCTTTTCCTTAATTTCACCTATTAAAAATTTAAATCCCGTCTCCGATAGACCTTCACGAATCACATACCAAGAGGTAAAGCATTAGAAATTAATCGATTCTGATATGAGAACTTATATGCGCAAATGTCGTATTAAGGCGTAACTTCAATAACTGTATCAACAAATTCGAACAATATAAGTAACACAAATGTATATGTATATATACTATGTATGTATATGTATGTATATATAAGTAACATAATGGCACGCGCGCGCTCTCTTAGCGCATACAGCCAAACCACGCAAACCAAAACTTGAAGTTCGTATAACTGCATTCCTCTCACTCGAGTAATGTTAGTGCGATAGAGATAGAGATACCCGAATATTTTCGAATTCTGTAGTTCGTGGTTTAAAAGAAAATACGGATAGGGGTGTAAACACTGTGGACACTAAATAAAATAATCACAATGTTGTATTTACACGTCAAATGGAGAAAAAAACAACGCAAGAGGTTATTTAGGTACTCACTAAGTTATAAGTGTCCAAAGTTTTAAGAGGGGATATTCTGTCCCTTTTCCGCAAAACGCACGTTCATATGACACGATTGTTTTTTACTATGAGTACTATGACGCTCGAGGACCGTGGCGTTACGGTCCCGATTGTTTTCTCACTCTAACAAGCAATATTAAAACGGTTGTAGCTTCGTAATTTTTTGAGATATTTGAACGGGTTTTTCGTTTCTTTTTTCTTTTGAAGTAATAATACATTTTGAGTCTACTCCCCTATTTGGAAGACAAGCGGAAAGAGTACCTACCTAAATAAATCTATATATATAAAAGATGAGTAATTTGAAGAAATAGATACCTATAGAAAAAAAACAGTACAGATTGACAGCAAAAAGTATAATAATTATATTAATGGGAACAAAAATATAAATGCCTATGTCCGGACTGACACACTCACTCACTCATCAACTCACCGCTGAAACTACTAGGCCTAGAGAGTTGAAATTAACACCAGAACTAACTTTTACAACGTAAGCAACGGATAAGAAGTGATTTTCGGAAATCATACCCTTAAAGGGGTTCAATAGGGGTGCAAAATTTGTATGGGGGTAACTTTATTTTTTGAGCTAGAGACTTAAAACTTTGTATAACGATTACTTATTAGAATACAAATAAAGTACTTTCAACGTTTAGGAAAATTTTACCCCTAAGGGGGTTAAAAAGGGTTGCAAAGTTTGTATGAGGGAAACTTCTTTTTGAGATAGAAGCTTAAAAGTTTTTAGAAAGATTACTTATTACAATACAAATATACGAAACAAATAAAGTATTTTTAGCGTTTTGGAAAATTCCACCCCTAAGGGGATGAAAAAGGGGTGCAATGTTGGTAAAGGGGATTTTGGAGCTAAAATCTCAAAACTTTTTAGAAAGATTATATAATAAAAAAAAAATTAAAGATATGAGATTTGTAACTTCAATCTTTTCAATCTTAGCCTGTTTAGACTACCAAAATGATTTCAGCGTATTTTTGAAATTCATCCCCCAAAGGGGATTTATGAGGGCATTCAAAGTTTGCGAGAGCAAGACATTTTTAAAGTAAGGGATTTGTAACTTCGTCTCTTTGACAAAACAAACATGCTAAAATACTACAAAACTTATTTCAGCGTTTTTTTAATTCATCGCCTAAGAAGCTTAAAACGGGGTTCGAAGTTTGTATAATATAGAGCAAGACATTTTTAAAGTAAGTTTGAAACTACGTTTTCAGCCTGTTCACTATGAGGGTTCAAACTTCAAAGGGAGTTCTAAGTGTGTATAGAGAGCAAGCCATTTTGACAGTAAGATATTTGTAACTTCGGTTTTAGACTGTTTACTAAAAGACTAGGCACAAAACTAATTTCAATGTTTTTTTTTTAATTCATTACTTAAACAAACTTTTAGACGATGACATGTTATACGCGGACGAAGTCGCGGGCAACAGCTAGTAGCTTAATAAATATCGCCAGGTAATTAGGGGTAAGCCACCCCCCCCCCCCCTCCCAAAATTTACATCCGAAGTTTTGATGGCTCCCCTTCTTAAATCCATCTTTGAGTCGCAAGGACCAACTCTGCAAAAGGAAATATCTTAATCACAAATCGCCGTATAATGAAGCCAACACCAGCAACTATACCCTTTATTTTGGGAAGAGCTATTTTGACGTGAAAACTATTATTTCGCATTCGAAAACTAATAACGAAGTATTTTAAAGCATAATTTCCACCAAACGGCTCGCATCGCGTCAAATCGGAAAGGATACTAACGGATGTGGCGACAGCCGATCGCTTTCCAGCATACGGCTCGCATCGCATCGGATCGAAAAGGATACGAACGAAGACTCCGTACCATCGCTTGCGAATGTATTCGATTCTGCGGCTAGTCAAATACTGTACTATCTGTCTCATTCTAACTCATTTGGGATGACTGAACATAAGAAGTGAAAGAGACAACTATATGAAATATCGTCTGGCTTAATCCTGCGGGTCTGTATTTGAGTCTAGCTGCTAGTTTTTTTTTAATCATTATATAAGTTGCAGAACACCTTAGTAACTTGTCGTTTTCACTCGTTTGACAACTTCATATGCAGTTTAACATGACGTTTAATGCGACACGGCGCAAAGGTGTTAAGCCCCTTGTGAGGCTGATTGTAACTGTTAGCTATCTATCTAAAGTACTGTTAAATCGGGCATAATTGCCTGTTATCAAAAGGTTAGAGTTTATCTTTTAAATTGCGATATATTTGGAACCCTTTAGGAGTTATTTTTTAGGTTGACGCCCTCCTGAAGAGTTAAAAACATGTCGGTAATGGTGGCAGAAAACCTGCAGTGTATATTTTCTGAAAATGTGCCCATAATAGATTAGGAATAAATATGTATCTTAGTATTTTTAACCTTGGAAGGTATGTTAGTTATGTAACCTCTTATTTTTTTGCTACAAAACAGGGTGCGCATATTGGATTAGAAGAGTTAAAAATAAATTGTATAAATATTATTTTAATTAGTTTCTATATTTTCATTTTATACAATTTGATGGTATCGCAGCACATTTGGACGGCTTTCCTCTCTACTTTTAGTGCTTATGCACTTGGTTCTTGAAGTTGGGGTAGTATTCCTTAACATTGTAGACGTTAGCGTGCTCCTCTCCCTCGTGGTAGATGAAGACATCTTCGTAGTAGATGTTGGGCTGCTTGAAGTACGTCTCAAACACAGGGCGGTCAAACGGATAAGACATAGGCTTCGTGTCGGGGAAGTACGCCTTGTACTGTTCCATCTCCTTAGGCAGAGGAGTGTGAGGGTACACAACAACGTAGATTTGGAAGGGGAAACCGCCCTTAACACCCTTAGGCAGCATCATTCTCTCGGGCTGGTAGAAGAAGTTCTCAGACATATCAACAGGAACCTTTCCTTGGGTAAGCATGTTCATGAGCTCTTCCGTAGGAACGGAGTCCTCCTTGTACAGGGTGAAATCGTGAGATTTGCGCTCGATCTTGTTCTGTCCAGGAGTCAGCTTCTGTACGAACCAGTCCAGTTCAACGAAGTTCATCCAGTTGTCTTCAATGCTAAGAGGATAGCCATTGCTGTCGTATTTGGGACCCAAGAAGAACTTGAACACGGCGTCAGTAGCGACATCAGACTTGACATCGACAGTGACGGTGAAAGGCTTGTGGTTGAGACGAGGTTGGCGCACTGTGAATTCGGTAGAATCCTCAGCTTTGAACTCCTCCACGCTGTGGAAAATGTCGTTGGTGATGTCAAAGTCGAAGAATTCGAAGAAGGTGACCAGTTTGTCAACCTTGACGTCGCTGATCTTGACTCCTTCGAAGTGAAGCTGGCTGTAGCTGTAGGGTTCCAAGTACTCTTTCCATTGCAGGAAGTAATTCAGGATGCGCGCGTAGAACTGGTAGAAGACAGGGTCACGCAGAGAGGTCTGGTACAGCTCCAAAGCACTGGGCAGCACAGTGTATCTGCAAGATTTTTTTTATTTTTTTAATACCTATCAAAAACTGCGTTCTTTTTAATTTAAAAAAAAACAGTTAAGTAAGTCCCTAGCAATTGGGAATATAGTCAATGTATTGATAACTTACTTGTCCATGGGCTCTGGAGTACCAGAGAGAAGATGAAGACCGACGAGCTCGTAGAAACGTTCGTAGTTCTTGGGGTATTTTTCATACAAATCAACGTTGGTGAACCAATAGTTGGTCACGAATTCGATGGCCTTAGAGTTGCGCAGGTCAATCTCCTGGTTGTACTGAAATAGAATTGGGTTTTATTATACTCGCCATTATAATCAAAGTAACTCATCATTACAATTAGGTATACAATAAGAAGTTACACTTACAGCATTGAAGTGGCCTTGCTCCAAGTAGTACAAGAATGATTGCTCGTAGTTGTTAAGGTACTGAATGTACTTTTCATTTTCGACTTTGTTGATCTGGTAATAGTCGTTCCTCTGGAAGAAGGGATAGTAGGTGGACAGGTCGCAGTAGTATCCGGTCTCGATGGGCTTGTACCACGAGAATTCAGGGATCTCGCCCAATCCGCTAGTAAGACGGTTCAGGTAGTACTTGACAATGATCTGTTGGTAGTTGAAGTAGAACAGATCACCACGGATTTCGTCAATGTGTTCAAAGAGTCCCTTGTTCCACCAGAAAGGATAAAGCGTCTGGAAGTAGTAGTAGTACGCGTTCATGCCAACATCCTCAGTGAAATACGCAAGTTTATCCTCTTCGCTACCGGTCACCCAGGGGCTGGAGTAGTTGGCGTAGAAGATGTATTTGTCATGTTCCTGGAAAATGCCGTGCTGGGAGGCATAGGCTGAATCAACATCGCCCTTCTGCATTTTCATGCGGTAGGCCTTCAGGAAAGTCTTGGTGTCGACGAAGTACTGAGGGAACATTTCGTACGGAGCAGGGAGCACCAGAGTGTTGGTGTCGGGACGCTGGTAAATAGCGATGTAGTAGGCGTAAAGGAATTGACCATCGTTGAAGTGCACGCGAGCGAAGGCGGCGGTCTTGTAGAAGGTCTCGAAGTCCTTGGCGTAGTAGAAGAGCTTGAAGAGAGCAATAGCCTCCTCCCTCATCTGGTCGTAGAACACGGAGAAGGTCTTGTATTTGGGCATGAAACCACTCTTGAAGTACAACAAGAACTCTTCAACGGCCTTCTTGTCCTGAAAAGAACATTAAAGTTTAGTCAGCGAACTGTGGTTTTAGTAAATATTAGAAAAGTTGATGGTTTTTACAGCATAAACTTACGGTGTAGTTATCAATGTTAGCCTCAACATCGTATTCGTATCCAATCTTCCACCAGTCGGCATCCTTCCTGTATTGTCCTATGCTCTCCAAAAGGTAGAGGACCTTTCCTTGGCGCTCGACGAAACCAGCGTCAACTGGAACAATAATAAAATATTATGATTAAATAAATAAATAAATATTTGCGAACAATGGGACACAAATCGACCTAGTCCCAAACTAAGCAAAGCTTGGACTATGGGTAGGTACTATTAAGATGAAGATAAACAGACTTATATAGATAAATAAATACTTAAATACATAGAAAACCTCCATGACTCAGGAACAAATATTCGTGCTCATCAGTCTCATCACACAAATAAATGCCCTTACCGGGATTCGAACGTATCGAACGGGATTGAAGAATTTCGTTTATTAACTATTTTTCTCTCAACCAAGGCCGCTAAAAGATGGCTGAATTAGCCATCTTTTAGCGGCCTTGGTTGCCAAAACATATTGGAAATACGGCTACAGACTGGAAATGTACGAAACGAAAAAAGATTGTGCTTCTGTAATGCACAATATTGAAATAAAGACATTTTTTCACTAGAAGACCGCGAGTAGTATAACTATACAACTCACGCATTTTAATCAGATTCTAGGTTTAGGGGGGTTAAGCCTTGTATATGTACGACATTACTAGTTCTTGCAGGAGAGACTAACATTTGTCATCTTATCCAAGGGAACAACCAATATTCATTTAAATGAAAAAATAGTTTATTGAAAACCCGATTTTTTTTATTAGTCTCCACGAATCGTGATATTAATTTTGATTTTTTTCACTTTGATCGGAATCTTGAATTTTATTAGCAGACACGTCTACTTGCTAAAATGTACTAAAAGCTTATTGAATTACACAATTTTTGTCATATCTATAAAATATTATTTTAGAAAAAAAAACAAGATCTTACCAGGCTTAGTCTGCACATTGTGTGTGTAGGTGGGCGGGGCGGGTCCGGCAACAGCCAGAGCCACGAGAGCGGCCAGGAATACGACAGTCTTCATCTTTCCTCTGCAGGATCTCAACTGTGCTGAAACGAGCGCTGCTACGGCATTTTATACCCGCTGCCCACCTTATCATCATCTAGACCTAGCAACAAATGTTTATAATTTTCACTTAATCAGCTGCAGCAGCATCACCTTGCACATACCTAGATAGCGAAATGACGGCAATGGAATATTTTTGATGCCTTAGCTATCTGATATTGTTACCAGGTTTGAGAAACAGGAATACTGAAAATGGAGTTGAAAAACGAAAGAGTGTTATGGTTTGGAAAATATATGGAACAAGTTGTATTAATTAATTTTACATTAAGTTCAAGTCACGGGCACTGTCACTCGTAGGAAGAGGTGAAACAGAGTTCGCGATCAAGCTGGAATGAATATGGCTACCACTGTAAATAATGAGGATCTTGATCGTCTGTATATTTGTTTTATTCTGTTTTTAGTATTTGTTGTTATAGCGGCAACAGAAATACATCATCAGTGAACATTTCAACTGGAACTATCACGGTATCAGTGAGATACAGCCTGGTGACAGACAGACAGACAGACAGACGGACAGCGGAGTCTTAGTAATAGGGTCCCGTTTTACTCTTTGAGTACGGAATCCTGAAAACGAGTGGTGTTGACCACTCGTATTCAATTCTATCGGTATAAAGTAATAATAATAATATTATTCGAGCGCTTGAAAGTCGAAAATCGGTCCCCTAGGCTCTCTCGTTCCTGGCAGTGTAAGTGTTAACGACCCGTAAGTAACGGACAGCAACGATTCATTTATTTTTGAATTCAGAATTAGAGATCTAGGTGACAACTCGCTTCAGAGTCAATTAGACAAAACTTTAATCTCAACCACTGGACAAAGAATATTTACTTGCATTTGCATGTACATATACGTGTTCTTATATTATTATATAAATAAATAAATAATAAATAAATAAATATTATGGGACAATCTTACACAAATCAACCTAGGCCCACGATAAGCTCAGTAAGGCTTGTGTTGTGGGTACTAGGCGACGATATATATAATAGATAAATACATATAGATACTTATGTACATATATAACATCCATAACTCAGGAACAAATATTCGTGATAAACACACAAATAAATGCCCTGACCGGGATTCGAACCCGGGACCTCCAGCTTCGTAGGCAGAGTCACTACCCACTGTGCTACGGAGGCCGTTGAATCACTTCATTATTTTTCCTGGCAGACTTCGTTTTAAATATTTAAGCAGTGTTGGTAAAGACTCAACTTTTTGAAGTCTAAATTGCAAGAACTCGAGCCAAATTTACGGTACTATGAGATTAAAAGATTTCAGAGTCTTTTAAGTCGTGAGTCCGAGTCCTTTTTCGAGTCTTATCGAGTCCTGTAGTCACAAATCAGGCTTTAAAAAAGACTCAAGCTATCGTATCTTTTATAGTTTTTTTGAGTCTCAAGGCTCGATTCTTATAATTAAGACTCACTTTTGAAGTTTCTATCCACATATGAAAGCACCTAATGAAAATGACACAATGATGTCATAATATTTCAAAAAAGTTTGAAGGCTCAAAGGAAAAAAACCAATTGCTACACTACTTTACTGAGTAAGTTGCATAATCTCAAGTGTTTCAAACAAAACACTCGAGTCAGCATAGATGACTCGAGTCTCTATAGGAGACTCACGTCCCCCCCCCCAACTTGAGCTTTGATTCAATGACTAGAGTCTAAAAAACTGATTCCAGTCTTAGAAATGAAGCTTCCAAGGACTTGAGTCTTTACCAACACTATATTTAAGTATGTACAGATATTCTACTATTGGGTCCTTACCTATGAAATTGGCGTTTTTTTCACAGATATTATTTTGTACGTAATTTATTCATTTCTATTGCAACTTCCAAATTATTTTTTAAGTTCATTATTAGACTATGTAACAAAGATTTTAAATACAAAAAATTAGTTTGAATTTTTTATTTAGTGTTTCAAATTAAAGCTGCTAAAAAAAACCGCCCTTTTCATGTGCTGCCGGTTAAAGTGTTTCAATTACGTATAGTTTTATGATGCGAACTATTTTTTAGGAATGAAGATATGTGTAAAGTAGCTTAAAAGTTTTCTATATTCCTACCAAAATTTAGTTTGCTTTGAATTTGACATTGCTGAATAATCCGCAAAATTTAATGTATGAAAATCACAGTTTTCATAAAATTCTCCATACACACCGCCAATTTCATAGGTAAGGACCTAATATTATGTAAATAAAGACGCAAGAAAATCTCGTATTAAGGATGACTCACGCTAGTACGGGCTGGCGTTTTCTAACAAAAAAGACAGCGTTTTTGAGCGGCCGAGTCTCACCCAAGCCCAGGCGAGCCACGGCCGAGGCTCGGAAGCGGCTCGGTGTCGGCACGGCCCGGCCGTGGCTTGGCCGCCCTTGGGAATTGCTCGACCGCGCAAAAACGCCGTCGTTTTCCTTAAAAAACGGCCCGGGCCGGACACGGACCGTTCTAGATAGCGTGAGTCATCCTTAAGTAGGCATAATAACGGACAGGCATGCAAGTTTGATGGATAGACAAAACGGTTTAAAATAGAGATAAAAACTTATAAAACGAAAACATACCTGGGTCATTGGCAGATTTAGGTTCGCGTCTCTTCGGTGGACATTGCCAAAGTTAATGACTATAGCCTAATTTTTGGTTGTACTCTGAATCCGCATAAACGGCGTTGCCCCTTCTATAATTTTATGTGATAAATACATAACGTGATGGCACCTGTAATGGATACTTTAAGGAGGTCGTGTATTTTAATTAACAATAAAATAATAATGTTTATTCTTGAAACAATAATTATGAGTAAAAACTATAAAATATATCCGTAAGAAATGAAATATTTGCTTTTTGCTAATTGAAGCGACATAGATTAAGAGAAGCTTCAGTTATGGTTACCCAATCACCAGTAATGGATACTTCTCGAGACCCAGTAATGGCTATAGACCCCAGTAATGGATACCCCAGTAATGGATACCCCAGTAAAGTAAGATACCCCACTAGGATAACGCAATGTTTTCGTATAGGTGGTTTTTTATTCTGGCTTATATTTTACGGGACAGGACAGGATACGAAGATAACGTGTATTTTTACAATTACAAGCTTTTATTACAAACTTTTATTTACTTTCACCTGTCCCGTTGTCTGTCTGTAATCAAATCTTGCAAGTTAGATTTGACCCACTTGCCGGTTTCCGATTGAGCTGAAATTTTGCATGCATACTTATATCGCATGACAATGCAATATTATGATGACATGGAGCTGATCTGATGCTGAAGCTGGAAGGTGGTCATAGGAACTCCGCAATAAAACGACACAACCCCATCGAGTTTGGGCTCGTTAGAATCGTCTCAATGAGTAGTTGATCATGGTATGCAGAAAAGTACAGTCGGCAATTAAAGCTTATGTACCAAAAATGTTGGGCGGTTATTACCGCGAAATACTATGGCCCATCATACAGGACAGGACGCAACTAGGCGTTAAAGGGAGAAAGACATATGTACTATCATCTCATTCCACCGCCTATTGTGTAGAGCTAGCTTATATGCACGTCCTGAAAGACTAGCACAAGACCGCGTGCCGGCTGTTTCGCGGCGAGGCAGTATATTCGTCTCTTTCTTAGTGTTCTATTTAGAAACAGACGGATAGATCTCGATCTTGTGCCAGCTGTGCAGATGTCCGAGCACGGAAGACAGTGTCCAGAGCTATAACCACGAACTTTGAATCACGAAATTCGTATATCTCCGTCTCTATCGCACTTATGGTTTATGGTACTCGAGCGACAGAGACGGAGATATGCGAAGTTCGAGATTCAAAGTTCGTGGTAGCGCCGCAGACGTCTGAGCGCGGCGTACTGCATACGGGGCATACGATATAAGATAGAGCGAGAAAGATAATTTAATGTTTCCTGTCTCGCTCTATCTTATAGCTTTTGGCGTATACAGTCAGCCGCGCTCGGACGAATAGACTCGCTTTTTGTTATAATGTACAGTTAAAAATCATAGTTATCGATAAGTATCCATTATTGGAGAAACTTTTGCGGATCCAATGATGGACACTATCTATTTCAAATAAATTAACCTAAACTCAAATTGTTCATTTACAACATTATTTGAAAGATATTTATAGCAATCCATAAAATAAACTAAAATTCAAATAGCTTTCATAGTAATTAAATAATTGGCAAAAATCTACACTCACTTCCTTAAGCATTCGTTTAAGAAATCATGATTTGTTCACAGAAGCACTGACCCCACTTGATTTTTAATTCACCACCTTTAAACAAAACGACCTATCTCAATGATATTGTGCTGGATGAAAGTAGGATAGACACTGTTTATGGTTCAGTGTTGCCATATTAGAAAAATAGTTTCTAGTCTTTATTTTCAACGGTCACAGAAAAAAAGTAACCATTACTGGCTCCATTCCATTACTGGTGCCACCACGTTATTATATGTAAACGTAAGCCCATAACTATTGACCACCGGAAAGATGGTTTTTGTTTTTGTGACTGACAATGACCCACCTACTAGTATTTAAATTAATTGACACGACATAGCCGCGAAAAGGCGCCGACTCAGCATGTGCTATGACGCCTGTGACATTGCTGCCGCAGCGCTGCGGTTTTCTGCCGTATCCAGCAGAGTTTGTTTTTGTTTAAAACCATTACTATTAACACGTGGTAGAATCAGCAACTTTAAAACTGCATCTCTTTCTTTTTTTCTTTCCCTTAATCCATCTACTTGTGGTAGGGTTGCCTTGATCACGTGCGCCAGACATTTCTGTTCTGGGTTGTCATTTTATCAAGATTTGCGGCTTCCAAAGTCTTTTTGATACAAGACCAGCATGTATGAGCTTTAAAACTGCACCAGAACACATGTGTATAATATTTTAAATCTTGCAATGCCAACAAAGCGTAATTACATTACAACGAGTACCTTTGGATAACCAAAAGATAATTAATTTAATTTATATACACATTAACAACCTGACTTATAAAGTGAAAAGTCGATGTGAAAGTATGTTTACAAATTAGAGATAAATTAATTACAAAGTTCAAGAAAAAAAAGTGATTACGATTCTTGCATCACTCTGGCGTTAAAATCGCTTTTCAATAGGGGCCAAGGGTTAAGCTTGCCTAATTGAATTTGTTGTAAATTAATTAGCGTGTACTCAGATAACACCTACGCATATATAGTGAAAATGTTGCATTTCTTTCTTTTCCCAGCCCTCTTCGCCAATTGTTTTGGTATCAACCACATACTTAGGTATTTACTATAGGTATTGTAAGCACGTCAGATAGATCGAAATATTTTGCATGGGAAAATGTCAGTAGAGTTGTCCAAACGTGCGGTCGAAAATTTACGTGACCACCCCTCAGTTAGAACACCCAATGTTTCCTTTACAAATACACATAACCTAGAAAGAGAAAAAGTCTGTGAAGTTATCGCATTATAATTTTGGGTGGAGAGGGTTGTCTACGGAACTAATCACCCGATTTCAAAAATATTCTTACATCAGTACAGAGAATGCGGATCCTCCAGCTACCATCTTCCCTCGGCGCTGGGCCCAATATCTTCCGCAAAAACCAGGAACTGGAAGATATGGTGTCCGAGCCCAACATCGAAGGATAAATCAAATCTGCAAGCCTCCGATGGCTTGGACACCTTGAGAGAATGCCAGTAGAAACGGTAGCGAAGAGAGGCTACGTAGGACGGCTAAGCGGTCGAAGACCGGTTGGTCGGCCTCAATATCGCTGGAAGGACGAGGTAGAGATCTTCGCGCTCTGCATGCAGAAAACTGTGTCGCAAAGAATAGGGCGCGCTGGCGTCAACACGTATCGGAGGTCAAGATCCACTTCGGGTCTCTGTTGGTAATAGCGGAGCCGTGCGAGCAGCTAATCTTAATAACAACACAGGTTATCTCAAAAATGTGGCTGAAGCAGATACTTATGTATGTGTACGATCTTGTTATTGAAAGAGAATTAAATAATAATATTTGAATGGATACATGGCAAATACTTGATACTGGCCAAAACTAGGTCACATGATTTATGAAATCCTGGTAATGAGATACTAATATATGAATACAATGTCTAATAGTTTTTGGTAGGTTATTTTTATGTTAGTTTTAATTTTAAATCTAGTTTTAATTGTATATTCTATTGTGTTTTTGATGTTTTAATCTTATTTCTTGGATTTATATAATTCTATAAATAAATGTTAAGCATTCATGTCTAATGTATGTCGCAAACCAAAATAAAACAATGAAATTTGAACCAAACACTTGGGATTCGTTTCGAGTTTTCTTGTGTTCAACAACACAAAACGAAACAAATGCAACTTTCTTCCATTCTTTGACTTTTATTGTTGACATATACCTGTGTACATAATTGACAACATTTCATAATTCTAAGACTATGATTTGACTAGCTCCTTGTATTCTACTCGAAAACAGGAACACGCTGGTAGTTTTATATTTCCGGTATTATTTAATGTTAAATTTTTAACGAATTTTTAAAAATGCACTCGTAGCAAATCCAATTTTACTGCAGAATGGGCACCTTACTTTAGTCTTATTTACATAATATACCAAATTAAAAACAAACATTGTCAAGATGGCGTCCATGTAAAGGATGACTCACGCTAGAACGGGCCGTGTCCGGCCCGGGCCGTTTTCTAAGAAAAACGACGGCGTTTTTCGCGGCCGAGGCATACCCAAGTTCGGCCGGGGCCATGGTCGGGCCGTGCCGACAACGAGTCGCTTCCGAGCTTCGGCCGTGGCTCGGCCGGGCTTGGGTATGGGTCGGCCTCGCAAAAACGCCGTCGTTTTTCTTAGAAAACGGCCCGGGTCGGACACGGCCCGTTCTAGCGTGAGTCATCCTTAACCCACCCGAAAATGACATTTAAATTTTTAAACGTTTCGTCGAAACGGGACTAAAGCAAGGTGCCTATTCTGCAGTAGAATTGGATTTGCTATGAATGCATTTTTAAAAAATCGTAGAAAATTTAAGATAAGTAAATACTGGAAATATAAAACTACAAGCGTGTTCCTCTTTTCGAGTAGAATCATCATCATCAACATCATATCAGCCAAGAGGTCCACTGCTGTACATAGGCCTCCCCCAAAGAGTGCCAAAATGACCGGTCCTGCGCCACCCGCATCCAGCGGACTCCCGCGACCTTTACCAGGTCATCAGTCCACCTTGTGGGGGGCCTACCCACGCCGCGCCTTCCGGTACGTGGTCGCCACTCTAGAACCTTTCCGCCCCAGCAGCCATCGGTTCTACGTGCAATGCTCTTTTCGAGTAGAATACAATGAGCTAATCGAACTAAGGGCTAAAATTTATGAAATGTTGTCAATTCCCTTTAAAATATTTGTTATTATTATTTCAAATTTTATTTATTTAATCGTATGGCATACATTATTTGGCCTTTCCGATTGTCACTCTTTAGTACCACCCAGGGGACACGTGCAGGGTTGTGGTAGGTAGCTCATGCGGCCCCCCCGAGGGTGCTCGCCTTGTCGGGGCGGGGGGGCTTAGTAACCGTGGACTGGTCACCCACGGCGATGCTAAGAGGCACCCAGGGCCGGCCTGTTTGGGCTGCCGGCTGGCCCGAGGAGGGCGCTCCTAGCGGGCTTGCCTAAACCCGCTTAGGATGCGTTGGGGAGGGACCGCAGAAGAAGTTCTCACGCGCTATCTTCTGCGGCCGAGGTGGGATCGCAGGGGGAGAGGCGTATTGGTATAACGGTGCGCCACTCTCCCTACCCCCTGCGAACTTGGCGGGGCCGTACCGCTGAAGCGGCATTGGTGGGACCGCAGAGGAAGAGGAATGCCGGTATTACGGTGCGCCGCTTTCCCTATCCTCTGCGGCCGAGTCGTGGTAGGTGGCGGAACCACAGACCTGATCCGCCACCGGGTGCTGGATTTTCCGCACCCATGATCTCCTTGTAGCGGACTCAGGGGGGTCCGCTACTGAACAGGTGGAGATCGAGGAGGCAGGCGCGCCAAAACATCTGGCGTGCCTCACGTGGAGGGCCCCCGGGCATCCGCGAAGGAGCCACTTGCGGGCGGCTGCCGCCGGCGGGGTCGCGGATGTGTGCGCAAGCGTTCCCGTGACCTCGCTACGAGGCGGCGAGGTGGCAAGTGGGGGGGTTTTTAGTTGGTACACCGTGGGTCTCATTAGCCCATACGGGAGTCCCACATAACCACTCGGGTCACCCCCTGCACCCGGGTGGTATGCGTAGCGCATTTCCCCCCCCCCCCAAAAAAAAAAAAAAAAGGTAGCTCCTGCGGACGCACGTGACGGTTGTCCCCCCTTTATCAAGTGAGTGGGCAACTCGACTGTTAGAGGTTCTTAAGCCACCCGAAGACCTAACTCGGCTTAACGACTACTGTCATAGACAGCAGCCGGGATCAACTGATTTGCGTGCCTTCCAAAGCACGGAAGCGCTCATTTATAGTACTCGATTCGTTTTCGATTCGCAGGCGCCGCTAGGCTATGAAAAACTGACGATCACACTATAAATCCCTAAAATTGATTAAGTGTAAATTGATTTAGTGCATAGATTGATTTTTTCCATTGAATTTATGTGAGATATTTGATTTATTATTTATATAATCGAACTATTGTCATATTAAATTTTATGCGCACATGTGAAGGACCAATAGATAAGCTTATACGTTCACAGCCGCGTCGTCTTGCGGTGGAACCTCTTGGTGGTAATCATGAGTCCATCCAGAACGCTGGTATCGCGAACGCTGGCGCGTCACTCTTAAGCTAATTTTGGACGCACACGTATGTACTACATTATGTGTAAAATTGGCTGCTTTCCTTACAACATGCAGGCTTATTGTTAAAAATAGGGTTACGCGTTTACAAATCAAGGCAATTTTAATTTTGAGAATGTGAAAATTGTGCTGTTTTTAAATCTGCTTACCTAATATCGACACAATCTAACCACTAATCTAATCACTAATCTGTTGAAGCATAGAGAAAATATAATGTTGAAGCAATTATCGAATTAGACTAGACCTTAGTTTGTTCAGGGGAAACGTTTCCAGAAAGACCAAAAAACGACTGATCTAAGTCTACATCTGGAGTCTTGCATTATACGGGTGTGAGACGTGGACAATGACTCAAAGAGATTAAAAAAAGGATTGAAGCGTTAGAAATGTGGCTCTGGAGGAGAATAGAGAAAATAAACTGGACGGACAGAGAGACAAATGAAGAAGAGTTACGAGTAGTGGGAGAAAAAAGAAACTTGCTGAAGACAATTGAAATTAGACGAGGCAAAATGATAGGTCACTTGATAAGACACGACATTTTCTTTAGAAATATCATAGAAGGTAAGATCGAAGGATCAAGGGCTAGAGGTCGACCCAGGATAAGCTTTGCACAATAACTAAATAAAAGTAAAAACAAATATCTTGTCTTACCGGGACCTAAAGAAATGAGCCGAGGACCGAGAGAACTGGTGCCTACTCCACCGACAAGAGCCAAGCTCTTAAATGTTGATGATGATGACCTTAGTTCATTATATTAAGGTACACTACTAAAACCATCAAAATCATAAACAGACATGAGATTTGAAAGTTTTGAAAAAGTAAGTAGGTATTATTTTATCGTCGTAAATTGTAATACTTACGTCTACAAACGTAAAAAACAAATACAACAACTACATATATACCTAATCGCAGCATTTCACAACCAACAAAGCAATTATTTCAGTTCTTATTTTTTATACAACGGTTAAGACGAAAAGGATATTGAGACGTCATAATTCATAATGGGGAATGGATGAAAATTTTAGAAGTGCCTGATTTTTTTTTGGTGTTAGGAATAACCTTCCTTAAGAGGGCGCTCGTTTTTTGGTCAGGAATAAGCGAGAATGACGGATTTTTGACGTTGTAATTCTAAGAAACGGAGAGCTTTTTCTAGATCCTGATTACTTATTTGCATAGGTAAACTCCTCATATTGGTCCTAGCCGCCTCCAATTTACGAATTACTGAATACTTTAACCGAAAATACCCGATTACCGACAGTAGTTTTCTGAAGAGAGCGCAGAGTCATAAGTTTGAGCCCCTAATACTCCATGATGTTATATGAGAACCTACTTGTTTTATTCTATTTTCACTAGCGTAATATGTTGCCATTGCGCCTAGCCGCCTCGAATTTTCCTTAGTCTGCACGTATATATATGTAAACTGTTCTCAATTACACCATATTTGTCAACAAAATCTTACTGAAAACTCAAGGATTTTCTCATTATTGTTGAATTATTTGTGTATTGAATCTTACACAACATTAAAGTTCATGCTTGTACCAACAAGATCCAGTCCAAAAAATATAACTTTAGTCAAAATTTATATTTATAAATAATTATTCAAAACTAGTATAAATTTACCGTCGCGCGGGAATATATCTCAGTACCGGCTGAATAGCCCTCCGAGACAGACGTGTACTGTGTTTATTTGTGGCTATTCACGAAGCTAACCGGCCACTCTTCAGATAAAATAATATTATTTTGATCTCCGACTAGGCATAGTTGTTACCAACCTCGGGGTCAAACTATACTGGGGATACATTCGTGAGGCTAATCGAGACAAGTTATGAATTGCATAGCTGCCAGTTAAGACGTAGTGTAGCGAAAAGGCTCAAACCCACAGTATACGTAACATTTAAAATTGAACCTTCTACCTAAAACAAAAGTCATACATTTCAATGGTGATGTCTTGTGGGTTGGATCCTTTTGTCTAAACTACGCGTTCTATAGTCAATTATTATTGTACGAGTGATCGTGATACTTGATAGATTTAATTTATTTACTTGTTACTATCAGTCCACCTTGTGGAGGGTCCGCTGCAGTTTCCGGTACGCAGTCGCCTCTCGAGAACCTCCCCGCCCCAACGGCCATTATGATTAGTTAGTATGTATGTATGTATGTTAGTTTGGGCGAAATCTTCAAATTAGGTACAATTATCATCTTATATTAAGTATCTTCGGTGACAATGCCATAATGTCATAGAGCTGGTCTGATGATGGAGTCGGAAGGTGGCCATAGCAACTCCTAAACTCAACAAGATAAAGCCATCGAATTTTGGCTCATTTATTTGGTCATGGCACGGCAAGACTTGGATGCTGGATGATTTCCAGAGTCTGATGATGGAGCTGGAAGGTGGTCATGGAACTCCTAAACTAAACTAGATAAACCCATCTAGTTTGGGCTCATCTGTTTTGTCTTGGTAAACACTTTGGTGATGGATGATTTCCAGGATCTGATGATGGAAGGTGGTCATGGGAACTCCTAAACTAAAATAGATAGACCTATCTTGTTTGGGTTTGTGTGATTTGTCTGTACAAGTACCCACGAACCAGCGACATAATATGCAGGGTTATTGAAAATAACAAGATGAATAAAAAACTTTTTAAAAAACAAGCTTATATGGCGTTTGTTAAGTACAGCACGATCCTACCTTGCATTTAGTTATTATTTTCGTTTACATATAATAATAACACACACCGGGGGTTTACACTGGAAAGGGAGATTTTTACGTGGTTTTATTACATTTCCGAGTCATCATCATCATCATCATCATATCAGCCGAAAGATGTCCACTGCTGGACATAGGCCTCCCCCAAAGAGTGCCACAATGGCCGTTCCTGCGCCACCCGCATCCAGCGGACTCCCGCGACCTTTACCAGGTCATCAGTCCACCTTGCGGGGGGCCTACCCACGCTGCGCCTTCCGGTACGTGGTTGCCCTCAAGAACCTTTCCCCCCCAACGGCCATCGGTTCTACGTGCAATGTGCCCCGCCCACTGCCACTTAAGTTTAGCAATTCGGAGGGATATATCGGTTACCTTGGTTCTGCTGCGGATAGCCTCATTTCTGATGCGATCGCGCAGAGAAACTCCCAGCATAGCCCTCTCCATTGCCCTTTGAGTGACTTTGAGCCTTCTTATGAGGCCTATAGTAAGCGACCACGTTTCCGTGCCATATGTCATCACTGGCAACACACACTGGTCAAAGACTCTCGTCTTGAGACACTGCGGAATATTGGATGAAAAGATGTGCCGTAGCTTCCCGAATGCTGCCCAGCCGAGTCGGATTCGACGATTGACCTTCCCTTCGACATTTCCGAGTATCACTCTTTATTTCGAAATAAATGTTAAAAAAACCGGCCAAGTGCGAGTCGGACTCGCGCACGAAGGGTTCCGTACCATTATCTATATCTAAAAACGGCAAAATATCTATATCTAAAATCACGTTTGTTGTATAGGAGCCCCCTGTAGCCTAGTTAGTAACTTGGAAGTGACTCTACCTACGAAGCTGGAGGTCCCGGGTTCGAATCCCGGTAAGGGCATTTATTTGTGTGATGACCACAAATATTTGTTCCTGAGTCATGGATGTTTTCTATGTATTTAAGTATTTATTTATCTATATAAGTATGTTTATCGTCGTCTAGTACCCATAGTACAAGCTTTGCTTAGTTTGGGGCAAGGTCGATTTGTGTAAGATTGTAAAAGAAAAAGAAACAAATAAAAACTAAAATAAAAATAAAAAGATGTATTCTGTTTTTTAGTATTTTTTGTTATAAATAGCGACAACAGAAATACATCATCTATGAAAATCTCTATCTATCACGGTTCATGAGATACAGCCTGGTGACAGAAGGACAGACAGACGGACAGCGGAGTCTTAGTAATAGGGTCCCGTTTTACTCTTTGAGTACGGAATCCTAATAAGTGACATAGGTTTTAGGCTCAGAACATAAAAAAAGGGAGAAGTGCCGTACTGCTTAATTTCAACCAAAACCGATGTCCCCAGTTTTCTCCCACCGCATCGCCCACAGGCACACACATTGAACCGTGTAAAAACAAAGACTCGGGCGTAGCCAGTGAGTCTACGGCAACATGCAAACAAGGGCTGTGATTGGCTTAAACGCACTACACTAGGGGGGCGACAAACGTTAAAATTATGTTTTATCGACATTGATATTAAAATTAATATTATGTAATGATATTGATGGGTAACAACTTCAACAACATGGTAAGTTTATGTAGTGGTATTTAAACTTCTAGCTACAAGTTTAAATAACACGTGTTGTTAACTTACCATAAATCGCAAAAGTAAAAAATATTGACGAATACCTACAGAGTAACATAAACGGCTTTTTATAAGTTCGTGTTCACATACATTTAAAACTCTGGTCACATCGATATTTTTGACCTGTAGGTACCAGGCTGATCCGACTCGCATTTTGGCGCGAAATAATATATCCATTACTCATATTACGAGATTTAAGGCTAAGGGCGAGTATCCACCAAAGATGTGCGAAGATGTGTTACCATACATTTTACACCTAGGTTTCAAGCAAGCGAGGTGTCAAATATTCGAAAAGTGTACGGCTCTTATTAAGTGGTTGGAAACATTTTTCTTGAAAATGTTACGAACACATTAACTCTTCTCTGTACAGGAAACCAGTTAGGACCTCTGCCAGTAGCATCTATCCATTTTTTTAGAACCTAATCGGATTCTTTGGAAAACTGTAATAAGAAACCGAGATTTCTTCTTCAATTAATACATTTGAAATGAAAGTAAAAAAATGCTCATTTAAAAAAAAATATTGGTAATAATATCACATTTTAAGTTGTTCTGAAGCCATTTGCAATTAAATTATATATTTGTATATACAATTTTAATATGTCTATTTACCGTTCATACTGCAACTTAGTGAAAATCTTATTAGTAGGTACCGTAAACATTTTGTGCCTTTTAATCTTATTAGTTACCTTTAAGATAGGCACCCAACCAAAACAAGTAATTAAATAAAATAAAACAGCGAAAGTAGTCGAAATAAAATAACTAGTATGATATCGTACTTCTATTTTATCGATTACGCGTAAATTGTAACTGCACTTTGGCACCGCTCTAGTTTGCGACGCCAAGCAGCGGCCGTACCACTAAAAATTCAAGCATCGTCCATATCCATAGTGGTTTAATACATTGCGCCGTGGTTTACTGTATTGAACGATCAATGTACAACGCAAAGAACAAAAATATACTTTTTCGTTCGATATGTTAGTTCGATCCCGAGAAATGATGCGGCGTTGCGTTTATTTATTAAAATATTAGTTTTTACTGACTTAAGTGAAAATACTAATACTCACATGTGGTGCGTGACTCCATGTAGGTTTTAGTTTCATTCCTATTTTTGCATGTAACCACGCTACAATTCGGCATTTTGAGTAAACGTGGAATAACATTTCAGATTCACGGCAAATTGCGACTAACATGCGGTGGGCAGTGACATGCCCATTTGGCCATGTCGCACCGACACGCGCCAAGCCCCCGTTTCATATCTATTCCTTTTTATCATCTGAGGTTTTATGCTTTTGAATAAAATCACGCATTAATTAATTGCATTCTAGATAAAAAGCTGTGTTTGTATAATTTATAATTTTCAGTTCCTTTGGTAAGAAACGGACATAGCAATTTCTATGAAGGGCAGTTTTTTTTTTACTGTCCATAACAAAAAAAAAATTCTTCAAGAAATGAATACGTAAGTACCCAGTAATTTCCTAGTAGTGGGTCTACTGGTATAATTTCATTACATTACTATATATAAATAAGACTCAGATAACATGCAAACTATTAATATCCGTAAAACAAATTATTATTCTTATTACTGACAACTTTAAAACTCGTTAGTTTATTTTATACTAAAAAAACGAAACTAAATATACTTTGTCATATCATAGTATTTTAATATAAATAGAAAACTTGTGCTCAAAAATGAAATACTTACTTTATTCAAGTTATCTAACTTCGCTAACATGATGTTCTAGAACATCATGTAGCGAAGTAATACTTACCACTTTTTAGTGCAAGTATCAATATCGGTCACGGAGTGAATTCCAACGGTGCGCTATACAGCTATTTGCATCGGCAAGCTCCGCGGTTAGTTCTATCCCGATCGCACTTACATATAGCTAGAAAGGGACGGCACCCGCGGCTGGTGCGATCTCGCTGTGCATGTGGGGGTTAGGTACGTTTGTGTGGGTGGAAGTAGTATTTACACACACAAACGCACTACGCGTGTCAAAATACCGAATTCTGAGCGAGCGCTTTTTTGAAGAGCACTCTTAACACCAGAAAAAAATTGCAGACTTGTCAGGTGCTTCAATTATTTTAAAAAAATATAAACAGTTTCCTCACTTACGTTTTGGGTTTAGGACGGCGAATGAGAAACTTTCCTTGATTCGTCTCATATTACAAAAAATATTTTGAATATCTGACCCTGGCAATGACAAATATAGCTGCTGCAGCTGTCAATATCATTGCCAGTGTGAGTTTACCACGGATTTTTAAGATATTTTTTGCAATATGAAACGAATCAAGGGAAATATCTCATTCGCCGTCCTAAACCCAAAACGTAAGTGAGGAAACTGTTTATATTTTTCGAAAAAAATTGACGCACCTGAAAAGTCTGCAACTTTTTCTGGTGTTAAGGAAGGTTATTCCTAATACCAAAAAAAAAATCAGGCACTTCTAAAATTTTCATCCATTCCCCATTCTGCGTTTTGCGGTCGCCACCGATGCTTTTGAGTCTCATTTTGGCCTTTGTTGTGCTTTAATTGTAATTAGTCATAAATTATGGTAGCTTACAGCATGCAGGATGTTAAGGTTATCAGTTGAGCACCTTTGATAACACAGTGCAACCATTTTTTTTGTTTGGATGTAGGTACTAGCTATCAGTTAATTCGTAAAGCACTTACTTCGGTTGTGAAATAAATGATTAATGTAATTTTTTTGTGGGTTCCGTACAGTATCTTCAATTTAGGACGTAGTAGGTACTAATTACTTATTCTGTGATTGAGGTTACTTTCATATCGGCAAATAAAGTTGCATCTATTTAGAACAACATCAGTTAAAATTCATAAATACTAATCGCTTTTCATTAAAATTTTAATTATATAAATTATAACTTTATTAATCATAATTATAAGTTTTTATAATTTTCACTTTGATCAGAATTTTGAATTTAGTTAGCAGATGTTTCTGCATAGTAAACATTTACTGTGAGTAATATAGTATTTGTTTTTCCACTTTAGATACGGATCCCCAGTGAAATTATCGTACATCTATCTGAAAGTAAGTCCAAGGCCGTTTTGTTTGTTCTCACTTAATTGGACACATAGTTCGAGTTTTTATCTACTTTCTGATAACTTTTAACTGTAGATTGTGTGCATTTTGTTATTGATACGTTTCTTTCTGTTTTTGCATGTTAATTGCTTGTGCAATCATAATTACTAATAATGCTTTCCTAATATAAGTATTGACTCTGTCAATGAGACTTCAATAATAGTTTTTAGAATATAAAACACATCTCGCGCACATGCAAGATACAACCTGAGACTCCTTGATCGACCTAATAGAAGTAGGAAGTACCTAGTAATAGACCGATATTAATAGTTTAAGCTGCATTTTGATACATTTTGATTTACGGGCAAAATATTGGTGGTTGATATTTAACTGACCACATTACTCGTAGGATTTCACTTTATTTTTATTTTATAATACGGTACTTATACCTAACGTAAAACTACTCATACCATGATAATCTGTTAATAGTTTGGAGATTAGAATTTATCTACTTCAGTTCAGTACGTTAAAGCGATTAAACAAGAATGGAGAAAGATGAATGCAGCATCTGGGGATTTTCACTCGAAAACTGTCAAAAAGGATGAAATGCAATTTTGAGATAGCGATAGAAAATTTAAAAAAAACCGGCCAATTGCGAGTCGGACTTGCGCACGAAGGGTTCCGTTCCATTATCTATAATAATAAAAATAAAAATTAAAATTATTTAATTCGGGTGTCATCGACCCATAAGAATACAACTACGCAATAAAATCTGAACTAAATTAAAATGTTTGACACTCACAACATGAAAAATTCATAAAAGTTAATATTATAATAATTAACAAATATTAATTAATTAATTAATTACCTAACTACCTTTAGAAAGGTGGCGATTGGCTTGTGCATAATCACCACAGTGCCGTAAATATGCACAGTCCACCCTACCAGCAGAGGGGTAATCACGTAACGTTCCGAACGCACGTCAGTACAATTTAACTGTACAATGCGTGACGTGATCGACCTGTATGTAGGTCGCAGGTCTGTAGGTAACGCATTGTACGAACGTCGGGTAGGTCTAAATGTCACTTTTTATATGGAAACTTTACAGTTAAATTGTACCGACGCGCGTTCGGAACGTTACGTGATTACCCCTCTGCTAACATCTGCAGGATGTTAAATGGAAAAAAAAATCACGTTTGTTGGAGCCCCCTTAAATATTTATTTTATTCTGTTTTATATTATTTGTTGTTACAGCGGCAACACAAATACATCATCTGTGAAAATTTCTACTGTCTAACTATCACGGTTCATGAGATACAGCCTGGTGACAAACAGACAGACAGACAGACATACAGACAGACAGACAGACAGACAGACAGACAGACAGACATACAGACAGACATACAGACATACAGACAGACAGACAGACAGACAGACGGACAGACGGACAGCGGAGTCTTAGTAATAGGGTCCCGTTTTACCCTTTAGGCACGGAACCCTAAAAATGAGTGGTATTGACCACTCGTATTCAATCCTATCGGTAGAAATTAAGTGCCTGCAATTTTGACACTAGAATCGTATTTAGGTACTTTTATTTAATTTTCGATCGAATAAATATTTGATTTCGTTTCAAAATATGTCCATATTACCCTCAGAGCATAGAATACTAGAGAGAGGACAAGCCGCCGGCGGCCATGTCACAGCTGTTAGCTCAATGGGCATACTCTGCCATACTGTGCACGCAGAGAATATTATGTTTTTTCCCAAAATGCCTGATATGATGAGCGTTTATTGTCAAATAAGCGTGTAGGTATACAAGTGTGTGTGTTTTAGATGTGTGCGTGCTTTGTCTTGTCAATTACTTGGGCGTTGTGTGGGTTAATGTACTTGCGACAGGCGTACTCTATACAAATCGGCCGGCATGTCCGATCTCCTAATATTCATACATATCCATACCCAACTCATTCATGTTTCTAAAATGCCAGAGTTGGCAATCTTTTTGGTTTGTGTAGCCCAAGCAACAATAAAATCGGGCTTGTTCGAGCGCCAGACCAGATTAAGGCTGTATTACTTATTCAGTGGGTGCAGTATATGCATCAAATACACGCAAATATAAGGAAGGAGACTATCCGAAAGGAATGAAGCGTTCATAGGCCAGCGGCGCTTGCGAGTCAGAAACGATAACGCAGGTTAAGCAAAGATGGCAGCGGTCAGTCTTTGGACGGGTGACCGCCTGTTTGAGTGGTTACTATAAATGAGCGCTTCCGTGCTTTGGAAGGCACGCTAAGCAGTTGATCCCGGCTGCTGTCCATGACAATAGTCGTTAAGCCGAGTTAGAGGCCTTCGGGCGGCTTAAGAACCTCTAACAGTCGAGTTCCCCACTCACTTGACAAAGGGGGGACAACTGTCACTTGCGTTAGTAACGGTATACAGAAAAGTACAGTTGGCAATAAAACCAAAAACATTTTTTTTTAAAAGCTGATTTATTTACTGAATTCCAGAATGCAAGTTGGAACCTTGATTCTGAAAAAATATTCATCAAAATAATAATAATAAGTATAGTAGGTACAGTGGTGCACATATAGCTACACCTAGTAGTTAATATAAGTACGTCAGTCATATATATGTACTCATTTTCCCGCGTTTAGGTACAGTCGCCATCACATACATCGGAGCAAACAAGCACGTCACAAACATCGGAACACACCTCTATTTTCAAGGCATTAGGGTGCATGTGCCGATATTGACCTATAGTGTACCTATGTATGTGATGGCGACTGTACCTAGAATATTGTAATGTTGAACGCTTATCTATACCTACCTCAATCCATTTAAGGAATAAAACCCGTTAAAATTCTAATGTTATAAAATTAGAATGTTAACGAACAAATTCGTCTTCGTTTCTTCGTTAATCTGAGATATCAAAGGGATATTTTGTACTAGTTTTATTTATTTCGATCAAAAAGTGCTTTTCAAACATAACATGATAACAATACTAGTTCTTCTGCAATTCATAATGGTTTTCCTTAAAATCTTGTATGGAATAGGGTCCTTTCAATCTCAGACGTCTAATATAAGTTTGATCTCTAAGTACCTGGTGACAGACGGACAGATAGACATACAGACAGACGGGCAGCGGAGTCTTAGTAATAGGGTCCCGTTTTACCCTTTGGGTACGGAACCCTAAAAACCACGGTATATTTTATATACCTAATTATTAATTAAGTACCTACAATGGTTCATTAAGAAACCTATTTTTTGCGATACTCGACTCGTGCCAAACATTCCATGTTGTGTATTATAATTATATGCTCTTGAAATACCAACGTTTTCCAGTGTTTTTTTATAACGTAAAACTAGTTAGTGCCTATAACAAATTTTGGACAACCGGGAAGGGATTTTTGTTGGCCATATCCTGAGACAATCACTTTAATCATCATCATCATCTTCATCATTTATTTATTGCAAGCCCTGCAGGTGGCATAACGGTTCGTAAGTAAGTATGATACGTAGATATAGTAGTAGGTACATTACTACAAAGGCCGGAAAGGAAGGGATTGCCTACTGAGTGTGATATAGACAGTAGCACAATAGGATAGTAGGTAATACGAGGCAGGCAATCCCTAGTTCCGGCCGAGGTATGTATATAGTGATTATCTCAAAAAAGTGCTCGGAAATATGAAAATAATAATAAATAAACAGTATATTTTTTTTATATCTCGCCGGCAATTACCTATACAAAATCCCATTACCGACCTGTAAGTTCGTGACGCCCGTAACAATGTGTTTCGCAATATAATTTTCAATCGCGATCATAAGGTTTACATTTCCGAGTATGTTTGAGAAAATTACATTTTTGTAAGGGAAAATGAAAATCTGTCTGTTTATCTGTACGCTCGTTCGAAAAGTTACGCTAATAATAGATGTTAATAATAGATTATACCAAGTAACTAGGCTAGGCTAGGCAAGTAGCTAGCTTATGGCAGTGTTTAAGTTCAACCATTGCCATAGGGACTTAAAGTTCCAAAAAATAATTCAAATCTGGAAATCTGATAGTTAGCTAAAAGTTTGTCTGGTATGTTTTCATACCAATTTTCAACATTTCATCTCTAATTTCAGCCCTTAAAAGGTCGATTTTCAATAAATCATATAGTAAAGTTTGTTTAGTGCAACTCACAAACTTATATTCCGTTCGTATCTCTATACATAATAAGATAATAACTTTTAATTATTAAACTCGTAATGTACTGGTGTCGCCACCTATTAACGAGTAGCGGTAGAACTTTATCCGCTTGGTGAGCTCGTTGAGAATAGCTGCAATCTCAACCAGACAGGCAGCGCCATCTGTGTGACCTTTATATAACACACTGTAATAATAATATTTTCTAAGAGATGGCGCTAAAGTGGCAAACAAGAAAAAATCTAGTCAGAATGTATTATAAATTATAAGATTTATAAGTTGGTAAGTAGTAGTCTTGTAAGGTAAGGTATCTACTATCTAGTAAGCTTAGGCCCGATTTAACCAACCTGAAATGAAGATAGGTATAATCCAAGATGAATTATTAAAATAACATGGAATAATTTTGCAATGAACACTATTCTTCTGTGGTGCAATTATTAACGTTTGGGTTGAAGACTGGGACTGTCGAACTACTTTAGTACCTACAAGTAAATCTAAAAATACCACGTGGATGCGGGTATTCGTAGGTGTAACAGGTATATCCTTTCATTGGTCTGCAATGAAAGAATCTCATATTAGTCAAGTGAGTGTATCGAATGTAATGTATCTAACAAAAATATAAGTTTTGAAGGACTTTTGTTAAAAGTGTAATTTGGACTCAAATGCTTTTCAACGTTTGATTTGAAAATTCTAGCGATAGTAGATAGGTATCTCAAGGTCGGTAAAAAGAGTTTTACGAACGGGAGTCTATTAGAAAATAGTTCGAGTTTGTTAAATTCTTACCGTCCATGACATACACAATGTTTTTTATCATATTTGCTGGGAAATAAATAGTTACAGTCCAAGCAAAGTAAAAAGTCCATCGCAATAATATTGCTAATCTTGACATGAGACAAGTAAGGCATTCAGTCACGATTGAAAATCACTAGTAAAAATATGTAATCCAGACAATTGCTATATTATTGTTTTTAAAGGTTCAAATAATTCATTTCAAAATCGTGCTTTCCCATTTATTTATTCATTTAGGTAGGTACTTCAACTTTTTTGTACAAAACAAACAATGTACAAACGGCAGGCCAAATGACATTCTCTACCAGCCCACCATCATAGGGCCAAACAGGGAAATTGCAAATTAATTTATACATGCATAGATAGATTTTCAAAGCGCCTTAGTTCAAATCTGACTTTTGATTTGTAGACACAATTTTGCAATGAACACAATTTTCCTGTGGTGCAATTATTAACGTTTGGTTTGAAGACTGGGATACATTTACTGGATATATTACGGGTATGCGTAAAAAAGGCTATTGTAGTTCAGTATGCATGCGTGTTATGAAACCCTTTACGAGCAAGTGTCATGAAAAATATTACTCAGGTAGAAGTAATAGCAACTGGATGTTGAATGGGTGTGTTTATCTACGTCTTGTGAGAAATAAGAGGAGTTCAAGTAAATTCCGTTTAATTTGTGTAATAATTAATTATAATGCACTCAGTTTCACGTTCCAGTGTTGATCGTGTAAAATTGACGTCTAATAAAACAGGTGATACAATTAGGGCTGATCCGGGCCTTAAGCCTCTCACAGACTGGCGCGGCCTGCGGTGGCGGACTATAGTAAACTTGACTTTAACTGTCAGGTTTACTATTGACCGCCATCGCCACCGCAGGCCGCGCCAGTATGATTCAGGACCTATGATGATAAATAGATTTAACCTTTCGGTTCTATCACAGTCAATTTTCGATAGTACTGATCAGTGCTAAGTCATACGAAGGGTTAGGTTAGGAGTATGCTTGAACTTGGCTTGACACGCGGCCGCGTGTCTAGATACGTTGTAAAATAAAAATAAAACATTGAATTAAATTGTTTATTTCATGGTTGTAAACATTTAAGTGCGGAGTGAATTATATTAGAGATCGTGAAGCTGATAGATACATAATAATAACTATTTAGAATATGTCGGCATGGTGGGCCAATTGTATATATATTATTATGAAAGATACTATAATATTAAAAAGAAAACAAACAATAAATAATTATAACTATTTGGCAGACCGGTAACTATTGTTTACGATGTTAAATGTTAAGGCGTATAGATAAATAAAATAAATCTAACATTTATATTGACTCATTGTAATTCATCTAAGTATATTCATACTATTATATATACAATCAACGGTAACTACATAAATAAACACAATATAATAAATAAATAAATAAAACAAAACATACATATCTGTATAATACAACACCTAATCACACGCACACTACACTTGCTCAAATCATGGTGATATTAGATATTAAACAACAATGTTATATCTAAAATCACTACGGTCTGGGCTGTAACAATCAAACACTGTTTAAGCAACAGTTGTGCATCGGTTTAAGTTATTGCCATATATATTTAGTTGATCAGGTCGGTGTGAGGCACGTACACCTCGGGGGTGGGCTTGTGGTGGATCAGGACCTCTTGCAGCCAGACGTTGTGCAGACCCTCAATCTGCCACTGGTGCAGAGGACGGTTGACGGGGAAGCCGAGCGGGTCGTCGATCTGGCGGCGAGCACCGCTGCCGTAGCCAGGAGACACCACGTGGTCGAAACCGGATCCCCATTGGACCTTGGGGGCGTGGTACTCGGAGATGTAAGTCAGCAGGACGAAGGGCATGCCACCGACGCGACCTGGAAATGACCACAAGTTAGTTACGGTTTCTCAAGGAAGCAAAATGATTTAATGAATATAGGGCGGTATATTGAATCTTGAATGTAACTCAAGTTTTTGGTGGAAGTGCATACACAAGAAAATTTTAATTTAACAGGGAAATTTCAGGGATGATAATTTGAGTGAAGAACTCACCTTTAGGAAGCAGCAGGCGCTCGGGGAATCCTTCGATCTTTTGCGACTGGCTCAAGAAGAATTGACCCTTGCCGTGTAGAGCGTTCTCAGCCTTTTCGAAGACCTCGTGAGCGCTGGCCCAGTCGTCAATGGACCACAGGTTCTGGGTGGAGTCGCGCTTGATGATATGCTCACCGACGGGCACTGCATAATTAAATGGTCATTAATACCAAAATCAAGTTTATATTTAAAGTATTTATCAGAATTTCGTTATATACTAATAAACTTACGGTCATAAGTGAACTGGTCAATCTGGTAGAAGTTTTCGGTGTTGAGGTGAAGAGGGATTTCGTAGCCGTGGCTGTCGTACTTGGGAGCCAAGAAGAACTTGACGACAACGGTCTTTGCGACCTCACTCTTGACATGCACGCGGACCTGGTAGACCTTGTGGTTCAGACGAGGGTACTGGACGACGACACTGATGTCATCAGCGACCACCTTCCCTGTTAATCGGACAGTGATTTAGTAGGCGACAAACGAGAGAAAGAACACTATTATACTAATAAACTAGTATTATTGAATGTGTCGTACTTTCGAAATCGTTCATGTGCAGGTGGTTTGTGACATTCACGTAGGTGTGCTCGAAGTAGGTGACCAGCTTGTCAGTCTCAACCTTCTGGATAGCAACGGAGGGGAGGGCAAGTTCTTCAGGCTTGTAGGTAGGAAGCTGTTGGTGCCACAGGGTGAAGAGGCTCAACACACGCTTCCAGATCATGTAGAAAGCGGGGTCACGGAGAGCGGTCTGGTAGTGCTCCAGAACGGAAGGCAGGACCAGGGGTACGAAGCTGAAAATAATAATATAGATATAGAAATGACTGAGATGACTATATATATATCACAGCGAATCCTCATGTGAATAAAGGGTCGGCAACGCGCTTGTGATTCTTCTGGAGTATATATATAAATGATTGATATGACGTGGGCCATAAGAACAATAAGATTGATGACTTACCTCTTGTGGTAAGCATGGTCGTGAACAATAGAGTTTCCGAGGAGGTCCTTCCAGATGCTGATGAAGTCCTTGTAGTATCCAATGTTGGGAGAGTCAGCGTTAGCTTCAATCAAGCGTCCGAGAACATCAATAGATTCAGGGGTACGCAGGCTGATGTGCTCGCCTACGCTCTGAGAAAAGTATAATCACCGTTAGGAATCGTATTACACAGGTTGAGAGTATAAACGGTAAACAATTTAAACACGATAGCAGATTACTTACGTTAACGTAGTAACCGGCGTCGATGGCATCACGGATGCGACGTTCGAAGTCATCAATAGCCTTAATTTCATGAACGAACTCTTCTTGTTGCAGGTGCATGTGGTTAGGCCTAACGGGGAACGGGATTCCGTTGTGGTGCAGTAGACCCGACGTGTAACCTTCCTTTACTGTGCCGTACAGTTCGAGGTCAGGGATCTCACCAAGACCATTTGACAGTCTCTCCATGTAGTAACGAGCCAGGAGCTGTTTGTGCCAGAACCAGAACCATTCACCACGGTTGTCCTTCACCAAGGGGCAGGTCTCACTTCCGAGCCATTTCGGGTAAGAAACCTGTTGGTTGTAGTACCAAGTGTTCAAAGCATAGTCATGAGTGAAGTAAAAGACGGGGGCATCCTCGTTGAAGTAAGGCCAGACGGTTTCGTTCCACCTAATCACAACATTCTCGTCCCAGATGTAAGTAGTCGGGTAGTGCTCGACTAAGTGCAAACCATGAGTGTTAATCCTCTGGGCAGTGGTCATAACCTCTCCGTTGTGGAAGAAAGAGGGGAAGATCTCGTAGATGGGCGGGACAATGAATCCTTGGGTGTCGTGACGGTGGACAATGGCGGTGGTCAGCACGTAAACGTACAAGCCCTCGTTGACACGGTCCCTCAGGTACACGGCGGTCTTGAAGAACGTATCGTAGTCCTTAGCGGAGAACAGCACGTGGAAGAGAGTCTCAGCCTCAAATTCATGATGATCCTCCAGAAGACAGAAAGGCACTGCTCGGGGCAGGAGACCATACTCCATCAGGTCGACGTAAATCTTGACGGCCGTCACATTCTGAAAGGGAGCATAATAATTTAATAACAGTGAGTATCAATCAATCAATCAATCAATCATTTATTTATTTCTAGTAGGTAGGCTATTATACCTATCACGTTTAAAACGTAAAGTTATAGTTTGTTAGCACTTACGCTGTAGTGTTCAATGTTCTTCTCAATTTCCCAAGTGTTGGCAATGGTCTTAAGGGGCTCGAAGTACAGGGGCTCGTGGATGTGGTAGAAGAGTGTTGACAGGTCAACTTGGCGCTTCAAGGTAGCCTGGTCCGCTGTGAAATAAAGTTCTTATTATCATCATCATCATCATCATATATCATAAAGTTCTAAGAATGCCTGTAACAATCAGCGCTGTAATGGTAACACAGCTAGTTTGTTGGTAAAACTGAATTTTAATAGATAACTTATGGTAATAAAATGGTGACTTACCAGGTTTCTGGGGCCAGGTCTTCTTGAGAGGGTCGCAAGCCCCGCCGGCCACTAAGAGCGCCAAGGCACACAACACTAGACGAGCCATGTTTGCCAGTGCTCAATTGACCACCTGCACCCCCTTTTATACTGGCACTAGGCAGATAACGGAGAAACGAACTGTATGCATTTTGTTATCATAGGTCATGGACCAGTATGTGTCACCTTGATTAAACCTTTTCGCGTGTCTTTGCGATCTTGTTACTTTCTGATAAAATACTGAGGCGCCCTGTATACGTTAGTTGTTCATCAACTAAAGATAATCATGCATATAGTTGTGGATAGGATAAAGCTAGTTCAGAAGTATCCATACGGAACCGACGAGCTTATATGAAGAAGAAGAAAGTATAAATGTGACGGAGGCGAATAAATTGTGTAATAATAGTAGTATATATTATCTAGTAATGCCAGATTCTGCATTATTTGCCTATCCTAATGCAATACATAGATATATCTATACTTATGGCACTACGGTCAGCTCTAAAAATATGTGTAACCAATTTTCAACAATTTTCCACCTATATACGTTCGTTTGACTATCCTGACGAAACTTATTCTTGCCTGATCAAGCTTATCGTGAAATAACAAAGAAGCCACCACTCCCAGAAGTCGCTAGTACTGTTAGCAAGGACTTATATTATAATATAATCTAATACAGGTTGGGCCATAAATTTTTGTAAATGGCAACACTGAATATCTTGTTTAATAATTTATATAGTTTTTGAGTGGAGGGAAATTTGACATTACTTTATGCAGTTTTATTTGCAATGAAGTGTTTTACTGATCAACGAGTTTTTTTTTTTAATACTGCGACGGTGGCAAACAGGGTTACGGCCTGCCTGATGTTAAGCTGGTACCGTCGCCTATGGACACTTGTGAATCCAGAAGAATCACTAGCGCGTTGCCGACCCTTTATTCACTTGAGGATTCGCTGTGTTGGCAGATGGAGACATGCAGGCATAAAACAATTTTTTTTAAAGCGACAATTTGTATGTAACAGGTCGCCTATTTAGGAGGAAGCCCGGGTCTCGCTCCCGCCGATTTTTTCGTGCAAGGATATAGGAAGTCGAGTTCTGAGTTAAAAAACAGAAGACAATATCCAAACTCAAGCAAAACATTCGCGATGAGAGCTGATAGCCGAGATCCCTCGCAGCATGCACATGTCAGCGAGTTTCCTAAAATCTGCGTATTCGTTTGCAGGAGTGCCAGCGACGAGATGGGGGTCATTTCAAAGATGTTATTAAAAAAAAATGCATTAGATGTTAATCACAAAATATAAATAACCAGGAAATTAACGTTCATGGTTTTATTTTCAACAAAGCTTCAAAAGTACAAACATTGTTGGTCCAACCTGTATAACACAATTAAAAAACTCTATATTCCCCAGTACCTCAGTCTGCTAATTTGCTTGAATTCTGCAATTTTCCTGCTAGGAAACCATCGCTCGTAAATATATCTTAACACATTCACTGCCAACAATTTCGTAGCGCTACGCTCGTAGCCAATACACATGGGGAACTCCGTATGAAAAGAATAGTGCCTTCGAAGAGAGCGCCCGCGTAGCGGGTTCCTGGTATAGTTGTTATTTTCTAAGCCGTCCGTTCTGCAGTGCGGCGTTCTTTAGTGCGGAACGGACGGCTTAGAAAATGACAACTATAACGAAAGTGTAAATAAATATCGACTTACTTAAAAAGTACTAATAAATCCACGGCTAAACCCTCGTATTAAATGTCACTAGGGGCGACATGTTTCTTACTCTTCGGGACCGCGAAAACACTCATCCTGAAGAATAACTCCCACTTTTATTTCGTCCTTTTTAGGGTTCCGTAATCAAAGTGTAAAACGGGACCCTATTACTAAGACTCCGCTGTCCGTCCGTCCGTCTGTCTGTCACCAGGCTGTATCTCACATATAACGTGATAGTTCCAGTTAAAATTTTCACAGATGATGTATTTCTGTTGCCGCTATAACAACAAATACTAAAAACAGAATAAAAAAATATTTTTATTGATAATGGCACGGAACCCTTCGTGCGCGAGTCCGACTCACACATGGCCGGTTTTTTTATTTTAGGAACGCAAGCGGTGGAGGATAGGGAAGTTTTGACTAGTTCTTAATTATCAAATTCTGCGTCACTACACCAAATTTCAGATAGTTATGAAGGATTTGATGTATTTGGTCAATTTTAATCTACTCCTGGGCTATCTCTCAACTACCTAGTAGCTATTCAAAACCTATTAAGTTATTTATTTAAAAACTTTTTATATCACTAACTGGCCACTTCACTTTAGAGAATGAGACAAAACGTCAATGTCATGGTATTTCCTGTGTCGATTTCAGTGTGTGATTGTTTTACTTAAGTACCTATTCATATCTATCCATGTTTCATTGACTCATTTTCCTCGCATATGAAGACCGGCAGTGTTGTGTGTTTGTATCCAATTGCCAGGATGATTGCTGGGTCAGTACCAACTTTTTATTTGTTCAGAGAAATGAAACGTATAAAACCACATTGTATTAAGGCGAAGCCGGTTCACGATCTGACGAAAAGATTGATTTTTGAGATTCCAGTGTGAAGAAATTATGAAGAATTCTACTACAGAAAAATTACTGTAGACTGAAGAAGAAACAAAGAAAGAGAATAACCGAGCATAATATTAAAAAAGCGGCCAAGTGCGAGTCGGACTCGCACATGAAGGGTTCCGTGAAATAAATTGCCGTTTACGATTTATGACGTATTAAAAAAAACTACTTACTAGATCTCGTTCAAACCAATTTTCAGTGGAAGTTTACATGGTAATGTACATCATATATTTTTTTTAGTTTTATCAATCGCTTATTTTAGAAGTTACAGGGGGGGGGGGGGGGCACACATTTTACCACTTTGGAAGTGTCTCTCGCGCAAACTATTCAGTTTAGAAAAAAATGATATTAGAAACCTCAATATCATTTTTAAAGACCTATCTATCGATGTACGGGTTTGATGAAAATATTTTTTTTTAGTTTCAGTTTTGAGTATGGGGACCCCTAAAACTTAATGTGTTTTTTTGATTTTTGTGTGAAAATCTTAATGCGGTTCACAGATAACATCTACTTACCAAGTTTCATTAGTATAGCTCTTATAGTTTCGGAAAAAAGTGGCTGTGACATACGGACGGACAGACAGACAGACAGACAGACAGACGGACAGACATGACGAATCTTAAGGGTTCCGTTTTTTGCCATTTGGCTACGGAACCCTAAAAATGGCTTGGTAACTGTAAAAAAATCTTAAATATCGCCGTAAAAATAATCTTTAACGTTGATGACAAATGACATTCTCTACCAGTCCACCATCATAGGGCCAAACAGAGAAATTGGAAATTAATTTATACATGCATAGATAGATTTTCAAACACCACATGTATCTTAAAAACCGCCTTAGTTCAAATCTGACTTTTGATTTCTAGACACAATATTGCAATGAACACAATTCTTCTGTGGTGCAATTATTAACGTTTGGTTTGAAGACTGGGATACATTTACTGGATATATTACGGGTATGCGTAATAATAGTACATTATTATACAAGTGAGGTGTGTTGATCATTACACCAGAGGCGGAATTGTCACGCGAACCGCAGGTGAGCGTGATAATAGAGCCGAGGATGTAATTATCAAAGCTCACGCGTGTCATACGACGTTTTTCAACACATTTGCGAGGAAAAAATCCTTTTCATAGAATGAACATGTTACAGGCTCCTAAGTTTACCCAGGCACTTTAGTTATTGATGACAACAGGTATTTACTCTCATATTTGTACATCTCTAAGAATGTACAGTGGTGTCAATTCTATTTATCACTTTTCTATTCATACGAGTCAACATTTTTAACAATAACCAAACATGCATCATCAATGTTTACAAATATTTGTGAAATTACCTATAATGGCGCGCAACTATTTTTTTTCGTGAAGTTCGCGCATTGCGCCCGCAGCGAGGCTTAGATGAAATCTCTAAACAGCCAATACAAAATAAAATAAATATTTTCTTATTCAATATAAATTCATGTAAAATGTTATTAAAAGTAAATTGTTTTACTAAATGAAACGTTTCTATATCATATCCAACAAGAAATAATCAATTAATCCACAAGAAGGATTTAATTTGTTTAGTCGAGTAAGAATCCATTTGCTGAGAATTAAAAACAAACCTGTATAACCCGGTAAATTTAGGAATGCGCCGAGTCCATACATACACCTTGCTGCAAGGTGCCAACGTGTCTTAATCGGGATATAAACATAACTACACGAGTGTCGTAATGTTATTAAACACGCGTGTTTAATACCCAGGATTACGAGCCCAAAAGCGGCACAATAAGAGGCACGTTACGAGCAAATGTGTTGAAATAGTACATTACTTACCTATGGCGGTTAAACCAAGAATGTCTCAGATCGCAGGTATTTGACGCCCGAGCCGAAGGCAAGGGCGATAAATATGCGCTCTGAGGCTTTCTTTATTACCGCCCGTGGTGAGTACAAAATTTTACGTCTCTATCTGGCCAGGAAGTGGGGTTTTCCGCACGCATAGCGTGCGGTAATTCCTACTTTATGGCCAGGTATGACGTAAAGGCTATTGTAGTTCAGTATGCAAGCGAGTTATGAAACTCTTTCCGAGCAAGTGTCATGAAAAATATTACTCAGGTAGAAGTAATGGCAACTGGATGTTGAATGGGTGTGTTTATCTACGTCTAGTGAGAAATAAGAGGAGTTCAAGTAAATTCCGTTGAATTTGTGTAATAATTAATTATAATGCACTCAGTTTCACGTTCCAGTGTTGATCGTGTAAAATTGACGTCTAATAAAACAGGTGATACAATTAGGGCTGATCCGGGCCTTAAGCCTCTCACAGACTGGCGCGGCCTGCGGTGGCGGTCTATAGTAAACTTGACTTTAACTGTCAAGTTTACTATTGACCGCCATCGCCACCGCAGGCCGCGCCAGTATGATTCAGGACCTATGATGATAAATAGATTTAACCTTTCGGTTCTATCACAGTCAATTTTCGATAGTACTGATCAGTGCTAAGTCATACGAAGGGTTAGGTTAGGAGTATGCTTGAACTTGGCTTGACACGCGGCCGCGTGTCTAGATACGTTGTAAAATAAAAATAAAACATTGAATTAAATTGTTTATTTCATGGTTGTAAACATTTAAGTGCGGAGTGAATTATATTAGAGATCGTGAAACTGATAGATACATAATAATAACTATTTAGAATATGTCGGCATGGTGGGCCAATTGTTTATATATTATTATGAAAGATACTATAATATTAAAAAGAAAGCAAAAAATACATAATTATAACTATTTGGCAGACCGGTAACTATTGTTTAAGCAACGATGTTAAATGTTAAGTTGTATAGATAAATAAAATAAATATAACATATATATTGACTCATTGTAATTCATCTAACTGTATTCATACTATTATATATACAATCAACGGTAACTACATAAATAAACACAATATAATAAATAAATAAATAAAACAAAACATACATATCTGTATAATACAACACCTAATCACACGCACACTACACTTGCTCAAATCATGGTGATATTAGATATTAAACAACAATGTTATATCTAAAATCACTACGGTCTGGGCTGTAACAATCAAACACTGTTTATGCAACAGTTGTGCATCGGTTTAAGCTATGGCCGTATATATTTAGTTGATCAGGTCCGTGTGAGGCACGTACACCTCGGGAGTGGGCTTGTGGTGGATCAGGACCTCTTGCAGCCAGACGTTGTGCAGACCCTCAATCTGCCACTGGTGCAGAGGACGGTTGACGGGGAAGCCGAGCGGGTCGTCGATCTGGCGGCGAGCACCGCTGCCGTAGCCAGGAGACACCACGTGGTCGAAACCGGATCCCCATTGGACCTTGGGGGCGTGGTACTCGGAGATGTAAGTCAGCAGGACGAAGGGCATGCCACCGACGCGACCTGGAAATGACCACAAGTTAGTTACGGTTTCTCAAGGAAGCAAAATGATTTAATAAATATAGGGCGGTATATTGAATCTTGAATGTAACTCAAGTTTTTGGTGGAAGTGCATACACAAGAAAATTTTAATTTAACAGGGAAATTTCAGGGATGATAATTTGAGTGAAGAACTCACCTTTAGGAAGCAGCAGGCGCTCGGGGAATCCTTCGATCTTTTGCGACTGGCTCAAGAAGAATTGACCCTTGCCGTGTAGAGCGTTCTCAGCCTTTTCGAAGACCTCGTGAGCGTTGGCCCAGTCGTCAATGGACCACAGGTTCTGGGTGGAGTCGCGCTTGATGATATGCTCACCGACGGGCACTGCATAATTAAATGGTCATTAATACCAAAATCAAGTTGATATTTAAAGTATTTATCAGAATTTCGTTATATACTAATAAACTTACGGTCATAAGTGAACTGGTCAATCTGGAAGAAGTTTTCGGTGTTGAGGTGAAGAGGGATTTCGTAGCCGTGGCTGTCGTACTTGGGAGCCAAGAAGAACTTGACGACAACGGTCTTTGCGACCTCACTCTTGACATGCACGCGGACCTGGTAGACCTTGTGATTCAGACGAGGGTACTGGACGACGACACTGATGTCATCAGCAACCACCTTCCCTGTTAATCAGACAGTGATTTAGTAGGCGACAAACGAGAGAAAGAACATTATTATAGTAATAAACTAGTATTATTGAATGTGTGGTACTTTCGAAATCGTTCATGTGCAGGTGGTTTGTGACATTCACGTAGGTGTGCTCGAAGTAGGTGACCAGCTTGTCAGTCTCAACCTTCTGGATAGCAACGGAGGGGAGGGCAAGTTCTTCAGGCTTGTAGGTAGGAAGCTGTTGGTGCCACAGGGTGAAGAGGTTCAACACACGCTTCCAGATCATGTAGAAAGCGGGGTCACGGAGAGCGGTCTGGTAGTGCTCCAGAACGGAAGGCAGGACCAGGGGTACGAAGCTGAAAATAATAATTTAGATATAGAAATGACTGAGATGACTATATATATCACAGCGAATCCTCATGTGAATAAAGGGTCGGCAACGCGCTTGTGATTCTTCTGGAGTCACGAGGTCACCATAGGCGACGGTACCAGCTTAACATCAGGCAGGCCGTAAGCATGTTTGCCACCGTCGTAGTATTAAAAAAAATATATATATATAAATATATATATATGTATATATATATATTAATGATTGATATGACGTGGGCCATAGAACAATAAGATTGATGACTTACCTCTTGTGGTAAGCATGGTTGTGAACAATAGAGTTTCCGAGGAGGTCCTTCCAGATGCTGATGAAGTCCTTGTAGTATCCGGTGTTGGGAGAGTCAGCGTTAGCTTCAATCAAGCGTCCGAGAACATCAATAGATTCAGGGGTACGCAGGCTGATGTGCTCGCCTACGCTCTGAGAAAAGTATAATCACCGTTAGGAATCGTATTACACAGGTTAAGAGTATAAACGGTATACAATTTAAACACGATAGCAGATTACTTACGTTAACGTAGTAACCGGCGTCGATGGCATCACGGATGCGACGTTCGAAGTCATCAATAGCCTTAATTTCATGAACGAACTCTTCTTGTTGCAGGTGCAAGTGGTTAGGCCTAACGGGGAACGGGATTCCGTTGTGGTGCAGTAGACCAGAAGTGTAACCTTCCTTAACAGTGCCGTACAGTTCGAGGTCAGGGATCTCACCAAGACCATTTGACAGTCTCTCCATGTAGTAACGAGCCAGGAGCTGTTTGTGCCAGAACCAGAACCATTCACCACGGTTGTCCTTCACCAAGGGGCAGGTCTCACTTCCGAGCCATTTCGGGTAAGAAACCTGTTGGTTGTAGTACCAAGTGTTCAAAGCATAGTCATGAGTGAAGTAAAAGACGGGGGCATCCTCGTTGAAGTAAGGCCAGACGGTTTCGTTCCACCTTATCACAACATTCTCGTCCCAGATGTAAGTAGTCGGGTAGTGCTCGACTAAGTGCAAACCATGAGTGTTAATCCTCTGGGCAGTGGTCATAACCTCTCCGTTGTGGAAGAAAGAGGGGAAGATCTCGTAGATGGGCGGGACAATGAATCCTTGGGTGTCGTGACGGTGGACAATGGCGGTGGTCAGCACGTAAACGTACAAGCCCTCGTTGACACGGTCCCTCAGGTACACGGCGGTCTTGAAGAACGTATCGTAGTCCTTAGCGGAGAACAGCACGTGGAAGAGAGTCTCAGCCTCAAATTCATGATGATCCTCCAGAAGACAGAAAGGCACTGCTCGGGGTAGGAGACCATACTCCATCAGGTCGACGTAAATCTTGACGGCCGTCACATTCTGAAAGGGAGCATAATAATTTAATAACAGTAAGTAGGTAGGCTATTATACCTATCACGTTTAAAACGTAAAGTTATAGTTTGTTAGCACTTACGCTGTAGTGTTCAATGTTCTTCTCAATTTCCCAAGTGTTGGCAATGATCTTAAGGGGCTCGAAGTACAGGGGCTCGTGGATGTGGTAGAAGAGTGTTGACAGGTCAACTTGGCGCTTCAAGGTAGCCTGGTCCGCTGTGAAATAAAGTTCTTATTAGCCTTAGATATTTAACTTTAGTCCACATCGTAAGATCACCATTTGACTTGCATCTTAAATAACTATAAGAAGTCAATTATGTTCAGAACAAGCATAAAGTTCTAAGAACGCCTGTAACAATGAGCGCTGTAATGGTAACAGAGCTGTTTGATGGTAAAACTGAATTTTAATAGATAACTTATGGTAATAAAATGGTGACTTACCAGGTTTCTGGGGCCAGGTCTTCTTGAGAGGGTCGCAAGCCCCGCCGGCCACTAAGAGCGCCAAGGCACACAACACTAGACGAGCCATGTTTGCCAGTGCCCAATTGACCACCTGTACCCCCTTTTATACTGGCACTAGGCAGATAACGAAGAAACGAACTGTATGCATTTTGTTATCATAGGTCATGGACCAGTATGTGTCACCTTTATTAAACCTTTTCGCGTGTCTTTGCGATCTTGTTACTTTCTGATAAAATACTGAGGCGCCTTGTATACGTTAGTTGTTCATCAACTAAAGATAATCATGCATATAGTTGTGGATAGGATAAAGCTAGTTCAGAAGTATCCATACGGAACCGACGACATTGTGCCCATTTTGCGTGAAACGGCGGTGTGGCGCTACTCTAACCACCCCAGTGAGTGCCTTGGTGTTGCTGACAGCGTCCTGTAGTGTGTTTGGAGAACCTAGGTGCTTCATTCTGTATACATACTTCTACCTGCTTGCAGTCCAGTAGTATATGTTTAGTCGTTTCTTCTGCCTCCATGCATGCTCTGCACATGGGGCTGTCTGTGATACCTAAGTTATAGAGGTGTCTGTTCAAGGTGTTGTGTCCTGTACCCACTACCTATCTTGCGCAGTTGGTTTCTATGTGTCCTTAGTAGTGTGGTTGTGAATTTGTAGTCGCGTTTCGACAAAATCTCTTTGGTATGTCTGCATGTGTCTATCTCCTCCCAGTATCTTTGGTGTTGGTCTTTAGTGTGTTGGTCCAGTTGATTGTATATGTAGCTTTTTGGCAGGGGCAAGATTGGCTCCGGTCCGTATGCCGTTGTATCTGAGCATTTCCTGGCCAGTTCATCCGCTGCATCGTTTCCTCTTGAGCCACTGTGCCCCTTGATCCATTGTATAGTAACTTTGTTTTTATCTGCGCACACCTCTGTGAGGTTTAAGTGACAATCGTATATCAAGCAAGATGTGATGTTATCACTGCTCAGTGCTTGTAGTACCGATTTACTGTCTGAGAGTATCCGTATGTTTGTGTTTTCGACTTGTCGTCTCTTTATGGCATTGCAGGCTTTAATTATCCCTACGCAAGTTTTAGAGCAAACTAGCTAGTCGTTTTAAAATGAGAGCGTAACTACGTTTGTATGGAGAATTGAGCTTGCTGCGGACTCTTAATTTACTATAATATCATTGTTTAGGTAATCCAATATACAAATACAAATACAAATTATTTATTTACCATAACAACGTTACATGCGATTAAATTAAACTATTCTGTTAACATATACACATTTTTAACAAACAGAGAAAGATATCCGTCAGCCCCAAACTAGGCACAGCCTGTATCTTGGGAGCCGAGAGTACAGATTTTACAAGTATAATTTAAAATAAAGGAACAAGATGACCGTGCTAAGAAAATATTAGATCTAAAATAATAAGATAAGTGTGTGAGTGTGAATGTGTGCGTGTGTGTGTGTGTTTGAGTGTCTGTGTGTCTCTGTCTGTGTGTGTGTGTGTGTGTGTTTGTGTGTGTGTGTGAGTGTGCGAGTGTGTGTATGTGTGTGTTTGTACTTCGAGCTAGGTTTTAATAATGTCCTCGGATTGTTCATAAGTAAGAGACATAAGCCATTTCTTTATTTTGTCTTTGAGTATATATCTGGTGAAGTCGTCGATGGAACACGCTCGGGACACCATTTGGATATCAACACATCATTTGGAAATTTGAAACTGTTTATTTGTGATATTGGTATTTCTGTTTAAATTCCTACATAAAATATTGTTAAAATAATTTTATAACGCGACTCCATTCATTCGCTATTTAGTTTTGACGTGAGCAGTCACATTATGATAAAATCTCAATAAACTAAAAAGTATTTTATCTGTTGATGTTGATTTGCTAATATGGTGCAAAATCTAAAAAACTGAGTTCTTTTTTTATGAAACATATCTTGATGCAGGTTATAAGTTAACGCTATTAGCAACTATAGTTGTCATTTTGGGGCACATTTCTAGACATTTTTGTTTGGCATTGTGAGTCTATTTACTTTATGGTACGTCAATGTATTCTTATCACCAATAAAATATATAAGACACTTCTAAAATTGTCATCCATTCCCCATTAAGCGGACCGTACGCTGGTTGGTAACCGTCATGGTACAGTCAGCTGCAGAGCAAAGCCCGCCCCCTGCGTACAATATTTGTTTGGGGTCCATTTTCTCGGCAGCTGACCGTACCAAAAAAATTACTTAAATTTTTTTTACAGATTTCAAGTCATATAATATACTGAGACTAGCTGCCCGCGCGGCTCCATCCGCGTATCACACAGAATTTATTTAATCGTATGGCATACATTATTTGGCCTTTGAGTTAGTCACTCTTTAGTACCACCCAGGGGACAAGTGCAGGGTTGTGGTAGGTAGCTCCTGCGGACGCAAGTGACAGTTGTCCCCCCTTTGTCAAGTGAGTGGGCAACTCGACTGTTAGAGGTTCTTAAGCCGCCTGAAGGCCTCTAACTCGGCTTAACGACTACTGTCCATTATACATACCGTGAAAGAATTTTTGAAATGATGATTATTTCCGGAGATTACCCTCTACATATAAATTACTTGTACACAGGGTTTTCCTCTATAAAATATTTGTAGGTATAGATTCTGAGATCTAATGCAATACATTAGCACATGTAGGTAATGCATACGTTTCTACAATAAACTACCCAAGGAAGCGCTAGAGTTACCGTTTCCTAGAATAAATAAATATTTAAAGACTTTTTTACTGAAAAAGGCATATTATAACGTTCAAAAGTATTTAAATGATAAAAATGACTAGCCTCTTATAGGACTATACAAATAACTTCTTTTTTTTGTTCTTTTTTGCTTCCTCATGTATTAATCAAACTTATGAAATGTGTTGATACATAAGAATCGAAACAGACATGTAATAACCACATTGAATTATTTAGAATTAGGTGACATATTAATTAATCAAATGTATATGTGTGTTTGTGTAACCGAATAGATATGATATTGTACAATATAAACCTTGACGATGCAAAAATGATTGTAAAATCCTACTTGAATAGATGATTTTTATCTTATCTTATCTTATCTTAAACGCAAAATCTATATTAAAGTTGTGTTTTTAGTACCCTCTTGCAAGCTGCGTAAACCTTATTAATTCATAACCCATACTATCCATTTAATATAATATTATAAATGCGGAAGTGTGTATGTCTGTATGTATGTTACCTCTTCACGCTTAAACCGCTAACCGATTTAGATGATATTTGGTTAGAGATAGTTTTTATCCCGGAAATCATCCCCTAAGGGGATGAACGTTTGTATGGAGTTACGGTATAAAACTAGTTGCACGCGGACGGAGTCGTGGGCAGAAGCTAGTTACCTTATACCTACTAGCTTTTGCCCACGGCTTCGCCCGCGTAGTAAGTGTAATTTTTGCAATAATTGTTAAGTTGTTACGCCGGCAACGGCCTACTACGCTATATAATTTGTTTTGTTGTTTAGTGAGAAACCTTCATACAAATATTCAAGATTCTTTCTCTAGCGCGTTTACCTTACCAATGCCTAGATGAATGCATGATAATGTCCAAAGAAACTTATCAAATATATTATCTACGGGTAATCATAATTGTTACCTACTTACTAGCTCCCACCACTCCGCTCACGTGTTGCACTGAATTCTGGTGAAGGTTTTTTTTTAATCGGATAAAAACGGACATTACCTTCTAACTATATACAACCCACTAATATAAAATCTCTTATCTTATCTATATCTCAGACAATGAAAAAAAGACTGTCCTTAGAAACCAAATTGATAAGAAAATATTTTGCCAACCTTATTGCATGCATACTCGTTGGTATTACCATTACCTTCCTATTACCGCGCGAATATAACGGACGAAAATAATGATATTCGTGTGGGTTTCCTTTCCTTCTATTCACCCGGTTCGATTCGTTCGCGCCAACTTTTGTAAATATACTTAGGTATCTTTTAAACAGCATAATAAGTACGCTAACAAATTATCAAACCTTTTGAAATACCTCCCTACTCACATAAATTCTGAAAGTGTCAGTAGGTAAGTCATTTTATAGTCATTGATCCACGTTAGAATTGGTTTCAAATACAATTATCACCTGTTTTGCTCCGTTGAACTTTCCAAATCAATTTGAAATGCCACGAACGTTCGCGTATCAAGCACACCTCGTGTATTGCTCGTGCAATCTAAGCATTGAAAGCAAACGTCAAAGGACATGTGGGTATGCAGCTCGTCAAAGATATCTGATAATATGTTGGATTAAACTCGGTTTAGGTAAATAGAGCAAAGGAAGATACGAGAACTATTCTGCGGTGCTGATAAAGGTTTGTTTTTATGCGCCGTGGGGTGTGTGTTTTTTAGGTGTATGATTTTAGTGTTAGTGTTTTAGTGCATTATGGTTTTTCCTGACTTTTTAAATATTGAAAAAAAATGACACGGAATTCGGCCAGACGCGTGCCACTTGTCATTTTTTAACCGACTTCAAAAAAAGGAGGAGGTTCTCAATTTGATTGTTTCTTTTTTAAAGAAAGAAACATTTATTCGAGACAAACAACACACAGCGCGCTGATCTTTTGTGTGTTTGTTACGCGATATCTCGGTAATTTAGGTATGAACCGATTTGAACAAATATTTCTTTGTTTGAAAGCATATACTTCCAGATTGGTCCCGTTGTCACCAAAATCTAGTTCTGATGATGGGATCCTGGAGAAATAGAGGGATCTCTTCAAATTTTATAGGCTAACTTGAAGTAATTTGGGACTGGTTTGAAGTCAGTTAAAACGTTGTTTTCAAAGTAAATTATAATAAATATATTTTTTCCAACTACGGCAGAGCCAAAAGGGAGTGGCATGTTTTTAGCAGTATATCCTTGTTATTTGTGTTCCATCGTAGCGTTTAACCAATTTTGATGAATTATATTTAACAACTAATAGGTATAATACTTATTTACATATTTAAAGCCTTCATTAATGGTCCGTTTAACCTAGTTACCCTTTGGTACAAATGTCCCTACCTATACCTTTTTTTTTTTTTTTTTTTTAGTTCCAAATAATTCATACTTATCGCAGACTTTCATAATTAGGTGCTAAAGCCATTAGTGGCTTATTTACAGTCTAACTATTTACTATTTAAGTAGGTATGTTAGTTTACATCAATATATGTACATACATTCAGTTTACTGTATCACTGATGAACAATAACTTGGTTGGTTACAAGGCGTAATCATAGTTGTTGATTGACATATAATACTTGTTTACATCTTTAGCTGATATAGGGTTGGATAGGTATAAATCTTGTATGTGTTTTGGGAGACTATTTATTATTTTTGGAAGCATGTAATGATTGGTTCTCATGCCGTAAACGTTTTTCATTGCTGGTAATAAAAATATGTGTGCATTAGATAAACTCCTTAGCCTATTGTAACGGTGGTATTCATTCAAGTTCGTAATGTATTTATATTCTTCCTTGAGTATGGAAAGTTTGACCATGTTTTGCACGGGAAGTACCTTACAATATTGGAAAAGTGAGAGTAGTTATTACTGTAAGTTATTTTACGTCATACCTGGCCATAAAGTAGGAATTACCGCACGCTACGCGTGCGGAAAACCCCACTTCCTGGCCAGATAGAGACGTAAAATTTTGTACTCCCCACGGGCGGTAATAAAGAAAGCCTCAGATCGCATATTTATCGCCCTTGCCTTCGGCTCGGGCGTCAAATACCTGCGATCTGAGACATTCGTTGTTTAACCGCCCTAGGTAAGTAATGTACTATTTACATTTTTTGGTATAATATTTTTTAGTATACTTTTCTGTAGATTAAATATTTTGGCTAGATTGGTTTTGTACGATCTTCCATAGCTGCTGAGACCGTATCGTATAACCGAATCTGCTAAAGCTAGATATAACATTCTTAAGATGTTGTATGGGATCTTATATTTCAGGATATTTAATCTTCCTAGGAATGATCTAAGTTTATTGCATACATATTCAGTGTGCGGTTGCCAGTTAAATCTAAAGTCAATCAATAAGCCTATGTACATATGTTACTTTACAAAATCGATAGCAGGGCAGTCGCAGTTATTGCGTGGTAAATGGAGGCAACTGTGGGCATGTGCTTTAATTACCGGAATGTAAGATGACTTATTGTGTGTAATAAAAAGGTAAATAATTAATATTATTATTATTATAAAAGTTTGATTATTAACCTACACTGTCAGCTTCGTAAGAATGTTCACTATTCTAGCCTAGTGGCTAAAGCGATCGTAAAAATTTAAAACGGCTAGTAGCTAATGTCATGCCCCCATATCCATAGACTCACCCTCCAACTTAAAACTGCCGACTCATTAGTTAAAACTGAGCCTATTTAAAAAACGGTCGATTAATTAAATCGAGTACATATTAAAAATGTGTAGGAAGGTACAATGCTATGACAAGGCCGATATATCACGGACGCCGCGCTTCGCCAAGCGCCCAAAGTTATGACATTTGAGTTATTTATAGGGTAAAAAAACAAATTACTGGAATGCCCACACATTTGTTGTGCCCAAGGTGGTTGATTCGGGTAACGCAAAAAATGATGTTCCTTGAGCTGGTTATACCGCTACTTACTTAAATTAGGTCAGAATGATGAATAAACTTAGCTTGGGCAACACTGAACAGAAACTTGGCTATTTAAATTAGGCGATATTACAGTTAAGTAGTTGATATTTAATTAAAAGCCCGTCCAATCATTCGTGCCAACTTGTATTAAAATTAATTTATGACGAAACTTTGTAGTAACTATGCGTAATTAGAGGGCGATTCGTACTTAGTAACTATTTAACTAAGTGTAATGAGAGGTCTGGTTTACAATGGTTTCATTGTGGTAAGGTGAGGGGAGGCGTTCAAAATAACAGTCCTGCTAGGCTATTCTCTAACTAGTCTTAACCTTTTTTTTTTTTTTTGTCGGTGTGAAAATGCTTTACGCATACCCCCGGCCTGGGGAAGGCTATTTGGGGGTTATGTGGGACTCTCTCCTCCCGCCGCCATCCGAGTGATGGTGACTGGGGGAGCATACCCACTAAAAACACACCGGCGTCACCCGCATTGCCGTTAAGGGGGCGCCATGGGATCGCGAACATTCTAACCACGGCACCCCCCGGCGGTCCCGGCTTCTACTCGTGCCAGGACACCCGCGCCAAAGGAGGGGAGGGTTAGGACGCTTGACCCTCCCCCCAGACGTGTAGGGCCATGTGCAATGTGGGTCCCCAACCCACTGGCCCTACTGGGGGAGGACGCGGCCTGCCGCTGCATACCGCGCGCGTCTTCGACCCCGCCGTCTGCGCCGGAGCGGGAGCGCATCCGCACTGTCTTCGCGCTCCCGCTCCGCAGCCTCCTTCTGCGATATGACGACTTCGCAGAAGGCGGCCATCGCCTCCCAAGATCTCTCGCTACGCAACATGGCCGCCACGACGCTGGGCAGCGAGAGATCACTCACTCCAAGGGCCATCACCATTGTGCGGCGCTCGTCGGTCCAGCGAGTACACCACTCCAAGGTGTGCTGGGCCGTATCATCTTCAGCGCCGCACTCATGGCAGGCGGGGCTCCCCTCCCTTTTGATTTTATGCAGGTAATGACCGAAACATCCGTGTCCGGTCATCACCTGCGTTAAACGGAAGTCCACCTTACCATGGACCCTATCCAGCCATTCGTCCAGCGACCCAAGGAGTGCCCCTACAGTTCGGATTCCGTAGGGGGAGTCCTCTAGGTCGCTTTTCCACCGTTCGCGCAGCCTACGCTCGGTCTGCCGCCGCGCCGCCCTCACCTCCTCAGGAGCGGGATAATCCCCGGTGGCTCTCCACCGCACCCGCTCCCTGTGCGCCTCAGCTAGCACCTCCGCGTCGAGCTCCCACGGAGGAGTGCCAGCCAAGGCGCACGCTGCCGCCCACGCCATCGTTACGTAGGCCCTGCATATGCGTATGGCCACCACCCTTTGTGGCCTACGCAGCAGGGTCTTATTTGCCCTGCTTAGCCTATCTGCCCAAATCGGGGCCCCGTAAAGGGCCATACTTCGGGTGACACCGGCATAAAAGAAACATTCTCTCGCTGGGATTTGAACCCCCGACCAAAAGTGTTGTAAGCCAATTTTAGTAACCATTCGTCTAATCAAGCGATAACTTGTTTTAACCTAACCTAACCCACTACCCCTAATATAATGTTGACACCGGGATTCGTAGTAACTACACGTAATAGGTCTAGTTTCGTTAGGCGTTACGGGTGAGGTGAGACGAATGAGCGTGTTCAGAATAGCAGCCTTAATCGATTGCGCAACGTTACGTACGTTAAAGGTAGAGCGAAATGTATTTTTTTGTACTGAAAAATAACAGTTAAGTTACCCTATCGCTCGTTCGAAAAGTTAGTAGGTACATTTGCCGTTTGGTAAAAAATCAACTAACCTATTTATATACCTACGTAGAAATTAAATTTATTCAATAAATCAACCTTACCGCAGTAAGTGTGCCATAGACGGCGGTACCTACACGCCAAATCTGCTTATTTTTTTCCGAGCCAAAGTAACAAGTACAACGTCCAAATGAAAAAAAATAGGTCAAGTGCGAGTCTGTCTCGCGCACCAAGGAATCCGTACAAACTTCCACCACGCTTTATTAATAAATAATCTATGTTGGTTTTTCAGACAGAATTTTTTTCAAGTGAACCAATTTCGATATTTTTTTTTTATTTGCTAGTAGGTACTTTCAGAATACTTCCATACAAGTTAGAATGATTTTTTTTTTACACAAAAGTATTAAATTACAAACTTAAATATTAAATGATATTTGAAGAATAAAACTAAATATGCTAGATGGGTCAATCAACTATTTCTTGTTACTCGTTGCCATGGTTACGTCTCCTGGGTCACTCTATAAAAAGATTATTTTATGGGGTTTACATCCACTAAACACGTGTTTTTGTCATATTAGTAAACCCATTCCATGGTGGCGCATCTCCTTAGCATGATAGGAGTCCAGTTTACAGTATTTTTTCTAAGAAAGTCTGTTACTGTTGTCTCTTGGCTTACCGGGACAGAATAACAACAAGAAAAAGTTGATTGACCCAGATAAAGACCTCGTAATACTTTTCAGGTAATATTTACGTTAATATTAATAATATATATTATTTTGAAATTTTTCGCTTAGTTAACTTCGTAGATAAGGGGGGATGATATTTTTTTCTACTTACATCCTCCTTTGTAAATCAAAATTTTACGACTATAGAAAAAAAAAACTAGTGTGCAATTCAAGCTCTTTCACGTGATACTCATTTGGCCTACTAACTAGACTTTTGATTTTTGCCCCCCCTTATGCGTCTTTTTCTACACGTGGATTAGCTTTGTTTACAACAATTCCAAATGTCAAATTGATAGCATTAGTAGTTCCTGAGATATTTAATGTGACAGACAGACGGACGGAGTCGCACCATAAGGGTTCAATTTTTAGGGTTCCGTAGCCAAATGGCAAAAAACGGAACCCTTATAGATTCGTCATGTCCGTCCATCTGTCTGTCTGTCTGTCCGTCCGTATGTCACAGCCACTTTTTTCCGAAACTATAAGAGCTATACTCTTGAAACTTAGTAAGTAGATGTATTCTGTAAACCGCATTAAGATTTTCACACAAAAATCGAAAAAAAACATTAAGTTTTAGGGGTCCCCATACTCAGAACTGAAACTCAAAAAAAAATTTTTTCTCAAACCCATACGTGTGCGGTATCTATGGATAGGTCTTCAAAAATTATATTGAGGTTTCTAACATCATTTTTTTTCTTAACTGAATAGTTTGCGCGAGAGACACTTCCAAAGTGGTAAAATGTGTGTCCCCCCCCCCTGTAACTTCTAAAATAAGAGAATGATAAAACTAAAAAAAATATATGATGTACATTACCATGTAAACTTCCACCGAAAATTGGTTTGAACGAGATCTAATAAGTAGTTTTTTTTTAATACGTCATAAATCGTAAACTTCATGTGCGAGTCCGACTCGCACTTGGCCGCTTTTTACCTTTTAGGTCCGTAACCCTAGAAATATATGTAACGTTACCTACCTTGTCATGTTGGCGTGAAAATTTATGTATTACTCAAAGCCCAAAGCCCAAATTTTCGTCCTTGATAAAATAATCGGTGATTTTAATTTAGGGTACCTACCGAACCATAATCACCGTTTATGGTTCGAAAATAAAGAGGAGGGGTAAAAAAGTTATATGCCTATATACCTTTTTACCCCTGCTCTTTATTTTCGAACCATTCTGAAGTTGAAAATTGTTAAAGCATGAACTGTTATATCAGTTTGCGGCGAGAATTCTTGGTTATTCCTTGCTTTAAAATGTAACAGCTAAGTCGTTGTCTGTGATATACAGGAACAGACTTCAGATAAAAGAATGATGGATTGTAACATTAGATTAAGTCACTTATTCTGGAATGTCCGCAGTGTTAGATCATTCAACGCCTATCCAGTGTTATATCCGTTACTTAATGTATTGGAATGGGGAAATGTACCTACCTTGCGTTCATATTACCTACCCTAGGGTACTCTGGGGAATACAAATAATTTTACCACTTTATTCATGAGGTCCTAAGGAGTAAAAAATGATATATTAAAAGCTGGACTCAGCTTAGTTTTGTTCATATATTGCTGGCCAAGCAAAAATGTGTACTCATTTGTATCTTAAGAATAAGCTGGTATAATTATTACCACCCTCCTGAACTTTGGTATAGGAGATTTAATCCGAGAAAACGATCTCCACTCTTACTTCCGCTGGTGGGGCTCGTCCTCGTAGATTGACTAATACGTTATACTATTATGAGTATGCCTACCTATTTTCAATGTAAACCGTAACTGTGAAAATACTCTACCTGGCAAATATGGTTGCGCTAGAAATAACGAGTTTACTTCCTAGCGAATATACCTACGAAATGAAAATGCTCCGTCGTTGTTCAACTCCTTCGCTCAAGAGCACACAACGTTTAGCACACTTACACCGTTTGCGCTGTAGCTCAGATTTTATACCAACTAAAGATTTACTCGAGCAAGTAATGTCTTGTTTAATATTCATATATTTGTTTTCGACGCCGTTTCGCTCTGACACTTTACCGATGGCTATGTATTAATTATTCCATGCATGATCACGCATTCATTGAACTCTGCACTCGTCGACATTGTTTTCGTTTAGTAAATAACGAGATCCTCGTTTATTTGACATGCTTTTAAACTCGGAGAGAAAGAAACGTGCGAATCACGTGGATTTAGGAGGCTTAGGAAAATCTATAACCAATAAATGCGTGTCTTTTATTTGCCGCGTATTTGCAATGTGGATGACATTGCCCAACTTTAACTCTGGTACTTACTAATCTTTTATTGACATGTTTGGACATATTATCATCGTAGTACGCTAAGTTTCGTTTAAAGCAAAGCAATTTAAACGTGTACTTGCTTAGTTTTTTCTTGGATAATCATATCATTTGACATCGGAAAATGTATCGTCTTCAGAAATACACTACAGACGATAATATATTGATAAATTTATGTTGCAAATAAATGACCAATCTCTTCGCTGATTTATTTGCTCGCATCCTTCAAAAGTAATCGGAAGTAAGAAAGTAATTCTTTGAAATCCACTCTCACTCCGACAGTCAATAACGTTTCAAACAAAATCCGTTTACGAAAAAACAGCACCTGAGAACAATCACATAATCTCCTTAGTAACAAGATTAGTGAAGGTGTCACACAAGTAAAATCCACAAAATATTTTGTCAAAATCTTGTCACAACTGGTGGTCTTATCTCGTCGTCCCATTGTTGCATTTTGTCACTTTCTCTCTGAATACGTAGTTTTGTTTGTTTGGGGGTGGCGAAAACTAGAATATCAACATGACGCTCTCCAAATGGATAATCCGCATATGTTCTAGTTTTGTAAAGGTGTATGTTAAATGCAATTGTATTAAGAATGCAGTCTTAACACGACTTGTTACATTTTAAAGTGGCAATGTTTGAGTTAAATGCCTTCGTTTGGAGATGTAATCTCGACAAAGAAATTGTGTTAAGTTGTCAAGAGTCCTTTATTAGCTTTATTCACTAAGACAGTTATAAAAAATTGAAATACTCTCTGAGTAGGTAATACTTATACTAATAAATAGATTTCTGGTATATTTAGTAAAGGGCAATAGGTGATTGAAGAACGTTCTCTGTTTTCTATTGAATTGGCAATTATCCCAAGATTGTTCTATATCAACTGGGTCGTTCTTATCGCACAAAAAAGAGCCATAAGAATAATGTTTCGAATCCCGCAATGGGTGCCTTGCAGATAATACTTTCAGACCTTAGGGATTCTGACGGTGCCTAGTTTATACGTTCTTATACTGCTCACTGAATTTATTAAACATAAAACAAGGTTTGAAACATATGAAGAACAAGAGTTGCGTGTACTCACGCGCACCAGAAAAATAAAAATCAATTTTCGCCTGATGAGATGACTAATATAGAGAAGCAATGTACTTACTAGGAACCAGACTGTCAAGTTGTTTAATAAACTTCCTGTAGAACTAAAAGGTATCGTACAATATAATAGTTTTAAAGATAAATTAAAGCAATTTTTTATTAAATGGGTGCTTTTACAGTGTTGAAGAAATATTTGATATAGTATAGAGTGTAGATATTAGAGCGTAGTTATTAGATATATTATATTGTTGCTTAATAAATATGTCTATGTCTAATTAAGGTAACAATTATAAACAACTAAGTTCATCAAATTGTTATTATGAGTTTTAATAGATAATATCTTGAGCGATGTTTGTGGAAAATTAGCTTTCATTACTATCGATTTCGTTGGTTTTATATTGCATATATAAAAATAAATAAATAATATATAAATCTTGGCTAGAATATCAAAACTTACTTGGTAGGTACCACTAACCTACAACAATTATAAATACAAATATTCTTTATTGCTCACCAGAAATAGTACATATAATAGAAAAACAAAGGAAAACATAATCATAAGCATTGGTACACAACAGACAACTTAGATTTTTGAAAGTCACCTTGCCTATATGTATTTCTTTTTGATAAGATACAAAAATAACTGGTGATCAACTCGACTAGGTCCAAAGGCAGCCTGATAAGGCCAGGCCACATTTGTGAATAGTTCCGATGTCCGTGATGTCACCGGACGATATTTGTTATTTGATTAATGTCAACATTGTTATGCGCTTGCCCTTGGCACACAATATCACGAAACATTAATTTGCAAATATTGTGCTAAAAAAAATTATTGCATAGCAACAGACAATCATACAATTTGAAACAAACGCGTAAAAAAAGCCTGTGTGAAATATAGCTTAAAGATTTTACTTTTTTAACCATTCCGAAGTGGCCTATTCGCAATAAAATCCAGATACGATCGTGTTGACCACACATAAAGATTCTATAAAAATAAAAATAACGGGATATCCAAAACACTCCAGCTACGTTCGTGCTATATGACCATAATACTCCGAAGTCGTTTATTACCCGAATTAAGTATTATAAAGAAAAGAATCGCATTCACAATTATAGTAAAGTAATCGTTTTTGTTAATTATCTTTTACAGCGGTCACCTCCGCGGCGGGGATGGAAACAAAAACATGTCACTTTTAGGAGAAAAAGGTCGCATGTACTTTGGACTTTGTAGTCACATGTGGCTTTGCTGTGGAGTAAAGAAAGTTCGAGACATCTTATAAAATGATAACGAGTAACTATTAATTTGTTAACAATCAGTTTACGTTTAGTTAACTATGGTGCAATAATGCTCAGCGTTATAATTAACTGACCCTGTGAACCGGGCGGGCCCGTAGCATTATGTTGGATTAACTTAACTAACGATATCGAAAAAAAATTACCTACATTCATTGCGGCTGTCCAGGGTTGCAGAATAATAAACAGCAGGTATTTTTCTGTAACCCTTGCTTTGCTGGTTGGATACCTAAATATAGCAAAATTAAATCTTGAATCTACAAAAAGAATTTCAATAAAAAAACATTTTTAGCTTTTAAATTCCTATTTAACGTCAAAGTTTAACCTTTAACTACGCAGTTTAAGTACATGGGTTTTTTTTAAATAACGTGAGCCCGAAAAGGTAGTTCAATATAATATATTAATATAACATGTTTAGTTATTAAGTAGTAACAATAACAACATAATTGTCTGTCAAAGATAGGGTTGCCATACGTCAGGATTTGTCCTGACACGTCAGGATTTTGACCATTTCCCAGGATTGCGGTCGGACTTGGCGAGTGTCCGGATTTTAAAAATGGCCTCATATAATACAAAATAAAAAAAAATGTTTTTTATGATACGTTTATTAGGTACAAATTTTACATAGTTTTAATTCATGAAATGATACATCTCTGTTACAAGAAATGTCAGGACTTTTAAGGTGATGTCAGGATTTTTATCAGGACAATTATTTTTTCCTTATGGCAACCCTAGTCAAGGAGCCCAGGGGGTAAACACGTAGGTAACGTATCAAACGAGCTTAAGGACAATTCAACTGTCATCTTCCGGTACAAAAATTGTCATTTACTTACGTCTACCAGACGCGCGTAGGTACAATGCGTTACGTTATCGACCAGCTGGTCTAGTTAGTATAGCGAACGCTAATTTGAGGTATTTTAGGGTCATCAGGTGTAAGATTAAACCAAAGTATAACAGTTTTATCGATAGCTAACCAACAGTTAACTGGCTATGTCCGACCGGCCTTCACCTGACCGCGACGGACGAGCATCACACCTATGCCGGCGGCGGCATCAAACACACCGCCCCCCACCCTTCACCTCTTCTACCCCCTTCACTTGACGATCCCCCCACCCTGCAATACACGGACCATCTCATATGATATCCCATGAGAACTAAAAATGCGATCGGAATATCTTATAGATGCTGGAAAAGGCTGAGGCTGTGTATGAGCGTGGTTGCGAAAGTCGGTACTGTCCAGCTGTCACAGAATAAATACCTAATAGTAAGGTACTACACTTATATTTACTTTCTGGCCGAAGGGTGTCGTGTTTCGGCGGTTCCGGTGCAACCGAATTCTACACCAGAATTGACGACACAACGGAGCCACGCTGTTATGTCGCCTCAGTAATTCGTTTTTCATTTTATAATTGTTTTGTATGTATTTAAGGTATTTGTCACTATATATATTTGTCACGCAGGTGCTATCGTGCTTAGTTTTACCCACTATTTCGAGCGTTTTACCGCAGAAACGTATTGATGCATCGCGTTTAAGGCTGCCTAAGAATATTAAACTGGCCGATCCCACATTTAATTAGCCATCAGTTGTTGATGTTTTGATTGGCGCGGACTTATTCTGGCATTTGATAGGGTCGGAACAGATTACGTTAGGCGACAATATGCCAATTATGCGCAAGTCTAAGTTAGGTTGGATACTGGCCGGACCTAATGAGCATTACGCCAAGGTCAAGTGATATTTATTATATATTATATCCAATGATTGACACTTCTATTGTTATGAATCAAGATTGAAGGGCCAAGTATTGGGTTAGTGTCGACCACTAAGACGTTTACCTTACTCAAAATGTTGATGAAAAAAGGGCAAAGCCAGCCCAGTGTATATCTTACTAGCTTCTCACGCGGCTTCGCCCGCGTATTGCGAATATCGCAGGCAAACCCGCGGAATAAAACATAGCCTTTAACGGCCTCCGTAGCCCAGTTGGTAGTGACTCTGCCTACGAAGCTGGAGGTCCCGGGTTCGAATCCCGGTCAGGGCATTGATTTGTGTGTTTATCACGAATATTTGTTTCTGAGTTATGGATGTTACATATGTATATAAGTATCTATATGTATTTATCTATTATATATATCGTCGCCTAGTACCCACAACACAAGCCTTATTGAGCTTACCGTGGGCCTAGGTTGATTTGTGTAAGATTGTCCCGTAATATTTATTTATTTTATTTATCTAGAAAGTACTACCGTGCCCCAAGATAAAGATACGCAAACGGTAATAAATATTATCAAGTAAAGTTGTAGAAGCCAGCTAGCTACTACGCTAGATTTGTAGTTGCCGTATAGATGGTTAGAGAGAGTGCGAAGAAAGATACTCAAGATTTAACAAGTACATTGAACTAGAGATCAAAGTACAGTAAGTTAATAGTAACTCTTTCTCTTGATGTTCACGCTAGTTCGCGGTTTAATTGTGCACTTACTATATTTATGACTCTTCATCACAAATTTAAGAGTTAGACTCTTGTCGGTGTAGCTCCCTCCATCTGACTCTATCTAGGGCCGCCTCCTTGACCTCTTTATACGACGTGACTGCTACTTTTTCTTTTATTTGTTTCATGTAACTTATCCTTGGTTTTCATAATACTTATTTATTAAAGATCTGACGCACGACCAAAGTTGTTTGCAAGTAAGCACGAAATGTAAGGTGTTTAGTTAGACCGTAAAAAACCGACAGCTAAAAAAAATTGTCAGTAACACACTTAAATAAATAAATAAATATTATGGGACAATCTTACACAAATCAACCTAGGCCCACGGTAAGCTCAGTAAGGCTTGTGTTGTGGGTACTAGGCGATGATATACATAATAGATAAATACATATAGATACTTATATACATATATAACATCCATAACTCAGGAACAAATATTCGTGATACACACAAATAAATGCCCTGACCGGGATTCGAACCCGGGACCTCTAGCTTCGTAGGCAGAGTCACTACCCACTGGGCTACGGAGGCCGTTAAACTTACCGCCGTTACTTGGTAGGCCGTTACTTGAAATAAATATTTACTCCACTTATTTTTGAATAAAAATATACGAGTGCAGAGTCTGCAGGGTGCATCTGATCAGTAATTCGGTACATATAATCTGTCCTACGCTATGAATCTCTGTTCAATTCCCATGCCACTTCCAGCACCCATAACCCTTGTATAGCAAACTAATATGGCCTTTTTTAACATTTTATTGATTCGAAATACCTAATAGGTTGATTGATTTCTTTATTGCCGTCCGAAGCGCTGCGGCTCTCGTTGATCCTATAGTATAGAACTATAGATAGACGCTTGTCTAGTCTTTAATTGAGATAATTGCCCATATTAATGATGTTCACGCATTGTACAGGACTTGTTTTGACACCTGGTTAACTGCCATGTGAACTATTATATCGTTAGATGGGACTCGTGGGAGATTCCGATTTAAATTGTTTACGTTTGTATGATTCTTAAGAGTCCCCAGACTCAAGCCGACTCTCCATGCAAACGCAGTTTGGTCCTCATTTTGAAACGGCATACTGGAACAACATGAAACTTTTTATACACAGTGGGATTTTAAGTGGGGGTTCCAAAATAAATGCAAATGTAAGCATAAATATGTATGTAATCAGAGATAAAATAAACATTCATTTGGCAGGTTTATATAGGTACGGTCAGCCTCACAAGGGGCTTAACACATTTGTACCGTGTCGCATTAAACGTCATGTTAAACTGCCATATTACTCTCTCAATTAATTAATTAGCATTTGTGAAAAGTTCTACGCGGCTTCTCATGGACTCGTGTACAACATAAGGAATACAGTGTACATGGTATTTAAAGCTCCGGGTGTAAGAGCACCAGACGTGACACTTCCTGTTTTATTAAATGGAGTTCCAGTGACCAGAGTTAGTCAGTTTAAGTATTTAGGCCACTGTCTAACTGACAACTTGAAGGACGACGTTGACGTTGAACGGGAACGCAGAGCGCTGGCGGTTCGGGCGAACATGTTGGCTCGCAGGTTCGCTAATAGGTGTACAGCTGCAGTTAAAATAACACTTTTTAGAGCATACTGCACTGCAATGTACTTACTATCGACCAACGCTACGGGTTCACACATCTAGGGTCATTTTTCGACCGCATTGTATGTGTGTGCAGGCAATTTTGGTGAGAAAGTGTGAACCAGTACCGTTAGGCGATAGTACTCTGGTGCCCTGTGGGCAAATTGTTCGCAGCGGTCGCTCAGCTCTCTGCGGGTCCAGTACAACAACGCCTTCAGGGCGCTGTTGGGTTTGCCACGGTTTTGCAGCGCATCCACCATGTTCGCTGAAGCGCGAGTGGATATAGCTTTGGGGCCGTGTTGCGGAAAAAGATGGCATCACTTTTAGCCAGAACACGTGGCAGCTCCAACAGCCTCCTAAAATCTGTATAGCCATTAGGAGTAAGTGCTCAATAATGCAACATCTAATTAAAAACACCATATCTTTAGCTACATATGTTTACTAACATAGGATAACATAGGATTAAGAATATTTACTAACAAACAGTGGATCTTGTTGTCTGAATAAAGAAATTAAATAATAAATAATAATATGAAGTTGTCAAACGTGTGAAGACGACAAGGTACTTAAGTGTTCAGCAACTTATGAAGCCGACTGTACAAACTCAGACTTGCTATTTGATCATACAAAGACAAAAAAAAAGTCGAAGTCAACCTTAATTATTCCTTAATTTAGGCATTATTCCATATTTAGGGGTAAGGGCATTTATTTGTGTGATGAGCACGAATATTTGTTCCTGAGTCATGGATGTTTTCTATGTAATTAAGTCTTTATTTCTCTATACAAGTATCTATATCGTCGTCTAGTACCCATAGTACAAGCTTTGCTTAGTTTGGGACTAGGTTGATTTGTGTAAGATTGTCCGCAAATATTTATTTATATAAAAGAATTAATATTGGGGAACAATCTTACACAAATTGAACTAGTCCCATAGTAAGCTCAATGAGGCTTGTGTTATGGGTACCTACTAGACGACCATATATTTCATAGATAAAAATACTTAAATACATAGAAAACATCCAAGACTAAGAAACAAATAGTCATGTTCATCACACAAATATTTGCCCTTAATCCGATTTTTATTAAAACCGAATCCCGTCGAACCCAGGACTTCAGCTTCGTTGGCAGCGTCACTACCCACTAGGCTAACCGGTCGTCAAAACCACACATTACACCTATGAACGTCGATAAACTATCAAATTATAAAATACGAAAATAATATTATTCTCAAATGGCTGCCCGCGCGGCTCCGCGCATATAACACAGTATAGAATTTATGTCGATCACGAAGGTCTATTCTATATACGGGTGAAAGTTTTTTTTAATGAATAGTACCGGAGCTTATACCCCCCTGTAGGGGTGTTGCGAGGTTGTAAGTATACAAGCCCTTACAACCTCGCAAACTTTACCACTTTATAATAGTTAGGTAGGTACTCCTCGCTCTGTGAGGTGAAAAATGGCAAGCCTCTCTTTAAGAAATAATCGAAGGACTGAATTGACAAAATAAATCTATATAATTATTGAACCTGGGTTGAATTCGGATGAGAAATGCAACCTGTCGGAGAACAGCCGGACATCCGGACATACGAAAGAATTTTGGCCCAAGCTGAAACGGAATACTTCGTTCGCTTCGCTCAGTTGTTTAATTACTTTGGTTACATACGTCTATATCTATACGTATGTAAGATTCATATTACATACGCTCGAATTTTTCACTTTAATTGTTTGTAGGGTCAAATAGTTGAAAAAAGTGGCTTAAGTGGTTTAAAATACGACCTTTCAATACATTTACATATCTGCCCTACTTATTTCGTAATGAAAGAGGTAATGATCGCCTTCGGTGCCAAAATAAGCCTTTGATGACTTTATCATTGCCACCCGTTAAAAGTAAATGAGTACGTTTTAATGGTAAATTAAGGCTACCTTTACGACTTTAAGCAAAATTCCGAGTTGACTACGTCACAAATTAATCATATTTCATGGTCAACCAAACGATGGAGTACGTATAGATAAACTTGCAATCATATTTATGCCTTCAACTTTAATGTATGTAATAATATAATATAGATAATACGCAATGTTTTCGAATGAAGATAACTTATTCGCATACCTACATTATTGATGTTGCTAGGTAACTTTTTTTTTATTTGTAACTATCTTCGCCCTCGTATTACAGAAAATCCAGGCAGAACCGTGGCAAAAATATAGCATACCTATATTCAATATATTCATCCTGATGGTCCATTCTTTATACTAGTTAAAGAATTTTTGAAATCGGATACGTATTTCTAGAGAATACTAACTTACAAAGCTACATACAAACTTACCCCCCATACTTACTTGTCCCCTTTCTTTTCTTTGACTTTACCCTTTTCTTTCTTTAACTTTCCCCTTTTATAATAAAATTATAGTAACACGTGGACGGAGCCGCGCGGGTACTTAGTAGTATATAAAGACGGCCTAACTTCACCGGATTTTCAACCTAGGTACGTCAAAAATATCTACTACTCCAAATATTAACAAATACACTTCTAACTAAAATTAAATCATTTTCACTAACCAATGGCTTTTAATACGCATGATATTTCAAGTATGTAAAGTGTAATGCCTGTATATCTTATTAAATAAGCTCGACGTGTCTCCATTATCCAAAACAATGTATGACGAGTCCAGTCAGCAGCCCCCGGCAAGATGTAAAACGCTGTCGAACTTGAACGAAGACATCAATTGGCTCACAATAGATCACATTTCATCTCAAATTACATGTTTAAACCTTTGCCTGTCCACATGTACTCGTTCAAAGCGTTTGCAAAACATGTTCTCTCTAAAATGGGGTATTCAAAATATATTTCCGCGAATTCAGCTTTAGAGCCCTAACCTGCCAGCAATAAGCCAACGTTTGCGAGGTCTGGTGATCCATTCAAAATTATTTTAGCGTTTTCACGTATCCGTCCCATATTTTGAGTCAATGCATTATTTTGGTACGTCCTCATTTTTGACCAGCTCATTGACGATGCGATGGTATGTGACATGGAATCAGAATCTGAATAATGGTGGGTAAATAGTGTTGGAGCTAATTTAACTTCGTTTAATAGGAAGGTATATGCACCAAATTTGAAGATTGGATTTTATATTGAGAACTTCGTCAGGCATGCGAGATGATAGTACCTATGTAGGTAGATAATTAACCAATGGCAAATTTTCCACAAGAATAAGTATAAAGAGTTCATTATTCAGACTTTAAAAACAATATTTTAGTACGACCAAATCAAATATATTCGTAGCTACCATAATCGATTGCGCATAAGTGAAATAAAAAAAAGTGTTTGCATGTCTCGTTCTTCATGGTTTCTAGTGAAACTCCATATGTAGATAACATAGTTTTAGGTCTTTATATATACATATAGTATATACACCGTGTTTTTTATATAAGCCATTAATATGATTAGTAAGGTAAACATATCTTACTGTTAGCACTTCTTTCAATTAATGGCATGTAAAAACTTATTTGAAGACAATAATGTTGATAATCATCCAAAAACAAGAGCTAGTCGAACCTATTTTAGGTTTAAAAAAATTACTTAAGTAAACGAGAAAGATGGTTGACTTAAAAGTAAAAGTCGTTTAGGTAGCAATATATACCTACCCGTTTCCTTCAACTTTTGACAGGAGAAAGTTAAAACGTTATTTCAAATACGAACCAATCGTACGATAAGAATCGCTTTTAAAAGTTTGATTAAATATTAGCACACTTTTCGGAGCATGACTTTTCCATTCCCCGCAAAACTTTTAGCTACCGACTTCGGAGTTTGATTATGGTAAGAAAATAAACAGTTAGTAACAAATTTCACATTACTATCTAAATGAAAGTAACGGATATGATTTTCGCAGTAACGGTTAATTAGAAATATTTTTGGGTTCTTCATCCAAAGATATCATTTAGCTTTTGCCTATTGTCACGATGCTTTACCTGAGACGGACAAAACGTCCATTTGGTTCAACATTTTACATTGTAGCAACTAATATGACACCAACGTGTTGCGCGAACTCGTTCTGATGCATTAGCTCGTACTGTTGGACACAACATGTGTGTGTATGTAATGTATGCAATTTTAGCTAGCGATTATTATCTTACAGAGAGTGGTTGTGGTATGTGAACCAGTGAACAACAAGAAAGTCACACTTCAATAATATTATTAAAGAATGACTAGCTGAAAAGCTAATTGAGTTCATTCTAAGCTCATGTGTGTTAAACAATAAACATCCACTATTGTTAAAATTCGAGTAGGTGTAATATAATTCGTACTGAAGGAGTCTGACGATCTCGTAAAACATAAGTAAGCTGTTTACTTAGATCCTGAAAAGAAAACAACAACTTTGTGAGGTGGACAGAACTCTACTTTGATTCCATTTCAAATCGAACTTGTCCGGCTACCGTTTCTAGAAACTTTCAGAATGTGGAAGAAAGTGAGGGAAATGCGTATTTTTGTCACGATTCGCACGGATGTTAACACCTGATCCCGTATCCAGCTGCGGATTCGGCATGGCAACCGATTCTCCGAGCTTGCGGGGGTCAGCCGAGGTCGGTGGTTTACCGTAACTTTCAGGTGCTTCAGTTTTCTTTTAAAATTGAAGCGTGACTAACAACCGGTATATTTACGATTTCGTTTGTAACTGTTTAATTTTCGAATTGGATTCATTATTTAAATTAAGGTAGACATCTTATTGCCCGACACTGGCCTAATACCTACATGTCACTGTCAATATTTTGTCAAAAGCATAGAAACGGACAATAGTTGTCAACTATTAGTCATTAAGGTGTCAGGCATTGGGACGTTTACCTTAAGTAAAAATGTTGACACAATTCTTCTCATTAAACAACGGATATTCCGTACTATGTTCTTGTGTAACGTCTCTCTTGCTAGTTCCTTCTTAGCTAGAATTGTATCTTTTGTAAAAAATACTTTACACACGAGGGAGCAATACTCAACATTGTATTATACAACATTGTAATAAAACGTAACTAGTCGTATCTACGTAGCGAAAATTCCCTCCCTTTAATGACGGGGCAAATATACCTACTGCCAACGGATTGCGTTGGCCCTTAGTGATAAAAATTCCGTTAGAATTATATTAGTACGGAGTCCTAAAGTTTTCCTGACTGAACTGAACTGAAATATTTACTCGTAATTTCACTATCATACGTCATATTTGCAAAATAAATACTTAGTAAAACGTTAAACATCAAGTTGTTGAAGAGATTATTTGACTAAATCCTAACGCAACCAACAATCATTCAATGAAAGCCACACCTAACCTAGGGGCATTTATAACGATGAATTAACAAAACTGTAACACAATCAGTAATTAATAGCCCATATTTATCGGGCTCAGCATAAATACCATCATCGTGTTCTATCGCGAGACAACAACTCAAAATAAAATGCTCTCGGAGCGGTAGACCTCCAGGTGTGTGCATAAATATACTATGCCGACGACCCGCTGGCTCGCTCATGCCTCCTGTCATATTAACTGTTACATTAAATTACGGCCACGAAACTGATCGACCTTACATACTTATCGTCGAAATCAGCCACAAAACAAAATAAACCTTAAAGCTAAAGTCAAAAAGGTTACATTTAAACGCACCGTTTAAAATTATTATGTCGTTTCCAACACGGGGAAGTGGTGCCGGCAATAGTACCGCGGCTCGCACATTGATTTCGGCTCTTTCGAAAAGCCTTTTTTGTCGATTTGTTTGTTTTAATAATATTTTATCCGATGTGATGGAGCGGACGCATTTGTCAAAAGTGTGTGAAATATAGGAGGCCCTAAACTACGCCCTGGACGAAGGCACTTCTGGCTAATTAATTAGTGGGTATTTTAATGAGGGGATGCTTATACAAACTAATGAGTTTTCACTATGAATATTTTATTTGTATGTTTGGACGATGATGAATTGTAAGTTATCGACTAGGTACTTTCAAATTTATCTTTGAATTAATCGTAGATATAACCTATTCTACCAACATTAACATCTTTTTTCTGTCGATAAAAAGCATTGCTGCAGAATGCGTCAACCATGAACCGAACCCATAGAAGTCTAAATAACGCATAATAAATCTCCATGCAAATTATTTAACTTATATTCCAGTCTACCAACGACTAACCACGATAAGTCCTAAAAAAATTGCATCACAATCGCTCCACACCTAAAGTCCTGGGCGTTAGTCACAGTAGAAATAACGTAAAAGCAGCGTGTCGAATACGTTTCGGCGTCGCTTCGTTACGTGTCGTTTGGCTAACGACCTGTAATAGGCGAGTGTCATTAACTGTATTAACCCTAGTGTCGTTGGTAATTCGAATGGCGAATATCGCAAGTCACTCTCAACTCACGCGCCGGGTTTTGGGACAATCGCTCGTATTAAAAGTCTTTTTGAGATGAGAGATGCGCAGACTGGTAATGCATGTGCACTGTACATTTTTACCCATGTGTAATTCAATCTTGTTCCGCCTGGGCCGCGATTCCAGTTCTCTTAATGACGGTCCCTAGATATCGCATTTATTTCATGTCTCTATTATTATTCTGATTATGATATTTCGTACTTTTTTTTAGACCTATTGGTACGAGCTGGGTTCCGAAACGACGACTAGCAGGTCGATCACGTAACGCATTGTACGAGCGTCAGGTAGATCTAAATGTCCCCTCAGAGGGGTAATCACTTAATGTTACGCGCAATAACAATTTAACGGTAATTTTTCCATACAAAATTTGACGTTTAGATCTACCTAACGTACGTACAATGCGTTACGTGATCGACCTACAGATTGAAAGTCGCGAAAGCCTTACCGTTCGGCTACGGTGGCTCTACCCCCTCTCCTACTATTATTTTAAAGGGGTTTATTTAAAAAAATAATAGTAGCAGTTAACTTATTAACATCATATGTTAAGTATATTGATATTTTATATTTTAGAGAATTATTCGTAGTTCAGGATTAGGTCACAACAAACGAGTTCCCTTCGAACATTGCTCTCTGGTCGATTAATCTCGGGGCACCAGTATCCGATTATGAGATACGATACAGCGGTCGGCGTCTCTGATGTATTTTTGACAACAAAGGACTTAGTGAAATTAGTAAATCCTATTGTTTATTTTTTTATTACAAACTAAAAAAGTAATCTGTGGACGATACTTGTAAACTGACACTTAAAAAAATGTCTGAGCAAAGTTTTATGTTTCACTATATCTTTATTCGATTATCGAAATTTTTATTCGACCATCTTTCGACCATCATAGTGTTTACTTTGGGTCATCTAAAAGATTATTAAGTTCTAGTGATTACCACTTGCTCATCTACGCTCTAATAAAGTATTGTTTTCTCAAATAACAAACTTAAATCGAATAAAGTAATTAATTACCAATTATTGCAATTAAATAATACGAGTAAAAAGAACCTAGGTAAACACCCCATCTTGTTTTATTTTTTTGTCGATACTTCTTTTGCAAAACGTATTTGCTATGAATTAAAATGAAGGTGATTACTTGGAGAATTTATTTTATACAATTTGGAGCTCTGTTTTATTAGCTTATGTTAATCCCTTTATCAAAAATATCTCTTCGTTACACATACGCTTAAAATTTGAGATAAACGAACTTTAAGCCCAGTTAGCTAAGAAAAGCTTACCTACCGATCTTTGTGAATAAGAACATAATCTCCCAACCCCTTCACACGAATAATGGGCAATCTTCAATTAAAGAGCACGTACTTATGAAAACGAGTTAGTTGGTTATTAGCTTTTCATTACAAATCTATTATGACTACCGTCGATCCATCTCTATAGAACGATAGCAACTATCGCCTAGTGAGCGGCTTTTACGAGCTGAATTCTAGAAACGCCCACAAGTTGTGATAGTTGGGCTTCTCGGGCCAAGGCAGTGACTTATTTTACCTTAATTCCAATAATATTCTCATAATGATTGCGACTCGGCTATTTCATCTGTGTGTGCATCTGGAGAATGGTAGAACCGAGGGTGCCACTTATCTGGATCCAGTGCTAAGCTTAGCCTTAGGGAGTGCCTTCATCGGATGCTGAGTCTCGCCTTCAAGACCTCCAGGTAAGCCGATACGCTATCTACACATCTATTCTGCAAAATCACGGCGACCGCGCAAGGACTTGATTTTAATACAGTCCCACTTAGAACTTGTCGCCTTTCGATATAGTAATACGCTTCATTAAATTTGAGATGTGCCCGTATTCCTGTCATTAGGCGTTATGTTGCAGATCACCCTAGCGATATTGTCACTACATGTCTTTTGCTTATTGAATAGAGGCCCAGAAACCCACGTAATACCTCGTCATTAACCTAAACATGCATAAACATAACTAACATCAGGGTTAGTTCGGCACGTCCCGTAACCGCTAAGGCTGTTTGAGCCTAATAACCCTTCATTAAGCCCAATTAGGAACATTATTATATTCACTTAACTCTGTCACGAGGATGTGGCGACATGACCCGCCAAGTGAATGTTCATTGTGAATATTGTGATGGTCTAAGCCTTTCGAATGTAGAGAAAACGGTTTTGTCTAAATTAGGTACTTTTTTCAAGTTGAAATTTATAACGTTTGATACATATATGGATAGTAAACCATCAAATTATTACAATAAAGTGTAAACTAAAAAAAAATATGAAATCATAAAAAGATATGAGTCTCGAAAGTTTCTAAACAGTATGTAGGTATCTCTTTTTATCGGCCAAGAACGAATTTAAAAATAAATACCAATAGAATCTTTATTTAATAAAGATATTGTATCACAACGATGAACTTAAGTATTTACCTGATTTGCCATACAACGGTTAGCACGAAGATAATGCTGTGACGTCATTATACTATGCCAATTTGTATGAGCCGTTTCGGCTGTCGCCAGCGAGGGTTTGCCTTTGACCCTTTGTTTGTCTTTTTACGTGCTTTAATTGTAGTTATTCCCATAGAAACATTTGATCCACGAAGAAAACTGTTTCGAATGCCACCGCGAAAAATTGTTGTCAGCAGTAGCACTGCAGGGTATTTAGGAGTCTTGTATACCAGATAACATTCATAAAATAGTATAGTTCAATAAACAATAGAGTTGCTTGGTTCTGCATTATTTCAATCCCTTTTAAATGCCATAGCGTTTCGCTTCCACGCATTTGGTTATGCGTCGACACAAAATAGCCTATGGACCTTAACGATTCCCTATAATTTTTTTATACGTTCTGAAATTAGGCCCCTGAAGCATTTTGGATTTTTTAATACGATAACTGAAGATACTTAGTAGTTTCAAGTATTTTTTGTTGTACTTATCATAATAAAAACATGTCCTTTAATAAACATTTAAAATTAGTTTTTTTTTGGTTTCCTTCTTCGCTTCATCATCATCATCATATCAGCCGAAAGACGTCTACTGCTGGAAATAGGCCTCCCCCAAAGAGCCACAATGACCGGTCCTGCGCTACCCGCATCCAGCGGACTCCCGCGACTTTTACCAGGGATACGTGGTCGCCACTTGAGAACCATTCCGCCCCAACGGCCATCGGTTCTACGTGTAATGTGGCGCCCACTGCCACTTAAGTTTAGCGATTCGGAGGGCTATATCGGCTACCTTGGTTCTGCTGCGGATAGCCTCATTTCTGATGCGATCGCGCAGAGAAACTTCCAGGTAACTTTCACTGCCAGGAACCCGCACTAGCAGGCGCCTACACCGTAGGCGCTTTCCGATACTCAGTGGAAACCCCACGGGGTCTGCTACGAGTATAGCGCGTAGCGATTCTTGGCAGTGAATGTGATAATCCGTTTCATCAGATGATTTTGTACCTGAGTAACCTCTCGTCTTATTGAAAAATGTTTACCTCATTCGCAGCGTATTTTTATTGATATTCCGGGAGAAGTACTTTCTTGCCAGATTTAGTATTCCCAAGTATACATTGGCGCATAAAACTCAACAATCTCACAGCGCAAGTCCTTGCAGAACAAGCGATAAGTTTTATCGGTGTATTGTTGGCAGTGGTTCAGCTCTTCGACGGAACAGTGCTCAATAAAGTATTCAGAAACTGCTTCGGAATTGGTTTCACCTATTCGTCGAGTCTTTGGGCAGATTTCAAAGGGCCCATCGACAGCCCAGACCACCAGGATAGCTGGAAAAGTCTTAAAGTCGAATTATTAATGATAAATGTCAGCATGGGGAATCCGATACGCTTTCTGCATACGATTAGTATGATGTTGATGAAACCTGACAAGTTTGCAAAGTTACTTTGTGAGCGTAACATTTATTTTCAACTTTGCTTCCCAGCTCGAGAATCTTTACTTTACCATTTATATGCATTTATATTCTGTACAACAACTTAGATATATTTTCTTTTCTTTTTTATATAAGGAGCAACATTTGCATATTTATTTGTTTGGATTCAGGAAGTGGCTCCAACGATTTAAATGAGATATAAAATACGGGGGTGAAAACTCGATGGACCTAGATCAGATTCCTGGAAAAATCTATAGCGCCCAGCAGGATTCCAACCTGTGATACTCAGGCACATGCGGGCAATAATATTACATAGTCTTGCAAGTATAAAAAATTACCTTTGACAGTTCTTGATTGTTGCCGCGAAAAGGTTCGATGAAAAAATAGGAATTACTGCCGCTCAAATCGAAAAGTATTAAGTACGTAATAAGCTAATGCAGTCTTACCTTTTCTGTTTCTCACCGGACCCGTATCTCTATTGGGAAGCGGTCACACGGAAAAATAAATAAACCATGATAGGTAATGGCTATTTTCGGAGAGGAAAAGTAGAGGGTTCGTGATAAAGCTACTAAATGAAGGCTTCTTTTTTGAAGTTCAAAGAGAAACGGCAATTTATTAATTAAATATATTTGAAACATGGTTTTCATTAAGTATATTGCACAATATTGTCAGTGAGTATGAAAGGGGATCAATTTCTCTACAAATTCTATTAAATGTGTTTAAAGTTAGTATATAGTAGGTAAGGAAATGCGGAAGGGGATTTTCTAGAGAGTATTAAGTAGGTAGGTATTTTAATGCCTTATTTATTTGTAACCATTTTTTGTATCTGAGACGCTTTGTTATCGTGGCGTAGTAATAGGTCAAAGTTATTTATTAAGCTTTAGGTTGGGTTGCACCAAACCTTTTGTAATCGTAAGCGGTGTTCGTTAAAATCAGAATGTAGTATGTTCATTAATTTATATTGTAATTGTGTATTATGAAAAAAAAACTAATCTAATCTATGGAAAGTTTGACAAGATTCTATGGACTGACAGCTGCCGGTGCCATATCAGCGTTATATATATTGTGTTTATATTTACCTACAAACAGTACCTTAACCGAATTAATCTTGGAGTAATAATGTAGAAGTATTGATCTCAGTATGAAACAGTTACCTACTTAATGAATACCACCATAAATATACAAAGGTATATGTACACGCCTGACAATACTGTGATACATCACTTTTTATTATGCATAATGAGGTAACTATTGAGGAGTTTATAATTGCTAACATTTTTAAAAAAATTTTTTGATAACATTCCTCAGTTTTAGTGTCACATAAAAGAACATGATTTTATAGTACATATATTGGTAATCCTTCGACGTATGACGTGGAATAAACTATCGTCATACAACAATCTTAAATCAATTTTCTTTTTAATTTCACCCTCGCAATGCAAAATTAGTCAGCTAATTAAAAGTCTACCTCTCCGTGTGTTACGTACATTATTTCCATGAATTCACATGGCCATTGGTTAAAACGGTACTGAATACCGCGGCCGGTACTTGACCGATAATTGTTTCTAATCACCCGAACGTGAATCGCACAGCACAATCGATTGCATGCCCATCGATCCACCGGACAATTAAAAAATTAAATCGTAAATTCACAGAAACTGACCAAAATGGTATTTCCCACGGCTTCCAAAATCACCGAAATGCTCTATACCTATTCGTATTCTTTGTTATTAACGATTATTTTGTTGCCTCTTCTTTATTTATAAAAAATGCATGGTTGAATTTGTATCTCTAGTTTGATTAATCTCTTATTAGTTAGCGACACATGCAAATGTATTTTTTCTAAGAATAATTAAAATTTGAACAAAAATGGATTTTGTAATTATCAACAAAGGATATAATGGGTTCGGGGTCCAGCAAAATTAGACGTGCTACTAGGAGCGCCGGCGGCTAGAAAACTAATTTCATGGTCCACAAAACTGTAAAAACCTGATCGATCAAACGAACATCTGCTGAAAATTGTTAAAAATTATAAAAAAGGCACTCATCCTGATACTTAAATAGGAGCTATCCATTCAGAGCGGCAACAATAGAGCTTCCTTCATTGGCACACTGACGTTTGATTACAGCTTTAGGACGGTTCGCAACAAAATTATTTAATTTAAATAATTATTTTTTAAGTTCATTAACATTTTGGAATTATCTCTCTCTTCCTCGCCTAAGCGTTAATTCCAGTTCCATCATCTGCTAATTGATTTAGAGCCCTGTGTTCGCTTTCCGACATTTTCTCCTCGACTTCGCACGAACTTCTGCATCCGCTGTCATGAGCATTTTACAAATATATTTTGTGTGTAAAGATACAAAACACTTTATCAGTAAATTTCTTTTTTCAAAATTGAGTTCCTAACTCCTCATTTTACATTAACTGAGTATAATTATTAATTCGATCGCAAACACAGAATTTCTTATTAAGGAGCTACCCGAGGTTTTCATCGATTTTTGAATAGTTTTGAATCGATACAAATACTTTTGCACTACACATAGAATTACAAAGCAAACTGCTATCGATTCTTCAATCTTTAATCTCTAGTTTGGTATACCATATTTTGAAAGAAATGAATAGTTATTTTTTATGTTTTTTTTTAAACATTGTCTAAAAAACACCTTTATTGTTATAAGATTGCTGTGAAAGATCAATAGTTTATTGTTTATATACGAAATCTACATATTTGGGTTCGTCTCAGATGTGTCTATAAACGTGTGCAGGGTTTTGATTTTAAACTAATTAACACAAAAGTTATGGCCATAAAACCTGTTTTTTGGTCTAAAATTGTTCAACTTTGATGCCAAATGTCTCGAAGACAGTGATGTTTGGGGACAACTGTCACTTGCGTCCGCAGGAGCTACCCACCACAACCCTGCACGTGTCCCCTGGGTGGTACTAAAAAGTGACAAACTCAAGGCCAAATAATGTATGCCATACGATTAAATAAAAGTGATGTTTGAAGTAAATATGGGATACTATATTGCTTAAAGCTGTTGTTGTTAATATGACAAGCTACAAAAAACATTAGATACCTGAGGGATTCAGATCGAAGGTCATTGGCGTATGCGATCCCCTTAAATGACCAGCGCCGTCAGGCCCGCTTTGCCGACCATACAACACCCATACACAGCCAGTGTGTGAGGAGCACAACTAGTTAATTTCCTTTGTGACAAAGGCCGTCTCGCGGGATGGATGCGTGAAAATCGCGATGCGTCACGGTGAGCCATGCACCCGGTCGGGTGCGGTGTGGGACGGCTCTGAAACCTAGGCAAAAACTTCTAAACTGCCATGCGGGAAATGTTTGAGTCTTTTAGACAATTTCAACAACTGTTCTATAGAGATTAAGGCGAGTCTCGATAAAAACATTATCTTCTAAACTGCCAATTGGTACAGTTTAAAAATTGTTGAGTCCATTGCGTTTTAAAAGCAAACAGTTTGTTAGCATTTAGAATACGATTCGGGTTTATATTCTCTATCGCTTACTCTTACATGTTCTTATGCCAAATAAACGATTTCACCCCAACCTGAATGCTATTAATTGGGGCAAAATTATACAATTCGCTCCCACAAGACATATCTGAATTGGATAATGATATGTTATTTAAAAATAAACTTAAAACGTGCTTAAAACGCTATTCATTGACCGGGCATATTATATCATTGATGAGTTTGTCGGATAGCGTTGCTGACAAAAGACAAAACTAAAAATATGACTACTAGAATAAGTATGTAACCATGTACACCATGAAACATATTGCATGATTAGATTTTATTGACATTAAGTAACATAATTTAAAAATGAAATGTAAATCATTATATTTAAGTTGACATGTAAAATACAATATTTTATCAAGAAATAAATTAATGAATGAATTAATTCTAAAAACTCGCGAAGTATGTGGAAAGAAAAGGTCTAAATTGTGAATGCACTTTTTTTTTTGTGTCTACTATACTTTACTCTACCAAGGCTACCAAGATGGGAATTGAGACTAGAAGCGAATACGAATAGTCAACATAGGCTATGTTCCTTTCTTTCTTAGAATTTATGAATAAACTTGTATGTACCTATATTCATATTCATATATTTTATTGGTAAAAGTATAAGTAACATTTTACAAGTCAATAGTATAAAGTGCGAAAATATTTTTTTTCATTTTGAATATTAAATTTGCATGTGTGTGCCTTGGTATATGTTAATAAAATAAAATAAATATTACCTACTGAAGTACTGATGCTATCAAGAGGACTTGCGAATAATCAAATGCAGTTAGTTACGTTGATTACTTTTCCCCGAAGGTTAACCGATACCATGTTTTAATATACCGATACCCGATTTCAAATATAAAAAAGTTACCTACTTATAAATCTTTAGTCAAGTCAAAGTCGTCTTTATTTACTTATTTTTCATACACGTCATTAATTCAGGGCTCCTTTAAAGACAATAAATGTAATACACAGAATTGGTGGAGCTAAACATTTCCGGGTTAACATACCCATAAAGTTAACATCTTAGCGTTGCCCACATATTTATTAAGCTATCACTGGGACATGGCATCCATCAAGCAACTGTTGTCTAAAGCGTTGGAGAGAAACGTTGTAGAAGTTGCTACATACCCAGTTTAACAGTCCATTTCTTCATCATCACCATTATTGAAGACCATCGCACTTGCTGGCGGACTAATCGAAATTCTTTTCTTTTTTGTCAACCTCTTGAAATTCACATACGCCATGGCAACAACTAATAAGTCATTCCTCTGACTCTCTTGCCCTGAATTGTACCTTCCAGAATGTTTGCAAAGAATCTGTTGTCGTGCCGTATCATTTCATTAACAACTGTACCCTACTACCATACCTGAAACTTCTTCATGTGCCTTACTTTCCATCAAGCCAATACTTACCACACTACTGTTATACGTACGTACTTTTGCTGTCGCCTGGTTGTCTACTCGTACCTACCAACGCGGAGGTCCTTGCGCGCGCGCGTCGCCGGAATATAACCGCGATTAATAGCGACACAAACTATTTCCGGTAAACCGAAACAAATCATAATTACTCCTCCGGGTTGGCTCTTACGTCCCCCTTTGATGTTTTTATTTAAAATCCCGGTTACGGCCAACTTAAAACAAATAGGACGGCTCACCGATTATACGTTTGCGTTAAAGCGATTCGAAACGGTGATAGCTTTCTTGAATTTTGCGTGTGACTGTTTCTTTCTGTGTGGTCTAGCCGCTTGTTTGTTTAGGAAATTGCTGTTTTTATTGTTTGGCGTTCGGAAGTCATAATAGGATAAATTAGATAGATGTTTGAAGTTTCGCAGGTGCCTACTGTGAAACTTCACACATCTATCTAATCATTGGCACAGTGAATTGATTAATGGAATGATTGAATAGCCGTGCGGCCGATTGCTGGGTCATATGGGGGTTTTGCTCCAGGATAGATCCGGGCAAACAGCAAGTCCTAATTTTTCATCCACACTTTGATTTTTTTCCCTGTTATAAATAAAAAAACTGCAAGAAATATTAATGTATTAAACTTAGTCAAGACGAAACAGGATATATGTAAAAGGAATTTCAATTAAATTTTTATTCATAAACTATAACAGAGAATAACCAAAAAGTTGTAATAAATCCCGCAATAACTTCTTAACTTATTCATCTGTTTAATAAACAAAACATTACATTCATTACAAATGCATATGCATTCTAATTCTAATCAAACATTAGCCTATTATTTCCCTTCATAGACGGCTGCTGGCGCGTATTTTGGGCGCAGACAGCGTACAGTCGGGCGCAGATGCGGCATCCGTCGGTCCCACGTGGAAATCGATTTTCCACGGTACGGCAGCTGGCGCGAGCGACAACTATAAACCAAACGTGTTTTACGCATACGTCAGAAAAGGGACGGCTTTAAGACGAATAAATAAGGCTTATTATCGCTTGATTTGTCGTTTTCAGATGTGTTGAATTAAAATTTGTTTCGGTATTATGTACTATGAACGTCAAAAGTTCCTTTGTTGATACTTTTAATGTTTCGCACATTGTTGGCCGTAGACCCACCGCGTTTGAGCCGATTGCTGAGATTATTTATGATTATTAGAATGGCGTGCCGACGGCGAGTAATTAATTTTTAACGTTCAATTCTTTATTGTAATGTCCCGAAATTGATGATCTTAATGTATTAGATATTAATGCCTCGTAGTTATTCCGTTTGGATATATTTGTACCGGTTATATTAATTAATTATTGACGTGTTATGAAAAAGCATTATTGGATTTGTATTTATTATTAATATTATTATATTCTATAAATATATTTGAAATACATATATTACGATTACAAAAATAATAAAAATGCTATCACATTGTCACCTAATGTGTCATATTAGCTATCGTCAAGATTTAATAATCTGACTAATTAAAAAAACAATAATTATGTAAGTAAGTAGTGTCCATGAGCTCACTGTTGCATTAGTTGTACAAAGTACTTACCAACTCTTTTTAAAGCAAACTAAGCCTCTTTTTAATGCATACAAAATCAGCTTAAATATAATATGTAGGTATTTTTATTTTCAATAAGAACCTATAAGGTTGAGTTAAGCCGGATTAAGTCGGACACACAATAGTAGAGGAATTGCAGTAACATCTTTCCTATCTTCAGAATTTTGCACTTTTCGAAATCGATGAAACAGTTTTATTTCATGTACTAGGTACCTACTTTGTTCGCGTAACGTATATAGTCGACATAATAAGTAACATTATGACGCTCTAGTGCAGCGGTAGGCAACCGGTAATTGTCTGTGAAAGCGATATATGTCTCTAAAACCTCCAAATAGTTACTTAATAAATGACTCTACGATCTTTTTATTTCTTATTTGCATATTACCTACTCGAAAGTGTCGAAAGAATGCCTTTATATAGCTACATTACATACACAAAGTGTAATTATGTTTTTGACGTCAAATTATTATAAAAGTATTTTTAAGCGTATAGTTGGTTGTTATTAAAAATCTCCGTTTACTGGGCAATAAATAGTTTACACACTTAATATTCGGTGTCGAAAGAATGCCTTTATATAGCTACATTACATACACAAAGTGGAATTATGTTTTTGACGTCAAATTATTATAAAAGTATTTTTAAGCGTATAGTTGGTTGTTATTAAAAATCTCCGTTTACTGGGCAATAAATAGTTGCACAATTTTCACCCTAGAAACACCATTAGGTATCACTAAACACAGAGTTAATTACACACATGATATAATTATGATATAGCTACTGTAGCTAATTGAGACCTCTAACCTTAACACCAAGCTTTAACATGGAAATATAATGTAGTTTATTACTTAATCATTGTTTTATTGCAATTGCTAGAACTACAATATTATCCATAAAACTTTTAATAGTTCCACAAATTTATGTCTCCGGCATGTTTTATGATTAATCATGCATTGTAGCGGGAAGAATTTTAATTAAACTTCGATACTCTTCAAAGTTAAAAAGAAAAAGGCAAGTTTAAGGAACACGCAGTTGATTGACGAGCGGCCGGTGCGAACGCAGCGCAGAAAGACGGATTGCAATCGTTCATCTCCGTATACTCTGCTTCCATTGAGCGTAAGGATACTTAAACGCAGTAAACGTAGGCTCTTCTTAAACCGCGAAGCCCCTCAAAACGTCCAGATTTGATTGGTGATTCCCATGTGTAAAACTAGTAGCCTTTACAACCTCCACATAATGGCATGCGTTTGCTCAAACCATTCTTTTCGAAACGTCAATTTCAGTTGTAATGAGAACGGCAGCGCGCTCGCGATCCATCATTGTCCACTCCAAGCAAGGTCACCCATAGAAAACAATACAAAAGGATTATTCGACGAAATGAATAGGAAGCGAGTAAAAATGTCGTTTACCGTTTATTATTTGAGCAGACTTGAGAATGGCGCGTTCGGGGACAGCTTACTCGTATCATACAAAACACGGCAAATAATTGATACTAAAACGTCTCGTCTTTATATGATGATTTATGAAATATTTATCGAGTTGAAATAATTTAATAACAAAAACAAAAATGCGTGTCCGCTGAATCAGTAAGTATGATAAATACGACTTGCCTAAAACAATGTCAAAACATATATTGCTTATCTAATTATCTTCGACATAAAATTATCATCTTTATAAAACACGGCGTCTAATCAAAAGTCAGCACCATGGTCATTTACAAGACGAAGCCTCCCTGCACCCGCATAATTTTACGACCATTTCGTTCCAATCCGATTAAAGCGAGACTATTGATTGTGCACGTAGAATTAGACTAACATAATTAGCCATATGACATGAATTCACCGCCTATCACAACGGAACAAACGAGGCATAGCATTATGATATGACGCGTGTTAGTGTCGGTGCGCTATAGGATGTGACCGCTCAATCCAAGCCACTGAATACCTGGAGCTAATCAGCATTTCTACACCCATTTTTAACACTTAATTTTACACGTATCTTACCATTATGCCTCTGATTTTACGGGTTGCCCGTACGTTCTTGAGGGAAACTGTAGCGTGCGGCGCGGCGTGGTGAATCAAATTAACGCTTTGTGACACTGTTGGTTTTTCATCGGGCTTTGTGTTTCGGTAATTATTAATAGTGAGTAATCATTGTATGCATGTCAAAATAACAGTTGTTGATGGATTTTTATTGCAAATATGAATGGTATACGTTTGTTCTGGTTAAGGGCCCACGTGGTGATTTCATATACTGGTGATACCTAAGTGTTGTTTATTTTATATACCTTCATTTTATTTACATAATACCGAAAAAAAACCATCATAGTGTACATAAATTAATATTTTTTTAATTTTTTTTAACTTAATTAATTCGGCAAGAAGCAATCCCGAAGACGTTTGATTTACATAGTATTCCTTTTTTTACACATGTTAACCGGGAAAATCCTCTAGATACAGAATCTCTTACTGAAGACTAAGTACAATAGCCAATTGACACTGCTTGCTCAATACACTGGTAGGTATACTGTTATGATCGTGATGCTAAAAGGCTAGTGAACCTAAGAATGCCCTGTAAAAATGTTTTATCAATTACATCTGCGAAACCAGTTACTTTATTATTCCATGCACATTTTTCCATAAAAGAGTTATCTTCAGACTATCTTCCATTCATCTTAGGAAGGACGTTTCTATTAAATTGAATAATAAGCTTTTAAATAACGGTATAAAGTATAAACAAAGAAGCGGTGGCCCATTTATCAATCAGGATAAACCGCGTCTTTACAAGAATAACAAAGTATGCCACTAAAGTGTGTAAGAGAACATGTGACGTTTTTCAACTAAACGTAAAACAAAGTCTGCATAAGATACGTTTGGGTATTATCCCTCTTCTGAGCAGTAGCCAGCCCGGCAACCCGCATATCGCGTATTATATTAACATGAAACAACCCTTCGTAGTTGATATTGTTATAGATTGAGGACACTTTTCGTTATTACTTACAAATGACTCTGTCTTTCAATTTTGTATCTTTGAGTAACGAGAAACTGACTCCTGTTTTTTAGGGTTCCGTACTCAAAGAGTAAAACGGGACTCTATTAGGTACTAAGACTTCGCTGTCCGCCTGTCTGTCACCAGGCTGTATCTCAAGAACCGTGATAGCTAGAGAGTTGAAATTTTCACAGATTATGTATTTCTGTTGCCACTATAACAACAAATACTAAAAACAAAATGAAATATTTTTTTAAGGGGGGCTCCCATACAACAAACGTGATTTTTTTGCCGTTTTTATAGATAATGGTACGGAACCCTTCGTGCGCGAGTCCAACTCGCACTTGGCCGGTTTTTTATTACTATTGAATATTTGGTGACATTCGTGAATTTTTGATTATTATGCTATTCAAATTGTATTAAGTCATATTAAATAATTACAACGTCTTTATGAGGTACGTTTACCTACATCACCAAGATATCACTAAATTAACCATTAATAACTACAACTTGTAAAAGTTGAAAAAACCTCGACATATTTATTTCAAACTTCAATATATCAATAACGGCTGAACCGATTTAGTTGAAATGTAGCTAAGAACCATCTCCATCACGTCAGCTTTTGGACAAAAAAAACCGCATTAAAATTGGTCCATTCGTTTAGGAACTACGATGCCACGGACAGACACACAGATACACAGACGCACACCCACACAGACACGTCATACTAATAACACCCCTCTTTTTGGGGGTTAAAAAGCATACGAATCGTACCTCTGTACATTAGGAATAAAAAGATGGCTGACGGCTGTATATTATGTTATGATTTATGAACATCATGTTGGGTTCTATAATATGAAATTCATCCCGACAGATTTGTGTATAAAAAAGGCGCTGGCATAAATCTAAATATTTGATACGTTGTCAAAGTCAAAGTTTACCTACATATACTCGTACAAGCTAGCAAAATTAAAAAAAAAAATTAGTGGCTCTGTGAGCTGTAGAAGTCGCGAGCATGAATTGAAAAAAAACTGACAACTTCGTTCGCTTCGCTAGCTCGTTCAATTATATTTATCGTATGGCTTATTTTATATCTCTACTTCAAAGATTTATAGTTTTCAAGTACGCTACCGCGTCTTTGTTTAAAGTTTTAAAATCCTCCACTTGCCCGTGGTATTTGGTTAGAGGGCAGTCAAATACCGTGTGATGAACAGTCTGCTCGGGAGCTCCACACCGGCACACTGCTGATTCGCACCAGTTCTATTTGTGCCATAAGTAAGCACAGTTCCCAACTCCCGTCCTTATCCGATTTAGCATGCACCAAACGCGTCGGGGCTCTTCAAAGCCAGCAGGTCATTCCTTGGGATTAAGCTTGAAGATATCATCAGGAAAAGATCTTGACTCCCAATCAGATGCCCAGGATTCCTGTAGGTTGGAAGTCAGGTTCAATAAAGCTAAGTGTAGCGGACATTGTTTCCCACAATCACGCCACGCTATCGCGGTTTCGCAATATTCATATTAAAATGGCCGCTACGTATTCAATGTGAATCTTCATGCTCATATGTTTAACGACGCGTGAAATCATAAGAACTCGAATATTCGTAAGTAGTTCAATAAATGTCGAATGTGAATTGCTTAACTGCAAGCGCAATGTTCATCAAGGCACTGCAGATGATAATGCAACTACGGAGGGAATGAAAAATGTTTTAAGACTTAAAGTGCACACATACGAGCTGATTTAACAGTTTTTTTGCGAGGCTACGAATGTAGTTTAATCATAAATAGTTACACCTTTTCGAGCGCGTTATCGTCAGCTTTTTTAGTGTTCATCTTAGGTGTTTCTTGGATTCGGGTCGGTTGCCCCAAATGTGCAAAGAAATAATTCAATATTTTTAAACATACATAATGCTATGTTGCACTTGGTTGCAAGTGCAACATAGCATTTTCTTCCTCCATTCATATATCTAATACCCTTCTCATATACTCTCTATGAAAAGATTTCTTGTACAAAGCGTGATCTGGAGAGGCTTTCACTCGTGAGAGGCGTGATCTGAGAAATCCCGTGCTCAAAGTAACATTGTGCAATGTTGTGACATGAAAACCCTGCTTGTGACAGACGGACAGAACTGATCGTGTATCTGTATGTGTTCCAATGGAACACTAAAAAGAACACACTTCTATGGAAAATATCTACCAAAGATGTGCCAAGTGTTTTCATATATTTGACACGAAGCTTTGCGATGCGATGCGAGGTTTCAAATATACAATCAAATATAAAACACATCATGGCTGATTTCTGGTTGATATTCACTAGAAATCAGCCATGATGTGCTGATTATAGTTATTTTATACAGATTGTTCAGCCATGGTTTCTAGCGAAATTAATTAAACAAGATGATTTTAGCTGTGACGTTTATTTTGCGACTGAAAATGGCAAGCACACAATTTGACAGGTAAATTGCATTTATTTAGTACCTACTGCTAACTTAAAATAGGAACTTTTATTTAAAAATGGATAATAATGCGTGAACAATGACGCCAGCATGTCATAGGGATATCCTCACTTTAATGTATGTGTCTTTCATAATCGGAATGACAATAAGACAAAAGCGATGTCCTGGGAATATACCCTTCTGTCAATTAAGACAGATTAAATTATGGCTCAATGTAGTAATACGTTTTAAAATCATACACGTGAATTATTTTGTATAGGTACCTATACCTTGTGCGTAAGCGGATTGCGACATTACGTGTATGAGTATGTCGCACTAATATTGTTATAGGATTGGAATGAAGTTGTAATACATAATTATTTGCAAAATATAGGCTAGTTAAAGTAGGTTTCCGAATTAAAATTTAAGATGGCTTGGCCTACTTTACTGTGAATCCGTCAGGTGACACCGGTCAGGCATCACTTTTGATCGATTAACAAATTACGTAATAGTATATCTTTGAATTCATTCCGCTCTTATATTGTAATTGAGTTTCTTAAGCCGACGATTAGTCGTAAGGCTCTCCTCTACACTGACCGCAGAATAGAACACATATACTCCACCCAATGTTAGTTAGTTGCGTTCTGTATGATGGCCCATTGTGTATAGGAACCTTTACGACTATAATTACTAATATAATCAATCGGGAGATGTAGAAATAAAGCCAGGACCGTTATTCCATCCGCGAGATTTTTTAGAATGGGTCATATCCCCAATTCATGTCTCACTCTGATTTTGAAAAAAAGAGAAGAACGCAAATTGAATACTGACCCAGCACGGCTATCACACAAGACGGCCCGCGAGCTGTGCCGATTAGAAAGCTTAGATAGAGACAGATAGTCTATGTCACCGCGAGACAGCTCGCGGGCCGTCCTGTGATGCCATGGTCATTATGGTCAAGGCAGGAATCTATCGCAATAATTATTTGTCACCGGTCACTTTGGCACTCTTTGGGGGAGGCATATGTCCAGCAGAGGATGTCATTCGGCTGATATGATGATGAATTAAGTATTGGTACTGAATCGTATGTTTAAAAAAATATATATAGAACGAACATTGCAGCTCGACGTTAAACAAGCAACCCAAGTTGAAATTAAAATGTGTGTAAACGTGTAAAGTAAACTTTGCTAATGGTGTTTCCATAGCTCATTTAACAACTCTCATTACTCAGAGATTTCAACGAAATTCCCTCGACACTATGTATACTTTTGTACTGTCTGGCATTCTTTTAGTTCTGGATGTAGAAAGAAAGAATTAATTTTAATTTGCTTAGTTTACTAAAATACTGAGAACAGAATGTAGGGAGCCGGGATGACGCCTACATTAGGAAGGCTAGTGAGAATGAGTAGATAGAGGTAGGTGGTAGCATAAAAGTTTTAATTTTTTTTACCGCTTACTGAACACCAATTGACATTAATTACAGTAAACGATTATGATGACACAGCGGTTCTCGTTTTAATGCAAACATTAATAAAGCTGGTCACTATTAATACCAGTGGCAGTTTCCGTCAATAAAAAATTACCACAAAATTCAACAGTATTCATCATCATTATATCAGCCGAAGGACGTCCACTGCTGGCCATAGGCCTCCCCCAAAAAGTGCCAAGAGTGACCGATCCTACGCCACCCACATCCAGTGGACTCCTGCAACCTTTACCAGGTCATCAGCTTGTGGGGGGCCTACCCACGCTGCGCCTTCCGGTCCGTGGTCGCCACTTGAGAATTTTTCCGCCCCAACGGTTCTACGTGCAATATGCCCCGCCCACTGTCACTTAAGTTTATCCGAGGGATATATCGGTTACCTTGGTTCTGCTGCGGATAGCCTCATTTCTGATGCGATCACGCAGAGACACCCCAACATAGCCCTCTCCATTGCCCTTTGGGTTACATTTGAACATTGTTACATTTATGTTGATAATCCTAGGAATTACATTAACGTATACGGTTTCAGGCACTTTGTTGGTGGAATTTTAATAACGAACTGATATACCTAATATCAATAATAAGCGAAATTCTTGGAACCTATTGGAATCGAAAACCAAATTTCGATGCCGAATTCATTTACGCTATAATTTAATTAGTAGAATGAAAATGCATTCCCGCTATTCGATATGGATGCCACTGACGCCAAACTATAACAACGTTGGTCCCCCTTACCAACAAGCCATGGCGGAACCGACCGACATCTCGAGTCCCCCACATACGCTCCCTACAATGCAAACATAAATTGTCAAAAGTAAATAAAAGACCATCACTGCCCTGATTATTTCGTTCCCCCAACTTAGGCGGCCATTTTGAATTTATATTTAAGACCCATAAACGTTATGACGATAATAATCGGGCATGGAAAGTTGTAAGCATAATGAAAAATAACTAAGTATTTACATAGGGGACCATTTATCAGATTGACAAGTTTAGTTTTGGTAAATATAATTCTTCCATGTTTCCCATTTTCGAAGTTAATTTTGACTTCAGCTGACAGCAACTGATTTAAAATAAGATTAGTTTATTTGGTGACTCTAATTACGTAAATAACTCAATAAAATTTGACTCTTTCAATTTTGTACCAACAGTAGGTACTAAATAAGGCTCAAAAGTGGTAGGCCAATTTTTGGCTGACTGTATAGCCGGGTAGCACAAGATGTCGCGCGAGCTATGTCACCGCGAGATAGACTACCCTTCTCTTTCTAATGAGAACGCTTAAAAAGAGGTATATCTCTTGTGCTCTGTCGCGCTGGGTATGTCACGGCGTCCGACGTCGAGATATCGCATTTGCATTCCAACTATTTTAATTAGATGGGTATTACTTCTTCGTAAGGCTCTAAATCTACATACATACCTTTATTAATTAAAATGTATTTTATCTCTATCTTTCAAACATACATATCAAAGTGAAATAAAAGAACAAACGAATTTTAACGCAATTGGGAATGGATGAAAATTTCCGAAGGGCCTGATTATTTTTTTGGTGATAGGAATAACCTTCCATAGCACCAGAAAAAAGTTGCAGACTTTTCAGCTGCGTCAATAATTTTTGAAAAACATAAACAGTTTCCTCACGTACGTTGTGGGTTTAGAACGGCGAATAAGACACTTTCCTTGATCCTTGATCAAAAAAATAATCAGCACTAGTGAAATTTTCATCCATTCCCAATTTAGCATTAGTTCGATGGACGTTTATGAATAAGGGTAGGTATCTAACACCTATCTGCTGTCTGAAAATCAGCGCTGTAGGTGTCTGTTGGACACCTTGGCATAATGCTGATACAGCGACCGATTCACTGCCGCGAAGACACACACAATACGTGTTAAATTAACGGCCTCCGTAGCCCAGTGGTTAGTGGACTCTGCCTACGAAGCTGGAGGTCCCGGGTTCGAATCCCGGTCAGGGCATTTATTTGTGTATTTATCACGAATATTTGTTCCTGAGTTATGGATGTTATATATGTATATAAGTATCTATATGTATGTATCTATTATATATATCATCGCCTAGTACCCACAACACAAGCCTTACTGAGCTTACCGTGGGCCTAGGTTGATTTGTGTAAGATTGTCCCGTACTATTTATTTATTTAAATTGAAATGTATGCCTACTCCCTTTGTCACTGTGTGTCTTTTGTGTAGTAAATAAATGTCTTCTTTCTTTCTTTCTTTATTTAGTGAAAGTTGGGCAAGGAAGGCTGATGATCATGGTGATCTTCTATCGTCTAAAGAACTACGAGTACCATGTTATTTTACCAAGCAAGAATAGTTTATTTCAATTCTAGCTGCCCGCGCGATTTAGCCAGCGTGTTGCAAAGAACGCAGGCAAACCTACGGGAAATCCTATCAAAAAGGATAAGCGGCTTCGGAGGTTTTTTAATTTTTTATTATCTCCACTTATAATAAATCTCTAAATTAAAAAAAGAATCAGCCAGTTTGAAACTAAGCTTTCTGTGGTACGAATGTTCTCAGCATCCCATGGACGGAAAAATATGAAACATTTTATATAGGTACATTATTATTCCCGCTGCAACTTAGGATAGTTTTTATCCGACTGCGACGATTAATTTATTTTCCGTAATATACGACTTCATTTAATTTTTCATTTATTATTCTTAAAGTATATCGCCGCCACATCTGTCAGCTAAAAGAAACGTCAAAATCACAGACTAATAAGAAATACTACGGACAAAATGGCGGAATTTCTTTGCCTTTCTTTCGCCTATTAATAATTTTAATCCCGTCTACGATATACATTGACGAGACACATAGGTACCAAAAGCAAATATAAAATTAATCGATTTTGATATGCGAACTTATATGCGCAAATGTCGAATTAAGGCGTAATTTCTACAAATGTAACAACAAATTCGAACAATATAAACTTGGTTTTTTTGAATGGCACGCGCGCGCGCTCTTTGCGTATTCAGCCAAACCACGAAAACTGAAACTCGAAGTTCGTATATCTGCATTCCGGTCATTTGTTAGTGCGATAGAGATAGAGATACCCGAATATTTTCGAATTTCCGAAGTTCGTGGTTTAAAAGAAAATACGGATGTCGGATAGATCTAAATTAATATTTTATGTGTGAATATGGTTAAAATTATTTGGAAATACTATTGTTGTTATTGTTTTAGTATATTTGACTAGCTTAAAGTTTAATATTGTACGTCCGAAATGGGCAAACTGTTGGACTTTATTTTACCCAAAACAACTAAATGTACACAGTTCTTATAATAAAGAAATCTTATTTTATCTTATCTTATCGAAAATAGGGATGTAGACACTAAACAAAATAATCATAATGTTGTATTATCTCGAAAAAACAACGCAAGAGGCTATACTCGTATAGGTAATCACTAAGTTATAAGTGTATAAAGTTTGAAGAGGGGGTTTGTTGCGTCTCTTTTCCGCAAAACGCACCTTTATAATGAAACGATTGTTTTTTTACAATGAAGCTCGAGGATCGTGACGTCACGATCCCTGATCGTTTTCTCACTCTAACAAGCGACATTAAAACGGTTGTAGCTTCGTAATTTTTTGAGATATTTGAATGAGTTTTTCGTTTCTTCTTTCTTTTGAAGTGAGTCTACAGCTACACCTCTATTTGGAAGACAAGCGGAAAGAACCCATACTATCCATACTAATAATCCATACTTCCATATTAATATTATAAATGCGAAAGTGTGTCTGTCTGTCTGTTAACTCTTCACGCCTAAACCGCTGAACCGATTTAGATGAAATTTGGTATACAGATAGTTTGAGCTCCGGGGAAGGACAAAGGGTAGTTTTTATATCTGAGGGGCTGAAATTGGGGGTGGAAATTTGTATGGAGCTACTTAAACCGCTGCACCGATTTAGATGAAATTTGGTATATAAATAGTTTGAGTCGCGGGGAAGGACATATAATAAGTTTTATCCCGGAAATCATCCCCTAAGGGGGTGAAAGGGGGGGGGGGGTGAAAATTTGGATGTAATCTATTTTGATGAAATGTGGTGTAGATATAGGTTAAGTCCTGGGCAACCCTCAAAAATCACCCCAGAAATCCCATCCATTAGGGGTGAAAATTCGGATGGAACCCATTTTAATACAATTTGGTATAGAGATAGCTTGAGTCCTGTGAAAGGACATAGGATAGTTTTAATTCCGGAAATCACTCCCTAAGGTGAAATGGGGGTGAAAATTTGGATGAATTCCGTTTAGATGAAATTTGGTATAAAGGTCGTTTGAGTCCCGAAGAAATATTAGATAGTTTTTATCCCGAAAATCTTTCCCTAAGGGTATGAAAAAGGGGGTGAAAGTTTGGATACAATCCATATACCTAGATGAAATTTGGTATAGAGATAATTTGAGACCCTTCGAAGGATATAGAATAGTTTTTGCCTCGGAAATCATCCCTTAAGATGGTAAGTAGCAGTTTGTTTGCATTATATTTTCTAAGTATAAGTTCTACGCGGACGAAGTCGCGGGCAACAGCTAGTTGAGAAATAAACATTAACAGACATGTATGAGCATAAAATAGACCTAAGTATAGATTATCCAAAACAAACAAACTTACATTTTACAAAGGTACAATCTCACAGACTTTTCCTCTTTATAATATTAGTATAGATTAGTCCATACAAATTTGAAAATTAACTCAGATTCCTCATTTCTGTTTAGTATAATTCCAGTTTCAGACGGTGACATTGACATTGCGAGTTTATAGGTCGGCAGAAATTTTAGCGGGTCGACTCTTGTTCATCCCGGATTATCCTAATTGCTCGATGTTGCGACAGCAAAGATTAAGGTAAATATAAAACAATATAAATATTTGTAAGATAAAAGAATGGAATGGCAATAACTCCACAGACAAGTATTTAACTCTTAAGTTTATGATGATATTTATTATGTCTTGAACTAACCTATATTTGGGTCATGCAGAGATTTAGGTTCGAGTTTCTTCTGTGAACATTGCCAAAGTTAAGGGCTATAGAGTAATTTTATTTTTTGGTTGGACTCTTAAAACACATAAACGGCTCTCTTCTTAGCAGGCAAATTCGGAAGCTTTTATACCTATCGCGATACAAGTATGGAGTCGGCTTCTTATAAATGATATTCTAATTATATAAGTTCCGGGATTGTATACCTAAAGCATCACTTCTTTGTGGCTGGACTGACTCGCCTAGCTGTGACTGTGGCGCCGAATGTCAAACTGTCCATATTAAATGACAGGAATGCCCCCTCAGAGCCTACCCTGGAAGCCCCGAAGACCTGATCTCCTTCACAACTGACGCGGCTGAATGGCTAAGATCCTTGGATATTAATTTGTGATATAGGTACCTGATCTGATGAATGTATAGGGAAGTTTATTAGTAAAATTATATTGAGTCGTCCATGCTACTCAACAACAACGAGGTGTAGGAACTGAGGCCGAAGAATAAGTATAAAAGCATCCAAATTTCCGAACCTTGCTTCTTAGGTACCTATATGATTTCATGCAATTAAAACACATTTTATAAGCGTGGCAGCTCTTAATTATGACCACAGGAAAGACTACTTTTGTTTTACTCAATCTGTATGATCATTTGTACCTATAGCTTATCTCGGTGTAGCATATTCATGTTGTTACTTTAACAGTTCATATTAAAATGCTGATGTATGAATGTTTTAGGTAGGGTAGGCACAGATTTAGATCGACCTAAAGTGATTATCCACCTTAAATATTTTCGCAACGCCAACATAAGATCTTTTAATGTCGCTGAAACGGCCCACAATAATTTTCTACTATCTGCCAAAGAAAGGTTCTGCTGAAGATACGAGGTTCACAAGAATTCATTTCCGTCGCAGACCGTCCGTAATAACACTGAAATGTACCGTAAAACGAAGGTTAAATGGCAAAGCTTATGTTTACTTATATTATCTGTTCAATTATAAATTCAATTATACGTACTGAGTGTAATTTTAGACAACGCCCAGGTAATTTATGCTGTTTGCAGAACTCTCAAGCGTTAATTGAAATATTCTGAAATGTATTGAACATTGTGAAATCGGAAAGAAATCATGGGATTACATTAATTACAGTTTCCGTTGCAGTTACTAATTGGTGCTGACTGAAATGCAAATTACTTTATAGAGGCTGCGACTGTTTCACGCGCATTTATTCCTCAGTCTGTCATTTATAATTACGTTGCCTTATTAGTTAGAAGGTAAATAGGCGGACACTTGACGGACAAAATCATTAATTTTTTTTTATTTTTTTTTCCTAGATGCGATTTCAAAAGATAAAAAAACAACTACCGCTATAGCCTAGTTGGTACGTAGTAATACCCTTGCCTACGAAGCTAGTGGTCTCAGGTTCGAATCCCGGTAAGGGCAAATATTTGTGAATTTGGTATGTTTTCTATATAATTATATATGCATTTATCTATATAGGTAAGTATGTATATCGTCGGCTAGTATCAATAACACAGCGACTAGATGGATTTGTGTAGGATTGTCCTCTAATATTTATTAACAAAAGTAGGCATTGTGCCCCTACCTACATAAAATAAATTTAACTGATTAATTTGCTAATGTAGATGAATTCTTCATTAAGTCTCGAAGTAAGAATTTTGTAGCAGACCCACATTCAAGAATACGGCAGTAGAAATATTCCGGCTATCACATATTTTACTCAGTTACACGAATAATTAAGTCCTACAGTTTCTTCGCTTTAAACAAAACTTTACTTCACTTTACTTCTATCGTACAACCATATTCGTTTGAATTTACATTTTCTCATAGCCTTGCATCCCCAACACCGGCAACACCGTAAATTACAGCACCGACGTCACAGCAAGCCGTGTATTATTGGCAGATCCTGTCGCCTTCTGATAGCATTACCTGTCTCGAAAAACAAGCAACAAAGGCCGAACACTTCACACCTATTACGATTCACCCCGCTTCCATTCATGAATGTGACGCCACACACAAAGACTCGAACATAAACGTCACGGCGGTGTTTTTTCAAAAATCGAACGGTCTTCATTTTATTTCTTTTCTGGCAGTATTTGATGCATTAGCAACGAATTAGTCGGCCAGTTCTTTCATAGCGAGATGTAATGTACAGTTCTTTTGATGGTGTCTGTAGCATTCAGAAGGTGACAAAGTAGTAACGCCCATTGCTTGTGTGTGGCAATGCTTGGGTGGCTCAAGAGAAATCTTGAGAGTGTTTTTGAACGTTTTCATTAAGGATGTTGCAAATTCTGGTTCAATTTATATATGTAGCCGACCATGATTCGAACAAAGGCTTAATTTAGTGCTACACCTAGGTAATTATATACATATCAAGCCATTTACACTGCCGTCTTTTGAACGTAAATACCAATCAAGTCCAAAGCAGGGAAATAATAGTACATTACTCGCCTAGGGCCTTAACGAACAGCGGTGAGTAGGTACAACATGTTACGTCTCCCCCGGGCCAGGAAAAAGGATTTTCCACACGAGTAGCGGGCGTTAATTACCACTTAATCGACAGGTGTGACGTAAAGAAACACAACTTACTGTAGTAGGTATTAAATTTCCTTATTGAAGCAAGTATTGGTGCCTTGTGTTGAACATCGATGTGATATACCTATATATTTTCAATCGAGACTAAATGCTCCAAATATTTCAAAACGAGTAAACAGGACCGATTCGTACATAACTCGTACAGACGTACACCTTGTTTAACAGCGCTTAAAAATGTTGTACACACAAATATTTACTAAGAAACACTTCACGCTTTGAAAAAGCATAATACGAAATTCATTTATGTAGCCAGCCACAGAAACCCAGATTGTTACCTCTTAATTTTCTGAGCGTGAAAAATTATTCGTTAATGTACGGCTAACCACACAATTTCGGACCTCATGCCGTCATTAGAACAAAAGAGCCTGGTTACTATTCGGTAGCAAGTAAAACCCCCATGATGCCTTCGCGTTGTATCAAAACCACAAACAAGACTATTGAGACCAACAGCCTCTGGATGGCTTTTGTTTCGTATTCAATAGGAAGTCGCATACAGTATTGTTGGAAACCAAACTATGATGCTACCGGTGGGTGGCTGAGTTCCAAAGGCTTTACTCAACCGATGACAGATTTGCAACCTGTTATTGATTGCTTCCTCGCATAATGATTTATAACTGATGGAGACGTCTGCTACTGAGGATAATGAGTTTGTTGTCGGTCTGAAGTTGCACTGGCAAGTAGGAAACTAATTAAAATTAAGCGTTGCGTAGGTTCATCAATTCAGCAGAGCGCGTTACAAGACTTTCTAATAGTGCTAGCACTGACATAGATATACCTATCTAAGCCTAACTCACAAGGTCGGAAACTTCCCAGTGACAGAAGTTGCGCGTTCTCAACGTCTGTCTCCCTTACTAAAGTTAAGTTTATATTAATGTTCGCACAAAGTTGATAATGAAAGAGCTGTACTTATTATAGAACTTGTTTATTTCAACCTAGAATTTCATATTAACGAATACTTCGAAATACACTGATTTATTCAACCATATATGTTCAATTGTTCATTGGTTATTGACGGGCTTTTGACTGCGGCAGCTGGTATCTTAACAAGATAATATGATGGTAAATGTTAAAAAAAAGTTTTTATGGCTAGAGATTATTAAGATACGTTTCCAAAACCTTGTACTTGCCCGATTTGTATGGATCTGGTGGAAAAACAAGTGTACATAAGGGGAGTGAAAATTTGAATGGAGCTTCTTTAAACCTTATAGGGTAGATTGTATCCTGAAAATCATCCCCTAAGGTGTGATACGTAAATTGATACGGGCGGGAGGTGAAAATTTGGATGGAACCCATTTGGTATAGAGATAGTTTGAGTCCCGGGGAAGAACATGATAGTGTTATCCCGAAGGCATCCCACGCATGAAACGGGTGGTGAAAGTTTGTATGGAGCAACGAGATAAACGTGTTCCACGCGGACGGAGTCGCGGGCAGAAGCTATATCAGAATATGTGACGCACTTTACATCAATGAGGAGTTCCATGAGTCATCTGGGGTCTTCATCATCAGTTCCACTTCACCAAATTTGTGGTTTACGAGTGTTAATACACGAGTTACAGCAGAAAATAATAAAGTCAGCGCACGCGTGGCGCAATTAAATTTAGGAGTTCTCTCAATTCCTCATGGATCCCATCATTCAACGAGCTTTTTGAAAATAAAGGGGCCTATCTGCGAGCATAATACTTTCAAATGAAAAAAAATATTTAGGAATCGGTTCATAAATGAAGGAGTTCTGAGGTAAAAAACATTTTAAAATCTTACAACCGTTTTTAACAAGCTAAATAGTTTTTAAGTACAATCAGTGTCATTAACAATTTAAGTACGCAAAAAGGCCATAAGAATTAAAATGCAATTGAGAACCATTCTTACAAACCTGAAGGACTGAAGTATGTCTTTTAATGAGTTACAACAGGATCTTGAGTGGACCTTGAAGTTCGCTTTCGGTCTCATATCAAATTTCTGGCATGGAGGTGATGAAGAGGTTCTGCTTCTTCTATTATTTTCTATTCATTGGTATTCTGTGGTTCCTTAATTCATCCCTTGAGGGTGCAGAACTTATCCAGTCATTTAAAAATTTAAGAAGATCCAACTGTGGGTTTCCTTCAAATTATTGCGTGCGTGCGCGAGATATGGAAGGATATTGCATCTATCTTACTCCCACTTTGGTCATCGGCCAGGGCTCAAGGCTCTGTTGAAAAGAAAAGCCTTCCGCCAAGCTTCAAATTGTTACAATGTGGCTACTTGGAAGGAAGAAAGTAGCTCTAGGTTTCTACATTCTGCCGGGACTCCGATTTCGTGTTCAAAACAATTGCTTTTAAGGCCTCCACACACCGGTCGCGAGTGCGAGTCGGGCGCGGGTCGCGACCGGTGTGTGGAGGCCTTTACGACTAATAAGATAATTTATGAACATTTCGAGAAAATGGGATACGCGGGAGCGCAGCGGTACGAATTCAGTAATTAGTGCATGTTTCATTAAAAAGCCGGGCTCCATGGGTGTGGTCACTTGGTTAGGTAGTAGTCACTTTCGTAATTCAGCCCTCAAAGTGATACAAACGGAACTAAATTGAATGGTTTATATAAGAATAGTATAATAAATTTTCCATGACTTATTTACATGAACAATTATTTACACAAGTATTGAAAACCATAATATAGTTTTTCACTTTCTGCTCATAATATAATTGCAAATGTCTGTACATTTGGATGATTGTTACCTAACTAAAGGCAGAACACTTTTAGGTGACTCTTGCCCTGGTTACTGGAGTAAGTACCCACTGAGTACAAGTTATCTTAAATTAATGTAATAGTCGAACTCGCAAGTGCCGAAAGTAAATGAAAGTATTACTATATTTACTATACAGAAACATTGTTTATCATGGCGACCCAATGACTAAGATATTGCTTGTCCTAAAACAACACCCCTTCACTCTTAAGGTGTTTTCCAATAGAATCAGTGGTAAAGTCAGCAATAATGATGAAAGCGGATACTTGCCTTGACGACCACAATGAACGTTTATTGTTTAAATAACGACCCCAGCAGACGGTTTATTAAGGCCATCAGTTACTGCTACGAAAATGACGGAGCAAACTGTAAATAGGTATAAGCGTGGAGCCGAATTCCGGCTCGAGTTTTGAACGTATTGAATTGATATGTGAATCGTCTTGGGGCGCTCCCTCTTGCGTTAGTGCTTAGCCAGGAGTGTGTGAGCACGACGCGACGCACCATTACTCAGATAGAATAGGAATTAAATTGAAATGCAATATGCGGTAAATACACTGTCAGTAATAATGACATTACTATTGACAAAGTAAGTGATTGGAATGGAGAAGTCAACAGTAAATACCGAAAGAAAGGCAGTAACTATTTATGTATTATTGCGCAGGTGATTGTAAAATGGAGTTTTCAATTACAATGTTTTCTTGTTGCTCCACATTACCAAGTTTTTTTTTTAATTTTCTGCAAACTCTATCTATACGTGTCAAGGTCGAATATCGTTCGATATGCTTCGAACCGATACGCGGTTAAATATATACTAATTACCGTGTCGATAGCTTCTCTGCCGTCATCGTCATGAGCCGCCTCGCTACTTAGCAGGGTGAGTGCCAGTTTGCAATGTTTGCTGGCAGGTGGGATGGGGCTTACCTAAACCACTGCACTTAGCTGCATACCATATCATAATGTTTAACACTAGAGGTAAAATAATGTTAGCCTGAGCTATAACCACGAACTTCGAATCTCGAACTTCTTGTATCTCCGTCAGCATCGCACTTATGGTTTATGATACTCGAGCGACAGATAAGTTCTTACGTAAGTTCAGTACAAATACTGCTCACGTAAGTCGTCTGTAAGCAATATTTGTACTGAACTTACGTAAGTTAGTTACAGGTGTTAAGGCCGCCTAACACCAATATGTAATTTTTGATGGTACCTACCTAATTTATTCTAAATTCAAAATTGAATTGTTTTTAGGGTTCCGTAGCCAAATGGCAAAAAACGGAACCCTTATAGATTCGTCATGTCTGTCTGTCTGTCTGTCTCTCCGTCCGTATGTCACAGCCACTTTTTTCCGAAACTATAAGAGCTATATACTGTTGAAACTTGGTAAGTAGATGTATTCTGTAAACCGCATTAAGATTTTTACATAAAAATATAAAAAAAAACAATAAATTTTGGGGTTCCCCATACTAAGAACTGAAACTCAAATTTTTTTTTTCATCAAACCCATACGTGTGTCATCTATGGGTAGGTCTTCAAAAATGATATTGAGGTTTTTAACATCATTTTTTTCTAAACTGAATAGTTTGCGCAAGAGACACTTCCTATGTGGTAAAATGTGTGTGTGTCCCCCCCCTGTAACTTCTAAAATAAGAGAATGATAAATCTAAAAAAAATATATTATGTACATTACCATGCAAACTTTCAACGAAAATTGGATTGAATGAGATCTAGTAAATAGTTTTTTTTTAATACGTCATAAATCTTAAAAAGCAATTTATTTAACGGAACCCTTCATGTGCGAGTCCGACTCGCACTTGGCCGCTTTTTGCCGACCGGAGGCGTGTGTTCTCGCAGCAAAAGCGCGCCATCCGCGCGATGGCCGGTAAGCCAAGGGATGCCCCAGCGCGTGACCTTTTTCGCGACCTCAAGATTCTGCCCCTGCCTTGTTTACTCATTTACCAGATCTCAGTGTTCACACACGAGAACTTGGATATGTTCAAGCGCAGAGGCATTAACACAAACTACAACCTGCGCAGTAATATACACCATAAAAGGCTGATCGCCGAATCACACAGACTTGCCAAGTCAGAGCGATCCGCGTACATTGTAGGTCCCTCTATTTACAATCGCCTGCCAGACTCCGTAAGAGATGCAACTTCCACCGCAGCATTCAAGGTCAGACTGAAAATGTGGTTGACGCAGGAGTCATTCTATTAGTACGAAGAATTCTTTAGTATACCAATGATAATTTAAAGGTATAAAATATAGTTTGACATATATAAATAAATATTCTTAAATATTTTACCCTGACTTGTAGCAATTGTTATTAAAATATTTCTTTCTTTCTTTCTTTCTTTTATTTATTTTTATTGATTACATTTTAATGGACTTAGTATTGTGTAAAAATATGGATGCAAAATCTGAAATAAATGTCTATTTATTTATTTTATTACATTAGGTATATTGAAATATGTCTGAAACTCACGGGAATTTTCTATATAAAATGGCATAGCTACATGTTTGTATGTGCGTAAATTCACAGTAACAAACCTTGATACAACCTTTACATGACCTTTCAGTATGGGTTGAATGGTGGGTGGAGGGAGGGGGCCGTTTGGTATTTATTTACCTTTTACTGTGCAAAATAAACCTGTTAAACATCCTTTAATTATGGGGTTAATCATTCAAATAAATAAATATAAATAAATAAATAAATATTACGGGACAATCTTACACAAATCAACCTAGGCCCACGGTAAGCTCAATAAGGCTTGTGTTGTGGGTACTAGGCGATGATATATATAATAGATACATACATATAGATACTTATATACATATATAACATCCATAACTCAGGAACAAATATTCGTGATAAACACACAAATAAATGCCCTGACCGGGATTCGAACCCGGGACCTCCAGCTTCGTTATGGTTTTAATGTGTACCTTGTACCATACCTACCCGTGTACCTAAATGCCGTCTATGCCTACTTGTAAGAAAAAATTCACGGGGGCATTCGAACCTTTTCTGAGCGGCTCAAATGTGTGTAAGGGACTAACTACAATTTACAGCACGTAAAAAGACAAAAAGAGGGTCAAAAGCGGACGCTCGCTGGCGTCAGCCTAAACGGCTCATACAAATTGACTTAGTGTTATGACGTCACAGCGTTATCTTCGTACAGTCGCCATCACATACATAGGTACACTATAGGTGTTCAAAAATATCGGCACATGCGGGTGCATGTGCCGATATTTTTGAACACCTTAATTAGGGTTAATGCCTTGAAAATAGAGGTGTGATCCGATGTTTGTGACGTGCTTGTTTGCTCCGATGTATGTGATGGCGACTGTACATAAAAAGGTTTTAGTTCAACTATTGATAGTCAAGGAACATTCGACTAAGTAAATTTGAACTGTGTTGTCAAACAGTTTAACATAATTTTCAATATAACACTCTCGTCTGTTACACATTTTAAAAAGGTAACATGTGCTTGCAACGCGTCAATGAATAAATACATCTCAAAACGGTCAACCTTTTCATTCCGCGACTGTACATAGTTGTCTTACAATATTTTTTTTTATTAAACTGTAAGGATTCCATTGGCATCGTTTAATTGTATCTTGTCCGATAAATACAAATAGGTACATATCTAATGTACTTACTTTAATCACTGGTAGTAACAATAAAAATAAATACATTAAGTAAATCAAAAACACAATAGAATATACAATTAAAACTAGATTTAAAATTAAAACTAAAACTAACATAAAAATAACATACCAAAAACTATAAATTACTATCTAAATTTGGACCCTTTGGTAGGGTACCCATCACGCAGGCAGCGTTCCCGCGTTGGATTGCATATCTAATATTATTTTGAAACTTAAAAATCATAAAAAGGAGTTTTATGATTTTTATTTTATTTTGTAATTTACACTTCATTGTATTAATTTGATGTTTTACCTACTATCAATATAGCAACATGACGTAAGTACCCAATTGCAGATTGAATACATTCAAAATTCTTCTGAAAACTTAGAACAAATTGGGCTTGTATTAAACAGTTTAAGGCCTGTGAAATTTTGAAACGACAATAATTAACAAGAAATTGAATTATTGTTAAGGCAAATAGCTACTCGTAAGTAGACTTTTGTGAATGTTCCAGGAACGTTGGCGGTTGTAAATCTACTTAATTGCCGGTAATTTAGTTCAAAATGTTTAGGGTTCCCTTACATCAAAGTGAACCTTTTGATTTTTATGTTTCAAAAGCTACCTATTGTGTTGATTTCTGGTCAAAGTTCGTAACGCGTATTTTGAATTTATGTATTGTCTCAAATAATACTGCCCTGGTAATCGCAAATGCAGTACTTGCAAAATGGCGGTTTCGAGATAAACGCGGTAAACATATTTTGTGATATCTATACAACAAATCTATGTGGTATAACTTTTGAAGTGTACTGAAAAATAGTAAAAAAAATCAAGCTTTTTATTGACGTATTTTTTTCTTTACTTTACTGCCTTATTTGGATAAAATACGCAGTACTGCATTTTCATCAACTATCTGGGCTTGCGGGCCTTACAGTATTACTAAGACTAAATGCAGTATTTGTGTTTATTACTGCAAAATCACCTAGCAAGTGTGCAATACTGCGTTTCTAGTTCGCAATCATGCCCAATTTTTGTACTTGGTACTAGTTAAAAGTATTGTTAGGATTTAACTTCTGGATATTTTAAGTGACGAAGAGACGAAATAAAACAGATTTTAGGTAAGTTCTAGAAAAAAATTTTTTATTATCGAAATAACTTTCAAAATGTTACTTTTTACGTGACTTCCACTTAATATGAAAGTACAAAATGATCTCCTCTTAGCGAGTGAAAGAAGAAACCATTATAACTACTTATGAGATTCGATACAAATTTTCACCCCCCCATTTCATTTACTTACGATTTCTGGGATAAAATCGATTCTTTGTACATATCCAGTACTCAAACTACACTCACGAGCAAAATAATTGCATCACTTAGCAATTTTTCATCTGCACCCCATTACTTTGTAAATTGTTACCCAAAACTGACAAATGAGGTACCAAATGAAAGCTGGCAGTAGAAAATGTAAAAGTTTTCAAGGAAATTCCAGTCCAAAGACTGAAAAACGTCGGAAAACTGAAAGCAGTCAGAAATGTATAAAAAATTGATCTATGAAAACAGACAATAAAAGGACAATTTAACAATCATAGAATGTATTACTACAAATTAATACCTGGTGTTGCCATCCCTAGCTCTTATGACACAAGTTAGGCGCCTTTGCATGGATCTTATCAACTTCCTGACGTAATCCTGAGGGATGGCATCCCACTCCTCCAGCAAGGCTTCCTTCAGCTCCTCAATGTTGGACGGGGCAGGTTTCCGCTTCTGAACCCTGCGTTTTAGGCAGTCCCACATGTGTTCGATCGGATTAAGGTCCGGGCTCATCGCTGGCCAGTTCATCGTGGTGATGTACACCTCGGAAAGGTTGGAGATGGTATCTCTTGCGGTATGGCAGGGGGCATTATCCTGCATAATATGAACACCTCATCAAACATTCCTTTGTAAGGGACAACGTGCATCTCCAGGATCGCGGTGATGTATCTTCCAGCGTTCAAACCACGTCCATGACCCCCAGAAGGCACGAAAACCAGCTCGGTCCACCCGTTGTAAGAAATGCCGCCCCAAAATATTTATTTATTTTATTTAAATATATTTAGACAGCATTACAGATTTACTTAAATCTAATACACTGTTAATCGAAATATAAAATTATCACTATACAATAAAACTAATCAACTGCGAATACTAGTCGTTCTTTTGCTCTCCTGTAGACTCGTCCTCTTCTGTCGCTGCCGTTCAGGCACATCCTGCACTCGTCCGAAAAAAGAACTGGGTCCATTGCTAGATGGTCCAGTTCACGTGATTTGCAGCAAATTCACGTCGTGTTCTTCGGTGTTGTGGCAGCAATCTGGGCCCCGTCGTTCTTCTCGGTGTCAAGTTGACTTTCTTGAGTCTTCTCCTGACTGTCCACATGTTGGCAGTCACTCTTCGAACCTCACGGAGTTGCTGCTGAAGGGAAACGCCTGTCTGGTGACGATCTCGGAGAGCTGACGTGACATTGAAGCGGTCGTCCCGCTCCGATGTGCACCTTCTGCGGCCGGTTCTTGGTGTTGAAGTGACTGCCTCAGTCTGCTGGAACCTCGGGTAGACTCTACAAACTGTAGATTGCGTTAAATTCAGCTCGGCAGCTACTGATTGTTGGCTACGGCTCTCTTGCAGCAAATTGACGACTGCGGCGACTTCAGCTTCAGTGGTATCCATGTTTTCAGGTTCTTCTTCACGGGAAAATATGCGGAGATGTGTACCGGTTGACTTCTGATAAGTGACTGATAACCCTCCCCCTCCTGTACCCCCGTTATATAGGCGACAAAGGGAGCTCGTGCACCTACTAAGGCGGTAATGCCCACAAACCAAGAAAATGCCCATAATGTTAAAAATATTGGGTCAATTTTCATGTTTGTTAGCTTTTTGCAGAGCTTAGATTTCAGGTAACAAAAACTCGTTAAAATATTTTATAAAATAACCCCGTTTACAAAATTATAGGGTGCAGATGAAAAATTGCAAAGTGATGCAATTATTTTGCTCGTGAGTGTATAGGTTACATAACCTAAAATGTACTTATTGAAAATCTTGTCAGCACAAAACACGCGCCATTGAAAAACGTTAAAAGAGTAATTAAATAAAACAAACCTAATTTAAACAAAGAAAATGCAACATGTAGCGCACGGCGGCTCAGCCGGCACACGCGTCTCGTCTGCGAATGACGTCGACGCTCTGATTTGCTAGCACGAAACGCGGCACTGTACCGTGCGGCTTCGAAGCGTACGAATATTTTTGTTACTCTCGCTACTCTTAAACGCAGCACTGTAGAATACTGCGTTTAGTTTAGCATCGCAAGAGTAGCTCTTTGTTATTCTTGCTACACTCAAATTTAGTAAAGTCGAATACTGCGTTTGGCATTAGTTAGTATTCGTTGCAAAAAAGTTTATGGCTAATGAATCCGCAGTAAACGTAGCAAGTACTGCACAAACTTCTAGCACATGCTGAATGCTGCAGATTTTGTTAGCACAAGTAATATTTTTATGCAAGTACTGCGTTTTTGGTTACATAAAAAACATGGTTATAATTTAAAAAAAAATGAAAATTATTTTTTTATGTATAGATTAGGCTCTTGGGATGTCATTTTTGCAAAAAAGTGAAAATCCCAAAAATGTCGATTACTGCATTTGCGATTATCAGGGCAGAATATAGGTACCGGACATCAAGGTTTATATTTAATTCGTGTCATTGGTAATATTTCATCTTCAAGACCGCGGGTCATTTCTGGATGAGACTAGCACGGGACCGGGATAAGTGGCGTACGCGAAGAGAGGCTTATGCTCAGCAGTGGGCGATTACAGGCTGAAAATGATGATGATGAATATTTCATCTCTGTTGTTTTTTACAACCATGGTTGATTTACGGAGCGCGTTTTTGACATAGGGTCGGCAACGCGCATGCAAGTCCCCTGGCAAGCGTCCATAGGCTACAGTTAAGGGTATGCCTTGAACCGATTCGCCAAAACCACGCTCCCTTGAGAGAGACACGCTTACGAGAAAAGGAGATGCAACACTCTTCGGAAATGGCTTTTTTGCACAAATTTCGATAAAAACCTAACTTAGTTAAACTTTATTCATATTTCATTAAGTGAGATTTCAAATAAGATAAAATACTACTTAAAGTAAGTACTACTTGAGTAAAAAAAGTAAAATAAAGACTGGATTTTTTTCGATCGAGGAAATGTATAAATCATGTATCGATTAAATGAGATAAACAATCATATAGTCAAGAATCATAATAATATATCTGAAAATCAGACCTTATAGTTTCTTAATCTAGTCAGACCGGCGTTTCAAAGCACCGCTTAACATCAGGCAGGCCGCGTAAGTAAGTTTGTTGGCCGACAACGTGCTATAGAAAAAAAGCGGCCAAGTGCGAGTCGGACTCGACAATGAAGGGTTCCGTAAAATAAATTGCGGTAATGTACATCATATTTTTTTTTAGTTTTATCATTCTCTTATTTTAGAAGTTACAGGGACACCTTGGAAGTGCCTCTCGCGCAAACTATTCAGTTTAGAAAAAAAATATATTAGAAACCTCAATATTATTTTTAAAGACCTATCCATAGATACCCCACACGTAATGGGTTTGATGAATAAAAAAAAATTGAGTTTAAGTTCTAAATATGGGGAACCCCCAAAATTTATTGTTTTTTTTCTATTTTTGTGCGAAAATCTTAATGTGGTTCACATAATACATCTTCCTACCGACTTTAATTAGTATAGTTCTTATAGTTTCGGAAAAAAGTGGCTGTGACATACGGACGGTCAGACAGACATGTATGTGCACTTTTCTTTTTTTGTGTTTTTTTTTCCTGAATATTTGAGTAAGTACTATTCGTCATGACGAATCCATAAGGGTTCCGTTTTTTGCCATTTGACTACGGAACCCTAAAAATATACATATGTATACGAGTATGTAAGTACTTACTCAAATTTCTAGAGTTCGTTGTGTGGACGATGCAATGCATTGAGATGGAATTAGTAGGTATCTACCGAGCTCTTTTTGACCCTGGTCACATTAAATGTATCTCAGCTCTTGACCAATAGCAAATTAATTATTCAGAGGGAACCCACGTTTACAAGTCAACCGCGCACTTATCACACTCCTATACTCAATATTTAGGGTGCTACCTCCTGCGGCTTCGGGAGTCATGCAGTAAAACAATAAAATTGCCCGTCTTACTATTTACTCGCTTTGTTCGCGGGATTTGCCCTAACTGCCCCTTTGTTTCACGAGACAAATGAACGTTGGACAATGCTGTTCGCTTGTTAGGGCCGTCGGAATAATTGCTCATTCAACCTATAGATCATATGCGTTCATAAATAATAAATTTGTTTATAGCTGATTGACGCGTAATAATTTGTATATTCATGGAGCCTGTCAGCCGCTTAACACCGTAAGGCCCAAGCTATATTTAGGACAATTGTAATAACTGTCCAGTGTCCTAGGTCTATAGGTCATAAAAAAAATGCATTTCTTTCCCAAAAATAGGGTTCAATTTCATCATCATCATCATCATATCAGTCGAAAGACGTCCACTGCTGGACATAGGCCTCCCCCAAAGATTGCCAAAATGACCGGTCCTGCGCAAAGGGTTCAAATTGCATTCCAAAAATTTCAGGAGCTGCGCTGTTAAACATGATTTTTTTTGTCCTAAAATTTGGACGATGGGTCTTACGAGGTAACACAGGGCTCAAGCTCAAAATAAATTATAAGATTTTCGGTTTCTCATTGGTGTTAAAGAACAATTGTTCAGGAAGGGTAACAGGGAGGGAGCAGCCAGTTTATTAGGGTTCCGTACTCAAAGAGTAAAACGGGACCCTATTACTAAGACTTCGCTGTCCGTCCGTCCGTCCGTCCGTCCGTCCGTCCGTCCGTCTGTATCTCAAGAACCGTGATAGCTAGAGAGTTGAAATTTTCACAGATTATGTATTTCTGTTGCCGCTATAACAACAAATACTAAAAACAAAATATTTTTTTTCTAAGGGGGGCTCCCATTCAACAAACGTGATTTTTTTGCCCGGAATCCTTCGTGCGCGAGTCCTACTCGCACTTGGCCGGTTTTTTTTAAATTAACCACAATCATTTTGTTTCATATAAGATCAATTACCATTTTCCCCCTATCAATGTATTGTTATATACTTATATGACAAAATCTTATTAACACTTTAAACTCTCGCGCTTTGTACACATATTTAAATTATACATACACATATTAATATTATCGCATTAGACCCGTTTTTGGTGTTTGCTAATCATTTATTTTAGGCTAGCTTAATGTGTTATATTAAAATTTTATGTTGTATTATACTTTATTAAAATGTAGGTATATTATTAGTATCTAAATATTACAATAGTATGTATCATTTACAAAACGAACTTTTTCAAGCTAGCTTGTAAAGTAATGACTATTTAATTTTGGTTTGCGAGGCAAAAACATATTTTGGGTCGCCGTGCTGGCCTTATTAGTTAATCGCTTAATTACCTTTCGAAGCAAACTTTTAGTTCGATTATTTTGGTTTATATGTTTGGGACCCTTTATTTTAGGCCAATATTGCGCTATTAAGAACAGGATTTAATATTTTTGTTAAATTGTCACTAGGGTAGAAAAAAAGTTATAACCATGAGATGCTTTTCAAATGGACCCAGTACAAAACTTAAATAGTATTTTATGCAACTGTTGTATAAGAAGGGTCTTAAAAGGCGAGTGGCGTGGGTTGCGATGCGAGCCTTGGCGAGCATCGCAATTAAAGATGCCACGAGCGTTTTTAGACCAGTTATACACCGTTGCATACAATACTTTTTCTACGACAAATTTTAAATAAATAGTAGACTACAGAATAGTTAAACTTTTCAGGCAGCAAGTTTTCTATTCGTACTTTTGCTACTCACGCAATTTCTTCAGGAGTGCAGTTATTAATTTCTTCGACCATTTTAAAAGGAACGTACACTTTTGTCTTTACAAACACGAATAATCTTAATCGTTTGGGACTAATAGTTTATCATCTTTCGTCTTTTCATTTTGAACTGTATTTTGGTGGGAAATCGGAAATGTGACAGATCTTGCTTATGGTTTGTTTTGTTTTTAATTTGTTTGCACTTGCCATCCGAACCAAACCAAATCCGGACCCGGACCGAATTCGAACTGTTTATTTTTATAAATAATACCAATAATTTATAAAACATGTAATTTAACATACAATAGATGATAATTTATTATTATTATAGTAAATAATTTATAATATACAAATGTTAAATCGTAAATAAATACTTTTATTTCGAAATATATGTTTATGAAGTTGGCACAACTGCAATATAGCGGCCGATTAAAAAAAAAGTTAAACAGTGCTTTTATGAAAAATTTATGAACCAAAAAAGTACGCTGAACGCGTACGCGAACGCGTTTTTGGGCCATAGAGCATAGAGTTTTTCGATGACTTATTAGTGGTGTCATTGTATTTGAGCTACAGCCTATATAAATTACAGATAACGGTACAGGAGTAGAAAAAATATATAAAAACGGGCACATATTTTTTTTGTTTTAATTTATTTCTTACTCAACAAAAATTACGATAAACTTAATCTAAATCTTCGCCAAACTGCATAACAGTTTGTTGGCGAATATACACTATTTATAATTATGTTTTGGTATCTATATTATGTGTACAATCTACATATGATTTTATTTTTAATGTTTATTATATGCACATATTATGTATGGTTAGGTGCTAACGTGTCGATCCGAACGATGAATTTATGTGTTTTCTAAGCAAATTGATTCGACAGGGCAGTTGTAGAGAGAATAGTGTGAATAATATAGTCCAAAAGATGAATCATAAACCTCACCAGAAATACTATAAAGGACCATGGACCTATTCTGATAACATGACTACTTACAGAAAATTAAAAAAATTCAAACATAACTTTGGCGTTTGAAATTAATATCAAGGGAGAACTCGAGTTCTGAATAACCGTTGTCGTAATTAATTACCAGTTTTTAAGAGTTGGTTTGCAAAACATTGCAAATTAAAGTGTTAGGGTGTCTAAAAGAAATGTATCTTGATTACCATGAAATTGATTTTAAAAGTAGGTACTTAGTAAAGATTGTCAAAATAACTTCACACATACCCGGGAAGGGAATCCGGTCGTACCTACTGTTGTTTGATTGCAGAACTTGTATGTTCAACGGGTTGCATGAACTTTATGAAAGGCGCTCGCACCTGTCATCTTGTATTTAAAACTGACAAACTTCCCATACAATCAGATTTTTACGGACGTTACTTACGATTACCGGCGGCGGTGTGAAACAACCGGCCCTTATATCAGTGAAACCCTGTAACCTTTCTAAGATAGCTACGTTGAGTTTTGTTAGTTCTACAAATTGAGACGTAGAAGGTTTAAAAACATAAGTGTTTTTAATCCTTTGAACGCCAAGAACCTATAAAGTGGTCGTGTGTCGTCGTGCTCACCACGCCAAGATCCCCTATTAGGCGTTATGACGTCCGCTATCAAAGCAACCTTCAGTCTTTCATATAAAGTTCATATAGTCACTCTCTTATGGAAAAAAGGTTGGCGTGTCAGTAACACTAGTACGTGAATAATGGCGTTCAACGGGTAAAAAAACTTGACTATTTATTCATAAAATACAGAGTCATTTCTGAAATCCGTGTCGTAATTCTTTAAAAAGAAATTTAGTAGCCATCTTTATATCGCACAAACTTTACGTCTTATAACCTTAATAGCTTTCGCCAACTTCAACTCCTTTTTATTATTTATAAAATTAATCCTTTTTTCAGAAGCATCAATTGATAAAAATAGAAGCAAAATCGTTTTTAAAAGCCATTCGCCAGGATATTTCAATATAAATTCAATTAGGTTACAACAAAGACATCAATCATTCATCTCCCATTGGAGAATATCTACACTCAATCATTGTCAGTGCAACACTATGGGCCACCTTCCAAAGGAGCCATTAGACATAACACCTCAATAAAATGTTAGTAAACAAGCAAAGCCCTCCAGCGGCGCGCGCGCGCGCAGGACGCGCCGTAAGACAATAATGCACGACTAATAGCTACCGATGACTCACACACTATAAATAAATCATTGTTTTCATCGACACTAAGAACCTACTTACAGGAATCACGAGCGATTGTCCCTCACTCTATGCTAAACCAGACTAATAATTCGTTCAAAACAACACCGTCCAGCAACGCTTTCGTTTAAAGGGTCACAGCAAGAGGTCCAAACGTCAAAAGAAATTGTCATGTCTTTTGTTAATTAAAAAACAAAACACCGTGTCGACACCCTCTTTTCTTTTGTCCAGGGTAATGTTAGCCGTTCGTAAAATACCATCAGAAGTAAATAGGTAAACAAAAAGTAGGCGACAATGAACAAACGGCACATTTATGTACAAAAAAAATACCAATAAATCAATCGGCCGCTTTACTGAAATGTATCGATATTCCCAAAGCTAAATTACAGATTCAAATTAATTTCATTGATTAATTACTAAGCCGCTGATGCTAAGCTTAAATTTCTTCTTCGATTGTCAATAGTGGTACAAAAAGCAGAAGGCTTCCTGTTGAACTTGACAGTTTTTTGGGTGAGCGATCTGTGGACATGCACGACTTTCGCGTTTGATCGAGAATTCTGTGGACATTTGTCCGGAATGCCGCCGAATGATTTCTCGTGAGAACCGATAATGGAAGCCGACGCGGACGCAGCGACAAGTGCCGCTCCGAATTATTGTTGGGTGATTGTGGATTTTCGCTATGCAAATGGTTTCGTTACGCTTCTAAACAGCTTTCTTAGGAAGCAATTTTGAACAGGTGAATTTTAATAGAATATGAAAGTTGAATTATCCAGTCCTGAGAATGGTGTCAAAATTGGTTCCAATAGATTTTCATGTTAAGATTTTGCGCATGTTAACTAACGCTGAAATTGATGAGTGTTTGCGGAAACCTAACTTTAAAAAGCGTGTGTTTTAAAGTAATTCGACAGCTATCGATGCCTGAGAGCTTACCCGCTACTGCAGACAGACACCTATACAGCTTCAAGTTAAGTCTACGAAATCTTAAATCGTGTACCTACGGTCTAATGGGTTGCCCTACACCTGCTATAGCGATGACAGTGGACAGCCCAATTGCGACGGCGTCGCGTCTGCGACGAATCGCAGAGACACGTGCGTGCACTATCCGACAGAAAATCGATCAGGCACCGAACTTTTCCGAAAAAACTCCGAATTGACGACCGATTACCGTCAATTTTCGATGCCCGAAATCCGAGACTCACGATTCACCTGTGATCACCTCACCTGAGTAAGAAAACTGCCTCAGTTAGCCGTAAACCACGTTATATCAGTGTCATTTACTTACACACTATATGAAGGAGTGAGATGAAGATATCGATACATGGCTAGTACGACGATATGAAGGAGAATCGTATTTAGCCTGTATAACTGTCGCTGCCAGCCGAATGGTTAATTGCTGAACAGTTAGTCGTAACTCCGTTTTACTGTGATTTTTTTTCTCACGCACTAATGTGTGAGAACAATCGTGATTCATATGTTTAGTTACCTATTTTTAGTATTCTATGAGTTGTACATCGTCATACATACGGTCAAAATTTTACCGTGAATTTTTTTTAAATCCTTAAACCATAATCACCATAAAACTGAATGCTCTAATATCCGAAACCATCATATATATTTAGAAAAATGTGATAGGTACGTGGGTCACTAGGAAAGTTTTGAGATACTCAAAATTTATAAAAAGAATGCAACTAGATTGAACCTTTTTTAGGGTTCCAAATGGCAAAAAACGGAACCCTTATAGATTCGTCATGTCCGTCCGTCTGTCTGTCTGTCTGTCCGTCCGTATGTCACAGCCATTTTTTTCCGAAACCATAAGAGCTACATATACTATTGAAACTTGGTATGTAGATGTATTTTGTGAACCGCATTAAGATTTTTACACAAAAATCGAAAAAAAACATTAAGTTTTAGGGGTCCCCATACACAAAACTGAAACTCAAAATTTCAATGAATAGGTCTTCAAAAATGATATTAAGCTTTCTAACATTATTTTTTTCTAAACTGAATAGTTTGCGCGAGAGACACTTCCAAAGTGGTAAAATGTGTGTCCCCCCCCCCCTGTAACTTCTAAAATAAGAGAATGATAAAACTCAAAAAAATATATGATGTACATTACCATGCAAACTTCCAAACCGAATGGTAGATAACTCAATCTCTGTCTTTATTCGCCACTTCATCATCACAGACCAGATTATTTGTTTGAACCGAAACTTGGTTTGAACTAGATCTAGTAAGTAGTTTTTTTTTTAATACGTCATAAATCGTAAACTGCAATTTATTTAACGGAACCCTTCATGTGCGAGTCCGACTCGCACTTGGCCGCTTTTTTAAAGATAAATTATTTGTATAGACAAAATATTAAAATATAAAAAATTACGGTTGTTTTTTGTTTCAACTCCGCGGGCTTTTATCGTCAACTATGGATTTTAAGCGAGAACATTTTCGTGCGATGATTATGTACAATTATAAATTTGGATTAAATGAATGTGAGTGCAGAGAGCGATTAGTTTCGGCGTTTGGGGACTATACATCATCGCGTGCAACAGTTTTCAGATAGTTTGCTCAATTTAAATGAGGGATTTTCTCCTTAAATGATGATGAAAGAAGTGGCCGGCCCGCGACTTCAGTTACAGAAGAAAAAGTCCTAACTGTGAAATTTTTTTTTTAAGAAGACCGAAAAGTGACTTACAAACAAATAGAAGAGGTCGTGAAGATTTCATAGCCAGCTATTAATGAAATTTTACACAACCGGCTTGGAGTCAGGAAATTATGTTCACGATGGCTGCCTCACTCGCTGACTGCAGAACAAAAAGAAGCTCGCGTGACATGGTGCAAATAAATGCTCAGAAAATTTGATCAGGGAGAAGGACGGTAATTTTTTTACATTATTACTGGGGACGAGAGTTGGATTTACCAATATGATCCACCGACTAAACGGCAATCAACAATTTGGGTGTTTTCCGATGAAGAACCTCCAACGAAGGTGAAACGTGGGCGAAGGAAAAAAAATGCTGGCCACATGACAGTGTCTAATGTCTTTCATGTGGCCACAATTTCCGTAGATGACCAAAAAACTGAAAGCTAAGTGGTATATTGAAGTGTATTTAATAATTTAAAACAAAAACGACCTAAAACTGGTTTGAGGGGGCTCTTTTTGCATCATGAAAATGCGTCGCCGCACAAGGCCATTGTCACCAAGGATTTTTTGAAGAGTACAGAGATTGAAGAATTGTGTCATCCTCCGTATAGCCCCGATTTAGCTCCTTGCGATTTCTTCCTCTCTCCAAAAATCAAACTCGGACTTCGTGACACGCGATATAACAGTCCTGAGGATGCACGGAACGCCTACTTGCAGGCCGTATAGAAGACCTCCCTAAAGAACAGTACCGGGAATGATATAAATCATGGTTTAGGCGGATGAATATCATGCATAGAAGCTAATGGAGATTACTTTGAGAAACTGTAACAAAAAAAAATTTAATGACTTTTATACTTTTTTTATATCTCAAAACTTTAGTTTAGTTTAGTTTAGTCATTTATTTTACTGGTCACTTTCGGTATATAAATGCAGCCATGGTAATTTGAATTTGTCAAATGGTACTATACAAAGTGAATTTAGGGGATGCGATATCACTGATATGTCAACGGGCCATGAAACAACTCGAACCGTGACCCTGATATATTCTCATTTCTTAAAGGGAGCTATAAATATGTACCGCGATTTACATCGTGATAACAGGGTATCTAGTCTCATACTGTACAAATTTAATATGAATTGGATTGAATACGACGCTGTTGCTTACCGATTTTTTAAGAGCGGGACACAAGTCACCGATAAAATACATTTTCAATGTCTATTCGATTTTCACGATTCGAGAATGGATTCCCAGTTGCCACAATATTTTCCCCAAGAGGACATAAAATTTCCGGTGCATAAATTCAAATGACGTGCACTGTATATGACCTATTTTGATAAAGGAATATTTTGTCACCACAGAATGTCCTCAAAGGCTTGCTTGCGGCTTGTGCTTTTGTTGATGGTACCAGAATAGCGCGATCAGGATATAAATTCATATAGATAAGCTTTATTTCATTTATATTGTACTCTAATCTTATATTATGAAATAAAAAATCTAAATCTAGCGGTACAGGCATTTTTGTTGAGTACCTACCTACAGTTTTAAATAAGGTACTTGGAGTAAAACGAGATTACATAAGTAATAATGTTTTTATGGCAGGAATAGACATTCTAGATATAATAAATAATAAATAAATAAATATTACGGGACAATCTTACACAAATCAACCTAGACCCACGGTAAGCTCAGTAAGGCTTGTGTTGTGGGTACTAGGCGATGATATATATAATAGATACATACATATAGATACTTATATACATATATAACATCCATAACTCAGGAACAAATATTCGTGATAAATACACAAATAAATGCCCTGACCGGGATTCGAACCCGGGACCTCCAGCTTCGTAGGCAGAGTCACTACCCACTGGGCTTCGGAGGCCGTTAAATAATAATCATTTGAAACATAGGCTCAATTTGATAAAATGAGATTGTAGGTACGAGTAAGTACTTACTAATTAAAATCGTATTCGTTATCGGGCTTCCCAAAAATCGATATAAACGTTGACCTCCGGGTGGTGCTAAAAGAACAACAAACTCGGCAGTTGCACTGTTCCTTCTGAACCTCGCAGCGCACACTGGAACTCTATCAGCGACATCAATACCAATACATATATGTATCAGTGTGTAACCGCCATACGATAAATAAATAAACGTTAGTAGCGCGCTCCGTAATAAAAACTTCTAGCGCCGAATAAACCTCTCTTTTTTTATAATCAGAACGTTTTAATATGTTGTCTAACTCTCGTGGGTAGGTATTCGTTGCCTCAACAATACGTAGTATATTCAGCGCTAAGCCTAATGCGGTATAGAATACAGATCGCAAAAAACCCACGCAGCCACCTCCACAAACAGTCTCCGCCCAGTTTTTCCATGAAACTTGATTCGTCATGTCCAATTAAAATAGAGACACGACTCGTCGGCAACACCGCTGGACAGGCCACCTGGCTAGAAGCAGAATAAACTGACTCGCTATTTACCTTTCTGAAATAGAAAACTTGTTTCAGAAACATAACCGTGTGTCCACTTCAGAGGTTCGAGTCATGAAAATGGAGTTCTTAGAGGTTGTTCCCAAAAAGCCACAGGCAGTTTAGAAAGAAATTGTGTTAAAAACCTCAATATCATTTTTGAAGACCTATCCATAGACCCCACACGTATGGGTTTAATGAAAAAAATGTTTTTGAGTTTTAGTTTTAAGTATGGGGAACCCCCAAAATTTATTGTTTTTCTTTTCTATTTTTGTGTAAAAAATCTAAATGCGGTTCACAGAATGCATCTACTTACCAAGTTTCAACAGTTTATAGTTTCGGAAAAAAGTGGCTGTGCATACGGACGGACGGACAGATAGACAGACAGACATGACGAATCCATAAGGGTTCCGTTTTTTGCCATTTGGCTACGGAACCCTAAAAAGGAAAGAGCGAGTAGAACGTTTTTCATACAAAAATTCTAATTGCTTCGTTTTTTAGGGTTTCGTACTCAATGAGTAAAACGAAACCCTATTAATAAGACTCCGCTGTCCGTCTGTATGTCTGTCTGTCCGTCTGTCACCAGGCTGTATCTCAACAACAGTGATAGTTTGACAGCTGAAATTTTCACAGATGATGTATTTCTGTTGCCGCTATAACAACAAAATACTAAAAACCTGTTTTTTTTATATGTTATATTACAATTTTACACAAATCGGCTTAGTCCCAAACTAAGCAAAGCTTGTACTATGGGTACTAGACGACGATACACATACTTATATAGATAAATAAATACATACCTATAGAAAACATCCATGACTCAGGAACAAATATTTGTGCTCATCACACAAATAAATGCCCTTACCAGGATTTAAACCCAGGACCTCCGGCTTCGTAGGCAGGGTCACTACCAACTATGTTACAGGAGGTTCCCATACAACCAACGTGATTTTTTTGCCATTTTATAGATAATGGTACGGAACCCTTCGTGCGCGAGTCTGAATCGCACTTGGCCGGTGTTTTCTATTTTTTTTTTTTTTTATTATTATTAAAAACATGTAAACACATCATTACAGTCCTAAAACCAATGCGTCATTATATTTTATTATCATTTTTAGCAACATAAACTAGTTTTCGACCTAGATATGGAAGATCCCCTTGTGTAAAAAAAAATCATTGTTATTCAAGCATGCCGTTTTAAAATGAGTACCAAACTACGTGTTTATGGACTGGGGACTCTCAGGGCGTTTGCATTTTTAAGTGTACCCTCCGGTTTTTGGCATGTCCCTAGAGTTTGACGTGATATATCTTCGCACGTGCAAGCTAATGGTTATCGATATATTTTTCGACTAATTAAATGTACCTATGAGGCTATCTCTAGACTAAGAATAAATAACACCAGTGGACCTCATAGTTGTCTTGTAATTAATAAATAAATAAAAAAAAAAAAAAAAAAATATCCGCAGCAGAACCAAGGTAACCGATATAGTCCTCCGAATTGCTAAACTTAAGTGGCAGTGGGCGGGGCACATTGCACGTAGAACCGATGGCCGTTGGGGCGGAAAGGTTCTCGAGTGGCGACCACGTACCGGAAGGCGCGGCGTGGGTAGGCCCCCCACAAGTTGGACTGATGACCTGGTAAAGGTCGCGGGACCGGCCATTGTGACACTCTTTGGGGGAGGCCTATGTCCAGCAGTGGACGTCTTTCGGCTGATATGATGATGATGATGATGACGAAATGTACCTATCCTTAGCATGATTTTAGAATACATTGTAAATGTGAAACATGCATAATTATTTATAAATATGCATAAATATCTGTGACAAAAAACCCGTATTTTAGCGTGTCCCAACTGGCGATATAATAATTTACTTTAAAAACACAATTTTAACCGACTTCAAATCAGTAGCCAAATTGCTTCAAGTTTGCATATAAAATTTGAAGAGTTTCCTCGATTTCTCCAGGATCCCATCATCAGAACTGGATTTTGGTAACAACAGGACTAATCTGGAAGTATATGTTTTCAAACAGAGAAAGAATTGTTCAAATCGGTTCATAAATTACGGAGTTGACGCGTATCAAACACACAAAAAAAAAATAGTCGAATTAAGAACCTCCGACATTTTTGAAGTCGGCTAAAAACAAGAATACTTATGAATCAGTGCGTATTGTATGAACTTTATGAGTTTCAATTTATAGAATGAGAACGATGGCATAAAAGAAACATAAAAAGTTGGTATTTACTTCTTTGATATTTTAATTACTATAGGGCTTTATAGGACAAAACCAATATTTTTGTCATTAAAGTATGAGCCTTGGCACACTTGTTACTTAGGTGGACTAGAGTTGAAAACGCCCGGGCGCCAAGGGCGGACGCCCCGCTGGTGGGGTGGGGGAGGGGGGGACGTTTCGTTCCGACGCGTGTTCTTTCGGTCCTCCTATCATCTTATTTATAGATACTAGGGCATGTTTAATATCGTTTTCAGATATATTAAGGATGGCCAATCGTTTTCTGGGACATCAATAACATCTTTTCAAAGAAAAAAAATTAAATACGGTCAAAAAAATCTCTGTCAAAAAAAATATTTCTGCTACGATTACGTGTAAACAAGCAACGATTTGGGCATGAAAAAAATATAATTATAAAGTCATATTTATAATTATTTAAAAAATATATAGGGTATAAATAAAAATAATCAAATAAAAAAATATAACTACATTGAGGCAAACTACGTACATTCAAGTATTGGCTGAAAATCACAGAGCAAGTTTTACGTTTTTGGAGTTGTACATTATATTATAGTCATCAAGTGCTAAAGGCCCTGCGCCACCCGCATCCAGCGGACTCCCACGACCTTTACCAGGTCGTCACTGGCAATAGACACTTGTCAAATACTGTCGTCTTGAGACACTGCGGAATGCTGGACGAAAAGATGTGCCGTAGCTTCCCGACCGCTGCCCAGCTGAGTCGAAGTTGGACCTACCTAACTGGACAGTCTGTCCTAGGTATACATAATTGTAATGGTAGTAATGGTAGGTATTGTACTACTACATGGGCATTTGACATGATTTTCGTCTTATCCATGTTCAACCCACGACCAACTCGCTTGGAATCTTTACTGAGTCCTCGAGCATCGTACTTAAGTCCTCCATGGTCCAAGCCAAGACTAGGTACTATTATTTACATACAAGACTACTACAGCAAAGCGAAGGTGAGTGATGTGTACTCGCCGTTGATGTTGATGCCTAGCCTTCTCCAATCCAGAGTCTTGAAAACATCCTCCAGTGCCGCGGTGAACAGTTTTGGAGAAATAACATCTCCTTACCTGACTACCCGCTGCAGCGGAATAGGTTTCGAGTTCCGGTCCTGGAGTCGGACTGGCATAGTGGCGTTCTCGTACAAACACTTCAGTACTTCGATATAGCGGTAGTCTACTTCGCACCGCTGGAGAGACTGTAGTACATACAGCCCAGTCGAATCGAAGGCTTTCTCGTAGTCCACGAAGGCTAAGTAGAGGGACAGCTTATACTCCTCAGTCTTCTTTATAACCAGAAGGAGCATGTAGATGCGGTCTACCAAGAGGCTGGATGGAAGTCATCTAGCCTGCGTCCGAGACGATTTGTATTGACTCTCTAAAACAGCTTATAGACATGGCCCACAAGTGAAATGGGTCGGTATTTCTTCAGCAGGGTGTTGTTACCCTTTTTGAAGAACAGCACCACCACCCCTCTGTTCCTACCTTTCGCGTTCTCTCGTACAGTAAGACGGAATCGAACAACTTCTGAAGGGCCGTAAGGACCGGTGTTCCATCCACCTTCAGGCTGTTATTGCGTCTTCACCAGGTGCCTTGTTGTTCTTGAGCTGTTTAAGAGCCATTACAATCTGGTACAGGCTGATGTCCAGGATGTCATCGGTATAGTGTCAGGTTAGTCTAGCTCAAGGATCTTCCGACAGACTAACTTTGGGTCCGCGAGTTGACGTGTATTGTTTATATGTCCGTAAAAGTGCTCTATCTCACCCAAAATCTCTGGTTTAGAAGAAATGGTTCTACCATCCTCAGTTTCAACTTCGCGAGCTGGCTCAGCCCAATAGACAGATCTCTCGAGAATGCTTTAGAGCCCTTATTAAGCTGGATGGCTTCGTCAATACGATTTGTACTGAATTGGCGCAGAGGTTGGGTAAGGGACTTGGAGATCTGATTATTGAGCTGCCGGTATACGGTCGCATTATTCACTCCTTTCCTTCATGAGCTTCTGAGTCAAGCTATAGAGCTTTTTAGTTCTGTTTGCCCCTTAGGCCTCGAAAAACTTAGACCCAGTGTCACGAACAGCTTCCACAAACGCGTCGTCGAATTCGTCCACATCGCTGCCTAAGCAATCGAAACGGTTTTGGAGTGCCATCTTAAAGCTCTCGGGGTTTTGAATTTGGATTGATGCTGGACGCACGCAGCGTAACTTCATCTATCGAGAGCGCTCTTGCTTGACGCGTTTATTCAATGTGCCTCTTACCAGACGGTGATTGCTCCCAGTTTTAACCGTATTGATCACAGAGATCGTTGAATATATGCTTCCTCGTCGAAATAATGAAGTCAATCTTGTTTTTAGTTGAACCGTCGGGACTCGTCCACGTCCACTTTCTGTGTTCGCGTTTCTTGAACAAGGAATTCATCATGTAGACTACGTAGAGTCCCTCCTTCTCCAAGAAATTGGCCCCGGTGGCTCCGACTGCCAACTCCAAATTGCCCCACTTTCAGGTCTCCACCATCTCTATTACCCAGTTTTGCGTTGAAGTCCCGCATGAGTCATGACAACGGTGAAGTAGGTTTTTGAACTATGTATGGCCTTCGATATATCTTCATACATAGCCTCCACTCCGCCTCTTCGTCGGAGTGTGCCGAGGTCGGCTCGTAAACCTGTTTGATACTCGAGTATAAGGTACGCCACCCTAGTCGACACACTCTCGATCATTACCATGTTGTTCACGAGGGACTTGTGGACGAGGAACCCGACACCTCCGTGAGACTGGTCGCCCTCCCGGAAAAAGAGCAATTTGCCGGATTTGAGGGTTATCGTATATTGTGTTGGTAGGATGCGGGTGGCGCAAGGCCGGTCGCTTTAGCACTCTTTGGGGGCTTTTGGCTCATAGGCCTCTATGTCCAGCAGTGGACGTCTTTCGGCTCATATAATGATATGATGATTATAATATAATGTACAACTCCAAAAACGTAAAACTTGCTTTGTGATTTTCAGCCAATACTTGAATGTACGTAGTTTGCTTCAATGTAGTTATTATTATTTTTTTGATTCCTTTTATTTATACTCATGTACAACTATATTTTTTTTAAATCTACGTAAATATAGCTTTATAATCATATTTTTTTCATTGCCATATCGTTGCGGGTTTTCACGTAATCGTTGCAGAAATATTTTTTTTAACGGAGATTTTTGACTTTTGCCCGTATTTCATTTTTTTTCTATGAAAAGATGTTACAAATGTTCCAGCAAATGATCGACCATCCTTAATTTATCCAAACACGATACCAAACATGCCCTAGTCACTATAAAGAAGATGGTAGGATGACTGAAAGAACGCGCGGCGGAACGAAACTTCCCCCCCTCCCCCACCCCACCAGCGGGGCGTCCGCCCTTGGCGCCCGGGCGTTTTCAACTCTAGTCCACCTAAGTAACAAGTGTGCCAAGGCTCATGCTTTAATGACAAAAATATTGGTTCCCATAAACCGATGTCCTATAAAGCTCTAACTACTAAAATGTTTTTTTAAATTGTGTCCCTGAATATCGGGTAAGTCGGAAGTTTCCACTATGTGACGATAAAAACCCTAGCAAGAATACTCCCTAAGTACAATTTTTTTAATGTATATCCCTCATTGCGTACATTTTGAACCCTCGAAACCTTTCTTTCCAGAAAATTGCAAAAAACAAGGGCGGTTCAAACACAAGTTTGCAAACGCTCCATTTTAGGAACGCTTGCGACGTTCCACTTTGTGACGGTTAGATTCCCTAATTAATTTGGCTTTTCGATATCTCCAACTATCCTCATTCAATAATTTCTAGTTATTTAGTGTTTCACCACGTGTTCAGGATATTTTAATAAAAAATAAAACCTATCCAATAAATTACCTCGGATGTGACGTTCCACGATTTTCATCGTCACATATGGCTGTAACAAAACGTCACTATAAGTTGGAACTGCTAAGGCCCGGTTCACAATGTGAAAATTCACAGATTTAGCTTGGACAGTACTTGTATGTTTCGGAAAGTGAATGTTGTTTTTTTTATATACCTACCTACGTATTTTATTTAGGTGTATCGTTTATTTATAGCACATCAATGGTCCATCAGAGATAATTGTATTACAAAAAGAAGCGTCACATTTGAATTGAATTACTTAAAGCAACACATACCTACGCCGCTTATGGGATTATTTTATTATTTTGTACAACTAACAAAAGACAAAAAATTTAATCGCTATTAATTTAATTTTAGAGCGGCAAGTAGAGCAAGATAGGGATAGAAGTTTGCAGAAGGCCGTGCTTCCGTCCGGCACCTATCATCTATCCACACGGGTCGAAATCTGTATGATTTCACTCGTCTGGCGGTGGCTTATCGCTATCGAAAAATCGGTTTGATATGATAGATATAGCCCCTCGGACCCTCAGCTATCGATTTTGATCAATATCAGACCATATTTGTAAGAATTTCGAAATGGAGGCCGTTTTTATCAACCCTAATTCATATTAAGAGACCTCTCGAGTGCTCAGATACCAATTTTGAACACAATTAAAGTATTAAAGCTCCCAATCCTAGTTTAAAATTTATACTTAATAGTTAGCGCAAGCTCGTCTAATTTTCCTAGCCTCCCGCTTCTCCGCAAACCCCTATAAATGTGTGCAAATCTTACTCGCCGCTTCCATCACTGACCTTTTTTTTTTTTTTTTGTTTAGGGGGGGGGAATACGTTACGCATTTCACCTGGGTGCAGGGGGTGACCCGAGTGGTTATGTGGGACTCCCGTATGGGCTAATCAGGCCCACGGTGTACCCACTAACCCTCGCGGGGGTACTGACCTGGCACAAGTACAACAGTAGCTTATATAGCTTAGTAGGTATAGAGTAAGACTTGCCTCTAATTATCATCAATGTGAATGAGGCCTTACCATATTTACCTAAGTATATTTGTCCCCTCAAAGTTACAGTAACTTTTTCGTTTTATTATTTGTTTACAATGGTTTTAAGTTTTTTTCGTATTTTTCCATTAAAGCATTTTGTATAATCTAAAGAATAAACACAGTCGTCCTTTAAAATTACGGTGATAATTCACAATAATGATAGAAAATATGAGTGGTTTTGTCCCTAGTCGTCACATTGTGGAAATACATTATCCAATATTTAAAAAGATATTAGTATAACTATGTTAATTTTGTTTTTTATAGTTAGTTATAACGATAAGTAAGTTATCTAATAAGTTTTTTTGATGCACTTTGACAAAGTATTTTGTTATTTAGTCTTGAACATCGTCACATAGTGGAACATGTAATGCATTAAAAAATCACATCGTGTCCAAATTCAAGCTAAATTGAGGAATAACCTCGCGTTCCCAGTTATTTTTCACAAAATACAGACTATAGTCTTCACTTTGTAATAAAAATTGAGGTAAAATAGGTACGGTCAACCAATTTTATTCCTAGGCCACCGTAGAACCCTGTCATTTTAACTGCTACATAGCGACGCAATAATCCTAGTATTAACCCGTATTGACTAGGGTTTGCAATCCGCCGAATTTCGGATCCGGATCTTACAGGCTCTTGGATCCGGATCTTTCGGATATTACGGATCCTTAAAATACAACCATGAAAACCGAAAATACGGCTACAAAATGAAGTTTTTACCGAGTCCACGCTGAAAACCGAATGGTAGATAACTCAATCTCTGTTTTTATTCGCCACTTCATCATCCCAGACCAGATTATTTTTGTTTTTAATGTATTAGTCACAAAAACTAATTAAACCTACATACTACAAACTAGTAAAAATGACGCAGTTTCATGGCGAAAATTGGCGTTGGTTTAAATGCACTAATTCACCGTAGGCAAAGACACAAAGTAATTATTATAAATCCAATGTTACCTATATAACTACCTACTAAAGACTTACGCCCGTATTCATAAACGTTCAAAAAGCCTATTTTAACTATTTAAAATGGCGTTAAAATTCGTTTGTCCTTATCTGTCACTTTGACATTTGTGTTCGTAAGAAGTGGACAAAGCACATTATATTTAGCAGCCATTTTAAGTTTTATGAATAAGGGGATTAGTTTAGTTAAATAAACATATAGAAATAATTAAGAAGTATAGTTGACCCAGGAAGTAAAAAGTAAATGCAGCAACAATACCTACGTTTAATACTTGTAATATTTTTTTTAATTTTTAGTATGATGATCTTGACCTATAATATGATCATGTAATATAATAAGCATGGTACGCTATATTAATGCCCGTTCACCGTTTTTGCCATATCCAGACACAGTATTGCCTAAAGTAATGCCCCCTGCTAGACAAACACCTTTTCCCTCGTCCGGATCACATTGTCAATTTCTCCTCCTAGGTTAGTTTAGTTGTAAATAAAAAGTTGAATAAAAAAAAGAAATTTATACCCTTTATGACCTCGGGAATGCGTACCTATTTAAAATCTTTCAGGTATACGGTGGTGTAGCCGTTTTTTCTTGATTTAAACTTATAATTCCTACTTTATACCAAAAAAACCTTGTGGATCCGTATTATCCGAAAGATCCGGATATCCGGATCTGTTGAATTGAAATATCCGAAATATCCGGATCCAAAATATTGGCGGATCTTGCAAACCCTAGTATTGACATAGCATTTACAACGGCAAGGTTCTATGATGGCCTAGGAATCAAATTGGTTGACTGTACGCACATTTTGAAAAAAAAATACTTTTCAAACTAGGATCCACTTAAAAGTGAAAACGCCCCTTAACATAATTTTGGAATTGAAACCATTACTTCTGTTTTACCCAACTAGTTCCCACGCGTGTGCCTTACCGCTGACTTTTTGCGCTCGACTTCCTTTAAAGGAAAAAAGATGGCCCCGATCACGTTTTCCATTGACCAGTTTTTCTGTTTACGCCTCTGCCAACGATTGGATCGCTGTGATACAATATGACAGCATCTCGACGCCATGACGATTGCATAATACCTATGTAATAGTCTGGTATAGCTATTAGGTAGGTACTTCTTCTTATCAAAGGTAGGCTATAAAGGTCGAGGACGAGGGACCCTATTTGACTTAAAGTACTTATTGAATGTATTTGCTTTGTCATTTGTTTATCTCGCTCATTTTATTTGATTTAGGTACTAGCTTCCGCCCGTGACTTTGTGTGCGTGGACCCGGCATAAAAACTATATTAACTACGAGTATATATTAATCCAGGCCTATATTAATCCTATCACAAGCAGGTATAGATAAATTAATATTATATTATAGATATAGATAAATATTGTATGTTTACAGGCATTCTATATCCCATAAAAACATTCCATGTAAAAAATAGGCCAAGTCTCAAAACTCTTTCACAGTAAAAAGTGGTGAGATATCTCGTAGAGCCAAGTCAGGCATTCTTATTAATCTTTATTTGCTTGCTAAATAAAATTCTGCAACTTGGGAATCACACAACTTTACTGCATTTACAATTTTTTGCATAGGTACCTAAAACTATGTAAGTGTGATTGCCAAGTCACAAAATTTTATTTAGCAAGCAAATAAAGATTAATAAGAATGCCTGACTTGGCTCTACGAGATATCTCACCACTTTTTACTGTGAAAGAGTTTCGAGACTTGGCCTTTTTTTTACATGGAATGTTTTTATGGGATCTCATTTCTTTTTGTAGACTTTTTATGGGAATGTTATTTTACCAACCGCAAATAACGTTTGTATAGTTTTGCAGGAAGGAACTGCCAAAGTAACTTTGCTGTAAATGCATGTATTTGTATAGGATAACAAACTTACTTATGCAGTTTGTATATCTCTGAAACGTGACTGAAATAGCAATATTTTTAGGTAGTTTTATAAATTATTAGGCTAAAAACGAATTATATTAGCGTGATCATTATCAGTGCGTATGTCAGTGACAAAACTAATGAACTTTGACGGACAATAGTTCTTAAACCAAAAGTTCAAATTGAATAGTATTCATATTAAATGTTAGCCATATTATGCCCTACATGCTCCTGAAAATTCAGGGTTCTAGCTATATTCAGCACAAAATTACAGGATGTTGAAAATGGCCTGAATGGCTTCGAGAAGGCCGTGCCTCTTTGTTTTGCTCGACTTGGCGGGGGCACTGCCGTTTCTATTTTCTCGTACTATCAGCATAAAAAGAAGTTTGTTATATATTGAAGAAGTAAATACCAAAATAATGTCGGTGTCAAATTGTGAAGAAAAATTAAGAGAAAATTATTCTCCTTTTGTTGCAAACGGTACAACCACTACAAATGCAATTCCATGCTCTCTATAATTAATCTATAGTAGGTAGGTTGGCAGGTAAACTATCTTTGTGCAAAATTTCATCCACCGGTTTTACCGTGTAAACGTGATTGAGTAACAAACATCCAAACTTTCGCAGATATCATATACTGTGAGGCACAAATGTATCACTACATCTAAAGCAAGCGTACACAAGATGATCAACAATTTATTACATAAGTAAACATAAAAGTACTAGTGTCAAGTCTACCAACATAGAGAAGAGGGTTCATTCCAAATTCCAAGAGATGTCCGTACAATTTTAACATTCAATCATTCCTTTACCCCACTTTTCCTCACGTCAATCCAAGTCGACACAAATTACGCATTTTCACATGTACATAATAACATACTTTATTAATTGCATTAATTTATACAAAGAAAGGTATAAAACATTTTCTCATAACTCTTTTATTTTAAGACTTACAAAGTTGATTGTTAGCTCATAATCTTAGATTTTGAGGACAAACATTATTGTTATATAATATATAGGATAAACCAATAAACATGATATTTATTTATACTTATAAGTACCCTATTTGAATAATTAGAAAAATCATTTATTACAGAAAAACACAGTGAAAATAATACAAACAATACCCAAATACCCACTAAACTAAAACAAACTTAAACCTATTAATAAGTAACCTAAACCTATTCCTAAAACTAAACATCAAACAACCCTCCCCGAGCCACTCCAGGTGCAAAGGTTCCCATCACACTGGCCGCATTGCCGCGCTGAACAGCTATGGCTAACCTTTGCACCAGAAATGACCCAGAACGCGGATCAAGTCCTCTTTCTTGTAAGCGACGCCCTACTTCCCTAAAAAAGGTTTTGGCCTCTGCGCACCAACACCCAGTCGTCTCCACCGCAAGCGGAACAAATAAATAATTGGAAAGACACGCGTACTTGTCCTTCTTCCGCACTGCCGCCAGCTCAGCAGCGGCTCCAGGCTTTTCTCATTGCCTTAAAGTCTTTGACATCTAAATCGAATCTAAACAAAGAGTTAAGACCTATGCTTCGGACTAAGTAGAGACGAGAAAGACCGCTAAGCTCTTCTTGGATTTAGTACTGATTGCATGGATCACAATATAATATAGCAAAAGGAAAATTAATCAGCAGTTAATTTTAACATGTTATGCTTTGTACGGGTTGAAGCGAGAGCGTGCTTGAAACACCAAACCAATTGCAGTTCAATCTGTTGAATAGAAGAATAAATATTTACAAAGCAAGACGAAAAACCAGTCAGACCTCTTTGCACACTAGAGTACTTATGCAACATTTACATCAAAATGAGTCGACGACATGTTTATTGTCTTCTTGAATTAAAATTCGTAAAATATCAGTTGTAAATCTTTTCAGGTGACATAATGTATTCGGATTAGGTACGCAGTGCATAGTCATAAATGCAGTGTAAGGCTATTGAATCTCGATAAGTATTGATCGATGCGTAATTTTATTTTTACTGCGCATATGCCATGCATCCAATTAGCGTATAAGTAAACAGACAGGGAAGTTTGCGATACTGTTTCAAATAGTTTCAATAACCAGCAACTGATTTAATCACCAACAAAACAGACGGGGGTAACAAGGCTTTCATGTACGAGTCAACGTCCAACACAGACATAATCAACGTAAAGTACACGATTGAAGACACGTAAACGTATTATATTATTATATTATTATATTATGGTGTATGAGTACGGTGGAATACACATGCTCATTTCCCTGTCTACGTTCCTTGCTCAGAGTTTTAGTCTTAAAAAGAATCTTATTTGTCATACAAATACGGTTCACATTTCATAGTCGGAATAGATATTTACGAGATTGATAAAGTAAGTATGCGAAATTCAGAAACGACGTTAGTATGCAGTTGCACACGTCGACTGCAGACTACAGGGAAACTTAATATTAAGTGCATCCCTGGTAACAACGTTGTGTTCGATGCTTAATGCATTTTACAAGATTGTTTTTATAGCAAATTTAACAATAACTGCATCGTTGTATTCTGTACAAAGATATCCTCAAGGCGCAAGAATTTCCCCAAAGAGACAATGGCCGGTCCTGCGCCATCCGCATCCAGCGGACTCCTGCGACCTTTACCAGGTCATCTGTCCACCTTGTGGGGAGCCTACCTACGCCGCGCCTTCCGGTTATATATGGCTTTCGGCTTTTATGGGTTCGGCGTTATATAATATATGGCGCCGGAATTGTCATCCCATAGAGAACTGTCAAACTTCCTATGTGAACAGATTTTAATGAACATAACTTACGGTTTGTAAAGCGTGGCCCTAAGTGAAGGCGTGTTCTCAGATATTACGCCAGAAGCTAGGAACGAGAAACCAAAAAAAGACCCAAAATTTCGAGGATCTGTAGCTGCCAAAAGTGGTCCCGGATATCTCGTGTAACCATTTTTTGATATTTGCTCAGTTTCGTCGGTATACACGATATAAAAAAATTACTTCTTCTACACCAACTTTTGCAGCGTACTACCCCTTCTTTGAAACTCTACTGACTGGCGTATATTTATTTTTGCGGGATCCAATACCTACAATATGAAGACTTACTTGCGCTTTTACTCGAACAGCATTCCAGTAATTTCCTTTCAGCACTTGAATAAGAACTCGACATCAAAGAAGTAAATTAATATTGATGTATTATATTTTCCTGTCACAGTTAATTTTTCTATGTAAGTATGTATTACACTCACCATAACACGAACGAATGCAGAATCCGTCTACCCATTTCGACAATGGCTTTCAGCAGCGGGCCATTAACGTCAGATGCAATTTACCTCAGTGCTGCCGTGACAGGTTGAAAGAGCCTTACTTCATGAGGGTATCCGTGACGTGTAGGCATGTAGGTATACACTCACACTACAGAACGGAACTTAATACAATATACGTCCGAGGCCGCAATATAGACAATTTTACAGTAAAATTATTATCTCAAACATGCAATGAAATATTGACGTTACATTTCTTATAATTGGCAGCGAAGTATCACGTTTCATGTGCGGAGAGACGAGAGACACATAATGACAATTCATGCAAAATTGGAGGTCTAGGCCTGCAAGATGGTCTTTTTTAATTTCCATTCTACATTTATTAGTGACACAGCATCACGGCGTTCAGCCATTAAAAAAACTATAAGCAACATTTGCTTTTTGGTTCGTTGTGACATTCTGCCACTACGATTATTAAAAAAAACAACAAACGATGTTTGCTATATTTTGCAGTTTTATTTATGTAGAATCGACTTGAACATAACAAATAACACATTATTAACAAATTGCAATTATTTTAAATTGACAATTTAACTAGAAAAATACACATTTAAATTATTTCATTTAAATATTAGCGGTAAAAATGTCTACTCAAACCGCATAGGTATTTTTTTAATCATATTGGAGGCAAAATTGATAATTTTTCATTCTGTAATTCTATTTTATTGGATTTATTGTGCGTTGTTGATTTTGTTATTCAATATGAGTTCCAACTAAAACACCGACGAAGAAATAATACCTACCATATTTTACGTGTTAGTTATATTTTTTGTCTATACTAGAACTTTCTTAAGAAATTCATGTTTGATTTCTAGGAGTTTACGTAATTTATTTCATTGCATGTTTGAGAAAAGTACTATACATACCTTGGCGTGAAAAGGGGTTGCCAGCCTCATAACTAGTCTATATGTAATCGGCCGGCAACCCCTTACTTCCCGGCATCTGTAGTAATGTACTATTAATAGATACCTAAAATAGTGCAAGGTTGTACAGTTTTTTAAATCCTGTCATGATCTTTTATTTAATTTTAGATCTAAACTGCAAACATAACAGTAAAAAAAACGTTATTAAGTAGGTTTAAATCGGATTCATAAAAACCGTTGAAAAAAACAATTTTGGATATTGATATTTTTAAAATAGGATTCCGGAAATTCCTAATACAGTTGGGTAGTATATAAATAAATTTGTGTTAAATTAAAAAAAAATACCCATTGCGGTTATTTAATATAGGGTGACCCGAATTTTGTGACTGCGAGTGTGTTTATGTGAATTGACGGCACATTCAAAACTCCACATTTTAGACAACGGATTTACTTATAGTTTTTGCTCTACGATGTTTGTACATTACGATGTTGGTAAACAATTATAAAGGTATGTCTGATTGTAGTTGTCTGCTTTATAACTATATAGTTATAAAGCAGACATATAGTTACAAGCGCGTTTGATGCTCAATGAAGGCTCCACCGGAAAGAACATGTCTAGTCACTTTTTTTTTCAAAATGAGTTTTTATTTAGAGCTCAACATTTTGACATTAAAATCTCATTTTGAAAAAAAAAGTGACTAGACATATTCTTTCCGTGGACCCATCAAATGCACTTTCAACACAAAGCATCCTCGGGAGGTCTGGTGACTTTTCAAACTTAAACATACAAAAAAAACATATTTGTCATTGCATTAGGATTTATTTGGGGTAAATTATTATTACAAAGGTGCTTAATCTAAATATATCATATCATAAAACTCCTATAAAATAAATACATTGGTCATAATAATATTTCTAATCACAATTTAGTTAAAGGCATTTTATGGGAACAATCGTGTTTATCGAAGCATGATTTAATTCGTTAAAATACTAATTGATTTATAGTACATTACAAAATACTCACTCGTATAAGACATACTTAAATAATATTCAACAACTTATGTATCTAATATACATAACAACGTGATTAAACTGGGTACATTTTTAAGGTCCGCTGTTGTTTGTTATTTACAAATACTATGGCGAGCATAGCGATAGGTACAAAAGATATTTGCTGTTAACTGTACTGTCCTATTACTATTTACATCTTAAAATTCAGAAGACTGATGGTGCGAATTTACAGTTGAGGAACTCCAAAAACTCCTAACCTAAATGAGAAAATTAATTTATTAAATCTACAGTTATAATCTAGATAAAGCTGTAAATATAATACAATCTATTGATAGAAAGGCTAATTTAGTCTCACATATTCTTGAAAGTTCTAATTGTTTAGACAAATTACAAAGGCACAATTGATATGTTTATTTATATCGTCAGTTATAAGGCGTTAGGTACCACAACAGAGTTCTAATTCGATAGAATAGAAAGGAAATCAGACTAATCGTTTCTAGTAGTGGGTGTAGTTAACTATAAGATGTCATTAAACAAATTTCGATATTCTTTTATTTTCGGAAAAGGTTAATGAACTCTGCCCATGTCCATACCGCCAAGTTGTCCTAAGTACGGGTACCCGGACTTGGCCTCGCTGGGTGAATGCGCGTGTGATGCGTAGTGCGGGGTTGTACCGAAGAATGAACTGCAACAAAGGAAAACGTACGTTAGTCTCATATTGTACATAGAGTTCAATACCTAAGTACCTACCATTTCTTGGCTAGGAAACTAGGTATAGTAGAATCAAATTGATGGGATTGACTGATTAATAGCTATATTGAAGTCACGTAAAGCGGAACTTTTGCCGTGTTAGTCCTTTAATGTTCCAGGTATTTTTCCACAAAACATAAATGGAAAGAAATAAATTATTTATTTCGGACATCGGGTAATAAACACAAAATAAATAATATGGGTAAATTTTACACTAAACGGCGATATATTTATTAGATAAACTTAAATACAACATATTACCTAAGTATATCCAAGAGTCAGAAACAAAAATATTCATCCTCATCACAGAAATAGTTGCCCTTACCGGGATTGAACCCAGGACTGTCAGCTTCATATGCATCAGGATCACCCACTTGGATAAACCAGTAGCGAATATTTTGTTAATATCGATCGATCACATAGCCGACATTAACCGATAATTACCTGCCCTTTATCAACCAACCGGTAAAGCGCTGAAGCTAGGCTTACACAGTAATATGTAGATTATGTCTCTTACCTAATCGACGAATAGTATAATATATATATATATATATATATATATATATATATATATATAGATATATCTTCAACCCTTTTTCATATTTCTTAAGTCATGTCTTAGTGTAATTTCTATTGCACCTCAATTGCATATTATTTTTGATTGTAATCAGCCAGGTGTTATTGTTGTGTCTCATCAGATATTATTAAGATGTTAATTCGACGCTATGTCTCGGTGAGAGAATTGTAGGAAGTAATGAATGAATGGATTAACGTTTGCCCGGTGTAATTGACACACATACACTGATCAATGAATACCGCTGAGAACCTATCGACCAACGATTATTACGAACGTGTAATAATACAGTAGAAGCTCTAATGTCGGTCTATAAATGGTACTTAGTTTTGGCCTACCGAAGTGCGTAATTTAAGTAAGGTCGGAATGATATGCAAGAGTCATATATGACCGAACCAAATGGCATTTTGGGAAAGAACTCGTGACTTGAGCGCGCAGTAAAATTTTTTTTTTATCTAAAACAGTGGTTAATATGTTATTAACGGTCATTAGTGTTGGTTAATTCTTGTCGTAGGAGGTTGAATATGTTCCTCAATATATTTTGAGTGTCTTTAACAATGCTCGTTATTGCCTCTCTGTGCTCTTATTATACTACAAGATCCAACAACAATACAATTCAAGAGATAGGTACTCCTTTATCTACTTGTTGTAACAATATAAAAAATCTATTGTACCTATATTTGAATTTAACATTACGCAAAGCTCTTCGTAGGTACACTAGCAGCGTTGACATCGGATCTCGTTCCCACTTGCGGTATTGTCTATGCAAGCATCCTTGTCACTCATTTGACAATCAATTGTGCATGTGTGTGTGAATCCCTATATTTCTATACTGGTTTACTATTAGTAGTAGTGCTGCCTCTGGCGGCAGAACATTGCAGTAATATTCCCTATTTCAAATATGATTACCGAGAAAAATAAATAAATTAGGAAGGCAAAAGGAGAGACCGAAGCAATATTAAGAGGATTGTGAACCTGTAATTTTTCATACAAAAAGCGATAACGTTTTTCACCCCGTAAACATTGTTCGATTTTTATTATTTTGGACATGTTGTAGATATAATGAAAAACTAGGTCTGTACGTTTTGACTTTTAAGAAATATTGCTTGCGTTAAAATTATTAGCATCTAAATAAAAATCTATATTTTTGACTATTAATCTTAACTGATTTACTGAAAAAGGAAAACGTACGGACATAGATTAAACTGTATTGAATCCAATACTACCAAAATTATTTCATTTCATAAAGGTTTAGGGGGTAAAAACGTTATCACCCGAAACAATATTTCACAAGGAATTGTACGCAATTGCCTCTGGACTTGCTACTCTCTCTATGGCACGATACGGGTGAGGCACAGAGCGGTGTGAATCAGATAGAATTTTTTTAAATACCTACTCGCGCCGCGTATCGGCACTTCACAATCCTCTTAAATTCACTCCGTGTCAAAAACGGTACGACAACGTTACAAATATAATCATTTATATTGTTCCTTAAAATATTGCTGTTTAAAAACCCATTATTTTATATGCTGCCAATGTGATATTAGAATAAAAATACGTATTTGTTTCTGAACAATGGACGCAAATTATGTAGCTGAAATATAAACTCTATATCTATATTATAGGTTTGTTTTTAAAATAGCGATCGAATGGAACGGGATAAGGTCAGAAGGATGACGATGATTAATATGAAGTACCTATCGAGCAAGTCAATACTTAAAAAAACCGTTACGCTTATCTGGTAATAATACACGTCATATAACAGTCGGTTCTACAGGTGCTACTCCTCGATATACCTAAATTTCCGTGAGCGATTATCGCGTGAGTCGAGAGCTCGATATCAAAATCGCATTGAGCACTCGAACTCTGAACAACACGCGAGCCGTGCCGCGGATAGGAAGTCGAATGTAAATAGCTGCAGATAAGTTTTAATACTAGGCTCGCATTAGTTTAATGCTCGGGTTCACTGCACTAATGTCACGTTCGGCCTCTCATTAATTGCCGCTATGCTCTCTACAAAGGAACGTGTGTTTATCCGTGTTTTCCGCCATGAATTGTGGTTGCGAACATTGTTGTTCATAACCACATTTGACCTACGAATGTTGACGGCAAATTGTATTAGTTTGGCGTAATAAAAAAACGACGAGCGTAGCCTGTTGCTTTACTTAGACAGATGTGTGAGTTTTAAAACAAATTGTGCCAATCAACATTTAAAACGTCTCCCTCATCATTAAACATATGTATTTAAAAAATAAAAGATATTCTGTAATAGGTTGTATAAGTGCATACGATGAAGTAAATTAAAATGGAACTGTAGTCGGATAATGAAAAACTGGCAAAGTTGCTATTGCTTACGCCGGCATCAAACTGGCAATCACAATCGCTGTTTACGACCAATGACTGTGTTCTTAATTACAAGTTGCAAATGCATTACAATATCTTAGATGACTAAGTAACTAACTCATAGGCCCCTGCTTTATACAATCATAAAATATGACGAGCAAAACGCGTAACTTGTTGTAAAATTGTAGAAACGTTTATAAAAGCGCTCGTGAATTTAAATTGTAAATGCTTCGTGTTCAGCGCGGGCCGCGCCATATGGACGAGGGATAATTTGTTTTCCATATTCACTCCTATGCATTATATTTTTTGGCAGGCAGAGTTATAAGTACAATGCCGAGCACAATAGAGTTGCGTCAATCAAGCCACGTAAAGGACTAGATAAGACAGACCGCCGAATAAACGTGGCTAACCTATATATTATTAGTTTGTCCGTCATTGTACACGAAGAGATATTGTGTGTGGTCCAATGTGAGGTTTATAGACGTGCTTTGTCTCGATAACACAGATAAATGTCGTCGCCGTATAGAGTACAAAGCGACAATGAGTTTGTCACATTCTCTTTCGACAAATTCACGTTGGTAGTAAAGTAACACATTCTACGACGTACCTAAATGCCTACACGGCAACAAAACAAGACCTTACCGCCTCGACGCTTTTGCTCTTTCAAATTAATGTCTGACGGCGATATTTTTAAATTTCATGAGAATTGAAATTAAGTGAGCGAAAATTTAATTAAAAATCGATCAAAAATCTCTATAAAATTCGCAGCCCTATGCATTCACGATCGGATCGGCGTATTACGAAGCTCGGGCTGTAATAACCACCCGCGCGCGGATAATAGCCGACTTCTTACACTCTTAATTGATTAGCGGCCGCTCCGACTAATGATAAAGGAAGGTGAAAAGAAATAAAATGGACGCACCCCGATTTGAGATCGAGCTCCTCGCCACTGATAGCCACCGGTCCGTTCGCTAGTCTAGTATCTCGTCAACGAGTTCACCTATGCATCGTCTAGTAGCTTGTCCCTCCTCGCCAAACGCTAGTGAGCAAGGAACAAATGATGTCATTGCTATTTACAAACACAAACCTACTTATTAGTAAAACAATACTCATATCTGGGATTAGCCTAATGGGTAGCTATTTGTATCGCCAGCTAAAGGTCAGTTTTTATTCACGTAATTGTATATTCGTCCGCACAATCGCAGTTGGAATATGAGTAGCTGAGCATCAATCAATAATTCATAAAGCTACCTGACCGCCGCGCCGCCGGGCATTATTGAGACGTCATAGTTTGTATTTATGAATACCGACACTACAGTATCCTAGTTTATTTATCTAACACTAGCAATTATGATCATAATATGTATCATTATAACTTACCTATAATTTTCTGGCCATGCACCGACTTCGGCTAATTTGTTCGAGGCGTGTCCGCTGAGCTGTCTCGAGGTCCAGTGATTATGTGCGGACATGGCATGATCTTGTTTCGCATAGTCCCCGTAGCCGTAAGGATGGGACACAGGGTCGCTCGGACTTGCATAGGTAGGGTGCTGGTAGGTGATCCCGCCACTCTGGTGCACTGACGGGCTAGAGGCGTTGGGACTTGAGCTGGGAGGAGTAGCATCTGGTGCGACTTGGAGAGGCGTGGCAAGTTCAGAAGAGTGCGATAGTGGAGTCAGGTTTGCTGATGTGAACGAACTTGAGGTAGGCGGGTGTAAGGATGAAGCAGCTAATGCTGACTGACACACTGACGGAGTTAACGCCGATTGATGTAGAGACGGCGCTAAGGCCGAGTTCAGTACGGAGCTGGAGCCAAGAGCGGACGAATATGACTGCTGCCAAGAAGCGCATTGAGCGTTAAAGCTAGTTGGAGGCTCGTATTGCTGGTGGACTGAAGGGAAGGCCGATTGTAACGACATCGTGTTAAAGGCACTGAGTTGTTGGGAGTTAAGTTGTTTGCGTAGACGAGCTCTTCGGTTCGAAAACCATACCTAAACAAAAGAAAAATCATTTAAAACATGCATAACCTTTAGCCTTCGGTTAACCTTGTAAAAGGCACTCATTTAAATGAAACCACTTAATTCAATTGCGATGGCTTGTGCACAAGATAATCCCTAGAGTTCAATCGCTTGATAGATTTTAACAAAATTGAAATGCAATCATTTATTCGATTGCATTTAATGTATGCCTTTCCCTAGCATTTGTTAGCAAAATAAGTATCTGCCTAGTGAATTAGAATGATGCGTCAAAAGTCATAATAAAAAGCTATTCAAAATTACGTTATAATGCACTAAAAAACGAATAGGAAACAGTAGCGGTATAACATGTGGTAGCTAGATTACATGTGAACGTTATAATTAATTATCAATGTAATTACGTCATTTTTTACAACCGCTCTTGCTTAGGGGCGGGAATTGAATTTGATCCTACAATGAGCATGTTTTATTGAGGTGATCTATCTTCGTACTTCAAAATATTTCTTTTGTTTATCAAAAAAGTTAGGAAAGTATGTATAAGAATTGTTTGCTTCGAAACTACGTACCTGTACTCTGGCTTCAGTTAATTTTGTCTTCTGAGCGAGCTCTTCCCTGGTGTATACATCAGGGTACTGAGTCCTTGTGAACGCTCTCTCTAAGGCCTCAAGCTGATCCCCAGAAAAAGTGGTCCGAGATCGGCGTTGTTTCCTTTTTAACGTAATTCCAGGTTCTGATTCCGTGTCAGAGTCCTCGCACGATGAGGGTCCTTCGAACAATTAAACATCTTGTTAATACTGTAATGACCATCAGAGAAGTATTCACGGTAAAACAATAGTGCCAATGTTAGTTAATAATAAAACAATTTCGTCTCGTCATACATCTTAACTTTCTAACGTTTCGTAATTTTTCTGTTGTTTTATGTCGATTATCGTAGTGCTACCGCAGGGACCACACGCGGTCTTGATTAAATTAAACGTAACCACATTATAACAGCTAGTGAGTTTTTTGAGGCCTTAACAGAATTACATTACGTCAAGACGTTGAATTAGATTGGTAAGCGGCAGATGACGTTGATTTATAATTTGATTCGGCGTGTCTATTGTGACAAAATGTAATAAAAGTGTGATTTGTAATAGAAGTGGGTGTTGCGAGTTGCGAGAGAGCCGTATAGTAATATTTCAGCGAAATGCTTGTGCGCCGACCGTTAACCGTCGTCACAGGGCGAGCACGAACCGCAAATTTTCAATACGAGTACGCGCTTGGCGAAGGCGAGTGGTAAAGGGGCCGCTTTTCCAGTGTACTTTAGCCGCGCACAACTTAATATGCATAATCTTATCGCGCGCAGAATCTCTCCGGCGAAACCGCCGTCGCCGACCCGGGATATTAGGAGCGCCATTTTATATTGGATAGCTATACGGCACAAGACGTGCAGTACGGACAGATTGTCGTAATGCAAGCCCCGCGGCCAAACGCGATGGGATAATAACAGCTTTGGGTACTAATTTCATTTTTATAACCTACAATTTCGAAGCCGACACAAGGGGCGCTGCCGTGGCGTGCGCCCGCTTCACTTTTACCTTGATTATTAACTTTATACGCCATTTTGCGAAGTTTGCAAACGTTCCGACAATCTCATTATAGGTATAAATTTATAATAATAGTGTGCTTTGAACTAAATTAAGTGATTATGGGCTGAAATAAGCGTTAAGGACTACGATGACACGGCGGGTTATTAACGCATCATTAGCCCGAAGGTTCCGCAGAGGCAGAAACTTTTCAAACAATTTGTAAATCGCCAAGGATTTCTGCGTAAATCTGGATTGCTAAACGAGCGGAGCAATTTACCTCCAAAACTGAATAATGAAACACTACTAGGCAACTTTTTTATATAGGTTCGGTACAGCGAGGTCGAGCAATATAAAGTTTTATGCAAACACTCGCAGGAAGTGTTCCTTCAAACACCGGAACGGACAAAACTCGGTCTGGTGTTTAGTGGACTCTGCATAATATGCGAACAGTTTTTATCGTGAAAAATATCTTATTTTTTCAACGGGCGCTCAAATCATAGACAAATCACAATTATCATTGTAAAATGAGACAAATCATAGGTAAGTTTGTACACTTACCTAGAATACCATCAATGCTGTGATTTCTCCTAGGATCTGATTCGTCCCTTTTCCCTCCTCTTATAAGTCTCGATATGGAACTGACTGACGGCGCAGTGTTTTTATCACAGATGCCTTCTTTTATAAGTTTATCTCTAATTTCCCAGGAGAATATACCTGGGTTTTGTCTCTTGAGTTCTTCTATCCTGTTTTCGACTTCGGGCGTCGCCACTCTCGGTTTAGATCCTCCGATCACACCAGGGCGGATGGAACCAGTTTCCTGATAACAAACATAAAAGTTTAGCTTTTCTGTTAATATAATGTGTGTTAGCAATGAGGAAAGCACCCTGGTTGACTCCGAGAACGGTTGTCGTTGATGCTTACCTGGTACCTATTGAGGATCTTGGAGACACAGCCGTGCGAAACGCGAAGCTGGCGCGAGATGACGCAGGGCCGCACGCCCGCAGCCGCCATCTCCACAATCTTCAGACGAATGTGATTGGGCAGCGGCCTTCCGTTGATGAATACTCCTCCCAGCTGATTCATTCGACCCTGACCTGCAACAAACGAAACATTCTGAATCACATCCTAAAGTTTCAAGCGTACCAGAATGTGTGTTTAAGAACAGGTTCAACATAATTATATTACTATTTTAATGATGCAGAAACACATGTATCTAGACATGCGGCAGCGTGTTAAGCCAAGTTCAAGCAAAAGAACTGGCTAGCCAGCGCCAAGTGTAATATTACACGAACCACTTGGTACCACTTTTGACCCTTCTATAACTCAAACCCTTTTTAACGTAAACACATAAAACTACGTGTGTTTAATTATATCCATAAGGACAAGAGGCACAAATTTCATGAAGCTAGCTCAAACGGTTATAAAGATATGAAGGTCAAAAAGTCGTAAATTTTTGCACTGACTGACTGATATATAGTACCTAAACCTAACCTACTTCCAGATGACCTAGAAGGAAGAAAATGATGAAATTTGGAATCCAGCTCGGTAATTGTGTGTAACAGTAGGAAAAAATCTAAAAATAAAAAAGTTAAAAAATAGGGTGGGTCCCCATACAATTTTTTTTTAATTGTAGCGTTGGAACCGTTACAAGCAGATATTTGAAACTATCCCAATATATGTATTATTATATTTGCTATATAACAGAAATAAAAAAATAAAATTAAGTCAAAAAATAAGTGGTGTCCCCATACAAAAAACTTGTAATACGCGCTAAACAACCGGCCAACGGTGTGTCGAGTGTCGTCGGCGGCGCACGGCACCACATATTTATACACAGAACAGAAGCAAATCTCAATACCTGCCTAGTTTTCTTTACAAAAAGTAATGATATCCCACCAAAAACATAAATGTAAAAAAGGAGAGCCAAGTTCAATACAAAAATTATGCTTGGCTGTGGGCTTCGCCGCAAAAAGAATGGAGATCTAAATGAGTGCCAAGTTCTATGCAAAATCCAAATATGTATTTATAGGAACATAATTACATTATGAATAAGTATTAAACTCTATGTCTTTGCTTTATTGGATACCTATAACAATTGCTGTTATTTAAAAATGTGAGTTCTTAAAGTAGGTTAGATTTAACTTCGCTAGTTTTTATCAGAATTAAAATATATATATACATTATGTTGAATACCTTTATAAAATGTTATAGGTATCCAATAAAGCAAAGACATAGAGTTACTTGTTCATAATGTTATTTTGTTCCTATAAATACATATTTGGATTTTGCATAGAACTTGGCACTCATTTAGATCTCCATTCTTTTTGCGGCGAAGCCCACAGCCAAGCATGATTTTTGTATTGAACTTGGCTCTCCTTTTTTACATTGATGTTTTTGGTGGGATAACAACAATAGGTACATGAGTTTATAAAGACGCGTGGGCACCGATCGTCTAGCAATTTAACGTGCCATTAGCAGTGTGCTCAAGCGGCAGTATCCAATTTCTTTAACACGAATGCGGTGAAGCAGGACCCATAACGTTTTTCGGATTATTTGGAACTGACGTACTAGGTTTTCGGTTAAATGGCAACGATTTCATCTTCATTGGTGGCTAAACGTTAAACGTTAACACATAATAAACTTGCATAAACTAGATTAATTTGAAAAAATAGTTTTCCCAAAATATCACGTCCCAAATCAATTTCTCAAATTAATCTAGTTTATACAAGTTTATTCTAGGAAAGGGGGAATTTGGCGCAAATGGCAAGCCATTTTATGGAAGTATGTTACATAAGTTTCTTAAAATATCACGCCGTTAGCCTGCGAATGCCAAATAACGTTTTGTATGGCAATCAAACCCCCTTAATTAGGCTCCCAAGAGTCACAAGGTTAATGATAGTTCATTCTACCCCGAATGACATCACAAACCCCGCAACGAACGTAAGCATCGTAAATCCTAATAAAGAATACTAATAATGAAACTCTTGAGGACTAATATTAAGCACTGGAGACTAATTGCAAATAAACCCTATGGGAAAACGGAGGTGGGTTAAAAGTGTCGCTATTATAATCGCATCACGAGCAGGGACCACCTATCGTCAAAGGACGCCGCTCCTTGATTTTTGCAATCGCTTTGTGAACTTCTATTGAGATGAATAAAAAAAACATGCAAGAACTGGGGTAAAATGTACTGTAAATGAATTGGACTAAGCACTTGCAAGTTGCATGAAATATTATGTATGAGCCCGCGTAGTAAGTTATAAATTATTCATGCAGAAACATCGTTTCAATTGATTAGACTATTGAACTAAGCAAATTGGATTCATAAGCATATGCTACATGAAACGGCTTGTATTAAAATTATACAATCTATTAATCAGTAAAAGTACTATAGTCGTAGCAACAACGAATACATATTTAGACTCAAACTATATCAAGCCTCATATTTATTTATGTCTTTAATTAATAACTAGAGTGTTACAAAACGTAAATTAATAGAATCCCATTTTTCAAAATATTCATCCACCTACCCTAAATTTGACTGACAATATATCCTAACAAAAAAATAACAGTGGCAAGTGGCATCTTCCACTTGTGGCGGACATTTATAGTTTATCAATTTCGAATAATTCCACAAAGGTGCCGCCTCGTGTAAAGCCCTAGACCCCTACTGAGAACCACCAATCAATTAGACAACATGTCAACAAGTATGTCCTTTGATATGATACACCGAGGCGTCTGGTAGGCTGTTAGACAACCAGAAATAAACCGTAACGCAAACAACTTATGGTCACTAATTGCGATAACAAAAATACTATATTCGTAGCCAAAGGAAGATGAACCTCATTTCATTCCTAATTTTATACTCTAACTGGAAATCTCAAAGATCATTATTGTATGGCAGAAAGTGACCTTTTCAAGCCTGCTGGACTCTCGTTCTGCGAGTGATCCTCGTTTTTTGTCGGACCCCGTAGACGCTGCGGTGCCTCGAAAGACCCGTGTTTTAGAGCGTTAATTTTATGTTCCCGAAATATTTATGACGCATAACGCGTTCATAATAACCCCACTATACAAATGTGGGTGGCTTTGTAATAATGTATCACTTCATTATAATTCTCACACTCTTGCTAGATATGAATGATAATGATATCTGATGCAAGCGATACAACGTCATTATTTTGATGCGTACCTAATTAATTGTATAATAACCAATAACTTAATTACAATAGTGCAGTTTCAATCGGTGAGGATTCGATTGGTGTTTTAAAAAAAGTATTTTATATTTAGATATTATTGTGTAAGTAGGTATATTATGCGATAATATATTCAATAAAGAGATTAAACCAATAAATAGAACAAATTTATAACACAGGTAGCAGACGTCAATAGAATGGAATGAAAGCGATATAACTTTACACCTAGTAAACGCTTTCATATCCAAACAGGATAACAAACGCACAATTGACAATAGGCACACAAGCCTCCAAAAAAATCATTCAATTGTACAATGCGTAATACAGCTCGCAAACATTGTAACACTATTATCGCAAAAGGAGGTAAAGTTAACAACAAATTCAAACATTCATTGGCAACTAATCGTCCGGAAGAGCTTTGCGAGCATGCACAAGTTGGCGGCGATAAAGGCCGCTACTAGGGTGGCACCAATGTGGAGCACCGACGTCAACAACTAAAAGAAAAAAAAACATGTCAGTAGATCCCTGACGAGCAAAATCTGGACTATACAATACTCACGCGTTTTATTCATCGCAGGACTTCCCTCTACGGCTTTAAATAGCACACTAACTGTTTTCTTGACTACAGATATCAGAATGTGGAAAGCATAAAATTTTCTCACAATCAAATAATCTTGTTGCAATTCGTTCAACTGCTGCATTCTTGTTGAGCTAAATTGAAACAGAGTCAATCATTTAAACTTAAATGCAAGAGCCGAGCCGTGACGGAATAAATGAAGATTTTGAATTCTCCATTGGCATTTTTCTGTGTCAACTTTAATTAGCAATCACACTTTTATCAACCTCCGCAGCTGGTTAATTTGCGGTTGTCATTGGAAGGGACGAGATTGGATTTCTTTGACCTTCCGGAGTTGCGTTGATTTTCGTTTTCAATTTGATCGATTTGGTAATCGTCTTAAAGAGTTTCACCGCGCTTTGTTTTGCGTTAATTGGTGTCAGTGGCCTTTGACTAATTACTTTTGCCCTTCGTACTTATTGCAGTAATCGAGACCAACTGTATTATTTGTGCTGCTTCATAAAATTTAAACTATAAGTTGCCGCCAGGTGATAGACATGCCGCAGCCATTAAACTCTAATACCATTACCATACAGCTACAGGTGTCTGCCACAGACCAACAATTAAGCATGACACCGCGAATAGGTACGTGTCGTGTGGAAAAACATTAAGCCATAATAAACATTGTTATTTGTCGAATTTAAAGTTTCGTGGGACAATGTTCAAATAATACTAATAATAATTATACGGTTAAACTCACGTATTAAATGTCAATACGGGCGACATGTTTCGAATTCAAGCGACACTGCCGAGAAAACACTCATCCTGAAGAAGAACTCCCGAAGAGTTCGAAACATGTTGCCCTTAGTGACATTTAATACGTGAGTTTAACCGTATAATTATTAGTATTATTGCTATTTCTTTATATTTATTCATATTACCCATGTGTTTTAGAAGTTCTCGTAGCAAATTGATGCGTTACTTCCGATTATTGCCATACAATTTACAAATGTGGCGTATAAATACCCATAATAAACGTCTTGTAAATTAATTCGCCGCGTGCTGTGCTGTGTACACGGGTACTTTATACAATTTATTCTACTGTTTCGCGCTAACAACGGTACAGTGATAGTTTGTTATGTTTCAAGTCGATATCGTAGTGTGTAAATAAATCGTAAACCCCGTTTTCACAATCATAATATGTTTCTGCTTGCAAATCAATTTCACGTAACGACATTAATGTGCCTACAGTAAAATTTATATGACGTTTAACGTCTCATGGCACGCCGCTTTCTTCCACATGAGTTGCGCGGGACGATAACCGCCGCTCGTTCCGCTAACGCTGGTCATAGTTCAAGGCACGGAATTAACGCCGCGCAGTGCGGAAATGTGCGCTCGCTGTAAAACATGTAAACTGAATCACTGATTATAAACATATAGTACCTAAGTACTTTTACTAGGCACTCACACACAGCACGCGTCGAAGTTTGGAGTAAATTAGTTCGTATGATACCCTTTGATCCAAATTATGCATAGTGTGTATTCGAGGGAAAATAATTTCTCAAAGGTTATCAAGTTGCCCCGAAAAGCAAGAAGTGTATTCAATTTTGTTTTGATGCAGGTACCTACAGAACTATTAGCTATATGTAGCGAATCGCATTTGATTAACTATCCTGTTACGTACGCGACGACTAAAATAGCGTCCTTCAATATGAAAACTAGGTTTATCGTGACTAGATGACAATCATGTTTCGTTATTGACACGAGATTTCTACTCCGTAACCTGTTAAAAGTCATCTATAGACTAATAAAATTATCTATTACTATCCAAAATCAAGCAACAATGAGAAGAAATGCCATCTGAATAGGCTTTCGAATTGGGCGGCGTCGACAAAGGCTGTGTCATTCCATTAAGCCTGCTTCAAGAGTGGAGGTCTGTGTGGCCCGTGGCAGCGCGCGCCGCCACAAATGTAGCGCGGTCGAATATCAAATCAGTTCTATTATACTTTCATACTGAGCATTTGACGACCTTTTTGACGTATTGGTTTATGCAATCGGTTGCAGAGCGAAACCGTTCGCTTCAGCCCTTATAGTTAGTGCATGTGCAAACGGCAAAGTGGAAATGCGCATGAGGTTAAGAATCTGTTACCGTTTAATGACATAAATATCGCGAATATGTCATGTCAGAATGAGACAACCTACAGAATGAGGTACCTTTTTATTTCTTATGGTTATTGTGATAAGAGCGAAAAGGTTAGGCACGTGTTTCATTTTCCTTGACTGTACCTACTGATAAGCTGGTGTAAGGAACGAAGAACTAATTACAATAATAGTCTATACATACCAGGGTTCATTGAAAAGTTCGCGGCCTCGCCAAGAAAAAAATATTAACAATTTTTTTAGCCGCCAAAAGAAAATTTGTAGGTACTTACGCGAACCGATTTAGATGAAATTTTGTTAGGTATATAGATAGTTTGAGTCCCGCCCGTGGAAGGACATAGGATAGTTTTATCCCGGAAGTCATCCCCGAAGGGGATGAAATGGGAGAAGGGGGGGGGGGGGGTTGTATGGAGCTACGTGGTAAACGTTTTCCCCGCGGACGGAGTCCCGGGCAGAAGCTAATCTATCTATACATAGGTATAATAAAGCTGAAGAGGGTCGAAAGTCTTGTACATGGAAGATATTCAAAAAAAATTGGCTATGGATACTTAGAATCGATAACAGATTACAGAACACGTTCCAACACTTTTTAGAATTTTTGTCTGTTTATCTGTTTATGTGACCGCGCATCACGTGAAAACGGCTGAACCTATTTGGATGAAATTTGGTACAGAGATAGTTTGAGTCCTAGGAAAGGACAAAGGATAGTTTTTATCCCAAAAATCATGATCGTGAAGTGGGGGGTGAAAATTTGTATGCGAACCAATTTAGATGAAATTTGGTATAGAGATAGTTTGAGTCCCGAGGAAGGACATAGGATAGTTTTTATCCCAGAATCATCACTTAAGGGAGGAGGAGGGGAAGTGAAAATTCGAATGGAGCTTCTTTAAACCGCTGGTACTATTTAAGGAGTCTAAAGGAAGGATATAGGGTAGATTGTATCCTGAAAATCATCCCCTAAGTGAGTGATACGGGGGAGGTGAAAATAAGGATGGAACTCATTTGGTAAAGAGATAGTTTGAGTCCTGGGGAAGGTCAGGATTGTTTTATCCCGAAGGCATCCCTTAAGGGGATGAAATGGGTGGTGAAAGTTTGTATGGAGCAACGAGATAAACGTGTTCCACGCGGACGGAGTCGCGGGCAGAAGCTATATCTGAATATGTGACGTGCTTTACATCAATGAGGAGTTCCATAAGTCATCTGGGGTCTTCATCATCAGTTCCACTTCACCAAATTTGTGGTTTCCGAGTGTTAATACACGAGTTACAGCAGAAAATAAAAATGTCAATACACGCGTGCCCCATAAAATTTAAGAGTTCTCTCAATTCCTCATGGATCCCAACATTCAACGGGCCTTTTGAAAAATAATGGGACCAATCTGCGAGCATAATATATACTTTAAAATAAAAAAATATTGTAAGAATCGGTTCATAGATGAAAGAGTTCTGAGGTAAAAAACATTTAAAAAAATATATTACAACCGTTTTGAGAACGTCCTCCTTATTTTGAAGTCTATTAAAAAGCTAAAATAGTTTTTAGGTACAATAAGTGTCATAAAAAATTTACCTACGGAGGCAAAAAGGCCATAACAAACAAAATGCAATTGAGAACCATTCGTACAAAGCTGAAGGACTGAAGTATGTTTTTATAGGTTACAACAGGATCTTGAGTGGACCTTGAAGTTCGCTTTGAGGTGATGAAGAGGTTCTGCTTCTGAGCCTTTTTGCCTATCAGAAAAGGCTCCGCCTTCAGACCTCTGCCAGGGCTCGGTCTTGAGCCCTCCAATGGTGTTCTGTGGTTCCTTAATTCATCCCTTGAGGCTGCAGAACTTATGCAGTCATTTAAAATTTTAAGAAGATCTAACTGTGGGTTTCCTTCAAATTATTGCGTGCGTGCGCGAGATATGGAAGGATATTGCATCGATCTTACTCCCACTTCACTTTGGTCATCGGCCGGGGCTCAAGGCTCTGTTGAAAAGTCCTTCCTTCTAGCTTCAAATTGTTGCAATGTGGCTACTTGGAAGGAGGAAAGTAGCTGCAGCTCTTGGTTTCTACATTCTGCCGGGGCTCCGATTTCGTCTTCACAACAATCGCGTTTACGACTAATAAGATATATTATGAACATTTCGAGAAAATGGGATACGCGGGAGCGCAGCGGTACGAATTCAGTAATTAGTGCATGTTTTATTAAAAAGCCGGGCTTCATGGGTTACTTGGTTAGGTAGTAGTCACTTTCGTAATTCAGCCCTCAAAGTGATACAAACGGAACTAAATTGAATGGTTTATATAAGACTTACTATTAATTGTCCATGACTCTTATTTACAAGACCAACATTCACAGAAGTATTGAAAACCATAATATAGTTTTTCACTTTACTCATAATATAATTGCAAACGTTTGTAATCTTGGATAATTGTTACCTACTCATGCAGACACCTTAAAAAGGCAGAACATTTTAGGTGACTCTTGCCCCACAGGTAAATTGTTTATATTTTGCATTTAGTTATTCCATACGAATTTTACCTAACGGTAGTTGATGAAATTACAAATACACGTTCACGCGGACGAAGTCGCGGGCAAAAGCTAGTAACTAATATTACAGCAACATTCGCCACTTAGGTACATTTATCTACTGTTACGTGCTAACACATGTAGATGTGTTTAATAGGAAACATAAAAGGCTCGATGTCGGCAATGGGCAAAGACAAATATTCTAATAACCAGTATGAAACAAGAGTTCTCCCATTGAAGTCACTCCAACTGTTCAAACGAAAGAGCCTTTCGGCAAGTAGAACCGAATGTAAGGTCCCTCTAGGTAATGAATGGAATAGAATATTTTATTTCAGTATAATGGCGCATGTTTGAGAATGCCCTGTGTGACCTCATTCAATATTCCAACCGCGTTATGTACTGATTTGACGTACTCTTTCTATTCGAAGAGTTCTTTGAGCGGTATTCCCGCTCCTAGTCCATAAAGTCGCTGCAAAGTAGGTACTAAGTAAATGAGTACGGAAGCTGGTGGACTTAATATTATGAAACTACTTGTAAGTATAATAAATAATGAATGCCCCGATTGCCTTGCTTAGAAGGGACACGCCCTGTGGAATTAATTTAAATACTCTTTGAAATCTAGACCTTATCAGCAGTGAAATGAATATCATTAATAAGTACATATAATATGAAAATGTATCTAACAAAATGTATGTATTTAGTAGGAACTGGTTTACCATTTACATCCAAAATATTTAAGCATACCGATTTTAATCATTATTACATACTTACTTAGAAAGTGGGTAGGTACGCCTCTAGTGTTGTCGATTGACTAGGCGTTGCATAAATATCGCTAGAACGTCTAACTCCAAACGGATCGTTTATCGCTCAAGTTTTCGAGCTCTCGGTAATTGCAGTGAGTTTATAATTTAATGGAACAATGATAACGTGATCGATGACCGGCCGTGCACGTGAGCCATTTTGCGAGACCTACGCCACGAACGAAGAAGGACAAAGTGAAAATTCTATATGTTAGCGATTGTTTTCTAATAAGCATTGTTTGTATCTATTCAGGATCAGCGTTTATCAGTGTTTCAAGAAAATAAAGTCTTGTCACTGCTTGCAAAAAAAGTTTTTTTTTATACTGCATCGTTTAGGTATTACCAACCTACTCATAATCTGACGTCTGTTCTGCTCTCTCGTTACAATTACATATACTTACAGACCATTTACGTGATAGGTACGTGTGTTTTAAGTAAATAAGAGCTACTTGTTTATGAATGTATTAATTTGAACAATAATAAAGTATTATTGCGATTATTATATCTGCTTTCAAATCACAAGAGCGAGTGCAAGAGGAAGTGTTGACGGTCGCAAAATATGGGAAAAGCTGGCGGCAATGGAGATTTTGATCAGTTAAGCCTCACCGCATTTATCAGATTTGCGTCGTCTTTAGCCATCTTATCGGTAATCGCTATGAAATTTATCTCGTTTTGTAGGTATCCAGTTTTATAGTATCAAGTACGTCCTATTCTATGCTACACTGTGCTGTCTATTTGTAGTTTGAATTTTTATTTAGGCTTATTATTTAATATAACTTAGAGCAATTTCAATTTAATACCAATTAGATCTCATTAACATCTTCTAATTGCGAAGTAGGTATGACTTTACAAAAAAATGCTCCACTAATAAATTGGAGCGAGCTCCTTAGTAATACAGCCTGTAATAAATTGAAAACACTCCCAGTAAGCATTCGTAATATCCTAATATCAATTTGTTTATTAATAGATCGTCATGAGTAATGGCAAGTAAGCGCCCCGGAGGCCCGGCGAGGCATTTCGCCGGCCGCGGGTGGGGGCGGGGGGCGCGTCATATTATGCGGCTAAAAGAGCCTGTCGGTGCCTTTGATCTGCGCGCGCGCCGCTGTGTGCGTGCGCCGCGAGATGTGCACCGCTTGTCGGCCCTTGATATGAATGTGACTAAACTTTGATTATGGTACTGAACTCTTTATAGAGGTCAATATTCTTGTAGATATGCTGTTGATTGATCACAAAAATGTATCATAACAACTTTTATTATATTACTTACAGTAGGTATAATGTTCCAATTAAACTAAGCAGCTCCAGGTTGACAGATAGATATTTTGCAAACTTAATACGGTTAAAAACTCCATACCATCCTTGAATGTAAGGAAAATTACAAGGTGCGCAAGAAGTTCCCGATCGGTATCGTGCATCATCGCGTCCGTCACCTAGCCCGAGGCTCATCTGATTGCTCCGACCGACCGTCATCGCATGCATTATGCGGTTTTGTGTCGATTCAACTCATACTTAGGCATCTCTCACATTTAAGTCCACTTCTGAATCTTTAAGAAGATTTTCTAGGTTAACTTAAGTTTGTCTTTGACCAGCTTAGGCGAATTTAGAAACGATTTAAAACAAAAGCTTTAAAGATCAATCTCAATTTTCACACAAATCATTGATTATCGCATTTGCGACAATAATCTCCTTCGGCTTTGCGTATTAAACAAATGTTTTCTGACATCAACAGCGCATCAGAGCGGCCGTGTGACACTAATTCCGACTTATATCGAAAAGTCGTATAAATTGGAGTCGAATTAAAATTTTTAAACATTTTTAATAACACGAAACGCTGACCGCCCGCCGCGCCTTTGATTGTGACTCACATAGGTAGGTACATAACATAACGGATGATATTTTTGAATTATCTAGGTGTCAGTGAATACTTGTGGCTTTAATGCTATTTATGAAAAATGCCCAAAAATGTCTTCGCTTTCATAACAATGAAGATTATACCTCAACATAAGATAAATATCAAATTGTAATGAAGACATAGGTGACTCATTAATTGTCTAGTATTTATTTGGTACCTAATACAAGTCCAGTATTAACATGATATATGCATTATTTGTTCCCCAATCGATAAACATTATTTGGGAAACTATCTAACTCTTAAATATATTCGGAAATGCTCGAATCTTTCTTGAAAACATTCCAAACATGACGTAGAGTTGCGGAGAAAAAAATGAGTTCGTCGGCATTCTTCAATAGCACGCGCTCCCTTTCTTACTTGACCCTTCTGCATATATTCCTCCTTTTCTCTTTTTAATTTGGCTTAGACGTAACAGGTCATAAGTCGAAGTGACATTTTTAACAATGCAGTCGAAATGTTTTCGTATGGTAATGATTTATGTGTAAAACCGTCAGTGCGAGAGCTTTTTGGAGCAGTATTCGTTGTTATTTATACACGTTAAGCCTTTGAAACAATCTTTAAAGTCCAGCCGCTGGGGAAACAATGGAATATTTAATTTCAGAATACCTATACTTTTCAGTACTTATGTTACATATTCCGAACGACATACTCGTAGCACCGATCTAAAAGTGTGAGAATAGGATTCCGTTTCATAGCGACATAAAATCATAAATTTAGACGACCATAAAAAAACAACAGTCCCAAGTCAGAAACAGTTATTCTTCAAACCGAACTGTCGTCGGCTGTCATAAAAATATCGATACGAAGAAAGGACATTTGAAAACAAAAGTAACTTAAAACTTTATGCGGGGTAATAATTTCTTTTAGAACTGAAAGAAGTAGTTTTGTGAGGGATCGATTCTTAGTTTTGTGAATGCTAGGAATAAATCCTGCATAATTGTTAGATTTAAATTTGTTTTGTATTTAGGTAGATACTTAAATTACTGTAAAAAATTTAAAATCATGAGAGCAATCGAAACTTCTACGTTAAAGTTACGATGTATCGGATGTATATTGATTTGAACATTTAACAGATATAATAAACGTTACATTTTGAAATATTGGACCTGTTGATTGTTTGTGCCTCGTGTAATTAAGCGACAGATTTTTCAGATTGTCACATCTCATCTTCAAGTTCCTGTAGTGTGGTTTTTAGTTATTAATAAGAAGCTAGGTACTAACAATTTAAATTATACTAATTCAAAATAAGGCTGTTGGCAGAATTTCCAACCCCATTTTGATAATGAATTGAGAAATCTACTATAAATAATTTTCGAAAATAGCCGAATTTTTTTTTTTTTTTACAATTTGCCGCATTATAATGTCTCCTTATGATATTAACAATGAAAGTATTACTTTTCTGTAAATTGATTTATCTCCACTTATAATAAATCTCTAAATTAAAAAAAGAATCAGCCAGTTTGAAACTAAGCTTTGCGCGGTTCGAATGTTCTCAGCATCCCATGAACGGAAAAATATGAAACATTTTATATAGGTACATTATTATTCTAGCTGCAACTTAGGATAGTTTTTATCCGACTGCGACAGTTAATTAATTTTCCGAAATATACGACTTCATTTAATTTTTCATTTATTTTTATTGATATCAAACGCTGCTCCAACTGTCAGCTATAAGAACCGTCAAATTTTCGTCAAAATAGCGGAATTGCTTTGCCTTTCACTTATTAATAATTTAAATCCCGTCTACGATAGACCTTTACGAGACAAATGCTAAAATATAAACCATAAAAAAATATTCGATTCTGATATGAGAACTTATATGCGCAAATGTCGTTTTATGTCGTAATTTAAATAAATGAAATCAACAAATTTGAACAATATAATTAACACGAATTTGTTTTTTTTGAATGACAATGGCACGCGCTCGGCGCATTCAGCCAAAGTACCTGCGGCGCTACCACGAAAACCGATACTCAATGTTCATATATTTGCATCCCTGTCACTCGAGTATGGTTAGTGCGATAGAGATAGAGATACCCGAATATTTTCGAATTCCGAAGTTCGTGGTTATAGCTCAGGAATCGAAAATATGGTAAATAATCATCTCGAAAAAGAATTTAAAATAAATATATTCAAATGGAGAAAAAAACAAAGCAAGAGGTTATATAGGTAATGATTAAGTTATAAGAGTCCAAAGTTTTAAGAGGGGGTATGTTCTGTCCCTTTTCCGCAAAACGCACCTTCATATGAAACGATTGTTTTTTACTATGACGCTCGAGTATATTGACGTCACAGTCCCTCATCGTTTTCTCACTCTAACAAGCGACATTAAAACGGATGTAGCTTCATAATTTTTTGAGATATTTGAATGGGAGTTTCATTATCTTCTATCTATTTATAGATAATAAATGCCTATGTCCTGACTGACTTATTCACTCAATCACTCACTCACTCACTCATCAACGCACAGCCGAAACTACTAATCTTAGAGAGTTGATTTTTGCACAGTATGTTGCTTTTATAACGTGGGCTAGGGATAAAAAGGGATTTTTGAAAATTCTACCCCTAAGGGGGTAAAATGGGGGTGCAAAGTTTGTATGGGAGAACCTTTTTTTTTTGAGCTATAGACTTAAACTTTGTAGAAAAATTAGTTATTAGAATACAAATGAAACACTTTCAGCGTTTTGGAAAATTCCACCCCTACGGGGGTAAAATAGGGAGCAAGGTTTGTATGGGGGAAACATTTTTTTTTTAAATAGAGACTTTAAACTTTGTAGAAGGATCAGTCATTAGAATACAAATAAAGAACTTTCAGGGTTTTAGAAAATTCTACCCCTAAAGGGGTAAAATAGAGTGCAAAGTTTGTATGGGAAAAACTACTTTTTTTTAAATAGAGACTTAAAACTTTGTAGAGAAATTATTCATTAGAATACAAATAAAGTACCTAGATTCAGTGTTTTAAAAAAATCTACCCCTAAGGGGGTAAAATAGGGGTGCAAATTTTGTATGGGGGAAACAATATTTTTTTTTAAATAGAGACTTAAAACTTTGTAGAAAGATTAGTCATCAGAATACAAATTAAGTACTTTCAGCGTTTTAGATAATTCTACCCCTAAAAATAGGGGGCTAAAATAGGGGTGCAAAGTTTGTATGTGGGAAACTATTTTTTTTAGCTAGAGTCCTAAAACTTTGTAGAAAGATTATTTAAATACAAAGAAAGTACTTTCAGCGTTTTGGAAAATTTCACCCCTAAGGGGGTAAAATAGGGTGCAAAGTTTGTATGGGAAAAACATATTTTTTTTTAATAGAGACTTAAAATTTTGACAAAAAATTACTTATTAGAACATGAAAAATACTACATTCGGCGTTTTACAAAAATCATTCCCTAAGGGGGTTAAAAAAGGGTGCAAGGTTTGTATGGGGAACACTTTTTCTGAGCTAGACACTTAAAACTTTGTAGAAAGATTACTTATAAAAATACAAAAAAAAAGCCTTTCAGCGTTTTGAAAAAATCTATCCCTAAGGGGGATAAAAAGGGGTGCAAAGTTTTTATCAGGGAAAGTTTATGTTTTTGAGTTAGAGACTTGAAACTTTGTAGAAAGATTACGTATTAAAATACAAAAAAAGAACACAAATCGTTTTAGAAAATTCCACCCCTAATAGGGTTAAAAAGGAGAGCAAGCTTTGCATGGGCAACACTTTTTTTTGAGTTAGACTTAAAACTTTGCAAAAAGATTACTTATTAGAATACTAAAAAAGAACTTTCAGCGTTTTAGAAAACTCCATCCCTAAGGGGATCCTTAAGATCCTTAAGAAGGGTAGCCAGTGTTGTGTGGGAAAAACTTTTTTTTTTACTAGACTTAAAACTATTCAAAATGTTACTTATTAAAATTAATAATAAAGTACTTTCAGAGTTTTAGAAAATTCAACCCCTAAGGGGGTTAAGAAAGCTTTGTATGGGCAACACTTTTTTTGAGCTAGAGACTTAAAAGTTTACGAAAAAAGTTCTTTCAGCGATTAGAAAAATTCAACCTCTAAGGGGGTTTAAAAGGGGGTTCAAATTTTAAATGGCGAGCAATAATTTTTTTAACTTCGGTCTTATTCTGTACGTTAAAAGACTACAAAACTGATTTCAGAGTTTTTCCAAATTCATCCCCTAAGAGTGTTAAAATTGGTTCAAAGTTTGAGTATTTCAAGGCATTTTTAAAGTATGAGATTTTTAACTTTGGTTTTAGACTGTTTGTTCACAAACTAGAAAATGAATATCAACTTTTTTTTTAATTATCCCCTAAAAGAGGGTTCAAATTTTGTATTGAGAGAAATCATTTTCTAAGACGATAAAAAGTTCTACGCGGACGAAGTCGCGGGCAACAGCTAGTAATAAGATAAATTAATTCACTGAGAACTACTCTTCATTAGAATAATTTTAGGACAGACAAACTTTGGCATCGTTGGTTCAAAAGATAATAAAGCATGATTTGACAGATTTGTAACAGACAACCTCATAATAGCTGACAATGTTTTAGGTTTTCAAATCAAATATCATTTATTTTCAAGCTACAAAATCCTATAGATAATACCTTAGAACTAACGAGCCTACATACAAAATAAACACTTGATACACTATGGTAGGTATGCGACGATGAAAATGTAACGTACTACGCAACGTATGTTACATTTACAAAAACCTATTTACTTTTATTATGATAATTTATATTGTTGTCTACTTAGTAGGTAAATAACGAATTAGTAATGCAGTGTTTTTAATAACTAGATCAAGATCAATTGAAAGTTAGACAAAGTAAATATTACAATAGCTCGTCTAGATCGTGACAGAAATTCTTTATTGAAACGGAGACATTTGCTTTTCTAAAGCTTGTCCTTGGCCATTTCGGATTGGGTCTAACGAGGTTTAGTTAACGAACAACTGTTCTCAGTACTTATGCCTTTTTATAATAGACGAAAGCGCACGAGGATAAAATATTGGTAGCAATAAAAAGGAACTAGGGGTTTAAGAATTCCCAAATTTTTGAGTTTGCGTTGTGCAACATATTGATAGACGTTTGTAGTAATAGTAAACAATTACATTTATATCGTATCAATTAGTGTTGATGTTTAATGATAACGGATTGTGATCTTCTAGAATTATAAGAAAATTATGATATTCTAAAAGTGGATTAAATGGGAGACAAGACGAAAGATGAGTATCAAACAAGCAGGCAAGTTGTTGAAGAAAATGATGCTAATTTTGGATAAGCCTAGATTTTGGTAAGAAGGCAAAAAAATATTTAATTAATTAATTTCAAAGATAAAAACAGGCCACAAGAAAATTATAAATAAATTAAACGTAGGTAAGTAGAATATACTATTAGGGCGTATGCATAAATACATATGTCTAACTAATCTTATCTGAAATTAAATGGAGAAGCGATAACAATTTTGCAATGCGACCTCTGTAGACCTACTTGTATAAATAACTTAATGTTATGTAATTTAAACAAATTATTGTGTAGTATTTAAAATACGTAAGTATGAATATAATAGGAGAAGGTCCGGCGGACGCTATCCGGATCACAGCCGTGGTTAAAGCGAATAAATAAATATATAACAAGCAAGATGGTTAGACGACGTTATTAAGATATTCCGAAAGCATCAAAGATATATGAAGCTCGTGAGAGAAAATTTATGGTCAATATGCATGCGAATTATTGTAGGTATTAAAAATATTTTCTGTGAATGCATTCATAATAGACAGAAGTGTAGGTACTTATACCTACTTTTGATTTACTTTAACATTTAACCGGTTATTGCTTATTATATTATCAATTCTTAACATAGTACATGTTGATCTCAATAAAAATCAAGTACCAGAAAAGACAATTTTAACAAACTCATTACTTTAACAAAATCATAAGGATGACATCTGAAAACTCTAAACTTACCTTGAAAAGAATATCCTGTGAAGTACGGAGTCATGTTCAAAGTTGAAACCGCCATCGACGCGGGGAACAGTAGCAAGTGTTCTGGGCTAGCACCAGATCAGTCCAAACACAAAAGTTCTGAAGATCACTCTATAAATCTATCACTATCACAACTTGCACGCAGACATGATAACCTAAAAGAAACGGCATGTGTCTAATCCGTGTGGCTTTGAAGACAGCTCGGTGCCCACTGACGTGTGATGTAAAGATGTATTTCGACTCTCAAGTGTAATCTTTCACAATCAGCGGTGCAACAAAAAATGATCAAACTGGCCGCCTCCGCAACCTTCCAGACCCCTCCGCCCGAGCACTTGTCTCTTTCTGCCGCCCGAACTGCTACGTCGTACAAAATTGACCCGAGCACGAATTCTTCATTATTGGTCTTAATTTCTTTAAAAATACTTATTACTCCTTCAGCAATGTATAGATGATCTAAGATAATACCTATTTATTTACTTATTTTGACTTTGATTAACGTTAATCTTTCTGTAAAATGTAATTCAAATGTGTAGCGGCCGGTGAAAGAGCGAGACGGTACGACGGTTTGGATCCAGTTGTCTTCAAAGCGAAGCGCTTACATTAACAATGTGTGAGTCGCGCCTGAGTCGCCGTTCCGTGACGAAAAACACGAGGCGTGTTGCCACAACGATCTATGCCTACAACGGTCGCCGATTGGTCAAATTTTGTTTGGGGCGGAGTTTGTGTGCACATTATGAAAATCAACTGATATTTCTGTGTGAGTTAATTGCATTGTTGATCTGCGTTCGTGTGGATTACCATTTTATTCCGAATGTAATATTTTTTTCTGCACTAGGTATAATAAATGGCATAGTTACTTTAGTGACATTCATTAATTTAATGCTAGGCTCCGTTTTTGTTAATAGGTAATCAGCTCGCCACCTAATTTATTAAAAATTTGGTACACACAGACAGACTCATTTCATTTATTTAAAAAAAAATACTAAGTATATGTTCCATTAGAAATTATTATTTCATTTTATATTTTTAACATAAATGGCAATAGCAATGACATCAAATCAATAGTTGGATTTGATATCATTGCTATATATTATATATTATCCTTTCAAATATAACATCAGTTTTCCAAAAGCTATGCAATTCTCTCTAAAGAGACATTAACACTACACTTTGTAACAAAATCTGATTAAATCGTTTTCTAAATCTGGTAAGAAAACACACAAATCACACAAATACAATTTAAAATCTAATTAAATGCAAATTTTATAAAAATTATATGTATTTAGTTAAGTTTTGTTGTATATTTTTTTCACTAATAAACTATTTTCTTTCTTTCTTTCTAATTAGGTAGCGTTACCAATGACATCATCCAATTAAATAATAAAAATGACCAATAAAATATATTTGGATTGAAACATTAATCACCTAGGGAATTTTCAGTTACGGTCTTATCCACGAGGAGACATCTTTCAATTTCAATCGGGTGAGCGTAGGCGCTATCACTGGCTACAGTGGCGACTCGTGAAGGGAGAAGTCGGAGAAAGAGATAAAACTAGATTATGCAGTAGGTGGTGCTGAGATTAAAATTAACCAAAAATCAAAATAATTATTATAATTTATTATTATTTATTTAAATCAGGCAACAAATACCTGTGTGTTACAAATACCTTAAATACTAACATACATATCATTATAAACTTAAATAATTATATAAATACACGTAAGTACATAAACAGCTCTATATATAAACATACATACACAATCATACATATATACAAATACCACAAATACAAATATATAATGCATAAAGTCAGCCAAAAAATAGTAATAATACAAAAAAAAAATATTTCTAATAGTAGCTAACATACCCACAATCTCGTAATTAAGTGTACCTACTACCTATCCTCATTCTCTCCAAAACTCCCAGTCATCACCATCAGCATAGTATTTCTTAATTACCTCTAACGACGGAAACGTCTATTGTTTTGTGCAAGATTGTTTTATTTCAGAATGGAGAGAATGTCGAAGGCCGTATTTCCCAAGCATAAATGCAGCGTTGAGCTGAAACGTGCTGTTTCGTCATTAATTTGTCATCTGCCTTGTAACATCCGGCTTAAAATAAAACGAAAATGAATTTAATTATTGAGCTATTTTAAAACATTTATTTTCTAAAGTAAATACAAGATGATAATTTACATTAACTAAATCAAAATTCCTTAACCAAACAAGGAATATCCAGAATTTACATAAATATTATTAAGAACATATACCTACGCCAGAAGCAAAGCTAAAATCCAACTAGAAACTCTAGGTGAACCCTTCAATATTGGAAGAGGAGTCCGACAGGGAGACCCACTGTCACCCAAGTTATTCTCAGCCGTGCTCGAAAACATCTTTCAGACCTTAAACTGGGAATAATACGTACGGAAGAAGGTAAAACCAGCTCAGAGTTGCGGATGACATTGTCCTATTCGAGGAAAATCCAAAGAACCTAGAGAAAATTATACATGAATTTAATAAAAAAAGTGAGAAAAAAACCATGAATGTAAACAAAACCAAATTACTAACAAATCCTGACATCCAGGAAATTAAAATACACAACCAACCACTTGAATATGTCGATGAATACATATATTTAGGACAGATCATCGCCCATAAAGATATGACAACCAAGGAAATCAAATCACGGATAGCTAACAGTTGGAAGCAATACTGGTCACTGAAAGAGGTGATGAAATGCCCCAATCTCAGTAACGGTACCAAAAGGAAAGTCTTTAAACACCTGTATTTTGCCTTGCATCACATATGGCTGCGAAACTTGGTCACTCTCCAAACACCATAGAGAGATGCTAGAACACTGTCAAAGAGCAATGGAGAGAAGCATGCTGCTGGGAATTAAACGGCAAGACCGACACAGGAATACAGCTATAAGAGTGAAAACAGGCGTAACAGACGTACTCTCTAAGATAGATCAACTGGAATGGCGATGGACAGGGCACATGCTAAGATACAGTCAAGAAAAATGGTGCAAATTGTAACACACTGGTACCCTAGAGATGGTAAGAGGAGTAGGGGAAGGCCATACAAGAGAAGGACGAGCTCAAACTGACAGCTGGTCCAAACTGGTGAAGAGTCGCAAATGATAGACAGCAATGGAAGGGGTTAGAGAAGGCCTTTGCCAAGAGGCACACTGAACTCAGAGACATAATATAGAAAAAAAACATTTATATATATGTTTATACATATACAAAACAACATATATCTGCAAAAAAACGAAAAATAACAAAAAAAAAATTACATATTAATAACAAAAAAAGGATACTACATGTCCTACATTAAAACATTATAATTATACATTCAATTTAAGTTTGTAGTACCTAGTTTAGTGGGTATTGTTTGTATTATTTTCACTGTGTTTTTCTGTAGTATTTTTTTTTTGTATTCAATATGGAGTTAAGGATATAGATACCTAGATAGATCTAGATAGAAATTAAAATAAAACTACGTTAAATCCAAAAAAGACCCTCAAGGCATTGTTGGCAGGCTATTTATATGTTGCCGAATGTATTCCTACGGTAATTTTTTTGTACTTATGCTAGAGTTTGTGCAAAGCAATTGGAAAATTGGCATAATTTTCTCGAAACGCTTATTAGAATAAATAGACTTGGAGGGGTACATATAGATTTATCGACCGCAAAAATATCATCATTCATCATCATCATCATAATAGGAAATAGGCCTCCCCCAAAGAGTGCCAAAAGGACAGGTCCTGCGCCACCCGCAAAAATATAGTTATAGAATTTAAAGTAAAAAAAATCTTACATTGAAATAGATAGATAGGTATTTTTCACGATCAGCTTTCAACTTAAAATTTGTAGTATTTATAAATATAAATTAATACCTGATGTGATGACGGATTTAAGTGCAATACCTACAATATAGTACAATGTTAGTGTTCAGTCCCTCGCCTAATGCTACGGACTGAACTTGCCACGCGAATCGCGGGTCATATAGTGCCAATAATGGCAATCACTGTCAAACTTTTTATTACTTACTGGATTACCGGCGACACGATATTTTGTCAAGTCTGCACAGCACAAATTCACCAATGGGGAATGGATGAAAATTTAAGAAACGCCTGATTTTTTTTTGGTGATAGTAATAACCTTCCTTAGCACCAGAAAAAAGTTGCAGACTTTTCAGATGCGTCAATTATTTTTGAAAAATATAAACAGTTTCCTCACTTACGTTTTGTGGTTAGGACGGCGAATGAGACAATTTCCTTGATCCGTCTCATATTACATAAAATATCATAAAAATCCGTGGTAAACTGACACTCGCAATGATATTGACAGCTGCAGCAGCTATATTGATCATTGCCAGGGTCAGATATTTAAAATATTTTTTGTAATATGAGACGGATCAAGGAAAGTGTCTCATTCGCCGTCCTAACGACAAAACGTAAGTGAGGAAACTGATTATATTTTTCAAAAATTATTGACGCAGCTGACTAGTCTGCAATTTTTTTCTGGTGCTAAGGAAGGTTATTCCTATCACCGAAAAAATAATCAGGCATTTCTAAAATTTTCATCCATTCCCCATTGTCTGCACTGTTTTCCACCAAATATCCAAACAAAACCACTCGGGCAGCTGTGTGCCTTCAAGGCGAGCGATATTACCAATTATCCAAACAAAACTCGAACACTGTGTGTCTGCAAAGCGAGTTACCTATTACAACAAAAAAAAGGAGCACGCTCTCCGACGTGGTGTCCAAAATATTACAAGCAAAAATGTGACAGCTCAAATGTCACCTTCAAAACCACATACTAAACGCCCGTACACGAGAGGCGTTTACGGCGCGGGCAGACGATCGGCCCGAACAGTTAGATATATATGAATATAACAATAGATACTATACCTTTTTGTATAAGATTTGATGGCATACATATAAGAACTTCTTAACCAATAAGGGAGGGTTATTGTTACTGGGGCTACAGCATAAAGTGAGTTGCACTTGCACACGTCCGTAAATATAACGGAAAACAATACCATATCTAATCGAACAGTAATCGAGACATTTACATAAACCTTGAGACGTCTCTGAAACATTTTAATTAAAAATCGAAGAACGCTTCATCGAACTTGCGGCTTACAAAACCCTTAATTTGCCGAGTTGCTTATTTATTTAAAGTAAATAGGTACCCATAAGTCGTAACTTGTTTAATTTACTCTCTTGCGAAATCTGTTCGCTGAATTATCAAGTCCTCTTTTATAACAATCTGTGTACAAATAGATACTCAAATTGCGAAACCACTTTAATTTCCAATAAATCGAGTATTTATTACTAGATATCAGACAAATAAAGATACTTAGGTACCTACTAGTAACAGTGAGAATTTTTTAATTTAAAACAGAATTCAATGTTATATACAAATTGAAGTCGTAACATAGTAGAACTAACAACACTTACAGTCTGATTCTTAAACGCTGATCAATAAAATTTAAAAGCCATTCGTATAGTAGTCAAGCAAGACAACTATCATTATCAAACATAAACAAAACTGTCATCTATATAAACATCTAAATAATCTCCTTTGTAAGTTAAGAAGACTTGTATCTGGTCTAGCAAATTTCATAATAAACTCTTTACGTCTGTTAAGTCGCCGTAGGTTCAAGGTCTTCTCTCCCTCTCACTGCTGAGCATAAGCGTGAGCGAGATGGAAGTGCGTGTTCGGAAGTGCGGATATCATGTTTCTTAATTAAAAATGTTTTGTGCGTTTAAATAAATAAAATTGTAATCACTAAGTTCCCTCAAATATGATATTGCCGATTTTAGAACCAATTTTTAATAGGTTTCGATTTGTGCATAATTTGTAACAAATGTTTTAAGTATATTTTAGACATACGAGGGGTGATCCAAAAGTTTTGATAATCGGCATAAAATAACACAGTGTATACGTTAGTTTACTTACCAATATAATATATGAATAATATTTAAATTTTGCTCTATATAAAAAAAACTTTGTATAGACGAAATGAGGCTTACGACGCAATTGCACAGATTTTATTGAGGAGTTTTCAATATCTAAGAATAAGACGTAATAGTAAAAGAATTAGTCTAGATTACACGGTAGGTAACTAGTTTTATAGAATACACAAGCCTGAAAAGCAGCCCTGGTAAGCGGCAAGCTTAGCCAAGAAAAAAAACTCAGGATTGGTATTTTTTTTCTTTGGTTTTTTTCTTAGACGACCTCGCTGACTTGCTATAGAATTATGATGAATCACTGTCCCTTCGTATTTATATTCATATATTTGTCACCTACGTTCACCCTATTTAAAGAAATTAAAAAATATATATTGATGGCCAGAAAAACCTACCTTGAATTGTGTTAGGTGAGCCGTGCCTTAAAAAAATGCTGACACTAGTATAATTTATTAATTTCGTCGCATTAAAATAGATAATCTTCAAATACGAAAATCTTTTTTTTTGTATTACCAAACCAGAATTTTGCCAACGCAGGCCCTAAAAGGCCAGTCCGTAGAGGTTCAAAGCACCCCGGGGTACGTTGCAAGTGGTGGTGTAGAAGATTTTTTTTTTTATATTGTTGACATCGATAGAACCGATCAAATATCAAAATGGTTACACGAGATATCTTGGGACAACTTTTGGCTGCCACAAATCCTTGAAATTTTGGGACTTTTTTTGGTTTCTCACTCGTAAGTAGCTTCTATACGGTGCATCCTAGCGAACAGTTACTCACTAAAAAAATTAAAGAACATGGAATTATGCGTCTAATGACAACCAAAACATATTAATTCGGTTCAGCGACATAGTAGAAAACCATGGTCGAAAATTAGGCTTTCCTCAACTTTATTAGTTATTTCAAGATAGTGATTTTTAGGCTCCTGCGTTTCAATTTTGAATTTAACTTTAGGTTTTAGCTCCTCAATTGTAGGAATTTACAGAATCGACAGTCATTTCAGCATTAGTATCATCATAACTGGTAATCGAAGAGCTGGCAGTTTTCTCGTGCAACGCATCAGCATTGCAGTTCAACGAAGAAATACTGCCAGCATACTCGGTACAATGCCTAGAGGGCCTTTTTAGGGTTCCGTAGCCAAAATGGCAAAAACGGAACCCTTATGGTTTGGTCATGTCTGCCCGTCAATCCGTCTGTCCGTATATCACAGGCATTTAACTTGAAAACTATAAAGTGTATTTGAATGAAATTTGAAGGATAGGTGTATTTTGTTAGCCGCTACATAGTTCTGTAATGAAATGACAAAGAAAGATGTTTTTAGGGGTGCACTCCTTACATGTAAAAAAAAAACATTTCAAGTCCACGTGTATTAATCGATAGGCCTTTTAAAATAAATATAAGGTTTCTCAGCAAGTTTTTCGATTAAGTAAAAATAGTTGGAGATAATCGCCTACGCCAGTCAGTAGAGGTTCAAAGCACGGGGTACTTTGGAAAAGGTGATGTAGAAGATTTAATTTTTTTATGTCATGTAATATGGATACAACCGAGCAAATATCAAAAATGGTTACACGAAATACTTTTGACAGCTACAAATCCTGAAAATTTTGTGACTATCGGGGCGATTATCTCCGACTATTTTCACTTAATCGAAAAACTTGCTGAGAAATCTTATATTTAATTTATAAGGCCTATCGATTGATGCCACACGTGGACTAATAACAATATTTTTATTTTTTTTGACTCGCAGTTACATGTATGGGGTACACCACTAAAATATTTTTTTTTAGTAATTTCATTACGTAACTATGTAGCGGCTAACAAAATACACCTACCCTGCAAAATTTATACAAATACACCTTATACTTTTCGAGCAAAATGCCTGTGACATACGGACAGATGGATAGACGGGCAGACATGACGAAACTATAAGGGTTCCGTTTTTGCCATTTTGGCTACGGAACCCTAAAAAGGCCCTCTACGCATTGTACCGAGTATTCTGGCGGTATTTCCTTATTGAACTGCAATGCTGATGCGTTGCACGAGAAAACCTACAGCTAGGTACTACTAATGCTGAAATAACTCTCGATTCTGTAAATTCCTACAATTGAGGAGCTAAAACCTATAGTTAAATTCAAAATTGAAACGCAGAAGCTTAAAAACGACTATCTTGAAATAACTTACAAACTTGAAGAAAGCCTCGTTTTCAACCATGGTTTTCTACTATGTCACTGAACTGAATTAATATGTGTTGGTACTCAGTAGACGCATAATTTCATGTTCTTTAATTCCCCAGTGTGTAACTTTTCGCTAGGATGTACCGTATTTCTATACGAGTGAGAAACCAAAAAAAGTCCCAGATTTGTGGCTGCCAAAAGTTGTCCCAAGATATCTCGTGTAACCATTTTTGATATTTGCTCGGTTGTATCGATGTAAACAATATCAAAAAAAAATCTTCTACACCACCTTTTGCAACAAAGATATACTCTACGGACTGACCTATAACATTTACCGAAATATCCTCTCATTATACTGACGTCAGAATATATTCTATACCGTCATATTTATTTAGCTATTAAAGAAAAACAAATGTTTGAAATCTTTTTTTTTTGTATTTAGTGTATTATTGAATACCGGCACAGTTAGGAATGCCACTCGTAAGTTATCATTACGAGACCAAATCATGCCGATTATCAAAACTTTTGGATCACCCCTCGTATGTCTAAAATACACTTAAAACACGAACATAGGTTCGTGATTTTTTTTTCTATCGATCTAAAATTGCTTAGTCATGTTTCGAATCACTGATCTCGCTGCAGAAAAGCCTCAAGATTATTATTCTTATTTTTTTTAAACCTTATTACAAACAGACGCATTATATATTATTGTTTGTCAAAAACTCTGTTAGATTAACTTCGCTGAACCAGCCCGCCTTAAAGGAAAGCAAATAGATACTTGATTCACGACCTTTACGGATGATCCTAAAATAACAACGTCCCTTGAAGATTATCTCCCAATTATACCTCGAGCAAAAACCGTCCTTTGCTTACCCTGGCAATTAGTTGACACTTCACGCGCTATTTAGAATCTTCATACGGGCGATGCCTCTCAGCCGCTGACAAAAAAGGCGTGAAATACGCGCTGAAATCGGTGCGTACACACTTCAGGGGCGATTGCACCGCAAAGACACCGCTGAAGCTGCGCGTTCTGTACCGCACACGATGCAGGAGATTTGTTTTATTTTTCAGTTTTTGTCTGCGTCTGTAATATGTTTTTTTTTCCAAGTGTAAACGAACGATCCACAGACGTTGACAAACTAACTGGGAGGGTAAATGTTTTTGATATTGAAATAAAATACCAAATACGTAGTTATACCTAGTTACACTATTCAAAGGGACGTGGTTACGAAACTTACAGTGTTGGTTGGCGAATTGCGATCTCCTCTTTGAAATCGTAAAAATTTCATCACGCAAAACAGGCGTAAGTTTTCAAAGTAGTGTCATTGTGCCGTTACGTTAGGTTATTGTTTTTTTTAAAGCTGCTAGAAATACATTCCACAATACCTACACATACATTTCCTTATTGTTCTGTAATATTATACCTATGTATCTAATTGATAGGTGTGCGTAGTCTAGGGAGGTCTTATACTAAACCTCTGTATAATTACAAAGCTATAAACGATTCGGAGCCACGCAAACTACACAAACTCGTTCTATTAGATAATAGTAAGAACAAGATTTTACAAATCAATATGAGAACTTAGGCAATTAAATAATAGTGATTCTATTATATTGTAAATTCTGCTTTTGTTGGTCTGTCAATCAACTCGTTTGAGTACCTATTAATTACAGGACTCGTACTAAGATACTATACTACCTAACTGTACATTTTAAACGTTTTATATCAGACAAATTTATTTTAGATAAAGTACTTAACTAAATGTTTTGAGCTGTCAAACAAGCAAGCCTGGTTGCCAAAAAAAATGATTTAATTTGTTGCTACCTACTACAAAAAAAAATAGGTAGGTATATACAGTGTGTGTCTACGACCCGGGCTTTAATTAAGACTGATGATAATATGCTTCGTTAACAATCGTTTGCACATATTAGTAAATCATAACTATGTAAATTAACTGCACAATTCAATTTCCAAAATCCGAACCTTCAATGTACTAGGTGTATGACGTCGTACTAAACAAAGTATGAAGAGCTGTCATTTACACTAAATTGTCAATTTACTTCGCTGTAGGTACATTGCTGGCAATTAAAATTTTGTTAGAAAAGTAACAAAGTCTGAAATTTAGTTTATAAATTAAATTAATATCATGATTACATTATAAATATACGTTATTTTAATCTCCTTTAAAAAAAGCCCGGGTCGTAGACACACACTGTATATACTCACCGAACTAATGAACCTCCTCACAAAATTTCTCGAGGATCGGTTGAGAATGCGACCTGTAGAGGAGAACAGCTGGACAGCCGAACATCCATCCCGGCATACGATAGAATTTTGGCCCATGCTGAAACGAAGTACCTTCGTTCACTTCGCTCGCTCGTTCAATTAATCAATACTTTTTCAGATTTACTCTTATACCTAGGCAATTGTAAATGCGGTACTTTCTTGGTAGCCAAACCTGGGTTAACCAAAGGCATACGTTATTCTAAGAATCGAATACCTACTTAGGTACCTTCGAATTACCTGAAGCTGAAGTAACTTTGGCCCTCGATTACTTGACCAGAATAATGTTACAAGTAAAACCGCCGTCCAAACTAAGTTCAAGCGAGACTAAAAAAACGTTTATTGTCTAACCGGGTATCACGGCGTGTAAACGGGCAGTGAGTCATATCTATCGCTAAATACAGCGCCATTTTTTGTCCGCTAATGAGCTAGCTTGTTATTCACAATGCTTTCCTCACCTCAGAAAAAAAAAACCCGTGTATGTCGGACCTCCGACTACGCGTTGTTAGTATAAGTCGCGGTGTCAAGATATACTAGGGCAGTGCGGTGTGGTGAGGTGAAACGAGTTGCGAATAGTTTAGGCGTACGCGGATACGTTAATTGACGACGCGATGCCAATCGATATTGGGAGTGACTGGTAATCGATTATCGAAGATTTTAAGTAAGATTCCTGTAACATAATTTGTAAGTTATTGAAATATCTCGATAAATTCATAAGGGAAACATTCATGTTCCAATAAAGCTACCTAACTTAAACTTATTATATGGCAAATGTACTTCGTAAACAAAATAAATACCTATGACGAATACCCACTCAACATTTCTAAAAGCTTTATAGAATGAACGAGACTGATTATTATCTAAGTATATTGAAGTTCTTCTATTTTTATCGAACCTTATTTTACACAGAAATATATAGATTTACACAAAACACCACACCATAAATAGAGGTTGAATTGAATTCATAGATTTTTTTTTCCATCTTTACAGTGCTGGCTGTACCTTCAGCACTATGCTAATTTCAAATTCAGCTGTCTGGAAGTCTACAAATACAATAAGATATGAATATGTCAAGCAGTCGCCCCCGAGGCTCGAGGCCTCTGGACCACGTTACTCGCACACCTCTCGTTATACCTAAACGATAAAATAAACAAGTCTATTGAGTCTTCGTTACTCTACCTCTAAGCCACCCTCCAACCTACAATTCAACCGAATTTATCATAATGCATTTTTTCTTAAATAGTAAACTTTATAGGATTATTGCAAAACAAACCTACCCTAACGGCTAACCTAATGACTTCTATTTAATGATATTCATAAGAAGGCTCAAAGTCACCCAACGGGCGAGGGGGAGAGGGCTATGCTGGGAGTTTCTCTGCGCGATCGCATCCGAAATGAGGCTATCCGCAGCAGAACCAAGGTAACCGATATAGCCCTCCGAATCGCTAAACTTAAGTGGCAGTGGGCCAACCACATTGCACGTAGAACCGATGGTCGTTGGGGCGGAAAGGTTCTCGAGTGGTGACCACGTATCGGAACGGAAGGCGCAGCGTGGTGAACTGATGGCCTGGTAAAGGTCGTGGGAGTACGCTGGATGCGGGTGGCGCAGGACCTTTGCATTGGCACTCTTTGGGGGACGCCTATGTCAAGCACTGGACGTCTTTCGGCTGATATGATGACTGATGAGGATGATGATAAAAGAAAACCCGAAAAGGTCACAGTTTCGAAGAAAAATGCATTAGGTCTAGTGAAACATTAGGGCAAAAGTTAATAGGTCAAGTGACAGGACCCCACAGTATACCTATATTTGACGTCGACTGTATTCCGCACAGCTATAGATTCATAATATGCCAACTTGAACGATGCAATAACTTCTTTCCCTATGAGTAACTACCAACATTTTATCTGAAAGCTACAGATTTAAAAAGATTTATAAAATAATTATGGGCGGAATTTGCTTTAGAAAATCGACACAATGGGTGCCCAAGAGGTGGGCTTAACAATGCCTCTGAAATTAATATGCCTCTTTGAGAGATTATGACCAATTTCTATCATCTTAAAACGAGAATCTTGCAGGCCGCAACTAACATTTTGTTTGATATTTCGTGCATTTAGTAAAGACACGATTTTCACCACCATTTCAGACATATCTGTGTTTTGTTATTGTATTCATAGTTGTAATTTTTATCTTGAGAAAGTTTTCAACCTACCGTATACCTCAGTCATTCTTCAGATTTGTGACTGTGTCTAATTGACGCGACTCCATGTAAAATGCAGTAAGTTGCGTTAATCAGACCCAACCGTAGACACAAATCTGCAAAATAATCGGCCTATATTTAACAGGCAAATTTATTATTTCAAGAGCGACACGTTGTTCTATAAAAACATTTCCCAAATGACCCGTTGATCCAAATATAATACAAATTATGGAGTATTACGTTACACAATCCAATTTCCGTTTGCCAACCCTTTAACCTTAATAGGTAGTTAACTCGAACCGAAACATAATTATCGGACATGTCCTTTAAAATTAACCTAAAATGGCTATTAGAGGCCCCTGGTTTGATAATCGTGCGCACCTTCTCTTTCGCTATGAGTTTGACAGTGACTGACGATTCTGGTTAGCTTTCCCTGGTTGCTATAATTCAAGCCACATGTCACACCGCGCTGGGTTACGTCGGTAATTAGTCCAATTTGCTATGCCTTAGTCGATTCCGGGGCCACTACTTATGAACAACCCACGAATGAAACTGTTTTACTCGATATGTTTTTGACGTACGTATGATATGTCATAAACATTTTATAGCATAAAACTGAAAGCATGCCAGTCTAGTTAGAATTAGAACCTTATTATAAAGCTATGAGTTTAAATTTTGAGTGAGCGTTATTTTATCTACGTTTTTATCACGCTTTAGTTGAAGGTTGCAATTAATATGAACCTGGCCGTAAAAGTTGCGATAAAAGCCCACACACAAAAATTATAATGTGTAGGTACCTACATACTTACGAACCGTGATGAGCAGCAGTCTGGACTGCTGCTCATTCTTAATCTTCTCGACTTTCTAGCGTGATTCTCTCACCATGAACTTACCTTGATTCCAAGACTCGTACCAACTATGAGCGACAAGCTATCTATCCTACATGAGCTAACTTCATAGTTTAACTAACCGATAACGGTTCCCCTATTTGCAATGCGCTCAGTAAGCATAGTGAATAAAAGCCCTTGTCTATATTGTGTGCTTTGTGTTGGTTACTACGCTCCTTTTGACATAGTCCTTAGACCTTGGAGACCTCTTTGCTCGTTGAAATCACAGAGAAAACGATTTTTCCCGGTTACATGGGACTTAGATAGATCCATTTTGCGCCCACGTAAATCCTTGCATTGAAAATCTCATCGAAATCATAAGAACCGTATTTGAGAAATAGTACAGGATTCGCCTTATACGAGTATACAAGCATGAATAGATGTTCGTTGATGTTTACTTTGTCTGACATGCCTAATCCTGTGTACGTCAATGAAAGCACAGATTATTCATGTACAGATGAAACTATTCTTTCATTCTTCACATTCCTACCACTCTGATTGAGTCAAATTGGAAACAAATGTGAATTCAGCAGCCCACATTTCGCGTTGATGATCTATAAGGGGCAACAGCATTAAGTAAGGAAATTAGTGACGCCAGCCATATCGACGATTAGTTATCTACTGGAACTGCCCTCCCGTCGCCTCCGAGCCGACAGTGTGCGGCAGCTACAAATCTCTTGTAAGGGGCGGCACGATCACTTTCTAATAAGTGGTGTGGTTTATGAACCTACTAGTATCTTATCTTATGTCCCTACATTGCCAGCCTTTAACCCGCGACTTCGTTTAGAATTCGTTAAATGATCTCCCATATAAACATCTACTCCCCATTCCGATACCATGGTGACGATTTCCGGGATATAAACGTACCATAAGTTCTTCTTCTGGATTAAAACATTTTTCAATAAATCAGTCAGCAGTGTTAACGTGAAGAAGTAACAAGCAGGCAGGGTTCGCTTTGAATTTAAAATAATTAGCTAGTCATAGACATACGCCACCTAATCGTAAGTCGGCTCTGAGGGCTATGACCATGGTACGAAACCTTAAGATTGCAATATAAGTCAACGCTCTGGACTATGATGTAAATATGATACCTCTAATCTGCACGTCGGATCACAATAGTGATACAGATACTGATCCAAACGCTCCTTGAAAACAGAATATTGAGCATTGTGGTAAATCCCATGCTTTATAGCGATTAGCATTTTTCTTCTAATTATTTTATTACATGTTTTTTATCTTTGTGTATCTCGTCCACCTAACACCTAGTGTTTAAGACGAGTAAAAACTAAAAAAAAATTACAAAAGTCTGTTTTTTTTATTTACTTATAATGTAAACGTCCTAATAGTACTCGAAGTTGCACTAGTATATGGCATGTGCACTTTATATCAAGGTAACATGGCTTAAATTCGAATGAAGATAAATTCTCTTAGTTAGAATTTAACCCATATTGCTTGGACATAAAGTGCCAATGCCATATACTAGAACAACGTCGTTATATCCTCTATCACCCTCCCAAAGAAAAATCTAGTATATTCAGAACATTTAAGACGACGTGAGTTCAGAAAATGGATTTTTAAAAAGTCGTAGCTCTTGTTTGGATTATAATACGGCTGCCCTAAATTTAATTAGCAATCTTGAGGCCTTTCTCGAGGGAGAACAGCTATTCGAATACTGAGTTTTTGACTTTTGCTCGATAGAAAGAAATCACGAACATAGGTCTAAAATACACTTGAAAAATTCGTAACTAATTATACACAACAGCTAAAATATTAAAATTGGTTCTAAAAATCGGCAATATCATGTTTGAGGGAATAAGCTATTACTTTTTTATTTATTAAAACGCACAAAAAATTCAAATTATAAAACATGACATCCGCGCTTCCGAACACGCACTTCCATCTCGCTCACGCTTATGCTCAGTGAGAGGGAGAGAAGACCTCGAGCCTACGTTCGCCTTAAATAAAAGATCATAATCGTTGTAAAAGTAAATGTTTTGAAACATTCGGTAAAGGAGTGCCTAACGTGGCGTGCGGCGCACCCGCCCCCTGTGAAAAACAAACACCAGTACAAATATGTCCAAATGACATGTAAAATTCTTCTATGTCACGATGAGATATTGTAATGATCCGTTACGAGAAATATAATGTGGCTCATGCAAGAGCCGCATTACGATTTGGTGCAAGTCAAAAGAGGTCAAGGGATTTGTGCAAATAGTACTAAATAGACGGCCTAGGTATCTAGCCAACAAGTGAAGAACCTTAAGTAAATAGGTGAGTAAGTCGATAAATATATAGTATGCGCATAGACACTAAAGAAAAATAAAGTACTTAACACATATAACTGGTGGCTCTGTGAGGTGTAAAACTCGCAAACCTGTCGTTAAAAAAAAAAAAATTTTTTTTAAATTTCGAAAACTGTATCGACAAAAAATATATATTTATTGAACCTGCTCACAACATTTCACGAGAATCAGTTGAGAAATGCGACCTGCAGGGGAGAACAGCCGGACAGACAAGAATTTTGGCCCATTCTGAAACGGAGAAGATTTCGCTCGCTTGTTCAAAAAGAAGGGTGGTTTGTAGAAATGTATTACTTGAAAATTCAGTTTTCTGAATGTAGAATGATCAAAATCGTATCTTCTGTTAACCCGTCACGCGTTTAAATTCCGAACCATGATTTGTTTTCCAGAGCAAATTTGTCATTGATTTTCTAACTGACAAAACACTCCACGGCTTAATAGGATAAGAAAGCTAGTTAGATTTAGAAACAGCGCGTATCTCAACGATTGGGCCATGCGCCGACCGCCCTTGAAGACATGTGTGACGACGGATTAAGGTCCATTATAGCGCCTACCTAAAGAAAATGCCGTTCGCTGTGAATTGAATAACTTAATGGGCAGCACACAGAAACATTTACCGGTAAGCTCCTTGAAGAGACATTGTTAAAAAGATGTTGGGAAATAAGAATAATGTAACTAGGTACCTACCTAATGACTGGAAAAGAAGACCTTATTACAAAAGACATTGATAAAGAAAAGTTAAGATACCTTGGAAAATGTCGACGTAGCAGAATGCCATTTTAAAATTTGAACATTGTTAACATAATTATGGCAAAGCTACCGTACCCAATTACCTACCTACTAGTGAAAACGAAAAGTGTAGACACCTAGTTTCAGTTCATTTATACATTTAATGATGATGATGATTTCACATCGCACAACTCGTAGCATTGTGAACGGATTAGTTATATAACAAGTTTATAGGAATATATTTTTTTTCTAATCATTGTTTTCTTGCTTTTTCTACAAATGCACGAAAAACATTGTCACATCACTAATCCGTTTGCACAGGTGCCAGGTAAATGCTACGCGTAGTCCATGTGTAATGAAGATGTACGAGTATTCCTGTTACCCCTCATTAGGGACATAGGTCTCGCAGAAGATTTCCCCATTTTACACAATCTTGCGCGACTTCTTCTAGCTCTTTCCTGCCGAGACCAGTTGAGCCAGTCTCTTTCTCAACTGATCGCCTCCATGTAGGTATTCCGAGCACATATACGTAGGCATACATTTAATACTGAACTGTAAAATATATACTGTAGACATATGTAAGTGTAAGTTCTTATTGCCCCGTTGATTTCCGCATCAGTGAACCAAGCCCGGATACGAGTATTTGTATTGGCCCCTAGACACTGGAAATGAGAGGACGACCACTTCTCTTAGACTAATATTTACAGAATACATCCTGTTCCTACATCGGGATCGAAGTTAGATTAACTGGAGAGTAATGACTAATGCGGACTATTGAATGCCCGGAAACGTTAGTTCCCATACAAAATCACATACAATACATCATCTAGATATATACATTTTAACCCCCGACGGAAAAAAGAGGGGTGTTATAAGTTTGACGTGTCTGTGTGTCTGTCTGTCTGTGTTTGTGTGTGTCTGTCTGTGGCATCGTAGCTCCTAAACGAATGGACCGATTTGAATGCGGTTTTTTCATCCGAAAGCTGACGTGATCGAAGTGGTTCTTAGCTACGTTTCAACATAATCAGTTCAGCCGTTTTTGAGATATTGAACTTTGAAATGAAAATGTCGGGGATTTTTCAACTTTTCTAAGTTGTAGTTAGTTATTAACCCTAATATTGGCGAATAAATAACAAGTCGTGAGTTCAAGCTTGGTGACTAAAATAATGTGTGCGTTTAAAGATACACTGAGTAGGTACTCATGTATATTTGGTTGTACAGTCACCGGCATAAATATATGATGGAACAAAGGCCGCAAAAATATCTGATGACAACTGTATTCCTAGAGCCGTAAGAGCGTGTCAGATATTTTTGCGGCCTTTGATTCATCATATATTGATGCCGGTGACTGTACCTTGTTTTACCGACAAATGTTTCATCGAATGTATGTTTCGCGGATTTTTCATTTCAAAGTCAAAGGGATTTAAGTATTCTATCTATATACTCAGTGACAGTCAAGCGGCCCTTAAAGCGCTTACGGCGCCGAAAGTGGACTCTAGACTAATTTATAATGGCGTCCAAGCACTAAACAGACTTGGAAGGCACAATAAGGTGCAACTAGTTTGGATACCAGGGCACAAGGGCTTCATCGGCAACGAAAGAGCAGATGAGCTTGCAAGAGGGGGCTCTACAAATCACTTTGTAGGTCCAGAACCATTTGTGGGACTCTCGCAGGGGACCCTCCTCGAAATGCCGGAATAAGGGTAAATGGGGAGGTAGTGACGCTGAAACCTCACATCAAGTATCTGGGTCTTATCCTAGACGGACGATGGAACTTTGGGGCACACTTTGCCAAGCTTGCTCCGAAGTTAATGTCTACAGCCGCTGCCCTTAGCCGGCTGCTCCCCAACATCGGTGAGCCCAATGCCACGTGCAGGCTCCTGTATTCAAGGGTCATACGGAGCATGGCTCTATACGGGGCTCCCATATGGGTTGATGCCCTCTCGGCGACAAATAAGACCCTACTCCGCAGACCTCAAAGGGCAATTTCGTTAAGGGCCATTCGAGGATATCGTACGGTATCATTTTCAGCGGCAACGATCCTGGCCGGGGACTCTCCTTGGGACCTCCAAGCACATGTGCTCGCTAAGGTCCATCAACATAGGGCTGAGAAAAAAGCGGCAGGGGAGTTCCCCGACCGGCAGGAGTTCGACCGCGTTCGAGCGTTTGCCCAGAACGAATCACTCCGCCAGTGGAAAGAGGAGTTGGGGTCTGCGGATTACGGCTTAGTAACAGTAGAGGCAGTACTGCCTCACTTAGAACGCTGGGTTGAGAGGCAGCATGGAACCCTGACGTTCCATATGGTGCAGCTGCTTACTAACCATGGCTGCTTTGGTAAGTATCTGCATCGCATAGGGAGGGAATCCTCCCCTTGCTGCCATGAGTGTGGCGCGCCTGTGGACACGGCGCGTCACACTTTAGAAGAATGCATTGCGTGGAGGCCCCAACGGGCTGCTTTAGAAGCAGTGACGCGGTCGGAGCTCTCATTGTCAGGTGTTATTAGGGCCATGCTTGACAATAAGGAAGCATGGAAGGCGATGGCCTCCTTCAGTGACCAGGTTATGTCACAGAAGGAGGCCGCGGAGCGGGCACGCGAGAATGATCCCCTCGCGGATCCGCTCCGCCGGCGACGGGCGGGAGGCAGAGCCAGGCGCTACGCGCATTTACTGCCTCCTCCGTAGTGGGATGGTGCGGGGTTCGGGGGATACCCTGCAAAAATGAATCCCACTGGACTGAAAGCGCTGACCTGGCGCGCAATGTCTGCGGCCCGCTACCCTGTAGGTCGCCCGTCGGGACGTACGCGGTCGAATGCGGAAAGCGATCCCGCGGCGCCCCTTTCTTAAGGCGGAGCTGGCAATCGTTGGGGTTTTAGACGGTAGTCCAAGGCTTGCCGCGGTTAGTCCGTCATACCCGCCCTGTCCCTTCCCCGTGGCGGGCGGGATGCGTAAAAGCATTTCCCCAACGTAAAAAAAAAAAAAAAAAAAAAAAAAAGGGGACCATAATATCGGCCTTTAAAGCCTACGCCAAAACCAAACACCAACACGAGTGGAGGAATGAGGCTGGCTTAAGGCACTCTAAGCTCTTCATAGAAGGAGTGGACTCGGGCTGGACCAGAAAACTCTGGAAATCCAGTAGGAAGCAACTCAGAATCATATCTGGGGTGTTCACTGGTCACTTCGGGGTCAAGGATCTCTTGGCCAAGATGGGACTATCTGATAGTTTAGACTGTAGAATGTGTGGCGAGGAGGATGAGACTATGGAACACTTATTGTGTGAATGTCATGCCCTTGCCAGACAAAGAATGAACTACTTTGGTAACGGTTACCCGCAACCAAAGGAATTCAAGGTGCTCCCGGCGAACTGCATCATCCGCTTTGTGGAAATGATGGAGCAAGCCTGGGAGCAGGTATAAAGGAGAGAGCAAATGCACAAAAGATCCCACTGGGTCGAAGTGCATCCGAAAGGGCCCTCACCTAGATAAGATAAGATAAGATAAGTATTCTTCAATTTAGGTATTTTACATGCACCTATGAATGTCGATAACCTAAAAACCTCTGCCTCGAGAAGAACCGGCGTAAAAAACTCGGCAAGGTATCATTTTTTCAGAACAGTACACAATATATAATTTCAGTATCAGAGTATTATACAATTACATTGCTACAGTAGAAAGCCTATTTATTAGATAGATTTCATAGAAAATATTTATTTATTCAGTAACAGTAAATTTTTGAGGATTTTACTACCAATTAGGGATCAACACCTTTTGGCTATAGAGGTGCATAAACGTTCTCTGAAAAGAAAATCCAGAAATTAAATGTTCTGACAAACATGACACGTGTCCACGTGTGTCGATGAAATAACCAGGGAGGCCCTCCCGACAATCAACCCCGGATTGTCAAGGAAGCTAAAGCAGCTAAAGAGGCCGGCACTCCGTCTTCTGACAGGAGCTATAACTGGTCATGCACTACTAAACACACACCTTTTAACTTTAGGTAGGTGTAACAGACAGTCCTCTCTGCAGAGCCTGCATGGAAGAGGACGAGACAGCCATCACCCACGTCATCCTGACATGTCCTGGAGTGACGGAATACAGGGCAAAACACCTCGGAACACCGGGGTCACTACCGGAGGCCGTCGGCAACATAAAGGGTCTGCTAGGCTTCCTGGTGTAACAGTAGTGCCAAAACCCCTACGCAAAATAGGCGCATTTATGACGTCGAGTTGCGGAAACCCAGCCCGCGTGCAACCTATAACCTATAACCTATTCGTCATTACTTATTATGAATTAAACTGTCTCTTCTAGTCGTCGCCCGGCATCTCAGCGACGCTCCATATTTAACACATTTGACTTGTTTCCACAAACACGCGTGGTCGACTTGCGGCGGGGGCGTGTGTCGGCGCGATCACACACTTTTTTCTCGCTTTTTTCTGTCGGCATCTTCTCGACTCGACTTTTGGACTAATGACTTTAATTAGCGCTCTCGTATGTTATTAATTTCTTCAGCTGACGTTTAGTCAACGGAGTGAGGAAGGTCGCGGTTGAAAGTTGTTTTGACACCTGGAAATTACTAATTCATTACAAATATGCGTAGCGCGAGAAACAATGCATTCAGGTTTTCGCATCATTATCATTATCACCCTTCACATGAAAACTATAAAATTCAGAACAACAATATTACTTCGGTAGGTATTGGCTCCGTTATAAGCTAATAAAGTTACCTGAATACACACACGTGTCAAAATTAGGAACGAAAACTTTTCCTGATCAACAATATGAATGTGTTTCTGACCCTCTAACATCGTTATTCAAGTTTGTTTCTAACGTGTAAGAGCTTGAACTCTTTTGGATCCTTCAAAAAACGAATGAAAATTGAAACACTAATGTTTAAGATAACTGAGTGACTGAACTGCTAACTATAGCGAAGCAGAATGTTACCCGTTAATATCACTTTCCAGTTCGACGAAACGGTCAAAACCCAGGCTAGAGTATAAATAATAGTTTCATAAGACGCCTGTTACGGAATAATGCAAGTGGAGTGCACATGTAAGCCGATTTGTGCGAGCCAGTGAAAGTGGTCACTTTCGAGTGGCTCCGACGTGCGACGAACAATACCGCCCGGGCTCTTCAAGATACCTAAACCTAACTAAGGCACGGAGCAGACTGCATATAAATATTCTATAACGTATAGTGAACGATATAGAGCTTTGCTAGTTTCTACTTATCCTGACTTCACAGTTAAAGGTTGGTAAATTAGTATTTAACGATAGCTTTTCCACATTCTCTTTGTGATTACTGATTATTTTTTGTCACATAAAAAAAATATCAAATGTGTCCTCTCACAGTTGTCCCTGATAAACTTATAACTGAGGTCTCGCCACCAGCATTGACCGATGTAACTAACAGATATTTGCTTCTTAATCCTACCCGAATTAAATGTGGTTCAAGTTTATATTTGCATTCTGTAATCTATTAATGATTACAGAATGCAAATTCTGTAATCATTTTAATATAGTTTTAATAATATCAACATCCTACGAAATTATATAGCTTATGGATACTACCAACTTGGAAGCCACTAATATTAATTTAAACTTTCACTATTAATTCAAAACTATGCTTGTTCAAAATACAACGTCAATTTGATAGTACAAAAAACTCTGAATAATAAACAGGTAGCAAGCTTTAATCGATTACTACAAAAAGCAGCAAACGAAATGTGACTAATAAATAACATGTATTCAATCAAACCTACATTCCAAACACCATCAAACACAATACTCGTATGCCTTCAAATCTGTCAAATACCTATAGATAGCACAAAACACGTATCAAATGCCACTTCACCTCGAGTGTTATTCTTGTCAAACTCAGTAGGAGCCTTTCCAGCTACGAGTCTGCGGTCCCAAGGCACCACTCGATTTTGTTTTGACACACACCCAACTATCCGTAACTTGTAATACAGCCACTGGACATGAGCATCCCTTTTACAAAAACCCAATCGAAGAGGGTTGAATGAGTTTTTTTGATTCGTGAATGAAAGTCACAATAACATGAGTCAGGATTTCACGAATGAATTCTGATGGGATAGGCGAGCGTAAAAAAGATTACGTTTCTAATTTTGTGGAGCTCAACGGGCAGTAAATGTATAACTAGGTTTATCTCCACTTATAATAAATCTCTAAATTAAAAAAAGAATCAGCCAGCTTGAAACTAAGCTTTGCGCGATTCGAATGTTCTCAGCATCTCATGAACGGAAAAATATGAAACATTTTATATAGGTACATTATTATTCTAGCTGCAACTTAGGATAGTTTTTATCCGACTGCGACAGTTAATTAATTTTCCGAAATATACGACTTCATTTAATTTTTCATTTATTTTTATTGAAATCAAACGCTGCTCCAACTGTCAGCTATAAGAACCGTCAAATTTTCGTCAAAATGGCGGAATTGCTTTGCCTTTTACTTATTAATAATTTAAATCCCGTCTACGATAGACCTTTACGAGACAAATGCTAAAATATAAACCATAAAAAAATATTCGATTCTGATATGAGAACTTATATGCGCAAATGTCGTTTTATGTCGTAATTTCAATAAATGAAATCAACAAATTTGAACAATATAATTAACACGAATTTGTTTTTTTTGAATGACAATGGCACGCGCTCGGCGCATTCAGCCAAAGTACCTGCGGCGCTACCACGAAAACCGATACTCAATGTTCATATATTTGCATCCCTGTCACTCGAGTATGGTTAGTGCGATAGAGATAGAGATACCCGAATATTTTCGAATTCCGAAGTTCGTGGTTATAGCTCAGGAATCGAAAATATGGTAAATAATCATAATGTATTGTCTCGAAAAAGAATTTAAAATAAATATAGTCAAATGGAGAAAAAAACAAAGCAAGAGGTTATATAGGTAATGATTAAGTTATAAGAGTCCAAAGTTTTAAGAGGGGGTATGTTCTGTCCCTTTTCCGCAAAACGCACCTTCATATGAAACGATTGTTTTTTACTATGATGCTCGAGTATATTGACGTCACAGTCCCTCATCGTTTTCTCACTCTAACAAGCGACATTAAAACGGATGTAGCTTCATAATTTTTTGAGATATTTGAATGGGAGTTTCATTATCTCCTATCTATTTATACATAATAAATGCCTATGTCCTGACTGACTTATTCACTCAATCACTCACTCACTCACTCATCAACGCACAGCCGAAACTACTAATCTTAGAGAGTTGATTTTTGCACAGTATGTTGCTTTTATAACGTGGGCTAGGGATAAAAAGTAAAATGGGGGTGCAAAGTTTGTATGGGAGAACCTTTTTTTTTGAGCTATAGACTTAAACTTTGTAGAAAAATTAGTTATTAGAATACAAATGAAACACTTTCAGCGTTTTGGAAAATTCCACCCCTACGGGGGTAAAATAGGGGTGCAAGGTTTGTATGGGGGAAACATTTTTTTTTTTAATAGAGACTTAAAACTTTGTAGAAAGATCAGTCATTAGAATACAAATAGAGAACTTTCAGGGTTTTAGAAAATTCTACCCCTAAAGGGGTAAAATAGAGTGCAAAGTTTGTATGGGAAAAACTACTTTTTTTTAAATAGAGACTTAAAACTTTGTAGAGAAATTATTCATTAGAATACAAATAAAGTACCTAAATTCAGTGTTTTAAAAAATCTAACCCTAAGGGGGTAAAATAGGGGTGCAAATTTTGTATGGGGGAAACAATATTTTTTTTAAATAGAGACTTAAAACTTTGTAGAAAGATTAGTCATCAGAATACAAATTAAGTACTTTCAGCGTTTTAGAAAATTCTACCCCTAAAAATAGGGGGCTAAAATAGGGGTGCAAAGTTTGTATGTGGGAAACTATTATTTTTAGCTAGAGTCCTAAAACTTTGTAGAAAGATTATTTAAATACAAAGAAAGTACTTTCAGCGTTTTGGAAAATTGCACCCCTAAGGGGGTAAAATAGGGTGCAAAGTTTGTATGGGAAAAACATATTTTTTTTTAATAGAGACTTTAAATTTTGACGAAAAATTACTTATTAGAACATGAAAAATACTACATTCGGCGTTTTACAAAAATCATTCCCTAAGGGGGTTAAAAAAGGGTGCAAGGTTTGTATGGGGAACACTTTTTCTGAGCTAGACACTTAAAACTTTGTAGAAAGATTACTTATAAAAATACAAAAAAAAAGACTTTCAGCGTTTTGAAAAAATCTATCCCTAAGGGGGATAAAAAGGGGTGCAAAGTTTTTATCAGGGAAAGTTTATGTTTTTGAGTTAGAGACTTGAAACTTTGTAGAAAGATTACTTATTAAAATACAAAAAAAGAACACAAATCGTTTTAGAAAATTCCACCCCTAATAGGGTTAAAAAGGAGAGCAAGCTTTGCATGGGCAACACTTTTTTTTGAGTTAGACTTAAAACTTTGCAAAAAGATTACTTATTAGAATACTAAAAAAGAACTTTCAGCGTTTTAAAAAACTCCATCCCTAAGGGGATCCTTAAGAAGGGTAGCCAGTGTTGTGTGGGAAAACCTTTTTTTTTACTAGACTTAAAACTATTCAAAATGTTACTTATTAAAATTAATAATAAAGTACTTTCAGAGTTTTAGAAAATTCCACCCCTAAGGGGGTTAAGAAAGCTTTGTATGGGCAACACTTTTTTTGAGCTAGCGACTTACAAGTTTACGAAAAAAGTTCTTTCAGCGATTAGAAAAATTCAACCTCTAAGGGGGTTTAAAAGGGGGTTCAAATTTTAAATGGCGAGCAATAAAATTTTAAAGTGTGAGTAAGAGATTTTTAACTTCGGTCTTATTATGTACGTTAAAAGACTACAAAACTGATTTCAGAGTTTTTCCAAATTCATCCCCTAAGAGTGTTAAAATTGGTTCAAAGTTTGAGTATTTCAAGGCATTTTTAAAGTATGAGATTTTTAACTTTGGTTTTAGACTGTTTGTTCACAAACTAGAAAATGAACATCAACTTTTTTTTTAATTATCCCCTAAAAGAGGGTTCAAATTTTGTATTGAGAGAAATCATTTTCTAAGACGATAAAAAGTTCTACGCGGACGAAGTCGCGGGCAACAGCTTGTTATTATATATTTGCTTATCGTAATTGATGACCAAGTAATTTTAACCTCCTATGGTCCTACTGTAAAGACGTATTCGATTAAAGAAATTTAAATCATTTTCAATTGGAAAAGAGTTGCATTTGTTTCGTCTCAGTCGTTTTATGAAACAAAAGCTAGTGTACTCTATTTCCTTTTCTTATTTTGTTTTAGTTGATTCAAAATTCTATGCCTTTTTGTATTGTATTTCTTTAAAGATTATAATTTATACGTAGGACATATTTATTTAGACCCCCTACCCCTTGTGGGAATACAGGTGTGAGTTTATGTATGTATGGATGTTTATTTAACACGATTTTAGTATGTTAACATACATTAATACGTGTTATCAAAGATGTGGCAAGCGCTGGAAAGTAAAAATTGTAAGTTAGTACGCTAATAAACATACCTACGTCGGACTATAGGGGGCAGTTTGAGAGCAAGGTAAGGTTTACAAAAAAATCTTAACTTACGAGTATTATAATGTATTATTTGTAACATAGTTAATTAAATTAGTTACCCGTTATCATTTATTCATCTTTAATGTGTAAATACTCTTTGAAGTGATGACTGATAGCCCACTGATAATTAAAGTAAGTTAAAAAACAAATAAATAGCTGACATGCGTCATTATGATTGTTGTTCATACTTATATTTGTTGGTAGAGTGCCGTCTAATCAATAGAAATATTTGCTTTATTTGTTAATTTGCATATCTATGTATTGCAATGGATACGATACTACGACAGCACTCCGAACTTAAGTCACAGAAAGGTCACATTATTGGAATTTCACATTATAAATACTAGGTACCAAATACTAAGTACAAATACTCGAAAGTGAATTGATTGATTTGCGAACCTTACCTATAATTCTGACATGCCACGAAAATGCCCGCTGGAGTCCGACGTTTGCTAATAAATTTTTAAACAAGTTACATCCTAGATAAGTAAAACTTCTTAACTCTCTTCAAAAACTTGGTGCAATGTTCTTTCAGAAAGCTACACCTCTTGATAGTGAATTTTATTAAGCCGTAAGTACGAGCTCCTCTTACTAGCTTCGTCCCACAGGAGCCGAGTCAAGGGGAGCTCTCGGGAAATTTTCCGCTCCAACAGGCCAATTCAAATGTCTCGGGAAAGTTAGACTATTGGACGCGTTCATTTCATTAATTGGTATTGAATATTCATTATAAGTCAGAGGCATAGATAACAGTTATAAAAAACCGGCCAAGTGCGAGTTGGACTCGCGCACGAAGGATTCCGTACCATTATCTATAAAAACGGCAAAAAAAACACGTTTGTTGTATGGGCTTAAAAAATATTTTATTTTGTTTTTAGTATTTGTTGTTATGGCGGCAACAGAAATACATCATCTGTGAAAATTTCCACTCTCTAGCTATCACGGTTTTTGAGATACAGCCTGGTGACAGACAGACGGACGGACGGACGGACAGTGAATTCTTAGAAATAGGGTCCCGTTTTACTCTTTGAGTACGGAACCCTACAAAAACCCTAGTCGATGATAGAAATTTAACATTGAATTTCCTATTCAGTTTGTACAATTAACATCATCCATCCCACACTCCTTTAAAAAAAACACATGTTTTTCTTCACTAATTACAAGTGCCATACTGCTAACCAGTTTGAAATTCGGACTAAACTAAATAGGCCATCTTTTGAAGCTACTTGCCAAAATATAAATAAAACAAAATATATTTTTTTTCTTAGCCTGTTTGGGTGTCCCACTGCTAATCGTAGTACTGTAAACATCATTACAGATTGTCCATTTTTTTTATTCATTACTTGTTTATTTTTTTTAATAACTGTTACTCGTTTTTGACATGACGTTGACTTTTGAGCCACGTTGAATATGCAATTTGTGTATGCGCCAAAGTCTTGACGCGTAAGACTCTTCATAGTGTTAAGTGACGAAAGCATATTTTAAGTTTAAGCTTCGGTCCGGTCGATCGTTCACTAGCACGTTAATTACGTTTAAATTTATATATGTAATATAATTAATTAATAGTTATTTGTTATACAAGGGGGGAACGTTGTATTTTACCTGCGAGTATTCATTTGAAACAAGAGCTAGCGAAAGGATTATATGATTGACCACGAGCGAAACGAGTAGTTCAAAAATAGAATCCTGAGCGTAGCGAGTGTTTCAACACACGAGACGTAAAATAACTTTTCACCCGTGTATAACACAAATATTTTCACCTCACTTCAGCGGGAAAAATAAGAAAAAGGGTAAAAAAAGTTTAAAAAAAGGAAAAATAAGTTTTAAAAAAAGTTAAAAAAAGAAGTAAAAAAATAAAATAAAAAAAGTTTAGAAAAGTAAAAAAAGGTTAAAAAAAAATAAAAGTAAAAAAAAGTAAAAAAAAAAATCACAAAATATACAAAAATCAAAAATAAACATTTTACGTTCTACGTCATAGTACATTTAACGTTCTACGTCTACTTTCTTCACATGTGGATAAAAAGCTATTTTCTCAATAGATATCAAACATACAAAAAGGCCTCCCCGAGCTAGTGAGGTGAAAAAATATATAAAACACCCCCGATACAACAATGAGAATGAGAATGAGAGAATTAGATATTTATTGATATAATTATACATAATTTTACATGTCATACATTTTAGTTTAGGTTATGTAAGGGTTAGTTAATTTTATTTTATATTAATTTTAGTATACGTAGTTCTATAAATTAATTTATATCATAACATGCTAGGTCAATTAACATTTCTTTGAGTTTTTTTATAGAATGTAGTGTCACTTTCGGTGTTAATGACGGCGTTTATGAGAAATAATCATAGTTAAGAACCAACGCAACAGACAAAAATGTCGATTTAAAAACCGCACACAAATCGGTTCATCAGTCTTGAAGCTAAGTACGAGACAGACACACAAATACAACTTATAACACACCACGTTTGCGTCGGGGGTTAAAAAAACATCTGCAATAAAATACACATATATCGGACGCGAAGCAACATCAAGTGTGTGCCAAAGCTCTTTACAGCAACAAAACCCCTTTCCGTATGAACTTCAAGAATTCATTCAAGAGCATTTAAGTATTTACTTGACACCAAAATGGAATTTCGGTGACATTATCCCTCTGTCGTTACGCGGAGGCTACAATGAAACTCTTTCCGGACCCGAGTAAACCGAAAACGTATTCAACGGAAACTCTCAGAGAAAAGATGTCGTAAAATGGATATCAAAACCGATTCTGAATCCTGCACCTATCTAAGGAGTGGTTTTTTTTTAATACAAAGACGGTGGCAAACAAGCTTACGGCCTGTCTCGTGTTAAGCAGCGACAAGCGTGTTGCCGACCCTTTATTCACCTGAGGATTCGCTGTGTTGGCAGATAGAGACATGCAGGTCCCTCACTCCCAACACAGCGCATCCTAGGGAGCTCTGGCAACCTTACTCATCACCAGGAACACAACACCACATGCTTCATTTCATAGCATGCAATAATATAGCAACACTACAAAGCAGTGGTGCTAGTATGGCTGCGGTCTTCTGTAAGGTACAGGAGGTACTTCCCCAGTTGGGCTGCTCCACATACGAGCGAGATGACATTCCGCTGTGCCCTACCTCTCGAATCGCTGTGCTGTGCTCTACCTCTCTAGATAGATTCTCAGTTGCCAGTGTTTTGTGTGGCACTTTGACTGTTACAAGACATTCATCAAGCTTCTAAGTGCGATATTACGTCAAGTGACTCTTCGTGCCAATCACTCGCGAGCAAATAACGGCAAAGAAAATAAAACAGAGGGCTGTTCATACAAGCGTCTCGGCTTCAAACTTAAAAGCCGTGTCACATAAAATGGAACTTAATGTACAAGCTTTTAAGGAAATTAAATAGAGGACCACTATTGCATTTTATGTGTCGGTAACAGTCTCGGCACGCCGCAATGTAGTTTGGAGAATTCATTTAAGTATAGAAACGAGTGCGAGTTGTATTAAATCCAAGAAATAGTCAGGAAGTGCTAATGAGGAACCATTAATTTTATTCCGTTTTGTCTCTTTGGTACATTTTGAATATCGTTTATATAATTTGCATAGGTACCTTTTTTCACTAGTGCACAATATTAGTCCACTGACAACCCATTTTAAATAATTTTAAAAAACTCAATATGCACATGATCGATCAGCCTCCTGTAAAATATTGTATGCCTGATATTTCCGCGTATCATTTTAATTTGAACATGTTTGATCTTAATAATTTTACTTTGCATGACTTTTTCTATACGATTTAAAATATTTCACCAGTATATGATGGACCTTCAGGAATGACAGAGGCTAAATTTTATCTCGCAGCTCTGCCTGGGTTACCTGTAATTAGGCTTGCCAGAACAAATGTCCCTAATATCGGGAGAAAAAATATATTTATCGGGATTTAAGGACTTTGGTCTATAGAGAAATAAAAATAAAATCAAATTAAAGGAACTGTATTAAAAATATTAAATTCAACAAGATTCGGAAGGAACTTAATATTTTTGTTTTATAGGTAGGTACAATGAAGTTGTTCTTCTGGAGATTTTTTAGTTTGTCGGGAGTCGGGAGGCCATATAAAAATTCGGGAGAATCCCGTCAAATCCCGACCATCTGGCAAACTTACCTGTAATACGTGGGCGGAGGCACGCGCGGGCAACTAGTCTTTTTTTCTATAATAGCTCCGGTTCTGTTCCAATTTTTCGAATTCGGTTTGAACATTTCATAAACAGCTGACTGTCGGAGACTTTACAATCCCCAAAAAGTTGGACGCGGAGCGAATCGCGGCACCGGGACGCATACGTACAAACGCAATACATCGATACAATAGTTGATAATTTGCATGACCGTTTTTTTGACGCCATTATCGTCAGCAGCTGCGGAGTCAACGGGGGCCAAAAATGACAGAGCTGATGAGTTGATATAAAATTTAAGTGCCTAAAGTGTGGATACGTAGGTCCCTGATGGGTCGGTCTTGGTAAACTGATTACGAGGAATAAAGGATGGTCAAATACGAGGATTACAACATTGAGTCCATACAAATGTATATTGCAATGGAATCTTATATTATCTTAATAAAAAAGTAAGTGATAAATGCCAAGCGATTCTGTATGAATTTCGTTTTAAGACTTGACAGTTGTGTATGGAAATTGAATCTGCCAAATATCCTTTACCACCTTGCTCCTAGAGAAAATGGGAGAAATCTTAGCGTTTTTCATGGTTTTTAGCATTTCCGAGAGTATCCTTTTTGCAGCGACACGAATTTTCTACCAGTAAGTTTATTGCTATGAAATTATACATTTCAGTGACGGATAACCCCGTGAGGAAACTGGACTAATCTCAAAATGGTCTAGTTTTCCCTCTGGATTGGAAGATCAGACCAGTCGCTTTCGTAAACTAGTGCCTATGCCAAATGGGGATTATGTGCCAAAGCAGACCCCGGGCTTCTTTAGGCCACAACCGGGAATAACGCTGGATGATGATTAAATCCTTAATATGGATATAAACTATTTTTTTTTTATTTCAAGTAATTAACTGACTGAACAATCCATATTTATATTTTGTCATTACTTAATGACAAAATACAAATATATAACTTGGTTATGTTATCAAGTTGACAACGGTTCAAGGGAGACCGAGCTTTGCTCAACGGCGTTAGTAAAAATCCGAAACATAACAAATTTTCCCAGGAATGAGACCTAGCTTTCTCTATTTTTTTATAATATAGGTACTTCTCACTTTTCAAATCGCTTTTTTCTGTTTAACATACCTTTAAGATATAACGAGTAAACAGTGTTAATACAGTACCTATGTATTATACTTTTGGTATTTACCGTTAGCTTTTCGGTGAAGGAAAAACATCGTGCATACCTACATGTGCGAAGAAATACGTATGTACGGAATATAATTAGATATTTGAAGAATTCAAATGTGAAATCTCCAACCCACACTGGGTGAGCGTGGGGACTACTGCCCGTTCCCTCTCATCAATGAGAGGAGGCCTGTGCCCAGCAGTGGGACGTATATAGTTATAGGCTGATTTATTTATTTATTCATATGTAATGTTTCTTGATATTCTCACATTTGAATTGAAGCATGAAAACCGACCAACATGGTTGCCTAGTTTACGTTTCTATTTACACCCCTTTTGACACCCCTCTCTGTAACTTCTTCACATACGTAAACGTCGATGATTTAGTATTATTAGCAGTAAATAAAACGTGGTAGGGGAGCAAAGAGGTGGAGCGAATACCATTGTATTATGGGATATGAGTAGGGTATTATCTCCGACCCTATTCCCCGCCAGCGTTGCAGTAATTGATTCCACTTTATATCGTGGACATTGGATTGAAAACAGTTTTGTGTGTTACGTGTAAGACTGAAACAGTTCTTTCTAAACAGTCTGTTAAAATGTTTAGTGAACGTTATAAACCAATATTATTGGTTCAAATGCGCGTTGGTGATTCATTGTTCAAGTGAATATTGTGAAGTGATGGATCATTAGAAGCTATTCAAAAATCATCAAAATGGATTACACAACGTCGTCAATGAATAATATGAGACCAATTTTCGGCGCATACGCCTTTCAAGGTGAGTCGAGTTATTATAGACCATAGACACGAAAGGATCCAGAAAGATGAGAAAAAAGGTTCGATATGGTTAATTAATATGTTCCCAGGTACCAATAAAACAAGCAATAATATGATGGAATCAAAGACCCGAAATCAATATCGGCTATTGCCTCAACAATAAAAAATTGGGCACAGCACACATTTAGTACACTACATTTATATTCTGTGCACGGTTCCGTGAAGTTCTAGTGGGTTTACGTTAAAAGCCCGTATTGTGCGGGAAAATCAATGACTCAATCGGGCGCTTGTACAACCTATAATATCAGTAATGGACACACAGAGCATTAAGTATTTGTGATTCAGAAATAAGAAGGTACCTACAGTACATATACTTATTCGCTCGTCGTATCAGTTTGTATTTAACCAAATAGGTACTTACCACTATATTTTTTGTTGAAAACAGGTTGTTATTTTTGGTCATTGCAGAATAAATACCTATCAAATATTGTAAACAAAAACTAAAAATTCATACAGGTGTTATCATAGTATGTCATTAAACGTACTTAAACGAATCTTGAATACATAACACCCGGCACTAACGAACGTGCATAATAAAGGAACGTAATTCGAGATAAAGATTAAAGGAGTGTTCATATAAGAATAATATAACCGCGTGTCCAATAAACAAAGAGCGCGATTATGCACGACGTAACCCTAATAAAATCACAATACCCAAGACATCAATACCTAATCGTTTTCTACGTCTAACGCTGAACTCTAAAAAACGAAGATACCTCTCAAACGTGCCGCTTATTAACCTCTCATCGACTCCGACCGTAAAATGTAAACTCGATAAAGCCACCAATTAAAACTAAATATGAGAATCTCGACAGTCAAAGCTCGCGCCGCTACATCTGACACCAGGGAACATTTCACCAAAATATAAATCGCATTTTTTGTAAAGACACCAAGGTCCGCATACGCACGATGATTTTCGCCTTTCGTCAAACGCGATTACCCACCGATGCCGGTCACAGAAATTGAACCTTAGGACGCGGCTATACGGCGCAGTGTTTCGTTTTTTAAGGAAATCTTTGCCGAATTGTTAGACGGGGTAGGTGATGATAATAACAATGTTGGATGAAAAGGTTTAGCCAACTAATTTGTTTTTTCTCGGCTACTGTCGATCTCGGTAGCGATGCAAGGTTTTTTGTTGGAGATCAATCAGTCAAAATAACAGTGTGATACCGCCTTTGAAGCGATCCGCCGGCCTGTTTTAATCTCGACTGATACATGATTAGACGAGCCATGATGCAGCAAGCCGGTAACTGATCCGGCTCGTACTAGCCTGCTACTGATTAACTGATCCCATCACCAATATTGCAACATTACTATTTAAATCTTCAGATTGCTTATATATTTTTTAATGTTTGTGTGAACTATGAATCAGTGTTTTGCCTGAATTACAGAGGAAATTTCGTCGGGTGACAACGAAAACTCACTAACTAACAAATACCTACTTAAATCAAAGGTCGTAGGTATCTCGATATCGACTACGTACCGAGATACGGGGTTTTGAAGAGCAGTGACAGTTTTGGTAGTGACTTTTGGTTGTCACCCGACGATTTGCATTATTGAATGACATATTGTGACGATGATCTATATTTAAGTCGCGACAATGCATTGTGATTGAAAAGTCAATTAAAGTTTAACTTGATAGGGTTGTAATTGAGTCAGGATTCTATACAGACGCTGGCTGCTGCCTGATTTTCTTGTTTAATGGAGAATGATTGTAAACCCCCATCGAAAACATAAGACCTGACGTCACAGATCTACCCCCTCAATTGAAAGAACAACAACAGCGTCATGAAATAATCATTTAATAACCGCCAGTCAAGTGAAATATGCAACAAGACAAAATTGAAGCCACAAACTAACATTCGCGAATAGCTTTTACCTTAAATTAATTCAACATGCGCGGGAGTCGACCACAGCACACACTACGCTGTTTGCTCTGCGGTCGCGGCACGATCCGAAAGGAGTATAAAATGATGTCAACGACATATAATGACCGTCATTTCAGAGCGCTGTCAAAACTGTTTCAACGCAGCAAGTTGGTATACTTGTAAGCCCCGCCTTTAATATGCACAGACGTTTTTGCGCAATCTTGTTTTCGCACTGTTGAATTGAGAACAGTATATTTTTATCTGTAAAAAAAATTACTCTGATGACCGCATCCGTAAAACGAAAACAATGTGAACATAATGTTTGGTACATGCCTAAATATGTTCACTTCTCTACGAAATAAGCAATATAAAATAAAACCTCGAATCAAACAAAATATTTTCTTTTTTTAGTCCCAAGTCATAATGTTGACAAAGATCATCGCTATTAAGTAATAAAAATGTAATTAAGTACCTTTTTGGGTATTCGTGGCTATATTTTCCTGTTTCATCCGACGAGGGACGAATTGCGACACCGGGAAAGACATGTTCAATTTGTTTCTTAAAATACTTCAATAAAGTATATAAGCTAAATGTTATATGCAACAGTAACTACATAATCGTCATCATCGTATCAGCCGAAAGACATAATGCTATTTATTAATTCGAGCTACATGCTTGAATGGTAATTTAATACACAATAGGAAATATAATAAGAAAATAAAAAGTGCCGCAAAGATTCAATTTAAATCAGAAGCCAGGCTCATTTCATGCCTTCATTAGATGGAACAATGGTCATCAGGAGACCGGTAGCAGGTGAAATTAATCACCTCACGTACGTGTCTACACGCCCACTTCTTCTTACACCTAATAAAATAACACACAACTTAGCTATTAAACGTTACAATATAGGTATCTAACAATCACATATAAATTTCACATTGTGCTAGACATTTTGTTTGACAAGAGAAGGTACTTTTTCACAGCTGAGATTCGTAGCCTACTATATAGATAATGTCAACGTCAAAACTTTCATAATGATCAAAACTTTTTTTTAAATCCTCAGCATTTTTATTAACGACAAAATGACGGTAGCCAAACCGGCTTGAGATTACCGTCTTTTTACTAGCAATAACGTCTTCTATAGTTAAGAAATGCGGGGAATTTCCTTCAATTTCGTTTCGTTGATAGTTGATCGCTCGCTTTATTACTTACGGGGTGACATATTTGTCGCGACTTGGGTGAAAAAGTGTAAAATTCCTATCGTGCCGAGGCCGGCGTCTGATTGAGTTATAAGCTATAATGGCGACTGCGTTCGGTTTTTGCACTGTTTTTCACCTGGATGCCATGTCGCGGTGAGCTTATTTAATACGTACTCGTAGATATGTGATGCAGTTGGAATACTGTTGAATTAATACATCAAGATTCGATTGGATATGCAATTATAATTTTTTTTTTAGACACATTTCAGTTTAAAAAAAATCTTTTTAATAGTTGGCATGACAGTGTTTGGTTAATTAGGTAAGTGTCAAACTTGTAATAATTTCGCGTCACGTAAAAAACAAAAACGGAATAAAAATTGATACTTAAGTGAAAACCTAAACCTCCTGAAAATAACTGTCTGCATGAATATTAGCAGTAGATATACATTTATAAGCTGATAATTCCGGTGATTCAATTCAACCTAATGCTCACAAATTATTTTTGAGTAGCTGTGCTTGGAATATCGGTTGCTATTGTAAGTATCTTTTCGGCCGCGTACGTAACCGCGGGTTCGTAACCAGTTGCGATTGAATATTATTTCTTATTCGTTTTCAAGTCAACAGGTTTCATAAAACCTGTTGACTTTTCTTCCTTATAGGAAACCCGTGCAATCGCTGAACACCAGATAGGTTAGGTTTGTCAGATAGCGTCAGATGCCCGACGGGCAAACCGCCTAGAAGAACCGCTGGGCGGGACCCCATCGACATTGTCGAATTTTGAAATAAATATTTACAACTGGTTTCGTACCAGTAATAAAATACTCTGATCGAAATCGTTAGAGCTCATTTAATAGTGTAACTGATCCCAAAACTTATTATTACAAGTTAATTAAAAATTCCATTTCAAAAAAAGTATGTCGTCGAACTTCCTCACACCACACCTTATAGTCCGTAAGCCCACTCCCAATACACACACGTCTCATGACAACACGATATTATGCATGGCAGCAGGTCGAGAAAGTTGTGCTGAGCAAGAATCAGAAGATTATCGCACCTAAAATTGGCCGAAAGTTTGTAAATCCTTCACTTCTGGTCAACATTTTAAGGGTACCTAGGTATATTTACGTCATGTGACAACAGTAAGAGACATGTGGCATCATTTTAGCCCTTTAATGGAGAGTAAACCTAAGTTATGAGGCGTAGGTGTATTGGGAGTGGGCTTACGGACTATTACATACATTCTTTCTGAAAAACAAAACAGATCACGTGCCTCCACATTTGCGTAATTACGACAAACTGCCAAGTAACTGCATTTATTTACTGCAGTAAGTAGTTCATGAACATCGTCTGGGCAGTACGTACTAAGTCAGACCTCAACACTTTCCCCGTCACATATATATAAATCCGCTTATGTCATATAAAGCCAACTCCTGCCACAGCTGAGACATTAGTGTACAAGTGCGAACCTCGCTTTGATTTTCTTTCTTGCACATGTTCTGCAGAATGCGTCTTGTTTATTTGGATTTGTCGCTTGATGTATGATCTGAATGCGTTATTATATGTGGAGTACATTATTATTGATGGTTGAGTTGATTACATTCGAGACATCAATTGTTGTGACGGTAATTCTGAGTTATTATTGAAGTCGAGCTCAAGGAGGCAGCAAATACATATATAACTTACCCGATATACATTTTAAGTGGCTAATACAGGTAGTATCATCATTATGCTCCTAGCGTTATTCCCGGTTGTGTCCTAAAGGAGCCCGGGGTCCGCTTTGACACCTAATCCCAAGATTTGGAATAGGCACTAGTTTTACGAAAGCGACTGCCTTCTGACCTTCCAACCCAGAAGGAAAACTAGACCTTATTGGGATTACACCGGTTTCCTCAGGATTTTTTTCCTTCACCGAAAAGCTAACGGTAAATATTTCGTACATAAGTTCCGAAAAAGTCATTATGTTAAACTGCCATATGAAGTTGTCAAATGAGTGAAAACGTCAAAGTACAGTCTACCAATTTGATTCCTAGGCCATCATAGAACCTTGCCGTTGTAAATGCTATGTCAATACGGGTTACTATAGGATTATGGCGTCGCTATGTAGCAGTTAAAGTGACAGGGTTCTACGGTGGCCTATTAGGATTCACATTGGTTGACCGCTATTTTGCCTCAATTTTACCGTACTTAGATGTACAGCAACTTATGAGGCCGAGTCGGGATTCGAACTCACGACCGCCACTTGACAGCCGCATGACTGAACCACTAGGGTACCGTACTCTAGTTAGTTAGGTAACATTACTACGTAGTACGTACTGACAATAGGTAACAGTTATTAACATTGGAACTAAATAGGCTACAATAATGTAAGTAACATTACACCAGATAACTCCCAGACTCATTTGCTTTCCATAAAATCTCATTCAAATATAACAATTATGTAGGTACCTAATTATCAGTGATCGGATCTAGGATGCAATTTCCCGGGGTTTAAGTCCGTAATAGTAAGATGGATATGACTTACAATCCCGCGACTTTTTTTGTTACCTACCTTTACAAAAAGGTAAATAACTTTTAATTTTAAGTAGTTTACAGTATAAAATTTACAGAAAATATAAAAACAACAAAAATGTTTACAGTACCTACTGCATAAAATAGAATAACTGAACATAACTTGTATGTCTTATCTTTTATGTACTTTTATTATTCTTGTATGTTTACCAGGGTATACAAGTAAAAGTAATAATTTTTATTAGTTATTAGTACCACCATTTTGTTAATCTTATCACCAGGGCTCGACTTTTAGTGCCGATGACGTTCCACTGCACCGCACATAAAATGCCTTCTAATAGTATATTCGTAAACAATTACCACTTATCAACCTCTTTTATTAAATGAAATGGCCACTTGAAATGAGCAGTATATAATGTCTTGACTTACATTGTCATTCAAATCGAGCTCTGCTTATCACATTCTCAACATATCGACAAATAATAATAATTACAGTTATAAATACCCATTATTAGACAATTCTAGTGTTCTTTAAGTGTGCAAATATTAAGTGACGTATTTTTTAATTTACAATAGCCCATTTCCCAAACTCCCGGGAAATCCGAGACACATCCACGATAACCATAACGTTTGAGGTCGTTCACCCCAAATTGCATCCTAGATCCGATCACTGCTAATTATATTCTATCCGATGTAACCTTCTCTAAAGTTCCTAATCAAAGCCCCGACTCTGAAGTTGGTCGGGTAATTAACTCTCAGGAATTTGACTTCACTTAATTAATGTGTGCGACTAAATTCCGTATATTTTATTATACGTGTTATCATTATTATTAATACGCCTACCTACATGCCTTTACAGTATATAACTAATACTGTCAATAATGGTGTGAGGTTCTGAAAACCTACAAAACTATACCTTAATATAAAACTACCACGTTACCTAAGAATAAATCATTCACAAACATATACTGGGCTGCAAAAGAAGGTATAACAGTTTTTACGTCATTCCTGGCCATAAAGTCGTACCGCACGCTATGCGTGCGGAAAACCCCACTTCCTGGCCAGATAGAGACGTAAAATGTTGTACTCACCACGGGCGGTAATAAATAAAAACAGTTTTAGTTATCGTCACGTATATGAGCGTTATACCTTCTTTTGCAGCCCAGTGTAGTTTAAAATAAACTACTTTCGCATTAATGTTGTAAGGAAGTAAGTGTTGTGAGCTTGTTAGTGTGTGCGTAAAGGCGTAACGGGTAAACTTAGGATCTATTACTCATTTGACTTACAAAATTATATCACCAGTATATAGAATGGACCTAGAGGATGGACATCTAAGGCTTTATTATGTACTAGCTTCTGCCTGCAACTCCGTCAGCGTGGAACTCGTTTATATCGTAGCTCCATACAAACTTTCACCCCCCATTAAGGGATGATTTTCGGAATAAAAACTATCCTAGGTCCTACCCCGGGACTCACACTATCTGTATACCAAATTTCATCTAAATCGGTTCAGTGGGTTAAGCGTGAAGAGGTAACAGACAGACAGACACACTTTCGAATTTATAATATTAGTATGGATATGGATAGGATATCCCCAGGCCGAGTTTTGCAGGCAGCTAGTGTTCCTACTTCATCTTTGTCTAATCGAAGACTAAACGTTTATTTCAACACCGTCTATTTAATTCAATTCCCTCTGACAAAGTATGCACTTTCACTTACTGTTAAAATAATCATAGAATATTCACATAAAATATAAGTAGGTATAGGCAACAAGTGTACATACTCGTAACATATTACGAATTTTTACATAATTTAAAATAGCAATCTACAGACACTTTGCACAGATGTTTTCTTGCAAATGTTGGAAATTGTGACGACAGGTAAAATTCATGCTAAAATTACCAGCGTAGCCCCGTTTTTTATGTCGAAACCGGGCTTCTCTCAAGTTTGAACTCATTACGTCGACCCATATAAAAAAACATTCAAAGTCGAGACAGCCAGTCGCCTGCACAGCCGCGGATCAATTTCCTTATTTATATGACCATAAGGGCAAAATTACTCCCTTCGATCAAACAGAATACGTTTTAAGATGTTCGTTAATAAACCTTGTTTTCAATGATATAAGAGCGATTTTGGTGCGTGTTAAATTTTGAACAATCATAATGTAATCGAATGCGACAGGTACACGCCGCACCACATGGGCCCGGTCGATGTCAAAGATATGTTTACACTGTTGAACCTTAGTCCTTTGTAATAAGGTGAAAAATGTGCACATATTTTTGACGTGGACTGAACAAAGTCGGGTAGCCGGGATTTAATCGAGTGCCTCTGGTTTGATAGTTAATTAAAGAACTGAATAACGCGGCAATGCAAGTCAGCTGCAATCTTCGACAGATTCTACATAGAGCTGATAAAACCTCTGGTGATCAATATATAAATAAATATTGGGGGGGGTAATCTTACATAAGCCAATCTTATCCCACAGTAAGCTGAATAATGTTTGTTTTATGGGTCGACGCCGATATACCTATAAATAACAAACATCCAATGCTCAGGCAAATACATATTTGTACCTTTCCAGTGTTTGAACTTGAACCCAACAAATACTAGCGTTCAAATATGATTCGTTATTCTACATATTGCCTTTTCCATTTTGAATTAAATTTACTTCATGTTCCCGTATTAATGTTTCCTATCGTTGGTTATTTTATAATTGATTAATCATTTAAAATTATTATAATTAATACAAAGTGTGAAGTAAAGTAGAAGACATACCTACGATAAATTGATACAAATACACATAAACGGAGGAACAAAATTTTTTAAGAAGAACTAAATGTTTTAATTTTTACTGAAAACGCCTAATTTTTTTAAACTTATCCATAATGACGACGGTAAGGTAGACAGGGATATGGACATTTCTTATTGTGGCAACCACAGTTGCCAATTTCGCGCACCCCTAAACAGATAGTGGCAACTGTGGTTGCCTAGCGAAGAATGGGCTGCCTTGACAAAAAAAAAGCATTTTAAATCCGAAACCAAGTGAGCGGTTAAATGTATTAAACTGCTGGGTTTCTGACATGCACATTATCTAGCCTTTAAAGGTTATAAGGTTTCGATGTACACTGACAGCTTCAGAATGGCCACAAAATATATTGTGAACTCATCGAACTGGTTGTTTTTACATTCATCAAAATTCACAACAAAATATTTAAAATATATGAACTGGTGTACATATTACTCTTAATCAGGTAACCAATTCTGCACTAGATTATTCGATGTGGATCCAACTATTCAAGTTATATACGGGGTGGTATTCTTTTGAGCGAGTCTTTTCGTCATTTGAACCAATTTTGAGAGAGAATCAAAGGTTGTGGCTCTGTGAAGGCTCACTGTCTTTTTTTTTTAAACGTTCTTTAATTGTTCACACCTGAATCGACAAAAAAAAACCTATATAATGATGACCCATGGCCTGAAGTACAACACCAAAAAGAGTGAGCTGTTGGTTTTTAAGGCGGGAAACAAGGCTCTACCTCAGATCCAGCCGTGTCCTTTCAAAATCAAAATCAAAATCAAAATCAATTATTTATTCTGCAAATAGGCCACAAGGGCACTTTTACATGTCAAATGGTGTTCTACAATATAATATTAATAATCTTACACAATAATCATTTTAAAATTGCAGATTTTAACTAATTAGTACCTAAATGGTTACAAACTAAATGTCACTGAATGAAAACTAGAACAATCCAAAATTGTAAAATATTATCAAATACATTCGATATAAGGTCTGTATCAGAATTAACAATAAGTTTATGATATAATTTAGTACCCCAGAGATGTATAATGTCTCTGAGCATCCAAATACAATTAATAATTATTCTAATGTTCTTATAGAGATGTATACTGTCCCTAAGCGTTAAAACAGAAAAAAAAGGATCATTAATGTAATATTGTCAGAGATGTACAGGGTCAATAACAATAAAACGTGTCAAGAACAGAATGATGTCTCTCGTCAAAATAATGATAATAACACTAGTATTTAGGTAGTTACTATGCCCTTGCAAGCATGAACAGACCGGACTCCACAAACAGCACCCGATCACGAGTATGACGCATATCTCAGCCATCGCCTCCCTCAACCATATGTTAGGGAAGGTGGCGCCTTTTACCAGACTATCGTGGTTTAAGTACCTCGGGCCGTCACCGATAACCTCCAGGATGATGGGAATGTCGAGAGGGAACGCAGGGCTTTGGCGGTTAGATGTAACATGCTGCGTGCAGCCTATGGACGAACTACACTAAAAAGTCGCTCAATGCCCTGCGTGTCCAGTACAACAACGGCTTCCGAGGGTTGATGGGACTGTCACGGTACTGCAGCGCATCTGGGATATTCGCAGAGGCACGGGTCGATGGTTTCAGTGCCATTATCAGAAACAGAACAGATGCGTCGTGTGCGTGATATTCCAACTTCCTGCTTGCGCAGTATGGAGACACTAGAACACCCTAAGGGCTCAAGAGGTTCAGTGTATAATTTAATGACGACCGCTTTAGCCTAGTTGGTAGTGACCCTGCCTACGAAGCAAGAGGTCCTGGGTTCGAATCCCGGTAAGGGCATTTATTTGTGTGATGAGCACGAATATTTGTTCCTGAGTCATGGATGTTTTCTATGTATTTAAGTATTTATTTCTCTATATAAGTATCTATATCGAAGCTTTGCTTAGTTTGGGACTAGGTTGATTTGTGTAAGATTGTCCGCAAATATTTATATTTATTTATTTATAATGCAGTGTCTTTCAACCTGTGGGGCTTCTTGAACGGGGTCGCGCATGCTAGAATATTGTAAGTAAAACATGTAGGGATTACAAATTTGTAAAATAGAAAATATAATTTAAAAACAGCGCAGAGGGTCGTGAAATATTTTCTTACTCTACGGGGGTCACGCCATGAAAAAGGTAGAATAACACTGATTTAATGTAACTAACATAGTTTTATAAGTTTTTATTGTTACTGACATGATATGGACATGAGTCTGAAAGAAATAATTTGAATTTGAATTATTTTATCAAAAAGAAAAAAATGCAATGTATATATGTGCAAAGCAAGATATACATCGAAGTTAAAGGTATCGTTAAAAAAGGTGTAGGTTTAAGTTTGAGCTATCCCGATATAATTATAGTGACTTTAAGAACGTATACCGAAGATTCACTTTTGTTGATACGACTGTGACTTATGAATGAGTAGGTATTCTGTAGATGTCGGTTCCATATTGACCGACTTGATATTTATTAGCCCGCCATAAAAACAATCGTATATTTTATTGTGGCCACTAAAACATGATGTCCATATAAATAAATAGGTATTTTAATACAAAGATAAAAGTATGGGACTTTATTAAAATTTATTACACTTAAAATGTTTAAGTAACCATCCTGTAGGTATACATGCCCTATATTATGCGGTGTCCATCAAGATAAATACTCTACTTTAGGACGATACGATTTGTACCTTAGTGCAAGATATATGGGTACTGTTACTGTATATGTTACCTACTCATTTTCACATAGGCTTTGACTTTCTTCTCTTTCGACGAGATAAGAGTGACTGCAGGTCGATTACGAAACGCATTAAATAAAAAAAAAAAAAAAAAATAGTTTAATTCAGACAACCACGAGTCCATACATGTTAAAATTATTATCTAGGTTTACCTACTTAATTACTAGTGTTAGTTATTTCAAAGTAAATGAACCAGGACACTCACGTGTACGAGGTGACTATAGAGTGTACTCTGGTCCAATGTATGACAAGCTGACTGTCCATCCTGTCAGCTATAACGGCCAGGAGGCTGTTGCGGCTGTCCCGCAGGCGCCGGAGCGCGGCTGTGCATCGCGCACGCATTATGTCCGGGAAACCATCCACGCGCGCGCGCATTGCACGTACATTAAGTAGATCTAAATTTCATTATTTATATAGAAAAATTAGGTAAGTTCGAAACTTTACGTGATTACCCCTCTGTTTTCATCCTCAACTGGTGCCCGAAGACTACTTTCCAGCTTATTATCTTTTAAGTTAACTTCAGTGCCAAGCTTGACCTATTGGATGTTTAGTTGAATCGACAATAAACATCAACTATAAAACGTTCATTTTCCGTTTGTATAGTAAAAGCCGGGCAGGGATTCGCAAATAGGTATTATTTAAAGCAATAAAACTGTTATCGGCGATGTTATCGCGCGCAGCGGACCGCATTTTGCACGCTTCTAATGAACGCCATATGAAACAGCCAATTTATCACATGCCCTTATCATAAAACGCAGTCGTATTTTTATGATAGTCCCTGAATCTGTAACTATGTAGAAACAATACCTATACGTAAGTACCATACCATGATGAAACTGTTCACACTAAAACATCTAACAGAAATCCACCGACGACATTCCAAAATTCTCGTCTTCTGAACAATTGTTCAGTTTCACTTTAGGTAAAAGTACGTGACTTGTTATTTAGTGGCGTTTCACATACTCATTACCAATTCGGACGAGACGTTGTTTCAAAAGGACCGTGTTTGGCGGCGCCTTGTATATGTAGCCTGACCATGAATAAATCAATGAAAACAAATAGTATTCGGCTACTAGTATTCCCAAAAGCTTCTAACAAAGACGTATGATCTGCTATTGTTTCAACGCCATTTTGTTAAGCGATCTTAAACTATGTTAATGTATTCAAAGTAAAATAAAAGGTAGAGCATATTTTCCTGCCAAGATCGAATGTGATGTACATATAGATAGGTCCGCAGCGTAATTTGGTAGACACCGAAACTAATTTATTTAACAAAGGACCAACCGACCGATAGAACACTTTTTATGTGTATACAAACTCATTACGTGCTGTAGACGTATCCGTGATTGTTCTTGGCCCGGCCGGCCGGACACTGATCGCCGCTACAAACATCTGACCCATGTAGGATTTAGGTTATTCTGGCTATGATTTAGTTTTTAATGAGAATTATAAGATAAAACAATTTACATAAGAGCTTTTTGAACTCATTTAACTACCTTAATTAGGTTTTCATTCAGTGATTTGATGTCAACATTCGCTATTGCATTAGGTCAACCTGAAAGAGTAGTTGCTGTATTGAAATATATAAATAAACATCTATAGGTACATACAAACTAGGGAAACAGAATAAAGCTTCTTAAAATTCCTGCAAAATCTAATTAATAAAATGTATAACTAGATAGCTATGCTACCTATTGACCTTCTTATAAAAATATAACAATATATTTGACCGGAAATTAGAAATTCCAGAGTCTGAGTAGATGACATATAAAAACCTCCACAAGTTTTTATGATAAATACCGTCCCAACCCAAGCGTGAACTTTTGTCATGTCCTTCATTAAAAGTTTTATGACGTACATATACTCGTATTTAATTATATTTAGATAACGTCATATTTTACACAGATCAGTATTATATGGCCCGAAAATGTTAAAAAAAACCTTTATATATTGCCACCTTAAATATTGTCAGGTTTTAAATCGCAATTTTTACATTAATCTTTATCTAATAATAAAATTACTTATATAATATTCACATCGATACGAGTATGTCGGACTTATTGCAGCATGGTCGCGTGAAGACTCCTTGTCTCTAGGTGTCTCGCCACCAAGGATGTTGCAACGCGTCAAAAAATCGAAGTAAATAATTATTATGCTCGATAAAGCCCCGTTTAGTAAAAATGATGTATAAAAAATCTATCCTTCTCTTAAAGTTTTTATTTTAACCCCAACACACCCAACAGTCGATTACCTAAGTAATCCTTCAAACCAATCAATTCAAACAAATTATACGTCAAAAACTACCCACTTGTTTTCCTCAAAGTCAATCGATTTTGAAAGTATGTTACAAAAGCAAGTCATCCTGCCGCAATTCGGTAGCCGAGCCGACCTTTTTTTGGTTTGAAACTGTGAGAAACAACATTGATAGTAAATGAGATTTAAAATTCGTGGAAAAAAGTGAGGAAATGAGTCGGGAATGGAGGAGGGGTAACGAGCTTGACGCTCGAGTGACGCGGCTTCCGGTCCTTGTGGAGAAGAGACCTGTGGATTCCCCATCGCTTGAATTGGAAGGAAAATGCAACGATTCAATTTGAACTATCATGATTCATGTTTAGAATTCTATCAATTATCGCACGGTTATACGCCCGTATTAATTGTAGCTACAGGTGACATGTTTCGAAGCCTTCACAAGTTCTTTTGGATGAGCGTTCTCGCCGCGCACTAAAGGCCGCTCTGCCCGCTACGTCACACGTGACCCACGCCCATAGTGACGATTAATACCTACGTGAATATAACCGGGTGATGATACCTTGTATCCTTTTATCATCAGGAATATAGGGCTCATAGGGTCCGTGAGATAATTTGTATACTTCTGAAAATACAGCAGTTGCACTAGTGTACTATTTTGTTAATGATAACCGGAATTGCGGGATCAAATATAACCTTTGTCCACCCTGAAGGTCCAATCTATATACTTTACCTCTTTATAACATTATTAAGTATACACTATTGTATTCACTCTGTTCATCGACGTTCATAGGTGCATGTAAAATGTCTAAATTGAAGAATAAAGAGAATTGAAGAATTTGACATCACATTTGCTCACACAACTGAGATGTTGCATTTCAATGTGTTGTTGGACTGATTATGACATTACTAGCCAAATCAAACAATTTGCGCTTGGTAAATTTATAAGCGCTGGGTGACTTGAAACGAAAATAAATCACTTAATTGCTTACACTTGAGATATTCTAGAACTCTCTAAGATTGTAATTGTTTCGAACTAAATCCATAACCTAGATACCCCAAAATCCCCAAATACAAGGTTTCGCCAACTAGGATCAATAAAGTACCATTAAGCTGGAATTCTAATTGTACCAGTATTAGAACCCGCAACATAACATAGTTTCTAACTATCGTCTTGAGCCTATAACAACGGGTAGCCAAAAGGCATGTAAGCAACCCACACCGATCCAATAACTAATTTACGAAAGGTTCACGTATCAAAGACTGACCACATTGAGGGATAAAATTAAAACGAGGAAGCCAAAAGGCAACAGGATACCCGCTAGAATGCGCGCTAAAAAATAAATAGTAAAAACTGGACAGACGCTTTTTTAACTCTGGGCCACATCCTAAGCACAGTGCAGGAGAGAATAAAAAATTCGGCGCTAAAAAGAATAACTCAGAGTCTATTACTCGTACAGCATGTCATCGACGGTTCATTAAAATGCGATGACTTAACACAAATACTATGGTGGACTTCATTGATAGCCTCCGACGTAGGCCCACCTGCATAAAAACCACATTCCTCACGTGCCAAACGAACTTCATCCTTAATGATAGGGCTTAAGTACTCATCTTTTATCGCCTCAAGTGCACCCATTAGATCATTTTGGAATGATGGATCGCTTACAATAGCATTTCATTCCGTGGAATCCATTGATAAGTCGGATGCTACCAGTGTTACAAGAAGTCTATCTCACGACCGTTGAGAAATTCAATTACTCCCGAATTTTCTATCAGAGTGATATGAAAAACGAAAGTTATTTAAATTCAAGTCTGAACTAAACTATTATATCTTCAAGTGCCTGAAATGCCTACAAAAAATAGTTTTAGCAATCACACAAAATTTTCGTCCGTAAAAGCCACTTTAAAATCGCTGCCTGCAAATAAATTTTCCGTTGCAAGTAATATACTTTGAATCGGAATTAGTATCTCAATGGTCAATTTCCTGAATCCAATAAAAAACTGTACCATTTGCTTTTCTCAACCGTGAGAAAACGTTCTCATCCTAACAACTACGTAATAGTCTATGAGGGACAAAAAACAGTAAACCGAAATGGTACTGTTACAAATTATTGTGCCGTGTAAATTGCCAAGTCAATGCAAAATTGAATGCTTTGACGACTCTTTGGGAGGCCGATTCTGTTTGGAATAAATTAATTAAGGTGGATTAAAGACGATTTTCCATCGTCGCTCGCTGCCGCCACCGTCCAAATTACGATTTGTGCGCACCAGCCCGTTATTGTCTGGTGGCAAATGCTATTCTTAGTATATTGTTCTAACTAGAAAGTTTTTATGTTCATATCGTAATGGTCAAATTACTACGAATTTTTTTGGCAATTTTTTGCAAATTGACATACATTATATTTCATTTAATAAATACAGCACTATAATTAAACTAAACTAAAACTAAAATACATCTAAATAAAACTAAAATATATCTAAAAATGGCCCCTGCGGCATGGTACCGAAGACGCTGCCAGCATTTCCTCGCTGACAATTTACATTTTCATGATTGTGTATCATAAAAATAAATAGGTTCGAATATTTATTTGAAAACGTAAATATTTTACAAACATATTATGACTACATGCATAATATGTATTTTACAAGAACCTGAACTAGGAACTAGGAATAGGCTAGGTAGGCTACGGTGGCCTAGTGGTTCAAGCATGGGGCTGTCAAACGGCGGTCGTGGGGTCGAATCCCGGCTCGTACCTAACAATGAGTTTTTCGGAACTCATATAATTACGGAATATCATTTGATATTTATCGTTAGCTTTTCGGTGAAGGAAAACATCGTGAGGAAACCTCCATACACATCTGAGAAGAAATTCAAAGATGTACATCTTTGTGACTACCTATGTGAAGTCCCCAATCCGCACTATATGCCAGCGTGGGGACTACTGCCCGTTCCCTCTCAATCAAGAGAGGAGGCCATGATGATGATGATGATGAACTAGGAATATTACCTATGCTGCATCAAGGCGTTTACCCTGTAACATGTTCTATTTAATAAATATTTGGTTCTCATCTAGTAATTTTGTTATAATTTTATTCTAGACTCAACCATGTCACCGTTAACGTTTGACATTGTTAAATTAAAAAAATCTTGTTATTTTCTCGAAATTGGAAATAGTAAATACCTAACGAATTTTTTACATGGCGACGTATATGTAAATTGGGGAAACCAATTTCTCCGAAAAATACATTTATTTTGATAACACCTAGACTAAAATAAAATAAATATTTATTTAGCAGACTGTAATATTGAGTTGTGATGGTGTTTTAGTAGGAACGTAACTTCAACATTGAAAACGAATCACTAACGTGCCAGTGGCTCAAGCTCATTTTCCGTGGAAATCAAAAGAGTTTTAATCACCATTTAGGTGATATAGAGTTTCCTGTGGTAAGGAAGGTGTCAATATTTTTTTCAGTTTTTTTTTATCTCTAAGCCTTTTATTCTAAGTTGTTTTCCAATTATATTTGGTTTAAAGTATGTTATGTACAGTGATCGGAAATTCGGATACTTTTATACCTATTCTTGGGCCTCAGTACCTACACGGCGTTGTTGTTGAGTAGCATGGAGGCGGACTCAATATAATTATACTAATAAACTTCTCGGGATTTCCCGGAATAAGCGAAAATTAGGATAACATAAACACATTTTAGTTGTTCCTTTTTATAAAACATTATTTAATTAATGTGTGTTTCATTTAACTAACAGTACTTACAGTTTTAGTTAACATGAAACTAACATTGTATTTCTTTAATCGTAATCGTATGGCATGAGGATCACATAAATTAATCGAAATACATTCATCAGGTATGTCACAAATTAATACCCAAGGATCTTATAGCCATTCATCCGCGTCAGTTGTGAAGGAGGTCTTCGGGGCTTCCAGGGTAGGATCTGAGGGGGCATTCCTGTAATATATGACGGACAGTTTGACATTCTACGCCACAGTCACAGCTAGGCGAGTCAGTCCAGACACAAAGATGTGATACTTTAGGTAAACAATCCCGGAACTAAAATATTTAAAATAATATTTATAAGAAGCCGACTCCATGCTTGTATCGCGATATGTATAAAAGCATCCGAATTTCCGATCACTGTACGTTACTTTGTCAATTCACGATGCGGCTACACAACATACACTGTTCTTGTTAGATCTATATAACAACATATTTCCTTACAAAAATAGCCATAAACTAAACATGTAGGTAAATTTGTACCATCTTATGTAATTTCGTGCGATCCCGGAGTTCATGCTTTGCGAGTAAGAAAGCTCTTCGTTTGCGTTTGCGTGAAAAACACATTTATATTGCCCCTGTATTTCATTTCAAACACAGTAAGGCAACTAAGGCAACCCGTTGTAATTGTAACTAAGATTGTTTACTATTAATCTTTGACATTGGCTTTGGTGGTAAAATGGTTAAGACTGAGTCGTGCGAAATATGCCAAAAAGGTAGTGGCCGTTATAAAGATAACGTCAACAGTGTTTGTTTAATCCATTAATAAACTGTACATTTAGCACTTCGAAGAATGTGTTCAAAATCTCAGCGTGGAAAAAACTTAAGATTATTAGTATTTTACCCTACAAAACAAAGTAAAGTTGGACGAAAACTGTAAAATCATAAGCAGGCATTCAAGTGTTTTTTATACTTTAACAGTGGAAATCTATCCTGATTTTCAGTTCAAACGAAACATGAATGTTTATATTACAATTTGAGCGCATTAAATATTTAAATTATTGTCTTGTAATTAAGGTCCAGATTTATCAAAAGGCGCTTCAAATTTGCCATACATTTTCACTATGGCGGCCGCGCGCCCATCTAAATACGCGTTCCTCGCGCTCTGTGGTTCAGTCGCCCGCGAGTGTTCAGAGCGAGTCCACGTCACTTGGCAGAACGACCTACCGATCGCGTCATCGTCACTCGTACGCACACCGGCAATACGGTGTAAGTATATTTTTTGTGTTTTAAATTTATTGCTTGTATTTACTTGAGTTTAAATTAAAACATAACTGATTTGTTTCAGTAAAATGGGAAAACGGAAAGCAAAATATTATATATCAAAAAAAAACTGCGCTAGATTCCAGAAAAAAGTAATAAATCAAAAGTAAGTTTAAATTAAATTATTAAGTAGTTAAATTTATTGCAATTAAATCTATTGTTGAACCGACTATACTTCTAAAAAAGAAGGATATTTTATGAATATTTTCTGAGTACCTACCTACCTACTTGAAGATGGCTGGAAGAACTCATAAGTTGTTTTATTGTTTGTGTCGTGGTGGTTTTGGTATCTAGATAGTATATCGTGCATTTGTGAACATAATAGCTTCATTTGAAGGTGGTTATTTGAGGATATTTAATTTTGTATTTATTATTTGATGAACTGATAAATCCATACTTCCATATATCCATACTAATATTATAAATGCGAAAGTGTGTGTCTGTCTGTCTGACTGTTACCTCTACACGCATAAACCGCTGAACCGATTTAGATAAAATTTGGTATAGAGATAGTTAGAGTCCTAGGGAAAGATATTGGACAATTTTTATTCCGGTAATCATATCAAGAATAATCAAGATGTTAACCCATTTTGATAAAATTTGGTATAGAGATAGTTTGAGTTCCGGGAAAGGACATGAGATAGTTTTTATCCCGGAAATCATCTCCTAAGGGGATGAAATGGGGATTGAACATTTGTATGGACTACCGCTGCATCCGTTTAGATAGAATTTGATATAGAGTTAGTTTGAGCGCAAAAACAACAGTCCGATCGCGGCAAAACATAGTGATTTCAAAGAGGAATATCGATACTTAAATAATACCTGAATAAAAATAACAATAATGTAGAAAACCTGTTAGAAACATACATACAATGTGATGTTATTATGTTTTCATTGATTATTAACATTATAAAACAACATTAAAGTATGAAAATATCGAAAAATTCCCACATAATGCATTTTAGAATAATGGTTGGGTAACAACACTACTTGTATTATTCTAAGGTGATGACGTCACGCGTTCGCGCCCCCAGCAGTCGCTAGCCACGGAGGGATTGTAAAATGCTGTAATACGAGAGTTGGGAAGCTGTAGTATGCATCAACTTTTCATATCGATATTGTAGGTAGGGATAGCTATAAAATGTAATCTGTATAAAAATGTGTTTTATCATGTAATGTTTAATGAAAGTTTACTTACACAAATTGGAATCAATTATAGTTTCCGTTCAGCGGTAAAATACCATAGGTCGGCGAAGATAACAGATAAGGATTATTACCTGCTTTAGAACAATGAAGTTCGCACCTGCGAACATACACACTTAATAGACCAAGCCAAATTAGGTTTTATGGCATAGGCCGTAAAGTTTAATTATTAAGCAGTACTTTCTAAATTGCCAAAATGAGTGAGAACTCCAGCTGCGTACGTTTTTTTTTCGTTTATTATCTAAATACGTGTTTACCCCGAATAAGAAATTAAAGAAACCTAAATATGAAGGCTTGAATCAAGTTATACTTCCACGGTTGTACAGTTAGTGTCAGAATAATATGCCTGGCTCATATAAAGATAACATAATAAGCATTGTTATAAAGGTTATTCGAGCGCATGGATTCTCATACAAACAAAGTCCTCCATCAATATCCACCCCTAGGCATTCACTTTTAATGAAGCACAGCATATACTGATAACAACTGGTTGCAAAAACTACCCTTTTGCAGCCAAATTTCAGAAGGATTGAACAAACCTACTACTGCTACATCAATAAAAACTTAGTAATAACTACCCTTTATTACATAAATGTATGTTTTAGGATTACAAACCAAAATAAAGATGATGAATCAGCACAAACTTCAGTCTCAAACATGTCGGAACGAGATGAAGATCAGGTCAGTTATTCTAATTATAACAAATAAATATTTAATTCATACGTCTTAGGTCTATATTTTTTAAAGTAACACCTGATTGAAATATAAAGTAACACCTGTTTTTTTATTTCAGAAATCACTGGAAAATGGATCAGATATTGAATTAATTATAGAAAATGAAAATGAAGAGCAAGAAGAATTTACAATAAACGGAAACAGAATTATAGATTTTGCCTACGTTTTTGAACAGCTACAAGAAATTTCAAGACATAACTCGGGATTGGGCTGTAATCTTAGTTGTATAAAACTTATTAAAGAAATAAAAAAAGGATTTCTTTCAAAATTTCATTTTGTCTGCAAAATGTGTCATCTGAAATTGGAATTAAAAAACTGTCCAGATTCTGGTAACTCCACGGATCTCAACCTCAACGACAATATGGTAAGCAGTTTTATGTCTATAGGTGCGGGGTTTTCGGGTGTGGAACTTGTCTCAGCCAGTCTCAACATACCATGTATGTCCGATAAACTATATGCAAAGTGCCATACTAAGGTATGTGAGTTATGGGAACTAGCCAAAGAAAAAAGCATGACAGATGCAGCCAAAGAAGAGTACGATTTAGCTGTTTTAAATGGAGAAGTTGATTCAAATGGAATACCAATGATAACAGTGGTTGCAGATGCTTGCTGGTCAAAAAGATCCTACAGAAAAAATTATAATGCATTATCAGGTGCCGCTGTGATTATAGGCTACAGAACAAAACAAGTTTTATTTATGGCGGTGAAGAATAAATATTGTATGGTTTGTGCGCGAGCAGAAAATAAAAAAACGGCTACACCAGACCATATATGTTTCAAAAACTATACGGGCTCCTCAAGTGGTATGGAAGCAACAGCTTTGGTTGAAGGATTTAAAACTTCCAAGGAAACGCACAAACTGATATACTCTAGGCTGATTGCTGATGGTGATTCAAGTACGTATAGCAGTATCCAAAAAGCTAAACCTTACGGGAACTTATTAGTAGAGAAAATTGAGTGCACCAATCATTTGTTGAGAAATTATTGCACGAAATTAGATGATTTGGCCAGAAATACGAATTATCCAATAAAATATCGAAAAGCTGTACAAAATAACATATTGCGTCTGAGGCGTTCAGTAACTGGGGCAGTAAAACATATAGATGCCAAAGATTTAACTTTTGGAGAAAAAGTTCTGGAGCTCAAAAAGGATTTATTGAATGCGCCGCATCACGTCTTTGGCAACCATGATTCGTGCAAATCCTATTATTGTAGGAACCTAGCTGAAAATGAAAAACCAGAAGAAAATTTAGTACCAGCAATGAAAGGTAAAAACGGTGGTTTTATTTTTCTGGCCATACAGAAAATTCTTTCTAGGCTGGTAAATAACGCAAAAAGTCTGATGCACTGTGTAAATAGTAATATTGCAGAAATTTTCAATAGCGTGATTGCGAAGTTTATTGGCGGCAAACGAATAAACTATTCAAGCAGACAATCGTATTCAGGAAGATGTGCAGCATCGGTTGTTTCGTTTAATTCAAAACAGCCGCAGACTTACCTGAGTAAAAAAGTTTTATTGCGAAGCCCAAACAAACTAATTAAACGCCTGGAATGGAAAAGGAATGTAAGAAGAGTAGCTTCAGCAAGTCGTAGAATTTTTAAATCTCGCAGATCCGCAAGCCAAAAGTCAATCAATACATACAATGACGAGAACTACGGCGAATGTTGTCAAAAACCTGACCTAAGCAAGGCTGATTTTGACTTTGCTAAAACAGAGCACTTAAAAAGCATAACGTTATCCGAAGACGATCGCCATGCTCTCGAAAAAAGGACCGTTCTGCAGGCCGAATCGATGGAATGGCGTCAGGAGAGAAAACTACGGCTTACGGCATCTGTATTTAGCAAAGTGTGCAAACGAGGACTGATCGGGCCATTGGTAAAAAATTTGGTGACTGAAAAAAATTTAGACCATGTTAAGTCAATTAATCATGGTCGAAATCATGAACATCTTGCACGCGAACAACTAGAATCCCACCTAAAACAGCCTATCAAAATATGCGGTTTATTCATTGACAAAGATTTGCCATTCTTAGGTGCAAGTCCGGATGGACTTGTAGGAGATGAAACAATTGTCGAATTAAAATGCCCGTATGCGGCTCGGGATCAAAGTGTCGACGACGCTATCGAGGCGAAAAAAATTAAATTTTGGAAAAAAACTAAAGATGGAAATACGATTTTAAATAAAAAACACGATTGGTTCTTTCAAGCCCAAGGACAACTTCATATAACACAAAGAAAAACATGCATATTTGCTGTTTGGACAAATGTGAATATGAAGATAGAGGTGATAGATGAAGATAAAACATTTTGGAATGACATGGCAAATAAATTAAAAAAGTTTTATTTTGATTGTCTTCTTCCAGAATTAATAGATTCAAGATTAGATAGACAGATGGAAATTAAGGAACCCGACTATATTCTGGAAGCAATCGAAAGAAGAAATACAAAAGGAAACAAGCGGAAATTAGATGAAACTACCAGAGAAGCAAATGAAAAAGCAAAAAAAAAGAAGTAACGACAAGTATTCTGTCTGGTTGCCTGGAAGAGAGCTTTAACCAAAATTACCATTTAACATGCTTTTTTAGATTTGAGTTTCTTACACTCTGTTTTTTTTTGTGTGCAATAAAGAATATTGTATTCTATAGTATTTTCTCTCTCCCGTCAATAAAGTCCCATCAATGTACAAATCGTAACAAATATCTTTTCATCACACTTGCTCGTAAAGTCTCTTATTGTACGCAGGCGTACAGAGCAGTTATAGCCGAGTTACCTCCCGGGAGTTATGGATTATAGTAGTCGCCTACCACGAACCGAAAACGAAGTATCTCGCTCTCTGTCGCTCGAATACGCAACTTGCTGCAAGTGCCACAGAGAGACATGTATATTTATATATAGACCGATTTAAATACAGCCGATATAACAGTTTGAAAAGCGCGCGAAATGAACGATGAATGTTTTCTTTGATTTTGATTTGTCATTCTTTGTTATTTTTAATAAAAAAAAAATGTCACATTTTACAAAATCGAGTGTCTATTTAACAAAAGTAAGTTTTATGCATATGAAATACATCATTATTTATTTACTGGGTTTATTAACTACTAAGCCACCGATATCGGTAGGTATCGGTATCGCCGATTATTGACTTCAAAAATCGGTATCGGTATCGTATCGGCAAAATCATGTATCACATCCCTAGTAGCCTAGTACCTACATACAAGCATACATACTTACATGTGTTATTTGTTTTGAGTATGTAGATGTGTATACATTACACACCTAAATACTGAAAAGAAACTACTTACAAAATTACTTCATGTATAATTAAGATTCATAATTTGGAGTCCAGTATTTATAAAGTTCAATAATTCGAGTACGCATTCAAAAGACATTTTACAAGTAAGTATCTCCGTTTATTACAAGATAAATAATAATTGTGTTTACCTACCCTAACACCTAATCAAACAAAAATATTAGTTACGTTCTTCTGCGTTCGGCCGGCCGGTCAAGGTAGATACACTCGCCGTTGTGTGCATTCACGCACACATCTAGCGAAAACCCTAAACAGCGCCCGCGTCTTACGCACGATACAGTCTTAACAAGTCAGAAGTTAGCCTCGACTCGCCTCCCGCATACCCGTCCGACCCCTCTGACACCTTTGCGGCGCTATTATGTAGTAGCTAACATCAGAATCGTTAACCGATTTTATTCGTACTGTACTCCAATGTTTTATACTAAAATTTCCATTGGACACTGTGCTAATATTGTTCAAAATAATGAACTCTACCTTAAAAAAAAACTCTACCTACTTAAAAAAGTTTTACCACTTCCGTGTACAGCGTCCAAGCCACAAGCGTTCAAAGGCTACGGTGTTTGCGTACTTACCATAGGGCAAACCGTATGCTTGTTTGCCAACCAGAATTAAGAAAATGGTTTCTTAAGACTGTATCGTGCGTAAGACGCGGGCGCTGTTTAGGGTTTTCGCTAGATGTGTGCGTGAATGCACACAACGGCGAGTGTATCTACCTTGACCGGCCGGCCGAACGCAGAAGAACGTAACTAATATTTTTGTTTGATTAGGTGTTAGGGTAGGTAAACACAATTATTATTTATCTTGTAATAAACGGAGATACTTACTTGTAAAATGTCTTTTGAATGCGTACTCGAATTATTGAACTTTATAAATACTGGACTCCAAATTATGAATCTTAATTATACATGAAGTAATTTTGTAAGTAGTTTCTTTTCAGTATTTAGGTGTGTAATGTATACACATCTACATACTCAAAACAAATAACACATGTAAGTATGTATGCTTGTATGTAGGTACTAGGCTACTAGGGATGTGATACATGATTTTGCCGATACGATACCGATACCGATTTTTGAAGTCAATAATCGGCGATACCGATACCTACCGATATCGGTGGCTTAGTAGTTAATAAACCCAGTAAATAAATAATGATGTATTTCATATGCATAAAACTTACTTTTGTTAAATAGACACTCGATTTTGTAAAATGTGACATTTTTTTTTTATTAAAAATAACAAAGAATGACAAATCAAAATCAAAGAAAACATTCATCGTTCATTTCGCGCGCTTTTCAAACTGTTATATCGGCTGTATTTAAATCGGTCTATATATAAATATACATGTCTCTCTGTGGCACTTGCAGCAAGTTGCGTATTCGAGCGACAGAGAGCGAGATACTTCGTTTTCGGTTCGTGGTAGGCGACTACTATAATCCATAACTCCCGGGAGGTAACTCGGCTATAACTGCTCTGTACGCCTGCGTACAATAAGAGACTTTACGAGCAAGTGTGATGAAAAGATATTTGTTACGATTTGTACATTGATGGGACTTTATTGACGGGAGAGAGAAAATACTATAGAATACAATATTCTTTATTGCACACAAAAAAAAACAGAGTGTAAGAAACTCAAATCTAAAAAAGCATGTTAAATGGTAATTTTGGTTAAAGCTCTCTTCCAGGCAACCAGACAGAATACTTGTCGTTACTTCTTTTTTTTTGCTTTTTCATTTGCTTCTCTGGTAGTTTCATCTAATTTCCGCTTGTTTCCTTTTGTATTTCTTCTTTCGATTGCTTCCAGAATATAGTCGGGTTCCTTAATTTCCATCTGTCTATCTAATCTTGAATCTATTAATTCTGGAAGAAGACAATCAAAATAAAACTTTTTTAATTTATTTGCCATGTCATTCCAAAATGTTTTATCTTCATCTATCACCTCTATCTTCATATTCACATTTGTCCAAACAGCAAATATGCATGTTTTTCTTTGTGTTATATGAAGTTGTCCTTGGGCTTGAAAGAACCAATCGTGTTTTTTATTTAAAATCGTATTTCCATCTTTAGTTTTTTTCCAAAATTTAATTTTTTTCGCCTCGATAGCGTCGTCGACACTTTGATCCCGAGCCGCATACGGGCATTTTAATTCGACAATTGTTTCATCTCCTACAAGTCCATCCGGACTTGCACCTAAGAATGGCAAATCTTTGTCAATGAATAAACCGCATATTTTGATAGGCTGTTTTAGGTGGGATTCTAGTTGTTCGCGTGCAAGATGTTCATGATTTCGACCATGATTAATTGACTTAACATGGTCTAAATTTTTTTCAGTCACCAAATTTTTTACCAATGGCCCGATCAGTCCTCGTTTGCACACTTTGCTAAATACAGATGCCGTAAGCCGTAGTTTTCTCTCCTGACGCCATTCCATCGATTCGGCCTGCAGAACGGTCCTTTTTTCGAGAGCATGGCGATCGTCTTCGGATAACGTTATGCTTTTTAAGTGCTCTGTTTTAGCAAAGTCAAAATCAGCCTTGCTTAGGTCAGGTTTTTGACAACATTCGCCGTAGTTCTCGTCATTGTATGTATTGATTGACTTTTGGCTTGCGGATCTGCGAGATTTAAAAATTCTACGACTTGCTGAAGCTACTCTTCTTACATTCCTTTTCCATTCCAGGCGTTTAATTAGTTTGTTTGGGCTTCGCAATAAAACTTTTTTACTCAGGTAAGTCTGCGGCTGTTTTGAATTAAACGAAACAACCGATGCTGCACATCTTCCTGAATACGATTGTCTGCTTGAATAGTTTATTCGTTTGCCGCCAATAAACTTCGCAATCACGCTATTGAAAATTTCTGCAATATTACTATTTACACAGTGCATCAGACTTTTTGCGTTATTTACCAGCCTAGAAAGAATTTTCTGTATGGCCAGAAAAATAAAACCACCGTTTTTACCTTTCATTGCTGGTACTAAATTTTCTTCTGGTTTTTCATTTTCAGCTAGGTTCCTACAATAATAGGATTTGCACGAATCATGGTTGCCAAAGACGTGATGCGGCGCATTCAATAAATCCTTTTTGAGCTCCAGAACTTTTTCTCCAAAAGTTAAATCTTTGGCATCTATATGTTTTACTGCCCCAGTTACTGAACGCCTCAGACGCAATATGTTATTTTGTACAGCTTTTCGATATTTTATTGGATAATTCGTATTTCTGGCCAAATCATCTAATTTCGTGCAATAATTTCTCAACAAATGATTGGTGCACTCAATTTTCTCTACTAATAAGTTCCCGTAAGGTTTAGCTTTTTGGATACTGCTATACGTACTTGAATCACCATCAGCAATCAGCCTAGAGTATATCAGTTTGTGCGTTTCCTTGGAAGTTTTAAATCCTTCAACCAAAGCTGTTGCTTCCATACCACTTGAGGAGCCCGTATAGTTTTTGAAACATATATGGTCTGGTGTAGCCGTTTTTTTATTTTCTGCTCGCGCACAAACCATACAATATTTATTCTTCACCGCCATAAATAAAACTTGTTTTGTTCTGTAGCCTATAATCACAGCGGCACCTGATAATGCATTATAATTTTTTCTGTAGGATCTTTTTGACCAGCAAGCATCTGCAACCACTGTTATCATTGGTATTCCATTTGAATCAACTTCTCCATTTAAAACAGCTAAATCGTACTCTTCTTTGGCTGCATCTGTCATGCTTTTTTCTTTGGCTAGTTCCCATAACTCACATACCTTAGTATGGCACTTTGCATATAGTTTATCGGACATACATGGTATGTTGAGACTGGCTGAGACAAGTTCCACACCCGAAAACCCCGCACCTATAGACATAAAACTGCTTACCATATTGTCGTTGAGGTTGAGATCCGTGGAGTTACCAGAATCTGGACAGTTTTTTAATTCCAATTTCAGATGACACATTTTGCAGACAAAATGAAATTTTGAAAGAAATCCTTTTTTTATTTCTTTAATAAGTTTTATACAACTAAGATTACAGCCCAATCCCGAGTTATGTCTTGAAATTTCTTGTAGCTGTTCAAAAACGTAGGCAAAATCTATAATTCTGTTTCCGTTTATTGTAAATTCTTCTTGCTCTTCATTTTCATTTTCTATAATTAATTCAATATCTGATCCATTTTCCAGTGATTTCTGAAATAAAAAAACAGGTGTTACTTTATATTTCAATCAGGTGTTACTTTAAAAAATATAGACCTAAGACGTATGAATTAAATATTTATTTGTTATAATTAGAATAACTGACCTGATCTTCATCTCGTTCCGACATGTTTGAGACTGAAGTTTGTGCTGATTCATCATCTTTATTTTGGTTTGTAATCCTAAAACATACATTTATGTAATAAAGGGTAGTTATTACTAAGTTTTTATTGATGTAGCAGTAGTAGGTTTGTTCAATCCTTCTGAAATTTGGCTGCAAAAGGGTAGTTTTTGCAACCAGTTGTTATCAGTATATGCTGTGCTTCATTAAAAGTGAATGCCTAGGGGTGGATATTGATGGAGGACTTTGTTTGTATGAGAATCCATGCGCTCGAATAACCTTTATAACAATGCTTATTATGTTATCTTTATATGAGCCAGGCATATTATTCTGACACTAACTGTACAACCGTGGAAGTATAACTTGATTCAAGCCTTCATATTTAGGTTTCTTTAATTTCTTATTCGGGGTAAACACGTATTTAGATAATAAACGAAAAAAAAACGTACGCAGCTGGAGTTCTCACTCATTTTGGCAATTTAGAAAGTACTGCTTAATAATTAAACTTTACGGCCTATGCCATAAAACCTAATTTGGCTTGGTCTATTAAGTGTGTATGTTCGCAGGTGCGAACTTCATTGTTCTAAAGCAGGTAATAATCCTTATCTGTTATCTTCGCCGACCTATGGTATTTTACCGCTGAACGGAAACTATAATTGATTCCAATTTGTGTAAGTAAACTTTCATTAAACATTACATGATAAAACACATTTTTATACAGATTACATTTTATAGCTATCCCTACCTACAATATCGATATGAAAAGTTGATGCATACTACAGCTTCCCAACTCTCGTATTACAGCATTTTACAATCCCTCCGTGGCTAGCGACTGCTGGGGGCGCGAACGCGTGACGTCATCACCTTAGAATAATACAAGTAGTGTTGTTACCCAACCATTATTCTAAAATGCATTATGTGGGAATTTTTCGATATTTTCATACTTTAATGTTGTTTTATAATGTTAATAATCAATGAAAACATAATAACATCACATTGTATGTATGTTTCTAACAGGTTTTCTACATTATTGTTATTTTTATTCAGGTATTATTTAAGTATCGATATTCCTCTTTGAAATCACTATGTTTTGCCGCGATCGGACTGTTGTTTTTGCGCTCAAACTAACTCTATATCAAATTCTATCTAAACGGATGCAGCGGTAGTCCATACAAATGTTCAATCCCCATTTCATCCCCTTAGGAGATGATTTCCGGGATAAAAACTATCTCATGTCCTTTCCCGGAACTCAAACTATCTCTATACCAAATTTTATCAAAATGGGTTAACATCTTGATTATTCTTGATATGATTACCGGAATAAAAATTGTCCAATATCTTTCCCTAGGACTCTAACTATCTCTATACCAAATTTTATCTAAATCGGTTCAGCGGTTTATGCGTGTAGAGGTAACAGTCAGACAGACAGACACACACTTTCGCATTTATAATATTAGTATGGATATATGGAAGTATGGATTTATCAGTTCATCAAATAATAAATACAAAATTAAATATCCTCAAATAACCACCTTCAAATGAAGCTATTATGTTCACAAATGCACGATATACTATCTAGATACCAAAACCACCACGACACAAACAATAAAACAACTTATGAGTTCTTCCAGCCATCTTCAAGTAGGTAGGTAGGTACTCAGAAAATATTCATAAAATATCCTTCTTTTTTAGAAGTATAGTCGGTTCAACAATAGATTTAATTGCAATAAATTTAACTACTTAATAATTTAATTTAAACTTACTTTTGATTTATTACTTTTTTCTGGAATCTAGCGCAGTTTTTTTTTGATATATAATATTTTGCTTTCCGTTTTCCCATTTTACTGAAACAAATCAGTTATGTTTTAATTTAAACTCAAGTAAATACAAGCAATAAATTTAAAACACAAAAAATATACTTACACCGTATTGCCGGTGTGCGTACGAGTGACGATGACGCGATCGGTAGGTCGTTCTGCCAAGTGACGTGGACTCGCTCTGAACACTCGCGGGCGACTGAACCACAGAGCGCGAGGAACGCGTATTTAGATGGGCGCGCGGCCGCCATAGTGAAAATGTATGGCAAATTTGAAGCGCCTTTTGATAAATCTGGACCTTAATTACAAGACAATAATTTAAATATTTAATGCGCTCAAATTGTAATATAAACATTCATGTTTCGTTTGAACTGAAAATCAGGATAGATTTCCACTGTTAAAGTATAAAAAACACTTGAATGCCTGCTTATGATTTTACAGTTTTCGTCCAACTTTACTTTGTTTTGTAGGGTAAAATACTAATAATCTTAAGTTTTTTCCACGCTGAGATTTTGAACACATTCTTCGAAGTGCTAAATGTACAGTTTATTAATGGATTAAACAAACACTGTTGACGTTATCTTTATAACGGCCACTACCTTTTTGGCATATTTCGCACGACTCAGTCTTAACTGATTTTAATCGTATTGTACATCTTACAATATTCAATAGGACTCGATGTACTTGCTGAAATAAAAGGGGGTCAAAGTTGTTACTGAAAGGCTCCCAAAATTGCTACAGCAGCAGTATAGTGTAGTGAGCAGACCTGAAAAATGGCGGGACAATTTGAACGCATTTTATTCGGTGTAGTCAGAAGGTGTAATCACCTCGACAAGGCCACGTGCAGAACGTAAGTAAGTGGGTAAACCTCTTATACTTACCAAATTTCAAAGAAAAAAATAAAAACAAATATTCATATCTTAAAAAACAGTAAAATTTTTCAACATATTCGTACACCGTAAGGGCCCACATAAGTACAGTTAAAAATGTGTTCTATTTACGTATATTTGATCGAATAACAATTTACTAAGCATCTTAAATAATATAAAATTGAGTCCAAAAGTATCAACACACTGAATTCAAATCATTCGACAATATTATAAACAAAAGACAAGCACGCTGTCAGCAAAAGATCTTAAATTGATCGCGTTTAACTTTACCCTAATAAATGTTTATGATGTTGGGAAAACTAAGACAAAAGCAACCAGCGTTGCAAAGCTTGTTAGAGGGAGACGAAACTATTTCAGTCGAGTGCGCATCGATGAGTGGGCAGAACTCGCCCCTCCATCTGCGCAAGAGTCTGTTTTGGTACAATACTCGGGTGACAAATGTTTGACTTTGTTTCAGTACTGAAAATATTACCGAATTTACTTTTGTAGACAGAAAGTCACCGTATTAGATAAAATCTAATAGCAATCTTATTGCATAGTAACGGCCACGAGTATCACTTAAATAAAATGATGGTAAGAAATCAATATTAATCTAAAACCATGCTTTCGGCTTCTTTTTGTGTCTACTGCGATCAGTGCGATCTAAAATGAATATTAACAAAGTCACAAAGTAAGCTAAGTAGAACGAAATATTCCGGCAAACAAGACGTTTCCGGACACGGTGTCCCAAATTTCCCGGTTCATGGGTTTACTACACACTTGACATTTGTACAAGTGGGAGTGTACCGTGCACTCACTCACACATCCGCGGTCCCTCTACACCGACACTGTGCGCACGGGCACCGACTCGAGCCTCCGAGGCGAAGCTCACGCACACAGGCGCTCTCCACCCCGTTCGTACTAACACAGCGGCACTCTCAGTCCAACACAACCTCCTCTACTGCACTCACGCGCAGAAAAAAAGATAACGCGATCTATCGATCTTTTTTTCTACAAAAAAAAAACTCCGCCCGATAGGCTTCATAGCTAATAGTCGAATAAGACAGACGTCTACAAACGAACGCGTCGGCGCCGTCGGCTGACTCGAATACCTATTTATTTCGATCACAATATTTATGACAGCGTAATTAATTAAACATGTCGTTTTAATTATGTAAATACAAATGGACGATAATCAATTTGAATTATGTGTTTCGATCTCGTTCGGTTAATTTAATGTAAACAGATATTTATCAATTTGTGACGTTTTTACGGTGCTAATGTTTTCATGGTACGGAGCTTTGGTATTTTTTGTTGAAAGCTAGTTATTGTGCGGCGGTAGGATGGCTGATCCGCGGTAAACAACCACGTTAGTGCCACACGGGTAGTGCCGGAACTAAACACGGTTAGTGCCTGATACGTCGCGTATGGAACCGCTCTGACTCCGACATACCATTATGGAACGCCACCAAAATGGTATGGATGTGTGGGTAGGTAAGGGTATATTTTAGTATCTATTAATATGTTTCACTAATTAATGATAAGTAACGTATGATACTTATTTCTGTTTTAATAATACGATGTTAAACATGTTCAATTAATGGGCACGGGATATTTCAATTAATGTTTGATTTTAAAAACTTCAATATTTAATTTTTTTATTTTTTTAACCTTTAAAATATTGTCTTAATTTATGACTGTTTTTGGCAGTTGATTGCTGTGATAATTTGGTAACATAGAGGCAATTCAACTTAAAAATCGTATTTTAATATTTTCATACATAAATTTTTATAGGTAGTTTTCAAACAAGACGTTTCAATCAAAAGCTGTCCAAAAGTTAAACATTAATTAGAAAGCCCATGGTTATTACCTAATTATACCATAAGAGATCTAGTCCTCGCATCGCATAAGTACATCTGGCCCCGTAGCATGGTTGGCCTTATCACTCGGTAAGTGACAAGATAAGAGCGTCGTCTCGTTCTATCGAACCGTGTCAGCCAGTGACGGATGCTCTATCTTGTCACTTATCGCGTGATAAGGCCAACCATGCTACGGGGCCAGATTAGTTACGTCCCAAATTGCCTGTCCGTTTCAGCTAACAGAAAAATCCATTTACACAATTTACCAATTCAATCAGGCTATAAGTAAACCTTCCTGTTTCAACCTACGCATGCCATGTCATATTTAATGTAATGTATCGTTAAAATAGTTAGCTTCCATGTGGAAAATTGAAAACGATATCAGTTTTACTGAAATTAAAGGCCATCTTAGCGTTTTTTGCCGGTGCCCGAGCCCGGGGTCCGCTGTGGTACCTAATCCCATGATTTGTCGTGGGCACTAGTTTTACGAAAGCAACTGCAATCTGCCCTTCTCAGAAGGATAACTAGACCTTATTGGGATTAGACCCGTGCGATGCTTTCCTTCACCTTCCTATATTAGATACTATTATTTTAAAATATAATGTGTTTGGCTTTCTCTCCTTCTATTCATGAATAAACCGAGACACGTACAATACATACATGCTGATTGACATTTTTAGAGTCAAGTCAAGTGATGTTCATGACATGATCACGACTTGTATTCACAAAGATTGGCTAACAGATAATGGTTGGCTAGATCTGTACTTTGTACCACAGCAGTTAAATTGTTCACATACACTGTACATAAAAGTAACTGAAGCTCTATTGCTCCGAATATCATAGTCTTATACTGTATGATTAAAAAAGTTAAATGTAAACTCCAAATGGATCTATTGATTATCATTTTTGTATTCATCTAAAGCTAAGTACTAGCATACGAACAGCTGCAGAACATTCTCAAAAAGCTAGCTCAGAAACGCGAGCAAAGGTCTCAGAAAACCCTGAAAAATTGCTCCAGATCTTCAGGCAAATTTCCACTCAAGAACATCACATAAAATGTTATAAAATTTCGAAAAACTTTTTACTTAGGAAGTTTCTTTATTTTATACAAGGGTAGGTGAAAAGTGACGTCATGGCTTATGAAAGTTTTACGGAAAATGCAGGGTAGTTGTGTTGTCACGTTTAAATATGATGGTTTTATGTCCTAAAGTCCTAACGCACGAAAAGTTACGAGATTGTACCCTGCTGTACTAAAATGTAATTAAACCAAGAATTATGATGTTGATGTATTGAAATCAATGGTAACTGAACAAAACCATCATTTAACACATCATTGTAAGAAATAAAAAACAAAATAAATCAAAAACGGTGTTTTCAGTTAAATATTTTTCTTACAATTTCAGTACCAATTATGATCCAGCAATTAAATCAACGTTAATAGTTTCCACTAATAGTTGATGTAATACAATTAAATATTAGAGGCATGAGTCATACCTAATTCATGATCCTAGTTCCTGTTCAAATTCTTAGCGTGAGTTATATGGTCCACTGTCTCACACAGGGCAAGGGCGCGTCAATCAGCTTGGGGGTCTGTTCATCAACGGGAGGCCGCTGCCCAATCACATCCGTCTGAAGATTGTGGAGATGGCGGCTGCGGGCGTGCGGCCCTGCGTCATCTCGCGCCAGCTGCGCGTCTCGCACGGCTGCGTCTCCAAGATCCTCAACAGATATCAGGTGAGAACCAAATGGGTGAAGGATTCGACGGGAGACTGCTGCCCCGCCACATTCGTCTGAAGATTGTGGAGATGGCGGCGGCGGGCGTGCGGCCCTGCGTCATCTCGCGCCAGCTGCGCGTCTCGCACGGCTGCGTCTCCAAGAACCTCAACAGACATCAGGTGAGAGCCAAATGGGTGAAGGATTCGACGGGAGACCGCTGCCCCGCCACATTCGTCTGAAGATTGTGGAGATGGCGGCGGCGGGCGTGCGGCCCTGCGTCATCTCGCGCCAGCTGCGCGTCTCGCACGGCTGCGTCTCCAAGAACCTCAACAGACATCAGGTGAGAGCCAAATGGGTGAAGGATTCGACGGGAGACCGCTGCCCCGCCACATTCGTCTGAAGATTGTGGAGATGGCGGCGGCAGGCGTGCGGCCCTGCGTCATCTCGCGCTAGCTGCGCGTCTCGCACGGCTGCGTCTCCAAGATCCTCAACAGATATCAGGTGAGAACCAAATGGGTGAAGGATTCGACGGGAGACCGCTGCCTCGCCACATTCGTCTGAATATTGTGGAGATGGCGGCGGCGGGCGTGCGGCCCTGTGCGTCATCTCGCGCCAGCTGCGCGTCTCGCACGGCTGTCTCCAAGATCCTCAACGGATATCAGGTGAGAACCAAATGGGTGAAGGATTCGACGGGAGACCGCTGCCACGCCACATCCGTCTGATGATAGTGGACATGGCGCGATCGATTGGGCCGCATATCCAGTTGCAGAATATATAGAAGAATAGCAGTGAAAACTAAAAGCTAGTAAATTAGTAATGTTATAATTGAGGCCGGATTAGACCAAATAAGAGGTTAGTGCCTAGTAGAAATCTTGCTTAGTTACTGCTACAGCTTACTTCGACGTTGGCAGTTTGACCTGTCATTAGCTAGAAGCGGTTGTGGCATCCAAAGAGAATATAACCACTACGTTCTAAGAGACGTGACTTCGAACAAGGTTTTGGATGACAGTTAGTGACATTGTCATTTGATTTTGACATGATATTTAGCATTTTTAGCCATACCACATAAAAAGAAAAAAACGTCTAATGCGGAAGTAAGTCGTACCAACATAACGAACGAGGACTATAGTAGGGGTGTGCTATTCAAAGACTATAATATACATACTGAGATAGACAGGCAACTCGACCAAATTGAGAAGGCATTTAATGCTTGCGTACAGGCGCCATCTCTTCTGCGATACTTAACTCTTTGAATGTTAAAACATACAAAAAGTGCGTCGGTCGCAGGGTTTGAACCCCGGCTCATCGATTCCAAATTTTTACCTTTACCCCTAGGCTACTGATGTTTTTGACAATACGGCGAATTTCGAAATACCTTGACAGCCTAGCCTAGCAATCGCTACAGCTTCAGAGAGTTCGCCGGCTATCAAGTAGGTGACACTGTTTTAATAAGAAACTGGATTTGCATTAAGTTCTAAGTTCCCATAGCATGGTGGTATTAACTTAAACTTCACATAGAACTGAACTTACGTGTTTTGTTTTAAGATAATTACATTTCGACAGAAGCATTGTTTGTTTGACACACATGTTTTCTCGTGAAGTTACAATATCCAAGTACCTATTGGAGATAGCATGAGTTCACCATAGCAAAATCACAGTATAAAACTTGTCACTTGTCAGAACTTGTCAGATTTGATGTTGAATTTGCGCAAATGGACGTCATTCTTCTTTTTGTTCCTAGTTGCGTGACACTGGTGGCCATCCATAAGTGCAAAATCGATACAAATTTTCTACCGACATCTTAGAATCGACAAACAGTGAACATTCCTGGCAGCGAATATCAAGACAATCTCTCATGACACTCAAGACATCCACTAAGAAAGCCATCTAATAAAATCGAAGAGGCAATATCTGATATTTTATCGATCCAAATAGCATAAACCCTCCATGATGCGTTCAAGAACCGCACATTATGACCACCATAAATATATACTGTTTTGTTAGAACAAATTTCTTATCTGTGAAAATGTTATTATTGCTAAATAATAACATCGATTTCGATAATATTATTTCATTCAAATTTCGAACGTCTCTGAAAAACAAAGAAATTTGATTTAACCTCTATTCTAATATCAGTCGAGATGACGTTTAGTTCGAAATGAATTGTCAATTTGCATACATATTTGACAAATGTCGCACCGCACGTAAGTAAAATATCGAACGATATGATGGTTGGATCTGAATCTAGTTTGTCTCTGAATTAAAAAAAAACGATGACAGCTGTCAGAAAACAACGCCGCGATGCCGGTCATAATATGCGGTTCCTGAATGCATCATGGAGGCTTATGATATGTGGATAGATAAAGTAGTGTATGTAACTGTACATAATTAGGCATTATGTACAGTCACATAAACTACTATTTGAAGCCAATCAGTAAGCATTTTACCCTATTATCCTACGTAAAATACACCAAAGTGGCAAGACGAGAACAAATTGCTAGAAAGACCCTCCTCTGCACATGTAATTATATTCATGAAAGGAAACAAGTAAGTAGGTACTATGGTAATTTCGCTTAACGGGTGGTTGGAAACATTTCAAAAATAAAATTCATAAATTTGCAGTACCTATAAGAATTAAGGTAATCAATAATGATGAACCATCGTTACACACACCATAGAGCACACAGTGAACTCTCATTCACTAGGTACCTAAACCTTATTACAACAAGATATGATCTTTTATTTGAACGAGCTCTTTAGAACAGGTGCTAACGACCGCTATAAAATCTCTAGGCCTCCTGTGTTTGTCATAAATAGCTTCCGCGTGATTCAGTAACTATTGGTTTTCAATTGTTTTTCCTTCACGTAGCTTCGCGCACGGCTGAATCTCGGACTCCTCAACACCTACTTAATGGAGACACACTATTTAGCCCCGATTATGTTAGTAAGAATGATTAGTTGATTAGACTTCTTTCTGAGAAGAATTGTTTTCCTTGAATGATCAAGCACCAAACTAAACTACCTACCTACTGTATAAAATATAAAAAGTTTAAGCAACTATATTCCGACTACGGAAAAGTAACTATGAATAATATTGTTATAAACTTATACATATATTTATACTCGAAATTTTCTCCTCTTTCATTTGATACCCAACCAACACGCTATATGATAGCAAAAGTTTTTTTTTCAAAGTCAGTCTCTTATTTGTATTGTGACAGCCACCATGTCTTTATTTTTTCATACAAAAGGGAGCCCGGAGCATAATTTCGAATCGAGTGACACCTCATTTATCAAAATCGGTTCAGTATTTTAAACGCTACAATGAAGCTGTGTACACAAGACAGACTGCTGAAAACATACCCCCTTTCGGCTGTGCCGTAGTCGGGCAAATATAACTATATTACTTAATACTTATACTTAATTAAGATTAACTAGTTATAGACAGGCTCCATAACTTAGACAATCTTTTATATTTAATATTAGTAGTTAAAACTATAATTCAACCCTATTTTTTATTGAAATAAACAGTGCAAAAAAAATTTTTTTACGTAAGTTATAGAAACGGTTGGTTGTTTTGTAAATCACAAACATTTCTTTTCCAATTTACGACATGAACTGATTTCCGAGAGCAAATGCGTTGCTTATTAGAGAAAAAAAACAAATCGCTGTATGTGGACCGGTAATATTTGATGACTTCCGTCGATTCCTCAAGGATCTCAGAATTACCTTTGGCACTTCATTGTTTGCTATTTCAGCGGAATAATATCAGAATCTGTGATGTAAGTAATTTTATAGTTTGAGGTACCTACATCATTAAGAAGTTCCAGATGCCATCTGTCTTCATCATCACTTTCACTTCACCAAATTTATGATTTCCGAAATTTACATTTACAAATACACGAGTTATAATAGTAAATACCGAAATTACAACTTTTTTTTAAGTCGGTTAATAAAATGCAATTATCAAGTATAAATTCGTCATAAAATGTAGGTACTTATTATAAAATCGAAACGACTTGTTTACCTCATATCGATTTCCAGAGCGGTTCCAAAAGAATACTGAGGGCGTTAAGGATTGACTAAATGAACAATTATTGTGTCAAATGATACCTAGTTGTATAGTTGTGTTGTTGTAGTTATAACAATGCCGTCTGCAGAGCAAACTTTATGACCAATGTACTTACCGTATTCGGCAAGTCTTAGCAACTATGAAAATGCAATAGAGATGAATGACTGAATAGAAACCGTGCTATGGCCTATGGGTAGGTATGTTACACAAATCGCTTGTATTTAAACCACAATTTTTCCCTCGAAGAAAACAAAAACGTTGTTTATTTGCCATTAAAAAAAGTCATTGTTTGCCAAAAGGTACTCAACACAATCTGCTCACCTATATAATAGCTCTAACACTGCTTAAATGTAAAAAAAACTGTAATAAACCATCTTTGTTCTTAGCTACGATGATAAAGACTGTATCGTTAAGTATAAATACAACTTGACAGAGGTTAATTCGATTAAAACATAGATGTTATTAATTCAAACTGTTGTCAATCTATACATTCAATGCCGCTTTGACTTGGATTGTTCGATTTCCTCGTTAGTTATTGTGAACTAAAAATACGGAGACTTTCACCAGAAAAGCGGAAATCAATTCTGGACAAAAGGTGTAAATATAGAATTGTTGTTAATACAATAGTTCCTAACCACACATTAAATATTTTCTCTTACATACAAAACACAATCAAAGTCAATTAATTTTAATCTTAATGCATGTATAAAAATATGAAGTTCTTCATAAAACATTCAAATAATTATTTCGGTTGAATAAATTGATAAGTAAAGATATTCTGGAATAGCGGGTCCTCCCGATACAGGGAAATACTTACTTACACTCGGCCCTTGGGGAAAAAGCGCGCGTGGGCTCCACAAGGAGATCAGCAAGCGGTTGAGGGACGCAACGGGTGACCCTCGCGCAGGCAGCTTTCTCGCTCAAAGAATAGCGATTGCTATTCAACGCGGGAATGCTGCCTGTGTGATGGGCACCCTGCCTAAAGGGCAAAGTTTTGATACGTTTCTGTAATTTTATTTTATTTTTAAGTCGTTTGCAAATAAGTAAGTATTGTAATAATAGTCTTACTTACTAGGAGGTCCCAACCAACGTGTTATAAACCTCTAAAGTATAAATATTTTTCATCTTTATTTTATTTTAATTTGTAAATCGCAGATTTATACAAAATAGAGAAACGCATTTTATTTTTTGTAGAAAATGAACTCCTTAAGGGTTAGGTACTTCTTGAAAAGTCGTCTAACAATAAATAAGACACGACCTTTTCCATAGAGGAATATTACGGGTATAAGTTCCCCTAAATAATGATAGGATATTGAAAATACTTATATTAATAACCTTTGAACATTTATCAAATAAAAAAAGGTCAAAGACATTTAGTGATACTTCGCAAAAAATGTATAACGTTAGCGATGTTTGAGTTTGCGGTAAGTACATACCTAATACTTAGATCTACGTGGGCAGAACTTGCAAAAGGTGGCACTATTTATAAAGAAGATTTAATCATTACTCGTAATATTTTTCCTTAGCCTATAAAAGAGGTCTAGAGCTACCTACCCTCCTTTCCGTCTATTAATTGGGAGCATGCTTCTGCCATTCCTTATAAAATGTTATCAGAGTAGAAGTAGAAGGCTCATAAAAAAACAGCAACCAAGAAAAAAAAGTTACATAAATCATATATAATGCTATAGAAATGCCTGCAAGAATAGCTATGCTGAAACGAGACTCGCTTGTCTTGTGGGCACAAGCTAGCAATATTCATCTCACTTTTGTAATCACAAAATGGGGAATGGATGAAAATTTTAGAGGTGCCTGATTTTTTTTTTTGGTGTTAGGAATAACCTTCCTTAATACCAGAAAAAAATTGCAGACTTTTCAGGCGCGTCAATTATTTTTGAAAAATATAAACAGTTTCCTCACTTACGTTTTGGGTTTAGGACGGCGAATGAGAAACTTTCCTTGATTCGTCTCATATTACAAAATAGTATTTTTCACAATCGTGTTATAATAGAGAGCTTTTCAGTCGAGTACCGTGTTTAGGCCACGAAGCTTGCTGAGTGGCCTAAGTAAGGTACGAGATTAAAAAGCTTGATTATAACACTATTGTGAACAATACTTTTTGTACGAGTTCATTAAAATTAATTTTCTACGAGTCAACTGAACTAATTAAACAAACTCGATACTGTTGAAACGAAGTGCAGCCTATCGCTCGTACGCTCGTTGATATCTTAAAAGACATGAACGAGTGTACGACATCAACGAGTAAACTCAATAATCAAAGCGATTCTATTGGTCCAATTCATTACAGTTCGGTAAAGCAGCCACGTGATTGGTCGAATTTATTTTAGTACTATTTTCAATTTTTTTTCGGTTGTCTGGAGCGTATCGAAACAGTTATTTCGATTGTTTCGACAGTAACATGGACTACAACTATGAAAAGAGTGACGTTGCATTATTCTCTATGAAATCTTAATACACAGATTTTAATGAACTCGTACAAAAAATATTGTTCACAATAGTGTCATCAAGCTTTTTAATCTCGTACCTTACTTAGGCCACTCAGCAAGCTTCGTGGCCTAAACACGGTACTCGACTGAAAAGCTCTCTATTATAACACGATTGTGAAAAATACTATTGAATGCACCTGAAAAGTCTTCAATTTTTTTCTGGTGTTAAGGAAGGTTATTCCTAACACCTAAAAAAAAACAGGCACTTCTAAAATTTTCATCCATTCCCCATTCTAAAAATATGCACAGTATACGGTAAACCTACGTTTTGTGACCGTCCCGGACTCCAAATATGTGCATGGTCAATTTAATTTCAGAAAAGTATGCGGTTTTTAATAAAGGTACGGCACGGCACAGCAAAATGGCATCTCGGGCACAGATCATATAGGGCACAGTCTAACAGGGGTAGTAAGGTAAACGTTGCAGATGCTCGACTCCAGCCCAATATTTGGCCCCTTCAATATTAATTCATAGCAATAGAAACAAAAATCAGGGTATCAATTATTGGAATTTAATTTGTTAATTAAGCTGTCAACACACAGCAAATCGTCATCCATGTCCATATTATAAAGAGGCAAAGTATGTGACTTTGTACACTCTCCTGAGTTATTCATCCGATTTCTTTTTTTTTTACAAATGAATATGGAATGGGCCTTCGGAATGGACAAAGGTATATTTTATCACACGACTCTGCCTGCATTGTTTATAATTAATAATTATGACCAGGGTATGTTGCAGGAAATCAGAAAAATAATTAAATCGTAATAAAATTAATGTTTGGAATGTGGTCCTCCAGAACGGTTGTTGTGGCGATCGCTTTTTAGATGAGATTGAATATTGCATTTTTTTATTTTTAGATTAATATCGCACGTAGAGCAGTATATAGTAGATGTCACTTCATTATGTACAAATTCAGGGTATTTTGTTAGACACGTTTTGAGCCAATCTTGCACTTTACTCATTTTTACTTTACTGAAAAAGTACAATACTAAAATATTACGTAACAAACGCGTCCGTTTTCAAGCGTTTTACAAATAATATCTAGACAGTTCGTATTTGAGCACTGTCATATCAATGAAGTGACGTTTAATGTCTCAATATAGAGTTTTTTCATTTTAAGTGTCTGTTATTGTCAATGAGGTGGTATAGTCGCTATATTTCACCTCTTTACTACTCAACTTCGGCAAAGGCAAAAAAAAGGACGGGTTATTCAATATTTTCATTAAAAACAAGATGTCGTTAAGGCTTAAATAATAACTTTTACACTGAATAATCTGTGAATTACTGTTTTTTTTTGCATATTATTTTAAATTATAAAATATTCCATAGTAATTCTCGATATAGAAAGAAAGAAAGAAAGAAAGATACATTTATTCACTAACACACAGGACACATATATTAAGCAAAAATAAATAAAAATAACAGTAAAAAACATGTAACAAGTGTGTCTCTGCGGCCGTGAACCGGACACTGGCTCAGCATTATGCTGAGGTGTCAGTCAGACACCTACAGCGCTGATTTTCAGCCAGCACCGTTGGTGACTCACGGAAACGTCATACAATTATAATTACACAACTATACATATAATTAATTGTGCAAGGCGAGAGAGAAATAAACATAAATACATAGTGAGATAATACATACAGCACTACCTACATGCAGCTTTAATAAAATAATAACTACGTTACACATTAAAGTAAATTTTACTATTGAACTAAAAACAAAAACTAGATAAAAATGTGCAATTGGCATATTTTTGCTGTCAAAAGTGCAGGATTAGGATTAGGATTTTTGGAGCGTCAACAAATAGCCTTTAAGCTTACGCTTAAAGGTGTATCTGCTAAGCGCCCCTTGGATAGGGGGAGGGATATCATTCCAGCACTTAGACGCCGCGAACTTGAAGCTACCTCGGAAAGCAGCGGTTCGGTGCATAGGAGTTATGGCCATTGCCTTGAATCTGCGCGCACTCTTTGACCATACCAGTTTATTGAAAAGGTAAGATGGGGTTTCGTGCCTTACCACCCCGAAAAGCAGAGTGGCAAGGTGCAGGCGTCGGCGTGCAGACATGTTAAGCAAGTTAGCGGCGTTCAAGTATGGAGTGATGTGGGACCGGGGAGGGACTCGGAAACAAAAACGAGCACATGCGTTCTGCACTCGTTGTATGAGCCTCTTGGAACGACCAGTAATGCACCCGTCATACACGACATCACAATAGTTTAACCTAGATAATATAAGCGATTCACATAGGTCGACACGCAAATCGACACTAAGGTAATCACGTATATTATATAGGACTTTAAGGCGATAGAAGCAGTTACTCACAACATTTAGTATGTGGTTCTCAAAGCGCAAATTCTCGTCCATAAGAAGGCCGAGGTTGGTTGCTTCTACCACCTGCTCTATTGGTTCGCCCATGACGGCGACATTCCCATTGATATCGATGAAAAATTATTTCTTACCCTAGTAAATTTGCGACAGTCTTTTGTTTTGCCGTGAAAATTCCGAACACTGATAAATATAATGCACGGGCGGATCCGAGTGGGCAAATAGTATAGGGGCCTGTGATAACGTCGGGGTTGCATGCATCCACAGAAAGTTTCCACTTGCAAATCAAAATCACGGAATAAAAAGTGCTAGTACCACTTATTATCACGTGAGATTTAGACATTAGCTGCCCGCGTAGTAGTAAGGGAAGTTTAGCCCATCGGCATCGTAGGTTTTAATTCACGCCTTAAATATAAATACAGATAAAGTTGTGACTCTGTGAACTCGCGGGCCTGTCTTTTTTTCATATAATTTTTTTTCAACTCGAAAATTGACTCGACATAAGAATTATATATAATTAACGAATCTGCTCACAAAATTCCACGAGAATCGATTGAGAAATGCGACCCGTATCAAACAGTACACGTAAATCTCTAATGTAATTTTAATTCCTACTAAGTCACATTGCGGAATCACCCTCCTGCTCTGAATTTTCTCATCCACGTTGCAACCTTAAATAACATCAGATAGTCGCTGAGCAGAGAAAATTAAGCGCACTCACACATTCACACCCGACATCCTGCCAAATGAGGACCAGGAATCCTTCTTAATTGGGTTTTAAATCTCTTTGATCTTCTGGCAACACCAAACACGACAGATTATATCCTCTAATTTTACTAACATGTAGGTTAAGAGTCATCACAAAGTTACCTAATTGTCTAACACCGTGTGTTTAGTGCGACTTGGTTTTAACATGTACTGTGAAACATGCTGAAACAAAAGGATTCAAACGTGGCAGAGATACTTAATTGAAATTTCAGCAAAATTATGAGAAGATTACTACGATAATTATTTATTTATACACCGTGGGCCTGAGGAACCCGACCAACTTTACTATCGATTCTAGAGCCTATTTGGAGTATATAATGTGGTATAACATATAGTCCAATTACGCATAATCGTCAAGATATAAATTATTTAAACCAAAATTAATAATATATAAATATAAATTTTAAAATCACAAGTCTAACACACCCTAAGAACGTGACGTAGGTACATGGACGCGTTTGAAATATTTTAATGAATATGCTATTCGCAGTATTTCTGGCCAGTTCCTATCGACAAGTTTTCATTCAATTGTTTGTCGTTTGATTACTTAGGTACTTTCTCGCCTAGGGATAGGATTGTCTTTCTCTCACTCAACTAAAGATTTGTTCACAAGGAAGTGCTTAACTTTATTTATTAATTTGGTTCTAAAAAGATATTTTGTTAAAATGCTTAATTGGACCTATGTTTATATAACATTAATTAATCGTAATATCTTTAGGAGTACGCTGCTAAAATCTGTCGGGTTCCTCAGGCCCACGGTGTATATTGGAAAACCAACAGCTTCCAAAACAGGTTAACATCAGACATAAAAACAGGAGGCCAATTATAGGTTTTGTTCAACATATTTGTTCAACAATCATTTTAATCTTGTAACCATAAATATTACATAGTTTGGAATAAAAGTCTATTATATATATGTATTTAAGTAATAAAATGACAAATGAGTACCGAAGTAAAACGAAACCTATCCCAAGAATGATTTTTTACTGCATCTATGTTATCTGGGGGCGCGGCAGTGCCCCCGCCAAGTCGAGCAAAACAAAGAGGCACGGTACCATCCTTTTCTCGAAGCCATTCAGACCATTTTCAACATCCTGTAATTTTTTGCTAGCTAAAGCTAGAACCTTGAATTTTCAATAACATGTAGGGCATAATATGGCTCACATATAATGTCAATAAAATTCAATTTGAACGTTTAGTTTAAGAACTATTGTCCGTCAAAGTTCGTTAGTTTTGTCACTGATATACTCACTTATATACTGATGATCAACATAATTCTAAGGTACTTCTAGCAGACCCACAAGCTCCAAATTTCAAACTTTATTCGTTTCAGCATAATAATTCATAAAAATCTAAATATATTGCAATTTCAGTCACGTTTCAGAGATATACAAACTGCATAAGTAAGTTTGTAATTCTATACAAATACATACGATTACAAAGTTACTTTTGCAGTTCCTTCCTGCATAACTATACAAACGCTATTTGCTGTTGGTAAATTAACATTCCCATACAAAGTCTACAAAAAGAAATGAGATCCCATAAAAAACATTCCATGTAAAAAATAGGCCAAGTCTCGAAACTCTTCCACAGTAAAAAGTGGTGAGATATTTCTTAGAGCCAAGGCATTCTTATTAATCTTTATTTGCTTGCTAAATAAAATTTTGTGACTTGGCAATCACACATACTTTTAGGTACCTATGCAAAAATTAGTAAATGCAGTAAAGTTGTGTGATTCCCAAGTTGCGGAATTGTATGTAGCAAGCAAATAAAGATTAATAAGAATGCCTCACTTGGCTCTAAGAAATATCTCACCACTTTTTACTGTGGAAGAGTTTCGAGACTTGGCCTATTTTTTACATGGAATGTGTTTTATGGGATTTAACTTAAGAGTCGCAATCTTGTCGGTGGAGCAATCGCCAGCCATTTCTGTCCGCTGCCATTGCATCTTTACAAGAACAAAAATTAAAACACCCTCGACACAACATAGGTATGACCTGAACCACCTGGACAGACAAGACTTCCGATCAACAAGCTTAAAAAGTTCAACAAACTGTATCCCGACTACGGAAATCTAACTGAAGATAAACCTGTTATTTTTTCTTACAAAAGGTAGCCTATATCACCTGGAGCATAATTTCGATTCGATTGATACCTCTTTCATCAAAATCGGTTCAGTATCTTAAACGCTGCGGTGGAACAGGCAAAAAAACAACCCAAATCGGTTCATCCGTTAGCGAGCTGTGAAGTTTACTTGAAAAAGGACTTATCAATCCACGAACAAGGGCCACAGTCTTACCTATGCTATCGATTAAATGTAAACTAGAACACAATGACAAGGAGTGAAGGGTTACCTGGATTGAAAGGATAAGTATAGGTAGGTAACTCGAACACCAGATCTTTACCTAACCGTAAGAACAATCTGAGCAAAACCTTGCAAACTTAACCAAAACCAAAACTGAGTATTAATTCCACTATTTAGTTTAATAAATATTTGTTAGGGTACCGACTAGCGATCGAAAAATTTATATTGTAACTCTTGCAATTGTATTGTATGACTTAGTGTTCGAGCGGAACGTATGTGACTTAGGTGCATCGTTTTTGTAAGAAGGTACATTTAATATCCAACTATGGGCAATTTTTTGGAGCCCCGCCATTATCACATCATTACATTTAGATTATTCTTGCCGATACAACGTATAGTACCCAATCCTAACATTCCACGGCTGCTCAACCGTCACACAATCGCCATTGATCCCCGAAGGTTTCACCACGCGGGGAACAAACGCGGGTCCACAATAACGATTGTTTCGCCCAGGAAGCGTTTATCCACGCTCCGCGAGTATAAGCTGACCTTTGATAGTGTTTATTACCACTATTGTGAGAAAATTAGCTTTTGGTAACTACCTCGTTCATTAAGTACAGTGTGAAGGGCGCTAAACACACGCAAGCCGAGTAAATTACACTATGTAGGTTTTACACCGGATTTGGTGCCGTGTAGATTACAGAGGGGTAATCACGTAACGTTCCGAACGCGCGTCGGTACAATTTATCTGTCAGTTTTCCATATAAAAAGTGACATTTAGACCTACCCACGACCTACCCGACGTTCGTACAATGTGTTACGTGATCGACCTACGGGTCGATCACGCGATTGTGTAACGCATTGTACGAACGTCGGGTCTAAATGTCGCTTTTTATATGGAAAATTGACAGTTAAATTGTACCTACGCGCGTTCGGAACGTTACGTGATTACCCCCCTGCAGGAGCTACTGGGCCGCGATTCCATTGGTTGTATTTGACAGAAGAGAACATCCTTGTCACGAAAGAGCACATGCGGCGATTACGCGGGATGATTTGTCCCATGATTCTAATTTTGCCCGACTTCGGTAGAACCGAAAGGAAAGGGAAATTTTAGCAATGTATGTTTGTATTTACGTGTGTTCCACCGTAGCGATTAAAATATTGAACCGTTTTGATAAATGAGGTGTCAATCGATTCGAAATTATGCTCCGGGTGCACATGCTACCTTTAGAATGAAAAAAAAACTAGTTTTATTTCAGTTTTTCGTAGTCAGGTTACAGATTTTTGAACTTTTTATGCTTGCCTTCAAAGAGCAACCTAACCTACATAACGCAATATAGCACATATACGAAAATACAGTTACAGATCGCGTAAAGTTTCCAGTGTAAATATTTTATTTAACTTCTAAAAACTTTTCTAAATGAAATCCACCACACTAAGTAGGCCTAAATATATAAAACGAGTAAAAACTTTCCGAAGCCGGCCGTCTACCCGTCTATTTCCATCGATGCCCCATTTAAGGTATATACAGCCTGTATTTTTAATATTACCTCAAATTGTAACCAGATGTAGGTAATAGGGCTATGAACCGATATTGCAAGAAAATTTAAGTTAGTCTTAACTAACGAAGTATAACTATTTTTTGAAAATTTATGGAGCAGCAATGTATTACGTACACTCCTTTGACACATAGAAGAAGCGGGTCACTTGTGACAGCTGTGACGTCACGTCAGTAAGACAAAGTAGTGATACATTGCGTGCTGAATTATTTTATATGGAAAAAAAATTGGTAGGTTAAGAAAATTTTCTTGCAAAATCCGTTCATATCCCTACCACCTACGTCTGGTTACAATTTGAGGTATTATTAAAAATACACGCTGTATATACAGACTGAAAAACAATAAACTTCCCTCTTGCTCCATATAAATAACAGTGACACTGAAGCCTTTCTTCTTCGAAATACCTATTTGTGGTTCCTGCAGAATAATCGCATACTTTTTCGAATGTTGATATGATCGTTCAATAAGTTACGCAATTAGCCTGCTGTTTAGGAAAATTATTGGTATTCAATACTCTACGTACTCCGATTTTTAAACAGATTTGACTGGGTTCGATTCCCGGCCGTGTAGACAGCTACACTAGGCTTTTTTGAAAATCTTTGAAAACAGTATAATTTTTTTCTAAAATCTGTCTCGTGACTCCTAAGAGTAAATTTTCTTATCTCTTGTAGTTTTAGATTTTCCCTCACTGCCCCGACACCCTATATTCTTTTAATTTAAATGTTAAAACTAACTGAATTTCCGTCTCGCCTAGGAAACCGGGTCCAATAGACATGGCGTAATTATTCTTTTGTATGGTTCACTAATGTTTCCCAACCTAACGTTTGGCAACCTGATTCATTTCGCATCTTTTCATTTCCCTACCTCTTAATATTTCTGAAACTGTTAAATATTTCGGGATTTTTATAAACTAACCTAACCTATAGGGTTCTACACGATGGCCCTGAAATAAATCCTGAAATATTTACAATTTCAGAGTTTGGGAAATGAAAAGTTGCGAAATGAATCAGTTTGCCAAACGTTAGTTGCGAAAAGAAGGTGTTCCCTTTTGTGTATGTATATTTTGATGATTTATATGAATGTCAAAACTAACTGAGCTTGCGTCTCGTCTAGGAGACAGGGTCCATCAGGCCTGGCGTGATTGGGGGCTCCAAACCGCGCGTAGCCACGCCCGAGGTGGAGGCGCGGATCGAGGACCTGAAGCGACAGAACCCGGGGATATTCTCGTGGGAGATCCGGGAGAAATTGATAAAGGTGCGTATTACCAATATTTGCGAAGGAAAGAATAAAGATTTCTTGAAATAGAAATTACGTTTGATTGAATAACGGTTACAGCGGATTCTAAGATTATTAATGAAATTTGTACAATAACTAATAAAATTACAAAATAAATAAATAAATAAATATTTTCGAACAATCTTACACCAATCAACCTAGTCCCAAACTAAGCAAAGCTTGTACTATGGGTACTAGACGACAATATACATACTTATATAGAGAAATAAATACTTAAATACACAGAAAACATCCATGACTAAAAGACAAATATTCGTGCTCATCACACAAATATATGCCCTTACCGGGATTCGAACCCAGGACCTCTAGCTTCGTAGGCAGGGTCACTACCTACTAGGCTAAAGAGGTCGTCTGAAAGAAAATAAGAAGCTATTCGGTCCTGTCCCTCTTAATAAAGTTATAAGAAAGTGTCCTGCAATTATATTTGCAGTTAAGCGGACAGCTAAAGTTCCAGAGGTTAATCCGGAGTATAAAGATGTTTGAATATAAAATAAGGTTGCCAGAGCTCCCGATGATATGATTTATTGAGAGTGAGGGACCCTCGTTTGTGTCTAGCTAGCTATCAACACATCGCATCCTCAAATTCGGGTCGGCAACGCCATGTGACTCTGCTGGAATCGCAAGCGTCCATAGGCTAAGGTGCTTGTAACGTCCTTATCATATCAATTTAATTATAAAATTTTCAAACTTAAATGAAAGATTGATACTTTCCGAGTATTTTCGTAATCTTTCTCTGTGGCTAATAAAAAAACAATTTTAAATGCCCTAGAATAAAGCTTGCTATGTGATTGACATATACGTTTTCAGCCCGTACAAATTATGCTATGAGAATTAATACAATATAATATACATACTTTTATAACATCAAAGGTCTGCTGCGCTTTGTGCGTTCTTCTATCCAGCTAACGTGTTTTAATATTTGGGTAGGCATCTCTTTACAGTCCAGTATGCTATAATCCTTTACATTAAAACAGCTTGCTTTACCTGCAGTGACGTTGAACCAAAGTTAATTAAGACCGTGTGAAAAGGTTTTCTGTCCCACATTTAAAAACTTTCAAGCTGCTCCAGAGCTCTAGCATAACATTTGTTTTTATTTCTACGAGGTATTCCGTCTCATAACCTGAGAAATAAAGCGTTACTGAGCTTTAATTTTCTGAGAGTTCTTCGACTAATTAAAATGGAGAGTAATTAATTAAAGTAATTTTCTTAGTGAATTTGTGAGAGACTTAGAGAGCTGTTAAACAGTGTTGAACAGTGTTGAACAAATATGCTGACATGCTTTACTTTCGCAAAATACTTTATCACAATTTAGTGTTTCCTTAATCCGTTTATAACCTGAAAGTTGAGATACATACGTAAAACTTGTTTTTTAATGGATACATTTTTTAGCTGTATTTGGATACTTTTACTTTAAAGGTTCAAGAGTTATAAACATTTTCTTTGTACCAGTGTTACCAAGAAAGTGGTTTATCACTTTTCGACTCTACAATTTGTATATTAAGATTCAAAAGCGGTAGAGCACCTTTGGTTGACTAAGTAGATACAATTCATTAGAAAGGGCACAATTACACAAATAAGTGCGGCAATTGTTTTTGTGAGGAGATAAAAATGGCTGCGAAATAGGTTAAAATTAGAACAGCACTTTTTTAAACAATCATGAATTCCGTGGGCGGTCCGCCGCTGGTCGGCTAATTTGGGCAATAGACAAAAACAACTGCGAGTATAGGCAAGGTAAGTACTTATACATCGAGAAAGGCAACGAATGCTTTTTCTAAAATTGTTCAGTAATGAAAATATGCTAAGCCATAATAATTTAAAAAAAAACACAGGGAACTTCAAATAAGTTGCATGCCTCGCCTCGCAACTCGAATAGCACATTTGAACTTTTATAGATAGTACTCGTAGTAACTGCAAGAGAATATTCGGGATTCGAATGCAGGGCCTTCAGCTTCGTAGGCAGCGTCACTACCCACTTGGCTAACCGGTCGTCCATATTATTTGCATTATTATTCGTACACGTCTATCAAACCCATTTTACTTACAATGCCATTAAAATTCGTTTGTCTTTATCTGCCCCATTTGAGTGTGTTTGTAAGAAAGGGACAAACCACAATCTTCAATTTTATAAATACATTATTTATACTATGCCTTTTTTGGGTATGCATTCAAGGTTATTTCTAATAATCGGGACCTAACTTATTGTGTCGCAACATCCAAAATGTAGAGTAACCACAAATAAAATTATACGCGACTAGCTGCCCGCGCGTCTTCGCCCACTCACAAACTCCATTCTAATTGCAGGTGAACGAATTTTTGAAACCGGATGAGCGGTTCTGGAGATTACCCAAAACATACAAACTTATACACTCACAACGCTACAATTTAATCTCATAGACTTCTCCTCTTTATGATACTAATATAGATTAAGTCCCGTTTAGTAAACCTAATGTGTGAGAATCGAGAAAGTTAGGGTCAATCCTTTTGGTTAAAAACAGTGTTGTGTATTGCAGGAAGGCGTGTCGGACCCGCCTAGCATCTCATCCATCTCTCGGCTGCTGCGCGGCGGCGCGCGGGACCCCGAAGGCAAGAAGGACTACAGCATCGACGGGATCCTTGGAGGTCAGTATTGCAGGAAGGCGTGTCGGACCCGCCCAGCATCTCATCCATCTCGCGGCTGCTGCGCGGCGGCGCGCGGAACCCCGAAGGCAAGAAGGACTACAGCATCGACGGGATCCTTGGAGGTCAGTATTGCAGGAAGGCGTGTCCGACCCGCCCAGCATCTCATCCATCTCGCGGCTACTGCGCGGCGGCGCGCGGGACCCCGAAGGCAAGAAGGACTACAGCATCGACGGGATCCTTGGAGGTCAGTATTGCAGGAAGGCGTGTCGGATCCGCTCAGCATCTCATCCATCTCGCGGCTGCTGCGAGGCGGCGCGCGGGACCCCGAAGGCAAGAAGGACTACAGCATCGACGGGATCCTTGGAGGTCAGTATTGCAGGAAGGCGTGTCGGACCCGCCCAGCATCTCATCCATCTCACGGCTGCTGCGCGGCGGCGCGCGGGACCCCGAAGGCAAGAAGGACTACAGCATCGACGGGATCCTTGGAGGTCAGTATTGCAGGAAGGCGTGTCGGACCCGCCCAGCATCTCATCCATCTCGCGGCTGCTGCGCGGCGGCGCGCGGGACCCCGAAGGCAAGAAGGACTACAGCATCGACGGGATCCTTGGATGTCAGTACTGTAACGGAGAGAAGAGTTAATCGGCATTTAGACCTGGCTAAATGCAGTGCACTAACTGCACTCACACTCACTTAAATATTATAGCGAGATGGTAGTGGGGGAGGGCCCCCACTTAGTTCACTGCATTTTGCCAGGTCTAAAGGCCGCATTAGTTACTTTTCTGGTCATTTTCTGCAAGTCGACATCCGGCGTGCCTATTTTACGTAAGATCAAATACCTGCGATGTGAGACATTGTTTGTTTTACCGCCCTCTAGGTAAGTACTACTAAACTTTTTTTATTTACTGAATAACGATAGGTGCGTGGTCCAGAGGCCAAAGCCTCGAGGGCGACTACTTGATGTCAGTACATCATTACTCGTTGAATACATCTGAATGTATGTCGACTTATACTTGACAGGACTGGTTTCTTGCTACTGCTTGACGTCTTCTGTTTTCTTCTATTTAAGACATTCCGCACTATTTAAATTAATTCAAATTAAGAACAGTGCTGTATAGTCTGTACTGTAGAGTAGTGTTTTTCAACCTGTTGGTCGCGATTCCTAGAGGGGTCGCAAAGCTTCTTGAAGGGGGTTGCGGCTGCTTGAATTTTGTAAGTTAAAACATGTAGGAATTTCATATTTTGTAAAATGGAAAATACAATTTAAGAACAGCACAGAGTGGGGGGTCGCGAGATATTTTCTTACGCTAGGGGGGTCGCGCCATGCAAAAGGTTGAAAATTACTGCTGTAGAATTTTAACATACAACCGCTACAGTACACAAAATTAGCACGATTTCACCAAAGCGTAGGCTTTATGGGGCAATGACCTGCCTTAAAATACCAGTGAGATACCTTAAAGAATATCATCAACTAAGAAATGCTAGATCAAACGTGTAATTTATACTCTCGCTCTACCTTGCTACGCTTGAGACGAACTACCGAATGCCCACTCTTGAAATCTACACAATTTACGTTTCTGGACTCCAAAGTCATCGTACACTCTTGAATGATGAGTGTCTAAATACTCTAAACGTATAATAATAAATATACCTAAACCAATTAACCTAAATTCACATGCATTTCCTTCATACATGTTCCTCCCTACCCCTGGGGATCCATTCTATATTTCGGTGGATCTCCTTACGACTATTCTACGCTTCTTTCAGCATTGATTTGCTATAGAAAAAGGATGCTTATAATAATTTATATTCACTGCGCTCACATTTTCACAATGCTGTGAGTTTGCCCAAGCGAGAGCGTATCAACCAATGCGATTCCAGTCAGTGTCGCAAAATGATAATGATGATACCATCAGACATGGCCGAATGGCCAATCAATAAAAACATTAATTTAATACTTGATCTGTCGATAGTTAAACATCAATCAATACCTAGTCTTTATTCAGAATAATACAAAGTCCCGCTGCATAGCGGTATAACAATGTTGACGCTTTCCACTGAAATTAAATGTCAAGAAACCAGTAAGAAATAAGAATTTACGAGCAAATAAATGCAGTTTGCGGTACAATATCCTCTCGTGCAGTAGCAACCCCAACAGCAGACAATTTATTTGTTTACGTTTTGAAACATGTTATATATTATATTACCTACGTCTGGAATTTGACTTGCCAATGTTTACCAAAAATATTATCTAAAACTCACTTCCGTGCCAACACTAGTATACCGTAACCACCCCAACCTTGCACAATAACTCCCCATGTTGAAAAACACTATACAGCGCGTTAATAGTTCCAACTTGTCAAAGCTTTCGCACGGAGTCAAAAAATCGATTTCCGCACACAAATCTCACATCGTCATTGTTGGCGTTTGAAATATTGGAGTTTGTCCTCGAGGCGTCAAAGGGCGGCGCGTTTGGCGCGGGCCGGCCAAGGGGCCGACAAAGCGCACCGAGCTCGCCCGCAGCGCACTCGATAGTGCTGAAATCCAGATAACATGTTTTGGTTTCGTACTATTGTTGCTATTCTGTGTTCATTTTGTCACCAAGTTTGATTGTCCTTTGATTCCGCCGGCGTACCTGTTGCGTCGGGTTTTCCCTGGCTCATTTTATGCGCCGCTTCAAACTGTTTTAATGTCAGCATCATTGCGTCGGATTTTTGACTGAAGTCACTTGTTGGACAGTATTAGGCAAATCCTCTAGATTTCCATATTTCTAATTGTCTTTGTTTGTGGATAATTAAACAGAAGGGGACACGTTCCCACTTCTTTCAAAATCAGATTGAGAGAGTCATCAAAGTGGGGACACGTCGTAAAAAATGTTTAATAGCCCCGATAGTCTTCTTGAGCCAATAAATGTTATTGTTTCGTAATAGATTTTCTTCGATTGCGGATATCCAATTTATTTCATTTCTCTTGGTCGCATTTATTATGTTCAAAGTAGATTGGCAATCGTTTTGTCTTGCGCATCTGCTGGATCGACTTGTCAATTTCAATATATTTTTAATTATAAAGTTAGGTTTTCTCGTTAAAAAAAACGATATCCACAGGACAGTGGAAAGTACGACTTTAGAATTCCCAACAGTAACTTCGCTGCTAGTGAGATGACAATAGTGTATATGCCGTATATTCTCTTCATTCTTAAATTTTATTTTCAGTCCTAGTAGGTACTCGAATAGTCTTTAGCATTGAGCCGTCCATTCATCACCATAAGCCAAATTACGCATCCACGACATCCATCAACACCTGGCAAAAATCATTTGCATACGCTGTCCACAATCTCGCTAAAGCCGTCATAGTCTGTCTTAAACATTAAGTAAGTAACTTTCACAGGAAACAAAAGAGTGCGCGATAAAATCTCGCATTTGTTTAATAACACCGGTCGTTAGGGACTAATGTCGTCGACGCGGTGGCCGCGACGAACTATTATCGTGGGACCTCCATGACGCTTTTATATAGGTATGTACTCCGATTTAGACAGGTTACATATCGTCTATTTTGTTGACCTGTTAGTTGGCGTCAAAATTTTACTGAATCTGCTTATAATCCAAAAACAATACTACGTCTATCTGTCTCTTACCTGGTGAGTGTAATTAAGGATCGCGGACTGAGGCCGCATTTATCCAGAAAATGTCAGAACATTTGCACGATCAAGACTCAACTGCACAGATTTTATAGCATTTGTATTATCAGCTATTGTTATTATTTAAGCAGCAAGGGTTGACTTGAAGGAAACACCTGTTTTCCAATAGAGTTATCCAATGGGATTCTAGACATAAGAAAAATATCAAAACTATCCAAAGAACTTAACAAATAAAAAGATATATAACTAATAGGTACAAAGTACAAACGCAGTATATTAAACCTCACGACACTCGTAAGCGTCACAACTATTTAACTGACATTTGTTGTATTCACTATTTTGTCTCATCACATCACTCATTGGGCCCTCCCAGAGTGCCACGAGTCTGTCCGGAAGTACCCGACCAAACGACAAAGAGGACCGCCTGAATAGCCCTTAACAATCAACCAAACAATGTGTCGATTGCCTCAAAAGTACCTTGACTTTTGACAAATCAATTATACCTATAGGTAACTAGCATGTGTAGGTACTTACAGATTAAAATTCATATTTGCTGACTAAAAATAATTCATCTCAAATTCAAATATTCCCTTTTCGCTACGCCATACGAATAACTAATGGTTACTAATTAAGAAACCACATAAAAATATCAATAAAACCCAAAAACGCCCACTTTGCCGCGGCGGCTCAGAGCGTGGCTGCTAATCCGACCATCTGTTACTTTCTGAACAACCCGCTGAAACAAAGGCCAGCCCGGCCCTTTAATGAACCCAGATTATGAAGGTGTTAAACCGCCGCCGCTGCTCTTTCAACTCCCAAATTATGACTTTGAGCCAAGCCGGCGGGCTTCACGGGGTCATATTTCGGCAATCGCTAAAGTTTATCCTGCCCTCTCCCACATTCAGAACTCCCATAAACCTCTCGCCTTTCTTTGAACATAAAATCCTTACGCGACTTTATTCAGGCAATAAAGATCTTTAAGACCAAGATTTAAAGTCACAAATGGTTGTTCTGGATTTCTTGTTTTTGATACGTAGTAGAGTCATTTTAATCTCATACGTTATGATCAGGACTCGGAACAAAAAAGACTACAAATAAATCTGTCCCTGTCTCGCGGGCCAGCGAAGAATTTGAGCAATGTAAATCATTATATTACAATGCGTTGTTTTTTATTCGGTGTCGCTGCTTTTGTGGTTAGATATTGCCTCGTGCTTTAATGACTCTTCCGACACCTATGACGTTAATAGTCTATTTCCGTCGCGTTATGATCAACCGCTGATTTATAATGTAACTTTAATCTCCCACGATTATATTTTCAGTAGTAGTCTTAGTAGTAGAAATATTCTTTATTGCACGACAACATAAGAAAAACATGATACAGGAGTAGATTCAATAAGTAATGGTAACAAAAGGAGGTCTTATCGCTTTAGAGCGACCGCTTCCAGACAACTTTTGGGTAGCAGGCAATTTCAAAAAGAGTTGTAATCAGGTAGTGCAGGAATAAACCAAGAAAAGCTTACTAACATCCACATTATCCACAGTAGTATATTAGGTACATTTGACCAATTTTACATAACGAACATGAATTATCCGGGATTACTTCATACAATTTTATATGAAGTGTCTTCTCTGGCTAAGTAAATCCTTATTCGACTCTCGTCAAATCAAGTCTTGGAACATAAACAATAACCACCTTAGAACAATCATCGCTAACCCTAAACTCAACCGCGTCGTATTAAAACTCGCGTTCTCGTTTTGCGCTCGTAAATTCAAATCGCAACACCAAAATATTGAATGGTGCCAAAATGTCACCAGGGGCAAAGGCACCGACAAAGCGCCCGCCGCTCTGGGTGTTCCTTGTGCCACACTGAGCCCCATTTTTTCCATCTCATTCAATTTTGACTTCTTTCAAAAGGCTATTTAATATAAGCCGCATTCTTTCAAATCAGTTTTTGGGGCAAAGCCGCGTATTGTTGCTTGTGTTTTTTAATCTGTTTCCGTAGGATACCGCTACCGATTTATAAAATGAGATCGACCGACCCGCGAGCTGACGGTTCTTGATTTGGGCGATTTAAAAACTGATGTGGGTTTTCACAAAAAAATACTTTATTAATAACTAACGCGTGTTGGAAAAAACAGATGAAGACAAATTGCCGCGAGCTAATTTATTGCCGGGTTTAGATTAGGTCCTTTTAATTTATAGGATCTATAGATTAGTTTTATTACGTGCCTACATATTATAAGTCTTTAACTACATATCTATTTCTGCGTACTACTTGCGGTAAATAAGCACATTTACTACCTATAATACAATCAACGCCACCGTACATCAGTACAGCTGTACTGTAATCCCTACTGGGTTTAGTTGGGACTGTAATCAGGAAATTTTGCAATTTTCTTCGTGATCTTGCTAAACACTCGCTGCTGCAAGTCACAGTATCGTCCAATAAAAAGCTACGGTTATGGGTCCTGTTCAATTCAATTAAATTCAAATAATTGAATGCAATAAGAGTAGCACCAGTCAAATCAATAATACAAAGAACAATAATCACACAAAAAAATATATAATAACAAGTCAAAATGAAATAAAAAATCCAAATAGCAAAAACGAATAATAATAATCATAATTTACTTTCAAAACAAAGTTTTAACCGACTTCAATTCAGTACTCCGCCAAGCCACATTAACATTTCCACATTTTTTTTCCAATTTACCACATGAACTGATTTTCGAGAACAAAAGCGTTGATTTTTAGACCAATAAACCAAATCGCTGTATGTGGGCCGATAATATTTGAGGCCTTCCGTCGATTCCTCAAGGATCTCAGAATTACCTTTGGCACTTCATTGTTTGCTATTTCAACGGAATAATATCAGAATCTGTGACGTACTTATATAGTTTGAAGTACATCATTGAGAAGTTCCACAAGCCATCTGTGGTCTTCATCATCACTTCCACTTCAACAAATTTATGATTTCCGGGTGTAAATACACGAGTTATAATAAAAAAAGTTGTGATGGAATGGATAAAAGAATTAAACTATGATGAAACAGAAGCACTCCTCAATCATACAGTGTAATACTAGTTATAAATAAAAATAAATAACTACATTATACCTACACATGTACTTGCATATTTTAGCTCTCACGCTCAAACAAATACACACACATGCACGCATGCGACCGCGCTCACACACACACACATACATGCACACACACACACACACACACACTCTCTCACACACACACACACACGCACACTCAAATATACACACACATATTAGATTAATTAATTTAAATTAAGGAAAAGTGTACATTTACTTTCATTTAAATTACTTTTATGTAATGGTTACATTATTGCTATTATAGGAAGAGCGGGATCTTCTGCCACAAGTATTTATAATACTTACTAGAAGATTCCAACCCTAAACTATTGTACATATTTTTGTAACCAAATAAAGATTTTTCATTTTCATTTTCATTTTTTAATTTTCATAATAGAAAATACCGAAATTACTACACGCGTGCCTAATATATTTGAGGAGTTCCCTCAATTCCTCATGGTTCCCATCATCCAACTGGGGTTTTGGAAACAATGGGACCAATCTGGAAGCATATACTTTCAGTTAAAAAAATAATTGTACGAATCGGTTCATAAATGACAGAGTTCTGAGGTAACAAACATAAAAAAAAAAAAAAAAAAAAAAAAAAAAAAAAAAAAAAAAAAAACATCCGAGTTGAGAACCTCCTCCTTTTTTTGAAGTCGGTTAAAAATGTTCCTATACTAATGCCCTATGTTGGGGAAATAGGACCCAGAATTGTTTAGGTACTATTCTATTTTTAGTTATTAGTGCTATGAAACGGATGTAATTATTACATTAGGTTTTGAATAGAATAAAATAAATATTTATTCGTGACACTGACAGTAAGGAAACAAGAACGGAGATACGTTTAAAAAATCTATAAATAAGTGCCACGAAACTCCTTACCATGATGCTGGGCTGTTACTAATGAATGGCCGGCGCTGATATTTCCGTTGGGACCGTCATGATTTTATATTTTGTGTAATTATCCATATCCATACTAATCCATACTAATATTATAAATGCGAAATTGTGTCAGTCTGTCTGTCTGTTACCTCTTCACGCTTAAACCGCTGAACCGATTTCGATGAAATTTGATATAGAGATAGTTTGAGACACGGGGAAGGACATAGGATAGTTTTTATCCCGGAAATCATCCCCTAAGGGGGTAAAATGGGGAGGGGTGAAAGTTTCTATGGAACTACGATATAAACGAGTTCCACGCAGACGGAGTCGCGGGCAGAAGCCAGTAAATAAATAAATGAGTGTTTTATTACTTCTAGGTCGCGGCTCCGATTCGTCCGACATTGAGTCGGAGCCAGGGCTGACGCTAAAGAGGAAGCAGCGGCGGTCGAGGACCACGTTCACGGGCGAGCAGCTGGATGCCCTGGAGCGGGCCTTTCACCGCACGCAGTATCCAGATGTTTACACCCGCGAGGAGCTGGCACAACAAACTGGGCTTACTGAGGCTAGGATACAGGTTCGTTGAATATTTGGAATATAAGAAAGATATCTTCATGAAGCGGCTGCATCCTCAGCTGTTTGCTTCGGAACCCGTTTAATCATAATATCACTGCAAAAGTATAGGGTATCACCGGTTGCGGTATTGGTAAAAATATATATCCATTTAATCCTCTCATAAATATAAACCAAAATCTTAATCCGTTGACATAAGAGCAATGGGACATATTAATGAGTAATTTGTATGCACAAATATTTTTCAGTACAGTCGTACTTGCGCCAGTTGCGCCTAGCGTTCTTGAGATAATTCCTCTATTAGACACTTTGCTACGTATTCTCTTCCAGGCGTTTATTTTTACCGGGTTACACGAAAAAAAAGAACAAATGAAACAACAAAAAAACATTTGAATGAAAGAATCATATTTGCTAGAAACATTATTATTTTATAATACTTACCGGTACCAACCAACCCAAGCCACCCAAAATACTCCCCAGAATATATTCACAGGACTTAAATAGAAACAAAGTCATAAATACCAAAACGCTTGAATGTCCGGTGTAGTAAATAGGTAAATAAATAATATGTGCCAATCTTGCACAAACCGTCAATTGAATATACCTACATATTTTTTTGTATTTAGGTATGTCAACTATTATCAACAAATACGAGACGAAATACAACTAGTTATAAGATTTCTATACTCAAGTAATTAAAATACACCTCAAAAATATTTGCCTCACTATAATAAAAACATATATATATATATTCATCAACATTTAACAAAGAACTAGTAACTAAGTATGAATTTGTACCTATTGGGTATATTCTAAATATTTAGATAAGTGCATGTGTGTTGGTGTTTGAAAGTATATATGTGTACATTTTACATTCCAATTTTAAAATAGGTCTGCTATTTCATGATAACTTTTTAGTTTCAGCCAGGTCAACTTTTACATTCGTAGGTACAATGATAGGTTGATGAATGTTTATATGTTTATTTAAGAAGTTATATAATTTTTCCGATTTAAAAATGTATTGCCTGCTTGCAATGATTGTGTTTATTGCAGTCTTTGTTGCAGTCTTAAAGCCGCAGATACAATGTATACTTTTCTGACTGATAAAACATCTACAAGCTGATATAGGTCTAAGGTTGGATATATAAATGGTTTGAAATGCAAAACCTTTAAAAATATATCTCTAATCTTTCTTATCTTATCTATCTAATCTAATCTTTGGGCTCTTTCTAGTTCTAAAAATTTGGTTTTAGTGGCACTGTCATTCACTTTAAACACAAGTCGCTTAAACATAGATCAATTAAAACAGATTTACTCAATAACTAGGGTTAGGTTTTTTTTTTTCTTTTAATTTATTGTCCAATATAATTTGTGTAGTACATTTTGGTATACGTTTTTTACACCAGCGGAAACCTCTGGGGTTTATATGCTGATGAATAGTTCGCTATGGTACATTTATATAGAAATAGAAATAGAAATAGAAAAAACTTTATTGTTTAACCGTGTTACATAGATGGTATTTTATACAAGTGTTAGGTTATACTTGACTACATCACCGTTATAGACTCATAAATATTACAATACACTCGTATTGGGTTCAGATAACTGGTAGGGTAACTTTTAACAAACACCTACCACGAAAAATATAATAACAAAATACAAATATTTATTTCCAGGTTTGGTTCTCGAACCGACGAGCACGACTGCGGAAGCACACTGGCTCCAACGCGTCACCCGGCTTAGCGGGGTACTCGACGCTGCCGATGCCGCAAATCCCGTGCCCCTACCCCGCTGGCGACATACCCAGCCTCTCACAACACCACCCTCAACACCCCGACGCCTGGCATCACCAGAAATACGCCAACTACAACCATCTGATGGCGCAATCCCAACATTTGAACCAAGCATTCCAAAATGCCGCTTTCCCGAGCTCCTCCGGAGCCACGTTTAGCCATCTAGTAGCCGGCGCCAACGGATCACCGCATAGCCAAATACTAGATCCAGGCGTACCAAGAAATGACTATAGATACGATGTTTACAATAAGCCTGTTAACTATTTGCCCAAAGATGACGATGATAAGGTGGCGAGTGAAGAGATAATTGAGCCGAGAGAAGATGGCTTCGTCAAACCATCGGCGGAGGAATACAGCAAAGCGTTGCCGCCGAGTGATTATAAAGTACCCGCTGATTACTCGAAGGTGCACGGGGACCCGGCGCCGGTAGCCGGCTGGAGCCCGTCACATAACTCCTTGAATATGAGCCTGGCTGGCCTGTCCGGAGAATACAAGTACATGAATGAACCGTACGCCTTCCCAAACATCCCGGACCCTCTCACACAGCACAACTACTCCAATCCTACCAACGCCGCCAACAAATACTGGATTTGACAAAGTATATTTAGCATTAATAAAAGTAGATTGTTAATTTTATTTAATTTATGTGTACATTTTAAGTTAAGAGTATCAATCAGTTGTGAGAATTTACCTCTATTGTGCATTCCTAATTTAGCAAATTGTCCTAATACCAAACATTTGTAAATAATTAATGAAGTCATTAGTAAATCATATAGAAATAATTATTTGCTGTCTTTTATTTAGCTTTCCGATAGATATTCGGTACTAAATTACGATTCGAACTATTTCTAACTCAACAGTTGACTATGATACATATTACTAAATAGGTACCTAAGTATATATTGCTAATTATTGAAAAATCTATCGACTTAAATCTACAATTTTATTTTTTACTACTACTGCTAGCTTAATCCATGGTTATCTATAAATTCTTACCATCTCCTTATTAAAGAAAACAGCCAGTAACATACCAGATATTACGTAGCAGCAAATCTTAACTTCCCATGAACAGAAAGACATTATTTTTGTTTTATACGTAGATTTTTATTGTGGCTTTCGTTTAGGATAGTTTTTATCGGACGAAATATTTCGAAATATTTGGACCCCATAATAGTACATTATGATACAAGTGTGCTATATTGGTCATGACACTCGAAAGGCGAAGGCTTAAGCCTTGGAGACGAATAATGACCAATGAATGAATGAAATTTTTATTTCGCGTAACCAATGACACATGTTGTTAGTAGAATTTACAAAACTAGGGGGTTAGTACATAGTTACAGCTAAACTTACATTTAAAACAAAACAACACTGACAGGGGAGTGTAGTCCCTCGCAGTGCGACATGTAGGGACAGTCAACCCTGTCCGCTATCATGCGCAGAATGCTGTTGGGACTGCGGCGCACCCTGCGCACCAGGGATGCTGCGCGCGTACGCATGCTCGTATAAAAACAGTCCACACGCGCCGCCGCGAACATCCCTGATGCCAATGCTCACGTGTTTCATACGACGTTTTTCAACACATTTGCGAGGAAAAAAAAAAAAATGAAAATGTTAAAAGATATGTAATGAAAAGGCACTAGTGCGATAATGTAATGTAAAAGTCACGGCATGGGTAATATTCTGCATTATTTTGCTAATATTTAAAAAGATATGTAATGAAAAGGCACTAGTGCGATAATGTAATGTAAAAGGCACGGCATGGGTAATATTCTGCATTATCAGTGTAAATAAAAGTAAATAAAGTAAGTCAAACGAAATATTTGGGTATCATGATTGACCAGCGACTCACATGGCATGTCCATACTGAGCTCATAATGTCTAGGACTCGTAAGCTGATCTATATTTTTAAAACCTTAAAGCATGTAACATCAATAGAAATAGAAATAGAAATAGAAAATTTTATTGTATAAAACCGTGTAAGTACAAAGGTAGAAGCATGATATTATGGGTTCCAACAGTTTTACCCTTTTCGGGCATACAATTTTGTAAATCTTAACCTAGTTACAATTTTATTTATAAAAATTACTACATTATAATATTACACATAACTATAATATTCGTTTAGGTTGTAGAAAACCTTATCTATAAGAAAGTTTTTTAAACACCTTTTGAAGTTATTTCCTTCCAGGCTTTTTATTTCTACAGGAAGATTGTTAAAAATGCGTATGGCTGATATGAATGTACTTTTATTGTATATGGATGTACTTACTTTTGGGACAGTAATATCATATTTGTATTGAGACCGTACGCTAGGTTTGCACGATCTCCACTGAAAGCATTCAGGGTAGTTTTTAACAAGTAGGCATAATTCTAGTATATAAATACCGGTAAGAGTCAGGAAACGCTTTTCTCGGAAAATGTTTCGAAGTGATTCCACAATGTACATTCGGTAAACAGTCCTTAGGCATCTTTTTTGCAGTATGAACGTTTTATGCACATCAGTGGAATTTCCCCAATAAATGACTCCATAGGTAAGTAATGGATAGATTGTTCCGTAATATGCATTTTTTACTATGTTTTCAGAGCAAGTTTCCGAGAGAATTGACAAAGCATAGCATCGACTAGAGATCATTTTATTTACCTTGTCAATGTGCGCTTTCCAATTCAGATGTGAATCTATTTCGACTCCAAGAAAGTTTACATGGTTTACTTCATCTATTACAGTATTTTCGTTTGACACTACAAGGGACTTCGGAATAGATTTATAATTTCTGAATTGGATAAGCTTGGTTTTGTTGAGGTTAACATTGAGGTTAATATTATTTAGCCATTTTATAATTTTCGTTAATTCGTTATTTACATGTTCTTGCATACTTTCACTGGTGTTTTCCCTTGAAAATAGCATAGTGACGTCGTCAGCATATAAAACACATGGCACATCGACTATGTTGGGAAGTTCATTCAGGTAAATGAGAAATAAGAGTGGTCCTAAAATGCTACCTTGAGGTACTCCCATCAGAACTCTCTCAAACGAAGACTGCACATGTTCTACTGTTTTAGTTTGAGCGTTATAGTTTACAATTTCTACTGCCTGCTCCCTGTTACACAAGTAATTGTAAAACAACTGATTTGCGCTTCCCCTTATTCCTATATGATCAAGCTGTTTTAAAATAATGTCAAAACTTACACAATCGAAAGCCTTAGACATATCAATTAGCAGAGATGCACAAGGTTTCTTATTATTCACACTTTCCCAAACAAGCTTTAACATTTCAAATATGGCTGTGGTTGTGGATTTCCCTTTTTGGAAACCGAATTGACATTTATTTAGGATATGATTGACGTCTATAAACTTTGTCAGTCTTATATGTATAACCTTCTCAAATATTTTTGAGAAACTAGGTAATAAAGCTATGGGCCTGTAGTTACCCGTGTTAGTTTTTTGTCCCTTTTTGAATAGTGGCTTTATTAAGGCTTTTTTGAGATCTTCTGGAAATATGCCAGTCTCCAACATTAAATTTATAATATGCATAAGGGGTTCCGTAATATTGTCCACACATGCTTTGATTACTTGTATGGGAACATTATCGTATCCCGAAGATTTTTTATTCTTTAAAGAAGTTACAATCTTTTTTATTTCGTGGCTATCTACGGGAGCTAGGAAAATACTGTGTGGAGTACTTAGTGTCTTCATTTTATATGCTTTCGGATTAAAAGTATTGACTAAATTTTGGGATATGTAAAATTTATTAAAAATTTCGGCTATGACACGAGGATTTGAAAATGTTGTCCCATCTTTTTCTATTTTGGTGATCGAGTTTGGAATGGAGTTTGTATAGCTTGTATTTAATTTTATCAAGCCCCATGTAGCTTTTTGTTTATTAGTACTGTTGTTTATGAAATTATCATTTGATATAATCTTAGATTTTCTAATCACGGTCTTTAGTGTTTTGCAATATTGTTTGTACTTTCTTAATGCTAGTGTATTATTTTTGGTTTTTTGATTTATTACATGCATTTTTCTTTTGTTTCTGCTTGATTTCAAAATACCCTTCAAGGTGGGTATTAAATCAAATATACACATCATTGGCTCAGTCAGTCCTAGCTTATTGCATCCCAGTCTGGGGTGGAGCCACGAAGGTTAAATTCCTTGAACTGGAGAGAGCTCAGAGGGCACTACTTAAGGTTATGTACTCCAAGCCATACAGATTCCCTACTACTGAGCTCTACGAAACATGCGAGTTGTTAACAGTCAGGAAGCTGTATGTTCTGTATATGACTTTGAGGAGGCATAAAATGACTCCATTTACACCGGTGTTGCAGATTCGTAGAAGGAAGCCTAAGATCATTCCCACACCAGCTTCTAAGACAGTGTTTGCGAAAAGGCAGTATGACTGTCGCTCTGCAAAGCTGTATAATACTATTAACGATCAACTCAACATCTATCCAACAACCATTAGGAAGTGTAAAGCAATGTTAACTGATTGGCTGAAAAGTAAAACCTATACTGAAATTGAAGACCTATTGAGATAATAAAATTAATATTAATGATAAGTACGAATATTTGTGTTTCACCCACACACACACACATGAACACACACACACACACACACACACACACACACACACACACACACACACACACACACACACACACACACACACACACACACACACACACACACACACACACACACACACACACACACACCTACGACGGCTCACCAAAGTACTAGTTAGTAATTATTATCTAGTATTATTGTAAACCAAAAAGAATATCTGTAAATTTTTGTATAGTTTATCATTTTTCTAAATCTTATTCTTACACCTTGTGCATATTATGTTACACCTCCTCGAAGAGCGGTGTCTCTTATCACAAGTGTCTTGGTATGCTTAAAAAGAGACACCAACCTGCATTTTTATAAATCATTTAAGTTACTGAATAAATTATTTTGTATTTGTATTTAATACGCTGTAATAAGACCTACTTTACGAGCAGGTGTGTTGAAAAATTTTTAATTTATTTTTCTTCAAATCTATCGTTGTTATAAGTTACTAGCTACCCGCGCAGCTCCGCCGCGTAAGTATACAAATCTATCGTTGTTATAAGTTACTAGCTACCCGCGCAGCTCCGCCGCGTAAGTATACAAATCTATCGTTGTTATAAGTTACTAGCTACCCGCGCAGCTCCACCGCGTAAGTATACAAATCTATCGTTGTTATAAGTTACTAGCTACCCGCGCAGCTCCGCCGCGTAAGTATACAAATCTATCGTTGTTATAAGTCACTAGCTACCCGCGCAGCTCCGCCGCGTAAGTATACAAATATATCGTTGTTATAAGTTACTAGCTACCTGCGCAGCTCCGCCGCGTAAGTATACAAATCTATCGTTGTTATAAGTTACTAGCTACCCGCGCAGCTCCGCCGCGTAAGTATACAAAGAACCTATTTAGGCGGAGCGACGGGACAAAATATAGCACATCTAGGTGGACTTAATCCTTCTACATATGGCCTACTCTTTAATCGAAATATAATCGAATCTTTTATCGAATTATGAACCTGAAATAATTTGGATGGTATTCAACTATTACCTAACCTAACTTATTTTGTCTGTATTTTTACCAATGTCTTGTGTATGGAACTACCCGGGATCCGAGAAGAAATTTAAGTAATCGAGTGGAATAAGCCTATCGGCGTCTACGGCATTGTTCTAAGTAAGGCTAACAAAGTCGTATATGGGCTCCACGACAACTACTGATGGGTTTAATTAAACCTCATTCTTCTCTTAAAATCTCGAATATGGGTAAATAAGTTTGTATATAAACTTTTACTGAAGTGAGAAAAACATGGCCAGTAATATTGACATATGTATGTGAATAAAAAAAATTATCCACAGTTGACACTACGTCTGTCAGTTTTTGTAAACATATAATTGTAAAAGATCGTTAATTTTTTATTTTCTTAGTGTTGTATCCATATGTGGCCGACTCAACATGTATAGTGTCTTACGCTGAAGAACTTACTACAGGTTTGAGTTCAATTCTTTTCTATTTATTTACATTGTCGTCTCAAGTCAAAACAGGAGTTATGTCACGTGACGTCACACAGCCAAAGTCACGTGGACAGCGCACAGTAGTTTTTTGAAATTATTATTTCTGTACTTTTTACTACTAAGAGCTTATTGTAATCTCCAGCGTGAGACGAATCGAATGGCATACTATTTATCAAAATCGGACCATAACTGTAGATCTGATGGCCTGGACAAAAATTGGCCTCGCGTAATAATAATATAGATAGATAGATAAACTATCATCTGATAGTGACGGCAAAATGGCGGGATTGCCTTCTATCTAATAAATCCGATGCTGACTAAACAATGCAAATAAATAGTACAAGCTTTGCTTAGTTTGGGACTAGGTTGATTTGTGTAAGATTGTCCGCAAATATTATTATTAATATTTTTATTTAAATTATAATAGTAATAAAAATAGTAGAATTTAAGATTTCACATGTAGTAAAACTAATCAACTTAGTTGATACAAAAAAGTATTCATGCCTGCTATTAGGATTGGATTTATTCGCCGCAAAATATTGCTTAAGGCCGTTGTCTTGTAAGAAACACATAAAAGCTCCTCATTCCCGAAGAGTGTTTTTTTTGACAAACGTTGGTAAACAATGGTATATATTACATCATGTACAATATATACCATTGTTTACAAACGTTTGTCAAAAAAAATCACTCTTCGGGAATGAGGAGCTTCCATGTGTTTCTTACTCAAACAATATGGGTATTAATTAAACATAATTAAGATATAATGACGTTAAACAAATCTTAAACAAATTGGATAAAACTTTGCAAATGTACTTATATATTTATCGACAGTGATGTAACTTACATTACAGTTAAAAATGAAAAATAAAAAGGCAAAAAATTGCATGTTTTTGTATCGGAAAATTGTTAAACAAACTGCTTCGATCCCGGGCGGCAACCTCTGTCTCCGGTCAAGTTCCGTCGAGGCAGCCCGTGAAAGCGAATTTATTTTCGTTTTCCGGGAGCGCAGTATTAAACTTTGCTGGGATAGGTGGTTTTCCGACATTTGGAGCACATGTCATGTATTTAGGTGACTAAAATATATTCATCATCCTCCTAGCGTTATTCCCGGTTGTGGATTGGGCACAGGCACTAGTTTTATGAAAGCGACTGCCATCTGACCTTCCAACTCACAGGAAAAACAAGTCCTTATTGGGATTAGACCGGTTTCCTCACGATATTTTCCTTCACCGAAAAGTTAAACGGTAAATATTCCGTACATAAGTTTCGAAAAACTCATTGGTACGAGCCGGGATTCGAACCCACGACTGCCGCTTGACAGCCGCATGTCTACCGCCATGCCACCACCGTAGCTTCCCTTAACTAAAATATATTAACTATACTAAAATATATTAAAATATATAAACATTTCAATGATTTTTCAGAAATCAGCAGCATATGACCTGATTAATTACTATACAGGTTGTCCCACGCCTATGCCACATGGAGGGAAAGTACCTTGAATATTGTAGATAGAAGATTTTACTAAAAGAAGACATTATTTTAATTTAAATAACAATTTAAACTGCATTCATATATTTTTAAATAATTATATGGTTGAACCGGGAATCGAACCCAATACACGAGAAAAAAATATTACTCTGTTGCTTTATCATACAGATCGAAAGGCTACATCATAAGGATTATTTTTTCCTTTTATTTCTGACACTAGATTAGATTAGATAAGATTAGATTCATTTATTGCTGATTGAAAATTGACATAATATTTTACAAATTCTCTTTGTACATAAATAAAATGAATTCACAGAAAGCTCGTCAGGTAAATACAACAAAGTTACAATAATTTCAAACAATAATAATTAATTAATTTATAAATAGTTCCAAATTTAAAACAATATTGATCATATGTAATAATGTCAAAAATATAATATAATATCTGAACTAGAAAAACAAAAATAAAATATACGTACTTATGTCAAAAACTATGTTATGTAGCAAAAAAAGTCCTTATGATGTAGCCTTTCGATTGGTATGATAAAGCTACAAGGTATTTTTTTTTCTCGTGTAGTGGGTTCGATTCCCGGTCCAACTATGTAATTATTTAAAAATCTATGAATGCTGTTTAAATTGTTTAATAAATCAAAATAATGTCTTCTTTCAGTAAAATGTTCCATCTACAATATTCAAGGTACTTTCCCTCCATGTGGCATAGTCGTGGAACGCCCTGTATTTACTGGGCACTGTGCAAACTTAAGTATCACGCTGTGTAGGTATTAGTAATGATTTATTCCTGCACACCCCTGTAAAAAAATCATTTTAGGTGCAAGTTTTTATGGCGGACTGTACTTTTTTCGCTCAGTCTTCAGCTACTGGTTGAGAAGGTTCCAATTCGCCCAAACACTAAATACGAGTTTAACTTGTGTAGTTTAGGAGTTGATAGCAACTATATAGCACCTTCTGTGTGCATAATCAGATCAGCTCGCGATGGACCTAGTAGTGGTCCACGATTGGCACCAAAAGACCATCGAATAATTGTATTATTCTGTCATGACTTTGATTTATTAGATTTCAACATGATTTCAAACATTACAAAATTATTTTATTCTATGTTGTACATGTACGTTGCCTTCAACTTGTTCACGAACAACCTACTACTACTGCCAACAACCTAGTGTTGAATGCGGATGACACAAATTGTACCTATACACTTCAAGTTCCCAAATATTAACATTCATATAAAAGGACTGAAAATCGATAATGACATGTTACTAATAATAGACAGCACGGTTTTTTTTTGGTATAAGACTAGATTCATGACTTCAATGGGGACCTCACATTGTAGCTCTCTCAAAAAAACCAAGTTCAGCTGCATATGCTGTAAAATAGATTAGATTACTTACTGACGTAAATAAACACTGCACGACTTGTCTATTTTAACTACTTTCATAGTGTTATGGCATGTTACTAGGCATGTGGCCAAGCAGCTGATATCAAAATTATCGAGTAATTTTTTTGTACTACAAAACGAGCAATTCGCGTCTTATACTGTTTTAAAGGTCGTGACTCTCTCAGAGATGTGATTAAAAAAAATTACAGTGCCTACTAGTTATAGTAAACCTGGTTAAATTTTAACTATTTCAGAAAATAAATTTAGGCAATTGTAAAGCAAACGCGAATACTTAAACGATAAAGACATATGGTCGAATGCCATCGCTATACCTAAGCAGACTATAAATGTATAATATTGTTCAACCTTTGACTTTCAAAAAGTGTTCTCTAAGAATTTATTTTGAATAAATAACTTTTAAATAAATAGTCTTGTTCTAACTAAAGTCGTTTATACGACTCTTTTGCTTCAAACCCTTGCTCAGCTTAGCTTACCCTTACCTTATCTTTGCTTAGTTTAATCTATTTATTTTAGGTACGAAAGGTAAGGTTTCGGAAATGAAATACTAAATGAAAATTATATAAATAATTGCATCTAATCTACTTTAAATTTATTACATTATTGTACAAAACATGTTACAATCACATCATAACATTAACCATTTTTTAAGTTCCAAATTATTGCGGCGTAATTTCAACAACACTCGCGCCCTGTTCAAATGGTACTAGGACAATATCAGCTGCCGTGGTTTCGTCAACTACTACGGGAGCGGCAGTTTCTGCCTCAACCACAACAACCTCCGTCACTGGTCCAGACAGAATTTCCAACAACGTGACCGGAGATTCAGAAGTGGCCACTTCATTGGCGACCTGTTCTACTGGCGCTTCTGTTACTACATCAATCGGGCTTTGCGTGTTGACAACGGTTTCAGTTTGTACTTCTACTTGCACTTCGGTGGTTACTTCACTGCCTGTAGCAACATCAACAGACGCAGCTGGCGCTGGTTCAGCACCGGAGCCTTCAGTAGTTTCGGCAGCCACGTCAGATGTAGCGGGAGCTGCAGTGGTATCAACGGCAGCAACATTTTCAGTATTAGCAGCGGGTTCAGCCGCGGCTGCGTCAACAGCAGGATCAACAGCAGTAACCTCGGGAGCAGTTTCAACCGTGGCTTCAGCAGGGGTGGCATCAGTGGCAATTTCAGCAGGAGCGTCAGTAGCGGGATCAGCTGAATCAATTGCATCAGTGGTAGCGTCAGCAGTGGCAGCATCAGCAGCAGCGAGAGTGGTAGCGTCAGCAGTGGCAGCATCAGCAGCAGCGGGAGAGTTAGCATCAACAGCAGTGGGAGTGGCAGCATCAGCAGCGGTAGCGTCAGCAGCAGCGAGAACGGCAGCATCAGCAGCAGCAGCATCAGCAGCAGCAAGAGCGGCAGTGTCAGCAGTGGAAGCGTCAGCAGTAGTGGGAGCTTCAGCATCAGCAGCGGCAGGAACGGCAGCGTCAGTGCCGGCGATGGCATTAGTGTCAGCAGGTGCAGCGTCGGCAGTGGCATCAGTGGCAGCGTTGGCACCGGCAACGGTAGTAGCGTCAGATGCGGCAGGGCTAGCAGCGTCGGCACTGGTGGCACCAGCAGCGTCCGCGGCAGCGTCAGCACCGGCAGCAGCGTTTGCGTCAGCATTCGCTGTGGGGGCAGCTACGTCAGCACCCGCGACGGCATTAGTGTCTGCAGCTGCAGCAGTGGCAGCAGCATCAATACTGGCAGAGGCAGCAGCGTCAGATGTAGTGGGGTTAGCAGCTTCAGCACCAGTGATGATAGTAGTGTCAGTACCAGCCGTGGCAGTAGCGTCAGCACCGACGGTGGCGGTAGCATCAGTGCCAGTGGTGGCAGTAGCATCAGCACCAGTGGCTGCAGTAGCGGTGTTAGCAGCATTAGTGTCACTAGCAGCAGCTTCAGTACCAACGGTGGCCGTAGCGTCAGATGCTGCAGTGGCAGTAGCATCGGCACCAGTAGTTGCAGTGACGGCATCAGCAGCATTAGACGTGCCAGGGGCAGCAGTTTCAGTACCAGCGGTGGCAGTAGCGTCAGCCGCCACAGAGGCAGTGACATCAGTGGCCGCGTTGGCACCAGCGGCGGTATTGGCGTCAGCACCGGTGGTAGCAGCAGCGGTGGCAGAATCAGCAGCATTAGTGGCAGCAGCGTCACTATTGGAGGCTGCAGCACCATCAGTAGCAGCAGCAGCATCAATTGCGGCAGGAGCAGCAGCGTCAGCACCAGCAGTGGCGGTAGCGTCCGTACCGATGGTGGCAGTAGCATCAGCACCAGTGGCTGCAGTAGCGGCGTCAGCAGCATTAGTGTCACTAGCAGCAGCTTCAGTACCAGCGGTGGCCGTAGCGTCAGATGCTGCAGTGGCAGTAGCATCGGCACCAGTAGTTGCAGTGACGGCATCAGCAGCATTAGACGTGCCAGGGGCAGCAGTTTCAGTACCAGCGGTGGCAGTAGCGTCAGCCGCCACAGAGGCAGTGACATCAGTGGCCGCGTTGGAACCAGCGGCGGTATTGGCGTCAGCACCGGTGGTAGCAGCAGCGGTGGCAGAATCAGCAGCATTAGTGGCAGCAGCGTCACCATTGGAGGCTGCAGCACCATCAGTAGCAGCAGCAGCATCAATATCGGCAGGAGCAGCAGCGTCAGCACCAGCAGTGGCGGTAGCGTCCGTACCAATGGTGGCAGTAGCATCAGCACCAGTGGCTGCAGTAGCGGCGTCAGCAGCATCAGTGTCACTAGCAGCAGCTTCAGTACCAGCGGTGGCAGTAGCGTCAGATGATGCAGTGGCAGTTGCGTCAGATGCTGCAGTGGCAGTAGCATCGGCACCAGTAGTTACAGTGGTGGCATCAACAGCATTAGACGTGCCAGGGGCAGCAGTTTCAGTACCAGCAGTGGCAGTAGCGTCAGCTGCTGCAAGGACAGCGGCATCAGTGGCCGCGTTGGCAACAGCGGCGGTATTGGCGTCAGCACTGATGGCAGCAGCAGCGGCGGCAGAATCAGCAGCATTCGTGGCAGCAGCGTCACCATTGGAGGCAGCAGCACCGTCAGTAGCGGCAGCAGCATCAATAGTTGCAGGAGGAGCAGCGTCAGCACCGGCAGAGTTGACAGTGCTAGCGGGGTTGACAGCGCCAGCAGGGTTGGCAGTATCAGTGGGGTTGGCAGCGCCAGTGGGGTTGCCAGCAGGATTGACAGTGCCAGCAGGGTTGGCATCACTGGCAGAGGTGGCAGCGCCAGCAGGGTTGGCACCATCTGCAGAGTTGGCAGCACCAGCGGCGTTGGCAGCATTAGTAGCAGCAGCTTCAGTACCAGCGGTGGCAGTAGCGTCAGATGCTGCAGTGGCAGTAGCATCGGCACCAGTAGTTGCAGCGGCGGCATCAGCAGCATTAGACGTGACAGGGGCAGCAGTTTCAGTACCAGCAGTGGCAGTAGCGTCAGAGTTGACAGTGCTAGCGGGGTTGGCAGCGCCAGCAGGGTTAGCAGCATCAGTGGGGTTGGCAGCGCCAGTGGGGTTGCCAGCAGGATTGACAGTGCCAGCAGAGTTGGCAGCACCAGCAGGGTTGGAAGCACCGGCAGGGTTGGCAGCACCAGCGGGGTCGGCAGCACTGGCAGAGGTGGCAGAGCCAGCAGGGTTGACAGCATCTGCAGAGTTGTCAGCACCAGCGGCGTTGGCAGCATCAGCGGCATTGGCAGAGCCAGCAACGTTGGCAGCACCGGCAGGGTTGGCAGCGCCAGCGGCGTTGGCAGCACCGGCAGGGTTGGCAGCATCAGCGGGGTTAGCAGTGCCAGCAGAGTTAGCTGTGCCAGCGGGGTTGGCAGAATCAACGGCGTTGGCAGAGCCGGCAGCATTGGCAGCACCAGCAGATTCGGCAGCTCCAGCAGGGTTACCAGCACTGGCAGGGCTGGTAGAATCAGCGGAGTTGGCAGTGCCAGCAGGGTTGGCAGCACCAGCAGGGCTGGCAGCATCAGCGGAGTCTGATGCACCAGCGGAGTTGGTAGCACCCGCAGCATTGGCAGCGTCAGCAGGGTTGCCAGCACCAGCAGCTGATGCTCCGTTTGCAGTAGATTCTGTGGCCCCAGAAACCCAATTTGGAAGTAAATTCGCTAATAGTTGACCAACAGACTGGAGTAAAGTTTTCTTTTCATTGATTTCTTGCTGTGCCACCACAGTCCAGGGAGCACTTACGGTCTGCAACAAGGCAGTCTTGTTTTCAAGTTTTTCAATTTTCTCTTCTAACTCAGCTCGTACAGCTTGAACGGTTATTGAGTTCAGATACAACTCCAAATGATTTCTCCAAGCGGTAAGGGTCGCAACATCTTCATAGATCTTGTTTTGAACAAAGTTTGTGATGGCCTGACGACGCTCGGTCTTAGTGCTATTTTCATTCAGGCCCAGCTCTTCAGTGAAGTATCGGCTGAGCGCGGCTTTCCGCTCAAGGCCGGTGCTAAGTCCTGTTAAGCCATACTTTTCATACACGTAGATCTTCCAGATATCGTCTAGGTCAACATCTTGTTCTGCCGATTCAAGAGCTTGTTGGTAGTTCTGTTCATTCTCAAGAGTCTCCTTTTCCAGTTTTTCTATTTGCTTTTGTATTTTCTCCTGGCGTTTACGTTCAGCTTCCACCCGTTTTATTTCGGCCTTGCGTGCCTTTTCTTCTTCTTTGCGAGCTTGTTCCTCTTGTTTACGTTTCTCTTTTTCTAGTCGTTCTTGCTGCTTGCGTTCGTGTTCAACTTGTCTTTCTTGCTGTTTACGCTCGTGTTCGATTTGCCTTTCATGTTCTTTACGCTGTTGTTCAGCCAGTTTTTCTTGTTGTTTTTGTTGTCTCTCTTCATTTTTCTTCTTTTCTTTTTCAATTTTTTCGAGTCTCTTCAGGTTTTCTTCCTGAACCTTTCTTTCCCTAGAGTCCACTTCTTTGGTTTCATTATCTTCATTGGCTTCCGAGGACGATGAAGATTCCTCGTTAGTCGATAAAAGGGACCTCGACAGTGAATTCGTTTCGTAAGGTAGGTATTTCGCACTCACAGCACAGACGGCTACCTGAAAACACAAATAAACAATTATTAAATAATTACTAGTACATTGATAATGATAACACATCTCACTCAAAATAACAGGTATCCTGGTTTAAAATAAATAACTTCAACACTCAACACATAAACGTGATAAGAGACAACTAAGTAATTGTTGCGCAAAACGGCACAAACTTTGATCAGGCTATGATACCTATGCCTAAAATAACTACCCGGGTAAAACATACCTACGCATTAACCAAGATAAAAAAATGTGACAAAATAAAGAATCGCATTTATTTAAAACTTTGACTCATTCTCATTAAATTTGATTAATTAAGGCTAGGTACTATTATTTTAACCCTCTCCAAAATATTTAATTACAGAATCACAACAATTAGATTCAACTTACAATAAGTAGTAAATATATGACCCTCATCTTGAATGTTTTACTTCATTCAATGCGAAATTCGTTCGTTATAATAACACTTAAATATACTTGTGTGCTTCATATGAGCTCGTTCGTAAGAATGTTCCAAAATAATAGACGCATGCTTTTATACTTCGTCTAGCAATTAGCGAAGATAAGGGGAGATAAAGTCTGTTTCGAGATAACTCGTGTCGAATGAAGCCTTACACAAACGAACGTTCTGCGACGCCTGACTCAAAACAAACATGGTATATTTATCACACGCAATACTGCAGATGAATGGTAGAAAACACTAATTGGATTGTACAAACAACCGGATATTTATTTACACGTCATATGATTGTGATTGCTACAGGAAGTTGAGGGATTAGGCAGACGTATGAATTAAATAACTCTAGCTAACTAAGAATATAGAGGAAAAATCTCTTGGTCCACGGAAAACGCATTTTTTCAGAACAAATATTCTGCCAAACATTCTTCAGAAAGCTATTATCTGATATCTGATCGGTGATCGCGATTACTTAGTTATGTTTGACGTGAAAAATGTGTGCTTAATTCTAGCAAGTACGTTGTATGGGTGCTAAACGAATGATTTTCGTGCGACACCTTCGGTTCTGGAGGTTAGGTTAGGATTTAGGTTCGCTTCTATTTGCGATCAAAAAGAAAACAGCTATGAAGAAAAATTGCCTACGATATGTTTTGGAGAACTGAACTATAGATAAAGTGAGGGTTGGCCCAACATACAAACTTAATAAAGGGGAAAAGTCTGCAAGATTGTAGCTATACAATCTTACAGAATTTTTTCTTTATTAATTGTATAACTAGATCAAAAAGATAACAGCTATAAAGAAAAATAGCTTACGATGTTTCGGAGAACTGAGCTACCGGTAAGGCAAGAGTCGGGCCTTGAATGTCTGATGTTTATTATATCAACTATAGGAAGGACAGACCATATGTTTGTTTGCCACTGTTGCCGTATAAAAAAACAAATAATATTATTAAGTAAGTTTGTTCTCGCATAATATTTTGAACAGATATCTCCGTTATAAGTCCTACTCGATTAGAAAACATCCCTGATTACTGCTCCTAAAAATCTCACGTTCGTAATGTTTGTTGAAATTTTAATATTGTTTATTCAATTACAACTAATTTGTATTTGGTCACGACTTTAGTACTTATGAGTGGGAAAGTACTTAGTTAAGTAGCCATCTTTATTGTATTTACATCTTGTTAAATGACGTTAGAGGAATTTCCGTTCAGCGGTTGTAAATATTTGCACCAAAGAACGGGGCCGGGAGGTAATTACTTGATTCCGATAATCCAAAAATATACAATTAGTATTATTACCTACTTACATGGCATATATTCGTACTTTTATACGGATCAATTTATTAATTGTTCATTATGGTATTATTTACGAGATACGAGTATAACTTCAGTGCGAGTTGGACTCGCGTACGTGGGTTGCATTGCATACCGTGTGTAGGTACTATCAAGATTTGTAGTTATTGAAACTTTATTTTAAAGTACGTATGTCTAGTGTGACATGAGCTCCCGTCACGAAGTGTTTATGCCGTCTGGTTGTCCCTTTATGCTGGTTACATTCAAACAGTATTTTTATACAATAGTTGCAAATTTCGATCGATCGAAGATCGCACCACGCCGCGCTCCAAAACTCAAATAGTCGACGTTGTTCGGGAGGCGGCCAAGTTGAAGTGAGACTGGGCTGGTCGTGTCTGCCGCATGCGAGTGAGGTGGGCCGAGATCTCCACTGAGTGGCAGCCCGACAACTCGAAACGGAGACGCGGCAGACCTCGTCGGCGATGGCAAGACGGGCTAGACTCCTTTTTAAAAGAATGGCCGGAGACTGCTCAAATTCGAGAGGGTTGGAAAAAGAGGGGGGAGGCCTTTACTCAACAGTGGGCTCATAATAATAAAAAATAGGTTACAAATTCATAGTTTACGCAAGTTCACGACTCCTGCCAAACTCGGTTCTAATCGTCTTCTAGAGATGCACTCGAATATCATAAGAGTATTCAAAGACAAATATACTATCTGACTAAGGAAACAAAAATAATCAATTTTCGGGTATATTTTGTTGTCTGTTAGAAACCAAGACATGATTGCATTTTTTTTGTAGATAAAGGAAAGATTCAAACTTCAAAGTTGATTCAAACATGACAAAAACAAGATTCAAACTGCATGCAATTCTAAGCGATATAAACAAGTTAAAATGACGATAGCTTACCTCTTCTAAATATTCATAGATAAGATAAGATAAGATAATTAGAAGCAAACAAATATGTAGATATACAATTTTAGTACCTACCTAATTTTTTTTAACTCTTTAATCTTATTTCCTAGTTTTAATTTAGTTTACTCAGTGTTTGTATGAGAATTTGAGCTTTTAGCTGTTTTGTATTAAATCTTTATTTACATCTTATGTACTTACCAGGTATGCTATATGAACATTAAACTAAGTTTTTTGTTAATAAAAATGAAACTAATGTTATTTAGATATTTAGCGACATATATTTATCCAAGCAGCCCATTCCCGAAGAGGTTTGCATATCTTTCTCTCTTGCGCGGAAAACATTCACGTGTATACACGGGCGAGGTGGGCAATTTTCGTAGGTAGCACCTTAACTTATAAGTACGTGACCTTTATGATCCTTAACAATTTACCCAATCTATAATAAAAAATAAATAAAAAAAAACGGCCAAGTGCGAGTTGGACTCGCGCACGAAGGGTTCCGTACCATTATCTATAAAAACGGCAAAAAAATCACGTTTGTTGTATGGGAGCCCCCCTTACAACATTATTTTATTTTGTTTTTAGTATTTGTTGTAATAGCGGCAACAGAAATACATAGTCTGTGAAAATTTCAACTCTCTAGCTGTCACGGTTCTTGAGATACAGCCTGGTGACAGACAGACGGACGGACGGACGGACGGACAGCGAAGTCTTAGTAATAGGGTTCCGTTTTACTCTTTGAGTACGGAGCCCTAAAAATACCTACCTATTTAGTTTATTTATCAAAAGTCACCTCTAAGTATCCGCGATCTACCGTGCCCGCTATCCAACAAACTCCGACAAATTTGACAATTGAGATGGGACTTTTATCGGACCATCAGGAACACCAAACACTCCAATCCTAAATCCTTGTTGAGACTAGGCTTAAACGTAAACCCTTTTAACAGAAGAACCTCGGCAAGGTCACACTTATTACGTAATTTGGTCACGTGTCTCTAAACTTATCTTGTAGATTACAGTGTTTGCATATTCTCTTAATTGTTCATTAACGGTAAGAGGAAATGGTGTATTAACATACCACATACTCGGCGCTCCTTAAAAACATCTACGTATGTGCATGGCAACAACGTAGAATGATATTTGTATATTTATTTTACCTAGATAATAAATATTATTTTTGAAGTTTGTCTCCATAACATTACCTTCTTCAAAAACGTAACATTACCCTTTACTGTAGGGGGTCAATTCGGCTCATTTATTTTACGTTCGGACATATGATATGGCTTGTCATAAAACTGACAGGTTCGACGTGAATTTATTATCCTTGCGAAAAGTCCCACTTTCTGGCCAGGGGCAGACGTAAAAAATTGTATTCACCAGCTTGCTTTCGGCGTCAAATACCTGCGATCTGACACATTCCTTTTTTTTACCGCCCTTGGTGAGTTACGAGTGTGTACTATTATTGCGCACTGTTTCCTGTCAAGCATTGAAAGTCAGCGTACGAAACAGATTGAAATGTGATTGAAATCGGAAGCGACAGGCAAAAATACACCTCTAGTTGGAAAATAAACTGCAAATTCAACTAAACACTTGTATTTGGTAGGTAACCAAGCACTACGTAAGCAAAACTACGTTTAATGCTACACAATCCGCTTACCATAAAGATAATGGTTAATTGAAACAATTCTCGACAAGGAGGGTTTCTCAGAAATTCCAACTACTTAGATCCAGACAGCGTCAAGACACGCAATTCGTTGGTTAAGCAAAGTTACAAAGTTTGACTGTTTCTACACCTTACCGTTACCTTTAAAACCCCAGTAGTAGGTATAAGTGCTTACTTACGCTTTGCTACGCCGTGTCACCACGGATTACCGCGTCTGGGTGCGATGATGCCAGGGGTCCAATTCGCAACGTCTTTTGATGTATTAATATGATATGCAAATCGACTTGGTTCGTGCGCTCCCTTTCGCACAACTGCATAGCTTCGCGTGTTTGAATGCGGCAAACAAATTTGATATGGGATTGGAATGATATTGTTAGTTACAAAATCGAGACACACAGCTCAACGAGTTTGTCTGCAAATATTTAGTAAATAATTCGTAACCTTCAGCGTCACGCGATAACTAGCTTAAAGTTATTTATAAAATAGGTTTAATATTTGAAGTGATTCCATTGAAAATCTGGTGCTTGCCTAAAATATGTAACTATGCACAGTATAATTATGTACTAAGGAAGTAAACAATAATGAGTAATGACGTATTGATTCGTGCGCTTTCGTTTGCACATATTTGGCTACACAGGCACTAACTCCTTTCACTGATTTCTTGAAAAACCCCTTAGTGTAGCTAAGAAAATCCCGGCAGATTGACAAGGTCCGTAACAGGCGTGATAAATATACTACGAATTGGGTCCAAATTCGCATTTAATGCCGTTACGTTACTTGGCATCTGCGAAACATTCCCAGGCATACCTAGTTTACTGAGATTGAACAAAATCTCACAGACTAATCCTCTTTACAATATTATTATAGGAGTACCATTAGAAAAAGGGTATAAAGACATAATAAGGAGCCCAATTCCTGAGTTAGGATATCATTATCATCACTTTCATGTCCCTGTCTTTCAAAATCTGTGTACACTGTACATGAAACAAAAGTGACATCTTAGGGATATCCTTCTGTAAATCTGGAATCGTGGCTATAGTATATCGACTCATTAGAGATCTGGCTTGTCATTGTCTGGAACGTCAGTTGGGTTATCGAATACAAGAATATGTTGATAACCCTTAAGGTGCGACTCTGTTCGTCTGTCCGAATGTCACATCACTAATAATTATCTCAGGAACGAATACTTCGGATGCGGAATCGGTAAACGGTATTTTGTACTTTACCACAAGAGCTTACTGCATGATGCCCAGATTTCTTTACTTGTCGGTATACTGTCAGTATTTACATTCACGTATTAGTACTTATTATATTGAGCAAGCGATTGTTATATGCGATACACGCTGCGATTCCAAAGATACCTTTTGCCTAACTGCTTCGGTAACCACAGGTATCTTTGGAATTGCAGCGCTTATCGCACAAAACAACCGCGCGCTTTGCGTGGACGCTGCACCGTATGCATCATGCAGTAATCGCATTCGCACTGCGAATCTGTATTGACTTGACTGACAGTTGACACAGACTTATACCGTACTGAGCCCGCACTAACAGCGGAAGTGCCCTAACTGAGTGTGAATATTATATTAGAACCTTTTCGAAATATATTATACCTACCTGCTGCTTGTTGCTGCTAGGATTGTGCAATACCGTAAACCTGGGTTACATTGATTTGCGGGTCGACTTTGATAACAACTTCCATCCATACTAAAATACATGAAAAAGTTTAAAAGCACTTTTGTAATTTTTTTCGCATTATTGGCAACACTGGTAGATATTTGTGCATCATGAGTAGTCGATTATTTCATGGAGAAAAAAAATGTTAATGGCAAGGACACTTTTCCTCTTGATTAACATGGCTAAAAAAACTTCGGCTATACGTATGTCAAGAATAAATGGAACTGATTTGTATAGTGTCTTAAGTTAATCACTGGTTAGTAGTGGTCTGAAAAAAAAATCCTTAATCCTACCTACAACCTAAGCATGCACCTGTAACCGCGGAAGCCATGGGTCGGGGTGTCTTTGAACACCTATATACTGTGGTGAATTTATCAAACGATTAAGCCCTTGGATTTCGTTTTCTTGCGGTATTTGTTGTTTCGGTTAATAATGATTTAATTTAAAAAGTATTTTACCGATTATTATTTTTGTAATTTGTATAAATAAGCTTTTTAGTAACCCACTTTGGATTCACAACAAAAAGTAGTGCTTTTAAAGTTCTCAATTTAACTTTGATCGTGTTGTTCATTTTATTTTATTTAAGAGAAAAAACTATAATCTCATTTATTTTATTTTATTGGTAAGCTGAAAGAACAGTAAAAACCGAATATTATATTTCAATTGCAAATTTCTTCGTGAATTAACTTCGCCAAAATGTTGTGTCAAACCTTAAAATTGACCAAAGTTTACGGTATTGTAATCGTGGGTTCTGGGTAACGTTAATCTTGGTACAAAATGATGTCTGCACAGCAAAAGTCTGTGCCGTGGGGGTCTGTAACGGACGTCAATGTATAGATTCAGAACAAGGTAAAATAAATATGCGTTAGACATTAATGTTGATTTTTTTGCCGACACAAACCAGTGACCTCAATACAAATCACTAATAAGCGGAAAACATATTTGACATTTAATATTAATATACTTTACACGAAGTTCGTTTAGAAAATATATTTTCCCGGAAACGTAATATCAAATCTATTTCAGGGCGAGGGTCGCTAGGAAATATTTCTAGGATTTCTTCCTAGGATCTCGTGCAAAATAAAATCATATAAACATGAAATCAACCTAGCTTTATTTAAAACAAGGTTCAATCTTCGAAAGCAGGTCAAAGGGAGAAAGAATAATACCACAGTTAAACCGAGGTTACAGAGGATGAGGGTTCAAAGGTGCATGGAAGGCCGATTGCTGAATAATTCGTGGAATCTCTAAATTAACATGGCGTATCCAAATATTGAGAATAATGTGGATATTATGAAAGAATAAGAAATGGTTTATCTTGTCATTCTTATCCTCTTATCAGGTATTTTCATTAAACATTATTCTATGGCAATAAATTATTACTACTTTTTTTTTTGTTGTAGACCGCAGTGGATTACTACGATTATGCTACTCGTATGTAGGTAGCAGTGGCGGAGCGCCCATACAAGCCGATTCCCACCGGCTTGCCTAACATTTCTTGCTATATGGTAACAAACACGTAAATCATCAAAAAACAGCCCTTTTTTATGCTCCGGGTTGTCCAGTGACAACTCTCACGCGCCGCCACTGGTAGGTAGGTACTTGTTATTCAAGTGTAATAAGTAGCAAACTATGTATAAGTGGGAATACATTATTTTTATATTTAAGAACATAACGTCTACGTTAATACTTAAGTTCTTAATTAATTAGGTTCCCATTGTGTTAAGCAAACCTCAAATTAAACTATTGAAAACAACCGTGAGAAATGCTGTAGGTACAACTGTCAGCTGATTTAGCCGAGCGGTAAGTCGCGCGACTTTCTATCTGGAGATAGTGGGTTCGAAGTTCGAACCCGGTCTCGTACCACTGGGATTTTTCATAAAACCTTTGTACGAAATATCATTTGACATTTAACAGTGGCATTTCGGTGAAGGAAAACTTTGTGAGGAAACTGGTGTAATCCCAATAAGGTCTAGTTTTCCCTCTGGGTTGGAAGGTCAGATGGCAGTCGCTTTCGTAAAACTAGTGCCTATGCCAAATCTTGAAATTAGGTGTCAAAGCGGACCCCGGGCTCCTTTAGGGCACAACCGGGAATAAAGCTTAGGATGATGGATGGATGTATATTGATGTAGACCGCAGTGAATTACTGCGATTATGCTACTAGGAGGTAAGGAGGTAAGTACTTACTTGTTATTCAAGTGTAATATAATTAGTGTTTTATAGATAAGTACACATCGTCAATGTTAATACCCAAGTTCTTAACGAATAAGGTTTCCATTGTGTTACAAAAACTTAATATTAGACTATTGACGAACGGTTGGGTTTTATAATCGAAAGGTGATTTTCGAATTGAACATATCAAATAATAACTATAGTCCCCCGCGGCTATGAAGTCAATCCTGAGACATGCCTCTAGGGTTGAATATGTAATTTTTTCCTATGGTTGACATTGTCGTTATAGTTGCGCAATGTGTCAGGACTTCATAGCCGCGGGGGACTGTAATGTACCAACAATGGTGCGGACTTTTTCGTAGTAATTTTACGCTATGGTGACTTATTCACAAGGCATTCGTTTCGACTGCAAGCTCATTCCAAGTATGTATAATTTGACTCTTATGTTTAGAAGAACTATATGTCAATTGAAAAACATTATTATACTGGTTACAATGAAAAGCCATGGTAGGTAAACAATTAAACATTGTGAACAACGGCTAGTAGAGCTTAGACGGGTTACTTGCTAAGCCTACACTGTCGCTGCTAGTATTGGAAGTAATAACTTAAAAGAAAATTAGATCTGGAACAGGAACCCTGGTCATTGAAGTAAGTATTTTAAATTGGAATTTATTGCTTGGTCCAATATGACGTATTGCATTTTTCAATCAGCTTTACAAAGAACTCGGTGACTGCGTGGTTCTACTCGCTTATTACAAACTAGCTGTTGCCCGCGACTTCGTCCGCGTATAACATGTTATCGTCTAAATGTTTGTTGAAGGAATGAATTAAAAAAAACATTGAAATTAATTTTGTACCTAGTCTTAGAAAACAATCTAAACCCGAAGCAAGTTACAAATCTCTTACTTTGAAAATCGCTTGCTCTCTATACAATCTAAGAACCCTCTCTAAACCCTCATAGTAAACAGTCTGAAACCGTAGTTACAAATTTCTTACTTCAAAAATGTCTTGCTGTCTATACAAAGTTCGAACCCCCTTTTAACCTTCTTAGGCGATGAATTAAAAAAACGCTGAAATAAGTTTTGTAGTATTTGAGCAAACAGTCTACAACCGAAGTTACAAATCCCTTACTTCAAAAATATCTTGCTCTCCATACACACTTTGAACACCCTTATAATCCCCTTTAAGGGATATATTTCAAAAAAATGCTAAAATAAGTTTTGTAGCCTAAACAGGCTAAGATCGAAGTTACAAATATCATACTTTAAAATTTTCTTGCTCTCCATACAAACTTTGAACGCTTTTCAGGGAAAAATTAAAAATAAAACACCTGATTTTTTCATTGTAATAGGTAAGTATTTTTTCTACAAACTATCAAGTCTCTATTTAAAAAAAAGTGTTTCCCATACGAACCTTGCACCCCTTTTTAACCCCTTAAGGGGTGAAATTTTCCAAAACGCTGGCAGTAGGTATGTTTTTGTATTTTAATAAGAAGGTACTTAATCTTTCTACAGAGTTTTAAGTTTCTACCTAAAAAAAAGTTTTCCTTTACAAACATTGCACCTCTTTATCCCCCTCTAAGCGGGTGGAAATTTTCAAACCACTGAAAGTAATTTACCTATATATTTGTATTCTAATAAATAATCTATCTACACAATTTCAAGTCTCTAGCTCAAAAAAAAAATTTTCACCCGTTTTAATCACCCTTAGGGGTGGAATTTTCCAAAACGCGGAAAGTTTTTTATTTGTATTGTAATAAGTAATCTTTCAAAAAAGGTTTGTCGCTTGCTAAAAACGTTGCACCCCCTTATACACCCCTAAACTAAGGGGTGGAATTTTCCAAAACGCTGAAAGTATTTTATTTTATTTTATTATGAAATCTTTTTAAAAAGGTTTGAGATCCTAGCTCAAAAAAATCCCCTTTACCAACATTGTACCCCTTTTTCATACCCTTAGGGGTGGAATTTTCCAAAACGCTGTTTTTTATTTGTATTGTAATAAGTGCAATAAACATTTCTATTTCTATTTCTAAGTAATCTTTCTACAAACTTTTAAACTTCTATCTCAAAAAGAAGTTTCGCTCATACAAACTTTGCAACCCTTTTTAACCCCCTAAGAGGCTGAATATTCCAAAACGCTGACAGTACTTTATTTGTATTCTAATAAGTAAGCTTTCTACAACGTATTGAGTTGCTTGCTAAAATAATAAAGTTTCCCCCATACAAAATTTGCACCCTTTGTTTACCCCCTTAGGGGCAGAATTTTCCTAAACGTTGAAAGTACTTTATTTGTATTCTAATAAGTAATATTTATACACAATTTTAAGTCTCTAGCTCAAAAAATAAGTTTCCCCCATACAAACTTTGCACCCCTATTTGACCCCTTTAGGGATAGAATTTCCAAAAATCCCTTCTTATCCGTTGCCTACGTTGTAAAAGGTAGTTCTGGTGTAAATTTCATCCCCAGTAGTTTCGGCTGTGCGTTGATCAGTAAGTGGGTGAGTCAGTCAGGACATAGGCATTTATATGTAGGTATAGCTAGATAGAAGATGACGAAAATCCCATTCAAATATCTCAAAACCGATTTAATGTCGCTTGTTAGAGTGAGAAAACGATCGGGGACTGTAACGTCAAGATCCTCGAGCGTCATAGTAAAAAACAATCGTTTCATATGAAGGTGCGTTTTGTGGAAAAGGGACAGAACATAAAACTTTGGAACTTAGTGATTACCTACACATATAACCTCTTGCGTTGATTTTTTCTCTATTATCCTTTTTTCGAGAAAATACATTATGATTATTTTATTTAGTGTCTACCTACAGCCGGGTCCGCTGCACCAATGTTTTCCTTGTTTTTAAACATCTAACATGTTGTCCGTCAGGTTCGGCAAACAAATAGGGTTTTGTTTTGATTGGCAAAACATGTTTGACGTTTAAAAACCACGAAAACATGGCGCAGCGGACGCGGGTGTAGTTTCGATTCCTGAGCTATAACCACGAACTTCGGAATTCGAAAATATTCGGGTATCTCTATCTCTATCGCACTAACAATACTCGAGTGACAGGGATGCAGTTATACGAACTTCGAGTTTCGGTTTTCGTGGTAGCGCCGCGGGCACTTTGGCAGAATGCGTAAAGAGCGCGTGCCATTGCCATTCAAAAAAAACAAATTCGTGTTAATTATATTGTTCAAATTTGTTGATACATTTATTGAAATTACGCCATAATGCGACATTTGCGCATATAAGTTCTCATATCACAATCGAATATTTTTTTATGCTTTAAATTTTGGCATGTGTATCGTAAAGGTCTATCGCAGACTGGATTTAAATTATTAATAAGTGAAAGGCAAAGCAATTCCGCCATTTTGACGAAAATTTGACGTTTCTTATAGCTGACAGTTGGAGCAGCGTTTGATTTCAATAAAAATAAATGAAAAATTAAATGAAGTCGTGTATTTCGGAAAATTAATTAATTGTCGCAGTTATACCTATGTACATCTATCTATCATATTTCATTGAGAACTTTAGATAAGTCACTGAGTAAACGGAGTTCCAAAGGTAGAATAAATTGCAGTAGCTAATTAAACAGTAGCAAAAGCAAACTCATTAAATGATAATAGTAGTACCTACAATGGATTCTACATGTTCTAATACGGGCACATTGTGTGATGAATCAAAACTATTGACAAAACAAGTTCTGGTAGTTGTTTATGGATGTGTTTTAACTTTTTCACTTTACTGTTGCTGCCGAATTTCAAATTAATCCTACCATGTGTGAGAGTACAGTCGGATTCAAAAATATGTTTGCATTTTGTATCTTATTGATTTGTAATAAGGGAAAAATGTTAACATATCTTAATGACGTTGACTGTACAAAAAGAATAATCCCATTAAAAATATATTACGAGTATGTCATTGTGAGAGCCAAGTTCAATAAAAGAATATGCCTGGTTGTCGACTTGACCGATAAAAGAATTGCAATCTAAGTAAATCCGTGCCATGTTCTGTAGATAATCCTTAACAGTCGAATTATTTATTATATTATATATTTACACAAAGTAGATAACTTTGAATCAATTATAGCTTAAAATTTTACTCTATAGGTTACGGCGTTGAGTAGAATTAACAGCGTCAGTAATAATTAAATCGCCACAACTACCTAGCATCGAACGGTAACCACCGTAGGTAACCCTTCATAGTAAATCGTGTGCCGGTAGAGTTCTACTAAAAGTGGTTGGGATTATGTACTATCGTTAAGCAGTCAGTCAGTGGTAAAAAAGACGATTTTTAGACGTTAATATCTCAGAAAACGTTTCTGTATTAATTAAGTTTTGGGTTCTATTTAATCTAGTTGGTTTTAACAAATGAACCAAATTTAATGTTTATGTTAAATAGATTACGAGTTATTAGATCAAAAGCGGCTCCAATAATAATAATATTAATAATATAACACACGGCTGTGGCATCGCTATAGTTCTAGGCTTAGCTTAGACTTGGCTTGACATGCTACCGCGTTTCTAGATCTTGATCGCATGGAACAAGGAAACATACAGACATTTTTAATTAAGAAAGAAGGAAATAAATTTATTTAGTTAACACCTAGTTATACCTCTTCCTCATGAAGGTTGGTTTAGTTGCAACGTCTCAATTTCTGCTAATACCAACATAATTTTCACTCAGTTTACATTCATTCAGTTTTCCGACTGTTATAAATTTATAAGTTTTCAAATACCTACTCATTTTTACAAATGTGGCAGACATCTGTCGCTTTTTCGTCAGGCCTTGTCACACGTGAAAATGCGTGTAACCTATCGCGTGGAAGGCGATATGAAAATAAATTCATAACTTGCATCATGAACGTAAAAAATATTGATCAAACGTGAGTAGAGACTATGTATAGTTATATACTGTGTAAGTAAGTGTATGTGTGACTTGTCCTTAAATACGTACTATAGTGACTCTGTGAGCTGTAGAACTCGAGATCCTGACTTTTTTTTTAAAAAAACATTTTTTATGTAGTTCGAAAAAGTGGCTCGGTAAAAAAACTATATAATTAACCAACCTGCTCACAAAATTTCACGAGAATCGGTTGAGAAATGCGACCTGTAGAGGAGAACAGCCGGACAGCGTGACATAGACCGGACACCGGACATACGATCGGCCCAAGCTTCGTTCGCTCGCTCGTCGCTCGTCGTTCGACTAAGTCAGCAGATTTCACAACATTGTGAAATACCTACTTGGAGATAGTATGGAAATTAGCAGTCATTTCAAAACATTTTTCTGACAGAACACAGCAATAGTTGATTCCTTATCAAGTTAGGTAACGTTTATGAATCCTACATGCAGCTAGTTTTGGAATAATAACACTTATCTTTACTATTTCATTATAGGGTTCAAATGTTAGTAACTTTATGACTTTGTAAGTTTCTGATTTCTGATGATAATAAAAGTCTTTCACGATTACGTAGAATGGAACTTCCAGGGTGGCTTCGGAATGTATGTAGGCCGAGCTCCAATCTCTCACTGTTACGTATGGCCGAGCTGTCAGGCCGTACACTTATACTTTAGATGTACTTATTTGGAACAGGAAAGAAGATTTTGCATCTGAATTTGAGTGTGTATGTCCCCAATATCCTCCAGGCAACAATATCGGCATTTCAGGATGACAAACAATAGTTGGTTAACTACCCAGTAGATTAAATCACATAGTAGCGAGGCCCCCTGTAACTGTTCACACAATGGTAAGCCCTGGCACAAACAATTCGCTGAAAATTTCCCTACCATGCAAACAAAGAAGCGCAAAAACAACCTAATAACAGGTGTAGCGTCTGCAGAATTGTCTTAGATCGATTAGCTCATTGTATTCTACTCGAAAAGAGGAACACGCTGGTAGCTTTATAATTCCAGTATTATTTATCTTAAATTTTTTACGATTTCTTAAAAATGCATTCATAGCAAATCCAATTCTACTGCAGAATAGGCACCTTGCTTTAGTCCCGTTTCGATGAAAACGTTTAAAAAGTTTAAATGTCATTTTCGGGTGGGTAAAATTGACGCCATCTTGACGATGTTTGTTTTTAATTTGGTATATGTAAACAAGATATGTAGGTATGTAAGAAAACAACAACATTTCAAAAATTCGTTAAAAATTAACATAAATAATACCGGAAATATAAAACTACCAGCGTGTTCTTCTTTTCGAGTAGAATACAAGGAGCTAGAATCATGGATTTAGATTTAAAACACAACTAGATATGATTAAAATGTTGCAGATTAGGTATCTAAAGCTGTTAGTAAACTCAAAACAGAAACAGGCCTGTAAGAAAGAATACGACAAATTATTCAATATATGCAATATCCTACCTGTTCATGAAAAATTTAAATTATTGGTTGCGTCACACAATTACAATATGGAGCCATATCTATGTAAAGTCCCATATGATAACCCTGTCACAAGACGAAAACCTAAATTATTCCCTGAAAAGTATACTGCTATAAATTATTATGGTGAACGTACCTTTGAATACCTGGTGCCCAAAGTATATAACGCTTTGCCGTGTAAATTATTTGCTGAGGATATGAGACCTAGTACTTTTAAGAAATGTGTTAAAAAATGCCTTTTAGAAAACTACAGACAAGAGCAATGAAACCGGATCTTTTTGTATGGACTTTGAATACAAACTGTACCTGTACCTAACTGTTTACATGGATTTAAGTATATAATTGTAAACAGTAGAATTAGATATTTAATGTGAAAGTAGATGCCTAGCACTAATTAAATAATACAGCAGTAATTAGTAGTAAGTAGCGACACAAATATGTACCAAGAGCAACATGAACTGCCAACAAACTGTCATGCAGTTTGGCAGTGCATTTATTATTTAACCATTTTATGTGTCCTTTCAAGAAATAAATAAATAAAAAAAAAAAAAAATAAAAAAAAAAGAATTATGAAATGTTGTCAATAGGGAACATTACGCAAAACTCTTCGTAGGTGGCGACACTAGCAGCGTTGACATTGTATCTCGTACCCACTTGCGGTATTGTCTATGCAAGCATCCTTGTCACTCATTTGACAGTCAATTGTGCATGTGTGTGTGAATCCCTATATTCCTATACTATTTAACTATTAGTGGTAGTGCTGCCTCTGGCGGCAGAACATTGCAGTAATGTCATTAATGAACATTGAAGTACACAGGTATATGTCAACAATAAAAGTCAAATAATGGAAGAAAGTTGCATTTGAAATGTTGTCAATTGTCTGAACTCATTTTGTTGTTGCTGTTTTATGGAAGCAAATATGATAATAAAATAACAGTAACTTTTTCCAATATGAACCCATTTGTAGTATTTTCCCTGCGTGTATAGGCCTATTGCAGTACTGTCGGTGTTCGGCAAATTATTCGAATCCATAGTGGACCATCTTATCACTCAGCAGATCACAGATAAAATGGATGACTCTCAGCATGGTTTTCGTCGAGGTCGGTCAACAACGACGAATCACGTAGTCTTGGTCGATTACATAGCCGAAGCTTTAGATGCTCGAGTGCAGGTAGATGCAGCTTACTTTGACTTTCGCAAAGCTTTCGATCTTGTAGATAATGATATCCTCCTGCGCAAATTCGCAGATATAGGATTTATACCTAGGCTCTTAAAATTCTTTGCCAGTTATCTACAAGATCGGAAACAATATGTCAAACTTACTGGATTCGAGTCTCAAACATACTACACTCGCTCTGGTGTAAGTCAAGGCAGCACGCTAGGGCCTACCCAGTTTTTAATCATGATTAATGATCTGCCGAGCGCCGTCAGCACGGCTAAATAATGTCTAATGTTCGCAGATGATATAAAACTTTTCCACCGTGTTAGGGACGACAATGACCGAGTACGTCTACAGAATGACATAGACGCTATTGCTGAATGGGGTGATAACAATAGACTGGACTTTAACGCCTCGAAATGTGAATATATTACTTTTGCTAGACTCCGCTCACCAATCGCTACTGAGTACAACCTTCGCGGCAACCCACTTCAACGGACCGACGAAATAAGAGACTTAGGACTTACTCTGGACACCCAACTCGACTTTAGACAACATATTACGAAGACCTGCAAAAAGGTATCTAAAACGCTGGGATTCATAATGAGGATAGCTTCCCAATTTTCGACCTCCAAAGTCGCAATCATGCTATACAATGCGTATATCCGCAGTAGACTTGAATTCGGTGCAGTAGTGTGGGATCCGCATGAGATCAAATACAGCACAATGTTGGAGAAAATCCAAAAGAAATTCGCCAGGCATATCTACAAGCGACGATACGGATACTATCCGTTCATGTACCCATCCCTGTTTGTTTCGGGAATGACTGGCCTTCACACGCTTGAGACTCGGAGAAAATTTATACATATAGTACACTATTACCAGCTGCTAAATAATAGAGTAGACAACGCGTCCGTGTTGGAACGCATGGGCCTGCAGGTGCCGCGAGCGAGTGGGCCGGCGGTTGGCGCGGCGGGCGGCGCGGGCGGCGCGGTGGCGGCGCGGCGCCCGCGGCGGCTGTTCGCTGTAGCCGGCGAGCGCACGAGGCGCGGTGCGAACGCTCCTACTGCCAGAGCGCGCACAGCTCTAAACCATATAATACAGGAAGCCGACGGTATAGACATATTTGCTGACAGTATTGGTGTGTTCTGTAGAAAAGTATTAACATTCTTATCGCATAACAGAGTTTAGATTTAAACTGGGACATGTTTCTTGTTGAAGTTGTTTATGAGATTATTTTAGTTTTTGTTTATTGTTTTATATCGTTACCGTATGTTTTAAATTTCGCATAAAGTGTGTATAAATATCTTTAGTTATGTTATGTATTTTGTAGGTACCACATAAGTGATTTGGTGTAATACTGTTAACCTATGTGTGAATTAATAAAAATTCTTATTCTTATTCTTATTCTTCTTATATGGTTATTTATGCACATGTAGAGAGAGGAGTGGATGAACGCTTTTGAAAACAATTACAAGTATAATGGGTTTAATATTTAGTAAAACACATGATTACTAAAATATGTGTATGACAAGTAAAGACCCGTAAAGGGCCACATTACTTTAATTTTTATTGCACAACTGCTCAACGAAAAGGAGTGTAATATTTTTGAATGTGTAGTTGCTTTATTCTATTTGTTGCTGCTATCGGTACAGAATCGTTGTTATCTATTTTGAATATTATTCATTTCCAGTGGGAAAACCTCTGTTTTCCTATCTATTTGGGTTGTTTAGTGTTAAGCCTTAATTAAATATCACATAGTATAAAAGACAAGAAGTGCTCCACAGTGACATTACAACTAGTTGTATCAAAAGTGCGAACGAACGATTACGAAGAAAAACATTACTTCAAAATGGTTTCCAAAATTCTGATAGCTCTGTGCGTTATGGTAAGTACAACAAGATGTAAACTTATTTGAAACCAATACATATTCTCAATAGATCTCCTTCAACACTTTAAGTATTATTTTGTAAGAGAATAAATATCAAGAGTATCTTGTGAAGGTCATAAGGGAATAAATACCACTGAAACTAAGTATATTTTCCAAGTGGCCTGTCTTAATAAATGTGTCTTGTTTTGTTATTTACAGGTGGCAGTTGCATCAGCCTTGCCAGCGGCTGGTGGTGCCGGCGGGTGGGGCGCTGGTCCCGCCGCAGGTGGTTGGGGCGCCGGCCCCGCTGCCAATCCCTTCATCCCTCCGTGGGTGTCCTCCGCCCCCTGGTTCCCCGTGTGGAGTCCTTGCACCACAATCGGCAGCTCCTGCGTCGACTGCAACACCAAGCTGGTGTGCACGAAGGTCGGTGGGCTGCAGCGTGCCTGCACCGACCCCACTCTGCCCTACTGCAACCTCGGAGCGTGCTCTGCCACGCCCACCGCTGAGTGCGCCCCGGCCCCGGCCGTGCCAGCCACTGTCTAACTTGACAATACTCATCAGCTATATGCCATGGTCAACCTCAACCTCAGAGGAATGCCGCGACAGACGTGTAACCAAGTGTACTCATCCTATAATAATGTATTAAACACACATTTAAATGTGACCTTATCGAACCGTCAAATGTTGTGATGCGTTCCTTTTTTATATTATATTTTAATAAAGTTTATTTTTCAATGGCTGTGAATGGTTTATTTTACTTAACCGAACGATCCCTTGAAATTAGATATGTCATTTTAAGGAATATTTTTCTGAATGAATAGAATAGAAAATAATTTATTGCAACCCAAAATAACACCACAATACAATTTCATTCTTATAATAAGACAACACAAAAGCTATACGGGGTGGAAATAGATTTTGGGTCAGTAAGGGCAGCTACCAGATTCCGTGTTGCTAGGCGAAAATGGTCTTAGGAGACCTTCCTTCGATTTCAAATTAATGAAGATAACTATGGTCAAAATGAAATCGATGTCACACGATTGTGTATGACTACTCGTATTATTGTGGATGAACTCTAAAAAACATAGAAAGAAGTAGTGATGCTGCCATCGTAGCTAATGTGCTAAACTAAACTAACTTTGAAGATTATTTATTTATAGATCAAAGTGTAGGTAATTATTACGGAATTACCGCTGAGTTCAGTTTAACGCTCTTTAAACTATAGTTACAAAACCAGCATCGTGGTGCTGTAAATGTTTAACTAAGAATTATGCTAAAACTCGTCGGAAATATCTGCGAACCTCGCTTCGCCAAATCCGAAGCTGTCAGATTTTTCTGGAACCTTGCCGGCCTCTATAAGACCCCATCAAAATCTCACCCCCACCATGTCTCCTTCCCAGAGATCAATTCTATCAGGAGAAATCAGTCGTATTGCAGCTTTATAGTATGCTCAAGCCAGGTTCGCACATATTTCCGACGAGTTGTACACATGCGACACAAACGCCTGAAAAATATGAAATACTTACTTACTATACTACTACTTACTATGGTTACTATATTATGTATACCTACTTATTACTATGGTTGATTTGTGTAAGATTGTCCGCAAATATTTATTTATTTGTTTATATGTAGGTATCGAACATATTTCTTTGGTATAGCGAAAGTACGTACTGTCAAACATATTACGATATACCAAATGTGATGATAATAAAAATACCCTCATTTTTTTTTTTGTTGTGATTGAAAAATATTATCTCCACTTATAATAAATCTCTAAATTAAAAAAAGAATCAGCCAGTTTGAAACTAAGCTTTGCGCGGTTCGAATGTTCTCAGCATCCCATGAACGGAAAAATATGAAACATTTTATATAGGTACATTATTATTCTAGCTGCAACTTAGGATAGTTTTTATCCGACTGCGACAGTTAATTAATTTTCCGAAATATACGACTTCATTTAATTTTTCATTTATTTTTATTGAAATCAAACGCTGCTCCAACTGTCAGCTATAAGAACCGTCAAATTTTCGTCAAAATGGCGGAATTGCTTTGCCTTTCACTTATTAATAATTTAAATCCCGTCTACGATAGACCTTTACGAGACAAATGCTAAAATATAAAACATAAAAAAATATTCGATTCTGATATGAGAACTTATATGCGCAAATGTCGTTTTATGTCGTAATTTCAATAAATGAAATCAACAAATTTGAACAATATAATTAACACGAATTTGTTTTTTTTGAATGACAATGGCACGCGCTCGGCGCATTCAGCCAAAGTACCTGCGGCGCTACCACGAAAACCGATACTCAATGTTCATATATTTGCATCCCTGTCACTCGAGTATGGTTAGTGCGATAGAGATAGAGATACCCGAATATTTTCGAATTCCGAAGTTCGTGGTTATAGCTCAGGAATCGAAAATATGGTAAATAATCATAATGTATTTTCTCGAAAAAGAATTTAAAATAAATATAGTCAAATGGAGAAAAAAACAAAGCAAGAGGTTATATAGGTAATGATTAAGTTATAAGAGTCCAAAGTTTTAAGAGGGGGTATGTTCTGTCCCTTTTCCGCAAAACGCACCTTCATATGAAACGATTGTTTTTTACTATGACGCTCGAGTATATTGACGTCACAGTCCCTCATCGTTTTCTCACTCTAACAAGCGACATTAAAACGGATCGCCTCATAATTTTTTGAGATATTTGAATGGGAGTTTCATTATCTTCTATTTATTTATACATAATAAATGCCTATGTCCTGACTAATTATTCACTCAATCACTCACTCACTCACTCATCAACGCACAGCCGAAACTACTAATCTTAGAGAGTTGATTTTTGCACAGTATGTTGCTTTTATAACGTGAGCTAGGGATAAAAAGGGATTTTTGAAAATTCTACCCCTAAGGGGGTAAAATGGGGGTGCAAAGTTTGTATGGGAGAACCTTTTTTTTTTGAGCTATAGACTTAAACTTTGTAGAAAAATTAGTTATTAGAATACAAATGAAACACTTTCAGCGTTTTGGAAAATTCCACCCCTACGGGGGTAAAATAGGGGTGCAAGGTTTGTATGGGGGAAACATTTTTTTTTTAAATAGAGACTTAAAACTTTGTAGAAAGATCAGTCATTAGAATACAAATAAAGAACTTTCAGGGTTTTAGAAAATTCTACCCCTAAAGGGGTAAAATAGAGTGCAAAGTTTGTATGGGAAAAACTACTTTTTTTTAAATAGAGACTTAAAACTTTGTAGAAAAATTATTCATTAGAATACAAATAAAGTACCTAGATTCAGTGTTTTAAAAAAATCTACCCCTAAGGGGGTAAAATAGGGGTGAAAATTTTGTATGGGGGAAACAATATTTTTTTTAAATAGAGACTTAAAACTTTGTAGAAAGATTAGTCATCAGAATACAAATTAAGTACTTTCAGCGTTTTAGAAAATTCTACCCCTAAAAATAGGGGGCTAAAATAGGGGTGCAAAGTTTGTATGTGGGAAACTATTTTTTTTAGCTAGAGTCCTAAAACTTTGTAGAAAGATTATTTAAATACAAAGAAAGTACTTTCAGCGTTTTGGAAAATTTCACCCCTAAGGGGGTAAAATAGGGTGCAAAGTTTGTATGGGAAAAACATATTTTTTTTAATAGAAATTTTGACGAAAAATTACTTATTAGAACATGAAAAATACTACATTCGGCGTTTTACAAAAATCATTCCCTAAGGGGGTTAAAAAAGGGTGCAAGGTTTAATGGGGAACACTTTTTCTGAGCTAGACACTTAAAACTTTGTAGAAAGATTACTTATAAAAATACAAAAAAAAAGACTTTCAGCGTTTTGAAAAAATCTATCCCTAAGGGGGATAAAAAGGGGTGCAAAGTTTTTATCAGGGAATGTTTATGTTTTTGAGTTAGAGACTTGAAACTTTGTAGAAAGATTACTTATTAAAATACAAAAAAAGAACACAAATCGTTTTAGAAAATTCCATCCCTAATAGGGTTAAAAAGGAGAGCAAGCTTTGCATGGGCAACACTTTTTTTTGAGTTAGACTTAAAACTTTGCAAAAAGATTACTTATTAGAATACTAAAAAAGAACTTTCAGCGTTTCAGAAAACTCCATCCCTAAGGGGATCCTTAAGATCCTTAAGAAGGGTAGCCAGTGTTGTGTGGAAAAAACTTTTTTTTTACTAGACTTAAAACTATTCAAAATGTTACTTATTAAAATTAATAATAAAGTACTTTCAGAGTTTTAGAAAATTCCACCCCTAAGGGGGTTAAGAAAGCTTTGTATGGGCAATACTTTTTTTGAGCTAGAGACTTAAAAGTTTACGAAAAAAGTTCTTTCAGCGATTAGAAAAATTCAACCTCTAAGGGGGTTTAAAAGGGGGTTCAAATTTTAAATGGCGAGCAATAAAATTTTAAAGTGTGAGTAAGAGATTTTTAACTTCGGTCTTATTCTGTACGTTAAAAGACTACAAAACTGATTTCAGAGTTTTTCCAAATTCATCCCCTAAGAGTGTTAAAATTGGTTCAAAGTTTGAGTATTTCAAGGCATTTTTAAAGTATGAGATTTTTAACTTTGGTTTTAGACTGTTTCTTCACAAACTAGAAAATGAACATCAACTTTTTTTTTAATTATCCCCTAAAAGAGGGTTCAAATTTTGTATTGAGAGAAATCATTTTCTAAGACGATAAAAAGTTCTACGCGGACGAAGTCGCGGGCAACAGCTAGTGTTAAATAAATTTCAACAAAACTATAAAACATTTTATAATTTTGTTGAAATTTATTTACCATAATATTTTTCAATCACAACAAAAAAATGGGGGTTTTTTTATTATCATCACATTTGTTATATCGTCATATGTTTGACAGTACGTACTTTCGCTATACAACGAAATATGTTCCGTACCTACATATAGTAAGTAAGTATTTCATATTTCTCAGGCGTTTGTGTCGCAACTTTATAAATAGCAGGATGTAGGAAATGAAATAGTTGCAATTTATTCCAGAATGTGCAGCACGATTTTGCGGAATAACTTGCTCTGGAATAGGAATATATATATAGCAATATGGGGTAACGGGCACCAGCGGTAAATACAAAGTGGGAACATATGTGTTTTGGAATAGTCGTTTGTTTCTGTTACAATACTACTTGGTACTTGTAGACATGATATATTATATCTTACATACAACCAGAGAAAATATGCACAAGTTGCATAGGTTGTAGATTTTCAAAACGCGATCGCATGTTTTATCCGGAAAAACATGGAAAACTCCGATCTACGATATAAATAGATCTACTGAATATTGAAGTACAACCGGCACAGGCATTCGTACAAACAAACGGTATTCTTTAGAATGGCCTTTTAACTTCCTTTAGTGTAGTTTAATAAATAATAATTTTGTGATTCTTCATGCTCAAATATACACAACCTATTATGTAGTTCTCGAGATAGAACCGTAATCCAGTTATCGAGATTGGTGCCGCCGTTGGAACGCAAATTTTTTTGTCGCTGATTGTAACGACGGGATTTATCTCTTAGAAATTTTATGTAGGATTTGACACAGATCATGATAAGTATAAAGGTATAAGTACCCAGATAAACCCATCTAAAGTATGTAATAAGCAATATACATGCGTTCCACCCAGTTATAACTTTTCTGATACTTCCCCGAGACCACAAGCTAACAATTTACTGCCTCCACAGAAAAAGCTTTCAATTAAAAGAACTCTTATCGGTTCATCCTTTTGGTAATTACGATGCCACAGACAGACACACAGATATACATGTTAAACTTATAAAACCCCTCAAGGATTAAAAATGGATAGGTACCCAAAGACTTTTGTTTGACACAACTAGGTGAAACCACGTCGGGAGCGAATTCAAATGACGCCATGCTTTAACAGTTTTTTTACTCGCAACTAGACTACCCAAGTCCATAGATAGCTGTTAGCTGTAATCGTCAATTAGTTTTACTTTCACTTTTGGAAATAGGGGATGGTTTTTATTTTTCCATGCCTGAATGACGCTAAAGTGTGAATCGAGTCAAGACAAGAGCTTTGAAGACTAGGATGAAAACTGAGACGTGCGTTCCACGTTATTATTTGATTTCAGTGTTTCGCGCCCTAGTTCGTAGCCCTAGGCGGAGGAGAAATCAAGGGCGCAACATGTTAAAATCAAATTCAATTGCGAAATGTACGTCTCAGATAGGCCCGTAGTCTAGAATGTTCATACACAAAGTACTTTCGTAACGTTTTTAGATCACAGATTCAATATAACTTGTGTCAAAATGTTCCCGTTATATTTACCTATGTTAAATAAGGTTGTCAGCGTGCAGCGTCGCGCACAATAATGGAGAATAAGCTTTCATTACCCCGCAATATCTGACTCTTGAACAAACAGAATGACAGATTAATTGGATTCTTTCCACGGCAGTGACTCGCGCATGTGAAAATGAAAATCATAAATTTTTGTTGCAGTTTTTTATTCAAAATATTAAAATACACAGAAAGATAGATCAGAATACCAAATTTGAAAACTGCTAAAGATAATTTTTTGGATTCATTTTGATGAAAGGTGCAAGAGGATCAAGAATGGTTATGGAACTTGGTTTAGGTCATACTTCTTCCTTCTGTAACTTTTATTTTTACAGTTTTAATTATATTTTTACATGTATTACTAGTAGGATGAGGATGATATGGGTTTTTTGCCTGAAATAAAAATGTCATTTAAACAAAACTTATGCAGTTTTTTCCATAAAATTCAGGAATATGATTGAAAATATTATTTTCACTCAGTCCATAGACATGCCTTAGAATGATTAGGATCAGGTAGAAAAAGTACTGTAATTGATCAAGTTTTGCCACAATAGGCATTTCTTTTCGATAATGCGGTACTGGGACGAGGCGCATGCTCCGGTGCGTGCCCCCTCACGCCGATATTAGTTTTTCTAAGTTACTTGTTTTGTTACTATCATTAGTTTTTAAGTTTTTTTTTAAGTTAATATATTGTTACTAACAAATTATGGATGAATTAGTCCGAAATAAATGATTTTTAATTTTTTTTTAATTTTTATCGGCAATCGGCACTTGGTACGGGCGAACAAAATCCGTCAACGCAATAAGGTGCGTACACTGGCGGGCAGCTGATCACTTTCCCACCAATCGGCAAGCAGATCAGACGCGAGTTGCAGTCATTACATGTAAATTTGGGTGTAACAGTGAGGTCGCAAGTAGTCCAGTTGACGGTGAGGCTGTTCGGCTCGGCATCAACTTGCTCGGCTTGTCTCTTGGTTCTGACTTGGTTCTCGTGCGGTCCTCCTTGAGAGGTGTGAGGCCCACCTTGAGATGTCTGACCCAGGGCCTGAGTAAAGACAGCAAGCTGTAAGAAAAAAAATGTTACAGCACATCTAAAAAAACTCATTTCTTGCTGTCGAAAGAAAATGTGCACTCGGCCCTCTTTCGTTTCTGAAATTACGAAGGAGGTACGAGTACATGCCTTCTGAGAGTGTCGTAAAAATTTGCTTTTAATAAATAAATAAATAAATATAAGGGGCTCTACCCTAATATTTGTTTATTTAAAACGAATAATAGTTTATATGCACAAGTGCAACAGTTTTTGACAGGAATTATGTTCACTATTTTTGCCAAGTTTTTATCAAAATCTAAATTAATTATTTATTTGGCAAATAGGCCACATGGGCCCTTTTACATGTCAAAGGGTAATTTACAATGAAATCATTATAAAAATTATCTTGCACAATAATCATTTTAAAATTGCAAATTAACGACCGATTAACTAAATGTCCCTAAATATATGAAAACACAACAAAATATTATCTGAAAGAAGTTTATAATACACGTTCAGTGCCGGGAACACAAACTGTCGTGTGCCTACGCCGTAACCGCTTTCCGCTACATACGAGGGAAACCACGAGATCGGCTACGAGCGTAGCGCGTAGCGATTCGCGGCGGTGAATGTGTTATTTAGTAGCCCAGCACGGCTATCACAAGACGGCCGCGACATACTCTCGAGTTCTCTCGCACTATACGTTTCTTTCTAAATGGTCTTATAAGAGAGAGACAGAGAGAGTCGCGGCCGCCTTGTGATAGCCGTGCAGAGAACTGATCAAAATACTCACAAGGGCCATCAGGCAAATTATGTTGTTTAGAATCGCCATGTTTCCGTGTTGATCAGTTCAGTGCATCTGAATGTGGTGCATTGCTTTTATACTTCCTCTATAGTCGTTATCAGGTCGGAGGTAACACCGGGTTTCCCTAGTAGAAAGTCAATAAAACACGTATCTATTGTTTTCTAACTCAGTGTTATCGTGCATGCTTAGGTAGTCTTAATCTAGAAACAGTTTCTAGAATAACGAATAGTATAAGCTTGTTTGTGTGATATACAAAACACTACCTGTACAAAGTGTCCCAAAAGTCAACGTCAAGCTGAAAACGGGGGAAAAGCCAAGTCATAATAAATAGCTATCAAATAAATAGAAAAAAATGCAAGTAATACATGCCACATGACGGGTGACGCAGACGGGGCCGACCTCGACGGAGATGGCGGGACGACCTGGATGTAGGTATTCCTCAGCAATTGGGCGGAAGAGGCATCTAGTAGGGACGCATGGAGATCACGGGGAGAGGTCTTTCCCCAGCAGTGGGACAAACAATAGGCTCATAAAATAAAATAAATTACACGCATTAGAAAAAGACTTCCTACATCTTCTTAGGGTTTTTTTATTTATTATTTAATTTATGGAAGGGTTATTTACGGTAAAACAACCAAAAAAAAATTTCTTCATTTGTGGCCGTAGTAATATCAACACAGGGTGTCCTTTATTTTTAATGCTCGTAATTTTTAAATACACTCGCGGACAAAGAATGCGGGTCGGTAAAATAACGTCATATTTCCTAAGATAGTGCAAGGTTGTACAATTTTTTTAATGTCATGCTCTTTATTTAATTTTACATCGAAACTGCAAAACCAACAGAAAAAAATAACGTTACCAGGTTTAAATCGGACTCCTAAAAACCCATGAAAAAAAAACAAATAATACGTAATTTTTGGATAAAATTATATTTTTATGATATCATCCCGAATATTGCTAATACAGTTGAGTATTATAATAGTAGTTTATGCAATCGTTATATAATGTAAACATTTTAAATCGAGTACCACTGCTTCGTGGCCTAATCAAGGTACGAGACTTAAAAAGCTAATTATATAACTATTGTATACAATACTTTTTCTACGAGTCAACGGAAATAATAATTTATTAAACAAACTTGGTATCTATTGAAAATCGCCCTGCTGAAATGAAGCGCAGCAGCTTAGTTTCCTTGCGCGTTGATGTCTTCACAGTTATCTTATACAGCTCCTAGATTCATAAGATGACTGCTAGCGGATATCTTATGAAACCACGAGCTCCGTGACGAGCTCGTGGAGCTCCAGGATTAAAAAGTATGTGATCTTAGTTTCGTGTACGAAATCTTAATTCAAAGATTAAAGTCGACGAGTAGAAAAAAATAATATTTTCACCACGCCCACAAGAAAGCACTAACAACGAAATGACACAAAGGAAAGACATTTTAATATTTTTAATCCATTAACTGATCGAGTGATCATCATCGACTTGATGAACTTTGTGTCTTCAGAAATAGGTAATTATGTATATGTAATGTTATTTTTGAAAAAAAAATTGCTACTATACCTCGGTCAATTGAAAATGGGTTACTGGTGCGCAACACAGAGATTAAACTGAGACATAACTTTGTCATACCGCGCCTGTCGAGACAGTTAATGTGTCAAGTCGATATTAACAGATACGGAATAGTCCGTCATGACAAGATAAAGATCACCCTTGAATCTCTCAAAACAAACAAATTCTCTTAAAAATGTCCGACGGGCATGTATGGAGAATGTCATAAAAGTGAACGTAAAATAGCCTTTTATTCTCGACCAATATTAAACTTAAAATTATACACTGACATCGGTGGTGTGGTTGATTTGCCTCTCGTAGGCCTCCCCTAATATCTTCCATTCATTTCTATCTGTTGCAGTCCGTCTCCGAGCCGGTCCTGAAACTGCCTTTATGTCATCTTCCCATCTTCGCAATGGTCTGCCTGTCTTCCTTTCCCCATCTCCATCCCCATCCCCATCCCCAAATTTAACGATAGATATTTTTAAATGTAGGCCACTATCTACTGTACTTTTACAATTATTTACCAGCGGCGCTAGTGACCACGTTAATGCTGGGCTCTTAAGATCTCGTAGCAGATGAAAATCCGTGATCTCTGCCTGTATAAATAAATAAATAAATAAATAAATATTACGGGACAATCTTACACAAATCAACCTAGGCCCACGATAAGCTCAGTAAGGCTTGTGTTGTGGGTACTAGGCGATGATATATATAATAGATACATACATATAGATACTTATATACATATATAACATCCATAACTCAGGAACAAATATTCGTGATAAATACACAAATAAATGCCCTGACCGAGATTCGAACCCGGGACCTCCAGCTTCGTAGGCAGAGTCACTACCCACTGGGCTACGGAGGCCGTTTAATGTTGCTGCATGTATGTATGTAAGAATCACTCAAAATATCTTAGACACACGTTCCGTCAAAATTGGCAAAGGTAGGTTTACATTACACAGACACACAAGTGTCCATAGGCTACGGTACCAGCTTAACATCAGGCAGGCCGTAAGCTTGTTTGCCACCGTCGTTGTATAAACATACATACAGTAATAAAAACTGGGTGACCGATGATCGTCTCAAACCAGTTTTCGAACTCAATTTGCGATATATTTTTGTAAGAATTCCAAAACATTAGGTAATTAATGCAGAAATATTACCTATATGAATCGGTTAGAATACAAAAGTATGAAATTATATGCCAGGTACCGAAATTTTATACTTACCGGTATATTTTTGCATGAAAAGATTCAAGGACCGTATATCGGTAACTACCTACACGGTCCTGGCCCAAACACTCCAAATCAGAAAACAGTTGAAAATAATCAATCATTCTAAGCAGTTATTTTTCCGAATGGTAGGTACGTGTTTATAGTGATCATAATAGAATTTTCCTAGCGGAAATTGCATTCTGTTGTTACTTGTTGACTTTTCGCTAGGAAAATCCAATGTATTCTAGGTATCGAATCTTGATAACAAGCAGATATAAAGTATAAAAGCGATGGGCTGCCTTCAGTTTTATCGAAGTACTCAAGGAAACGCAATCATGTCAGTATTGAGGAACACCATTTGTCTACTGGTTCTGGTAAGTAATTTTTAAGTACTTACCGATACTTGATTCCATTCACTTTTATTTAGGGTATTAGGTAATAAAACCAAGTCTTTATTTTCAGTTGGCTGCCGTTAGCCTGGTACTGGGTCAATCACCCCAAGGTGGTCCCCACACATCTCAAGGAGGGGCTCACGAAAATCAAGGCCGAGTGAAGAGACAGGCTGAACAAGATGATGAGGAGTCTGGAGTGGTTAGCTGGACTACATGCGACCAGGCTGTGACGCCGGAATATTCGTGCCAAGATTGCAACACTCGTCTTATCTGTCTGCCTATTGGTGGGAAAGTGCTGGCTTGCCCTAGTGTGTACAGGCCTTATTGCAACAATGGCCGCTGCTCTGCAATACCTAGCGCAGGGTGCGCTTAAGCCGTTATGTAATCCACTCAAACTATAATATGTATGCATACATTTTCTCTGTAAAATATTATACAGTCGCCATCACAATACATCGTAACAAAAAAGGTTGTTCAATATCTGAAAGTTCAACAACTCCTTGACGTGATTCTCAGAGTGTGCCCATTGTTATATATTTAAGTACGATGTATGTGACCGCGACTTTAATTTCATGACCCTGTCGTTGACGCCTAATGTGTGATGTCGTTATCCTGGAACTTGCCTTAACAAATTGTATTGACCTCGGTGGAAGCATTTCATAAAATCATACTTAAAATGTTAACTAAGCTCTGTGAGTCTAAGTTTGTGTCATTCGAAACTTATATTCAATAAAAATGTACCTAAGTAAACACTGGTTTTATTTTTCGTGTAAGACGCTGAAGCGACAGTGGAAAGAATCCAATTAAGCCCGATGTCACTACGTTTGTACAAGAGTCAGATATTGCGTGGTAATGGAAATTCTTCCCGGGCCATTCTCAAGAAAAGCCTTTCGACATTTCAACCGCTGTACGTACCCATCTCTGTAAAAATGTGACATTTCATAGGAGTGAGTCCATTTGACCACTAGCGCTGTAAACAGCTCAAAATGTCGGGATGAATTTAGGTATTGCACATAATAATAATTATTTATTTATTCGTATGGCTAAATTAGAATCGTTCTTAGTTAAAAATACATGCAAATTAGAGCAGTACACCCAATGGCTGGATACATTGGGTTACGTTATTATCTAGAGTGAACAAGTCGGCTGGGTTGCCCTGGTACTTGGTGAGTGCGCACTTGCGGATATAATATGGTCCATGTCCTGCACCGCAGCTCCACACTCGCATGCTGGCTGGAGACTCCCTCCATCCACATTTGTGCATGAACTCCCGGCTCCTACCCCAGCCGGTCCGCAGTCTGTTTAACTGGCACCAATTTCGCCTTGATAGTGAAAAACCATATTAGTCCCTAGGCTGGTTGGGGAGTCCTGTTTCCATTCTTGGGCCCATTTCTTGGTAATATCGAAGGGAGTATTTAAAAGGGTGGATGCAGTCTTATATGGCGGATAATAATAATAATAAGTCCCTATACACCCCAGCGGGTGCTGTCTCTGTGTGCGTCCCATGACACGGGCAGTAATCCTTGCATTTCATGAAATTGTCAAAAGTGCCTCTACGTGTTGGCTCAGTTAGTACTTTGTAGGTACCTAGCCCCACGCACGCCTCCCAAAGGTCCAGGACATCATTGTCCCGTGAGCGGGAAAGACATAATAATAAACCATTTATTTCATGCATCTAAGGCCCATAGTAACAAATACCTCCAAAACTAACATAACTACTGCTTTTTATGTAATCCAGTGACCAAAAAATACCGTACGATAAATAAATGAATCTAAGCACCAGTGAAAGATTTTGAATTACTTAGTAAATCTAATCCCACTTGGCCACTGGACACCGCAGTTAATATAGGGAAAGGAAAACACTGTCCTTTGGAACGCATTTACATTTTCCTGAGAATCGCCTCCCCAGTATTGTGCACGCTGACAGCTAGACCCGTGTCTAAAGACAAGACATGAACGGAGGCAGAGTAAATTTAAGGCGCTGTATGCAGCTGCGCATCGAAAAAGTGCCTTTTCCAAACCGATTATTAGTATACTTGTACTATTGCTAGAGATCCAAATTTTTGATATGTATATCTTCAGTTCATTGGCTATGTTCGTACTTCGTAAAATCTAGATTGCTTACAAAAACCTCGATAGATTTTGCCTTTCAAAACAGTGCTTTTTTACCACCAAACTCGAAATATCTCAAAAGTTATTTGGAATATTACAATGAAATTTGTTGTGATAGGTAGCTTTTTGGTAGATCTATCTACCGGCTTCTTAGAATTTCAATATGTTTCATAATTCAATACATTTGGTCATTTGTCTGAAAAACCGGGTGTCCGCGTCATGCATGCGCGGTGGCGAGTACAATTTAGTACGCCCGTGGCCACTGCCGACGACGGACCTGTGAATGTTTACCTGGCACGCAAATACGCCTTTTTGCAGCAATTATTTCGAGTTATCAAGGTAAATAAAAATATATAAAGGAATAGGAAACGCTAATACATGCTGGAGAACACATTCGAAATGATAGAATAACAAATATAAGGTATGCGAGTTATAAAACGTATTAATAGGTAGCTGGAGCATATTGACAAGATGTCAATAAAAATCTTCAGTTATCCTGAATACGTATTTAGAACTGTTAGGTAGTAAGTAGTCGGGTGTAAATCGGATTCGGACACGAGCACATGGTTGGGGGGGTAATGGTACCAATTATGGACTGTACGAATAATAGATTTATTTATTCATACAGAAATATATCAAAAGCATTTAGGGCTATTGCGCCGGATAGCGACTACCTAGACTAAAGTCCTAAACGAGTTGGTGAACTGAAGTATATTTACTTGCTGTTTAGTAGATTCTATTAAAAACGAGTGCGGAAAAAGACCCTGCCACTCCACCAGCAGCAGGCCACGGCCCTTCCTCATCTTCGTCATAGACATACATGCATACATACGCTACGGCACATCTTTTCGTCCAATATTCCGCAGTGTCTCAAGACGAGAGTCTTTGACCAGTGTGTGTTGCCAGTGATGACGTATGGAACGGAAACGTGGTCGCTTACTATAGATACAAAGGGCGATGGAGATGGCTATGTTGGGAGTTTCTCTGCGCGATCGCATCAGAAATGAGGCTATCCGCAGCAGAACCACGGTAACCGATATAGCCCTCCGAATCGCTAAACTTAAGTATCAGTGGGCGGGGTACATTGCACGTCGAACCGATGGCCGTTGGGGCGGAAAGGTTCTCGAGTGGCAACCACGTACCGGAAGGCGCGGCGTGGTTAGGCCCCCCACAAGGTGGACTAATGACCTGGTAAAGGTCGCGGGAGTCCGCTGGATGCGGGTGGCGCAGGACCGGCTATTGTGGCACTCTTTGGGGGAGGCATATGTCCAGCAGTGGACGTCTTTCGGCTGATATGATGATACATAAGCTCGAAAAACATAAACTTCCTTCTGAGGCAGTCGGGTACAAAGTACTACAGGGTGTTCCCCTATACAGCTGCAAAACTTTGCCAGCTGTTTGTGCACATGATACCCATCACAAAACACTAAAGTATGCCGTTTCACATCTCGCACTCACTCTGCCACCGCTGTTTCTCCAAATAACTACCAAGAAAGCCTCCCCCGCCACGCCCCTTTAAAAATAAGCCCACTAAAGCAAATAAATGTGACGTTATCTAAGTGAACATACCTTTTGTCGGTATGGAGTTATTGATATGACTCACTCACTCACTCACTCATCAACGCACAGCCGAAACTACTAAGACTAGAGAGTTGAAATTTTCACCAGAACTACCTTTTACAACGTAGGCAACGCTAAGAAGAATTTTTGGAAATTCCACCCCTAAAGGGGGTAAATAGGGGTGCAAAGTTTGTATGGGGGAAACTTTATTTTTAGAGCTAGAGACTTAAATTTTTGCATAAAGATTACTTATTAGAATACAAATTAAGTACTTTCAATTCAATTAAATTTATTTTGTTAAACATAGGTTACAACTTTTACAAGTATTGTTGGTATACAAAATGTAAGACTTCTGTGCATTACCCACAATGTAGGTTTACAAAATATTTCAGCCAGCTAATATATTTATAAAAATTAAAAAAAAAATGTCAATACAGTGATTGGTGTTAAATACTTCAAGTACATTTCAAAAACTCTCAAAAAATACTATAACTAAAGAATATTATAACTAAGGAATGTCTGGAATGGATGTTATGTCGTAGGGTCGTTTAAGTAATCTTTAATGGTATAATAACACTTTTCAATCAAATATTGATCTATTGATTGAAATGATTGATCCAATAATGTCATGGAAAGATCACATAGATACATTATACAGTAAGTTAGCAAGAGGGATCTATGGTCTAAGACAGTTAAGACCACTTGTGTCAGAAAGTTGCTTAAAAGATCTGTATTATGCGTACATATACTCTCAACTTTCATACGGGATAATGCTTTGGGGCAACAGTACGGATTATGAGCGCATCCTAAAGATCCAGAAACGTGCAATTAGAGTACTTCCGTATGCAAAGGACAGATACACGTGTCGCGAACATTTAAGAAAACTTAGTATCTTAACATCAGTTTCAACTTATATATTGGAAGTTTTGATGTATGTTAAACGTTATCCAAATGAATTTCAAAGGAGAGGTGAAAATAGTTCGAGATCAATGAGAAATGCGAATAACTTAAAAAGAAGCGGGTTGTGTCCGAGAAACAACCGTTAATTAAGTTTAAGTGGATACTTATTTGTTGGTTGTCCCCGTAAAATATATATCTGCATTAATTCACTAAAATCTGTATAAGCACAGATAAATCGGTATATATAGCAACATTGACTGATGTAGCTCGTTTGACTCGCGAGGCATTGAAAATGGCGGTCATTTCAGCATAGTTTTCATGCCCGTCACATAAACTAAATAACATTTTGTGATTAACAACTAATAGCAAATAAAGAAGGATTAAAACATGTAACAAACAATTATTTGAAATCAGATTAGGCTTCTCTACAAAAAGTTAATCCGGAAGTTACGTGATACATCATGAACTGTACCCCTATACAAGAACGCGAGCAAAGAAGTATCCACTTCAAAACAACCTCGCCCAGACTTAGAATAGGCACAAAACTTCCGAAGTTAATAGGACAAATACTTTTTAACCGGCTACCTTCAAACCTTAAAACCATAACGAACGACAACTCTTTTCGCTTCCATGTAAAACAACTATTGCTTGAAAAAACACTGTATAGTTTACAAGAATTTCTTTCAAATGACTAAATAACAAGATCTTAAAAGCTTGACGTTAATATTTGTATTATGTTTTCTTTCTCTATTTTATGTAATAGCATTATGCTATGAGTATGAGTATTATTAAACTATTTACAAATAATAACAATTCTGTACACAACTGTACACAACTATTGTATTTTATTGTAACTGACAAGTCATAATTTTAACACATTTTTATCTGTATATTCATTGTACTATGATTTCAATTGTAAAATTATGATAATTAACAAATCTGAATCTGAATCTGAATATGAAGTCAATTGTCTTTTAAATTTATTAATATCCAGTGTTTAATTCGGTCTGGAATTTTATTGAAAATGTTTGGTGCCATTCCCAAGATTCCGCCTCTGATTAGCGCTGTGCTGTTGCTACCCTGCAAAGTTTTCAATTTTTGTTTGTATTGTTTACGTGTCGGAAATCTGCGGCCTTTTGAAACGTTACTGAACATGCTTGGATTGGTCTTGACACAAATACCTACTTCTAGGATATACAGTTCTTCTAGTTTGTATGGAGAGCAAGACATTTTTAAAGTTAGAAATTTGTAACTTCGGTTTCAGACTATTTACTATGAGAGTTCAAAGAGGGTTCTAAGTTTGTATAGAGAGCAAGACATTTTGAAATAAAGAGAGATTTGTTTCTTCGGTTTTAGACTGTTTACTTAAAGACTAGGTACAGTCACCGTCATATAGTTAGTAGCAGCCAAAGTAGCCAAATATATCGTAACACATCCTTACACCTATAGTAACAAAGACGTGTTGCGATATATTTGGTTACCTAGACTGCTACTAACTATCTGATGCTGACTGTACAAAACTAATTTCAATGTTTTTTTTTATTAAACAAACATTTAAATTTCTTAAACAAACATTTAGACGATAACATGTTATACGTGGACGAAGTCGCGGGCAACAGCTAGTTTATGTATATATATATATATATATATATATTTATTTAAGCTTTATTTATTCCATATTGTTTGTGTTAGTACATTTTTACTAAATCTAAAAGATTTATGCCATTTTTTCTTTCTTATATGGACCCCATTCGGGTAAAAGCCATATTAGGAGAAAAGAAGGGCACTGGAAGCAACAAACTGGTCAGGGCCGAAAGGCAAAAGAAGGAAAGGTAGACGACGAAGACGTTGGACTAATGACATAACTGAGGTCGCCGGACATAGCTGGATGCAGATGGCTAAAGACCGAAAAAAATGGCATGAGATCGAGGAGGCTTTTACCTAAATTTACATTTGCTTAAAAAAAATCTATATAAATCAAACAAAAAAAGACAATTAAAGCTTAATTTATATTTATATAATTACTTCCGGTTGGAAAATTTGTTGGATTCTTGTGTAAAGCATCTTAGAATAACGATTAAAAATGAAATATACAAAAAAACGCTATTATAAATTAATGATTTTCGAAACCGTATTTTGCCTGGAGTATAGAGCCAAGTATAAGTCCAATCTTGTAAGCTTGTTGAGAGTATCAAGGTCCATCGCGGTGTGGCCGCTGGTCGAGGTAGCATGGTAGGCAGCACGCGCCGCGCGAGCGCAGTGACATAACACTTTTAGGTATTTAAGAGAAATTGAATTTGTTATTTTTATATGATGTTTGGTCAAATTACATTTTTTAATAGACATAGTCATGTACTGAAGAACTTGCTGGTCTTAAAATAACCACCCTGTATAATAAAATGCTCTTCTGACTAACAGTGGTCTAATTATCCAGTTTTTGATCAGTCAGTCATACTTATGTAACAAAGGTAATAATTATGGTAATAATACTCCTTGCATTTCATTAAATTGTCAAAAGGGCCTCTACGTGTTGGCTCCGTTGGTACTTTGTAGGTACCTAGCCCCACGCATGCCTCCCAAAGGTCCGGAACATCATTGTCCCGTGAGCGGGAAAGACATACATGGTAATAATATAATTTGCCAGGAGATAAATAGATGAACATAGCTATTTGTTAATTATTTTTGATGGTTTCTTAAGCGGGTGTTAACCGGCGCTATAACTTTACCTAGAAGTAATCGATTTTATTTCGGTTTAAAAAACCTGTAATATATTAGTACAATCCATAATTGGTGACGTTCACCCTTAGGAAGTGAAGATGTACTATTATTTTATCAGTTCTACGTATTTGGAAAACGGAAGCACCCACATAGGAACTGGGAAAACGATAGGTGGATTGATGATGAAGAAATCTGTACTAACATATCTTCGGAAAGTAAGTGTCCATAATTGATGTCATCATACTACGATGTACTTAAGAACTGTAACTACCTATTATTCCTTATTTACTTAAAAAAATAGATTTAAATAAATAAATAAACAATAAATATTTGGGGACAATCTTACACAAATCAACCAAGATTTGAAAAATAAAACAATTATTCAAGAAGGCAAACATTTGATCGTATGATCCGCAAAAACGAGCCGAATACGGATGCCAACAGAATAAGGCCGTTAGCGGGGTGCGCGGGACGCGCGTCTCCCGCTCCGTCTGCCTCACCTCCGCAAATACCTAAATATCGTCTAATAAGAGCGCCTTAATGTTTCTCATGTTATTTGGAAGTTGATTATATTGCAGGCGGCAGAAAACTTTTGTGCTATACACAATGCAAAGTAGGCAACTCGCGATTCAACTCATAAGTTTTGTATTTATACATGTATGCCTTAGCAAGTGTCCACACTGCACAAAAAACGGGTATGAGCGAGCAAGTCTCGCACAAATTGAAACTATCAAGATAAAATGCAAAGCTTCGAAATATAAATACATTCTTTTTAAGTTTCAAGTTTCAAGTATTTTATTGCAATTTAGGGTTCCGTACTCAAAGAGTAAAACGGGACCCTATTACTAAGGCTTCGCTGTCCGTCCGTCTGTCTGTATCACGAGAACCGTGATAGCTAGAGAGTTGAAATTTTCACAGATTATGTATTTCTGTTGCCGCTATAACAACAAATACTAAAAACAAAATGAAATAAATATTTTTATTGATAATGGTACGGAACCCTTCGTGCGCGAGTCCGACTCGCACTTGGCCGGTTTTTTAAACCCTGGCTTAGTTTGAGTAAATACTAAAAGATAGTCGGAAGTGAATTCCGATGTATATTCGACTATATTATACGTATAATATGTATATTAAACGATCAATAAAACTTCGTGGATAGAAAGTATATTCCCTCCATTTGTTTCCTCAGACCAAGAAAAAAAGATAGACGGAGCATGACGAACGACCCAGTGAAGCCGGTTTTCAACCAAGCCAAATAAGTTTAGCACACGCTCACGCACACAAAAACAAATTATATTGCACAAAACTCGGAATAGGTGATCTTAGGGGTAATCACGTAACGTTCCGAACGCGTGTCGGTACAATTTAACTTTCAATTTTCCATATGAAAAGTGACATTTAGACCTACCCGACGTTCGTACAATGCGTTACGTGATCGACCTGCAGCTTGACAGCCTTGCGACACGTGCTGAAGAGTTTTGTGCAACTTTGTTTGTGTGCGTGAGCGTGTGCTAAACTTATTTGGCTTGGTTGAAAACCGGCTTCACTAGGTTGTTCGTAATGCTCTGTCTATCTTTTTTCTTGGTCTGAGTTTGTTTCATAGAAAATCTTGGAAAACGAATAGAGATATCTTATCGATGTAGTACATGTCAGTTATCTGTTGGTATTGAATCTGAAGGTAAACAGATCATAATGATCGATGTTAGATGTTTCATAACAGTCATAAGAAACACATTTATTGTAAAAGAGTACTTTGGGTTACACGTAAGTAAGTTCAGAACCTAACATAGGAACCAATTGATACATTTACTACAAACCCTATTTATAATCAGTAGTATTGACCTTGTAGGTTGAAAATCAATAATAGTCATCTCATCAGGTCATGTCATCACCAGTCGGACAGGAGGCTACTTCCCCATTTATTTATGATGATCAAACCAGTTTTTAGAGAGGATCAAATGTTTGTATGAAATTATACACAAATAGAGCACAACAAAAGGCAAAAAAAATAATTATAATCAGACCAGAGTTATAACTAGCGTCCGCAAAAACAGCTTATATCTACTAATTGACACCAAAGAAGGACTTCTCAATAATCTTTGTTGACACTGAATTATCACAACTTTGTATGCGTGCTTGTATGGAAAAAAAGTAAATTTAGTTTTTTACCGTGAAATACTTTTTTTTTTTATTAAGTTGTAAGGATTTATTTTCAATGTATTCCGTTATATGGTTTACTTTCCGTCAAGGCAGGCAAACGCACAAGGGATAAAAACTATGGAGTACTAAATACCAGTAGTAGTTAAGTATTAGAAAAAAACTAATTCAAATTCAACTAATTGTTTCGTATCATTTAATATATTATTTATAAATTTTACAATAACTTAATTTAAAATGTATCTCAATAAACGTCGGTAACTGTCTCGACATCAGCGCAGTCCGCACTGGGTTCTTGCATACATTTTCCATTGACGCAATATGGAGTCAATCCAAAGCAGTTCCTCAGGATACCGCCTTTAGGAGTGCATTGCAGGGTGCTATAGCAGTCGTTACACGTAGGTCCATTCTTATGGGTTCCGTAGTCGAAGTCGCATTGTACCCACTGTGGGATCCATGGTAAGTTCGGAGGCATGTCTCTGGGGGCGTCCACGACGCGCTGGCAGCTCGCCATCGCGATGACGGCCAACTGCAATTATAAATCATTATACTCGTACCTGTTATACCTTATCATTAAAGTGTGTTCGTCTGTTTGCTATTCACGCTTAACCAGCTGAACCAATTGTGGTGAGGTAAGGTACGGTGATTGTCTGAGTGTCGAAGAACGTACGATACCTATATTCAATCCATACCACAGAATAAGTAATAGTACAAGTCCATACTTCCAATTCCATACTAATTATAAATGCGAAAATGTGTATAGGTCTGTCTGTTACCTCTTCACGCTTAAAGCGCTGAAACTATTTAGATGAAATTTGGTATAGAGATAGTTTGAGTCCCGGCGAAGGACAGAGGATAGTTTTTATCCCGGAAATCACCCTCTAAGGGAGTGAAATGGGGGGTGAAAGTTTGTATGGAGCTACGATATAAACTAGTTCCACGCAGTAGGAATCGCGGGCAGAAGCTAGTTATGTACACAGGGAAACATCTGCTTACAGAAATGGGGGTACTGGACGTTTTGTAAGTATGGGCTTCATCATCATCAATCATCATCATCAGTCTAAACGAGTAAGTGACAACGTAAGGAAAACCGATACCCTTGTTTCGGACCATTATCCTGAACAGAAAAACATTAAATTTGTACTCGGAAAATCTAAATAATGTCTTAATTTCTTAACAATAAAGGTTGGTAGTCATTTACTGCGAAATGATTTTTTGTCGACATTTCTTTAAATAATGGAATGACTTGATTTGAATGATAATGGCCTAATAACATTGGTTCAGATCATTTGAGTTATCGTTGCACCTTCGCTTACGGTGTATGCCAAGCCCGTTTAAATAACATATGTACCATCAGCCAAAAAAGCGGTCTACCACTTTTGGACCTTATTTTGTATGCAATAAAGACGAAAAGTGGTAGACCACTTTCCTGGCTGACTGTACCTAAGCACTGTACACTACAGAAACCTAAAATCCATCCTAAATAAATCCTACTTACCACAAATAGAGTTACTTTGATGAGTGCAGTCATGTTCAATCCTCGAATATTACTACTAGTCACTTGATCTGAAATTGAGTATATATAGCGACATTGAAACACAAATCTTGCTTTATCGGCTGATAACAATGCTGTCAATCAATAGAAACAGCCACGAGGACATTATTCATTCCGTTGGGAATTTTGACTGAGTCATTATATCGGAAGGTTGGCTACTAATCTAAATTTCTCTAGGGGCTATTAAGTCTTCAAGTGAGAAGTGCACAGGTTAGAGCAGGGTTTCTTAAAGTGTGGTCCATGGACCCATTAGGGGTCCGAGACATGATTGCTCCCCCCCCCCCCCCCCCCCCCCCCGACCTCTCCACGGCCACTTCGTTCACTCTTAACGTAGGGAGTAGTAGGACATGAGTTTTTTTTTTTCAACATTTTCTTCAATATATTTTTGAAATTCTGAAAGTGGTCCATGGCTATTACCGTAACTTTTTTAAACTTTTTCCCACTCATTTTACAATAATTTTACCTCGTCTCCAGTATTCCCTTACACAATTTATATCGTTATCTAACTGTAACGACATCACATGCTGTACCTAATTGTTCAAGATTCCATTGTGCCGTACCTACACGACTCACGATTCGCATTTTATCTTTGTTCACGGGAAGGCATTCGAGCGACAAACGCGCTAAATGAAAGCCTTTCAGTACTTGTACTGTTTACTGTTGTGTTTGTACCTACTCGTACTATTCTTGTTTACAGGAAGTCAACTACATTTGCTCTAGGCTCATGTCCGCACAGGGCTGCCGGCACTCGGAATACTGTAAATATGTTAATATTGAAACTAGATAGCTAAATACTGACTAAACAGTAAACGATGCCGCAATACGATGTTTTTCCTGACCGCTGTTTTCAACTAAAACAAAAACATAGTGGACACCATGTGCTTATTGGAATTAAGAGCACATTGGGATTACAGGAAGCTCGACTCTCCAGTCTCCATACAAACGGGGTCTGATTTCAAAACGGCATGCTGGAATGAAATGAAACTCGATGAGATCTGCCATATCTAAATACAGAAACTAGTATCTGTTGATAGAAATTATAATAGAAAAGAAATAGAGACAGAAATAAATTTTCACACTAAATTTCTGTTCTCTGTATTTTTTATAGTGTAATTTCTAGCACCAGAAACTAGTATCCGGCCTAATAGATATGGCTGATGCCATCTACTTAAATATATAAAGTTTCGTGTTATACCGTACGTTTGTATATGGGGAGCCGACTTGTGTCGAGCTTCCTGGGGATTCTTAAGTGGCCAAATATTCAGAAACGTTGATTTTATCGATCGTCATACAAGAAAACGACCGCTTTAGCCTAGTTGGTAGTGACCCTGCCTACGAAGCAAGAGGTCCTGGGTTCGAATCCCGGTAAGGGCATTTATTTGTGTGATGAGCACGAATATTTGTTCCTGAGTCATAGATGTTTTCTATGTTTTTAAGTATTTATTTCTTTATATAAGTATATATATCGTCGTCTAGTACCCATAGTACAAGCTTTGCTTAGTTTGGGACTAGGTTGATTTGTGTAAGATTGTCCGCAAAAAATATTTTAAGAAAAAAGTGTCCCAGATGTAAGTTTTTTTTCCAGTGCGTCAAAAAAAGACCGCCATACAAAACTGTGACGATCTGGAATGGAATATTTAGGACACGTTTTTTCTTGTCTGAGGATCAATAGTATCAAAGATTCTGAGTAAGAACAACCAAAAAAAAACCGGCCAAGTGCGAGTCGGACACGCGCACGAAGGGTTCCGTACCATTATCTATGAAAAACTATTTTATTCTGTGTTTTTAGTATTATTTGTTGTTATAGCGGCAACAGAAATACATCATCTGTGAAAATTTCAGCTGGAACTATCACGGTATCAGTGAGATACAGCCTGGTGACAGACAGACGGACGGACGGACGGACAGCGGAGTCTTAGTAATAGGGTCCCGTTTTTGAGTACGAAACCCTAAAAAACGAATTCTGAAAAAAAAGTTTGTTCTTACACTTTTTTTAAAAACGCTTTGCAATTAAATTACGAGCAAGATGACAATCCGCTGTGCCCCTCTTAAACTGGGCTAAACTAGCACAGCCGAATCAAATTTTATGAAAACTTCAATATAATCTTACTGTACATATATATATGACTTCATCCTCAGACATTCACTCCATATTTTGTGTTTGTTAAATACAATAAAACCCAATTCCGATTCGATTTCACTGAACATATTTGTTTTGGAATGTATCAATTACGAGTAACTACGTATCTGTTTACTTTCATGGTAATTTTGATTGATTTTACCCGACTGCCAAGAAGGGTAATGTTTTCCGCGCGTATCTAAGTGAGTATACTGTAGTTATATAGGTTTGTAGTTATTCCTTCTTTATTTGGTATGTACCTCGTATCATCGAATCATCGGCTGAACGATTTTAGGTGACATATTGCCTATCAAAATATACAAAGATATATTTAAATGATATGTTTAAAAGCAGTCAGGGTTTTCAATTCTCTTTTAATTTTACTTGCTGATAATTTGTAACTATTGCCGCTTACTTGTCTTGCCGTTGTCTAAAATCCGAAAATACTTACTTATTCAATTTCTCTTCATCGCGAACTACATTAAATGTTAAATGCTAACTGGAGTAAAATCTCCATTAATTTTACGAGTAATCCTCCGACCGACATCCTTACGAATTCATTAGCATAACTCCATTATCCTCCACCAGTATATAAAGTCGATCTGCTGAAAACTGTCCACACTTCACAGTAATTGGCCAGAAACTTCTATAGTTACCAAAGACATCATGTTCAAGATTCCTCTATTTGTTTTGGTCACCGTTGTGGTAAGAGTCGTTTGAATTATAGTACTGGCATCATATCAATTTTTTTAAATACGCTTTAGACAGCTACCATATACTTAGGTAAAAAACTTAAGTAAAGCCCCTCTTGTACCGTGTGACGTGTTCGAAGAGGTATTTGCTATGTTTGCGTTAGACAATTTAAATATGATGTATATTCGAATACGATACGTCACCACTACAATACAAGAAGGGCTTTACTTAAGTTTTTTATACCTATACAAATATAATTTAAACTTTCGTGTGACATGTCTAAAATACTACTAATAAATCCACGGTTAAACTCACGTATTTAATGTCATGACAGGCGACATGTTTCGAACTCTTCGGGAGTTCTTTCACCAGGATGAGTTTTTTGCGACAATGTCGCTCGAATCACTGGGCTGTCAACCCCCGCGCGCATGATCTCCTGCCGCTACCTCATACAACAACTCCAGCGCAAGACCCCCCCCCCCCCCCCCCCTCTTTCCCCGTATCGTGTCGGCGCGTGTGTCACAGGCCGTGCGGCGGTTGGAGCGCCCCGGGGCATTGATTCAAATGACATTGCCGCGAAAACACTCATCCTGGTGAAGAACTCCTGAAGAGTTCGAAACATGTCGCCTGTCGTGACGTATTTTATACTAAATCTTCAAATTTTTTTCGAAGCCTAAATCTTCTAGGACTAATCTTTTATTTATATCGTAATGAATCAATAAATTAACGGTGTAAGTCAGCTACTTAAATATTTTTTACAGGCGACGCTCAACCTTTCCCTAGCACAGAGTCATAACGACTCAAGCTCCGATGACCACCATACTCGCAGCCCTAACTTCTTCGGCTTCCCCCTCCCGTTCCAAATGCCCCAGTTCCCCTTCCAGCTCCCATTCTTCAGGGAGGAGCAGGCCGGCGGTCCCCCTGCTGAGGCACCTGACCACGCATCCTCGGAGCCCCACGACCAGGATCATCAGGATAGATTCTTCTTTGGACTGTTCCATCCGGCTTCTACACTAGTGGCTTGCAACTTTACCACACAGGTAAGTTTGTTACTAAATTTCTAGTAATAGCCATTACAAGGACCACCATAAGGTAAGTCAAGCTTTACTTTGTGAATTTAAGACATTATGAGCTATTCGGCAGCCTTTTATGACAGCGCGGACCACCCCAACCACATGGGCAAAGTGACGATGTGAAAAATTTTGCTGGCACATGTAAAGATTATGCACGGTACGATAGCGGTATAAATACACAGTCCTACCCTACCTTCACCTTCCTGAATTTAGCAGCCTAAGGTCATAGTCTGTTCTGAATTTAGCATCCTAAGACCATTAAAAAACCTTTTATTGACATGTTAAATTTCAGCAGCCTACCGACTTTTGCTTTAGCTGTGCGTGGATGCCACTATAGGGCTACCCTCGTAGGAAAAATAATACTCAGCAATACGTTGAAGACAGATGCTTCAATCCTTTTTGAAAAAAATCCCGTTTATGGCTCGAATACTTACAGTTGTAATTTGACGAGTCTCTGTTTGACTTCTCAGGCCGGTGCGCGTTGCACGAGCTGCACTACTTCACTGACCTGCGGCTCATCCAACGTGGGCCGCCAACGGGTCTGCCGCGGCTTCTTGCCTTACTGCAACCTCGGACGGTGCTCCTTCTTCCCTGGGGAACTCTGCGCCAACTCCACCGGTTAAGGTACGGTCTTTGACAATTGTCACGAGAAACTCCCCAGGAAGAGCTCATTGCACGAGCTGCACCATTGCACTGACCTGCGGCTCATCCAACGTGGGCCGCCAACGGGTCTACCGCGGCTTCTTGCCCTACTGCAATCTCGGACGGTGCTCTTTCTTCCCTGAGGAACTCTGCGCCAAGTCCACCGGCTAAGGTACGGTCTTTGACACTTGTCACGAGAAACTCTCCAGGAAGAGCTCATTGCACGAGCTGCACCATTGCACTGACCTGCGGTTCGTCCAACGTGGGCCGCCAACGGGTCTGCCGCGGCTTCTTGCCCTACTGCAACCTCGGACGGTGCTCCTTCTTCCCTGGGGAAGTCTGCGCCAACTCCACCGGTTAAGGTACGATCTTTGACACTTGTCACGAGTGACTGTTCAGAATGAGCTTGCTACACTAGCTGCACCACTGCACTGGCCTGTAGCTCGGCCAACGTGGGCTGTCAGCGAGTCTGCCGCAACTTCTTCCCCTACTTCCCTGGGGAAGTAGGGGAAGAAAAGGTTTTAAGGTACGTTCCATCGCCAAGTTAACCTTTCACAAATGTAGGTAAGTTACATATAGCTTTGTAGCTTTGTATGAAAATGTAACTTAGCTCTAACAGAAAAGTGGCCTAAAACGGCCACAGACATTATGTACGCAAAGGTATATTAAACTGTATACATACGTATTATTTTAACTGTTTTAATCGTCTTAGACAATAGGGGTGTAGACTGTAGGTAGACTCAACATTTTTTATTACTCCAAAAGAAAGAAGGCAAAAAAATATGCCTGTAGTTACGAAAATCCCAATCAGATATCTCAATTACGAACCTACAACCGTTTTAATATTGCTTCTTTGAGAGAGACATCGCTCGTAATCGTGACGTCACGATCCCCGAGCGTAATATAATAGTAAATGACAATCGTTACATATGAAGGTGCGATTTGCTGCAATAAGGGACAGAATATACCCCGTCTTAAAACGTATACCTTTGTGATTATTTAATCCCCTGCTTTACTTTTTTCTCCATTTTACAATATTTTTAATCCTTTTTCGAGAAAATGCATCATTATTCGTTATTTTATTTGGTGTCTACACTACATCCAATGATCCTATTATCATGTTTTTAGGGTTCCGTACTCAAAGAGTAAAACGGGACCCTATTACTAAGACTTCGCTGTCCGTCCGTCCGTCCGTCCGTCCGTCCGTCCGTCTGTCTGTCACCAGGCTGTATCTCAAGAACCGTGATAGCTAGAGAGTTGAAATTTTCACAGATTATGTATTTCTGTTGCCGCTATAACAACAAATACTGAAAACAAAGTAAAATATATTTTTAAGGGGGGCTCCCATACAACAAACGTGATTTTATTGCCGTTTTTATAGATAATGGTACGGAACCCTTCGTGCGCGATTCCAACTCGCACTTGGCTGGTTTTTTACGCAATTATCACGAAATTCTCAATAAACAAGTAATATATATGAAACTCAATTATCGACACATAGGGAATTTTCTAAGCCTTCGTGTTCGCTTTTAAAGATGTTACCTACTTATACGTATGCATATACATAGGGTAGATGTTCCAGTACTCAACACTGACCCATTAGGTCCATTGTCCACTTCAATCGTAATTTAAAGCAGAAGAGGTGATAAGCGGCGTGTCAACTAATGGATTAGGATGTCAAGCATTGGGACATTTAATATTACCTAATATACTGTGTAAATACTGATAAGCAGTGGAGAAACTATTTAAAGCAAATTTTTCATTTTTTTTTTCAGGAAAAGCCTTGGTGACTGGTTAAAAATTTCAAATCTATATCATATTTATAATGTAAATGAAATTAGAATGAACAGTGGATGTTATTCTAATAAATTGGCGAAATAATATATGACTGCTACTGAATTACTGATTTTCATTTACGCAATCCATTAGTTAATAAATTTCTGAAAAAAATATGTCCAGGAATAATAGCTAAGGAAATCGTCCGTTTTGATTGGAAATGAAACATAATTGTTGGCACGGTCGTCTATATTTATTTACAATAAACACGACAGTAAAATTGAATACTTATTATAAATCAGTTTTAAAAATATTTAGTGTCAGAGTCTCCTCAAAACTATTTAAGAGAAAGCTACTACCCTACAATATAAATATAATAGGTATAACGTTTAAAAGTTATTATCGTTTTATGGTCACATTAGTTTGCATTTATTGTCATATTTCTTCAGCCAAGAAATGTTAACTATAAAAATTTAAATATGTGATTTTGGATTGTTATCGAAGATCTTGGATATAAGTTACCTAAATTACGCGAAGAAATCCTCCATCTTATCACAGACTCCTTTCTTACCTACTAATAAAGAAGAGATACATCGTAAAAATACTGATTATTTTGTTATTTGAAACATTCATATCCACAACGTACCTTGCATCTTTATTAGTAGAAGTTCAATCGAGTTTTATATATCGTGTAGAAGCAAAACATTAACGTTCTATATTTATTTGTCAAACACAGCTAGTCCCACAACAGCAGTAAGACTTAAACTATCAAAGATATGTCGGTTTTATCGTTTTATAAAATTTATATATATTTAGCAGTAAGAGGTCGAAAAGCTCTTTAATTAAAATTGTTATTATAAATATAACAACTGTTAGAAGACACCCAACAGTAATACCTTAGAACTATGATTTTATTTAAGAAGCTACTTATTTTTATAATGTCAAAACTATCATATTTTTTAGGTTTTTTATCAATGTATTGTGATTGACAACATAAACTTATTAATTAGCTCTGTCACATGTTATACTGGCCATAGTCGTCTTGTAAAAATGTATCCGTTCCGATGTACCATATGTAGATATCATTAGCCTATTGATAAACTTATCTTCGTGCTTAATTAGTTCACTGTCACAACAACATTTAACATCAATACACTATAGTTTATCGTTTATGTTAAAATTATTGTCTATACTATGTCCGGTATCCATTGTTCCTGCGATGTATAAAAACTATAGAAAATGGGAATAAGATTACAAAAGGATGTAAGAATTTTTTTTTGAAGGGATATGAAACGCGACATTTTGACCGCAAACATAAGGAGAATTCTGATAAGAGATACAAAAGTATGGAAGGGTAATACATTTTTTATAATATGTAGTATACTATAATTGATCTAACTGTTACCCATCAATTAATTGAGTCAATTCGTATAAAATTAGACGGCAATTTATTCTCAGAAGTGTATCAGGTATCCCAGGTTGAGCGTGAGGCGTCACTGTCACAGCAGATTTTAGGAATTTCGACCGACTACGTTACGCAATGTGAGTTTACGCTAAACACACCAGCTAACAATTGTAACATCTAAAGATACGATTTGTCTCTTTCTGAAACTATTGAAAGAAAGAACTGGATGCTGAATATTTAATTCTCGTGATATTGATATAGTTTTTTAGGCGTAAAACGAAGTTGCGTTGCGTAGTCGGTGGAATTACTTTTTATGCAAGTTGCCGTGCACCGCTCAGCCGACAGTTGCATGGCTACTGATTCTTGCGTCTCCCCGGCAGACTGCTGTTCGGGTAATTCTTTCTCAGCAGAAAATTATCGACTGCCGGCAGCAGGAGGTATCGCTTGCCCGAGTTGTGATAGGGAAGTTTGAGGGACCTAAAGTAATAGAATTTGGGTGCTTGTTTGTTGTTGATCGGCCATCGGTTCTTAGCGAAGGAATCGAGGGAGTTGGAAGATGACGGCAAAGGGCCGGAGCTGGGCACGTCGTTTTCTAGTGGTCGGTGGAGGAGCCGGCCGGTCGGGTGCGAGTGAGCAGATACTGGCGCCGGCGGTAGGTCGGCGTCGTCTGTATCGACTGGCTCAGCTTCGGTACTAGGGATATATTGCCTGCAAATAATACAACTCTTACTAAGCGTCGTCACAAAGCGACTACCACGCTCTTTTGGCGCTGTGGTGTGGAGTCGGTGCGATATCGGTAAGTGCAGATTCTTTATTGAGCGCCAACATTTACGTGCGGTCTTGCTGATTGCGAAAGCGGGGCGGTTCGAATGCAGTACTGACAGACAAACAGTGTTTATATTTGAAGGAATCATTATAATTTCAACACTGTAAAAAAGATCAAATGCATCTGTTATTGAATGAAAAAAAAATTGTTTTGATAATAAAGTTTTGACGGAAACCTGTTTCTCTTTTATTATTTATCATCCATCATCATCATCCTAGCGTTATTCCCGGTTGTGCCCTAAAGGATTTCGGGGTCCGCTTTGACACCTAATCCCAAGATTTAGCATAGGCACTAGTTTTACGAAAGCGACTGCCATCTGATTATTTGTCATCCATTTATGATTAATTACAGTCGTTTTATCCACAAAACACCACCACCACTCCCCCAAATCCCCAAAATAATGTATAATACAAAATACGTGGGGCGATTGAACTCCCAATAGATGATCACGTTACCAGGAAAATTTCGTGTAGTCTTATTTTGAATTCAGTATAGTATTTCCTCGAAAATGTTATAAACCTTTGGGAAATATACGTTCTAGTTAAGCAACGACGACGGGCAGTTGTCTTTGGTTTGTAAATATAAACCTATTAATAATTAAATATCATACCTAATTCCGAAATTCTCGTCAGGGGAATGCTTCCTGTGAAACAACAAACTAATTAGTACCTAAATTGTACATCTAAAATGCTCATGTCTAACACTCAACATTTAACAATCAATTCAAGTGGCAATTACCTACTAAGTAGACACCACTCGTAATAAATAAATTTCAATATTTAAATAGAAGTTTTCCAACCGGCATGCCAGTCTAGTTTTGCATTTGACGCTATGAATGTCTCTAATTAGCGTCTGTGGCAGCACCCGACGCCTCTAATGACGTCAACAATCATGCGACATTCATTTAACTTCGCTATCTCGCAGTGCTAACACTATTTACCTATTTGCCAGGATCTAACTCACTCTTGTAAACATAAATTTTCCTAAACATGTAAACAGCATTCATACCTACACATTTATCATGCCTCTATCTCCATCCTTAAAACTATGCGCCAATCCTATTTTAAGCATTAAAAGCACTCCTAAATAATTAACTACTGGATCAAATTGACAATGACACACACTAGTAACATCGATGGCTACTATTAGATCCGAACTCCACAAGACCTGTACAATTCCTGACTAGGCCATAACAGCCTAGCGCGGCCAGACCTACTATAGCGCCCGCCTGAAAACCTAAAGGACGGCAGTAAGCCTAATCGGGCCAGTGAACCAATGTGGCGCTTTGCAAAACTATCGCGCACATCGTTATCATCATCTGCAACAGACGTAATTAAGGCAAACAACATTACCTCTCAGTAAATACCAACGTTATCTATATGCTATACTTATATATAATGCACACTTACCAACGGAGCGCTTGTCTTCATTATCATTGTCATTGTTTTCCGCGTCATGAATGTCGTTCCGCTCAATGACATCGGGGAGCGAAAGAATGTATCTTTTAGTCCTCGTACTTTGGTCTCCAACAGTGGGCCTATACATTCCCAATACCGGCATGCCCACGGAACCACGTTTCAAATACCAATTATCGTCCATTTCAGCAGGGTACCCGTATCCAGCATAGCCGTTCTCATCCACAGATTCGTATTCACTTTGGGGCATGGGACCGCCCCGTTTGTAAACCTGTGACAGAGGAGGGAACATATCCGGATTTACGGATTGTGGAAGTCGTATATTTCGTTAGCGTCGAAAGGCCCGTCGATTTCTGAGAGCGGCGGGACGGGGTTCTGATAAAATGGGAAGTAATATTCATCGCCATTAGGGACGTCTTTTTTGTGAAGGTGAATCATGCCGTTGCGAGCTAAGGCGGCCACGTTGCGCTTATCAGTCTGTTGAGTGTACTGGCCCCTGCTTCCCCGCGCCACGGTAGCCGTCCCTCGCCAGCGCCTGAATGTTCCTCTTCATGGCAGAGAAGCTGCGGAGCCGCGCTATGGAAGCCATGTTCCTCTTTTCATGGGACTCTCCTTCTTCATCATCTTGTTTGTCGGCCTCATCGTATGGTGCTCTAAAAGTAGGCAGCATTCCATTTTTGGCTAAAGTCGAAATGCTTCTTTTGAAAGTAGCCGCTGAGCCTCCCCTCAGATAACCTGCTCTAGCTAAGGCCGCAATATTTCTCCTGGGGAAGGTGGGCCATTGATTGGGGACTGGTAAAGCGGGCATGCTCACCACCTAAAGAATTAAAATTACAATTTACAACTACAGCAGCTTACATTTCAATACTTGTTCCCTTAAATGTTGTGAATTTTACCTGTTCAATGTAAGACGAGAAGGCTAGGACCACCGCAGCAACCAGCAAAAGGCAACCGCGATGTCTCGCTGTACTCATCCCTCGAAATTCCCCTCATCTGATTGCAATTTGTAAAATAGCAATTAGGTTTTATTTTAGATATGTAGTAAAGTATTAAAGCAATGGAATACCATCACCAACCACCAATTGGTGGAGTATACAAATAATAAATAAAGAAGCGGGTCGTAGGTAGGAGCATGCGTACGCGCGCAGCATCCCTGGTGCGCAGGGTGCGCCGCAGTCCCAACAGCATTCTGCGCATGATAGCGGCCAGGGTTGACTGTCCCTACATGTCGCACTGCGAGGGACTACACTCCCCTGTCAGTGTTGTTTTGTTTTAAATGTAAGTTTAGCTGTAACGCCTGTAACTACTAACCCCCCTAGTTTTGTAAATTCTACTAACAACATGTGTCATTGGTTACACGAAATAAAAATTTCATTCATTCATTTACCTATTTACTGAAACTAATAATATTATTCTAAATCCCATAAACACAAAATTAATTCCGTTAACATTATTGTCAACAATAGGTTCGTATTCAGCAAAAAATCAATTTCCACGTACATTCGATTTGCGCGGATCCTAGCGAGTAAATAATAAAAGTATTATTGGTCGCGCCCGCGGATAATACCTGTCAAAGCGTAGAAAACGGAGAAATTCAATTACTTGAACTGTAAGCCCACCTGCGTCTCTAGCTGAAAAACATATTTACTTTCCCTGTACGATTTATAGATAGTTAAGTAACTATATGCAAAATTTATATGTATACTTAATTAATTATGGATCACAATAAATAAGTAGGTACCTAGGTTTAATTGTTTTTGGCTATACTTACTTGAAATCTCAGATTTTCGGACAGTTACCTACCTATCTATATTTTATCGGATCTTAGATATACAATTCCCAAATTGCTAGTAGTTAACACCCGTGAGTCACATTAGGTAATCTTCAAATAAAAAAATCCCATAGATAGCAAAGATAGCATTTCCCATCTATCTGAACTACTTCTACACTACAATTTTTGCTTCAATATCTACTTAAGGTAGATAGATAGAGTGAACCCCGAAAACTTGAGTTTCCTTTTTTAGGGCACTCCTGTAAATAGAATAAGGACAGTGACTTTGACGAATTTGGAATAGTTATTTGTTGTGCTAGACTACAAAGTTGTTGTTTGGCGCAAGTGCTTGTATTGAAAGCTGAGCTAGCGAATTATTGTAAGATTGAACCATGAGCGAAGCGAATAGTTCAAAAGTGCAATCCTGAGCATCAAGGCACGAGACGCCAAACAACATTGCTGCCGAGAGAAACGCACAACTTTTCACTTCACCACCGCGAGAAAAATAGTAAATGTCATGCAAGTCATATGGACGTTATACTAATTTTCAATAAAGGTTTGTTTGCATCTCATCCAAATCAAACCATTCAATTATTATTTAACTAGCTGTTGCCCGCGACTTCGTCCGCGTAGAACTTTTTATCGTCTTAGAAAATGATTTCTCTCAATACAAAATTTGAACCCTCTTTTAGGGGATAATTAAAAAAAAGTTGATGTTCATTTTCTAGTTTGTGAACAAACAGTCTAAAACCAAAGTTAAAAATCTCATACTTTAAAAATGCCTTGAAATACCCAAACTTTGAACCAATTTTAACACTCTTAGGGGATGAATTTGGAAAAACTCTGAAATCAGTTTTGTAGTCTTTTAACGTACAGAATAAGACCGAAGTTAAAAATCTCTTACTCACACTTTAAAATTTTATTGCTCGCCATTTAAAATTTGAACCCCCTTTTAAACCCCCTTAGAGGTTGAATTTTTCTAATCGCTGAAAGAACTTTTTTCGTAAACTTTTAAGTCTCTAGCTCAAAAAAAGTGTTGCCCATACAAAGTTTTCTTAACCCCCTTAGGGGTGGAATTTTCTAAAACTCTGAAAGTACTTTATTATTAATTTTAATAAGTAACATTTTGAATAGTTTTAAGTCTAGTAAAAAAAAAGTTTTTCCCACACAACACTGGCTACCCTTCTTAAGGATCTTAAGGATCCCCTTAGGGATGGAGTTTTCTAAAACGATGAAAGTTCTTTTTTAGTATTCTAATAAGTAATCTTTTTGCAAAGTTTTAAGTCTAACTCAAAAAAAAGTGTTGCCCATGCAAAGCTTGCTCTCCTTTATAACCCTATTAGGGGTGGAATTTTCTAAAACAATTTGTGTTCTTTTTTTGTATTTTAATAAGTAATCTTTCTACAAAGTTTCAAGTCTCTAACTCAAAAACATAAACTTTCCCTGATAAAAACTTTGCACCCCTTTTTATCCCCCTTAGGGATAGATTTTTTCAAAACGCTGAAAGTCTTTTTTTTTGTATTTTTATAAGTAATCTTTCTACAAAGTTTTAAGTGTCTAGCTCAGAAAAAGTGTTCCCCATACAAACCTTGCACCCTTTTTTAACCCCCTTAGGGAATGATTTTTGTAAAACGCCGAATGTAGTATTTTTCATGTTCTAATAAGTAATTTTTCGTCAAAAGTCTCTATTAAAAAAAAATATGTTTTTCCCATACAAACTTTGCACCCTATTTTACCCCCTTAGAGGTGAAATTTTCCAAAACGCTGAAAGTACTTTCTTTGTATTTAAATAATCTTTCTACAAAGTTTTAGGACTCTAGCTAAAAAAAATAGTTTCCCACATACAAACTTTGCACCCCTATTTTAGTCCCCTATTTTTAGGGGTAGAATTTTCTAAAACGCTGAAAGTACTTAATTTGTATTCTGATGACTAATCTTTCTACAAAGTTTTAAGTCTCTATTTAAAAAAATATTGTTTCCCCCATACAAAATTTGCACCCCTATTTTACCCCCTTAGGGGTAGATTTTTTTAAAACACTGAATCTAGGTACTTTATTTGTATTCTAATGAATAATTTCTCTACAAAGTTTTAAGTCTCTATTTAAAAAAAAGTAGTTTTTCCCATACAAACTTTGCACTCTATTTTACCCCTTTAGGTGTAGAATTTTCTAAAACCCTGAAAGTTCTTTATTTGTATTCTAATGACTGATCTTTCTACAAAGTTTTAGGACTCTAGCTAAAAAAAATAGTTTCCCACATACAAACTTTGCACCCCTATTTTAGTCCCCTATTTTTAGGGGTAGAATTTTCTAAAACGCTGAAAGTACTTAATTTGTATTCTGATGACTAATCTTTCTACAAAGTTTTAAGTCTCTATTTAAAAAAATATTGTTTCCCCCATACAAAATTTGCACCCCTATTTTACCCCCTTAGGGGTAGATTTTTTTAAAACACTGAATCTAGGTACTTTATTTGTATTCTAATGAATAATTTCTCTACAAAGTTTTAAGTCTCTATTTAAAAAAAAGTAGTTTTTCCCATACAAACTTTGCACTCTATTTTACCCCTTTAGGTGTAGAATTTTCTAAAACCCTGAAAGTTCTTTATTTGTATTCTAATGACTGATCTTTCTACAAAGTTTTAAGTCTCTATTTTTTAAAAAATGTTACCCGCTAGGGCACTCGTTCCCACTAGATTCCCTGAGATCCAGAGAAAAAGAGAACATAGCTCTGGTACACATTAGTGTGTAACATTACCTTGCACCCCTATTTTACCCCCGTAGGGGTGGAATTTTCCAAAACGCTGAAAGTGTTTCATTTGTATTCTAATAACTAATTTTTCTACAAAGTTTAAGTCTATAGCTCAAAAAAAAAGGTTCTCCAATACAAACTTTGCACCCCCATTTTACCCCCTTAGGGGTAGAATTTTCAAAAATCCCTTTTTATCCCTAGCCCACGTTATAAAAGCAACATACTGTGCAAAAATCAACTCTCTAAGATTAGTAGTTTCGGCTGTGCGTTGATTGAGTGAGTGAGTGATTGAGTGAATAAGTCAGTCAGGACATAGGCATTTATTATGTACTAGCTGTTGCCCGCGACTTCGTCCGCGTAGAACTTTTTATCGTCTTAGTTAAAATTTTAACCCTCTATTAGGGGATTATTAAAAAAAAAAGTTGATGTTCATTTTCTAGTTTGTGAACAAACAGTCTAAAACCAAAGTTAAAAATCTCATACTTTAAAAATGCCTTGAAATACTCAAACTTTGAACCAATTTTAACACTCTTAGGGGATGGATTTGGAAAAACTCTGAAATCAGTTTTGTAGTCTTTTAACGTACAGAATAAGACCGAAGTTAAAAATCTCTTACTCACACTTTAAAATTTTATTGCTCGCCATTTAAAATTTGAACCTCCTTTTAAACCCCCTTAGAGGTTGAATTTTTCTAATCGCTGAAAGAACTTTTTTCGTAAACTTTTAAGTCTCTAGCTCAAAAAAAGTGTTGCCCATACAAAGCTTTCTTAACCCCCTTAGGGGTGGAATTTTCTAAAACTCTGAAAGTACTTTATTATTAATTTTAATAAGTAACATTTTGAATAGTTTTAAGTCTAGTAAAAAAAAAAGTTTTTCCCACACAACACTGGCTACCCCTCTTAAGGATCTTAAGGATCCCCTTAGGGATGGAGTTTTCTAAAACGCTGAAAGTTCTTTTTTAGTATTCTAATAAGTAATCTTTTTGCAAAGTTTTAAGTCAAACTCAAAAAAAAGTGTTGCCCATGCAAAGCTTGCTCTCCTTTTTAACCCTATTAGGGGTGGAATTTTCTAAAACGATTTGTGTTCTTTTTTTGTATTTTAATAAGTAATCTTTCTACAAAGTTTCAAGTCTCTAACTCAAAAACATAATCTTTCCCTGATAAAAACTTTGCACCCCTTTTTATCCCCCTTAAGGATAGATTTTTTCAAAACGCTGAAAGTCTTTTTTTTTGTATTTTTATAAGTAATCTTTCTACAAAGTTTTAAGTGTCTAGCTCAGAAAAAGTGTTCCCCATACAAATCTTGCACCCTTTTTTAACCCCCTTAGGGAATGATTTTTGTAAAACGCCGAATGTAGTATTTTTCATGTTCTAATAAGTAATTTTTCGTCTAAATTTTAAGTCTCTATTAAAAAAAAATATGTTTTTCCCATACAAACTTTGCACCCTATTTTACCCCCTTAGGGGTGAAATTTTCCAAAACGCTGAAAGTACTTTCTTTGTATTTAAATAATCTTTCTACAAAGTTTTAGGACTATAGCTAAAAAATATAGTTTTCCACATACAAACTTTGCACCCCTATTTTAGCCCCCTATTTTTAGGGGTAGAATTTTCTAAAACGCTGAAAGTACTTAATTTGTATTCTGATGACTAATCTTTCTACAAAGTTTTAAGTCTCTATTTAAAAAAAATATTGTTTCCCCCATACAAAATTTGCACCCCTATTTTACCCCCTTAGGGGTAGATTTTTTTAAAACACTGAATCTAGGTACTTTATTTGTATTCTAATAAATAATTTCTCTACAAAGTTTTAAGTCTCTATTTAAAAAAAAGTAGTTTTTCCCATACAAACTTTGCACTCTATTTTACCCCTTTAGGGGTAGAATTTTCTAAAACCCTGAAAGTTCTTTATTTGTATTCTAATGACTGATCTTTCTACAAAGTTTTAAGTCTCTATTTAAAAAAAAAATGTTTCCCCCATACAAACCTTGCACCCCTATTTTACCCCCGTAGGGGTGGAATTTTCCAAAACGCTGAAAGTGTTCCATTTGTATTCTAATATCTAATTTTTCTACAAAGTTTAAGTCTATAGCTTAAAAAAAAAAAGGTTCTCCCATACAAACTTTGCACCCCCATTTTACCCCCTTAGGGGTAGAATTTTCAAAAATCCCTTTTTATCCCTAGCCCACGTTATAAAAGCAACATACTGTGCAAAAATCAACTCTCTAAGATTAGTAGTTTCGGCTGTGCGTTGATGAGTGAGTGAGTGAGTGATTGAGTGAATAAGTCAGTCAGGACATAGGCATTTATTATGTATAAATAGATAGAAGATAATTAAACTCCCATTCAAATATCTCAAAAAATTATGAAGCTACATCCGTTTTAATGTCGCTTGTTAGAGTGAGAAAACGATGAGGGACTGTGACGTCAATATACTCGAGCGTCATAGTAAAAAACAATCGTTTCATATGAAGGTGCGTTTTGCGGAAAAGGGACAGAACATACCCCCTCTTAAAACTTTGAACTCTTATAACTTAATCATTACCTTACCTATATAACCTCTTGCTTTGTTTTTTTCTCCATTTGACTATATTTATTTTAAATTCTTTTTCGAGAAAATACATTATGATTATTTACCATATTTTCGATTCCTGAGCTATAACCACGAACTTCGGAATTCGAAAATATTCGGGTATCTCTATCTCTATCGCACTAACCATACTCGAGTGACAGGGATGCAAATATATGAACATTGAGTATCGGTTTTCGTGGTAGCGCCGCAGGTACTTTGGCTGAATGCGCCGAGCGCGTGCCATTGTCATTCAAAAAAAACAAATTCGTGTTAATTATATTGTTCAAATTTGTTGATTTCATTTATTGAAATTACGACATAAAACGACATTTGCGCATATAAGTTCTCATATCGGAATCGAATATTTTTTTATGGTTTATATTTTAGCATTTGTCTCGTAAAGGTCTATCGTAGAAGGGATTTAAATTATTAATAAGTGAAAGGCAAAGCAATTCCGCCATTTTGACGAAAATTTGACGGTTCTTATAGCTGACAGTTGGAGCAGCGTTTGATTTCAATAAAAATAAATGAAAAATTAAATGAAGTCGTATATTTCGGAAAATTAATTAACTGTCGCAGTCGGATAAAAACTATCCTAAGTTGCAGCTAGAATAATAATGTACCTATATAAAATGTTTCATATTTTTCCGTTCATGGGATGCTGAGAACATTCGAACCGCGCAAAGCTTAGTTTCAAACTGGCTGATTCTTTTTTTAATTTAGAGATTTATTATAAGTGGAGATGGAGATTAAACATTATTTTTTGCATCTTCCACAGCGCAGTCTCACCTCCACGCTTAGATTAAAAAAGCAAAAGTATTGTTGGGTAGGTACCCACCTAACTTAGCAGGCATTAAAATTCATATGATATAGGTAGGTATTTCACTGCACTGAATATCTATAAATAACTCTCATTAAGTATTTTTTATTTAATGCGGCTTTAGAACAAAATAAACCCAAATTTTTAATGGTAAGAGTTTTTTCTTGAATAACTTTTTAATCGCACGAAGCAATATAAAATTGTAAACAGAAAATTCTATAATTTATTAATATTTTATGTTTATTAGGTTAGTGTAATTATAATTTCTTCATATATAATTATGCAAGTATACCTAAGTAAGTATTATAATTTAATTATCAAATAAAAGGAATGCATGATAATTCAATTCAATTCAATTCTTTATTTCGGACATTAATATCCATAAGTTTTTAGTATAATAAGCACGACTTATCAACTAATGCTAGGTATTTATTTATACAAATGAGCTCTCATTTAATTTATAGAAAAAAGTTGAATCTCGCGAGCGTCACATACGAAATTCAAAATCACTTTTGTGGGTGACATCTTACTTCCTATTTTTGACACATGTCAACATGTCAACACAACACCCATAACGTAAAAGCACATTACTTATCGAAATAATAAATAAAATCAAGTAATAAGATTATGGGTTCACAAGTACCGAAAACAATATGCTGTTTTAAGATGCAAACAAATTTATATCGTTTTTTTTTCTATCATACGAGTAGTTCTCTAGTATTTTATGATAATAATTCACCATGAAAACAGGTACGTACCATGTCTTTTTAGGGTTCCGTAGCCAAATGGCAAAAAACGGAACCCTTATAGATTCGTCATGTCTGTCCGTCTGTCTGTCTGTCTGTCTGTCTGTCCGTCCGTATGTCACAGCCATTTTTTTCCGAAACCATATGAGCTATACTATTGAAACTTGGTATGTAGATGTATTCTCTGAACCGCATTAAGATTTTTACACAAAAATCGAAAAAAAACATTAAGTTTTAGGGGTCCCCATACACAAAACTAAAACTCAACATTTTTTTTTTCATCAAACCCATCTATGGATAGGTCTTCAAAAATGATATTGAGGTTTCTAACATCATTTTTTTCTAAACTGAATAGTTTGCGCGAGAGACACTTCCAACGTGGTAAAATGTGTAACTTCTAAAATAAGAGAATGATAAAACTCAAAAAAATATATGATGTACATTACCATGCAAACTTCCACCGAAAATTGGTTTGAACGAGATCTAGTAAGTAGTTTTTTTTTAATACGTCATAAATCGTAAACCGCAATTTATTTAAAGGAACCCTTCATGTGCGAGTCGTGCGAGAGTTAAAAATGCCTTCTTGTGCATTGCGCTATTGCACCTACAACACCCACAACAATAGTAAAAATACGGGAATCACTTTTCATCGGTATTTTTCATAATATTCATTTATTAAATTTTGTTGTATTTTATAAGATGCGCGCCATACTGTCGGCCATTATTTCAAAGATTAAATAATATAGAAGTGACTAAATCCTAATACTATTTCTCCCTATTAGCTAAGTATAAGCCGTGCAAATGGAACATTAAACTTAATAAACTGACTATTTGAAGCTTTAAATTTCAGCATTTTAGCGCCAAATTAGCAGCAACCATTTGTTTTTATTTATTTAATCGTTTTTACTCGTATGATTGACAACGTTCAGGTTGCTATTAAGATTTTAAGTTCTACTCATTTAAACCTTAGGCCAATTCTCTTATATAAATAATGTCCGCAAAGCGAGTATGCTCTCCGAATATGAACCCATTGGCAATTTAGAAGAATAATAAAAATTAGCCGCCATCCATTTTAATTTCCAATTGCTTCAACACATACAACACAGTGCATACTCGGGAAGTATAAAGATATCCAGTATAAAAAAATTACAAATACCAAATGTCGATGATGTGATTCGTTTTTAAATCAATAAGTAGTTTATTTTATGCGCATCTTGGACGTCACCTGGCACTACTTTTCCCCCAAATAAAACGCCTGGCATTGTTGTATTTGAATTGAATACATAATTAGGTATAATACCTATCACACCAAACACAGAGCTCTATAAATTGCACACCTTCAATTGGTTTTACAACCCCTTTGTTGCCCAACCAATGTCACACCCACCGCTGAACAGCTGCCAGGCACCCGGATTAATTAATAATGATAGTATGGCACACTAACTAGAGGAATTTCGTTGCTCTATAAATTGCAAACCTATTTCCTCTCCATCTATATAGTGGGTGATATCTTAGTTCCTATTTTGATGTGTCACTTGACGTTGGTAGTGAGCTCTTAGACCAATAGCGGATAAAATGGACTTATGGGCGCAGATTTTGAGCGAAAATCCTTTCCATAGAGCCGGTGAGGTAAAAATTATATACAAATTTTTGGTTTGATTTTTCATTGGCAGTCTAAATATTATTTAATGAAAGCTCTAGCCAGGTGTTTATTCAGCCCTATCCAATTGGTTGTATTTATTCAGGGAGCTTGATTATACTTTGGGAATAAACATATTTGCGAGAATTGGGCCGGGCCGTTCCGGCTCCGTCAAGAGCAATCATAATAAAAACTCGTTTAACTTTAGATTTTATCTACTTTATAGTTTGAACTCCTCAAATTAAGCAAACTTGATTTTCAAATATGCACAAAATTTTGTACGAACCTTAGGAGATAAATACAACAAGATAAATTTTAATTACACTTCTTCATATATAAACTTTTCCTTAGACTAAATAACCTAAAACCTGATAATAGTTTAAGGGAGTTATCTAAGCCAAAGCAGTTAATTAAGTTTGTTAACTTGAATGGTATGGTTTTATAGGATTTTTTTCAGTTATTCCTTTAAATTTAGGTATATTTTGGTGAATCCCCCTAGGTAGGTACACAATCAAATTGAGGGGCTGTTTACAAAAACAACATAACTGACATATTTTACGAAATCGAGTTATTGCTACGATTATGTCCGTCTGTGAAGACGCTACAATTATGCAGTATACATTGTTTAATTAGGAACCCTTTTGCCCAAAATTACCCGTCTATCTTTAAAATGGAATTACTCAGCTCTACGGAACGTATAGTACAATAATAATTACATTCTCTTATACATTTATGTATTTAATTTAAATGTAATACATTTGGTAATAAAACGGTTTTCGTAAATTCAATATTTATTTTTACTATAGGAATATCAATGATTTATGCACAAAAATTACATAGTTAACTGCCAATAATTTTACAAAAACAGCATAAGTGACAAGTGACGAAGTTATTTTACATATTTTTGAATAGATAACCGATTATGAATGGGATTCAAGATGCAAGTGTAACTCTAGGGCCATACGCCTGCATAGTAAATGGAAGGTATTGTTTAAAGAAATAATATTTTAGGAGAAATTACGTTTTGTTCGCCTCCTGTAAAATCAACTCCAATGTAGTTATGTTGTTTTTGTAAACATCCCCTTAATTGAAACGCGTACGTACCTTTTGTGCTATTGCTACAATAACAATAAGAGATGGAAATGTACGTGTATTTTATTTAGTTACCTTTACCGTCGATGATGTAATCTTTTTGAATACCTACAGTAAACCAGTTAAAAAATTAAAAATATGATATTATAAATTCCGAAAAAGACAATGTCCTACCTTTTGAAGCGTCCATCCATCTATCCATAAGAATAAAGGTTAACGAGGCAGTTTCAAGCGATGAGAAATTTACTTAGGTAAACATAATATGTAGGCACATTGCTAGAAAAACATTCACATAGCTCGGTCATACACGGAACCACAAAAGTGCCTCGTGTTCCTTAAAGTTATGACTGTTATGGGCACTAGAACATAGTTTGTGGCTGAGGAGTATAAAGTTATGAGCACTAGAACATAGTTTGTGGCTGAGGAGTATAAAGTTATGAGCACTAGAACTTAGTTTGTGGCTGAGGAGTATAAAGTTATGAGCACTAGAACTTAGTTTGTGGCTGAGGAGTATAAAGTTATGAGCACTAGAACTTAGCTTGCGGCTGTGGAGTAACGTATGTCGGTACATATATATGACTAGCTGTTGCCCGCGACTTCGTCCGCGTATAACATGTCATCGTCTAAAAGTTTGTTTAAGTAAGAATTTCAAAAAAACATTGAAATTAGTTTTGTGCCTAGTATTTTAGTAAACAGTCTAAAACCGAAGTTACAAATCTCTTACTTTCAAAATGGCTTGCTCTCTACACACTTAGAACCCCCTTTGAACCCTCATAATAAACAGGCTGAAACCGTACTTACAAATTTCTTACTTTAAAAATGTCTTGCTTTATATTATACAAACTTCGAACCCCGTTTTAACTTTCTTAGGCGATGAATTAAAAAAAACGCTGAAATAAGTTTTGTAGTATTTTAGCATGTTTGTTTCGTCTAAAACCGAAGTAACAAATCCCTTACTTTAAAAATGTCTTGCTCTCGATACAAACTTTGAATGCCCTTATAAATCCCCTTTGGGGGAAGAATTTCAAAAAACGCTGAAATAATTTTGGTAGTCTAAACAGGCTAAGATCGAAGTTACAAATCTCATATCTTTTTTTTTTTATTATGTAATCTTTCTAAAAAGTTTTGAGATTCTAGCTCCAAAAAATCCCTTTTACCAATATTGCACCCCTTTTTCATCCCTTTAGGGGTGGAATTTTCCAAAACGCTGAAAATACTTTATTTGTTTCGTATATTTGTATCGTAATAAGTAATCTTTCTAAAAACTTTTAAGCTTCTATCTCAAAAAGGAGTTTGTTTCCCTCATACAAACTTTGCAACCCTTCTTAACCTTAGGGGTAAAAATTTTCAAAACGCTGAAAGAACTTTATTTGTATTATAATAAGTAATCTTTCTACAAAGTTTTAAGTCTCTTGCTCAAAAAATAAAGTTTCCCCCATACATAATTTGCACCCCTTTCTAACCCCCTTAGGGGCAAAATTTTCCTAAACGTTGAAAGTACTTTATTTGTATTCTAATAAGTAATCGTTATATAAAGTTTTAAGTCTCTAGCTCAAAAAATAAAGTTTCCCCCATACTAACTTAGCACCCCTATTCAAAAAAAAAAAAAAAAAAGGTAGTTCTAGTGTAAATTTCAACTCTCTAGGCCCAGTAGTTTCGGCTGTGAGTTGATGAGTGAGCAGAGTGAGTGAGTGAGTCAGTCAGGACATAGGCATTTATATTTTTGTTCCCATAAATATAATTAGTATACTTTTTGCTGTCAATCCGTACTGTTTTTTTTCTGTAGGTATCTATTTCTTCAAATGACTCATCTTTAATATATAGATTAATTAAGGTACTCTTTCCGCTTGTCTTCCAAATAGGGGAGTAGACTCAAAATTTATTATTACTTCAAAAGAAAGAAGAAACGAAAAACCCGTTCAAATATCTCAAAAAATTACGAAGCTACAACCGTTTTAATATCGCTTGTTAGAGTGAGAAAACGATCGGGACCGTAACGTCACGATCCTCGAGCGTCATAGTACTCATAGTAAAAAAAAGCGGCCAAGTGCGAGTCGGACTCGCCCATGAAAGGTTCCGTAAAATAAATTGCTGTTTACGATTTGACGTATTAAAAAAAACTACTTACTAGATCTCGTTCAAACCAATTTTCGGTGGAAGTTTGCAACATGTACATCATATATTTTTTTTAGTTTTATCATTCTCTTATTTTAGAAGTTACAGGGGGGGGCACACATTTTACCAATTTGGAAGTGTCTCTCGCGCAAACTATTCAGTTTAGAAAAAAATTGTATTAGAAACCTCAATATCATTTTTGAAGATCTATCCATAAACACGTATGGGTTTGATGAAAAAAAAATTTTTGAGTTTCTGTTCTGAGTATGGGGACCCCCAAAACTTACTGGTTTTTTTTGTGTGGAAATTTAATGCGGTTCACAGAATACATCTATTTACCAGGTTTCAACAGTATAGCTCTTATAGTTTCGGAAAAAAGTGGATGTGACATACGGACGGACAGACAGACAGACAGACATGACGAATCTATAAGGGTTCCGCTTTTTGCCATTTGGCTACGGAACCCTAAAAACAATCGTTTCATATGAAGGTGCGTTTTGCGGAAAAGGGACAGAACATACCCTCTCTTAAAACTTTGGACACTTATAACTTAGTGACTACTTAAATAACCTCTTGTGTTGTTTTTTTCTCCATTTGACTTCATTTTAAGTCCTTTTTCGAGAAAATACAACATTGTGATTATTTTATTTAGTGTCTACAGTGTTTACACCCCTATTTTCGATCTATCCGACATCCGTATTTTCTTTTAAACCACGAACTTCAGAATTCGAAAATATTCGGGTATCTCTATCTCTATCGCACTAACATTACTCGAGGGAGAGGAATGCAGATATACGAACTTCGAGTTTTGGTTTGCGTGGTTTGGCTGAATGCGCAAAGAGAGCGCGCGCGTGCCATTAAAAAAAATATTTGTGTTAAGTATATTGTTCGAATTTGTTGATACATTTATTGAAATTACGCCTTAATACGACATTTGCGCATCTAAGTTCTCATATCAGAATCGATTAATTTCTTATGCTTTACACCTACTTGACTCGTGAAGGTTTATCGGAGACGGGATTTAAATTATTAATAGGTGAAATTAAGGAAAAGAAATTCCGTTATTTTGACGTTTCATATAGCTGACAGATGTGGCGGCGATATACTTTAAGAATAATAAATGAAAAATTAATGAAGTCGTATATTTCGGAAAATTAATTAATTGTCGCAGTCGGATAAAAACTATCCTAAGTTGCAGCTAGAATAGTAACGTATATAAAATGTTTCATATTTTTCCGTTCATGGGATGCTGAGAACATTCGTAACACACAAAGCTTAGTTTCAAACTGGCTGATTTTTTTTTTTAATTTAGAGATTTATTATAAATGGAGAGGAGATGGAGAGGATAATATTATAAATGGAGATGATATGATGGTAGCGTAGACCGCTCCCACGTAGTTTTGACCTATTTCAAAATTGTGGTTATAAAACACTCATTTTCTTTTCTATGAATAAAAATATGGTACTCAAGAGATATAAAAACGGCCACTGTTTTCTCTTTGTAAGTATATAATTTCAATGTATTTCCTTTGTTGTTGACGAGTGTATTTTCTCCCCGTACTAATAGAACTGAAAAATTGTGTTTGATATGAATAGGTACCTACTTAGCTTTACGAAACCCTTGGCTCTTGGGGAACCCCTGGTAGTCCAGGCAATGAAGTGACAACTTGTACGGAAAAAATGACAAATTTGGAAATAATTTATAATAGCTGATTGTTTCTTTGTAATGGATAGATTATCAATTAAATAGTTACCTAGCGACAATATCCAACAAAATTTCAGACATCAAAAAAATTATAACTTAACTAGCTTTTGAAAAGTCAGAAAAAATATTAATAAATGGTTTTATGTTTATTTTTGGTTCATTTACATTTGCTCTATAATATTTCCAGATAAATAATAAAAAAAAAACATGCTTCATTTAAATCTATTTAAATACTTCCGGATGGAAAGTTTGTTGGATTCTTAAATAAAGCATCTTAGAATAATGTTTTAAAATTATATTAAGAAAAAAAACGCTATTATAAATTAATGTTTTTCAAAACCGTATTTTGCCTGGAGTATGGATGTTATCGGTGGCTACCACTGCCATTAAGAGGGTAATTGTGCCGTTAAACGACTGTTCCGGGTGGTACGATTAATGGCGCGATGTATGAGTAAGACGTTGACGGGTCTATTCGATGCCTAAAGTTTAACTTTTCGTATTAAAAGAAAAAAGGAACCTAACAGGATCACTTCGTTGTCCGTCTTTATGTCAAGGCCCCTTTTATCAGAAACGTGTAGAGGTAACAAGTTAAAAATTACATCATGTAGGTACTCAGGTATGCAATCTCTTGAAGTTGTGCTAAAATCAAACTTCTAAATTAAAGAAATGTATAGATAATAACCGTTTCCGCCGTATAGGTACTTTAATACCCGCAAAGGAATCAAAACCTGAAGGTTATTTCCCGTTAATCTAGAATCCAGTCTGGCAAGAAGCAAGGACTAACAGCACAAATATAGAAAAAAGAAACTGGAGAAGTGCGAGTTGGATTTGCCCACCGAGGGTTTTGAACATAATTACAAAAGTAAAGTTTTCAGATGTTTCCCTGTACTAAGGACAATAATTACTGCCAAATTTCATAGTTCTAGTTTTAGGTCAACCGAAAGTAAATACCTAACCTATTCATTTTGATTCCCTTGAGAGCGTCGAAATATAAGTTTTTTGCAGCATAAACATCCGTATCTTTTAAGTTTGATTTTTTCACAGCTTCAGGGGACTGTAGACCTGAGTACCTATATGGTTTTAATTTCAACTCGATACCTCCACGGGTTCCCGAGATAAAGAGGGTATTGGCAGACAGACAGACGGACGACATAGCGATCTTATCCTATAAGGGATCCGGTTTTTCCTTTTGAGGTACGCGTACCTCAAAAGGAAAAACGCGGATCCTTAAAAACAACTTAGTTTAAATTAACTTAGTTTGAATTTGCAATCATTTTGCGTCAACTTTAAAAAGAAAAAATATCCTTGACCTTTTTCAACTACTTACAAGAAATACTAAGTCATTTTCTCCTAAAAAATGGAAAGGACGAACTTGACTGACTCGCACTTGTTCGACTTTTTTTAGTTTGGATGCAGTATCGAAGAATTATGGCATGCAGGTAGGTACTACATAAATATTTTGTTTTGAATTACGATGTTACATATTTTCTTTTAACTCCCACGATGGGAAAACACTGGCAAACGTTTCGTTGCGCTACGCGCTTGACACCGGCCGGTATTCTGGTTTAAAGCGAAAATCTAGACAGCGAAAATATTAAAGAATGAACTTTTATTTTGATACTAGCGACTCGTCCCGGCTTCGCACGGGTTTATATGTATAATACATGCATGTATTATACATATAAACCTTCCTCTCGAATCACTCTATCTATTAAAAAAACCGCTTGAAAATCCATTGTTTGTTTTAAAGATCTACGCATACATAGGGATAGACAGCGGGAAGCGACTTTGTTTTATACTATGTAGTGATATAGGTACGATGTATTTATTAGTGGGTCTCTGAGCTGTAGAACTACTTATATATAAAAAACTTTGTAATTATTTACCCAAGCTGAAGCAAAGAAATCTTCGTTTCGCTCCCTCGTTCAGTTATGTTTTTGGAACGTTACCAATTTAGTATCTAAAACAAACTTTTAATTTAAGTAAATTTGTCTAAAATAGAAGGAAGCTAGATTTTGCGCTCGTCCATTGGCAATCCACGCCAGTATCAAATTAACTAATTCAGGAAAGTCTTTATATAGGTAACTTCCAGTTCCAAAAAAACTTGAATAATTTTATTTGTACGTTTTCGAAGAAAGAAAATTAATGTCAACAAATTCCGGCACTTCAGTGGAAAATTCTTCATGGAAAGCATTCAGTATTTTAGTAAATAGGTAATAATTGTTTGCTGGACTACCTATTTGTTGACTACAAGTGCACAAGCAGGTAGGGTAGATAATACAATTTTGTGTCCTTAGGTAGGTATGACTTTATGGCCAGTTCATACGTAGTAAAATATCGAAAACAAAGCTTAGTGGTATTATTAGGAACGTGTATAAAAATATATTTAACGATTTTTAGGTAAAATGAATTCATAAAGTATTCAATTCTATTATTTTGCAAATAGCCAAGATAGGTACTATAAATTTTAAGGATAAAAACCATTTAATGGCCATATTAGTTAGCAAGCATTAGCCGTAATTGAATTATTTCATGATTGAGTACACTTACTCGAAATCAGTGCCTAACCGCAAAAAAATGCAAACAGGTACCAACTTTTCACTGTAATCAAAAACTGTCTAAAACTCGTCTTTTGCAGTCGAGCAATCTCAATACTCACGTTAGCAAACTCAAATCCTCAGCCACTGCACTTTGTAAAACTTCTGGAAAGTTATGTTGGTTCCCGGCTGGTTCCAGCCGAGAGATAAGGGCGTGGGGAGTGATGGGGAGATGGTCTCGCCACAGCTTTTATAGCAGAACGAATCTGTCGCGCACGCGCCCTGCATTCCCGCTACAACCTATGCACCGCTAATTGAGAAATTTGAGGCCGAAGTTACTTCCAGAAGGAATAGTTTAATTCGTAATTTGAAGGTACCTACGGTCAATATCATTAATTTTAGTACAAAAACAAAAAATACTTGACTTGTTATCATTGACATGAAGTCGCACACTAGTAGGTGGGTATGGTACCTTCCTTTTTTGTTGACTTTAAATGTTGTGCATTTGTGGTATAGTGCGTGTTGTTAGGGGATTCCGTCGAACAAATACTTCACTTTCGGATACCGGCGCCATATTTTAGTATGTTGTTAGGCATGTCCCCTGGATTCAAAAACTGCCGGGAGACAACCCCTAAGGAGTCTGTCTCCCCTGTAATTACGTCATCAAAAACGCCACGGCCGCACTTGGAAAAGTTTAAATTACACCCTAACCATGGAACGTTTACACATGTGGGGCACCAAATGAAATCTGGATAAATTGTCAATAAATAAATAAATATTTGCGGACAATCTTACACATATCAACCTAGTCCCAAACTAAGCAAAGCTTGTACTATGGGTACTAGACGACGATAAACATACTTAAATAGAGAAATAAATACTTAAATACATATAAAACATTCATGACTCAGGAACAAATATTCGTGCTCATCACACAAATAAATGCCCTTACCAGGATTCGAACCCAGGACCTCTAGCTTCGTAGGCAGGGTCACTACCAACTAGGCTAAAGCGGTCGTCAAAGTGTATTTATACAATATATTTCAATACATACGCTAGTTTAAGTACTATTAACAAAAGTATAAAAAAAACAAAGAAAAATCTAAGGACTTTCAGACTTTGCGGCAAAACTAGAACAGATACACGAATGTAATGTATAACACAAATGATATCTAGTATTTCAGCTTTACATTTTAGTTTTTTATTTTAAGACAAGAGCCAAATTGGAAAAATTATGCTCAAAAAACCAACAACGCAAAGCGAGTTGTCCCTACAAGATTAATTTTATCGAAATTACTATTTTCCAGAAATCAGCACGAACTTTTAGTATGTTGTTAGACATGTTATGTGCACCGCAAAACTGCAGAGAGACAGTCTCTAAAGTGTCTAGTTCAGTAATGACATAATCTTCATTCCCACGGAGGCTTTTTGAAAAGTGGGATTTTTACCTTAACCATGTACTATATATAAACGTGTGTTATATCATGTAAAAGCTAAATAAATATGCTACCATTCTTGCCTACATTGTGATTCCATATATCCATAAACTTAAGGGGTATTTGCAAAATTTTAGAGAAAGAAGTGAAAAGCCTGCTAACATTAGATTTTCGGGTGTTGAAATTGCTCTGAAACGTATCATTACCTATATTGAATTACAATGTTAGAACGAGTTATAGCATATTTTATTAGCTTTCAAATATTATAAAATTTGCATTCAGAAAGCTCATGGTTTGGGTTTAATTTAGACTTTTCAAAAAGCGGGAGCGGGGGGGCTTTTCACTTTTCTTGTCTACTATTTTGCAAATACCTCTTGAATTTAAGGATATATGGAATCTTAATGTAAGCAAGAGTTATATCATATTTGTTTAGCTTTTACATGATATAACACACGTTTATATATATTACATGGTTCAGGTCAAAATCCCACTTTTCAAAAAGCCTCCGCGGCAATGAAGATTATGTCATTACTAATGAACTAGACACTTTAGAGACTGTCTCTGTGCAGTTTTGCGATACATATAACATGTCTAAGAACATACAAAAAAATTGTGCTGTTTTCTGGAAAATTGTAATTTCGATAAAATTAATCTTGTACTAAACTCGCTTTGCGTTGTTGGTTTTTGAGCACAATTTTCCCGATTCTGCTTTTGTCTTAAAATAGAAAACTAAAATGTAAAGCTGACATACTAGATATCATTTGTGTCATGCATTACATGCGTGTACCTTTTCTAGTTTTGCCGCAAAGTCTGAAAGTCCTTACATTTTTCTTTGATTTTTTTATACTTTTGCTAATAGTAGTTAAACTAGCGTAATTATTGAAATATAATGTATGAATGAACTATAGACAATTTGTTCAGCTTTTATTTGGTACCCCACATGTGTATGTACGTTGCATGGTTTGGGTGTAATTTACAGTTTTCCAAGCGCGGCCGCGGCGTTTTTGATGACGTCATTACAGGGGAGATCGACTCTTTAGAGATTGTCTCCCGACAGTTTTGGAATACAAAGGACATGCCTAACAACATACTAAAATATTGCGCCGGTATCCGAAAGTGAAGTATTTTCTCCTGACAACATGCACTAGTACAACAAGATTGATGAAAATACCAATGTATGTAGATTTTAGTAGGTATTTTTCCCTTTGATTTTAATTTTCTCCATCCCTTCACACTCTTCACAGTGCTCATTAATTCAATCATGTTTCTGCTTCAATTTTCTTTTTAACATTCTACTACTTATATTCTATAACTTATAGGAAAAATAGTCCATTAATTTAAGACTGATCTACTTAGACAAAGGTCCAGGTAGTTTAATTACGGGAAACCCGGCGTTGAATGAAACTACCGGGAAGAAAAGTTCCAACTTCTAATGGGAATACATACCTATACCGAAAATCTCAAACTGTCTTGAGATGCACTATAACTTAGTAACGAGTAAATAACTAGTTTTCTACCGATATAGCCCTCCGAATCGCCAAACTTAAGTGGCAGTGGGCGGGGCACATTGCACGTAGAACCGATGGCCGTTGGGGCGGAAAGGTTCTCGACTGGCGACCACGTACCGGAAGGCGCGGCGTGGGTAGGGTTGGGTTGTAGCAAAGGGTACGCAGGACATAGAAAAATTTTCATCGGTGGGTCATCATTATGACACATATTTTATATATTTCTATCGTTTAGACTACGCCAAAATAAGCATACTTTATATTAAAAAAAATCTCTAAAATAAAAAATGGCCGAGATATTGGACCTCAAAATTTAAAAGTGTCTAATATTTACTGAATCATTACGAGTATATTTAATACCCGTATCATCGAAACTGCTGAAGACACGCGAAACGTATTCTACTCTTAACTCTAAGGCAGGTCTGCAATGAAAAGCCGTTGCAGCTCCGCCATGTGCGTTAAAATATACAATAAGCTACCCGAATACTTTTACATGGAATTAACTTATTTTCGCTTGTTTTCATTTTTTATCAGCATGTTTTTTTTTTTGTTGATACTCTGTATTTTGCATGGCTTCTTAAAGCCTAAATGTATGGCCTCACAACAATTGTAACACCATTATGTACCACATTTATTGCAAATAAAATATTTCTATTTCTATCCATAGACACGTATGGGTTTGATGAAAAAAAAAATTTTGAGTTTCTGTTCTGAGTATGGGGACCCCCAAAACTTACTGTTTTTTTTTTCGATTTTTGTGTGGAAATCTTAATGCGGTTCACAGAATACATCTACTTACCAAGTTTCAACAGTATAGCTCTTATAGTTTCGGAAAAAAGTGGCTGTGACATACGGACGGACAAACAGACAGACAGACAGACATGACGAATCTATAAGGGTTCCGTTTTTTTTGCCATTTGGCTACGGAACCCTAAAAATGATATTAGAAACCTCAATATCATTTTTGAAGACCTATCCATAGAACACGTGTGGGTTTGATGAAAAAAAAAATTTGAGTTTCAGTTCTGAGTATGGGGAACCCCCAAAACTTAATGTTTTTTTTTCTATTTTTGTGTGAAAATCTTAATGCGGTTCACAGAATACATCTACTTACCAGGTTTCAACAGTATAGCTCTTATAGTTTCGGAAAAAAGTGACTGTGACATACGGACGGACAGACAGACAGACAGACATGACGAATCTATAAGGGTTCCGCTTTTTGCCATTTGGCTACGGAACCCTAACAAGACGGTCAAAGTTATTAAAAATTATAAATAGGTTACTAAAATTGTTCGTCCAGGAATTCAGCTACCGAATAATCAGCATTCTTCTGCATCAGCAGGGATTTAAGTTTCAGGGTAGAGCCAAGGCACTTCCGACAGTGTAGGCACCTCCAGGTCATGCTTCCTTCTATCTTGAAAACGACCGCTGGTCCATTTCCTCCTTGGGAATACCTCCAAGGGAAGTGTTAGGAACGGCGCATCGGGAGCAGCCCTTGCCATTTATCCTAGTACCGAATGGCAGTATGCATAATAGGCTATCAAAAGGTTAATTTATGAGGCATTAATGAGGCTCAGACTTTACCTCCACCTCCATTCAAGCAGACAGTACATAGTGACCTTTGAGGCTTTGACGTCATGCTCACTAGTCAACGGAGCGGGTGCCGCAGAGGCCCGGGGCTCCAAATCAAGCAAATTGGACGCAGCGGGACCCGTTAGCCTTCGGGGTTTAGGGCTCATTTTACTAATCAGCTGCGTATACTTGACTTATGACTTGGAAATATATTCAGATAGTACATTTTTACCGTAATAGCTCGCTTTTTATTACATACTAGCTGCGCGCGCGGATCCGCCTGCGAATTACAAAGAATCCAGGTAGACCCAAGGGATAACATATAAAGTAAGTTACCTAAGTAGCTACTACCTAGCTTTTACTCGCGACTTCGTCTGCGTGGAACTGCTATAAACCTATTTTTTTGAAATCGGATATGTAGACGTTTTCTTCTCTTATCATACAAAGTGTATGGAAGATCGTCTGCCAAAAGACTAGGGTGGGTCGCCCCCGGTGTTTTTTTTTTCAAATTTTATGTTTATTTATTATTTTAGATGACTTTTAATGCTTTCTTTATAATTAGTCGAATAAATTTGATTTATTTAGTGCATAATTTAGTGTTAATTAATTTATTTTTTCATATCTTATTTTATTCGTCACCATTTTTAGACAGAAACCATTTTTTGCCGGAATATTGTGAGTGATCTAGACATCTGGCATAGAACACGCATGTATGCATGCATGCATGTGGCATGTGGCGTTAGAAGAGGCCTGAACTGGAGATTTTTTTATGGTATTGGAAGAGCTGGATAATTTTTATTTTATGGCCTTCACACTTTGTCGGCTCATAACTTTTATTTTATTTTTTATCTAAATGAAAAAAAGATTTCTATAGAATACGCATAGGTAGTAGAGATTTAATAAATACAAACACTTTTGTGCTGTCACATTTTCGAAAAAGATAGGAAAGCTAACTTCAGAATTTTTGGCAAATGCCCAGATAAAATTATAAAAATTAAATAAAAAAAACACCGTGGGCAAGACGAGTGTTAATTGGCCCGTAATGTGTTGCAAGTGACCCTACCTACCCACCCTAGTCATTTGGCAGACGATCTACCACCCTGTATAATAATCTACCAAGCTATAAAAGTACTCGTACCTATTGATTCCAATTGAATATGAAGGGATAGTGAAATATGAATAACTAAGAGGTAAGTCGCATAACCAAACGTAGGTGTACAAGTATTGGGTACTACGTAGCTTCAAGCTTTAAGAGAGGTAGGGCACAGCGGAATGTCATCTCGCTCGTATGTGGAGCAGCCCAACTGGGGATGCACCTCCACCTTACAGAAGACCGCAGCCATAATAGCACCACTGCTTTCTAGTGTTGCTATATGTATGCATGCTATGAAGCATGTGGTGTAGTGTTCCTGGTGGTGAGTAAGGTCGCCAGAGCTCCCTAGGATGCGCTGTGTTGGGAGTGAGGGACCTGCGTGTCTCTATCTGCCAACACAGCGAATTCTCAAGTGAATAAAGGGTCGGCAACGCGCTTGTGATTCTTCTGGAGTCGCAAGTGAGTTTGTTTGCCTCGGTCGTTATATAAAATAAAAAAGAGCTTAACCTTTTCAACGCTCTCAAAGATAAAAGTTGACAACCACAATCAACAAGACATTTAGTGCGGTGCTAAACCTTACCCTATGTCAATGCAAGAAGGTTGCTATCGCGCTGGGCTCCTCGCCGCGTATATCAGTCGTTAGCAATGAACCTGCGGTGCCGATTAATGCGTCGTAGGCGTCGAAAAGGTTAACTAGGTCGACTTACTTAATTAGCTCTGGTAAAAAAACATGCTTATATTTCTCAGCACGGCATTATGTTACAGTGTTGTTACCAGCACTCTGCTCGTAGGCGCTTTTCCTCTACATACCTAGTTCACCATGTACCGTTGCATGCCGATAGGCTACGAAATCTTTGGCACTGAATGCGTTGACATTGTATCTAAATAGGAGAGGTGTGGGAAAATTGACAAAATATACAAACCATCGAAAGATTTTCGAACAATATTTATTTAGGAACCTATTTAATAATTATAAAATACCTAACAAAATAGTGAAAATATAGAAAATATTTCATTCCATACGGCTTACAACATAAATTGGACGGAATCAGTGTTTAATATAGTTATGATTTAATGATTTTGAAACTTACTTAAACTTAAACTAAAGCAAAGCCAACGAGACCAGATATGATTCAATACTGTGACTGATACGTCATTAATCTCGCTCCTCGTCTCTCTCACGCCATTATTTATCTCGTGTCGTTGGCTGAAGTGTAAAAACCCGATCAGAGTTGGGATTAAGTACCATATAAAATTGTAATTCATGTATTACTGTCGTCAGAACAAATTTGTACAGTTCCATTGAAATTACGCAATATGGTGAACCAAGCTATAAATCATAATTAACCAGCATAATAAATACTACAGAGGACAGCTCAAATATCACTTTTCAGCAGCCTTCATTTGTTCAAAACAGTGGAAAAAGCATTGCAGCAGGAACTTAAGCGAGTGCACGATTGCATTTGAACAATACGGCAAAAAAAGAAGGCTAACACTTGGACGTATTTGAGAAATAGCGTTGCATCTTTTTACTTTGAGATAAACGTCAAGTGGATTTCTACCGTTGTGTGCTCCATTTGTATTCTAACTTTGCTATTATAATAAAGGATACTTTTTTGCAAATTGAATATCACAGGCTTGGGATAAAATTACGATAAATGGTCACGAAAAAGCGCGAGTACATATTTGATTATTGATTTAGCCAACAACTTAATAATAAATAGTTTAAATTAAATCCAGTTTAAGTCCAGCGATACAAATCACTATATATCACACCAAGTTAATCTAACCAACATAATATCTGCTTTACCAGTGGACGTGTCTCACTCAACCACCGAAAGAGCAAACGGATCATTCGTCTTTATCAGTCTGGTATTCTTCTGGTGAACAACATATTTTTCATAGCGAATTGTAGATGCAATAAAAAAGCTGATGTAATTAAGCACGAATTGTGTCACTCTCTACGAAAACGTTCTAGGTACCTTGCGACACGATGGGAAAATGAATCTTATCGCAAGCTGCACCAAGTTCCCTTTCCTCAGCGACCGTTACAATTTATAAGCGAGTTTCCTTAAGCAGACACTTGAGATTAGTCAATTTATTCTCAACACGATTCAGATCCCTCAGTCTCTCCAGCGTAGACACATCGGAAGGGACCGTGGCATCCGTCGCGTTTCCCTCACTCTCGTCCAAACGCATCTCTAGCGTACTAGCACTGGGTAGAATGTTCCGTAAATATGTCGTTATAGTTGTATTTCGATCTGTGTCCGTTGTCACTGACCGAGTTCGGCTGACTCGTGAAGTGGAGAGAAGTTTCGTCATATCGTGCATTTGGTCGAGGATTTCTGTGGAATAATAATTTACTTTAAAAACAAAGTTTAAACCGACTTCAATTCAGTACTTCGCCAAGCCACATGGTCCATGAAAATTTCCACATTTCCTTTCCAATTTACCACATGAACTGCCTTCCGAGAGCAAATGCGTTAATTATTACAGAAAAAACCCAAGTCGCTATATGTGGGCTGATAATATTTGAGGAGTTCCGTCGATTCCTCAAGGATCTCAGAATGAACACTTCATTAGTTGCTACTTCAACGGAATCATGTCAGAATCTTTGACGTACTTTACATCTTTCAGGAGTTCCATAAGTCATCTGTGGTCTTCATCATCAGTTCCACTTCACCAAAATTACGATTTCCGAGGGTAAATACACGAGTTATAATAGAAAATACCGCAATCACTACACGCGTGCCTATAAAATGTGAGGGTTGCCCTCAATTTCCCTGGGATCCCATCATCAGATCCTAAATTGGTGACAATGGGACCACCTCGGGAGTATACGATTCGAATAAAAAAAGAATTTTGGAAATCGGTCCACAATTGACGGAGAAATCGGCGAACATACATTTAAAAAAAATACATACCTACAGTGGAACATATAACCTCCTCCTTTTTTGAAGTCGGTTAAAAATAAAATAATGACACCTAATACTTTACAGGATCATTACAAATATTACAGGGTTCGTTCGGGCTAGTTATAATTTCAAGTACCTATATTTCTATGCTTCATATACTATTTAGCTGTCCATGTTCTATCAGCTCGGAATTTTGACCTATGTAGTGAGTTGATTTAGATGATCACAATGTGTATTTAGGAAATATAGTGTGTTAAGTCCTTATTCTGACTAAAGCTTATAATATTTTAAGTGGTTTTTCATTTGATATATATACAAGAGACTAGAATATATGCCTGCAGACAAACTTTCTGCGATTTTATTATACATTTTATTTTGAAACAATATTAGATCAACTCACCTGAAATCTGTAAACTTGTCGCATCGTTTACAATACTCTCTGTACAAATCAATTCACCCTTCAAATCTTTATCATCCAGTTGTTTCTCCGAGGTTAAGTTATAGCATTTATTAAGAACCATTTTCCTTAGCGACGACCGATTCTTTCTAGGTGAGAAGTTATACAAGATCGAGTTTTTGTGTACATCGATTTTCTCCTTCTCCGGTTCAAATTGGGACAAGTTAAACATTGCGTCCAGCTGTACAGAGAAGTTTAGCTCGCTACATTTTTGAGCTTTTATTTGATGGGCCAATTTTTTTAATGGGTACCTTTTGGCTGGTGACCTTATATTGGTAGTTTTGGCACAGATACTTCGGATCATACAGGTTGGGTTCTTCGGGGAAACAACGTATGTATTGCAATTTACAAGGTTCATTGTATAAGTAGCATTCTGGACAGTCGGATTTTCTTCTACAATCTCCGATAACTGGTCCTCGTCATCTTCTGGGTGTAGTAACTGGTTTATTCTATTGACCAGTGTATAAAGCAGTTTTAGACGTTTAAAGAGTTGCTCTAGGGAAACAGTTTTGTTACGCGTAGGTTTATTCACGTCGTATGAGAAATCGCCTTCAGAGCGGAGAAGATTGCTTACCACCTTGCACTCCTGAAGAGCTACGAAAAAATACATCTGTCAAATGAACAGTAGATAGATATACAAACTAGCATATTATCATAGACAAATTCTAACATCGAACACACAGTGTTTTATAGAAGCCGAAAAAGTGACATCCCTGTTTTATTACAAATTACTGTATTTTAGATAATGATCTAAAATACAGTAATTTGTAATGACAAATGTGAGACTAAAACTCCCACGTTTCTAATATGCGTAGTTTTTGAGAAATACATTTTTGAAAATCTTGTTTCTGACACCCGGATGTTACGAAAAACATTTATATATTGCAAATTATTTAATAAACTTTTCTGTTGTTCAAAATGTTGGATAATCCCTTCAAAGATATACATTAAGAGGCAATTACGACCTCTCTAGGTACATTTGTTACAAAGATATTAATGATTTTATAGATATTGGTTTTTATTTTTTTTCTTCGATGTTCAGCCGTAGTAGGATGCGATATTTGTATGACAGCTTCATTATTATGTCTTCTATCTACCCTATTTTTTACAAGTCCTAATTCATGGAACATTTAATCTACAGTCAATTAAAATTTTCGGTCAGAGCTGCCACTACCAGTATCCGGATTTACTGGATATAAAATTAACGTAGTATACACATACACGGTATAGCACTTTTATGGGTGTTGAAAGAAAACATTATTAGGAACCTACACATATTAAATAATTAGTTTTTTAAGATTCAGTAATTATTTCTTAGCTATTGAGAATTTCGTTATTTTGCCCATCTCAATTACTTACCTAGTGTTTTATTAAGTGATTTTTTGTAACAAAGTAAATATTAAGGTGTACATACATTGCGAACATCAAAACCAAATATCGAAGATTTCTTCCAATAATTCTTTTTTAAGCCTTGGCGATCCAAGAAAATAATAAATAATAAGATTCCCAAAAAAACGGCGTATAAAATTCAAAATACAGAAGTGTCAGCCCTAGTGGCCGTATAAACCGGATATATAGAGTTAAGGTGATTACTTGAATGTTCCATGGATTTAGGTCTTGTAAAAAATAGGGTAGATAGAAGACATAATAATAAAGCTGTCATACAAATATCGCGTCCTACTACGACGGAACATGGAAGAAAAAAAAATTAAAACCAAAATCAATAAAATCATTAAGAGGAATGCCTATCTGCGATTTTCCTATACAAACGCTCTCGACTGTTTCCTCCCTGGTTTATGAACTTGGAGCAATGATTTTTTCAAATAAGGTATATCATCATATCATCAATATCTATGCCGCTGTTTCGCTTTTTTGGATCTTTTTATTTTAAAGAAACTTACAGCGCCTCAAAAATCGCAAAAACGGCCTAATTGAAATGGCTGCAAAAAAAAGCGCAGTATACAAATACACCGTGTTTTTTTTGATTTCCGTTAACTTTAAGGGAAGAATCCTCAGGTTAAATGGAACTAATTTATCTAAGAAACTAGTGTCTTAACTCTTACTATTTTTCAGATATTCAATAAATCAATTTAATGACCGAATCAGTGTGAAGGGTCCTTTATTTTATTTACGTTTTAATTTTCGTTAAACGAAAAAGGGAATTGTTGGGATTTGAACCTGGGACCCCTCACTCCATAAGCAAACTATTTACCACTGAGCCATGTGTTGACAAGTGCTGTCGTAGGTGAAAACTAACTTTGTGTTAATTGAGATTAAGTGTTAGAGCCCTCCCACACTGTAATATTGATTTAGTTTGTATGAAAAATGAAAAAAAAAATATTTTTCGAATTTAACAAAAAGCAACATACCAGGTAGCTTCTGTTAATGAACCGAACATCGTGTCGAAATTAACGGAAATCAAAAAATACACGGTGTATAACAAAAAATATCCAAAAGATCAAAACATAGCGGCGTAGATTATTTCTTCCTCTTGCAGTTTCCAAAATTTTATGATGATTGGTTGCGTTTTGGAGGAGGAAATAGTCGAGAGCGAAACCTCGATTTTTGAGTTTTTTGCGTGGGAATTTTAGTTCGACCTGCAGTTGTCCTTATCGCATAGACAGCTCCCGCCGCCAACAGCGCGACACAAACATTGCGTCAAAAATTTGAGATTTCAAAAGTTGTTCAGCTAGGCATTGCTCTTAATATCTTTGTAACAAATGTACCTAGAGAGGTCGTAATTGCCTCTAAATGTATATCTTTAAAGCAGTGATTCCCAAAGTGGTCCAGGTGGACCCCCAGGGGTCCACGGGAGACTTGCTGGGGGTCTACGTAGGCGTGAACAAAAAATGGGGGTCCATAAAATGTTAATGGGGGTCCACGAAAATTTATCTGGTTTTGATAGTAAAGAGCAAAAATGTAAGCATAGTTTTTAAAAGGGCCTACTACCTACCTACATTGTTTTTAGTACCTAACTAAGCAGATTATATTTTAATAAGGCAAGCGACTGTTACTTGTTCAAACTTGCGTATTCGATATTACGTAGGTACAATTTCGTGTACAGACTTGCAAAGCGCTATCCGCCCGACAATGCTTAATGCTTGTTCAGACATGAATTTGATCACCACTATAAATACTTGATGCCAAAGGCAAACTCATTCATTTGTTTCCGGAATTACGAAAAGAAGGTGTGAGAAAATTTATATCAGTGTTTGCTAGTGCCGGAGAAAAGTAAGTACCTACCTTTTTTTTGTTTTATAGTACTTAAGTATTTTGTTTACGTGTACCAGTCGGTTGATCACAACTGTTTGTATTCACGGCGCAAACGGTGAGGGCAACGCACTCTAAACCGAATAGGTAGGTATCACTAACACTGCGACGGTCGGAAGAGATTAATTCCAATCTTTCCTTCATACTTAAACAGGCTTAGGACTGTCTGACACAATTTTCCGATGTAAAACATTAGTGGTAGATACGTATTTAACAAAGTAAGGGATTTCAGGCGTATTTAAAAGATTGGAATCAACCATTTGTAAATAATCCAGATTATCACTATCACTTATCACCACAGCTATCACTCATCGTCACACGCGATCGGACACTTGCCAATAACAAAGCAGCACTTGTGCATAATGTGCATTAGCCGAAAACCAAAATGTGACTGAGGTCACTGAGGCGGCATTTCACAAAGGGAAGCGCGAGCGCCTTAGAATAGGGATTACGCGCGGGGTTGAAAGGTGCCGCTCGCACGTTATTGGACGGTAGTCCACGTGGACTTATTTTTATTGGATATTGATTAGCAGGCTCGATTGCTAGGTACTATCACCTATTGACTGAAACTAAACAAGTGATTCAAATTAAAATTGTTATTTATTAAATACGTTATTTTATGAAAAAAGAGTTAAAATTTAATAAATAGGTATACCTTTCAATTTCTTATAATGGATACATTAAATGGGCTTTTGGTGTAAGACGGTTAAAAAAACACCTTGTAGATAGGTAACTTCGTAACTTACAGATATTTTAATTGTCCTCTTTTGATTTGAAGACAAAGAGCACGTTTTATTCAATTGTTTTTTCACGACAGAAGCACTGCCTTTCTAAAAAGGCCGAATAAGCAATATTGCAGAGCAATTAATTTTGTAATTTTTCTTGCAAATGACTACTAATTTTATAAAACAGTAATTTCACAATCATTTTAAATTGATTTTGAAGTAACTATTTTATCAAAACTATTTCTTTTTGGAAAGAGCAGGGCTTGAGCTTCGATGCCAGTTTGTCACGTTTTAACAATGAAGCCGCAGACAAAAAATACGCAAATACACGGAGCGCGTGAACTCATTGATTTGATGAAATGTTAGTTATCGCTTTTATGGACAATTTTGGGATTTCGACTTTTATTTTTTTCTACACAAATATGATCAGTATTTGATACTGAGTACACCAATTTTTATTTGTACTATTAAAAATTTGTGGTAAATTAGGTACTTTAAAATTGATACCGTTTTGTGAAAACGTCTGTATTTGTCTTAGCGGTTTATTAGTTGGTCCCTTTACAAGCCGTAATTCTATTACCGCGTGGTGACAAAGGCTGCGGTGTGATACCTATATTCAGAAAAAAACTTGGTTACTAAAACATTTTTTTTTACAGGTAAGGTAACTGACACGAAACATGGCTACAGCAAAGAAAAAATGTCGACAATATAGTGTCGATTATTTGAAATATGGTTTTGTTCCATCAGAGGCAGACAAACAATTGCCCATGTGCCTATTATGCAACAAAGTTTTGAGCAATGACTCTATGAAACCATCAAAGCTCGAAGATCATCTAAAAAGGTGTCATACTGATAAAATAGGTAAAGATTTGAAATATTTTCAAACATTGAAGGAAAAATATGAAAAGAGACCCACCATGCACAGTATGTTCGCTTCAACATCTCAAAGTAACGATGATGGCTTGCGGGCATCTTACAATATCTCATTACTAATAGCAAAATCTGGAAAACCGCACACTATCGGAGAACAATTAATTTTACCCGCTGTTGAAGAGGTTTTAAAAACTGTTTTGCACAAATCTCCATTTGACGTACTAAAAAGAATTCCATTAAGTAACAATACTGTTCAAAGACGCATTGATGAAATGAGCTCTGATACCGAAAGTTTTTTGTGCAATCATCTGCAAAAAACTCATTTTTCTATACAACTGGACGAGTCAACGTTACCCGGTAATGAAGCATTATTATTAGCATATGTTCGATTTATTATGGAGGAAGAAATTCACGAAGAATTGCTATTTGCCAGAACTTTGGAGACTGACACTAAAGGCGAATCAATATTTAATGTCCTGAGTAATTTTTTTACGGAAAAATCGATTCCATTTACAAACATTATTTCAGCGGCAACAGACGGAGCTCCTGCAATGGTCGGTCGATATCGTGGGTTTATAAGTCATCTCAAAAGAATTATACCAGGACTTACAGCTATTCATTGCGTAATCCACCGACAACATCTTGTGGCAAAACATTTAAGTGACAGGTTGAACCAATCTCTTCATTTTGTAATAAAAGCTGTCAACAAAATCAGAAGCAATGCATTGAATACGCGTTTATTTGCTCAATTGTGCGACGAAAATGATGAAGACTTCAAACGACTGCTCTTACATACTGAAGTACGCTGGTTGTCAAAAGGTGCATGTTTAACGAGATTTTACTCTGTTTTCGATTCCGTATTAGAGTTCCTAGAAAGTAGAGATCCAGATTTAAAAGAAAACTTGATCAAATTTAAAGCAGACATTGCGTATTTGACAGATTTGTTTAAAAAATTTAATCATATTAACTTGCAGTTACAAGGGGACAGCCTGAATTTAATTAAAACAAAGGGGATAATTTCGGCTTTTCTTGGGAAATTGAAATTTATGAAGCAAAACATTAGTCGGCGTGAATTCTCTCAATTTCCAAACTTGTCGCAGGTAGAATGTATTGATGAGGATAACCATACCTACAGTCAACATTTAAGTGCCCTGCATGACTTTGAAACCAGGTTTGAAGATATGCTGACGATGGATATACCACCATGGATCATAAATCCATTTGATGAAACGGAAGTGGCTAATGTTGTATTACAAGAGGAGCTGCTCGAGCTAAGCACCAATGAGGAGCTGAAGGTGAAATTTAGAAAAGGCTACCAAACATTTTGGCTGCAAGCAGAAATACCCGAAAAATATCCTGGACTGTGGGAAATCGCAAGGAAATTTTTAATAGCTTTTCCCTCGTCATACCTTGTCGAAAGGAGTTTTAGTGCAGTTACAAACCTCTTAACAAAAAAAAGGAGCAAATTAAACATCACAGAACGGGGGGATTTGCGGTTATTGCTCACAAAAATAAAGCCAAACATTGATCGTTTGCTGACACTCCATCAAATACATCCTTCCCATTAATTAAAATTATGACCTGAACCTAGGTATATTAGTATATTACCTTATTATTTTTTTCTTGTAATTATATTCTTTTAATAAATAAAGTGTTATAAAATGTACCATTTTTCGTTTTTATTTTACCTATCGGAATAAAGGGACAGAACTCAGAAGCGACACAATTTTTATTTTTTGGTGACTTTAAGAATGTGGTAGAAATGTAGCAGCAGAGGGTCCACCGAAACCAGTAAAATTTTGGAAGGGGTCCACGAGAAAAATAAGTTTGGGAACTACTGCTTTAAAGGGTAAACACTTTAAACAACAGATAAGTTTAATTAATAATTTGCAATATATAAATGTTTTTCGTAATTCTTAGGTGTCAGAAACAAGATTATTAAAAAAATATTTCTCAAAAACTACACATATTAGAAACGCGGGAGTTTTAGTCTCGCATTTGTAATGATCTAAACTACAGTAATTTGTAATAAAATGGGGATGTCACTTTTTTGGCTTCTATAAAACACTGTGGAACAGTACAGTATGTTCGACTCCAATCATCTATTAGAATGTATTTGTCTATGATATTATACAACACAAAGATTAGCACAATGTAGGAAGTATATTTGAATCGATAATTGTAATTAATCGCGAGTAGGTTGCTCCCGCCCGGAAATCGCATATGAATATAACCGAGAATCCCTTAAATTTGTTACTACCTAGGTACATAGTTAGAATTGGGTATTTGACAACAGTGAAAATAAATTGTTTTTTCATTAGCAACAGAACAGATAAACATTACGATAATACTCGTAAAACATCAAGCTTTCCCCCCCGGGGTATGTTGGGCCAAATGTCAGAATGTCCAAGATGTCAAATTGACAACGAAATAATGCCCAATTGTTAAAATGCCCAGTTGTCATAATTTCAAACTACCAAAACAAGAAATTGTTAAGACGTCTAATTGCCATAATGTCAAGCTACCAAAACAACAAATTGTTAAAAAAAAAGTCGGATTGTAATAATGTCCAATATCAAAACACCCAATTACCTACATATTCTACTCTAAGGCAGGTCGGTGTAGGTACGACGACGAGCGAAGCGAGGAGGAGTGTTAGTAAGAACTGCGATCCTACAGCGTGCGAGCCGAGCGAGCGAAGCGAGCGAAGCGAGCGAAGCGAGCGTGCCGCGGCAGCGGCCGGCGAAACGCCAGAACCGACGGCGGCGGTACATATTGGATAATCATTATAACATCTGGACATTATGACTCCTTGGACATGCAGAGACTTGTACATATTGACTATTGGTCTTTATAACATCTTGGTATTAAGACTTTTTGGACATTCAGATACTTGTACATATTGACTAACGGTCTTTATAACATCCGGACACTATGAATGACACCTTGGACATTCTGACACTTGGCCCAACATACCCAGGAGGGTGACGTCATCACATAGTAATCCCTACAAATTCCATATGAACGGAGCGTTTTTGACGTTTCATAAAAAGAAGTTGATTTGACTTTTGTCAAATACCCAATTTACTAATAGGGTATTTGACAACAGTGAATATAAATTGTTTTTTCATTAGCAACAGATAAACATTACGAAAATACTCGGAAAGTATCAATCTTTCATTTTAAGATTTTTAAATTCATAAAAACTCATAATAAGGACGTTGTTTGATAGTGACGTCACAAGCAAGTAATCCCTACACATTCCATACTAACGGAGCGTTTTTGACGTTTCATAAAAAGACGCTGATTTGATTTTTGTCAAATACCGTATTGCATGAAGCAACCGATACTACGTATGACATTGACTTAGTCATTATTAATAAGAGTAGAAAAGAAGTGGATGTAATGTGAATGAGAGAGTCAAGATTTTTTATTCGGAATAGAAGCGAGGTTTGACTTTGAGATCATGAATATCAGGATGATTAACGCATTGACCACGACTTTGGTCGGAAGCGACCTGCGACCAGCGTTTTATCTGTTCATTGCGCGGTCGAGACCCGCAACGCAAAACGCTGGTCGCAGGTCGCTTAAGACCAAAGTCCCTAAGGCGTTATATATCACACCTGGGACGTTTTCTAAAATAAAAGTTTTCCACCAGAAAATAGAGGCCTCTTGTCGAAGATGATATCATCTCTCGGACCTTCAAAAAATGCGTAAAAAATATTAATTTCGGGTTTTCTAACAATTACTGTGATAAAAAAAAGTACTCTAAAACTAGGAACCATAATATTGAGTTTTGAGAAAATCATGAGTTCGTGACATTGGTTTTAATTGCAAAATGAAGCTAAATCGTTTTTTTTTTATGGAATTGACCAAATGACGTCATTTTATTCGGTGGGGGGGGGGGGGGGTCCATTCAATTATGACGCTAGGATGATTTGAAGGGTGGGGTCAACATTTTATATATGGACAAGCCTTAGTGGACCTTTGTTCAGGTCAGCTAGCAGTGGCAGCAGAACTTCGCAGGAGAGCGCGTCTGGCTCGTGCTCTTTGTACACGTTGAAGAAATCCCGCACCACGCAGCCCAGGTCGATGACCCCGCACACAGAGCGACTCTCGTATTGGTTCATGCTCAACCGTTGCACCAAGTTTTACTGTTTTGGTGCTTCATTTGTTTTGATTGCATTAAAACTGACTTAATGTAAACCTACCTTTGTTCAGGTCAGCTAGCAGTGGCAGCAGAGCTTCGCAGGAGAGCGCGTCTGGCTCGTGCTCTTTGTACACGTTGAAGAAATCCCGCACCACGCAGCCCAGGTCGATGACCCCGCACACAGAGCGACTCTCGTATTGGTTCATGCTCAACCGTTGCACCAAGTTTTACTGTTTTGGTGCTTCATTTGTTTTGATTGCATTAAAACTGACTTAATGTAAACCTACCTTTGTTCAGGTCAGCTAGCAGTGGCAGCAGAGCTTCGCAGGAGAGCGCGTCTGGCTCGTGATCTTTGTACACGTTGAAGAAATACCGCACCACGCAGCCCAGGTCGATGACCCCGCACACAGAGCGACTATCGTATTGGTTCATGCTCAACCGTTGCACCAAGTTTTACTGTTTTGGTGCTTCATTTGTTTTGATTGCATTAAAACTGACTTAATGTAAACCTACCTTTGTTCAGGTCAGCTAGCAGTGGCAGTAGAGCTTCGAAGGAGAGCGCGTCTGGCTCGTGCTCTTTGTATACGTTGAAGAAATCCCGCACCACGCAGCCCAGGTCGATGACCCCGCACACAGAGCGACTCTCGTATTGGTTCATGCTCAACCGTTGCACCAAGTTTTACTGTTTTGGTGCTTCATTTGTTTTGATTGCATTAAAACTGACTTAATGTAAACCTACCTTTGTTCAGGTCAGCTAGCAGTGGCAGCAGAGCTTCGCAGGAGAGCGCGTCTGGCTCGTGCTCTTTGTACACGTTGAAGAAATCCCGCACCACGCAGCCCAGGTCGATGACCCCGCACACAGAGCGACTCTCGTATTGGTTCATGCTCAACCGTTGCACCAAGTTTTACTGTTTTGGTGCTTCATTTGTTTTGATTGCATTAAAACTGACTTAATGTAAACCTACCTTTGTTCAGGTCAGCTAGAAGTGGCAGTAGAGCTTCGCAGGAGAGCGCGTCTGGCTCGTGCTCTTTGTACACGTTGAAGAAATCCCGCACCACGCAGCCCAGGTCGATGACCCCGCACACGGCGCGATTCTCGTACTGTTTCATGGTCAGCAGTTGCAACAGGTTTTGGTGCATCATTTGTTTTGATTTCTGGGAGACAAAATGGCGGAATCACAGAAGGTTCCAGAAAATGTTAGATAGCATACTAAATAAAACCTCATTTATGGACACGCACAGGTGAGTAATTCGGTACCTATGTAGCAATATTGTTTTGTCAAAAAAGCGTTTCGCTAAGTGGGGGTTTTCATACCAACGTAAATCCCTGTAAGCCTTGCAGGTTAAGGCACTGGTCCCACCGCGAGCGAGTAAGCTATGAGCTATCGGCTATTTTCTAGCTCAAGAAACGAACAAAAGATAATCGCTTTCGTGTAAATAAAAGAGAGTTATATATTTATAGTTTATAGCTGGCTGTTCACACCGCCGGCGCTGAACTATAATAGTACATTATGATACAAGTGTGCTATGTTGGTCATTACACTCGAGTCGGTTTTTAAGCCTGAGCCGAAGGCGAAGGCTTAATGGAGACGAGAAGTGTAATGACCAATGCTCACATGTTTCATACGACGTTTTTCAACACATTTGCGAGGAAAAAAAAAAAATTAAAAATTAAAATGTTAAAAGATATGTAATGAAAAGGCACTAGTGCGATAATGTAATGTAAAAGTCACGGCATGGGTAATATTCTGCATTATTTTGCTAATATTTAAAAAGATATGTAATGAAAAGGCACTAGTGCGATAATGTAATGTAAAAGGCACGGCATGGGTAATATTCTGCATTATCAGTGTAAATACGCTGTAATAAGACCTACTTTACGAGCAGGTGTGTTGAAAATTTATTTACAGTCGCCATCACATACATAGGTACACTATAGGTGTTCAAAAATATCGGCACATGCACCCTAATGCCTTGAAAATAGAGGTGTGTTCCGATGTTTGTGACGTGCTTGTTTGCTCCGATGTATGTGATGGCGACTGTACATTTGAGCTATTATCTTTTGTTCGTTTCTTGGGCGAGTAATCGCCGATAGCTTTTAGTCTGTAGCCGGCGGTGGGACCAGTGCCTTAGCTTAAAATTAGAAGGCCAAAAGGCTTAAGGTCTATTTAGCAGGCCAAATTATCTCAAAATCATGATAATGACTAAAAGAAGCCATTTCCCGAAAAAAAAGGATCCTTAAATTTTAAATTGTCTATTTCTATGGAGAGCCGATTTTCAGCCCACAGCGGTGCGACGCACAGTATCTGAAAATCGAGTCTCCATGGAAATGTACACTTCAGTCATGTAGGATATTTTTTTTCGTAAATTAGCTTTTTACTAGCCATGTTTATATGATATGTACTCGTATATCACCAAATAATTTTGGCATTATTTTATCAGTGTCGTCACCAGGGTGAGGTCCAGGGCTTTCAGGCTCGCCAGTACCTCCAGAAAAACTATCTCAGGAAGCAGGCTTGTGACGACCTGACTCCAGTCGCCAGTAGGCCGGGCCTACCACGGGAGCATCTACCCCAAGCGCCGACGAGCCGCGATGACGCACAGCACCGCCCGCCGCCCCGCCGCCGGCTGGCCCCCCGCCGCCGCACCGCCGCCCCGCGCGCCTCTATAAAAGCGCCCAGAGCCGAAGAGGCTTCACGAACGACATTCCCAGGCACCCTAATGTGCAACTGGGGTTGTTTGCGGACGACACCGCGCTCTTTACGACTCATTGTAAGTACGCTACTATCCGGCGATACCTCCGAGAGGCAACCACCGACCTAGGTCGCTGGTTTCGTCTTTGGCGTCTAACTGCATTAGCACAGAAAGACGAGTGGCTCCGATCCAGATGTTTGACCGACCCATCCCCTAGGTCAACGAGGCCAAATATCTTGGAGTAACCCTCGACAGGAAACTGACTTTCCGTAGCCACATCCGTAGGGTACGCAACCGCGCGTTGTTCGTATTAGGAAGGCTTGGGCCGATGATCAATAAGTTCAGTAAAATGTCACTTAGAAATAAGCAGACACTCTACAAAACTTGTGTTCGTCCTATCATGACATAGGTATGCAAGTGTAGTATTTGCTCACGTGCCTATGTCATCGCTCAAACCGCTTCAGGTCATTCAGAATCGTTTCCTCCGTAGGGCGACTGGTGCCCCGTGGTACCAATCGAACCTCAGCCTGCACCACGACATGGGGATTAGCACCATGTATGATTTCTTTAAGCAGGCTGCCAGACGTTATTTTGACAACGCTCCCCACCATAGGAATCCGTTAATTAGGAAGGCTGCTGACTACGTTCCCGTCCCTCCCCCCTCTGTCGTTACTCGGCGTTCACTGATTAGGGGCCGCACGGTCCGGCGTCCTAGGCACACACTCACGGATCCGGACGACGAAATCACAGAGTCCATCGAAAGATGGAAGGCTGCGCTTTCGGCGTCCAACTCAGCGCGTACACTACAGCGTTCCCGCCGGCGGGGACGTCCACCGCGTGATCGCGACAACACAGACACTTATAGTCCATATTCGTCCCGGTACCGCCGCATACCGGGTGAGTCAGTCCGACAAACCCGACCGATGTCGGGCCTAGCTGAGTTTCTTGCTGGACTCTTCTCAGCTAGGGTAGGTTTTAGCGAACTAGCAATCTCAGTAGTTCATCACCACTCACACCTCAGATTCGGTTGAAACCGTTCAACCAATCTCACTGGAGCGCAAACTTTTAGAGTATTCCAGTGTTTACCCCTTCCCGCGTGGTCGTGCCAGAGGTTTCCTTTGGATTTTCCCCAAGCTACCCTCCAACCACGCAATTCGACTGCTATATCGGGTTCGTCATATCATAGCAACAGTCAGGTTCAAAAAAAAAAGCCGAAGAGGCAGTCGCTCGCGCTCCGTATGGTGTGTACGCCTGCCCACCTAGTAAGTGCGATTGAAGGCTCCCCGCGTTCGCACGCTAGATTCCTAGCTTAGTAGGTTTCTTGGTGCCGGTGAAGGCTCCCCGCACTTCGTCCCAGAAACCTAACCCTGACCTTCCTATTCCCCCATAGGTATCAGCGGAGCAGTATTTTCCACCGCCCTACGCTCACCTAGGTTCCCTCGTTCCTCGGGAAACTTCCGCTCCAACATCCGTAGCCAGGATACACCGAGCTAATAGAGCTCCGCGCCGCGGTCTCCTAGACCCTCATATCCCGTCGTCTGTATGCACTAGAATTGCTATTTGCTGTATATTTGATTTAGGTAATTAAAAGGCTTAAGACCCGTATATTAGTGTTCATATTTCATTACCTAGCCGTATTCTCCCCACGTCTGAGTTAGACAGGAAACCTCCGCCCAAGGAGGATATGTGATAGGCGGCAGCCCCTCCCATCATCACAGGCTTTCAGGACTTTACCTCTGCAAATGCAGCTGGGTCCACAATCAGGAACACACTGTCCCTAATATCCTGGACCTCCTTGCGCCAGGAGTCCGTGAGGAAGCCGGCGTGCCAGCCGCCGGGATCTATCATCAGCGACGGCACCAGGTGAGGGTCCAGGGCTTCCAGGCTCGCCAGACTACTTCTCAGAGACACTACTCCTGAAAGCATTTTCATTATTATTGTGTTATTCATCATTATCAGAAGAGATTATGATATTTCTTATTTAAAAATGAATAGGTACTTGAGTACAACAATAATATTAGCGCAATAATATTACCATTACCATTAGTACCAATTTTTCATGTTGACTACGGTCCACAAATGGTCAGTTATTGGTAGCAGGGGAGGGATACGTAAAGGTAAAGAATAAGGGCCGATTCAGACCGAAATGGCAGCGGCCGGCAACGGCGCGGCGAGCACTCTCAATGTGAAATAATATTAAACTTTATCTATAATATAGATATTATACTTAATTTTAAATTTCAATTTGTTTATTGCATACATGTTGTTAAGATTACAAGGTGTTACACTATAGTACATTACTTACCTAGGGCGGTTAAACAAAGAATGTCTCAGATCGCAGGTATTTGACGCCCGAGCCGAAGGCAAGGGCGATAAATATGCGCTCTGAGGCTTTCTTTATTACCGCCCGTGGTAAGTACAAAATTTTACGTCTCTATCTGGCCAGGAAGTGGGGTTTTCCGCACGCATAGCGTGCGGTAATTCCTACTTTATGGCCACGTAAAGCTTATTTTCAAACCACATGCTCGACAATGCCGAATTATAGGTCATGTAAACCCTACCGAAAGCAAGACATTAAATCCCTTGGTATTAGCCGGGTTATAATGTTGTACTGAATTTCATTGTAACCCGCTGGTTAATAATATGATTTCACTTTTCATAATTCTTATTACTATATGCATAAAGTTTAATTTTGCTAAACACAATTTGTCCTAGGCCATGGCCTACTTGATTTGACAAAATAAATGAAGTTTGCCTCCGTGTGCACCCCGGTCCGGAGGAGCGCGGTGGTCGAAATTCGAATTTCGAATCTAGGACCACGGCTTGTGCTTTCGAATTTGGAACGCCGCGCGCCTTCATTTGTTCACGCGTGACGAACAAATCGAGTTCTTGTAGGTGCCTATAGAAGATTTAATTTCAAAAATAATATTGAAAATGTCGAGTGATGAAAGTGTTTTGACTCCTGAGTTTATCAAATTAGATGCCATAGGCATAATAAACTCCAACTCAACCTCAATAAACGTACCAAATAAAAACATTACCTTATCTTTCCATAATTGGACTAACGTGTCTAATGTTACTATGTACTTTTAATTTGCTAAATAAACATTATTTATCTACTGAGCCTGTTTTTTTGTCTCGCATAAGGTGTGAAAAGTAGAGTATACACCTCGGGGATAAGACTGTTTTAGTCTTGGGCGGTTGAACCCCTCACTGCACTCAGGACTCAGTCTTAATTCCCTCGCTTCGCTCAGGAATTAACTTATAACTCCCTCGCTACGCTCAGGAGTTAAAGTCCTTCGTTACGTTCGGGATTCAATTCGCTCCCGTGACATAAAACAGTGCTTTATCCCCTTGGTGTATAATCTACTATTATGTATCAAACATGCACCCTGCAAGAGCATCGCAATGTAGTAATTATAACTAAGTAATTTCACAATTTAGGCATAATTTTAATACTTACAGTTTTATTATTATGAATATTATGTATATTATGTATGATCATTATAGACATTTAATGATTATTCTTTTATAGTGGTATGCGTGTGTGTGTCCGTGTGCGTGTTTATGTGTGTGTGAGCGCATGCGTGTGTTTAGTTTATTGTAATTTATTGTCTAGGTATTCGTTTAGGGAATAATAGGCTTTATTTATTAAAATTTGCTTCAATTTGTTTACGAATATATTATCTTTTCGTTCACTCTTTATGTTTTCGGGTAGCTTCTTATATACTTTTATTGTCATTTTAAGAGGGCCAGTAGAGTGAATTTTTAACTTGGACGGAGGGGCTATTAGATTATTATTTTTCCTAGATGCATATCTCAATTGAGCATTTTCTCTTTTAGTGTACAATAGAAAAAACTAGTTTTATGAGGTTCAAACTAAACGGCCATCCGAGTTCATCCCTGAGAGTGTGTGCAGGTGATGCCCCTATACAGCATGTAACCTGCACACGTCTCCTTGGATTCAACCTGGACAGTGCACTGACGTGGGAGACACACATCGATGAGGTATGCGGGAAACTCGGAAGTGCGTGCTTTGCACTTCGGCGCCTGGCGCGCACCGCCGGGAGACCCGCAGTGAGAGAATGCTATTTCGCGACAGTGCACTCAATCTTAACATATGGCACGGAGTTGTGGGCCCATGCTTCTGACTGGACTCGTGCATTCTCAATGCAGAAGCGAGCCGTTCGCGCGATGGTCGGAAAGCCGGTAGACGCCCCCGCGCGGGATATTTTCAGAGAGCTGAAGATACTGCCCCTACCGTGCTTATTTATCTACAACGCAGCAGTGTTCACGCATGACCATATAGATACGTTCAAATGTAGAGGCGTGAACACCAGCTACCCACTGCGCAGCAATAAACATAAAAATAGACTGGTCGCGGAGCCGCACAGACTCGCTAAGTCAGATCGTTCATTGTATTATCTAGGCCCATCGGTTTACAATCGCCTACCCGATGCAGTTAGAGACGCAGCCACTCCCGCCGGATTTAGAGGTAGATTGAAGAAATATCTGATGACAGAACTGTTCTACAGCTATGAAGAGTTCTTCGACCTACCGCTCACATTGTGAGATTTACATACACATCTGTAACTTAGAATATGTTACCTTATTAATTATTATACTTACCTTATTTAAGAAAAATGAGATTTATACCTACAGAAAAAATTGTAATCAATAATCATAATAGCCTACATAACAACATACTTGTTAGTTAGATAGGTATCCAATTTCTGTATGACATATAACAATTGTTACGAATAAATATTTGTATTTGTACTATCAATTATTCTGTGCCTATAGGTAGGAATGTGCAAAACTCCTATGCGCTGCAAGCGCAAGCACGAGAGATTTTCCGCTACTTACGAGTACCAATAGCAGAAAAATACACGCGCTTCAGCGTGCTACGGCCATGCGTTGAATGGATATTTAAGAGAAGCAATTAAAACAAATAAGGAATAAAAAATGATGATGGTTTACGTTTTGGTAACATACTTTCCTGATCTGAAGAACATGAGACAGCAAAAGACCCAATTTGCAGCAACCTCTCACTGTAAAGATCAAAGTCTTTCACATATTCACAATCTTCCACAATATTGTCCTCACTTTTCTCATGGCACAGACACCCTTCAGTGTTCATAAAATGTCCTTTCATGGTGTCGACTGGAGAGACGGTGTTACTAAAGCAGTGAACAACCAGTGCCAGCAGAGCAGTGTTTGTGTTTGTCTCCAAAACATAAAGGACATCTTTTAGAACATCAATTGCGACATTTACATTGGTTGGCATGATTAGTAGTTTTAGGGAGTTCACTGTGGCTGTGAATTTGCCATCCGTTTCACCCTCAAATACTTCATTTAATAAAACTTTAGCTTCTCTTAGTACCTGTCGGGAAAAATAACAATTATATGTCATGCTACATTGAAGCAGGGACCGGATACCGGTATTCTTTTCATACAAATAAACGGGTATCTAACAGTACCAGTTCGGTGCCTCTGTTATTATTTCATATTTTTGGATCGTAACTGACTCATTTTATATTTTTGCGTACTTAGTACTTACCTAATAGTTATTTAGGATACAAGTGCAGGCGAATTACCTATTCGCACGTGTATCGTACAACGTTTTACAGTACATATGGCTCTTAAAAATCTCGACATATGCAAGGAAAGTGCTCTTTTCCGCACACAATTTTGAAATACTAAAAAAGCGGGACACATTTTACCACTTTGGAAGTGTCTCTCGCGCAAACTATTCAGTTTAGAAAAAAATGATCTTAGAAACCTTAATATCATTTTTAAGACCTATCCAATGATACCCCACACGTATGGGTTTGATGAAAAAAAATTTTTTGAGTTTCAGTTTTGTGCATGGGGACCCCTAAAACTTAATGTTTTTTTTCGATTTTTGTGTAAAAATCTTAATGCGGTTCACAAAATACATCTACATACCAAGTTTCAACATTATAGCTCTTATGGTTTCGGAAAAAAATGGCTGTGACATACGGACGGACAGACAGACAGACGGACATGACGAATCTATAAGGGTTCCGTTTTTTGCCATTTGGCTACGAAACCCTAAAAAGTCGCGCATTGAGGAAGATATTTATTTTGTCTATCCTTTGAAGATGTAAAAGGAATTTGAAGTTTTCTCTTTGACAAATCATTATCATAGTTGGAAATGTATGAACAGTCAGTAAAAGTGACAAATAGTTAGAAACATGACGCGCGAGATGCGTGTTAAGTTAAGGCATTGCTATGTGTGAGAGCCCCGACTCACCAGTATTGTACTACCCATGTTGATATTAATTAATATTATTTATGTTACTCACCACTTGACAGCGGGTTTTGACTATGATCTGGTCTGATGGCAGGCAATACTTGCAAAGAGTCATGGCTGATAACAGCAGTTCATCCAGAGCAGAGTGCAACCCACGCATACAATCTAATAACTGAAATCATATGATATTTTACACGATACTGGCAAGCAGCTTGCTTGATAGTTAACGGAGATCTTAGCATGTGGAAAGACAAAGCCACATGATACTTACTTCAATCTTCCACTCAAAATAAAGCTTGTCATTTTCTTTATAATCAGTTTTGTATATAATTCGAGCCAGGTTGGAAAGAGTCTCGAATGTGTGGTCCATCCAGTTGACAAAGTACATGGGTGTGGTGAACTGAGAGCCCTCACTACTGGTGTCACTTTCTGGGTTATCTGTGATGTTTTGCAACTTGTCTTCAACCATCATTAGTTTGTTAACACACCACGACAATCTCTCTATGGTGCAATGTCGAGTATCCTGAAGGTATAAATTGTATGGAGACGGAGATAACTTCATTTAGATTAGAAATGTGAGAATTCATTCATTTGTTAAAAAAAATAAAAATTATTCAATGACAGCCACCTTTATTCTGTAAAAAGTTTGTAAAAAGAATACTAACATCCATATTCAGAAATTTTGTTCAAAATTTAAAATTTACTAAGGTAAGGATTTTACAGCACTTGTCCGCTCGTTAGTACTGTCCACATTTATGAATAGGTACAGTAACGTTTATGAATATGGGGCTGAAATAGTAAATACGTAAGTTTTTTTTTAACAAAGGAATGAATTCTCTCATTTCTAATCTAAATGAAGTTATAACGCAAAAACGTTAAAAAACACTCAAACAAAAACAATAATTTAATTTATCATTTATTTCAAGTAATAGACTACTTTTGCACCGGAAGCGATAACGAACGGGGTTAACTAGTTGTAGTGTAGTTGACGAGTGTGTTTATATTATATACTAGTTTTTAGTAATAGAAGACTCATATATTTATGGTTAGTGTGTACTTATAGCTATGTTAATATCTATATTACTTAATCATTAAACATTTTATTATTATTTTTACCTATTTTTAATGTCATGTTTCTAGAAGCACTTAAGTAGGTCAGACATAGTAAGTACTTCTAGAAACATGCATGTCATCGCAATGCCTCAAATATGGGCAGTTAAACCCCCCAGCCAACAAACACAGGATGGGATAATGATCATTAATAACAGGCTAAGGCACAAAATTGATAATTTTCGTAAAAAAATCACGCCCCCCAGTTTATTACGAGGTTTTTCAAAAAATTGTGTTTGTTTTTCCTACTTTTTTTTCAAAAATTTAAAATAATAAAATGTCCCATTTACCTGACTTTTTTATTGTTTCATGTTATTCTACACCGTACTAGCTTTCTAACAGTAACATTACCACGTTTATGACTGAGATAAATCTTTTGTTATCAGCGGTGTTTTCATTTATTCATATGTTTGTATGTTTCTTAGTCTTTATGTTCTTGGTTTGTTTCATATGTTTTTAAACACGGTGTAAGTTTGTCTATCTCATGCATACCTACCGTCCACTCAATTGCTCAAAGGTTAGCTGGAAGAGAACCCTTATAGGAATAAGTTCGCCTTTGTACCTACTTTAATCTTACATATCATGTTTGTTTTTACCCATTTTGTGTACAATAAAGTGCTTACATACATACATAATATTGTGTATAACCAAGATATTTACCATACCTACTAACTGAGTGTGGGCTACAAGTTAATGAGTAGTTCTGTTACACATCTCTTAAAGGAAAATCTGCAATAAATTCACCAGAACAACATACTTTGTAAATACATACCTGCAACAGTATTCTTTCTTGACTTTCCAATTTAAAGATATCAAACAAGTTGAGCACACATTTCTTGATTTGACTACAGCATAAGGTAAACACATTCTGAACAATGACAAACTCCTCTTCTTGCTCCGTATCAGATTGTAGGCGCGTACGTATTCTAATAATCAATGGGTAGATCTTGCTAAATAACACATCCTGAAAAATGTTAGCAAAATATATATTTTCTATTGTAGTCGTTAGTCATTACCGTAGTTTATAATAAACGCATTTAAAGTCTACAATGATCGCATTTGAAAGTCTTACCACTATGCACTTTGAGGCAAGTTGGGGATCACGTGGGATATGCTGAAAATCTAAACTGAAATCCATTTTATAAAATTACGTTACAAGAAACAAAAAACTAACGATGTACCTATATTTTCAATACAACTAAAAGGAAACACCAGTAAAATTTTGAGTAAAAAAACAACTTTTCAAAAGTGACAATCGGACAATCGGTTATTTATTTTGACATGATTTTGACTGTAGTGGTGTGATACCAGTTCTAAAAAAACTAAAGCAGTTATTACACTGAATCGTCAATCGGACTGAGTATGGTACTGAGAGAACGTTTCTTTAAATAATTTGATGATGTATTGCATAATGATGAAAAAGCCGTGTTAGACGCCAATAGGAAGCTCTAGACGTAGTAAAAGATCGAATTGTGCCATTATCTTTTTTTCTAATGCCGGCACCACACTTCGCTATTCGTTATTCGGCTTATTATGCGCCTGTATTCGACGAAGTGTGGACGGTTTATTCGTCTATGTTTGCGTGCCGGCATAAAGCCGCGTCCGCTGCGCCGTGTTTTCGTGGTTTTTAAACGTCAAAAATGTTTTGCCAATCAAAACAATACCCTATTTGTTTGCCGAAACTTTAATTAGTCTGAAGCCGAAACTGACGGAAAACATGTTAGATGTTTGCAAACACCGAAAACACGGCGCAGCGGACCAGAGGGCCTACCGCGAACGGCATTCGAAGTTTTCCCTCTCTGTCGCACTTACGTACGAACTCACAGGTATGACAGAGAGGGAAAACTTCGAATGCCTTTGGCGGTAGGCCCTCTGGCTTAAGAACTAGCTGTGTAATTTATTGACTCAGTGTGTATGCGACATAAAAAAGTGATCCTTATCTATTGGTTCACAAAGCACGTTTAAACCTATTGCTCAAACATGCCACTTTGCTGACAGATGTCTGGTCTGTCTGTCACTTGATGACTTGACTTGACGTGAACCATCGCCATTACATTCCGGAATTTTGAAATTAAGTATTAGATTTAGGGCTTATTTACCAATATATTATAGTAAAAGTACGTCACGATGAGTGAATTAGTTTGGGGTATCAAAAATGGGGATATAGATCAAGTAAAAGACATTATAGAAAACAAGGTAAGAAATCTCTCTTTGTACGATTGTAATGCAATCTTTGTTTTTTCTTGTGATTATTGGAATCTGCACAGTCAGACGTGATGGCAAGAGAAAGCATTTCGTTGCATATAATTTATAACATTCTTAAGTTAGACGTTTTACTTACACGGCTTCGAACTGATACTCGAGTCATGTTTTAACTTTAGCATTGAGTCATTTGTTGTTATTATTTCAATTGACTTTAAATCTTATTTGCCTAGATGTGAGATATAGATGCTACATCATAATTTGTTTATAATTATCTCAAGTTGACTCTTGCGGGTTATACTGTATTACTTAGCCAACATGTGTTAGGTATTTAGACATATTATAGATTGATTTTGTCTGAGTTCTAAGTTTTTTAAAGTTCTGGGTTGTTCTGCTGATTAAATTTCAGAAAATAGATGTGAATGCACTTTTGGACGGGCGCGTTCCCTTGCACTATGCAGCTGATTATGGCCAGACAGCTGTACTGAACTACTTGCTGGATAAAGGAGCTGATCCAAATGTATGTAATACTTACTCATGATTTGTGGTTTAGATAAAAAAGCAAGCTAGCACAATGAACTAATAGTACTATTAGTTCATTGTGCTAGCTTGTTTAAACCCATAACAATCAGTGTCATCAATACATAGTATAAAACAAAGTTGCTTCCCGCTGTCTGTCCCTATGTATGCTTAGATCTTTAAAACTACGCAACGGATTTTGATGCGGTTTTTTTAATAGATAGATTGATTCAAGAGGAAGGTTTATATGTATAAAACATGCATGTATTCATTGTATTATACATATAAACCCGTGCAAAGCCGGGGCGGGTCACTAGTGTGAAATATTACATTCAATAACAGTTTTCTGAACATTAGTGAGTCATCAGAAAAGCTAAACTTTAGTAAAGGAAAATGTGTTTGTAGATTGGATAGGATCATTTCGCCAGTTAGTGACCACCTAATTTCATGTGCCGGTTAGCAAGTGAACTGAAAGGATATTTTCTTGTTTTTCTGGTAGATTCCTATTCTATAACTACTTTAATTTAAAAATGCATACACCTAATTTCATTAGAGCCTGTAGAATCGATGCTTCAGGTGGTTGCTAACTGAAGTTGGTTGCATCACCGGTTTAGTACATCATCATCATCACTATATAAGAGCTAGGCTCTTGATGGTGGAGTAACCGCCACTGATTTTTGTCCTCTGCCAGCCTCTTCACGTCTTTGTATGACTCGACAGCAAGTTTCTCTTTTATTTGGCTGGTGTAAGTATGTCTGGGCCTTCCGCTGCCTCTCTTTCCTTCAATCTTGCCAAGTTTTTTAACCCTACATCAGTTGTACTAATTGTGAGGCATCAAGATGTTTTGAAAATATGTTTGGCAGAGGCAGCTAGTAGTAACCCAACAAAGTTTATAGGATATTTTTACCTGACTGCAGTAAAGCAAGGTTCACACACACCTGTACCTGGTTAAAGTTGTGGCCAAATTTTAGTTGATGAATTGTTTTACACATCTAATTTCAGATGGTTGACAAACATGGCATATCTGTCATACTGGCAGCCATATGGGAAGGTCACACCGACTGTGTCAAGACACTGCTTAAACATGTAAGTAATTAACAGTCTACCCAGTCCAATTAGGATAGTATGTGAGGATGATTGTTGAGTAAAGGGACTATGCAGTCCATAACCGATAAAGCAAATAACTTTACAATTATTTGGCACTCTTATTCTCAGAATGTTAGATTCAGCAATGCCAATTTGTTACTAATTTTGATTAGTCATTTTCTAGTAAATTGCAGAAGGATGATTAATTGATTACTTTCAACTGGGCAGTCTATCAAATCCTTAAAATGTTTTTCTGCACTGTTTTGCTATGATATTTTAAATGATCTATAATTTTTCACATTACAGGGTGCGTCAAAGGATGGAAAAACCCCAGATGGAACCCCATACATTGAGGCTGCCGAAAAAGATGAGATCAAGGAATTGCTAACATAGGACTAGACGAGGCATCTCCAGTGTAGCTCACACAAATATATGAAACTAAGATATTATCACTAGTTCCAGTTGAACAATGAAGTAACTCCGTAACATGAACTATTTTTAAATGCATTTATTTAGATTGCGATGAATTATTTTTATAAGCTCAACATATGTTGGTATAACATACATATGTTTTAATTGTGCGTCCAGTTAGTATTGGTTAGATACAGTAGGAAAGGCCTGTTCTCTAAATTTAAAAATAAATTATTTAATATTAAGATATAATATTCCACGAGGATAAAAAGTAAGATGTAATTTTTTTAATGCTATAACAATAAACTACAAAAAGTATGATATTTTTATTTATTCATGTATAAAAATATTTCAATCCATATCACTGCTCCACATGCATGATTTTTTCCAAATAGGAAAAAAAATATGCACCTTAATTGTTTAGGTAAATTATTTGGAGTTTGCCACTGACAGATTATGTTAATTAATTACTTTTTTATCAATAGGTATACTTTTCTTTTTTTACTTACTCAAAAGCAATGCTTGTAACTGAAGAAAGCTATGCTTATATTGGTGTTAACTGTTAAGGTAGAATATGAGTTGGATTAAAATCATCTGTTAGTGGCAAACTCCAAAAACTACTGTTTAGTCAAATGCCAAAACTCATTTTAACTATGAATGTTTTTTTTTTTTTACCTCATTAAATTACTTCTACTATTAGTCGATGAACATACTAAAAATATTGACAAGATCAAAATTGAAATCACTTAACATTATCAAACAATATCTTAAAATATAAATAAATACTACAAACTCATTGGTTACCTAACAACTATCTTTGGAGTTTTATTTAAATTGATTCAGTTAAGCCACAGAATAAGTAATAGTACTACGTACAGAAGGTTCTCTGTTAACAAATTCCCTGTTTAGGTACGCCACGCCATACGTGCCTAAATGTGGCCATCCCGTTCTATCGCATGCAACGCGCTGCGACCCGTGCGAGCGTCCTGTACCAACACGTGGCAGCCACTGAATAAGAGCTCTTCGAAAGGGGCGACCGGCATGTACTTGTAGCGATAAACACAAATTGCGAGTGAGCCGCGCCTGGTTAAGCTGCAATGTTGTACACCACTTCACCAGAGGCGTAAAGCTGTTCATACATAACATCATAATATGATTATGTATCACCTACAAAGTAATATCAAGTTCGTAAGATATCTTAGTAGGTATATGAGTTTCAACATCTTTACTGCCTATATTTTAATAAATAATAATCACAATTAAGAGCCCGTTCACGTGTTTAGCGCCACTCGTAAATAATTGAGATTAAGGTGCATTGGTTATTCCAATAATTTCTAAGATCTACCAAACCAAACAATTTTTTTTTAGGGGGGTAACTACGAACGAAAAAGGAATATGTACATTGTGTCAGAACTGAATAAAACTCTCTTTTGTATATCAATGGGAATTACCCTACATACTCCGGATATTGTCCTGAGAAAATTACGGTTCTTTTGGAAATAATTCAATATCAGGCTAATTATTTGTATACGGCTTTTATATGTTATTTTAAACAACTTTTACTATTGAAATCAATAATTATATGGACCGGAAGTTAGGAAAAAAAATTAACCTGCAAGCAAAAATGCTATCAGTATTTTTATAATGAAAACATGTTTGAGTACATAAATTAGGAGACTTACTACCTGAATCCAAAAATATATGCATCAGGAAATAACGGCATTATAATTAAATATTTACGACCTTGAGATAATATTGAATTTCATCTGGCCTATAGAAAGGATTATTCATTAACAAAAATAAGTGGATTATGCGCGTATCCCAAAGAACGTATATAGACGTAGTCAATTATAAAGTAAAGAAAGTTTATACCATTTTTGCCTGATTTTTACGGAATTTATGAAGATTACTTTTCATTATTTTTTACCGTATCGGTATTAAATTTAGGTGGATTATTAATGAATATTTAGTCGAATTACCCAACCTATTTTTTGGTGTACAAATATGGCTGATATCGATATATTGTTGTGTTTTCATAGAGCGAAACCGTAAGGTTCTCAGGGTATATGCCTTTTTACAACGAAAAATATGTTTGCAGTTAAAACACTTATTATTTAGAAATGCCGAGGATATTTGAAAAAGTCTTTGAAACAGACCTCTCTGCTTTATATTCAAAAAGAGAAAGTATCCAATGTTGTAAGCACAAACTCCACCAATGGGCTTGTTGCGTGGTGTTAAAATTGATAACGTCGTGTTGCTAAATGGATAGTAAACCATCAAGTGATTGTAATAAAAAGATATGAACCTTGTTTTTTTTTTAGAAAAAAAAGTTTTTTTTATTTATTGTCCAAGAGTAAATTTAAAGGTACCAATAGAATCCTTACGCTTTTATAGAAACAAATTCGTATGACAACTATGGACCTAAACGCAGTATTTCGCGACCGAAACATCAATTTACTTCATTTTCCATGCAACGGTTAGTACAAATTGCAAGGTGTGACGTCATACTTTAAAGCCAATCAGTATGAAGCGTTTCGGCTGCTGTCAGCTAGGTCCGTCTTTAACTCGATTTTTTGGGTAGTAATGTCCTTTAAATGTAGTTGCTTCCATACAAACATTTGTTAATCTACAAAAACTGGTTCGAATGGCATTGTAAACAAATTTAAGGTCACAAGCCCATTCTGACTGGTGAATGAAAATATAGATATCCTGTCAACTCTTCCAATATCCTTTCATCATTACCCAAATGCACCTTATTTAAATTGAACGATAGATATTTAAAAAAGGAGGCCACTACATACTGTTTTTAACAGCCATTTTAACTTTGGACGCATCCAGCAAAGTAAAAACCGTTATGATGTATTCAAAAGATACAAAATACAGTGAGAAATGGCCTACTTTTTAAAATATCTATCTTAAAATTTAAATAATATCAATTATTTACGAGTGGCCACTTAGTGAGCATGTGAATGGGCTCTTAATAAAAACTCATTTCTGGCAAGGTAACATAATGTTAACACTTACATAACTAATCAACAATTATATTGTTTACACATTCGCCGACATCCATTATGTGGAAAAGTAGAACTATAAACTAGATTCTTGGCTCTCAAATTGTTAAATTGTGGCAACATCATGTTAAAATTATTTTTACATAATTGACCCGTAAGCTAGAGATCTCCAGCTCCCGTTGTATATTTTCTGTATTTGTTCTTTGGAGGAGGGCAGTAGCAGGCATTTTTCTGTGCATCCAGATAGGACTTACAACCCAGTGTTAAAGTGCCAGTGAAAAGCAATTTGGCCCCAGCTTTACAACCTGTAATTCAAAAACATAACAAAATTATACATGTGAATAATTTGAAAGTACATAGTTACAAATTTCAAATAAAAGGAAAGATTTAATGAGCCAAATGTGAACCGGTGACCACACGAGAGTTGTTTTTTAAGTACTTGTTTGTAATTAATAATTTTACATTAAAAGTTTCGTCCTCTATTTATATACTGAGCTAATGCAAGAAATATATTATGAGACCATTGATTAATTGGTAAAAGTCTGTGTAATGTATTTTTGGATTCATGCAAAATGCAAAGTGAATGCATAATATAATGAGATAGATGTTAGAGATCGCACAATGTTCTGCTATATTAGTAACTTACAGATTAGATGAACATATTCACACGTAGTTCACTACAATTATCTACAAAAAATATATTAAAATATTACCTTTGGTTATTGTATCACCAGCAACATTAACAGATTTATAGGAATCACAATAATTGTATAAACATTTTTTGAATTCTAGATCACACACTTCTTTTCCACTGTTACAGGTATCGTAGCAAATGTCGTGTGTATTGCAACAATTGGTCATTTGTTCCAGTGGCAAGTATTCTGATGAAATATCGAAACCAAGGGATCCACAGCCGTCAGATTTTGGTATATGATTTCTATTCCTAACTGGTTTCTGAGCTGAAAATAATAAAACACCGTATTGAATCATAAACAACATTAAGATAAAATGTATCTACGAGGTTATGACTTAGAGTCTTAGATAATAATCATAGCTTATGTTTATGACAGAAATAATTTTATTACGCACCTTCAGGACATGAAAAAATACATTCCTCTTCTACAGCTGCATCGAATACCTCGTGCAATGACTTGAACTTATCGGCAACTGTGATGGCATTACGAAATAAGTCTCCAAAAACTGATTCAGCGGACAAAACTGCATCCTTTAAATTCCTTAACATACTCGAACCTACACCCGTATAAGCATAAGCAACGAACGTTAATATGTATATACATATTTTTCTGTAAGGGATCTCCATGTTTACTAGTGCGTTTAAAGTATAATTCTGATCATATCACTCTATACAGTCCCTAACCAGTGTTAGAAATACACGTAATTTTCTACGGGAAGTTTTTATTTATATTCTCGCCGAATATGTCCAAAATAGACATGTGTCAAAATTATTGTTCGAGGAATTGGTAAAAACGCTTCGAATAACTTTCAATCACATACGTACTTCCTCCTATAGTGATCGGTATGAACTTGTCTATGGTTGCATGAACATCCGGAGGCCATATTGTTTAAAAAAAATATTCTTTTCCGTTGTGTTCGTGAAAATGACGGGCTTTAGCAATAAGGTGAGGAGCGGAAAATTAAGAAAGTATTGGTGTTTCTTGTAAAAAGCCTCAAAATGTTGAGTTATTTCATCGTGTTATTCAGTTACGATTGTTATATTAGTAATTTGGAGTGCTGAACAGTGAAAACTTAGACTTAAAATGTCCACACTTGGATACACGTGCGAGCATTGAGCATTTTCTAGTCTTGTGTCAATTTATATTATGTTCAAGTCTCTTTATCATGATTTTATTGTAATTTAAGTCACTACTATTAGTCTTAATGTGAAATTAGCGTTGTGATTACACTTTGGTTATAATTTTTTGAGGTTATACGTTTAGAGACGTCAGCGCTAGAACAGCGGTATAACCTAAATTTTGGTGTTCCAGGCCATAGTAATCGATGGCCGTGGCCACCTGCTCGGCCGGCTGGCCGCCATCATCGCTAAAGTCCTCTTGGAGGGCAACAAAGTTGTCGTTGTACGTTGCGAACAACTTAACATCTCTGGCAACTTCTTCAGGTAAGCTTTGGTACACTTTTTCTTTGTATTATAGTATTGAGTTATTATCAATTGAAATAAAATAAAATTAACTTACCGCATGTCTTATTTTCGTTTAAAATTTTTGAAGCATTACTTTGATGCCTAATAATTATATAAATGTATATGATGTTACTTTATTGGGTAATTTGCGACTGAATGTTTACCAAAACACATGTTGTTAATTAAGAAAATCTGATTATAATTGAACTAGCTACATGCATTGTAATATCAATTACTCCCATGCTAACCCATTTGTAATATTTCAGGAACAAGTTGAAGTTCATGTCATTCCTGCGCAAGCGCTGCAACGTGAACCCCGCTCGTGGACCATTCCACTTCAGAGCGCCCTCCAAAATTCTGTGGAAGACCGTCAGAGGTAAGCAAACTGGAGATTTTATTGGATTAGCCCAAAATTTACTGTGTACTGGGGTACAATGAAAGTGTGAAGAAAATCTTTTAGTTTTGGGGTGTAAAGCTGCCATCATCATTGAAAATCACTCGATTTCCTCTGTGTGTGTGTGTTGTGTGTAAATTGCCAAGATGTATACTTAATTATGTAGTAAGTTTGTGCACAATGTTACAAACCTTATTACTTCTGTGTCAGTAACACACTTATGTGATTTTAAGTTTGAACCTCAGAATAGCTTAACTTGAATAATATGTACATTTAATTATACAAGAGAGTTAAACAAATTGTATATTGAACTCTTGTGATGTCTGTCACGGAGGATTCAAAACCTGTTTTATAACCATGGCTGAAACAGTTCAAACCCTGTTTTGCCCAACAGCCAAACACAGTGCTGATTGACACACTTCAATGTTCTCACTTTCTCACGAAAGTCAATTCAACTACATGCTCCCCTTGGCAACGCCCATAGCGAAAAGGGTCCTAAATTAAAGAAAGCTACCATATTTTAACAGACCCTCTTTCATGTAGTTCTTTATACTCCTTTACACTTGGAACTGATTCCAGTTTTTTTTCGTTATATAATTCATCATTGAATTAGATTTCAGCAACTTTCCACTAAGCAACATTCATTTATCTGTAGCCATAAACTAAGCAGTGTTTTTTTATCTGGGATGATCCCACACAAGACTGATCTCAGGAAGGACTTATAGACAATATTAGATTGCAACAATTTTCCACTAACCTATTTCTTAATGATTATTCACATCCATACCTACATTATTTGACACTGTCAATGATAATACACAACCTATGAAGACCTTTAACCAGCAGCACAATGTAAGTTATCTGTAGCCATAGACTAAGCAGTGTGGTTTTTCCAGGGATGATCCCGCACAAGACTGAGCGCGGGAAGGCCGCGCTGAGCAGGCTGCGGTCGTACGACGGCTGCCCGCCGCCCTTCGACAACCGCCGCCGCGTGGTGGTTCCCGCCGCGCTCCGCGTCTTCTGCCTGAAGCCCGGCCGCAAGGTTTGTTTACAACATTACAGATACAATATCTACATTTCATCCATAACTATGCTTAGCTTGTAGTAACAATCTGCATATATGGGACAAATTGGGTGTATGAACTTGAGTACTTGGGTAAAGTGTGCTCCATGCTGGAACATGCTAGTGCAACCAAAGTAGGATAAATCGTCAATGATGCTCTTTATTACGAATTATTTGACAATGCTCAAGATACCGGTTCGGTACTTGGTGATTATAATTATATTTAAAAATAATAACAGATTCTTTGCTGAAAAAAACGATGACGACAATATATGGACAAGCTTGAAGTGGCTGGTTATTGGAGGGTGGCCAGTAATAGGCAATTTATCCTATATACTGTAACAAGCCATGGAGGAAAAGATCTTAAATTACATGACATACCTATAAAAGATTTATTGGATGTTAGCCTTCAAAGTCTTAACTGCTTTAATATACTTATTTCTTCCTCTTCCTTGACATCGATTAGCATAATATAATACTGAAACAAATGTGGTTGTGAAGCATGGTGATTACACTACTGAAAAAGTAGTTCCCTATATACATATTTTGAGTTAAAAGAAAATAAACGCTATGCCATGGTTTTAAATCTCAATATAGATTTCTGTAAAAGAACACTTTAAATAACATATCCTGAAATCATTTATAGGTCCATATAGAACCTGTCAATGCAAGGATTCGATATTTTGTGAACAGACACTAATTAATTGATTGACGTGTGTTATCAATTATCACCTTTCTCAATGATGTTTTTACTTGGGTAATTTGCGACTGAAAGCATTGCTAATGTTGTCAACTTTAAGTATACTGAGACAACTTCTATGTGTCATAATCCCTACAAATCATAAATTGTATGTCTATATCAAATTGTTTCGTTTTCAGTACTGCCACGTCGGCCGCCTGTCGCACGAGGTGGGCTGGAAGTACCGCGAAGTAGTCCGCAAGCTTGAGGACAAGAGAAAGTTCAAGGCTGTCCACAAGGTCGCCTATGAAAGGAAGCTGAAGGTATGTGCATCTAAATTGATGATTTACCCACAATATAGGCAATTTCGCTTGATTATGCTAGTATAAACTTCATGGCAAGCATTGGCATGGAAGACTGACAGCCATGCTCTTCTATTTCTGCAAATGATACTACATTTATTTGCCAATATGGCCCGTTTCATAGCAATGCTTACCAGGACAAATATGAAACCTTTTTTCTGTAATGGGGTGGAGCTATTACATGATAGGGGTAAATCTTTTATTGTTGAAAAATTGTCCCTGGTTTCCAATCAATAGGGATATTTTAGGGACAGCTACCTTTTTTGATGTATCTTGCAATATAACAACAGACACTAACTCCTCTTCATTATAAAACCTTAATTTTTACATGTGCTTATTCTAATGATGATTATTATCTTACCTACATTATTTGATGTGTTATGAAAATATCTTTACTCTGATATTATTACTCATGTAATGTGTTTGCTACTTCATAAAACTTTGTATTCATAATGCACATATCTTTTCAGACAATCACCAAGAACGCTACCGTGAAGGTCGCGAAGGCGACGGCGCCATTCTCGGCTGTCATCGAATCCTATGGATATAATTAGGATTAAGAGAATTTTACAAAAATAAACCTTTGGTTGCCCAAATTGTCTTTTTATCATCAACCAAACCAAAGAAGTATTTTTAACCCCCAATGCCATCGAGGGGTGTTTGGTTTAATGGGAAGAAGAAAGCCCGTTAATTCGTAGCGTAGACAATTTAGAATCGGATTAGCCCTGCCTAGCTGGGTAGATTGCAAAAAATTTGTACATAGTTAAGAGCCTTAGTTGTATCTACGCTTTAACTTTTTTCCATTGTGTAACGAAAGTTACCCATATAAAATGTATGGGTAATTGCCGTTACACAGTGGAAAAAAGTTAAAGCGTAGATTAGATTAAGGCTCTTAACTATGTACATTTTTTTTGCAATCCACCCAGCTAGCATAGTCGCGTTTATGTCGGATATAAAACATACGTTGGTCATGCAAAATATATGGCACGGGGACGCCTTCCGATAGTCTGATCAGACTATTCATCTGATGAAAAAATCGGGCGTATAATGCCTCGTTTATGAATACATAAAACGTACACGCCTGCACGTGAACGACTACTTTATCTAATCTGGTTGGCTCCGCTTCACAGGCAGAATTCCAACCGCAGCTATTTCATACAAAGGCCTTACCACAGAAATGCGTTGCTTTCTTTCTGTTGCGCATGAATTATGCCTGTATGTGGTGAGCCCTAGTGTTAGCACGCGTTCCGCACCGCGCAACGCCGCGCTTGCCTATAAACGAGGCCTATTGATCCCATTTATATCAAGGAAAATAAGACAAATCGGTACGCAAGTAGCCGATACTGTTTTTAGGGTTCTGTAGTCAACAAGGAACGTTATAGTTTCGCCATGTCCGACTACTAGAAAGCTGTAATTCGGTATGGGTACATATTACATAAATCAATCACGCCGACAAAATGGTCTTGTTTTTTTTAGGGTACCCCTGCTACCCATGAAGTGGGGATAGTATCTTTTTCTCATTAAACCGTTGGCGTTGGATAGCTTGTTAAAAAATACATATGGATTATAACCAGACATCGTACATTTTGTAGCATTTTTGGTGCAGCATGGTTGTATTAACGGAGTTGGTAGAGACAATGTCAATCAAAATTGATAAATTAGGTTAATATCCTATCCGATCCAATACTATTAAACGAGCAATGTTTGTATATACAGCCTGTATGTATATATATAATATTTCAGAACGATGGGCCAAATTAGCCACCGAATGGACCCCACAAGATGGCTTTCGAAGTAGAGGCAGACCGAAAAGGCGATGGCGGGACGACCTTGACACATTTTGTACAGATTGGCGAACACTAGCACTGGACCGAGACAAGTGGCGGAAAAAAGGGCAGGCCTTTGCCCAGCAGTGGGACACAATACAGGCTACAAAAAAAAAATATTACCTCAAATTTTAACCATACATAGCTTTTAGTACTATGAACCGATATTGTAAAAAAATTGTATGTAATTAATTTTTGCAAATTTATCGAGCAGCAATGTACCTAATGCTTACACTCATTTGACAAGTGGCTGTGCCGTCCCATCAGGAAGACAATGTGGTGATTGCGTGCTGAATTATTTTATAAGGAAAAAAAAAGTTAGTAGTTATGAAAAACAATCTTGCAATATCGGTTCATAGCCCTAACACCTACCTCTGGTTACAATTTGAAGTAATATTAAAAATACACGCTGTATATTTGCAATCACTTTCTCGGAAACGGCTCTAACGATTTCGAGGAAATTTGGAATGCAGGGGTTTACGGGGGCGAGAAATCGATGTAGATACGTCTCATGTACGGGAAAATTCGTTTTCTCCGTATTTTCACCCGAGCAGAGCTCGGTCGCCCAGGGACTTAATGTTATCATCGCTAATTAGGTAAGCATTAACGATTGAAATTGTTTATACTAATTCCGTTAACAACATACGCTGCACCGAAAATGCTACAAAATTTACGATGTCTAGTTAAGTATTACTGACCATTAAATTTTCAATTCAGGAATCCGTTTGCGTGATATTGGGCTTTAATGAAGCCCTAATATTTGGAAGAGTCAAAGTGTCCCCCCCACTCTGCCGTATTAATGTTTAGGTACCCAGTTGGGTATGTGTGAAAAAAATCATGGCAGTACAGTAGTAAGTAGTCAGCATCAAAAGTAGCTACGCAATCGAAGACGTCAAATGTTCTTATTCCCTTTTAATAATAAGGACTTTTGACGTTTTCTTTTGCTTCGTTGCTACTTTTGATGCTGACTGTACATAATAAAAATTAATAATATAATGAAAATTAAAAGAAAATCTGTCTATCACGGCAACACTGCTATAAGTAGGCATAACTAGTTAAAGAGTAGCTTATAGTCGACCAACATAAAAGATGTACTTGAAAAAGCCAACTTTCGTACAAACGTTGGGCGACGGTATACATAATCGTCTACAACTCTACAACTTCGAGCGTAAAGTGTCCGATTGTAATAGGACTTGGTACTACAAGGGCATTTGACATGATCTTCGGCTTAATCCTTGTTCATTCTTAGACCAACTCGCTCGGAAGCTTTACTGAGGTGATTTATAATTATAGTATTTTTCACAATCGTGTTATAATAGAGAGCTTTTTAGTCGAGTACCGTGTTTAGGCCACGAAGCTTGCTGAGTGGCCTAAGTAAGGTACGAGATTAAAAAGCTTGATTATAACACTATTGTGAACAATACTTTTTGTACGAGTTCATTAAAATTAATTTTCTACGAGTCAACTGAACTAATTAAACAAACTCGATACTGTTGAAACGAAGTGCAGCTCATCGCTCGTACGCTTGTTGATATCTTAAAAGACATCAACGAGCGTACGACATCAAAGCGATTCTATTGGTCCAATTCATTACAGTTCAGTAAAGCAGCCACGTGATTGGTCGAATTTATTTTAGTTGTCTGGACCGTATCGAAAAGTAGTTATTTCGATTGTTTCGACAGTAACATGGACTAGGTACAACTATGAAAAGAGTGACGTTGCAGTATTCTCTATGAAATCTTAATACACATATTTTAATCGTCGAGTACAAAAAGATTATTTCTTACGGTGGCAAGAAATCCAATAAATAAACGACCCATTTAAAATTTATTTTATTAGGTACTGTGTTCCTGGTGGCGAGTAAGGCGCCAGAGCTCCCAAGGATGTGTTCTGTTGAGTAAGAGACCCGCGTTTCGTCTATAATTATCTACACTCGCGAGCAAAAAAATCGACTCAACATTTTTTTGGATTTCAATGTGCAATATCTCTAAAACTAATATAGGTATTCGTAGCATAGTAGCATTTTCTGAAAGCTGGAAATGTAAGCTTTCAGAAAGTATCAAATTCAAGTCATATTTTTTCAGGTTCTGAAAAAAACGTGATTTTTCACAAAGTGGGGGAAAACTGGTTAATTTCATAACCACAACATTGAAAGAAATTGTATTTTTCACAATCGTGTTATAATAGAGAGCTTTTTAGTCGAGTACCGTGTTTAGGCCACGAAGCTTGCTGAGTGGCCTAAGTAAGGTACGAGATTAAAAAGCTTGATTATTACACTATTGTGAACAATACTTTTTGTACGAGTTCATTAAAATTAATTTTCTACGAGTCAACTGAACTAATTAAACAAACTCGATACTGTTGAAACGAAGTGCAGCTCATCGCTCGTACGCTTGTTGATATCTTAAAAGACATCAACGAGCGTACGACATCAAAGCGATTCTATTGGTCCAATTCATTACAGTTCAGTAAAGCAGCCACGTGATTGGTCGAATTTATTTTAGTTGTCTGGACCGTATCGAAAAGTAGTTATTTCGATTGTTTCGACAGTAACATGGACTACAACTATGAAAAGAGTGACGTTGCAGTATTCTCTATGAAATCTTAATACACATATTTTAATCGTCGAGTACAAAAACAAATTTTATGGAGGAAAAACCGTTTATTTTTCATTTTAATACCGCGTATTGCCACCATAGGCGTTTCTTACACACTCGATACCTACGGTTCCTCATGGACCTTATCAGCTTTCTGATGGTGTCTTGCGGGCAAACGTCCCATTCCTCGACCAAAGCAGCTTGAAGGGCCAAAATCGTCTCCGGGGCTGGATCCCGCGCTCGAACCTTCCTCTTCAGGTAATCCCACTTGTGCTCGATGGGATTCAAGTCCGGACTCAGCGGTGGCCAGCAGGTAAGGGTGGGGATGCCGACCGCCGCCAGGTACGCTTTGGTCACTCCAGCGGTGTGACAAGGGGCGTTATCTTGCATCAAATGAAACCCCTCGTCAAAAAAACCTGCGTATGGGACAACATGGTCCTGCAGGATGTCAGTGATGTACCTATCCGCGGTCTATCCACCTCCTCGGCCGCCACCAGGGATGAAAACCAGCTCAGTCCTCGCCTCCATTGAAATGCCCGCCCACATCATGACGGAGCCGCCGCCGTAATAGGCGACTGTTTCTGAGAAGCAGCATTGTGCAAACCGCTCTTCAGGTCTTCGGTACACCCGTCCTCTTCTGTCGCTGCCATGGAGACAAACTCTGCACTCATCAGTGAAGAGTACCCGGCTCCATATATATATTGCTCGTAGCTCCAATTTTCGTAGCGTGCTACGAAATCCTTGCGTAGGTCCCGATGTCTCTGCGTCAATTTGGGTCCCGTAGCTGGCCTTCTTGGGGTGAGGTTTGCTTGCTTAAGTCTTCGGCGAACTGTCCAAGAGCTCACGGGTCCGCATCAGCTGCTGCTGGACGTCAACGCCGGTCATGTGGCGATTCCGAAGACTGGTCGTCACGATGAAATGGTCCTCTCTCTCGGATGTGCATCTTCGACGGCCGGATCCCGGTCTCCGAGTAAGGGTTCCGGTCTCAGCAAATCGACGATAAACCCTGGAGACAGCAGACTGACTTAAATTCAGCTGTTCGGCAACTGAACGCTGAGAAAGTCCTTGATTCAGCAAGGCGACGACTTGGGCGGCTTCATTTTCGGTGGTGTCCATTTTTTCCAGGTGGTTTCAGTGGTCCAATTGCGAGAGATGTGCACAGGTCAACTTGTGATAAACGACTGATAAGAAAGAAGTGACGTTCTCACAAACCCTGTGGGGGTTTGGTATAGGCCTTTCGCGGCGTGAGCCGCATATGGCGGGATCGGGCGCCGTCCGCGACTACGGACGGGTGGCTGGGGTGGGTGAAACGCCCGGCTGGTCCGGTGGGATCGTCTACTTCGTCCGTCGGTGCGGTCAGCCCCTGCCGGGTGAGACTCCCGAGGGAGAGGCCCAGCGAGCGACCTGCGGACCGACGGCACTGCAGGAACTTCCAGGTGTCGGGTTAGGTGTTCGCGGGCGGATCCGGGCGGATCAGGTCCCGCGGCAGAGCCCTCTTGTCGGGCGGTCGGGAGTGGTAGGGAGCTATGTTCTGCAGGTGCATCAGGCGTGAGCCATCAGCCCGCTCGAACATAGCTCTGGTCAATCTGGTGACGAAGTCGTCCAGGTGTTCGATCTTCAGGTCACGGTGCAGCACCAGGTTGCTCACGTAGTAATGTGCTCCGGTGGCGGCGCGGAGCGACAGCGACTGTTGTGCACGGAGTCGTCGTCGTTTGCACACTCCCACCAGCGCATACCACGCGGGGGCTGCATAAGTGAGCCGTGACCTGATGTAGCCTTTGTAGATGCCGATCTTGGTGGATAGAGGCAGGGGCGACTTCATCATCGGAGTGAGTACGCGGGCTGTTCTGGCGTTGTTGATGGTGTTCTGGACGTGGGCGGACATGGTCAGTTGCCGGTCGATGATAACGCCCAGGTACTTAACCGTCCGCAGCCACGGTAGCGGCTGTCCCATTAGTTGGAGCTCTGGCGGCTGGTTGATCTTCGGGCTGATAAGAAAAACAGGTTTACACCTGTTTTTATGCATCCTGAAGGCGCTCAACTTGTGGGTAGTTCAAGGCGGTTAAATTTAAATTCCCGTTCAAACGAGCATATCCTGAAAGTTATGCGTCTGATTTTCATGATTGTTGCGTTTTTTAAAGCTGTATAAATTTATAACAACGTGGTATACTCATTTTTCCTGTAACATTTCCCAGTTGCGAAAAATTTGCCCTAAACCAAAAAATGTGGCGTGAGTCGATTTTTTTGCTCGCGAGTGTACAACTACAAACACAGCGAATCCTCAAACGAATAAAGAGTCGGCAACTCGCTTGTGATTCTTCTGGAATCGCAAGCGTCAATAGGCTACGGTGTCCGCCCTGCTTACCAACAGACGTACAGTCCACCTTTGTTTTGCAAAAAAGGTGCTTGAGAATTATCTTTCGCATGAACAACAGGCAATCACTCCGAAATATTTTTAAAGGGCAAGGTTTTCTAACATTAACTAGCATTTATATTTATGAGCTCTGTAACTTTGTAAAAAGTAACAAAGATTACTTCACAACACTAGCCTCCCAACGCAATAATATAGGTACGTAGTCAATATAGGTACAATTTAACATTGCCTTTGGTAAAAAATAAAACTTACGATAAAAGCACATTTATTAGTGCCATTCGAGTTTTTAATCAGCTTCCTAACGAAATAAAAATGTTGGATGACGTAAAATTTAAACGTAATCTAAAAACATGGTTAAATAAGAATGGTTTCTATTCATTAATAGTACATTATGATACAAGTGTGCTAAGTTGGTCATTACACTCGAGTCGGTTTTTAAGCCTGAGCCGAAGGCGAAGGCTTAATGGAGACGAGAAGTGTAATGACCAATGCTCACGTGTTTCATACGACGTTTTTCAACACATTTGCGAGGAAAAAAAAATAAAAATAAAAAATGAAAATGTTAAAAGATATGTAATGAAAAGGCACTAGTGCGATAATGTAATGTAAAAGTCACGGCATGGGTAATATTCTGCATTATTTTGCTAATATTTAAAAAGATATGTAATGAAAAGGCACTAGTGCGATAATGTAATGTAAAAGGCACGGCATGGGTAATATTCTGCATTATCAGTGTAAATACGCTGTAATAAGACCTACTTTACGAGCAGGTGTGTTGAAAAATAATTTTTTGAATTTTCATCTTAAAGAAAAAGATTGTGATTCGTTTTGTTTTCCTTAGTTTTAAGTTAATATTGTACACCCGAAATGGGTAACCGTTGGGACCTAACACTTGTATAAAATACCATCTATGTAACACCGGTTAAACAATATAGTACATTTTACAACTAGTGTGAAAAGAATGTCTTTTTACCACTAGTACCGAGGTATCTTGCCACGAGCTGAAAGCGAGTGGCAAGACTCGGTACGAGTGGTAAAAGACATTTCACACGTGTTGTAAACGACGTTTTTTAATACAATTGCGAAAAAATAATAAATTAATATTCGTCATTTATATATTAATGAATTCTTTAAATAAATTTATATTATTGTACCTCGATCTCAACTGTTAGTGGCTGCATCGAAACTTCTGCTTGCGTATGCGCTCCTGGTACCTATAGGTGGACCGTTTAACTCGGTCCTCGCCTGCGTGGCGCGCGGGTGCAGGGGTATGACTATAACGGGCTGCGGGCGACGTGCGGAAGGCAAACCCCGGCGCCCGCACCCCGTTATCGTCATACCCCTGCACCCGCGCGCTGCGCAAGCGAGGAATGAGTTAAGCGGTCTACCTACAGATGCGTACATTTTCAGCTTCAAAAATGACTTTCATACTAACGCGATCAAAAATAAATACTCCTAGTATTCGTAAGCGTTTTTAATTTCATAATTTCCAAGTAAAAAATCTAATATAAAATTACTGCGTTTCGAAAGTATAGTTTGGAACTAAAAAGTAAAAAGCACTAGTGCGAGAAATTGAGCTTCTCGCACGCTACGCAGCCACAAAAAGTACCACTTTTTGAGCAACTGTATTAAAATAGTACATTTTACAACTAGTGTGAAAAGAATGTCTTATTACCACTAGTACCGAGGTATCTTGCCACGAGCTGAAAGCGAGTGGCAAGACTCGGTACGAGTGGTAAAAGACATTTCACACGTGTTGTAAACGACGTTTTTTAATACAATTGCGAAAAAATTATAAATTAATATTCGTCATTTATATATTAATGAATTCTTTAAATAAATTTATATTATTGTACCTCGATCTCAACTGTTAGTGGCTGCATCGAAACTTCTGCTTGCGTATGCGCTCCTGGTACCTATAGGTGGACCGTTTAACTCGGTCCTCGAATGCGCGGCGCGCGGGTGCAGGGGTATGACTATAACGGGCTGCGGGCGACGTGCGGAAGGCAAACCCCGGCGCCCGCACCCCGTTATCGTCATACCCCTGCACCCGCGCGCTGCGCAAGCGAGGAATGAGTTAAGCGGTCTACCTACAGATGCGTACATTTTCAGCTTCAAAAATGACTTTCATACTAACGCGATCAAAAATAAATACTCCTAGTATTCGTAAGCGTTTTTAATTTCATAATTTCCAAGTAAAAAATCTGATATAAAATTACTGCGTTTCGAAAGTATAGTTTGGAACTAAAAAGTAAAAAGCACTAGTGCGAGAAATTGAGCTTCTCGCACGCTACGCAGCCACAAAAAGTACCACTTTTTGAGCAACTGTATTAAAAAAGTTTTTTCTATTTCTATTTCTATAGGCAGAGCGTATACCCTCGTAGTATAAAAAAAATACGTCTCCTAATGAGTTCCAAACCCTGGACACCACGGAATAATACAAACCATGGATTCTTTATTCCGTGCTCGACACAGACTAAATAATAGTACAGTCGCCCTCATAAGTTGCTGAACACCTAAGTACCTTGTCGTTTTCACTCGTTTGACAACTTCATATGGCAATTTAATATGACGTTTAATGTGACACGGTACAAAGGTCTCTTGTGAGGCTGCGACCGTACTACCCCTGTTTAGGTATGTTAAACGTGGCCAACTTGGCCCATGATGGCCATCCCTTTATATCGCATGCAACGCGCTGCGATATAACGCGTGCGTGTCGTAGCAGCGCTAACAATGCTAACATACCCCCGGACATATTGTAAGTACTTGTAGCGGCGAGTGAGCCGCCCCTGCCCTCGACCGGAATAGTGTAATATATATTACGGAATGTTTGACGACCGCGTCTGGATGGAGTTCGGTAGTAATATCCTACTGTCAAAAATGTGAGAGGACGGACGCGCGTCCACTTCCAAAGTTACGTAATTACCCTGCTGTAGTTGTCTGTCACCTTTCAACAACCAACTTTGTTAGTAAATACGACGCAATACAGCCGATACCGCATTGACGTCACAGGATCCAATTTATAGGGTTCCATTTATTGGTTGAGAGGGTTCGATCAGATAATTATTTAACGCGCAGCGACAAATTTTCCCGCGCAGCTGTGGCCGGCGATAACATGCAAGGGTTGCGCGGCTCGTAATTTCTTGATACTTGCTTTACTTTAGAATTATAACCAAGGAAACACTAGATATAGTTTATTAACTTGGGATATAATAGTAGGTTTAACCTTGCTACTCGCACTGCCACTAGCATGTTCACCACTGGGGCGAGCGGGTTCACAAGTAGGTAATTAATAATATTGAAATTAAAAATGAATACCTACCATACTGAGACTACAGAGCAACATTTTAATTAGAAATTATTAATAAAACAAATCACTCAAAAATTAATTTGTTCCTGATGGAAACCACTAATAGACCACTACCTTGAAGGATCAAGACTGCTTGAACTATATTGTCCTTTTAGCATTGTCGTATTCGTATCGTGTGGGCGGGTGTTGAAAATTGAATGCACTGTAGCGCTTAATAGAATTTCAGGCTCGCTACTGCTTTCAAGCAATATAAAAGGCCGTAGCATCTCCACCACAATCAGTTAGAAGACGACCGTCAAAGGAGCACTTCTACTACATCACGAAGGCAGAAATCCATACAAAAAGGGCTACTGTGACTATGCATAACGGGTGTCTACTACTTCTTGCCTTTGTCGCGGTGTTCCAGCCGATTGCTTCATATACTGAGCGCGGCCTGATTGATGGCAAGCAACGCTGTGACTATCGGACATCGGTACGCGACCCGGAGCTCAACTTTCATGGAACCTATCGTTTTGCCAAACCTGCCGTGGAAGATCGTCGCCTAAACCGCAGGGAAGATATTCGCGACGTCCGCCGTAATGCAGTAAGGGAAGATTCTCTTCGTACTGCTTCATCTTCGGACAGGCGGCTCGCTGGTATTCTGGAAAGGGACAGGAACACGCTGAAGGGACCTTCCAGAGACCGCATCGGCAACGACGCTGTCCTGGGGCGCGAGGTTCGTGAAGCACGATTTACCAGCTATCGCGACGAGCGCAACCAAGAAATCAGGCGTGAGCGCGTGGCAATAGTCCAGAAAACCCACCAGGCTCGCTCTCCTATCCGCCGAGAAAATAGCAGAGGTAAATATGACAACAATTATCAAGGAGGTGACCGGCAATCCAATGAAGACAGATACTCAGTAGAGTCTCGGCTAGATACCCGAAGCAATGAGAATAACGTAGAGGCGCAACGAGTTGGACAACATCGGGAAAATAGACGAACTGCAATCAACCGAGTCAGGGATGACGCGACAACCAGGCTGAATGAACGACGCCTTACGAGTGAGGGAGCTCAAAGGATGGATATACAGCGTTCTGCATCTAGGATTCAACTTGACGGTAACACAGACCATGAAATTCTAGGGCGACGCTCCAGGGATGGAGAATTAAGGAGCTCCTCAATGTCACGCAGTAGGCTAAATCGAGCTTATAACGACGAATATTCGCGTATGGCTACACGAGATGAAACTACATCCCTCGACCGATATGATCGCCGGATTAGCAGCTTTCAGCGATCCGTCGATGAACGAAGACAGATGCGTGATATTTCTCGGATTCGAATTACAGCCGAACGAAAAAATAACCTCGAAACCACCATCAGCCGGATGAATCTCAGAGATCGTGCCTCCGAAAACGGACGAGAGGCTCGATTATTTGAAAGAGTTCAAGCCACTCAAAGCCAAAAAGAGAACAGAGATACCGAAGGCAAAGCTAGATTAAAAAGGACGGTACGATCAGTAGATGATCGTATTTCTCAAGACGACGTCCGTGATTCTAGGATGTTTGCCCGCGAAAGATCTCCAGATAACCGAAGGGAAGTAAGGGATGCTCCAAGCATGGATAGGTTCCGATCATTAGAACGAAGCACTGAATATCGAAAGGACTCGCGATCTTCTGATGAAAACCGGAGAGAAATTCGCAATATCGAAACTGGGAGGGACAACCGACATACTGAAAGGGATTCCTCTGAAGCCCGAGGTGAAACTCGGAATAGTAATAGGGACACCTGCATTCACGATCGAGAACAATCAACTAAACACCGAATGGCAAGATTGGCAAGGGATCGATCACAAGAAAATCGACGAGTCGCTCGAAATGTTGAATCCCGAGCAATCAGTACTGACCGCGTTGACGAAAGCCGACGAGTTGCTCGCAATAGTGACCTCCGTTCATTCAATACTGAACGCGCTGAACTAAATCGAAGAGATACTCGCAATTATGCTGAATCCAGAGTATTTAGAATTGAACGTACCGATGAAAGCCGACGTGATAACCGTAATCTCGGATCCCGAGCATTTAGAACTGAACGCCCTGAACAAATCAGAAAAGACGCTCGCAATGCCGATTTCCGACTATTAAATACTGAACGTGCTGACCAAACCCAGCGAGCTGCTCGCACTGTTCGAGTCCAATTCAGAACTGAACGCACTGAATACATCCGTTCGAACGGAATCCGAGTTTTCGGAACTGAAAGAGCTGCTGACAGCCGCCGAAACGCCCAAGATTTTGAAAGGCAATCGCGATCCCTTGACCGTGACATTGATTATCGTCGGGACAGTCGAAATGTCAGGGATGCTCGCTTATACGAGAGGTCACTCGATAGAAACATTCGAAGTACCGAATTACGAACTGAAGATGAAAGAGTCGCCAATAACCGAAGGGCTACGCGCAGCGTAGAAAGGGAAACTCGAACGATTGGGCGCGAGAGGACAATGACTGCCCGAGATTCCAGAACTTACATGTTTGAACGCCGATCGGAGGATCTCCGCGAACGATCTATTGAAATTCGCAGAAAAGCCCAAAATACTCTTAAGGAATTGCGAACTACTCAAAAAGGCATAAGAGTAGAATCAAAGGGAATAAACTTGGTGAGGTCTCGCGATGACCGTGCGATTGAACGCCTCAGCAAACGCGATTCGCTAGAGAACAGGCACAGTTCCACCCTGCAACGAGAATCACGAAGGGACACCCAAAGAACATCCGAGAGAGACAATCTGGCAGCGCGTCTCAGGGAGAGTGAAGCTCGAAATGGGTATCATGTGGACTTCGCCAAGAAGCGCCAATTCCAAGCAATGTTAGAAAACCCCACGTATGCTGAGAACGAGACACCCTCAAGGAACTGGCAGTACATTTTCTACACAGTGCAAGCACTTTACATTGGCGGGCTGTTGATGCAGCTGAACAAACGGAGCGTCGGCAAGAAAACCAGGTAAGAACTAGTTTTCTTTAAATTTTACTGGTGGTCTCGGTATGTCTGTCTTTCTGTAAAAAAACACACCTCTATTTTCAAGGCATTAGGGTGCATGTGCCGATATTTTTTAACACTTAGGTAGGTATAGTGTGCCGATCGATGTATGTGATGGCGACTGTACAATTCAGTTAAAATTAACACTGCCATAGGCAGCGTGATAAATCAAAGCAACCCCATCGAGTTAAGGGTCATAAAATGGATGAGGTTGTTGACAGTGCAAACAGGAGTTAGTTGGAAAGGCATTTCTAAACATATTTTTGACAAGAGAGAAGGAGAAAGAAGCTTATTCCCTATCTCGTAACTTTTAACTCCACACACTCAGACTTCCATTTTATTTCAGGAACTAAAAGAGAATATTTAAATAGTGTAATGTTTGTTTCAGGGTATCTTGGTGGTCGCCCCAGCATCTCATCAAAGTGGAGTAAACAACAAATCTAGAATAATTATACCTAGTACCTAGTAAAAGTTTAAAGTAGTACCCAGTAGCAGGAGCAGATTAATATTTATAGTGTATGTATTTCCGTAGAGTCCTCTTAGAGACAAAATTTGATGTGTATTTATTATACTCGACTATTAAAATGTAGTATGTAGAGAATATATTATAATATATCGTCCTGTTATTAAATATGACGTTTTTTATTCAATTTAACCTAAACAGTTGTGAATTAAGCACACGAAAAGACATTATGTTGTATATAATTAGCTGATTTTATTAATTAATAACTTATAACTACACTGAAACTTAAAATCAAACAGATTAGCAGGAGACCTACGGTTCCATAGAATCTATGCCGGTCTTTTTCTTCTGTTGTCCTTCATACCAAGCTTTGGAAATCATTCTCTTCATTTCGTCATCGCCACTTTCATACCTGCCATGAGAAGAATATTCTGTGATTACCATGATACACCATATAAATCATAATATTATTAATATTGCAAAGAAAAGATTGAAGACAAGTAATAAATATAACAATGTAACAAATATATTCACAAAAATAGAAATGAACAGTGGTCATAATTTTATGCAGCATATAGGCCAGTCCGTAGAGGTTCAAAGCACCCCGGGGTCAGTTGCAAGTGGTGCTGTAGAAGATTTTTTTTTAAATATTGTTGTCATCGATACAACCGATCAAATATCAAAAATGGTTACACGAGATATCTTGGGACAAATTTTGGCAGCCACAAATCCTCGAAATTTTGGGATTTTTTTGGTTTCTCACTCGTAGCTTCTATACGGTGCATCCTAGCGAAAAGTTACACACTAGGAAATTAAAGAACGTGAAATTATGCGTCTAATGAGTACCAATACATATTAATTCGGTTCAGCGACATAGTAGAAAACCATGGTCGAAAATTAGGCTTTCCTCAACTTTGTTAGTTATTTCAAGATAGTGGTTTTTAGGCTTCTGCGTTTCAATTTTGAATTTAACTATAGGTTTTAGCTTTTTACAATTGAGGAGCTAAAACCTATAGTTAAATTCAAAATTGAAACGCATAAGCTAAAAACGACTATCTTGTAATAACTTACAAACTTGAGGAAAGCCTCGTTTTCGACCATGGTTTTCTACTATGTCGCTGTACTGAATTAATATGTATTGGTACTCATTAGACGCATAATTTCATGTTCTTTAATTCCCTAGTGTGTAACTTTTCGCTAGGATGCACCGTATAGAAGCTACGAGTGAGAAACCAAAAAAAGTTCCAGATTTGTGGCTGCCAAAAGTTGTCCCAAGTTATCTTGTGTAACCATTTTTGATATTTGCTCGGTTGTATCAATGTAAACAATATTTAAAAAAAAAATCATCTACACCACCTTTTGCAACAAAGATATACTCTATGGCAGGGATCGGAACCGGTTAATAGGGAACATTACGCAACGCTCTGCGTAGGGGGCGACACTAACACAACCCGTAAACAAACCGCCATGACGTACAATGTCATATTTATTTACCTAACAAACAATAACGAATAATTGATGAAAACGCGTTAAACTACAATCGTTTTATTATCATTCGTGTGTAAAATACCTGTATGTACTGTGATATTAAAATGGCATCCTATAGCTATTTAAAGGTGGATGAGGGCTTTTTTTGCTTTACGACGTATTGCCGCTTCCCATAGTTTTCGTATCATCGTTTCCTTTGGACTTCATTCTTGCATCCAATTACGCAGCACTGATGCATTTTATTTATTGAAATATTTTCTTCACTATTTGATCCAGAGCTTTGAAGGACTTGTCAAAGTTGTCAAAAAAACTGTTTACTAATTGTGTTAGTGCTGCACTCTAGCGGCAGAACATTGCAGTAATGTTCCCTATTGCTAAAACCTCGGTTTACCACAAATCTCGAACTATTTTATACTTCACATGTAGGACTCAGTTGTGTTTTGAGGTAACGAGTGCGTATTATTAGATTGCCCAATTAGAAATGAAACTATTATCAAAAGAACGAAAAAGAACCGTTTTCGTTCCCATACAAACAATACCGGTTTCCGATCCCTGCTCTATGGACTGACCTAATAATTTTGGATGAAATTATGTGATACATTTTTGTACATTTTAAAGATTCTAACAATTGTATGTTTTGTACACTATTGTGTACAATAAATTGCTTATATTGCAGGTAAAAAAAATATTCATGTCACACAATAGATCAAAGTACAAAGGCATACTTAATATACTTATCCCTATAAGGGAAGGGAATCCTTCTTATGAAAGTAAGAATTGTCACAGACAATTCAAAAACATTTGAGATGTGGCTCTATTGCACATTGCAATACGGTCACATCTCGAAAGTAAAATACATTTGAGATGTGGCCGTATTGCAGTCACTATAATGAATGAAAAAGCAATGTATGATATGAGAACAACTTACATATTCTTCATGAGACCCATGATGGAGTCTTGTGGGTCTTTCTTGTCCATAGACTCGTCAGTCTTGAAGCGGTTCTTATGTTGATCATCAGCTTTCTTCTCCAAACTAGTCATGTGCGACCATTTGACATTTGGTTGCGCTTTGGCAAGGAAGATCACCACCATATCTGAAATGAACGGAACACTCATTAGATGACAATACAATTGGTAGGTTTTTGTTTTTTGTCTAATCTGTATAGGTATGTCTACATCTTTGGCACTCCGCTGCTTAATTTACTGGTCAGACTTTCACTTATCACATTTTAAATCAAATAATAGTCAAATTAACTGGTTAAGCATATTCAATCTTAATCTGCTTCATAATCATAATTATCATATTGGATTTCAGTGAAACGTGAGTAACAAAGGAAAATTCATCATCTAATTATTATGACTATGTTTATAACTTTTTATATGACTCAATTAATGTCAAGTATATATTGACTTCGCTGACGACGCGTCAGCGAAGTCATAACCAAACTCAAATGGAGTTGGGCAGGACATATTGCCAGGCAGCGTGACGGTAGGTGGACCAAAACGTTAACGGATTGGTGGCCAATTGCAGGAAAAAGAAGCGTTGGTCGTCCACCAGCTCGATGGGTTGATGACATAAAAAAGACCGCGGGTCATTTCTGGATGAGACTAGCACGGGACCGGGATAAGTGGCGTACGCGAAGAGAGGCTTATGCTCAGCAGAGGGCGATTACAGGCTGAAAATGATGATGATGATGATGATATATTGACTGTTGCTGGGAGTCCGCTGAATGCGAGTGACGCAGGACCGGCCATTATGGCACTCTTTGGGGGAGTGGGAGGCATATGTCCAGCAGTGGACGTCTTTCGGCTGATATATTGACGACCTCTGTAGCCTAGTTGGTAGTGACCCTGCCTCCAAGCCGGAGGTCCCGGGTTCGAATCCCGGTAAGGGCATTTATTTGTGTGATGAGCACAAATACTCATTTGAACCTGAGTCATGGATGTTCTCTATGTATTTAAGTATTTATTTATCTATATAAGTATGTTTATCGTCGTCTAGTACCCATAGTACAAGCTTTGCTTAGTTTGGGACTAGGTCGATTTGTGTAAGATTGTCCCCAATTTTTTTTTTTATGTAAGTTTGAGAGGGATGAATATATTTGTCAGCTTAACACACCAGTCTTCTGTTTCCAATGACTGTCTTCCACAACTAAAGGCTCCAGCAGCTTGTTGATAACAAGCACATAGTCCTTATTCTCAAGGTCGGTCACATGCAGCTCCATGGAACGTTCCGTGAGTTTGCAGTACACTTGCTCTTTCGGAATGTTCTGAACATTTTTCAAGGTCACAAACACTTTCACATATTTCTCAGACTGATCCCAACCTGGAATATAAATAATAAATATTACAGCTAATCTTAAGCAAGACAAAAAGAGTTTCTAGTCACACACACAGTAAGCTCAACAAGGTTTGTGTTATAGGTAGGGTGGTGTGCAGCACAGAACCATGTAGTTGCTTCTATAGATGGATATGTGTGTATGTACTTAAGCACTTTATTGTACACAATAACAGGTTTAAGCAAGTACATGTCACATATGATGTTTATGTCTATGTTATAAGATCAAAGTACAAACGCGAACTTATCCCTATAAGGGATCTCGTCCAGCTTACTTCATATATCCTATATTATTAAACAAGCAATATTTGTATATATATATATTTGCAATCACGTTCTCGGGAACAGCTCTAACGATTTCGATGAAATTTGGAATATAGGTGGTTACGGGGGCGAGAAATCGATCTAGATAGGTCTCATGTCCGGGAAAATTCGTTTTCTCCGTATTTTATCCATTTTCATCCGAGCAGAGCTCGGTCGCCCAGGGACTATAACTTATATGGCTTGAATATTACGCAAAACAGACGCAATTAGGATGCGGAAACCCACCCTGCAAATACCTATAATATATTGGTACAGTCAAATGTAACAATATTGGTGTGCAAACAACTTACTCATAAATATGTCCCATTGCCCTTATTGTCAGTGGATTAAGGTTTCGGTACATATTTATCAGAGGGTTAAATTGATGCATATTTTTGCACTTGACTGTACATAGAAAGATTGTGGCTTCGTATTGTGGCTTTTTGCTACCACTAGGTTTAGTGTCCAGATTTTTCATCACACCATCAAATTGAATATTCTTAACTTTGTACTAGTGATTTACGAGTGAGAGATGATGCATATACCTACGTTAAATTGCTTCTAGAACCTTTAAAATCTAACTGAATTACAGAACTTGCCATATCCATTTAATTTAATTTGGTAACGCTTCTGTAATCCTGTCGGCGCGCTGGACGAGGTAGCCGCGGACTCGCCCACTGCCTTCTGGCTTTCTTCTTTCTCTTTCAAGCTGATCAACTCAGTCTCCAACTTCCGGATCTCGAGAGACAGTATATCTTGCACTTTCTTGCGCTTCGCTTGCTTCAGCAACTCGTTCAACTCGTCTATGTCGGACCTCAACTAGAGAACCAAAAAGGTAATATATCGAAGAGAAATGTTTAACATATTCATTAATCTGTTACTCTACTCAATTCATAAGTCATCAGTCATCACTCATCAGTGTTTGTTTATAGGAAAACATGCGCTTACCTCGCTAATTTTCGCTGACATTATAAATGACCTAGTGCTTATCAAAAGACGAACGCAAATTCAATAAAACTGTTATTTTTTGTTGAAATTATTTACTGGCGATCAATTAATTGTAAACAAAACTGCTTCTTGAAAAATCTCACTAATTTGCTCAAAGATGGCTTGAAGGAATACCGAAAGCCGATAACCCAAAAACTCAATGTACTATATTATTATATATTATATACTCTTTGACTCAATGTACTTGTGATGTGACATGAACGAATGTCAATGAAATGTCAAACGTCAAAAGGATTCTACAAAAAAAAAAAGGAGTGTACTTGTCGGACGTGAAAGTGAAAGTGGGTGAAATGGGTGAAAGAAAATCTAGTATTGATTTGGCCGGCCGCCGTGCTTCCGACACGTATATCCCCACGAACCGAATCACGCGTCGGCTGGCATGCAGTCCGGCCGATATCGGCCCGTGTAGCGTCTCTAATAGCGGCTAGTACACGGTGATTAAATACTGATGATCCACCATAGCCGTCTCTTTCTATAACATGCAACGACATAGAGACAGCGCATGGATCGCGTGATAATACTTTCACCGTGTATCATACTGACAGATACTAATGCTACATTTACACGCTTGCCGAGGCTTGGCAAGCGCCTACAAGCTTCAAGCTTTTACAAACGCTTGGACGTTATTTAAGCCGCGTACTGTTATTGCAAGCATTGCGCGGCATGCGGCAAACGGGGAAAACACATTATTATTATTTTTTTTTTCCTTTATCTATCTGCGATCAGTCGCAAGACCTGCGCAAGACTATAAGCAGATGGGTAATAGGTGGTAGATGTTTGGAGAGATAAGACCAATGTCCTAGCTCTCGTCTAATTCAGGCAGCACGTTGGCTCTCTTGAGTCTCTTAATTGGATTAGGCTCCAATAGTTAGGCAGACAAGGGATTAGGATGGGCTGTAAGTCTGTATCGTTTCGCTTCTTCAGTGACAGTTGGTACTTCCAGGTACTCGTGATCCGAGTTGCGAGCGTACCAGGGTGCTGACGATATAACCCTGAAGATGTTATTTCGAGCTCTTTGTACACGCATTGTGTTGGATTTGCTTGCTGTTGACCAGAGCAAGTTCCTGAACCGAAGGTTGATCTCGTCACGCTTGTTTTTGATATGCTCTTTCCATGTCATCCTTCGATCAAGGTGAAAGCCCAGGTATTTTACGCATGTTGACTGGGGAAGGGTAGTTGGGCCTAGACTAACGGGAGGGCAAGTCTCGAGCTGGAGTGTGAATGTAATATGGTGTGACTTAGGAGCACTAGCTTTTATGCGCCATTTGGACAGCCAAGCATTGGTGGCGGTAAGTTGAACCTGCAACAAGCTGCTTGCCTCTTGCGGGTCTTGACTACAGGTGAGAAAGGCTGCATCGTCAGCAAACGTGGCTACCGAGACCTGAGGTGTCTGGGGTAGGTCAAGAGTGTTGATGTTGTACAGGATAGGGCCTAGAACTGACCCCTGGGGTACTCCTGCTCTGCAGGAAAGCAAGGAAGATCTAGCGTCACCAAGCTTCACTCGAAACTTCCTGTCACTAAGGTATGATTCCATTAAGGGGAAAAAACAGTGTGGCAAATAACTTTTGATTTTGCAGAGTAGCCCCTTGTGTCAGACCCTGTATGCCTGCTGTACGTCCAGGAACTGCGTACTGTAGACTCTATGGACCTGCTCTATAATGGAGTGTTTCTTTCGAAAGCCGTACTGGTTGTCAGCCCTAAAATCCCTGCCTAGATATGGATCAAATACCATATCTAGGCAGGGATTTTAGGGCAAGGGATTTAGTCGCGCAAGGAGGATCCGTTCCCATAATTTGGACAGTACTGGCGTCAGGCTGATTGGGCGGTACGACGATGGTTCGTTAGGTGGTTTACCGGCTTTATGGATCATTATAATATCAGATGTTTTCCACAATGCAGGTACATGAGACGTCCTTAACGTGGCATTGATGAGTATGGTAAGGAATACAATGGCCTTCTTCGGGAGTTCTTTTAGTAACCTTGCGGTTATTAAGTCAAAGCCAGGGGCTTTCTTTGAGTCCAACTTACGAATCTCTCTAGTCACCCCTCTGGGTGAGGTAGGACGCAGTGGTAGGCAGAGCTGGAGGTCTTGTTTATTGATTTTGTCGATTTCTGGATCATCAGGCTCGTTGGTGTCGTTTGGTTTGAATATGCTGGCAAGGTGGTTGGCAAATGCCTCGCATTTTTCTTCGCCTGTTCGCGCCCAAGTTTGACCAGTTCTAATTGGTGGGGAGCATTGTTGTGGCTGAAGGTTTTCCTTTGTCGCTTTCCAAAGGTTATTAGCCCCACGACCGTTGGGAGTAATCTTTACAAGCCTTTGCCTGACGGACTTGTTTACGGAGTCAGCAAGGTCTTTCAGTTCTTTGATTGCCCTGTTAAGTTTGGTCTTGTCAGTGCTCCTATGAGTGCTGCCAAATTCTCCGGAGGCGTCGTTTCTCCTTAATTTTTTCCCTAATTGCAAGGGGTATCGGGGTGCCAGATGATGTTCCTTTTAACTCCGGTGTACTAACCCAAGCCGCTACTTGTAAAGTATTTGTGAAGTACAGGCAGGCATCATCCACATCTTCTTTAATTTTGAGTGGAAGTTTGAGGTTGATATTCGTCTCGAGGTATTCCCGGAAGTAGAGCCAGTCTGTGTGCGGGTTGTGCAGGTGATCAGCGTAGGGCTCGTGGAGCATAGGCACAGAGCTCAGCATTAGAGTAATGGGGGTGTGATCAGATGAACCATCTAGACTTGATTTGACGATTGTGTTCTGCTTGCAAATACTCTTGGTTATGTAGAAGTCTAATAGGTCAGGCTTTTTCTGACTGTCCGTTGGCCAGTATGTAGGCTCTCCTGTTGACATAGGTGTCAGATGGATGGCATCGCAGCTCTTTTTTAGTTCGCAACCTCTACTGGTTGTTAGTCTCGAGCCCCAGTGAGAATGTTTGGCATTCCAATCGCCACCAGCGATGAACCGGTTGCCCAAGGATTCAAAAAAGCGGGTAAACATACCCTCTTTTATGGTGTGACGTGGTGGGCAGTAAACTGCGGAGAGGTTAAGAGGTCCAGTTCGATCTTCGACGCGTATCGTAGTGGCTTGAAGAAAACACATATGACGCAGAAGAGACTCAGAGGTTCAATGCAGAAAAAACAGGGACAGAATGCATTTCAGATTGTGAATTATTGGAACATCAATACTGGGAACAAGTAGAACCTACCTCCAAGCTCAACCATCCTAGAAAAGGGAAACCTCTCGACCATGAGAAAGAGCTAAATCGCTCGACATACAGAAAAAATGTTTCAAGGGAGAAAGTAGTGAGAAAATTGCCTTCTTCTTACTATAAATTGGATAAACCTACTATAACTCATATGTTGGAGAAGCTTATAGATGTGCGGTCTTTAGAACAGTACCAAGATGTCGTTGGCAAAGGTAGAAACTCTATTGTAATTTCTGCTGGATTTACCAATGTTAAGCATCACATGGCCTCTTTTTGTGAATCATTTTTTAATGCTGTTAAGATAAACAAATTGAGCAATGATGATAATTTAAATGAAAAAATGAAAATGAAATGAAAAATGATTTATTTGAAATCTTAAAAAACTTTACAGATATGCAGGCTGGTGCCTCTTTTTAGGCAATCAAGATGCCTGTGGCAAGAGACACCGCTCTTCCTTAGAGTTTAACATGATACAATATTTTTTTTTTATTATTTTGTTTGTGGGCCTTAATATGCCGCTTCGACCAGCAAGTGATCTATTGTGGCAGCCCTTGTTTTAGAGTTCACCGTTAAGTACCGTTGCCTCCAGGAAATTCCAGATTCTTTGGGCGGTGATATGTTGTACTTCTTGTGGGTGTATTACCTAGGGCGGCAGGTAGGTACTTCTTTTATGCATGAGTGGTCCGCAGGAGCAGAGAATGTGCATTGCAGTCTCCTCTGTCTCCTGGCAGAACCCGCAAGTTGTGTCCTGCTTCATACCCATTTGAAACAGGTGTTTGTTCAATTTGCAATGTCCTGTCAGGATTCTTGTCACTGCGCAGGTTTTGTGCCTTTTGAATTGTAATAACTCTTTAGACAGCTTACTATTGAACCCTTCGATCAGGGCTTTAGCTTGTTTTTGTCCTTTGGTGAACTTCCACAGCTTGATTGCCTCTGATTTTTCCGCGTTGTTTAGCAGAGAATATGCTTTCCGTTTTGTGATGCCACAGAACGGTTCCGGGCCGACCAGGGCCGTGTCTGCGCCCTGCCTTGCAAGTTCATCTGCTTTTTCGTTTCCTACAATGTCGGAGTGCCCTGGTACCCATCTAAGTATGACTTTGTTGGAGTTCGCCAGGGTGTTTAGATTATTTTTACAATTCTGGACTAGTTTAGAGTAGGACTCTAGTGATTCTAGTGCCAGCAGAGCAGCTTGGCTGTTCGAGTTGATGTAGATATGTTGGTTCCTTAGGTTTCTTTCAAGATTGATCTCCACGATACAATAACAAACATAGGTTATTTAGTTAAGTGAACAGAGGAGTGGATAGAGCATAGGGCTGGGCTTATTTTAAAAAGTTTCAAAAGTTTGGATTTCTGGTCCAATAAATACCTACCTAAACTCTCTCCTTCTCCATATAATTAATATTAAAATTAAAAAAGAACAAAGATTGAGTAAGAAAATAAAAATTATAAAAATAAAGTGATATATAAGCGAACAGTAAGATAATTTGAACACATGAGAATTTTAAGAAAAGCTTGGGGTCTTGGTATAGTCTCAGAATAAGTAATAGTACTACGTACAGAAGGTTCTCTGTTAACAAATTCCCTGTTTAGGTACGCCAAACGTGCCTAAATGTGGCCATCCCGTTCTATCGCATGCAACACGCTGCGACCCGTGCGAACGTCCTGTACCAACGCGCGGCAGCTACTAATGGACCGCCAATTTGGCGGCCGCCGGCATGTACTTGTAGCGGCGCGACGGAATCACAGAGTGAACCTCCCCTGGTATAGTTCCCTACCCTGTGAGCTATGACAAAAATATTTTAGTTATGAGTATAGTTGGAACAAGTGAAGAACCTGCTCTGCCATTAACCAGCATTTCCCCTGAACTATATCATGATACATATGATACAATTTTAGTACATATGAAAACTTTTTACTGGTTAAAATTTGTACATGGGAAGCTCTGTGCTGACAATATTCTGATTTGGCGTAATAAACTCTTTTATGTAGGATGGTCACATTCTATATGGCAAGGAGAACCCTCAGCTCCTAAAAAGTTAATGAAGTACTGCATTTTTGTTACCAAAGTACCCAATTTTAAATTAAACAGAACTGTTATAATTGTTTCAAAAACATACTGTCTTAACCCATCATATGCTTGGCCTTGGATCTGTGCATGAGAGATGAAGAACTAAAAAAATAACAAAGTACTTTTTCTTTTTTGCAGTTCTTTAAAACCAGGAATGTTCGAGTAATGCCAACAGAGGTCCTGTTTAAATACATCTCAAGCACCAAGGAGATAAGCCCAGAAGGCCTGGATGTAAAGTTAAATGTCATGGCAACCCAAACAGAGCAAAACCCTCCAACAAAGCCAGCGGGAATTGTCGATTTAAATGATGATAATAGTTGTTTGATGATGATGATGACAAGGATACCATGGTCTACAAATGTTTTGTTTATTTTTTTAAAATGGGTGTCTGGGTTTTTTAAATAATCATAGATATGTTATTTTAAATTTAGATTTTCTTATTTTTTACATTATATTCTAAATACGTCATAATATAATTTACAATGCTTTAAGCTGGAAACGCACTGACAGCGGTGGCGGCGCGGCGCGGATGCGGTACCGGTTGTAATGTTCGAGCTAATACGAAAGGGTCCACACAGAATACCGCGCCGCACCGTTCTGTGCGGATCCTTTCATATTAGCTCGAACATTACAACCGGTAACCGCCTCTGCGCCGCGCCGCCACCGCCGTCAGTGCGTTTCCAGCTTTATGAATATTCAAATCATATATTGTAATGTAATGTATCAACAAGAGCGATTGTAATGTATAAGAAGTAGATATTTAAGTCAATGTTTTTGTACGTCAATCGGCAAAAAATAGTGCAACATAAAAACAAAATTACATCTGTTTCTATGCAGCCATCACCTATGTCAAATGACACGTTGCCTTTGACACAATTTATGTAAATAATGGGGCTCCATGCTCTTCTCCCGAAGGTCCAGGATACCATTGTAACATAGCAGGAAAGGCATGAAATGAATTATACTCATTTACCTTTTCAGTAGTATACATTTATTGGATGTAACTAGGATTACAGACACAAATACACGTGAAGCTTTTGGTTTCAAAGTGTTCAGTTCTTGCGATGTGCTCGGTTGCGCCGCATGTTCGTCTGGCATTGCGGGCAGTACCACTTGCCCTTGGGCGGCGCCGTTATACCCACGCACGGGTAGTGGAACCATTCGTAGGGACACTGAAAAATGTTTTTACAAAGTTAACAACAGCTAAAGCAAGAAGAATGTTGGTGGTTGGCAGCAATACAACTCGATATATACGTTTGCCGTTTGCCTGGGTCTGGGACTAGTATGAGTGAAGTAATATCGAACTCACGTCTTGATTGTCGCAGGCGACCATGTCCCCGTAGGAGACCTGGTTGCAGATGCAGTAATGAGTGAAGTAATATCGAACTCACGTCTTGATTGTCGCAGGCGACCATGTCCCCGTAGGAGACCTGGTTGCAGATGCAGTAATGAGTGAAGTAATATCGAACTCACGTCTTGATTGTCGCAGGCGACCATGTCCCCGTAGGAGACCTGGTTGCAGATGCAGTAATGAGTGAAGTAATATCGAACTCACGTCTTGATTGTCGCAGGCGACCATGTCCCCGTAGGAGACCTGGTTGCAGATGCAGTAATGAGTGAAGTAATATCGAACTCACGTCTTGATTGTCGCAGGCGACCATGTCCCCGTAGGAGACCTGGTTGCAGATGCAGTAATGAGTGAAGTAATATCGAACTCACGTCTTGATTGTCGCAGGCGACCATGTCCCCGTAGGAGACCTGGTTGCAGATGCAGTAATGAGTGAAGTAATATCGAACTCACGTCTTGATTGTCGCAGGCGACCATGTCCCCGTAGGAGACCTGGTTGCAGATGCAGTAATGAGTGAAGTAATATCGAACTCACGTCTTGATTGTCGCAGGCGACCATGTCCCCGTAGGAGACCTGGTTGCAGATGCAGTAATGAGTGAAGTAATATCGAACTCACGTCTTGATTGTCGCAGGCGACCATGTCCCCGTAGGAGACCTGGTTGCAGATGCAGTAATGAGTGAAGTAATATCGAACTCACGTCTTGATTGTCGCAGGCGACCATGTCCCCGTAGGAGACCTGGTTGCAGATGCAGTAATGAGTGAAGTAATATCGAACTCACGTCTTGATTGTCGCAGGCGACCATGTCCCCGTAGGAGACCTGGTTGCAGATGCAGTAATGAGTGAAGTAATATCGAACTCACGTCTTGATTGTCGCAGGCGACCATGTCCCCGTAGGAGACCTGGTTGCAGATGCAGTAATGAGTGAAGTAATATCGAACTCACGTCTTGATTGTCGCAGGCGACCATGTCCCCGTAGGAGACCTGGTTGCAGATGCAGTAATGAGTGAAGTAATATCGAACTCACGTCTTGATTGTCGCAGGCGACCATGTCCCCGTAGGAGACCTGGTTGCAGATGCAGTAATGAGTGAAGTAATATCGAACTCACGTCTTGATTGTCGCAGGCGACCATGTCCCCGTAGGAGACCTGGTTGCAGATGCAGTAATGAGTGAAGTAATATCGAACTCACGTCTTGATTGTCGCAGGCGACCATGTCCCCGTAGGAGACCTGGTTGCAGATGCAGTAATGAGTGAAGTAATATCGAACTCACGTCTTGATTGTCGCAGGCGACCATGTCCCCGTAGGAGACCTGGTTGCAGATGCAGTAATGAGTGAAGTAATATCGAACTCACGTCTTGATTGTCGCAGGCGACCATGTCCCCGTAGGAGACCTGGTTGCAGATGCAGTAATGAGTGAAGTAATATCGAACTCACGTCTTGATTGTCGCAGGCGACCATGTCCCCGTAGGAGACCTGGTTGCAGATGCAGTAATGAGTGAAGTAATATCGAACTCACGTCTTGATTGTCGCAGGCGACCATGTCCCCGTAGGAGACCTGGTTGCAGATGCAGTAATGAGTGAAGTAATATCGAACTCACGTCTTGATTGTCGCAGGCGACCATGTCCCCGTAGGAGACCTGGTTGCAGATGCAGTAATGAGTGAAGTAATATCGAACTCACGTCTTGATTGTCGCAGGCGACCATGTCCCCGTAGGAGACCTGGTTGCAGATGCAGTAATGAGTGAAGTAATATCGAACTCACGTCTTGATTGTCGCAGGCGACCATGTCCCCGTAGGAGACCTGGTTGCAGATGCAGTAATGAGTGAAGTAATATCGAACTCACGTCTTGATTGTCGCAGGCGACCATGTCCCCGTAGGAGACCTGGTTGCAGATGCAGTAATGAGTGAAGTAATATCGAACTCACGTCTTGATTGTCGCAGGCGACCATGTCCCCGTAGGAGACCTGGTTGCAGATGCAGTAATGAGTGAAGTAATATCGAACTCACGTCTTGATTGTCGCAGGCGACCATGTCCCCGTAGGAGACCTGGTTGCAGATGCAGTAATGAGTGAAGTAATATCGAACTCACGTCTTGATTGTCGCAGGCGACCATGTCCCCGTAGGAGACCTGGTTGCAGATGCAGTAGCGCGGCTCGTTGGGGTCGTACGTCCACTCCTCCTCCAGCGGCTCCTCGGCCGCCACGCTGCTCACCACACTGTTCATTCTGGTAAAGCAGATTCATTCAACATCATCATCACATAGACGACCCCTTCCCGAGCTTGCACTAAGTGACGCGTATATTATATGTGTCGTCAAGCAAAATGTCCCTCTTTTTGTCGATGTCAATATGGTCTTTATGGAAATGGCGCCTTATTGACGCCGACAATGCCCCACCTTTTGCTTGAGAATGACACAATATTAGTGCGAGCGGGAGACAGCGAAGTCGGATTTAGTGATTTATGATTATGACACCATGGGCATTTTCATTTTCGCCGTACATTAGTACTGGGAAATAAGTTCAAACTGATAATAGAATTAGTGGGACCACATCTCTTTTCTCCTAGTGCTTCCTTTTGGGACGTCCCAATATTCGACCAAAAACCAATACAGATCATCTCCTTTGGGGGCAAAATAATTCCTTCTCGGCTAGTCCCCACTCTGGCCTAGTTAGTGCAGGTTAGAAACTTCACATACTTTACACCTTTGAACTTCAGCAGAGTCGACGAGCATTTTGTCGAAAGAACTTCTACTCTTAAGGCAGACCGGTGTAGGTACGACGACGAGTGAAGCGAGGTGGAGTGTTAGGATGAACTGCGACCCTACAGCGCGCGAGCCGAGCGAGCAAAGCGCCAGAACAGCTTTTTTTTAATTAACTTCTTTCGACTTTTGTCAACGAAACGTTATTGTCGGGGAATCGTTCAATGATAAAGCGTTATGTCGGCGAAACGTTCAACGACCAAAACGAATGTCTGAGAATGGTGGTAGAATCAGATAGAAGCAGGTTTCGTTAAATGTAGCGGTACGTACACGACAGTCGGCGACGACGAGCGGCTGGCGACCGCGAGCGCCGGCTGAGAGTGCGACGCGGGCGCCATTGTAGTGTAGTTCTTCCTGCAAATTTGTTTTTAATTGGTCTGAGTACTTTTTAGGTTTAGAATCAGAGTAATAGAAAAAAATCCCTTTGAAAAAAAGCTTGGAGTGGGTATATATTTAATATGAAATTATTTATATATATTTAAGTCACCTGCATTAGAAAACCAGTCTTCAAGCGTAGAATACTTAACGTTTCAAAAATATGTCAAAGTAGTAACAACACCAGTAGTAACCACTACAATAGTAGTTTATGCAATCGTTATATAATGTATGCTTTTTAAGTCGAGTACCACGTTTAGGCCACGAAGCTTGCTCTGAGTGGCCTATAATTAAGGTACGTAAAAAGCTAATTATATTATATAACTATTGTATACAATACTTTTTCTACGAGTCAACAGAAATAATAATTTATTAAACAAACTTGGTATCTATTGAAAAACGCCCTGCTGAAATGAAGCGCAGCAGCTTAGTATCTTTGCGCGTTGATGTCTTCACAGTTATCTTATACAGCTCCTGGATTCATAAGATGACTGCTGGCGGTTATCTTATGAAACCACGAGCTCCGTGACGAGCTCGTGGAGCTCCAGGATTAAAAAGTATGTGATCTTAGTTTCGTGTACGAAATCTTAATTCAAAGATTAAAGTCGACGTGTAGAAAAAGTAGTATAATGTGATCCAATGATACGTAAGATTACTAACTTTTGTTTGTGACGTTTGTTGGAGGCTCCTGCGTTAGCGTGCGCGTGCGTGGCGTGCGCGCCGTGCGCCGCCGCGCTGTGACCTGCAGACAACATTCGTTACTATAGCATTCTGCCAATCCTTTTACACCTGCAGCCTGTGGACCAGCTACACCCAGCGGTCGTATAACGCCCTGCGCATACAATATAACAACGTCTTCAGGATGCTGTTGGGGCTGCCGCGATATTGTAGTGCGTCCGGAATGTTTGCGGCAGAGCGTACAGATGACTTTTACGCAATAATACGCAGCAGGACGGCATCACTAATGCGGCGTATGTGTGGCAGCGGTAACAGTATCCTGAGGACGTTGGCTGCGAGGCTGGATGCTCCATTACCTAGGCACGGGAACACCCTACATTGTGCAGGACCCTATGCCAGGGGATGCAGCATCTAACTCTATTAGGATTAAATTAACAATGAACTGACAATTTGTATGGAAAAAATGGCAAATCTGGAAATAATTTATAATAGTTGATTTTTTCTATGTAATGGATATATTATCAATTAAATAGTTACCTAGCAACAAAGTCCAACAAAATTTCAGACATCAAAAAAATGATACCTTCTGAAAATCTTTATTATGGTTAATTTACATTTGCTCTATATTATTCAAGATAAATAATACAAAACCGACAATTCATGCTTCATTTAAATCTATATAATTACTTCTGGATGGAAAGTTTGTTGGATTCTTGAATAAAAGCATCTTAGAAAAACGTTATAAAATGAAATAAACAAAAAAAAAACGCTAAAATTAATGTTTTTTGAAACCGTATTTTGCATTTCTATGAGTTTTAAACACACAGGGATATTTTAGTATTGCGATTGTCTTTATGCAAGACACGTGACGTTACACACAGTTTATATAGGTAAGACGGCTTGTGTATATATTTAAGAACTAGCTTTTGCCCGCGACTTCGTCCGCGTGAACTTTAGTATTAATTTCCATTTGTTATTTCATCCACTACCGTTAGGTAATAATTCCTAAGATAGCATTCAATGTCTGCAAAATATACATAATTTACCTGTGGGGCAAGAGTCACCTATAACTGTTCTTTCGTTTTAAGGTGTTAGAGTAGGTAACAATCATCCAAAATTACAGACGTTTGCAATTATATTATGATTATGAATAGAGAGTGAAAAACTATACCCAATTATGGTTTTCAATACTTGTGTGAATGTAGCTCTTGTAAATAAGAATCATGTACAATTTATTACTATTCTTATAAACCATTCAATTTAGTTCAGTTTACAGGGGCTTTGAGGGCTGAATCACGAAAGTGACTACTTCCTAACCAAGTAACCACACCCATGAAGCCCGGTTTTTTTATGAAACATGCACTTACTGCTGCGCTCCCTCTTATTAGTCGTAAAAGCTATTGTTGTGAACTCAAAATTGGAGCCCCGGCAGAATGTAGAAGCCTAGAGCTACTTTCCTCCTTCCAAGTAGCCACCTTGTAACAATTTGAAGCTAGGCGGAAGGCTTTTCTTTTCAACAGAGCCTTGACTCCCGGCAGATGACTAAAGAGGGAGTAAGATCGATGCAATATCCTTCCATATCTCTCGCACGCACGCACCTCCTAATTCCAAATAATAAAAAGAAAAGCAGCCTTAAACAGCCAGCCTTAGACCTTAAATTTCAAAAGACTGCATAACTTCAGTGGCCTCAAAGGATAAATTAAGGAACCACAGAACGCCATTTGCCGTCCAAGACCGAACCCTGGCAGCGGCCTGAAGGTGGAACCTCTTCTGAAGGTCAAAAAGGCTTCGAAGTGGAACCTCATTACCTCCATCCCAGAAATTTGAGTTCAGACCGAAAGCGAACATCAGAGGTCCACTCAAAATCCTGTTGTAAATTTCACTTACCTAAAGTCCTTCAGCTTGTACGAATGGATCAATTGCATTTTAATTGTATGTCCTTTTTGCCTCCGTAGGTATATTGTTAATGACACTTTTTGTACCCAGAAACTATTTTAGCTTTTTAATCGACTGCAAAATAAGTAAAACGTTCTCAAATTGGTTAAAAGTATTTTTTTTTTATATTTGTTACCTTAGAACTCATTCATTTACGAACCGATTCGTACAATTATTTTTTCATTTGAAAGTATATGCTTCCAGATTGGTCCCATTGTTTTCAAAAAGCCCGTTGAATAATGTGATCCATGAGGAATTGAGAGAACTCCTCAATTTTATTGGGCATGCGTGTAATGATTTCGTTATTTTCTGTTGTAACTCATGTATTTACACTCGAAAACCACAAATTTGGTGAAGTGGAACTGATGATGAAGACGACAGATGACTTATGGAACTCCTCATTGATGTAAAAAGTGCGTGGCACATATTCTGATATGATTCCGTTTAAGTAGCAACTAATGTAGTGAAAAACTGATTCCGAGATCCTCGAGGAATCAACGGAATTCTTCAAATATTATCATCAGCCTACATACTTATAGCGATTTGGGTTTTTTCGTTGATAATCAACGTATTTTTCTCGGAAAGCAATTCATGAGGTATAGTGGAAAGGAAATGTTCATTTATGTGTACAGAATTGAAGTTGGTTAAAACTTTCCATTAGTAAATTATCTTGTATGTTATTGGGCATGTGAGCTAATCAGCTACATTCTAGTCTAGCATACATTGTTAGTTAATTTTCTATTTCAAACAGTTGCGTTGCCTCTTGCTTCACAAATAAACTGACTCTTATTTATTCGCTCGCTACCAAACCAATGTTTTCACAGACAACTGAACCTTTCTATCATGAAGTTTCAAAGCGCGTTATACTGTTTAAATTTATGTCCCACATATAATACAACTAATGCTTAAAATACCAATTTTCAAACTTGATAAATCGTTGATTCATGGCGTGACAGTATTCCTGATGTGTTCGGCATGCATCCAGTTTAGTTGACCCCTTAATGCATAACAACTATTGATATCTGTCGACGTTGTTATGCTGGTCAGTCAATGTTGACAACTTCTGAACTATCCAACCTATTTCATCTGCTTCTTCAAACAACTATTACGGGCTGAGAGGTCAGAATATTTTGGTATATTGCCGCAAGCCCTCTATTTTTTTCTCACACAATTATCTACCTAATCGCTAGACCATTATTTCATGGAATGGCGTAAACATTCATATGGACTTGAGTCATTTTGGCTTTAAGATATTGAAACGTTGACTTGTCTTTCATACGTCAAGTTCTGCATATAAGTCGAATTGCTTACGCTATTATACTGCTTATTGTTTGACACTTAAAACCGAAAATGGCGTGCCTTGAAGCAAAAATATTTCGTCTCTATACAAAGTTTCATTCCCTTTTTCGTCCGTAAATGGGATGAAATTTGACATAAATTATAGCTTATGTCCTATTCTGATATATAAGGTACATAACTGGAAATTTTTATAAAGATTCGTCCAGTAGTTTTTGAGATTTATCGGAACGTACATCCATCCATCCATCCAAACTTTCGCATTTATAATATTAGTAGGATTAGTAGGATAGTAGGATTAGTAGGATTAGTAGGATAGTAGGATTAGTAGGATTAGTAGGATTTGTGCGCGGAGAGGTATTGCGAACCCTATACAGGGTGATTTATTATAACGCTACCTGGAGGGAAAGTACTTGAAATACCAGATATAGCAAATTTTATTGAAAGGAAACATTGCTGTATTTTTGAAATTAAACAAAAGTGCATTTAAACATTAGTGCCACGCCCAGGAATCGAACAGGCTATATTAAAAAAAAATACTTTAATCGATAGGGTTAATAAAATCTCTCTAACAAACATGGTAAATGAAAGAAAAGAAATACAAAAAAAACCGGCCAAGTGCGAGTCGGACTCACGGACAAAGGGTTCCGTATTTATTATATCTATAAAAACGGCCAAAAAAAACACGTTTGTTAGTATATTATCTATAAAAACGGCTAAAAAAAACACGTTTGGTGTATATGGGAACCCCCTTAAACATTTATTTTATTCTGTTTTTTAGTATTTGTTGTTATAGCGGCAACAGAAATATATCATCTGTGAAAATGTGTCTATGTCTAACTATGACGGTTCATGAGATACAGCCTGGTGACATGACCCTAACAACCAACCTGCGTGCATGGAGTGATGGTCGTGCAACGCATGCGCGGCGTGCGCGGTGAGGTCACCAGCCACGGCCTCGTACGTGCTCTTCATGGACGCCGTGCGCCGCCCCTGCTGCATGTGTAACATGGCCCTAACAACCAACCTGCATGCATGGAGTGATGGTCGTGCAGCGCATGCGCGGCGTGCGCGGTGAGGTCACCAGCCACGGCCTCGTACGTGCTCTTCATGGACGCCGTGCGCCGCCCCTGCTGCATGTGTAACATGGCCCTAACAACCAACCTGCATGCATGGAGTGATGGTCGTGCAGCGCATGCGCGGCGTGCGCGGTGAGGTCACCAGCCACGGCCTCGTACGTGCTCTTCATGGACGCCGTGCGCCGCCCCTGCTGCATGTGTAACATGGCCCTAACAACCAACCTGCATGCATGGAGTGATGGTCGTGCAGCGCATGCGCGGCGTGCGCGGTGAGGTCACCAGCCACGGCCTCGTACGTGCTCTTCATGGACGCCGTGCGCCGCCCCTGCTGCATGTGTAACATGGCCCTAACAACCAACCTGCATGCATGGAGTGATGGTCGTGCAGCGCATGCGCGGCGTGCGCGGTGAGGTCACCAGCCACGGCCTCGTACGTGCTCTTCATGGACGCCGTGCGCCGCCCCTGCTGCATGTGTAACATGGCCCTAACAACCAACCTGCATGCATGGAGTGATGGTCGTGCAGCGCATGCGCGGCGTGCGCGGTGAGGTCACCAGCCACGGCCTCGTACGTGCTCTTCATGGACGCCGTGCGCCGCCCCTGCTGCATGTGTAACATGGCCCTAACAACCAACCTGCATGCATGGAGTGATGGTCGTGCAGCGCATGCGCGGCGTGCGCGGTGAGGTCACCAGCCACGGCCTCGTACGTGCTCTTCATGGACGCCGTGCGCCGCCCCTGCTGCATGTGTAACATGGCCCTAACAACCAACCTGCATGCATGGAGTGATGGTCGTGCAGCGCATGCGCGGCGTGCGCGGTGAGGTCACCAGCCACGGCCTCGTACGTGCTCTTCATGGACGCCGTGCGCCGCCCCTGCTGCATGTGTAACATGGCCCTAACAACCAACCTGCATGCATGGAGTGATGGTCGTGCAGCGCATGCGCGGCGTGCGCGGTGAGGTCACCAGCCACGGCCTCGTACGTGCTCTTCATGGACGCCGTGCGCCGCCCCTGCTGCATGTGTAACATGGCCCTAACAACCAACCTGCATGCATGGAGTGATGGTCGTGCAGCGCATGCGCGGCGTGCGCGGTGAGGTCACCAGCCACGGCCTCGTACGTGCTCTTCATGGACGCCGTGCGCCGCCCCTGCTGCATGTGTAACATGACCCTAACAACCAACCTGCATGCATGGAGTGATGGTCGTGCAGCGCATGCGCGGCGTGCGCGGTGAGGTCACCAGCCACGGCCTCGTACGTGCTCTTCATGGACGCCGTGCGCCGCCCCTGCTGCATGTGTAACATGACCCTAACAACCAACCTGCATGCATGGAGTGATGGTCGTGCAGCGCATGCGCGGCGTGCGCGGTGAGGTCACCAGCCACGGCCTCGTACGTGCTCTTCATGGACGCCGTGCGCCGCCCCTGCTGCATCTGTAACATGACCCTAAAGGTGACTTATCTGGGTATATTCAACGTTTTGAAGGCGTTTTTTTTCATCATTGTCGTCGACAGCAAATACTAGTATAAGAGACGAATATCAAAGACAACCACAGATAACCTCCTATAGATAGAGCCTATAGGGCGACGTGCGGTCACCACGCGTACATGATCTAGCAATGATAACCCCCCCCCCCCCCCCCCCCCCCCCTTCCCCGCGCCATATTGTCATTATCGGCCAGGTACGCGATCTACACGTGCATCAAACAACCAACAAATTAAAATAGATTTTGCACTAAAAAAATGAGTTCGTGCTGTGTGAAGTGGTGTTGAAAGAACACCCGAACGTCTAATTACACAACCGACGAAATAATATTTCACAGGTAAGTTAAATTTATCATATAAATGTAATTTTCATTCGGTCACGCGTAGTTCATTTTACACTGGTCCATAAGAAGTAGTGAAGTATGCATGTCCCTTTTCATTCAATGGAAAGGACAATATACAGCGGCGCTACCACGAACTTCGTATATCTCCGTCTCGGTCGCTCGAGTACCATAAACCATAAATGCGATAGAGGCGGAGATATACGAAGTTCGAGATTCGAAGTTCGTGGTAGCGCCGCAGTTCCTTAGGCCTTGGTCGTACTGCACACGCCGCACGCAGCCGACAACGTCCCGTCGCACGCAGCGTCTGAATGGTGTGTTCGAGAATGCTCGGGAGTGGTCGTTTTCGCCCGCTGCGTGCGGCGTCCCCCCGCCGCCCGCTGCAGCCGCCCGCTGGCCGTTGCGTCTTTAGTCATTTTGGAGCATTGCTGCGGCTGGACGCTGGCTCGAAATGGTGATAGTCGAAAATATTCCACAAATTTTAGTTCATTATCAATTAAATGCCTAGTCACCAAAATATTGTAGGCACCCTCCGTATGTCTAGCTTTAAATATACTGTTCTTCTTTTTCTTTTGCTTCCTTGATATTATGAATAAAATGTCCTCATCATCTTCCTCCTTAAGCAGTAAATACGCTAGAGTTTTTTCCATCGTAATACTACACACACACATCCGTTCGCTACAAAAACCCTCGGAAACTGCCGCGACTGGCCGCTGCGGCTACGGTCTCAAAACGACCAAACACCCGCTGTCGGCTGCGTCCAGCGTCTTCCATCAGTGCGACGGGACGTTGTCGGCTGCGTACGGCGTGTGCAGTACGACCGTAGCCTTACTGACGAAATCACGTGACACTCTAGTGATGGGCTAGTGATGCTTTCGAATTTTACCGATTCAGATTCATTTAAGGAAACAATTCGTTAATTCATCCGTGATTTCGTGTACTATTTTAACACGAAAATTCACTAAAGATTATATTTATATCCCTGTCATTGCATTCTCAAAATTCTTTTGTTAAAAAAGTCTCTCATAACATAGTTGTTCTTGAGTTAGGTCGGTTTAATTCTAATGGTGCGATATTATCTATGTTATGAGAGACTTTTTTATAGCATTCGTCTTTTCCTAGTAAGTATGTAAATACGAACGGGACGAAGGCATAAGTCCGACATAAACACGATAATGCAGTAAATGTTGTAAAATGCCTACTGTGATTTACATACTTTTTTATATTACGAGGCGATCAAAATAGTTAATGAACGAAATGTGATTGTTTGCGCCGATGCCGGTGGTGTTATTCGCTCGACAACTTTAAATAAAACTTCGATAAAAGTTTGACTGTAATATAATTTACAATTATATATTTAGGCTCTGATTGAATGCAAGGGGAGTGTGGCCGAATAGATGGTTACAGAAGTGGTGGTATATATGTTATGTAAAAAGTAAGTGCCCAGCGAGATATTTAGTTGCTTTAGGTAGGGATAAACTCACACATGTGTAGCGCCATGATTGGCGCATTCAAATCCCCCCTCATGCAAACTGTGCCTAACGGGCGCGTTTTGCTACTGCTAATGAAATAGGTACCTATAATTAAGTTTATACACAAAAAAGAGTTGCGTTCGCAACATGATAATAATATAACAGTGACAGCAGTTCAAAAATTTAAACCATGTTAACAGGTACCTGCGTTAAGCCATCGAAAATAGTTTACTAACAATTAATCGCGGCACCGCTAAAAACCGTCAACGACCAACGCGTCCCATCACTACGCTTCTGACGCCATGCTGTATCAAAGCGCGCGCTTTTCGAAACAGCCAATCGCAGCGCCGTTACCGACCGCCCCGCAACCCCTCTAACTCTAACTGTGGTGACCTTAGATTCGAACAAAATCGTTCATAGGCTATATCTATAGGAGGTTATCTATGGAGTCAACGTAAGCCAATGGTACAGTCTTTTTGATTGATGTTTTGGCGATATGTTTTAAGTACCTCTGCGGAAATAATCGTGAGCCGACAATGCGTTAGAACCGAGCGGTTCAAACGCTCGGAGATTCGCCCAAATACACAAGAGGTGAGCGATGAAAAATGGAACAATAGGAAGCGATGCGCGAGCTCGACCAGCAACGCTATTGGTGGATTTTTTCCTCTCTCTCCCCCTTGCAACCTCGCACAGTTCTGGTAGAAATTCGACTTGAAGGTGGATGGATTGTATGAGAGACGATATGAATAGGAAGTATGTGAATGACGAAGTGAGAGTGATGTATGGAAGAAAAAGACGTGCTGCGACTCTAAATAAATGGAAAAAGGGCAAGCTAAAGAAATAAAGATACCTACTTGTTAATTTTGCAGGAAAAATAACAGAATGCAGGCATAAATTTTGTTGATATTTTATGTTTGTCATTTATTTATGGCTTGTTCCAGTCATACCCTAAGGTACTGATAGACTTGAGCAATGGGGAATGGATGAACATTTTAGAAGTGCCTGATCATTTTTTTGGGGATAGAATAACCTTCCTTAGCACCAGAAAAAAGTTGCAGACTTTACAGCTGCTCCAATTGTTTTTGAAAAATATAAACAGTTTCCTGACTTACGTTTAGGGTTTAGGACGGCGAATGAGACACTTTCCTTGATCCGTCTGATATTACAAAAAATATTTTAAATTGCCCTTCGGGGCCCAACTTAAGAAGCTATGAAGGAAAAATAAAAAAAAAATGCTAGCTAAAACGCTCCTGTTTATTTTGTGAGCTTTTACCTGTAATGTAAAATTCACTAGAATTCTCATTACAAGTTAATGCTCAAGTGTATCAGCATCTTAATGAAGGATCTAATTAGTGGAACCAGAAAAGTCTTGCAACTACATACCTGAGTAGAATTCTCATTACAAGTTAATGCTCAAGTGTATTTCACTAGAATGCTCATTACAAGTTAATGCTCAAGTGTATCAGCATCTTGATGAAGGATCTAATTAGTGAAACCAGAAAAGTCTTGCAACTACATACCTAAGTGGAAGAACTTCAAGAACAAGATAAAAACTAAAAGTGATACAAAATTGAATTTCATGTACTCTGCGCACCCCTTTTGAGAAGACAGGCGTGTATGTATAAACGGAAAAAAATGAGTGTGATTACCTGTTGAGTGGCCGCAATAGCCTGGCTGGCCGCTGCTGCAATAGCATTCGTGGCCTGACCCAACGAATACGAATCACGCCCCAAGGCAGCCTGTAACAACGTTTTTTTATTGAAACACATTTTTTGTTACTCAGTAAGATCCATAGGATTAGATCTGAAAAAAATGAACAGGTTAATTAAAGGTGGTTGTTAAACAAGAGCCCACACAACTCATCATCATTGAATTGAAACACAGTATTGTCGGTGGGGCTTCCATGCAGCCTTCTCTTTGACAACATATAATTTTGACTAAAAACAAATACATATAAAATAATATTACACCAACAGGGCCGGCTTTAGGGTGGGACGACCGGGGCAGTCACATTGGGCACCGTGGTGTATGGCGATACGCTACGAGGTGTGTAGGGCGCCTAGATGGTTTAACCAATGGCAAAATATGTGTCAGGCATGTCATCAGACAGGTTTGCAAAGCTACCTGTATAGCGGTGTCGGTCCGGGACAGGGTGCCGGCCGCCGCGGCGCGCGACTCCCGCGAGCCCCAGCTCTCGCGTCGCTTCTCGGCGCGGAACCGGTACCTGCCAGCCCAGGGACATACCATATAACCACAGAATATATAACACCTTATAGTGTTTCAAGGATTTCGCAGGGAGCAGAGGAACTTGTCAATTTGACAGTTTTTTTTTTTTCAAACAACTATTTAGATTCTAAATGTGTTACGATATTCTAAATCTTAGAATATCGTAACACGACGATAGTAACCGCAATGTCTGGATATCTAATAAGAGCAAACCATTCGATACTAGTAGCAGTAAGACCGCATTTTGCATGTGATCATATTCCAGAGGGAGAGCAGGCTGCCAAAGGGCAGCAGGGGGTAGTCCGGGCGGTTCCCGAAAGTTCGTCATACCCACCCAGGTGGGATGCGTAAAAGAAATACCCAAAGAAAAAAAAACATGTGGCATGCGCTTACATTCTGCTACTCTAAGTCTTGTCATCCTATGTATAGGTCTAGCTGGACTATACGGTCCAGGCTCCACAAAGCTGCTAACACACAAAGTGAAAATTTGATATTCCCAGTAGCGGATCCAGGGCACTAAGGGAGTCAAGCCACCCCCAAAAGCATGAGAGTCCTTACTAAAATCCAACCTCCCCTATTTGTTGTATCACCTGTTATCCTTGTAGTGGTTGTTGTTGGAAGTGCCAGTGTGGTTGGTGTTGACATCGAGCTCCAGCGATCTTTTCTCCAGCAACTCTGTGATGCCATTGTTATCTGCCTCCAGCTCACACTTGAATTTATGAAGTTCTGTGTCTGTTGATCAGAATAATGTAGTAACTTTTAGTACCTACTAAAGCTGTGCGCATACATACATTAAATCTAATTATTGAGAAAGGCTCCTCTGGTAGAACACTACCTACTGGATATTAAATTTAGTGATTGCAATAGTTTTTTACGATGATTACCCAAGTGTTTTCTGCCCGACTATTATTCCTATGATTTTTCTCTACTTCAGAATTAGCTGTTCTTAACTTTGGACTGCTTAATAGGGGCAATGCTGTAAAAACATGTTACCATGACATTATATGTAGTAAAACCAAGAATGAGACTAAACACGACTAAAACATGTATAATCACATAGGTAGAGTTGCCCTTTTCTTGCTAACCAGACTTCAAAAAGGCTCCTATCACCTGTTTTATGGGTGACCTCATGCAGATGCAGTGATTTAGGGCAATATAGTCATACCTAATAATACAACTAAATATTGGACTGGGGGAGTCTGTATCAAGTTTTTTACACAACTGCCCAACAAAAAGGAGTGTAATGTTTTTGTATACAGTAAAGTCTGGATTCTGTCGAGTCGGATATATACGGGAATACCACACCCTGCATGTGTCCCCTGGGTGGTACTTTAGTGACAAACTCAAAGACCAAATAATGTATGCCATACGATTAAATAAATATATGGGGATAAAGGGTAATCCATACATACCTAGTCTTCTTAAATAGCGGTCCACTAATTCAGACATCTGGTTGGCCTGTGCCACTTTCTCATCAGCTTCTTCAAGAGTCTTGTTGTAACCTCGCTTTATATCTGAGAACTCTGTGTTGGCTTGGTCAGTGTCCACCTCTCCTCTTCGACATCCACCAAACAAAGTACGAACCCGCTTTTCCAGTGTATCCATACTATCTATTAATAAAAATACAATATTAAAGTTGTTTGTTAAAAGTTGATTATGCTGGAGTTTGAACTGTTGCACTTACTTTGTACGGATAAATCCATTTCCCGCATTTCTGTAAATCGATCTCTTAATTCTTGAGGAAGATGCTCAATCACTGTAAACATGATTGTTCCAATTAAGGATTATTAGCACAACAGTATTTTCAGTATTAGTATTTTTCAATAAACATTTTTTGTCCACTATAAATGTTATACATACATGTGTTACATTTGAATCGTACAATGAAGACAAAGATTTAATATTACGCCCTAAAGTATGAATAAAGCTACAGGTAAACTAGAAAAAGCAATATAAAATGAATAAACTTCTAAAATATTTTTGTATTGCGCGCCACAACATGTTTGTCTTTTACAATGCTACCAACCAATACACAAGCTCCTGTCATTTAAGGTCGTATAGAACAAAGGCAACTTACTTTCCAAATAATCTTCTAAATACAGCATTTTGGTGGGATTTGTAAAGATTTACTTTATTAAACAACACTCTCGGTAAGTTTTGTTATATTTTAAACGTGATTCAACCGTAATTATAAGAAATATGTGCACGATTGACGTGTAACTACAACGACGTCACCGACCGATTTCGCTATTCAAGATGGCGGTCTAGCGTTGGAACGAATAGTGCGGGGATAAGAAAGGTAAATTCCATTTTATTTTGCGGTGTAACGGGACAACTGAAATATTTAATAAGTTCATGCTCATTATTGTCTTAAAATGGTAACATGTTAAAGCAGAGATTAGGTTTTGCTTTAATAATAAACAATTGTAATCTAAATAACCTAATGTTACCAAGTGAACGTGAAAAACGCTTAGTGCATTTACGTAATTTATTTATCTTAAGTCCATTTTGTGCGTCTTTAGTACATTGCCTATTCTCGATTTGCTTACTAATTCTGGTCCAGCAATGACATAAAAAAAAAAGTTTTAAGCCACGGTTACTAAAATAGTAAATAAACACTTGATTTAATTTGTATTAAGAAAAAGTGAAAAGTTAGTGTTAAGGTTGTATACCTTATGTAGATTTATATTGGCTGCTAACAGTTTTCTTTATGAGATAAATTATGACTATCGCTGTCTAGTCGGTAAAATAGCAATGTCAAGTAATTTATATTATTGTGTGTTTATAATGGTTTAATATAATAAATATCGATTCACGGAACAACCTTTCGTCTTCATTAACATGGTAGCAGAGCGGGAAACATGAATTAAATATTGAAATACATGTAAGTCGTAAAAATGAGTAATAATATTGTAATACCAATTTTTGACGGGACGGATTATGCGAACTGGAAAACTCGCATATTGAAATTTTTACAATTTAAAAAATGTAAAGAAGTTGTGATACGATTAAAAGGCGATAAAGATGATGCGGCAAATTGGGAAAACATGGATATTGAGGCTACAAACTATATATATAGTGCGATCACGAACCAACAGCTGGAATACATTAGCGAAGTAGAGTCAGCATATAAAATAATGTTAAAATTCGACGAAATGTATTTGAAACAATCAACCGCGTTGCAAATTGTATGCAGAAGCAATTTAGAAAATATAAAGCTTGCGAAATATTCCGACATTAATATTTTCTTCGACGATTTTGAACGATGTGTCAACGATTTGAAAAAAGCCGGCGCCATGGTATCAGAAAACGAGAAATTGAACTATATGTTAAAAGCATTGCCGGGAAATTACAGCCATATAGGCGATTTAATAGACGTTTTACCGGAAAAAGAAAAAACCGTCGAATATTTAAAAAGCAAAATAAAAATGAAAAATATACAAAAAGTAAACGAAGAAATTCCTGACCGATCGAATGCATTTAAAGTAGAGTCTGAGAATAAACCTGAATGTTTCACTTGCGGAAAATTCGGACATATACAAAGAGATTGCTGGCACGGTAACCGTGGTCGTGGACGCGGACATTATGGTCGAACTCGTGGTCATGGACGAGGCCACTACAATTATGGACAGAATAGAGGCAGAGGAAGTTATTATAACACGGATTTTTACAAAAAGAGCTTTCACACATCGATTGTTAACAACTCGACTATGGCTAAGGAAGATGTTCCAATAAAGTCAGGACAGATAAATTGGCTTCTAGACAGCGGATGCACGGATCACATTATAAATACCGACGAATATTTCGACAAATTTGTGACATTGAAAGAACCGATAAAAGTAAAGGTTGGAGATGGAAGAATATTGAAAGCCACAAAGGTTGGCAGTATTACAACGTACTTTCCTGTTTATGCGAACAGAAATAAAGTGATAATAGACAATGTATTTTATGTGAAAGAGATGAAAGCTAACTTATTAAGCTATTCGAAGATTACTGACAGTCATACAATAATTTCCAAAGGACACACAACGAAGATATATAACATGAATAGAGAATTGATAGCAATTGCAAAGAAGGATGAGAGATTGTATAAAATAACCAGTTTTGTCTGTAAAGAAATAGGCGTAAATACAGTACATAGTGAAATGACGATGAAAGAAAAGCTTCACCGGACTTTTGGACATATAAACTTCAATTGTATTGATATGATGTGCAAAAATCAAGTATTAGAAGGAATGCCAAAGCAAATAGAAACGGATTTTATGAAATGTGCTATCTGCGTTGAAAATAAAATGCACAACTTGCCATTTAACAACAACAGGACAAGAGCGAAAGATATATTAGATATCGTACACACTGATGTAAATGGACCACACAGAACTACGGGATATCAAGGAGAAAAATATTTTCTAACGTTTATAGACGATTACAGCAATTTAGCGAGAGTATATTGTATCAACTCAAAAGAACAAGTTTATGAATGCTTCGTAGAATATGTAAATGGAGTACACAACATGACAGGAAGAATGATTAAAGAATTAAGATGCGACAATGGAAAAGAGTATATAAACGGTAGAATTTTTAACTTCGCCAGAGAGAAGGGAATAATGATAAAGCCTTGCCCCGCATACGTTCATGAACTAAACGGTAAAGCAGAAAGATACAACAGATCAATAATGGATATGGCACGATGTCTTATGGCGGAAGCAAAAGTTGATAGGCGATATTGGCCAGAAGCGATTAAGACAGCAGCTTATTTAAAAAATCGGATTATGACAAGTACACCAGAAAAAAAGACGCCGTATGAGATATTCTTTGATGAGAAACCAACTGCAAAATATTTGAGAATGTATGGCAGTAAAGTTTATGTGAGAGTACCCGAAGAAAGGAGAGTATCAAAATGGGACAAAAAAGCAGAAATGGGAATTTTACTGGGATATACAGATGTTGGATACAGAGTGCTAATTAATAACAGAGTAGTCGTGGCAAGACACGTTGACATAATTGAAGAAGATGTAAAGCTTATTGGTTTTGATGACAACGAAGTAGAAAACAAAAAAGATGAAGAAAAATGGGAAGACACGATAGACGAGATTCAAACGGAAGATATTAATGATAAAGGAGATGAAGATGAAATTAATAATGAGCAAAGAAAGTCAGCGAGACAAACTAAAGCACCAGTCCGTTTTGACGAAGAATTTGGCTACTACTGTATAACTGTTAACTATTGTGATGCGATGATTCCAGATACTTTTCAGGAGGCGACTACATGTGATGAGGCTGAACGATGGAAAGAGGCTATGGATCGTGAGATGAACAGCTTGGTGAAAAATGATACTTGGACACTGGTAACTGCACCTCAGGAGAAAAAGGTACTAGATGTAAAATGGGTTTACAAGAAGAAATCTACCGAACTTTATAAAGCCAGGTTAGTGGTAAGAGGTTACCAACAAACCGACAATGTTGATGATACGTATTCACCTGTTGCTAGGATGCAAACTTTGAAATTACTTCTATCGTACTGTTGTCAATTTAACTTAAACGTACATCAAATGGATGTAGAGACTGCATTTTTGAACGGCAAAGTGTTATCGGAAGTGTATGTTAAACAGCCACTTGGTTATCAAGATGGTACTGACAAAGTGTATAAACTATACAAATCTTTATACGGCTTAAAGGAAAGCCCACGTGCATGGTACGAATGTTTTAACAATTTTGTGACAACTATTGGCTTTAGGAGAAGTAAATATGATTATTGTCTTTATGTCAAAAATGATAATAACCAAACGATTTATATATTAGTATACGTCGACGACTTATTGATTGCATGCAAGGATGAACAAACAGTTCTTACAATTAAAAGTAAACTGAGCAATTATTTTAAAATGAAGGACATGGGCAAAGTTAAAAACTATATAGGTATTGATGTTGAGTATGATTATGCAAAAGCAAATATTTTGACTTTGAGCCAGGAAAAATACATAGAGTCGTTAGCCAAAAAATATAAAATTGAGAATTCAAAACTGTACAAAACACCCATGGAGATTAATGTCAAACTTGAGAAACGCGAATTAAATGAGGATATTAAATACAGAAATTTGATAGGAGCTTTGCTATACGTAAGTTCTGGTACTCGGCCAGACATTGCCTTTTGTGTCAACTACTTGAGCAGATTTCAAAACTGCTATGATGAGATTCATTACAAATATGCATTACGTGTTTTAAAATACTTGTATTTGACAAAAAGCCTTAAGCTAACATATTACCAGAATTTAAAGGCGAATATTATGGATTGTTATGTTGATGCCGATTGGGCAGGAGATATTGTAGACCGGAAGTCTACCTCTGGTTTTGTGATTAGATTATTTGGTAACGCCGTGTATTGGAAGTCAAAGAAACAATGCAGTGTAACGAAATCTTCCACTTTTGCTGAATACATTGCGTTGTCAGAAGCTGTAACTGAAATAAGCTTATTGCGTAGTATTATTGATGATGTTTTTATAGCGTTCGACAAACCTGTAAATATTTATGAAGATAATTCAGGAGCTATAGCTATTGCTAAGTATGGTAATTTCACAAAGAATTCGAAGCACATTGAAGTGCATTATCACTATGTCCATGAGAATGTTAAGAATGGAACCATTGATATAGTAAAAGTAGATTCGGAAGATAATGTTGCAGACATTCTTACAAAGTCGTTAGGAAACATGAAATTCTTCAAATTCAGACAAATGTTGAATATAGTTTGATATGATATTGCCATGCTTGAAATGTTTTTCTTTGTTAATTTAATATTGCAGATAAGTGTTGCCATATAAATCTAAGGAGGCGTGTTAAGGTTGTATACCTTATGTAGATTTATATTGGCTGCTAACAGTTTTCTTTATGAGATAAATTATGACTATCGCTGTCTAGTCGGTAAAATAGCAATGTCAAGTAATTTATATTATTGTGTGTTTATAATGGTTTAATATAATAAATATCGATTCACGGAACAACCTTTCGTCTTCATTAACAGTTAGTATTACGATGTAGCAAGTTACGGTACGAAGTTTTAGTTAACAAAACGGGCTAAAGTGTAAGTAAGTATCGATAATGATGAAACAAATAGGGACATCACTAGAGTTCATAAACCATAGACTAGTAGAAACACTGTAGTACCAACTTAAACAATACATCAGTGTTGCTATAATTTTAAATTTAGGCTGTTTACACACGGCTCAAGTTGGCTCATGACGTTATTATTAGTAGCCAACTTCAGAGACGCAAAACTCATGTGTCTCAATATATTTATTAATATTTAGTTATTTATTGTTAACCTAATATGAATTTATGCCTAAATAAAATGATTGATTTATTTATGACGACCGCTTTAGCCTAGCTAGTTGGTAGTGATCCTGCCTACGAAGCAAGAGGTCCTGGGGGTTCGAATCCCGGTAAGGACATTTATTTGTGTGATGAGCACGAATATTTGTTCCTGAGTCATGAATGTTTTCTATGTATTTAAGTATTTATTTATCTATATAAGTATCTATATCGTCGTCTAGTACCCATAGTACAAGCTTTGCTTAGTTTGGGACTAGGTTGATTTGTGTAAGATTGTCCGCAAATATTTATTTATTTATTTATAGTACTCTTTGTATACTTATTAGTATCGTGTCGGTGTATGCACAAAGTGGATCAGCCACAGTCCTTCCTTAGAGCTTCCGTCCCTGGCTGACACCGTTCGATAGAACGAGACGACGCGCTTATCCTGTCACTTATCGCGTGATAACGCCATCCATGCTACGGGGCCTGGTCTTACAATTTTGGCCATATAGGCGGACCAGCCCAGCTAGCACGATAGGGTGTATCGTTACGTTTTACGGCAAAAATGTACTGAAACGTCACGTAAAATGTAACGATAAAACCTATCGTGCTAGGGCCTCAGTTTAAGTCTGAGCTCCGATTACATATAGTTGTAAATGCATATCGGGGTCAATGTTTCCTAGACACGAGCTTAGTCGGGACCTAAAGTGAATAGATCACTAGACATGCGAGGGGATAACTATTATAATGTAGGTTTTCTACCGGAAAAGGAACCTTTTAAAATTTGAACTTCAGAGGGCCTACCGCGAACGGCATTCGAAGTTTTCCCTCTCTGTCGCACTTATGTACGAACTCGTAAGTATGATAGAGAGGGAAAACTTCGAATGCCGTTCGCGGTAGGCCCTCAGAAAAATACATCAATACAAATGATTCTCCTTTTCAGATATCTGCAAGATGATTCGACGACCTTTAACAGAAATCACTCTAAAACTTGACGATTTACAAGAATACGAGACGATGCGCCGAGTCCAGGGCAGCAGCAACTCTTCATCAGCTGAAATGCAGGAGGATACCACGAAACCACTCAGCTCGGGGCCTAAGACTCAGGAGGAAATTCATAATAGGATTGGCTACGCGCCGAAGAAGAAATCTCGAGGCGTCAGCGCGGTTTAATAAATAAAAGTATTGTTTAATTGCTGATATGTTTTATTTATGATTAAGCATACAATAATTTACATATACATGAATTCCCTTATTCAAAAAACTTAACAACCCTCTGCCTAGCTAGCGTGAACGCGTCCGTCTCTCTCGCACTCATTGTTGCTAGTAAAACGTCTGCCGGTCGCCAACACCGGGGGGCGTCGTGGTGACATGTTCGCGATCCCATGGCGCTCCCATTAACGGCAGGGACGGAAACGCCGGAGTGGTTTTAGTGGGTAGACTCCCTCCCCCTTCTCTTTAAATAGAGATGGCTGGAAGGTGTGAGTCCCACATACCCCCCATTATAGCTTCCCGGCTGGGGGGATGCGTAAGTGCATTTCCACTCCGTCAAAAAAAAAAAAAAAAAAAGACGGTCGCCAACACGCCCCTCCGACCGAGCGAACTTGGTCGGCACCGACCCTTGTAGTGTGAATTTTTACTACAAACAACAGTCTACACGGTCGGTGCGGACCAAGGTCGCTCGGTCGGAGGGGCGTGTTGGCGACCGTCTAGCAGACACTTACGGCGCGAATACTTTCGGTCCAACATAAACGCGCTCATGCTAACAAGGCAGTAGCGGTATGTGCTAGCGTAATGGCGTAGTGAACACATTTTTGCAGCTAAATAGACACTTATTGATGAGTGGTACCTATACTCTATCCGATGCTGAAGAGTAAATTCTGTGCAACGCAAGCAAAAAACGACTTTGTGGTCTGACTATAAAATAGTATTTTTCTTGGGTTTGTTTTTGACCAGATTTACTCCAGGTTCTGACGTAGTAGGTACTATACATATAGTAATTACTAATTATGTAAAAATAGAATCAGAATAATTTATTTACCATAACTTAAAACCACAATTTTCTTAGGTACAGCGACTTCCACACTAGGCACAGCCTATATATCATGTATATACTTAACTGGAATTCGATGAAATGAGTTGATGATAAAGCACGACTAGTTCGGTTTATCGGTTTATTTAATTTATTTTTATCATTCTCTTATTTTAGAAGTTACAGGGGGGGGGGGACACACATTTTACCACTTTGGAAGTGTCTCTCGCGCAAACTATTCAGTTTAGAAAAACATGATATTAGAAACCTCAATATCATTTTTGAAGACCTATCCATAGATCCTACACGTATGGGTTTGATGAAAAAACTTTTTTTGTGTTTTAGTTTTGAGTATGGGGACCCCCAAAATTTCCTGTTTTTTTTTTCGATTTTTATGTGAAAATCTTAATGCGGTTCAAAGAATACATCTACTTACCAAGTTTCAACAGTATAGCTCTTATAGTTTCGGAAAAAAGTGGCTGTGACATACGGACGGACATACAGACAGACAGACAGACATGACGAATCTATAAGGGTTCCGTTTTTTGCCATTTGGCTACGGAACCCTAAAAATGAAGGAATTTGGAAGATGCATGATCCGAAGTCTGAATTTAATCTAAAGGCAGTGATGGATAGGATGGATAATCGGAATAAACATTGAAAGATAGACGTTAAATATTGTACTTAGTTATAATTTATACCTAACTACCAATATCTTCCATCAAGATGGACAAAATATGTAACTTTACAATAACTAAACACGTAAGTAGGTATAACTAACAATCTACTTCCAAATAATGAGGAGATTCTCTCTCAAATTCAATACAGCTACATTTTTTGTATGTATGAAGAGATTTTAAATTATTATTATTTCTACTACATATAGGTATGTACTGTAGGTACCTAATAATACTGACTTCCACTCAACTGAACCGTTTCTAACCAAAATTACCACTGAAGTACCTGTACTGCAGTGGTAATTTTGGTTAGAAACGGTTCAGTTGAGTGGAAGTCAGTACCTATTATTAAAACCACCTCGGGAACGACGATTGTGCTGTGTAGTATATAGCTATGTACTTACGACGTAAAAATGTAATAAAAGACATATGTATACCTAACATTTAATAATTATATCTACTTACATTTAAGTTTGAACTGAAAATTATAATGCACAAACGCTGTTCTAAGTGGGTGGTGAGATTTCATGGTCCTGGCTAGTCAATATATGGGTGTTCCAACTTAGCCTTAGCCTTGGTTTGGTCAGCGACGCGTTTTTTGACGGACCGCTTTTTCCATAACAGGCTGATTATCCTGGAAAATAAACACAATATTTAATAAGTAAATTCTCACGCAATACCTAATCCCCTAATCTCTCTTACTCTACTGATATAGGCTTGACCTCCAATTACGGATAGTTTATAGGAATCTAGAGGTCAAGTTGCACTAGAGACAAGGGGGTGAGTTCTGAATCGCAGACAATCATGCCGATTTCCTAGCTGTGCTGTTGTTTCAAAGTGCCCTACGTGATGAGCTGATGAGGCATATCAATTTATATGTCTCATTCTAATGTAGGTAGCATACATTAGGCATAACAAACTATCAGGCAAACTTCCCAGTGCTCGACACTTGCCCACTAGGTACTTGGCACCCTGAATCTCAATTCATAGCAATTTAGAGGTTGAGGATGTCAATTATTAGAATTATGATGTGAATAATAGGGACGTTTAAGTACCTTAATTGTTTAATTGCATTGATGCTATATCGATCTGGAGCCAAAGCTTTGGTGCCAGTTTCGTAAAATCACAGACAACCCAGGGAATAAAAACGCGACTGGTGGCGCTTGTATAGTTGAATACCTACAACGTTAATACTCTCATGAAAAACGCATTAGTACCGCAAACTGAGGAAGTAGAGTATCTCCACAAGGCTGAGAATGGAGAAGCCCATGAAGAGTCCGAGTAGGCCTCCGCAGTTGGCGAGGAAGTCGGTGGGCCCGTACAGCTCGGAGCGGCGAGACGTGATGAACTGCGCCTCTTTGAAGAATATCATTATTCGCGTCATGAGCGTGCTGTAACCGTAAAACAAATGTTAGCAAAGAGCAGGATGATAGGGTTATATCGCTGTTTACACAGAACTTTTTATCTGACAACGGTAGAAGGGGCTTATGCTTTTCGTGTGTATGTAGGTATATCTATTTCTTTGGCTTTTCTCTAGTTACGCAGGCGTAATTTGGCGCGATACGCCTTGCGAGCTGTCAGGCGACTATGGCGTTTCCACCTCCACTGCCGATGCCGTCGCGTCGCCCATATAGTCGCTTGAGTCAAGCTTGAAAGCTTGCGCTGCGTGTCGCGTAAATTTACGCCATTTGTAAAGGCGGCCTTAGTCCTAGGAGTGACTTAGGTACACCTAATAAGTTAATAACACTTGTAAAAAAAGTCGGGTTTTGAAAATAACTTTTAAATTCACTTGGCGTGCCATGGGAGAGAGGCATGTCCAGCAGTAGACTGACACAGGCTGGTGAATGGTGATGATGAATTTCACTTGTTTAAACAAAGAGCTTACGTATTCATTTCCGGTGGGACGGCAAATTTGAAGCTGTTGAAAAGGGCCCTCCAGTCAAAATCAGCTTGTGAGAGCTCTGCCTCGTACTCTATGGAGGTGCAGGCAGGCAAACACGTGCATCGGAGCGCGATGTCGCGCACGTCCTCTTCCATCATACTACTGCTGTTGTCCGAAGCATCTCTGTCCAGGCTACTTCGTGCTGCCACCGTTACCAATTCCTCTGTAAAACAATATGAATTAGGTATTATTATCACATAGCGGCAATAAGGTACCTACATTAAGTCGGGCGTCGCATGCAACGTGCGGCGACCGCAACAGTGCAGAGACGACGGCAGTCGGTCGCATTCGGTGACCGACGGCTGCTGTTACCATGTCCCATGCGTGCAGTAGGCGGACATACCAATGTAAAGCTGAAGTTGACAGTAGTTTGCTAGTTTGAAACAAATTCGGCGGCCGCATTAGGCGAACCATGGAACAGCAGTGTAGGTAATCGCCGCTTAACCTCTGGCGATTCCCGTCTGTTACTTGACTCCACGCAACATTTTAACGTGATTAGTGTTTTATTTTTATTTACGTATCAGCATCTATAAAGTAATGTTAGTACGATAAATAATTCTTCAGGTCCAAATTAAATTTTACTTACTTTGAGCGTTTTGCACGCATTTGATGCTGCCAGCACTACATACTGTCATGTTCGGGCCATCTGAAATACAATATACACTTGTGAAGAATTAAGGAGTAAAGAACCAATTTGAGATGGCAATTGGCATCCCACTTTCATCAATCTGCTTAAGTTATTCGCTTGAGTTGCGACTTCGACTTGACAGCAAATTGTTCTAGAACGCTATCTCACCGGCATCACCGTCTATGACTGTCATAGACGGTGATGCCGGTGAGGTAGCGTTCTAGAACAATTTGCTGTCAAGTCGAAGTCGCAACTCAAGCGAATAACTTAAGCCGATTGATGAAAGTGGGATGCCAATTAATGGATAACAGAATCCATCTCTGTGGATGCATATTGTAAAATGGCCAGCCAAGGGCAGCTACCATGATAGGGTTTATTATAGTCATGTTTTACTTTATGTGAGGTTTTGGGCCATTTGGGCGGTAAAAGGTGACCATAAAACTTATCTTGCTAGCTGAGCAGTTCCGTTTAGCAAAACGGTCTTCTCGCCCACTTCTGCTGTTTGAATTTTGGAACGCGGTGGGGACTTTCAGAGTCGATCCGTTATTCTTTTTAACGTATGAGTCTACCAGCAACACTGGTCAAATGAGCAATAGACTATTGGTCGAGCGCCTCTCGGTGTTGCTAGTTTAGACTTGTAGCTTAGTGAAACGGTCTAGCCCCCCTATTCTGTAACTTGTTTTAAGCTCACCTCAGCGCTCACCCACAATTATACCTTGACACCGCGATGCGCAGTAATTAAGCGTAGGTAGAGGTCTAGTTTCGTAGCGGGTGACCGGCGGGGTGAGCCGCGTTAACGGTATCGAATAACAGCCAAGGTAACTCACAGAGCATGCCGAAGTGGACGCAGCCGCAGCGCGCGTAGGTGAAGTTGCTGAGGCACTCCATCTCGCAGTTGGCCTGTGTGTATACGCGGAAGTAGCGCAGATACCGCTCGCTCGGGAAATAGCATTTTCGGCTATAAAAAAGCAAGCACTTGGTAATATAAATTCCTGGTTTCAAGTAAAGGCGCATCCCCACGGGCGAGCATGGCATACGCCGCGTGATTCCGGCTAGTCTGGACAGTTGCAGGCTGCACAGCGTCCGCCAAAACCATTCCCTTTGACGTTCCTCGGTAGGAATGCCGTGTTAGCCCAAAGATATGCTCCTTAAAAGCAACCATTAAGAGGGAACCTGAGCCCCTTTTCAGATTGAAGCCCCCCTATTCTGTAACTTGTTTTAAGCTCACCTCAACGCTCACCCACAATTACACCTTGACACCGCGATGCGTAGTAATTAAGCGAAGGTAGAGGTCTAGTTTCGTAACGGGTGATCGGCGGGGTGAGCCACATTAAATTAACGCGTAGCGAATAACAGCCAAGGAGTCTGTCGTGCTGACGTAGGTGAGACCACGCGTTATTGCGATAAGAATACTAGTAGCAGCGTCGATGAAAACCTCAAAAATCGAGGGAGGTTCCGTTCTCGACTGTTCCTCCGAAACTTAACCAACCCTAACAACAATTTGGAAACGAAATGGGAAGGAAATATTAAATGTCAGTCTGTTTTGATTTTTGAAAGAAAAAAAGAAAGGAAATAGTTTATTTTTGCGCTTATTGTTAATGTATTTGTATAAGTAATTGGCGTATTTTTGCGAAAATAGGCCCTTTTTAACTACCTACATTGTTTGAAACAACCTGGCACTTATAAAAATAAGAATATATATAAAAGCAAAACATACCGACACAGATATTGATGATATTGATATTGATTTTATTCGACGACCGCTTTAGCATAGTTGGTAGAGACCCTGCCTACGAAGCAAGAGGTCCTGGGTTCGAATCCCGGTAAGGGCATTTATTTGTGTGATGAGCTCGAATATTTGTTCCTGAGTCATGGATGTTTTCTATGTATTTAAGTATTTATTTCTCTATATAAGTATCCATATCGTCGTCTAGTACCCATAGTACAAGCTTTGCTTAGTTTGGGACTAGGTTGATTTGTGTAAGATTGTCCGCAAAAAAAAAATTATATTATATTATAAATATTATTTCAAAAAATCATTAATCTATGGCCAAAAACCTCGGAGGAAACAGTTTGTATGGTAAAGTTATGCAGCGGACTCAGCGGGCTGGACGCCAGACGCATAGGTACATTGAATTCGCTCGAATGTATTGAACTGCCGCTCATCGCGCCGCTGCCCGCTGGCGTCCACTCCGCGGCCTTACTACTCATCTTTCATCTTAAGGACCGTCGACACCGACGCTTACGATTTAAGTTAAGCAGCAAAATATATCTTTAAAACGTGACACACAAGAACCGTAAGTATAAGGACATAAGGAGCTTCTAGCTTCGGGGTGAGCTTAGAGGAAAAATCCCAGAGTCCATTAAAAGAAGAAACATTTTCAGAGGGAAAGATCCCTCAGTCTGAGGGGTGTGGTGTTAGATTTGTTCAAGAATGTTTTGTAAACACTTGCATGCTAGGGTTATAAGGCAATAGGCCGTCCGAGGTAGTCATCATTTTGGGTTTGACGGAAACCACGACCTCCTGGGACAGTGGCGCCCTGAAGTACTGCACCGACAGCCTTGGCAGCTCCGCAGGATTGTGCAGAAGAATCTAAACAACAAAACCACTTTAATCTAACTATATTACATTAAGAATTTATGGAATTAAGCATATTCAACTCCCTGGTATATAAAGCTAGTTTTATATTAGCAATAAGTCTTTATTTAGATTCTTTATGTTCTCGCGTAGCACAAAAGTAGGTTGGAATCTCTCCGAGAATGCAATCAAATGCGGCTGAACTAGAGGCATGGCATAATAAGTAGGCTAATTCCCATTTTATTCGAATGCATTTTTAGAGAGAATCGAATGTCTGTATAGGGCCGACTACAAATAGAGCATAACAGTAGACAAAAGTTATAGTCAAAGTCGGACTTTGCCTGCGATCGCTGAAAATAACCAATCACTAAGTTGGAGTCCTGTATCCTATCTCCTGTGCTGACCTCCGTATGGAAATCAAATATATTGTTCTTTTGGCCGTGAAATACTGCGTTTCGGTAGATAGGTACGTCATAGTATTTATTTTTAACCGACTGCAAAGAAGGAGGAGGTTCTCAATTTGGTTGTTTTTTTGTTTTTAGGGTATCGTAGCAAAACAGGAACCCTTAACTATGCGACTCTGTCCTTCTCTCACAATCACAACGTTAAACATCTCAATCAAAAATTAATTATGCTAGGTATCAATTGAACATTTTGAACAATTAGTAAAGACGCGTGTAAGGAAAATAAAAAAAATAATTTTGCATTTATTTTCTTTAAAAATTACGAATATGAGGGGGGTTAAAAATTCAAAGTCTAGTTACTTAATAAATCAAGTGGGGTATCATATGAAATAGCTTGCGTTGCATTTTCTAAAACCGTATTTTTATTTTTCTAGTTGTAAAATTATGATTTATGAAGGAAAATGTTTAAAAAAATATTATTATCAAGGTCAAGTATTATTATAATTTCCAAAATGGATGATCATTTCGATAACAAACATAAGAACTAAAATAGTTATCATTTTGGATCTCACTCTATGAATTCTATGATTGTCTAGTCTATTGCAAAAAAAATAACAGCTATGTCATCACTTAGGCAGTGGACCCTCTGTACATACCTTTAGGTACCTGGTCACACTGACGATGTATACATACGCACCTTAAATCCTTGTACAGGACCTCTACAAAGATAATCGAGATCTATCTCCGAAGCCTTTATTATAAACGTAAGTCCCGCTTTTGCCCCATAACCCTGAAAAGTAAAAAAATATATATAGAACGTAAAAATGTAATTGGCTCCAATGTAGGGTCCTCACGTTGCCCCGAAAACGATGAAAAATAATAATTTTGTGGGGGCACCAGGGCATCAAAATTAGGTAGGACTTATCCCAGCACTGCACGTGTGCTATGTTATCTGTTCGTTCTTGTAGTTGGGTCATTGTCAGATTTAGGTTCGCGTCTTTTCGGTGGACATTGCTAAAGTTAAGAGCTATAAAGCCTAATTTTTGGTTAAACTCTGAATCCGCATAAACAGCGTTGCCCCTTCTATAATTCTATGTGATAAAAACATATTATATATAAACGGAAGCCCTTAACTATTGACCACCGGAAAGATGATTTTTGTTTTTGTGACTGACAATGACCCAGTTCTGTCGGTCCTTATGGATGAGTATACTTATTACGTAGGTACGTGTAAATTACCTAAGCGTATAAATATAAGGGTTAGTTCCAAAGTTTAGGCGCAGCAGGCAGCGAAGTAGGTAGTTAGTTGCGCAACCGTACATGCATTTACAGTCGGTCGAGGAAATTGAAAGTTTATCACTTTTGGACCTTAATGCTATTACATAGAGTCCAAAAGTGACAAACATTCAATTTCCTCGACCGTACCTATAGATTTACAACAAAATACCTTGCTGATTACTCTGCACATAGCTTTAAATCTTATAATATACTCTAGGTAGGTACAAATTATGTTTTCACCTCAGCAGCTCGAACAAGCATATTTTGCTGCGTGAAAACAGTGAGCAAAATGAGATTTTGCTCACTCCGTGAGTCAAAGTAGCTTTTTAATTTTGATATCGAGCACTGGTGACACATCATAGTGTGGGCTTCAATCGACATCTACGTACTTACATAACGTAGGTAACACTATGATGTGCTCTATTACAAATTCAGAATATTATAGGTGCGTAAAAGCCTAGCGATATATTTTTAACGTGACGATGTTCTCACTGCTGAGGTGAAAAGTTGTATGTATCACACGAGAACAAAGATATTTGCATCTCGTGCCTTTGAGTCCCTCACTACGCTCAAGATTCTATATTTAAATCTTTCGCTTGCTCGGGACTCAACATCAACACTCGCAGCAAAAATCTACTTTGCTCTCTTGTTGAACAAATAACTATTTTTTTTACCCAAAGTCCGCTTTTGTAAAGCCCCTGCTAGACGGTCGCCAACATATATAATGGGCTTTATGTGTCGTATTTTATTTGGTACTTTTGTGATACTTATCCGTAACACAATATTTGTGTGTGAAAAGCTGATATATCGGTTAAAAAAAAACATTAATTTTGACGGCCTTACCTAGCTACCTAATTCTCATACCACAATTAAAGATTAACATGACAACATACTTACAGAACCTCTATAAGGGTATGTCACTATTGGGGTGCCCTCAGGATATCCGTGATCCAAACTCCAAGTCGTGGTATGGTTTGGGTTTCCCTCTTGTAGGTAATCATAGTCAGTGTGTAAGCTTAAAAATACATTAAGTACATATATATATAGGTATTTTTAGACTGCACTTAAAGTGAGTTGAGATTAGCAACAATTTAAATGTACCTTAGTAAATAATTCGGTTCGAATACAGATGTGTTCTAGGCACCCCTGCACACTTTCTACACAGGGTAGGGGAGAAGTCTTGTTTTAGGTACTCCCCAGCTAACTATTTTGCTGACTATAGGTAAATAAATATTTACAAAGCTTGAGTGTAGCACTCGGAAAACATCAAGCTACAACTACCGTCCTTTTTTAACCTCCGACGGAAAAAGAGGAGTGTTATAAGTTTGACGTGTCTCTGTGTGTCTGTCTGTGGCATCGCAGCTCCTAAACGAATGGATCGATTTGAATGCGGTTTTTTTTAACCGAAAGCTGACGTGATCGAGGTGGTTCTTAGCTACGTTTCAACAAAATCGGTTCAGCCGTTTTTGAGATATTGAACTTTGAAATGAAAATGTCGGGGGTTTTTCAACTTTTCTAAGTTGTACCTAGTTATTAAACCTAGACCTACTTGTTGTAAAAAATTATTTGCTTTTTGAAAATAAAGATAATTGACCTAAAAAAACTAATTTTTTTTTTAGGTAAATACCTACATAGAAACCAAAAACAGGATGCTGTTTGACCGTAGAAAACAGTGACGTCACTCTAGTCTACTGTATTCGTTTAGGTACAATCGCTGACCATACAGTATTTATATTGAACCTTATTACAATGGACATAAAGTGCACGGATGGTTAGTTAACTGTGTTGGCGATACTAAACTTATCAATCAAAAACCGTATTGTGACAAAGCGTAGAATATTTTCTGTAAGTGTAGGGTTTTCTATTTTTAGAGTAATAGAGATAAAAAGGAATAAAAGGAACCCTTATACAATCACTTTGTTGAATGTCTGGCAGTCCGTCTGTCCAGACTAGTGATGTGCCATTCCCGGGAATATTCCCAGTAACGCTACCGGTAATATTCCCAAGAAACAGAAATTTACGGAAATATTCAAGTTTTGTATGTATAAAAATATATGTGTAGGTACATATTTAATATACTGACAGATAAATTTTTATTGTAATGGTCAATTCATAAAACTATTATTACAGTACTTACTTATTTGCAAACGACTTAAAAATAAAATAAAATCACAGAAACGTATCAAAACTTTGCCCTTTAGGCAGGGTGCCCATCACACAGGCAGCATTCCCGCGTTGAATAGCAATCGCTATTCTTTGAGCGAGAAAGCTGCCTGCGCGAGGGTCACCCGTTGCGTCCCTCAACCGCTTGCTGATCTCCTTGTGGAGCCCACGCGCGCTTTTTCCCCAAGGGCCGAGTGTCTCGACGCCAAATGCGACAAAGTCGTACTGGGCGCCGAGACAGCTATATTTCCCGACCTTGGATCGCTCTCGGGCATCCGCCGCTGCCCCGGCTAGTTTGGACGTGACTGGCAAGTAGGACGCTGCCAACGTATCAGCGCAAGTAGCGTCCCACACCAGTGCACGGCCCATTCGCCAGGGGATCAACGTCATCCCGTCCGGACGCTTGCCGTCGTCCCGTACAATCCGAGGCTCAAGAGCCACGGGGACGCAGGCGCTGGCAAGCGCCCTTCTCAAGATGTCGTTGAGTGCAGCGTGGCGGGACAAGCGGCCGGCACCCGAGGAGCAGGCGAGTCCATGGTGACCAAAGCGATCTACTGCGGCTCCACACGAGACGCAATTGTGGTCTACGCAGACATCAACTCCAATGCGGAGAGCAACTGCAATTCGGAGTGTGCCCGGATCAATAAAATTACCTAAGTTAGGTGATGGGTAGGCATGAAGCCAGTGCCCTGACTCTGGCCTAGATGCTGCCAACAGCCTGGCTCGGTCTCGGCCGGACGAAGAGTCGATCAAAGACTTTATAGTAGCGGCGGAAGCTAACGAGTCCCAAGCCCTTTGTAATTTTGGTCTAGATGGCAAAGTTGGGCTCGGTCCAGCTAGCCAGGTGTTCCTAGCCTCAACTAAGCACGCGATCTCGCAGTTTGCAGTCATTGAGACTTTAAGGATTCTACCTGCGAGATCTTGCGTGCTGTGAGTTGAAGATAAGAAGGCCGGCAAAGCCACGCTCGAGATTTTTCGAGTTAAATATATGTAGTTTTTGCATTAAACTGTTGCGTGTTCGCTAAAGCATCATATTATAAAATGCAAAAAATCAACATAGGTTTACTTTTGAAATAAATTCCCAATATTACTGGGAAAATTCCCAATGTTACCCGGTATTTTCCCAATATTACTAGGGAACATTCCCATTGTCAGAGCTTTCCTTAAATTAAACTATGAAATACCGCATTTTCGTGGGGTCGTAGATACACCCTGTATTTTAGTAACAATTGGTTCTTACAACCAGTACTATTAATTTTTCCCATAAATGAATTCCGATTTTTAGACATATTTCACCGGGTTCGATTGCCGACCCAGTATGTAGTAGGCTTATTTAAATCTTTGAATGTCATTGTGTGATGCTATTAGTGAAACAGACTGTTTGTAGCCAATTCCAAAAGTAAGAACATTCATTAACCCCAAGTACAATTATCTGCTTTTGGGAATATTACCGGGAACAAATGGGAACTTACTGGGAATATTCCCAAATGGGAAATTAAGACTGGTGACGGTTATTTACTAGCGGCACATCACTAGTCCAGACTCTTTTTCTCAGAAACGCGTGGAGGGCTGGATGTATCAAATCAAGTTGGAATTAAAATCAAACACCTACTCAAGTGTGCATCAGTCTCTTGGGAGCTGTGAGAAAATCTAACTTCAGAGTTAACGCAACGCAATCAAAAGATTCGGCCCTTTATATTACAGCATATTTCGACACCTGCAAGGGAATCATAACCTATAGAGTACTTCCCGTTGATCTTGAATCATGAAACTTGGCAAGAAGCAAGATAGAGGAAAGTCTTAAAACCATAAACCTTTACCCACGCTTGTCTCCGAAGTTTAGACAGCGAAAAATACAGCTATTTACATACCTACACGTGTGTAAGGAACCCTCGAGGCGCGAGTCTGACTCGCACTTGACCAGGTTTTTATTTTATTTGCTTGTACCTAGGGTTAAGCTTGTACTTACTTTTCCAAACGCAGCATTTCTTCAGCTCCCAATGTATTGAATGTGTAACATATTCCTTCTTCAGTCAAAATGGGGGAGAACAAATCCGAACAGTAATCATGGTCTATGTTGTCCCATTTGCAGCCGAAAAAGGATTCGGTTATATTTGGACACACCTAGACAAAGAGAGAACTGGCTGTAGGTAAGCCTAGATGCAGGAGGGTAACCTTCGAAATTTGATGAGTAGGTATATAGGTACACTAAGCCGTCCATCTCGGGACACAGCAGTGCCCCGGACAAGTCGAGCAAAAGAGCAAAAAAGGCACTGCCGTTACCATCTTTTTCTCGAAGCCATTCGGGCCATTTAAGCCTAGTACTAGTTTTCATCTTGACGTTGACTTTTGGGACACGTTGTATATTTCATTCAACAATATTTAGTGTGGACGTTATAGAAGTTCAGCCAGACTGCATTATGGTTTTTCATGGGACGTGGGCATAGCCGCACGCATAGCAAACTAAAACTATTCATAAAATAAAAGTAAAAATATTATTAAAAGATATATACCTATAGGTTAAATATAACACATCAAACACATTAATTTCATGCCAATACGAATGGAAGCACATACCTCTTTAAGTTTATTGACTGCATCTAAGCTGCTGCCATATTTTCTGCCGTTTATGGGGGACATATGTGGATCACAAACCATGGAGATGTACTCAAAGTTGAATCGCCTAAAATATTACATATTCATTAAATATATATACATTTAAAAAAAAAACTGCATTAGGTACATTGACATACTTGACATAAGTCAAAGTAGTTCTGGGGACCGATTTTTGACTTTCGAGCGCTCGACTTTTTCACTCGAAAACGGTCAAAAATTACGAAATGCTATTTTGAAATAGCGATAGAAAACTGGAAAACGAATGGTATTGACCACTCGTATTCAATTCTATCGGTAGAAAGTAAGTGGCTGCAATTTTGACCTACAATCGTAGTTACTTTTATTTAATTTTCGAGCGGTCGAAAGTCAAAAATCGGCCCCCTGACCCGCTCGATCCAGTGCGACATTATGTTGCAATTAAATCTACCAGCCACATTACGTATTAGGTACGTCGTTATTATTGAGATTAAGATAAATGGTTTTCTTTAATTTATTTGATTGTGCGTTCGTATAATGTTAACATTGTGTCAAGCACGGAACTACAGGTCCAATGTCCAATGCTATACCATGATCGGATCTCACTGAACTAAACGTTAAAGATATAAGTTCCTGTTAGTTTCCATCTAATTAGGGTGACTTTCCACCACAGCTGTGCGACGTAGCGGAGCGGTGTGCGAGGAAAAAAGTGCGAGGCTAGCAACGCTACTGATGAATTTCCTCGCACAGCTCTGGTGGATAATTGATATCTGGTGGATAAAAGATACCTTTAATACAACGCAGAATTGCAGATTTCATTGGTCCTCCAATAACAGTATGATTTAAATAGTACCTGCGATACCGAGCTAAAAACTAATTTTCCCGCCGATTACAAAACGAGATCCATTTTTCACCCCCATAAAAACCCGTATTGTAAATCTGTTCAAATCGTAGGAACCAAATTAAAAAATAAAACATAAATAATAGTAGGCGCATTACTACAAAGGCTGGGAAATAAGGGATTGCCTGCCGAGTGTTATATAGACCGGATAATAGTACGAGGCAGGCAATCCATATTTCCGGCCGAGGTACCTAGGTACGTATTGTGCTTTTCACAAACATGCAATGACATTTATAAAAAACTGAAGTATTTTTTTTAAATGGCTGAATTCCATGGTGTTGTGTCACCAATTGAAGATGAAACAGAAGAAGATCACTTTGCTGGCCTAACCCTCCAATTTTATATGAAATCTGATTATGGGCCTCTTGTCTCGCCGCATTTGAAACGTGATACTTCGTAGCCTATTATATGTATTTAGGTAAGGAACCTAACGTCAATATTTTATTGCATGTTTGAGAAAATATACTTAGATGCTCGTTTAAGGCTTATACACCCGCTAACGTCCTTGAGTCGTCGTCCGTATGGGCCAGCGCGCGACTGATCGGGCCTGCCGAGCCTCCGCGCTCGCGCATTTTGTAGGTATTTAAACATAGTAATTAAGATAATCATTTTATCCTTAGAGCATTAAACCAACCGGAGTAGCCATTGCCAGGCGTTCCCCTCTGCCAAAGGTACGAGACCGCCGGTCATAGCGGTTATATAAAACTAGTTGCCGCGCGCTCCGCGCCATTCAATGAATCGCAGTGAGCGCGGAATGACCTGAGCTAAAAATGCCGAATTGCAACGTGTTCTCGTGTAATAAGAGATCAGAAATATCTAATGTACAAAAGGATAACGTTACTTTTCATCTGTTAGTATTATTACGTTTAAATATTATCAAATAATGCATTAAATTTGCAAAAAACTAAAAAATATTGTCAATCTAACAGTGTTCCCACTTAATGGTACTAGCTCTACTTTTGGGTATTTTTTAAAGTTGACTGTATAAATGTTTAATTATAAGTTCTACTTTAAATTCGTTATTATTAACACAGGTTATCCAATAAAAATGGTACCAACCATAAATAACGTGAAATTTATAATTGTAGATGTTTAATTAATTAATGATGGATTACTGTTTGCAAATTCATTTATTCTTTTATTTTCTCCATATAATATTTTTATTTAATGTTTTAAATATAATATGTTTAGGCTGTATTTTATTAATTATACGGAATTTACGATCGTCACTTGTTCCGTAAATATGCATTTTTAATTTGTTACTCTAGCAACACTGTACTAGGAAAGTTAGTGAAGGGACAGCACAAAAACAAATGTCGATAAACATTATAACTATTATAAGTATGTTATTCTTATAATTTATTTTTCAGATTCCCAAAAGATGTAATGATTCAGGATGTCTGTATCCGAGCTTGTGGAAATCATGTGTCGTGGACTCCTAAACGAGACTAGCACTATTTGCTCCCAGCATTTTGAATGTTATTTTATAAAAGTTGCTTTTTATGCTTTGTTTCTTGTTTTATGTTATCTCCAAAAGATACAGTATAGTGTTAACCTGTCCTGCCTGAACCAAAATTCAGGCCAGTTATTCATGTGGAAAAAACATCCTGTTATCCATTTACCGTCTGTCCAAAGATCGTATGTTACGTGCATAAAAAAAAATCCCTTTTAATAAGTACCGATCATGGCATTTCAATATGATATCCTATGGCCGCCTTCCATCTCCATCATCAGACCAGCTCGATAGTACTCGATGGTATAATATCTTATATCTCGAAAACTGTACAAGATATCGAAAAACTTGATATTATAAAAATTGTGGCAAATTTAATCACCTTTCATTTTGTTTAGAATAGTTATGTCGCTAGGACGCATAGTTTCTGAGATATAGGTGAAAAACCGAATAATGGGACTTTGAAACCCCCCCCCTCCCCTCCGGCTCAAGGGTTACGGGCAAGGACTTTTGATATGTTTACCTCCTAACTAGTCCAAACAAAGTTACGAAGTCAAAAATTGTGTTTCATGCATTTCCCTCTATACCTTTTTTGTGCATTCGTTTCCGGACCTACATTAAATATCGATAAGTTTATTATTTATTATCGACGTGTTCCTCGCACTATCGATGTTTACTTCGAGCTGACGTCATCTCTTTCACGGACAGGTTGTCTGTGTATGTGTTTGTACTTGTGTGAGTATAGTTTATGCTGGTGTTTGATAATTTTGTCGTGTGCGTGTGTAGTGACACTATCGGAAAAATGCATTGGTGTTAACATGATTTGTGTGCGTTGCCTCGTCCCCCGCGCCGAAAACGGCAGACTTTTTTAGATAGAAAAGTGTGCGCGTGTCGTCTCCGGTTGGTTTAATGCTCTAAGATTGTATCCATTCAAACTCTGCGAATTTGTCTATAAATATTCAATTACTTTATTTGAGTACAAAAATTTTATTTAAAATATCTATAGTTTAGTCATAATATTGAATAAACTTTACAAAAAGAGGTAACTTTGGGATTTTTTTCTATCGAGTGAAGTTCATTACTTTCATTAGATCGCGTAACTGAATGCGACTTTGACTAGATTAGATCCTTAAGTAATAAGTATCTTTTTTTTAGATTTTTAAACCCAATTTTCTACGTCTGAGATTGTTTTAAAAAACTCGAAAACGCTGCCCCTGTTGACTGTCGAGCCACCTTCGATCTGTTACCGTCCGTTTTTTCGTGTTTTTTTTGGCTTACCGTATTAACAACAACGAGGTTAACCGAAATAGTTTCCCATATTTACTTCAAAACTCATGGTTTTTGAGATATATGGCACTAAACTTTAGCAGTTTTAGGCCAAAAAACCAGTTTGTAAAAATGAGTTAAAAATAAAAAACTCTTGGGTTGTTAAAAACGTCAAAAAGGAACAGTTACATGTAAATTAATTTCATATATAAAAGTGCATAAACAACATACTAATATCGAAAACAGAGCTTTTTTGGACCATGTTTGAATAAATCATAGAAAAATAAATATACATTTTTTTCCAAAAAACTCTCTTGCAAAAGTAGATAAAGAATTGAAGAACCGATTAAGGCAGAGTTTGTGGCATAAATATATCTATTGTAATGACGGAGGAATATCAACTGAAAAGTCTCAAAACTCATCAAAACTAGTCAAAAAGTGCGTGGAGCCCCTTAATAGTGTAGAACTTACTCTTCTTCAGTCAGGTTGCCGGAAATTTCTGTGATATTGCTGTGATAAATGTGATAATATTCTGTAAAGTTATATTTTGTCTGCTGGGCCTTGGTCTCGAAGCACACCGTCACAGCAGGATAGGGTATCTAAGTTAAAAGAGAATCATTTTGAGTTTAAATACATATATATAAATTACAGTTTTCTTAAGAAAAATAATCTCCGGAATATTTAATTCCAGATCGTTCATCACCTTTTTAAAAGCTTTTATTTAACTTGCACTGTTCGTATGTATGTAAATATGTAAGTTGTCCGTCAAAATTTGCAATCCATTTTTCAGTCACTTCTCGTAAGGTATGGACGCACTGGAATAATTACATTTAAAATCTGGAACATTTTTTTTCTTGTACACCTTGAGGATCCCAAGTAGGTATCAACAATTCCGAGTAGGTACGAACACTTCGAACCAATAAAAATGGAATTCTGAAAAAAGGGCATGTAGCCTACAGTTTTTTTTAAATAGGCTAGAAATTAGAATATCAATCGATATACCTACCTGCCAAACCGGCATCGGGTTCTCAGCGAAGCTCACGATGACGGGACTCTCGTTCCACTTGATGTACACCTTGTGTATCAGTCCAGCGCACAGCACGACGCAACACGTGAACATGAATATCCAGAATACTCTAGAAAGAGGATCGTTGAAGTCAAGTCTTTTATCAATACCCACCAAAAGTTGCTTGTCGTAACCAATATCACAAAATTGAAAGAAAGAAAAGCGGCCTAGTGCGAGTCGGATTCGCCCATGAAGGGTTCCGTAAAATAAATTGCGGTTTACGATTTGTGACGTATTAAAAAAAAAGCGGCCAAGTGCGAGTCGGACTCGCACATGAAGGGTTCCGTTAATTGCGGTTTACGATTTATGACGTATTAAAAAAAAACTACTTACTAGATCTCGTTCAAACTAATTTTCGGTGGAAGTTTGCATGGTAATGTACATCATATATTTTTTTTAGTTTCATCATTTTCTTATTTTAGAAGTTACAGGGGGGGGGGGGGGGCACACATTTTACCACTTTGGAAGTATCTCTCGCGCAAACTATTCAGTTTAGAAAAAAAATATGTTAGAAACCTCAATGTCATTTTTGATGACCTATCCATAAATACCCCACACGTATGGGTTTGATGAAAAAAAATTTTTTTGAGTTTTAGTTCTATGTATGGGGAACCCAAAAAAATATTGTTTTTTTTCAATGTTTCTGTGAAAATCTTAATGCGGTATACAGAATACATCTACTTACCAAGTTTCAACAGTATAGCTCTTATAGTTTCGGAAAAAAGTGGCTGTGACATACGGACGGACAGACAGACAGACAGACAGACAGACGGACAGACATGACGAATCTATAAGGGTTTTTTGCCATTTGGCTACGGAACCCTAAAAACAACTTACTAGATCTCGTTCAAACCAATATTCGGTGGAAGTTTGCACTAAAAAAAAATATGATGTACCTACATTATTACCGTCAAACATGCCTACTTTGCCACCAGGGGGAACTTTGCCCAAGAGGAAAATTTTAAAATTTGCTTCTTGGGCAAAGTTCCCCCTGGTGGCAAAGTAGGCATGTTTGACGTACATCATATTTTTTTTTAGCTTTATCATTCTCTTATTTTAGAAGTTACAGGAAAGGGGACACATTTTACCACTTTGGAAGTGTCTCTCGCGCAAACTTCAGTTTAGAAAAAAAATATTTTAGAAACTTTAGATACCCCACAGATATGGGTTTAATGAAAAAAAAATGTTTGAGGTTCAGTTCTAAATATGGGGAACCCCCAAGATTTATTGTTTTTTTTCTATTTTTGAGTGAAAATCTTAATGTGATTCACAGAATACATCTAGGTACTTACCAAGTTTCAACAGTATATTTCTTATAGTTTCGGAAAAAAGTGGCTGTCATACGGACGGACAGACAGACATGACGAATCCATAAGGGTTCCGTTTTTTTATGTTTTCTATCGATAGTGTAGGAGCTAGCCTTGATAGTGCATAACAAGCCGAGCTTAGCTTGTTACAGGCTATGAGGGAACTTAGTGATTACTTTTTTATTTATTTAAACGCACAAAAAAATAAAATTAAAAAACATGATATCCGCGCTTCCAAACACGCACTTCCATCTCGCTCACGCTTATGCTCAGCGAGAGGGAGAGAAGACCATGATACTATAGCGCCTTAAACAAATTTGCCTATCTGATGAGAGAAGTTCTATCACCCAATTGTACCGAGTGTGATGTTGAGGAAGATGTGTATCATATTTTAATGGAATGTGTCCGCAACGAATCGGCCCGTAGACAGATCGTGGATGAAGCCTGCTTTCACGAAATTGGTGGATGTAACTACATTCTGGGCTCTACCAATTTCAGATTCAGCACTCCTTATTTATATGCTAGTAAGAATAGGTTTAAGTAGAAGATAGTGTTATGTATAGATGTATAATACAGAGCGACATCGTCACTCAGTGACAATAAGCTCTTCAAATAAAGAAAAAAAAAACAAATCATAATTATGTCATCATAATCATAATGTTAAAATTCTCATAAAAAACAAACATGTAAAATAGCATTCGGGCCTTTCTTAATTCAACGGGAATTAGGTGATGTTATTAACAAAAAAAAACCTAAAAATGTTTAATACTCATCTAAGTAATGTAGTCCAAAAAACGTTTGTATGGAAGGTTGACGCTGTCGTTCCAGCGTTCAACATTAAGTGAAACAATTATATTTCTTATCTGTACCTAACTTTTCAAAAGAAAATAAATTTTGCAGCGGTAGTACAAGTATTAAGTAGGTATACAGCGTGGACATCCAATACGAGCAAAGAATTAAACCATACGGAGGGTTTACTAGCGTAAACATTAATTAACGGGACTTTTTAAGTTACACTTAATTGAAAGACTATAATGATTTTTTGAAAAAATTCCGAGCAGCAATGTAACGCAAATGTTTCTTGGTGGTGACATGTGTACCTAACTGTCAACGAGACATTAACTTGAACATTTAACGTTAGAACGTTACATTGCGGGCTGAATTATTTTGTATGGTCAACTTTTTCGTTGTAATTTTAGACAAAAATTATCTTAATACGCTTCTTAGGTCCTGCATGTACTAACCACCATTTAAAGGTTTGCTCGTATTGGATTTCCACGCTGTATATATATAGCGGATCATAATAAAAATAAAAAATAAATTCTTTCAAATATAGTTCGCACAAAAATAAACTTACTTTTCCACAAATGTTCTCTCCTTCTCTCCGATGTACTTCAGGCCGTGGAGATTAGAATTGGAAGTGTAGTCTATTAAGTATTCCTTTATGATATTACTCCTCTGTCTTTTCACTTTCTTCGGTGATTCCATTTTGTTATTTTTCTCTAAATCTGGAGGCAGAACTTCTCCGACGCTTTCCGACCTAGAGCGAGTTTTGTTCCATTTATTTTCACATAAACTAAATAAAAATAATTAAAAAAGTTAAAATGGGCGTTCTATTTGAATATCAAAGAGGCATATAAATTTATTATTTATATTGAAGATAGGATATTTTGCTCTAAGGAGACCTTATTATACCTACGTTTAAAAATAAATAATACTACCTTCAAAGATTAAGATAAATGCTTGCCTTACCTGGGAACCAAATAATTAAAAAAATAGAATCGGATGTTGATAAGGCGACCTTTTATATAAAAATATCATTCGATTCTTCGGCGAGGCATTATTTTTTATAGCTAGGTACTTACAGTTTTTTTTTCAGTAGTTATTACTTATTTAAAAAATATATTCGTTTATATATTCGTCGTGTTCCCCGTGTGGTGTCGGGTTAGAATAGCACCACCCCCTTTCTTCCCGTGGGTGTCGTAAGAGTCGACTATGGGAACAGGGTTGAAGTGTGTTGTGGGCGATGGGCTAGCAACCTATCACTGCGACATCACATTTTGTCGATCTTTTATACCCACATTTATGCTAAAAGTGGCACTGGAACACAAGTTTCGTGTGCTCTGCCTACCCCTTTTAGGGATAAAGGCGTGATTGTATGTATGTATGTATATTCGTTTAAACTAGTTTTAATTATTCCATTTGTTATTATATTATTAAGTAATAGTAGTAATTAAAATATTTTAAATACCTATACCTTCTTATATATTTTTTAAGTTTTACCAAGTACTAAGAATCAATAATAAATAAAATAAAATATTAATGCCCCTTCACGACGTACCTATGGCCGTGGGTCACCCTGTATACAACAACATAATCAATACTACCTACCACAGATGTATGAATATAAGGAGATCGGACATGGCGGCCGATTTGTATAGAGTACGCCTGTCGCAAGTACATTAACCCACACAACGCCCAAGTAATTGACAAGACAAAGCACGCACACATCTAAAACACACACACTTGTATACCTACACGCTTATTTGACAATAAACGCGCATCATATCAAGCATTTTGGGAAAAAACGTAATATTCTCTGCGATCAGCACGCGTGCACAGTATGGCAGTGTATGCCCATTGAGCATCAGAACAGCTGCGACACGGCCGCCGGCGGCTTGTCCTCTCTCTAGTATTCTATGCTCTGAGCTACCTACCAACTCCTTTTCTAGGCCGGGAGGAAGCTTAAGAGGCTGACAAGACCAAATTTGTTGAAATTGATATTATTTAAGCAGTTGTTTAAGAAAAACTATTTGTTCTAGCACATCAAAAAAAAAATATGTTAATATTCATCATATTTCCAAGACCGTAGACGGGCTCGAAACATAATTGGATGAAATCGGCTCGATTGAAAATAATTGCAAAGATTGGTCTTAAAATCATCTTAAACGGTTCTATGTCCTTATTTTTTTGACGTATGGGACTGCAATTAAAAACATGAAGTCCACATATTCATACCTAAACCGTAGACGAGCCATATTTTGCAAAAAATCCACACTTTTTTTTATTTTAATTTTAATTCATTATTTTCGTCTAAAACCTGGCCGCTCAAGTAACACTCGCTCTGGTTTACTACTACTAGTGTGTGCGTTTTTGGTGTTGACAGCGCCTTAAGGCTAGCAATGTGACTTACAGGCAGATGATGAGGTATGAGGTACACTGAACTAACTAAATTGGCAAATTAATAAGTTATGATAGGTCTACTAATTTTACAAAACATACCTCGTGTGTCTCTTCATGTCGACGAAGCTCAACTAACGGAGTAATGCTAGCGACGCACGGGGTGAAGTTGGCGTTGAATTTCATCATTACTGGTCCCTAAGGAATTGCTAACAATTAGAAAATTGAAATGTTTTCATGGAATTATTTCATCGCGTCATTTAGCATGCGAATGTGACACTTGACGCTTAAAGCATACCAACAATTATATAATTATTTATATTGAACTAGCTGCCCGCGCGGCTCCGCCTCGTATGCAAACTATGCAAAGGTCCTAGGCGGAGCGACGAGATAAAATATAGCACATAATCCCGTATCCATTCCACATACCTATAACCTATTGGAGAAAAGGTTTTTAGAATAACGACGGGTATAGTTTCTAAGTTTAGGTACCCCCAACATACAAACTTACTAATCTACAAACTTTCATTTCTCAGACATTACAACATTTACAAATCGTGCGAGTTAACTTGAGACCTCGCTCGTATTACGCTCGTAAAAGTAGCTACGCAAACGAAGACGTCAAAAGTCTTTATTAAAAGGGAATAAGAACTTTTGACGTCTTCAATTGCGTAGCTACTTTTGATGCTGACTGTACGCGCTCGAGTCTCAAGTTAACTCGTACGATATGGGATATACATCTACGGCTAACTGAGTTTCAATCGTAACCTTACGATAAGTAACTACATACGAGATCGAATAAACGCGCTTCGAATAGATTTCGATCTCGCTTCGGTATTCTTCGATTCGACCCGTCAAACTTGTAACTCACACTGCCGTTGTACTACGAATCCAACTGCAAAACGTTAGGCTTAGGCACTTTGCGTTAATTTTAAATGCTCAAATTAAAGAACTTATAAAAATAACGGTTTTGAATTGACAACATATATCCGCAAAATTCGGATTGTCGCGTATTTTGTATTTAAAAATGCAAATAAATGGCCCACGCGCCACCATATTGTATCGACAGTCGACACTGGCGACGTCGCGATGCGCGTATTCTGTAATGTCATAACCGACAAACATTTAAATTAAAACGATAAATGCTAGTGATATAAGGTTGAATATTGGAAAATCGATTAAACTATACGAACGAACGTGAAGTCGATCGCGAGTTAAGTAATGTATGTATAAGTGACTCACGTTACAGTTTGGATTTTTAGTTCTATGAGTGACCACCAGGGGCGGTGTATTCGCATTGGAACTCGGTGAAACCATCGTGGTGGAAGGATTTGCCGGTCAGCACAAGTGTTGACCGTTGCCCAGGGTGCGCCAGACGCTTGGATGTCTCGTAAAAAACATCAATTGCTCGCAGTGCGTCGTGCGGGGAGGCTCCTTCCATGCACAAAACTCACCGATTCGCGTACGCAGATGACCTAGCACTAACGGCCCAAAGTAACAACTTCGAGGACACAGAACGATCACTATCAAATGCCTTGGAGGGCCTCGCGAGATACTATGAGATGAACTGCCTGAAACCGAATCCCTTGAAAACACAGTCGTGCGCTTTCCACCTACGAAACCGGGATGCGAATAGGCAGCTCAATGTTATCTGGAATGACGTTGCTATTGATCACTGTCCATACCCTAGATACCTTGGGATAACCCTTGATAGAACGCTGTCTTTTAAGAACCATTGTGTAAAAACACGTCAAAAGGTTGGTTCGCGTAATAGCCTGCTGAGAAAACTCACATCAACCCAGTGGGGTGCTTCCGCCCACACACTCCGCACTACTGGCCTGGCGCTCTGCTATTCAGCGGGCGAATACGCGTGCCCGGTTTGGCACCGCTCCGCCCACGCGGGCCACGTTACCTCGGCACTCAACGACACTTGCCGAATAATAACCGGATGCCTCAAACCCACTCCGCTCAATAAGCTATACCCTCTAGCGGGAATTGCGCCGCCGGAAACCCGCAGAGAGGTGTCGTGCAGCGTCGAAAAGCTGAAGCAGGAACAAGACCCAAGGCACCCTCTTCACGGCCATAAACTACCACCGTCCCGCCTAAAGAGCCGCAGGAGCTTTATGCGGTACACCGCCGCTATCAAGAGTCCGCAGTCCCAGAAACGGCTTAAACACTGGCAAAATACTCGAGCCCCCCCTGAAGATTATGTTCTCCCCGCTGAGAAGCTTCCTGCCGGGCATAATGGCCGATCTGGAAATCCTTAAACAGATTGCGTTCCCAGGTCGGTCGCAGCAAGGAGAACATGCTGAAGTGGGGCGCCCTAAGTAGCTCAGACGCCCAATGTCCGTGTGGTGAGGTCCCACAAACGATGGAGCACATGCTGTCTTGCCCAGCGTGCCCGCACGCCTGCTCTAAGCAAGACCTTCGAGACGCGACAGACAGGGCGATAAGCGTCGCCACATTCTGGTCCCGCACAATCTGAAGCCATCGACACGAGAAGAAGAAGAAGGGGCGGTGTATATACTTTTCATACTAAATCTTGACGATATAGGCGGTAGCGTCTGAAGTAAACGCGACTCACTTGAATCCCACGCTAAGGGTGCACTTAATTATTAGTATCGGCACAGATCAGATCAAAGAATACTTAGTTACTTACTGTATCGGGGACCGTTAATGGCTTAAAATAATATTTTACCGGTTATAGGTAGTTGTATTTCACTATTTATGACTTAGGGGGGAGACTGGACCATAAAACTGGTTGGCAACATCCGTTTATTGGATGTCTGGGATCTATACAATATAATATCAGAAGTCAGATTGCGGTGCGCTATTATTGCAAACGAAATTCCACTAAGCATGCATTGCACTATGTCACTTTAAATGGAAATTCGTGGCAAGGTAATTTTTATTTTGAGAACACCAATGGTCCAACGGACGAGAATGTGAAATATGTCGATGCGAGGCATGCGAAGTTTCCTAAAAAAGTTTTCTTAAGGAGGATAAAATTGGAACTAAAAAAATGCCAACATTTGTATTTTCGACAGCTATGGATAAAGTAAAGTACTATAAAACTGTCGTAAATCATCTCGCATTGGAGTAAACTTTTTTTTGCATTGAACGTTGTGAAATACATTATTCAAAAACATTTATATTCATAAAAATACGTTTTTTATTTAATACGACAACATTGAACTTAGTCCAAATTTCATTCCGCATATTACGTTACACCTACCCTACAGTTAGTTAGTTAGTACCCTACATAATTAACCGATTTCAAAAAACAGGAGGAGGTTCTCAATACGGATGTTTTTTTTTTTTTTTTTTTTAATGTTTGTTACCTCAGAACTCCGTCATTTATGAACCGATTCGTACAATTCTTTTTTTTAATTGAAATTAATATGCTTCCAGGTTGGTCCCATTGTTTCCAAAGCCTCAGTTGGATGATGGGAACCATGAGGAATTGAGGGAACACCTGATGAAGACCACAGGATGGCTTGTGGAACTTCTCAATGATGTAGGTACTTCAAATAATATAAAAGTACGTCACAGATTCTGATGTGATTCCGTTGAAATAGCAAACAATGAAGTGCCAAAGGTAATTTTGAGATCCTTGAGGAATTGACGGAAGTCCTCAAATATTATCGGCCCACATACAGCAATTTGGTTTATTGGTCTAAAAATCAACGCATTTGCTCTCGGAAATCAGTTCATGTGGTAATTTGAAAAAAAAATTGGAAATGTTCATGTAGCTTGGCGGAGTACTGAATTGAAGTCGGTTAAAACTTTGTTTTGAAAGTAAATTATACAATATGATACTTAGGTACCTATATTTGTAAATTGAGTTCAACCTTCACAGTTATTGTTATTAGGTAGGTACTTAATTACTTATTCGCCCTCGACAAGGCATATTATTTTTAAATCCCTTGGGATTGTTACATGACATGGGCATGAGGGCATGACGTTAGTTTAGTACTTATAGTGCAACTTTGTTTTATGACAAATTAACTAGCCGATTAATTTAAATAAGAGTATAATATTTTTAAGGTGTTACTTAATTATGACATTTTGGTGTGGTACATTGTATTGGAGTGGAAAGACCCTAAACGTGGCCATCATCATCATCATCATTTTCGGCCTATAATCGCCCACTGGTGAGCATTCTTCGAGTGCGTGTCTTCGAGTACGCCACTTATCCCGGTCCCGTGCTAGTCTCATTCAGAAATGACCCGTCGGTCTTTTTAGGGTTCCGTAGCCAAATGGCAAAAAACGGAACCCTTATAGATTCTTCATGTCCGTCCGTCTGTCTGTCTGTCTGTCTGTCCGTCCGTATGTCACAGCCACTTTTTTCCGAAACTATAAGAGCTATACTGTTGAAACTTGGTAAGTAGATGTATTCTGTGAACCGCATTAAGATTTTCATACAAAAATCGAAAAAAAAACTCAGAACTGAAACTCAAAAATTTTTTTTTCATCAAACCCATACGTGTATCTATGGATAGGTCTTCAAAAATGATATTGAGGTTTCTAACATCATTTTTTTCTAAACTGAATAGTTTGCGCGAGAGACACTTCCAAAGTGGTAAAATGTGTGTCGTCGTCCCCCTGTAACTTCTAAAATAAGAGAATGATAAACTAAAAAAAATATATGATGTACAAACAAACTTCCACCGAAAATTGGTTTGAACGAGATCTAATAAGTAGTTTTTTTTAATACGTCATAAATTGTAAACCGCAATTTATTTCACGGAACCCTTCATGTGCGAGTCCGACTCGCACTTGGCCGCTTTTTATTTACGTCCTCAACCCATCGAGCTGTTGGACGACCGACGCTTCTTTTTTAACCGACTTCTAAAAAAGGAGGAGGTTCTCAATTCGGATTTTTTTTTTTTTTTTTTTTTTTTTTTTTATGTTTGTTACCTCAGAACTACGTCATTTATGAACCGATTCGTACAATTCTTTTTTTAACTGAAAGTATATGCTTCCAGATTGGTCCCATTGTTTCCAAAACCCCAGTTGGATGATGGGAACCATGAGGAATTGAGGGAACTCCTCAAATATATTAGGCACGCGTGTAGTAATTTCGGTATTTTCTATTATAACTCGTGTATTTACACCCGGAAATCATAAATTTGGTGAAGTGGAAGTGATGATGAAGACCACAGAAGGCTTGTGGCTTGTGTGATATCTCAATGATGTACTTCAAACTATATAAGTACGTCACAGATTCTGATATTATTCCGTTGAAATAGCAAACAATGAAGTGCCAAAGGTAATTCTGAGATCCTTGAGGAATCGACGGAAGTCCTCAAATATTATCGGCCCACATACAGCGATTTGGTTTATTGTTCTAAAAATCAACGCTTTTGTTCTCGGAAATCAGTTCATGTGGTAAATTGGAAAAAAAATGTTAATGTGGCTTGGCGGAGTACTGAATTGAAGTCGGTTAAAACTTTGTTTTGAAAGTAAATTATCCTGTAAGTGGCCACCAATCCGTTGACGTTTTGGTCCACCTACCATCACGCTGCCTGGCAATATGTCCTGCCTGCCAAACTCTCTTCGAGTTTGGTTATGACTTCTCCGACGTCACGCACCTTAGTGCGACGTCGGATCTCAATATTCCTCACTCGGTCTTGTAGCTTAATGCCGAACTTGGCGCACTCCATGGCTCTCTGTGCTACCCGTACTTTATGCACAGCCTCCTTTGTAAGCGTCCATGTCTCAGAACCATACGCCATTGTAGGCAGGACACACTGGTTATAGAGACGAGTTTTCAGGCATTGTGGAACGTCAACGGATTTGAGGATGTCGTCTAACTTGTTGAATGCCGCCCAACCCAGCTGAATTCTCCTGGAGTTCTCTTTGTTTTGATGCTCCTTGTCAAAGGATGGAATATGACCAAGAATGCACCAAGATAAACGTACCGTTCGACCATCTCCAGCGACTCGTTTCCATCCCATACATAAACGTGATCATCCCTTTCTATCGCATGCAACGCGTTCGTTAGTGCCACTCGGAAGCCATGCCTTAGTGCTAGTCTTTTTTGTTCAAGCAATGTAAAATAGTAGGGTTTCATTGATAACCGATGAAGTATGGCACATGGGTATAATTCCAATTGAAACGATAAGTACATTAAATATTGAGCTAAGAGCCTAAAACAGCAAGCTTTTTGTAGTTTAGCTCTACCATCTACGCACATTGTATACAGGATGTCCCAATAGTCAACGTCAAGCCTCAAATGGGTGATAGTCATAAAGTCATAATAGTTATAAAAAAAATCAAAGCCATTTAAAAAAGTTTAGTAAGTTTGTCTAACGATGTCAAGTACCTACATGTTTGGGAAAAAGGGAGGCACTTGTGTTTTAACACTTTTAACTATTCACGACTGTGTTTTAGTATTTCACTGTAACATACCAATACCAATACAAGGTGTCCATTTAATAATTTTTTTGAGTGCCTGTAATTTTTAAATACCTACATGACTTTTTTTTTGATTACTGCTATCACCCGTTTTCGGCTTGACACGTTGCAGATATTGTTTTTTAATCAATAATCTTCTTTGTTAACGTTGTTTTATCTTTGTAAGTATTTTATTACTTATTTTAGGTTTTGCGATCTCTTGGACCGATTACCTATTAATAAAGATTTTATACATTCACTTTATTTATTGAAGGTCTTCGTTATAGGAAGGTTATATGAAGTTAGTATTTTTACAATACTTGTGTAAAAAATAAAATATAAAAATAAGTAGGTAGTTTTATTATTATTGTATGTGGAATTTGTTTATGAGTCACTTTGGTTCCTTTAAACTTGGAGAATATTAGTAGGTACTTAGAGTTAGCATCATGTTACCTACTAACACTTTCCTACCCTATTGCGTCATTAGAAATTTTCAGGGCCAGTGACGTAGTTGCTAAAATCTAGGGCTCGAGTGGCGCGAAGCGCGGCCGCGGCGTCCCCCGCGGCCGAGCGCCGGGCGCGAGCTGCGAGCAATGAGCATTCAGTCAGTGCTACCACGACCTCCCTCGAGAGCGCAGCCTCACGACTCTCGATTAATAAACAAACGAATTCGCGCGCGATGGCGGCAACCGAAGAACTCAGCGGGATCCTCTCCCGGCGGCAAGAGATCAACGACAAACTGGAGGAAGGTCTCGAAATCAAGCCCAAATACAAATTCGTCAACGTCTACACAGAATTTCACGAGTTCTCCAGAAAAGAAATAAAACAATACGAGTCGACCTTCAACAAGTAAGTGTTTTTATTTGTCCTGGCCGGTAGGATTTGCATTTTTCTCAGTTCACTCACAGTTTTGCTTTTAATACTCGTAAATACGATTTTGTACAAAGCGCGAAATAGCTACAAATGTTATAGGTACTTACCTACTTAATAGAAACATTTTTTGTTTTTGATCACACGTTTACATAAAAATATTTCACAGAAGGAGCAGTTTATAACAAAAATTGATGCATTTTGAAGCATTTTCATGACATTATATGGTTTTTGTAACAACATAATTTTAAATTAAGCACCGTAGGTAGTATTAAGTTAATGCTGGTTTGCGTTTAAGCAAAGGCTTCCTAATGCACTTAGGTAGAAATAAGTTCAAAACCTTTCTCATCAGCCGTCGCGTCGTAATTTGAATTTATAACCAAGTCTTGAGTCTGAGATACAAAGCAGGTATCTTTAGATTGTTTACCACGACGCTGTTGCATGCCTGTGAACGATAAGGTAACGAGTAGATACAATGATCGCAGGTTAAAATACGTGGGTAGACATACAACTTACTTTACTCGTAAGCTGCTTTTTATAAAGAAGGAGTCCGCCATAGAAATATAATTAATTTACATTAAGTACGCGCAAATTTAACTTTTTAGGGGTAGAATACCCAGATAACACACATGTGCTATTTTATTTTTAATCATAATTTCAGTTAGTTTTGTCGTGAAAAAGCACTTGCAGTTTATCAACCTGGAAGGCGATTGAAGTTCTAAATTATTTTCCATCGTTGGTGGAGCGATTTAAAAAATCCCTATTTATATGTTTTGCCTTTGGCAAGTTTGCCAGTATGTCCATGTCATCCTCCTTCTGGAGAAGTTTAGGGTTCAGTATTCATAAAAATATAAAGTACCTACAAAATAAAATAATATAATTTCGTCACTCAAACACCTCCACTAAAATGTCAACTTGAGTAGTATACAATACGAGATTCATTATTTCAAACAACAATATTATAAGTACGAGTATAAATATACCGAAGTATTTAAGTTAAATCTATACATTTTTAGTAACTAATTTAGTTTAGTACCCTGCCATAAAGTGAACTGTCGCCCGTCGTGGGAGAGAAAAATGAATGGGTAGCATGCTTAGACTCATGCCGCATGTCTTATTTACGAGACGAGAATAATTGACTGACTTTCATTAACCATACAACCATCCATTAGGTACCACAATCCAGGATTCTCACGGTTACATTGCCAACTTCATACCCAATCCTTTCACGAAATCGGCCTCTGCAAGGCGCGGTTGCATTGCTTGTCGAGGTTGGCATATTAGTTTGTTTAACTCCTTTCTAGCTAGACATAGGTATTTATCTAAAACGGTTTGCATTGTTTTAGCTTTAAAGCCAAAATAAACTTCGTTATTTGTTTTATGATTATCACAGCCACAAACAATATGATTCGTGAGTAACATCAACAGTATCTTATACTGGCCTTGCCTTTCATTTCTAGAAGATATTTGGCTTTGCCTATTGAATGGGTCGATACACTTTTTGTTGTTTTCTGTTATTTACATACAGAATTAAGACAGGAGACATGGTGATGGAGTTTCTTAGAAAAATACTTTTTTTTACATTATATATACCTAGATTATAAAGCAAGCATAGGAGATTTCCCGTAAAAGCTTGATACTAACATGTTATCTAATAAGCTCATTGTAAGGCAGGTATTAGGGGTAGCTCTATCGGTTAGAGAAGCGGAAGTGTGATGTAAGTAACGCTCCCATTATCATACTTCCACGACTATAATATTTTAATATCTATTGAAATTCGAACTTAGGATTATGACCCTATAAATACGTCGATCATATTAAATTCTCCAAAGGTCTAAATCACAAACATGCGAAAAATCATAAAATTGATGCGTCTACCTTTCGTACGCTTCTAATTAGCTGTCCTAACCGTGAGCTTTAATTGTATTATCTACAGTCAATATTTTATGAGGGAAGTAGACTCGAATGTTTATTTGCATTATTTATGACTCTAGATTTGCATTTATTATTGTTTATGATGACTGATGTCCAATCTCGACGATACGAGATGATAACCTCAATATGTTTTGTCATTCATTGATACAATCATGCATCTATGTAGTTAAAATTGTGTTTTGCTTGCCAATATTAAAAAAAACCGGCCAAGTACGAGTCGGACTCGCGCACGAAGGGTTCCGTACCATAATGGTACGGAACCCTTCGTGCGCGAGGCCGACTCGCACTTGGCCGGATTTTAGTAAGTATTTGTTGTTATAACAACAACAAATCTGTCTAACTATCACGGTTCATGAGATACAGCCTGGTGACAGACGGACAGACAGACAGACAGACGGACAGCGGAGTCTTAGTAATAGGGTCCCGTTTTACTCTTTGAGTACGGAACCCTAAAAAAACACTGTTATTGGATTCAAGAATCCTCTAGCTTGCAAACTAAAGTCGTTTTTAGAACTGATTACTTTAACGACTCGGCCTACTCAAATAATTTCAAGTGTTGGTTGCTATTCAAGATTATCTATCAAAGGCGTTGCATTTTTCATTAGCTCTTGACTTTTACCATAACTTTGTTTCACTTCCGTAGGTCATTACGTAGGTGCTTGATGTATGTCTCACTAACAATGACGTTCTCAACAACTCGGATATTAGTCATTTAACTTAATCATAACATAATATTCGTAAACGTTTGCGGTAAAAGTGCGTTGAACGAGACTCAACAATGACTCGATATCACTCCGGTCAGCTTTATTATAGGTATTGTTTGTCTATTCCAAATTGTTTACACCAAGTTATCAAAAAGACACTACATATATGAAACATTTTATTAATAATTATCATACATTATTACAATCAACATTACCATCCTTTTCAATATCATATCGGTTACAAAATGCCTTCACGCAATGTATATTTTATCCTTCCTTCCTTCTCCATTAACAAATTTGATATGAGTGACAATTCTGAGAATCTAAATTATTTACTTATTACTTTTATGAGTGCATATAGGATTATAGGCACTATAATATAGGGCTCTAGAGTCAAATACAAATTTATTTTGAAACTTTTTGTTACATTTATTTTGAAAGTTAACAAAACTACTTTATTCATTAGAATTAAAGTTATTTTAAGTGCGTATATTAGGAATCGAGCTTGATCGATTCCCAATGTTACCAATCTAGGTCATGAAATAAAGGGCCTTGCACGTATTGACTTGGCCCCAATCGGACTAAACACAATAACTCTGCATATCTTCGACTGCAGTTACTTTCGCACTTCGCTTAAAGCGACATTCATTCAATCACCCTTCCAAACGCTGTCGGCGTTAAATTGATCGAAATGCCCCATTTGTTTGTGGGTAAATTATCAATTCCGCTCAAATTGTGAACTTGCAGTCAGGAAGTGACCCGACACACGACAACTCCATTGGGTGCCGGTGACTCAGCGCGTATTACAATCCTTATAGCACTTTAGTTTGTAATACCCTGCGTTCGATTACAATAATATTACCGTTAATGTGTCATTTTAATTGTAATCAAAATATAAGTCACACTTACGGGTATCGATCGCTAAGCGATAGGTACCTACGCAGAATTCGTCGATACAATGCCCTATGTAGGTAGTACGCCACGGTTTCCTATCCGATAAGATTAGCTACCTCGTATCGCATTGTGTGTATCGGGTTTGTAAACAAGGCAATGAGTAGGTATATGTATTTCATTGACGAACTCGCGTCGTCTTTAATACGTGATTCGCTTTTGTTTAACATGCACTGGGCTGCTATTCGCTACGCGTTAATGCGGCTCACCCCGACCAACCCCGACGGTCACCCGTTACGAAACTAGACCTCTACCTACGCTTAATTACTACGCATCGCGGTGTCAAGGTATAATTGTGGGTGAGCGTTGAGGTGAGCTTAAAACAAGTTACAGAATAGGGGAGCTGATCGTGTTAGTCTTAGTAGGTAAATACAAGTATAAATTATCAGTGATCGGTTTTTTGGATTCGACATGGGGTGAACGACCTCAATCATTATGTTAGTATGGATATGCCCCGGGAATCCGGGCTTTATGTTGTTAGAAAAGGCAAAAAAATACAATGTGTTTATTTTATTCAATTAGAGTAAGCCACAGTTGTCGTAAAAGATAATTTCAGAAACAAGTCGATGAAATGAAAATTGAACCATAAATCATAGTGTGCGAACTTAACTATAAAATTTATGTATTTGCACTTATACGATAACCTGTGACCTAATATTATAGTGTAAATTATACAGCTAATACCTATTTATTTATGCAATCCTTAGATGCAAATAATTGTGTCGCTTAAATTCAAAATCAGATAAATCCATTCGACCCTATCAGCAAATATCTACCTTATGATTTGACAGATGGATTTACCCGGGTTTGAAATTAAGCGATTCAATTAGAACTGAAATCCAGAGAAAATAATAAAATGTCAATGTCAAGATTTTGAAGTATTTTTTCCATCATGACAGATATATAAGCTAATACTTTGTGGAGGTTTTAATATATTTTACGTCATACCTGGCCATAAAGTAGGAATTACCGCACGCTATGCGTGCGGAAAACCCCACTTCCTGGCCAGATAGAGACGTAAAATTTTGTACTCACCACGGGCGGTAATAAAGAAAGCCTCAGAGCGCATATTTATCGCCCTTGCCTTCGGCTCGGGCGTCAAATACCTGCGATCTGAGACATTCTTTGTTTAACCGCCCTAGGTAAGTAATGTACTATTACTTAAAATAAAGTGTAGAGATTAGGAAAAGAATAGAAGTTTTTGTCTCAACTGGTTGCCATGTAAGAGTAAAAAATTCCTTAGAGACAATTTAAATTGTTTTATTTTTGTACGGTCTGTTCGGTATCGCGGGAAACTGTCGTATCTATATTAACTTTTCTACTTGCTATCCCGCGAGGGAGAATCCAAAGTTGTCCCGTGTGGTGTCGGGTGAGAATAGCACCACCCCCTTTCTTCCCGTGGGTGTCGTATATAAGAGTCGACTAAGGAAAGGGGTTCAAGTGTGTTGTGGGCGATGGGCTAGCAACCTATCACTTCGATATCACATTTTGTCGATCTTTTATACCCACATTTATGCTAAAAGTGGCACTGGAACACAAGTTTCATGTGCTCTGCCTACCCCTTTTAGGGATAAAGGCGTGATTGTATGTACGTATGTAAGTTGTCCTTAAAATTTTGGAAATGCTTTTGCCGGTATCCGATTCAGATGAAATCTGGCATACCTAGGTACTTACTTATTTCTGTAACCGACCGAAACCACCGAGCTGACCTGTAGCTCTAGTACAAGTTTTAACGATACATATACTTTTTCGAACGTGTTTGCGTTTAGTTTCAATTTGTATGGCAACGCGTATTTCCTAAAAGTTACCACCAGAGGCGCTGTTCGCGTTGCCGTACAAATTGAGACTAAACGCAAACGCGTTCGAAAACGTATTGTATCGCTAAAACGTATACTAGAGCCTCTGATAATGGCGAAAAAAGATGGCAGATGGCCGTACTAACTCCTAAGCTACACTCACTTTTAGAGAGGTAGGGCAAGCACAAAGTCAGCTAGGGAAGCACATCCACATTACATAAGACTTCAGCCATAATAACTTGCTCTGAAGTTAGGTATCTAGTTTGGAGCAGCCTAGTGAAGTACCTCCACATTACAGAAGACCATAGAATAACACCACTACTTGTCCTGTAGGTGTTGTTTGTGATGGTGACTAAGGTGCCAGAGCTCCCGAGATTGCGCCGTGTTGAGAGTGAGGGACCTGCATTAAGCCTGCAACACACTGGTGCGGCCTGCGGTCATAGTATAACTGCGGTGGCAGTCAATAGTAAACGACAGCTAATGACAAGTTTACTATTGAAATTTGGCAATCATTCGAAAAAAATAGAAAAAATGCCTATAAAACTAAAGGATTTCCGATAGCGTAAATTGACATAATAAAACTAGAACGCAACCACAATACTACAAACAATTTTCTCAAAAATTTCCAAGGGGGCGTCCATTAATTACGTGAGACGTCTAAGAGGGGGAGGGGGTCGAGCCGAATCTCATCTAATCTTACTTTGGGGAGAGAAGGGGTTTCGGCAAATATTACGTAATTTTTTTCCGTAAGAAGCAGACTAAAATGCGAGAAAATAATATTAAATTAAGTAAAACTTGTATTATGGCCGCCCCCAACACGGTTATAAAAAAATGACAATGGCCGGATTTAAAACAATTCAATAAAACCTATCAACCGCCGTTTCACAGTCTCCGAGTTTGTAAAAAAACCAAGGTTCTTAAATCGGAAACAATAAGCATGTTGGTTGGGAAAGCGCCCCGTTTCGCAGGCAGATCGCATTCGTATTGTGTCAGTGTTGCAAAATGCAGCTGCAATACTGAGCTGATATTCACAAGGCTTCACCTGAACCAGTGTAAGCTAGATCTCTGCTTACGTGTTGTCGTTAAGAATCCCGGCGTCAAGATATACTATAAGTGAGGTTAAGTGAAACCAGTGGTGAATAGCGTAACTGCACTCCACGCGTTGATAGGTTGATACTTTCCAGTAGCTGTAACCCTAGCAGCCCGTGGAATCCAATACGGCAGACAATATGCATTGACACTATCGCCGTATGTTTGTAGGCAAGTACAGTCGAGTTCATAAATATACGTAGATACGTTCCCAAAGGTTCAAAAATATCTATGTAACCTTATTATTCCCTTGGCAATATTGTCGTGTTCACATAATAGGGAACATTACGCAAAACTCTTCGTAGGTGGCGACACTAGTAGCGTTGACATTGTATCTCGTTCCCACTTGCGGTATTGTCTATGCAAGCATCCTTGTCACTCATTTGACAATCATTTGTGCATGTGTGTGTGAATCGCTATATTCCTATACTGGTTTACTATTAGTGGTAGTGCTGCCTCTGGCGGCAGAACATTGAAGTAATGTTCCCTATTCACTTTGTCCGTGCACATATTTTCGAACTCGACTGTACAATTGGACAGCGTTATGTAAGGATAGATTAAGGCGAGGCAGGTTCATGGTTTTCTCTCCCTCTCACTGAGCATAAGCGTGAGCGAGATGGAAGTGCGTGTTCGGAAGTGTATAACTTTTTAGTACCTACATATTAATTAATTTTTGGAATACTGAATAATTAAAAAAAAAAATACCCGGTTATTGTGTTAGAACAATAAAAATTAAAAATGCTATCCTTTTTATAAAAAAAAACATAGATTGTGGTTGAAAATTACGAAATCGCGAACATTAAAGTTTATTTTTATGGTGATATTTAAGATTTTTTTACAGAGTTACTAAGCCATTTTTTAATATTATGTTGGGTTATTGTGTTTCTTTGTTTCTTTTTCAGTCTACAGTAATTTTTCAATTCTTCATTATTTCTTCACATGGAAGCTCAAAAATCAATCTTTTCGTCAGATCGTGAACCGGCCTCGCCTTAAGCGACACAATGTTAAAAATGAGAAAAAAAGCGTCAAAGATCGAAAAACTTTACTCTGAAGTGAAATGTGTATTTTGGCTAGGTATGTTAAAAAAATATTATGACGTAGGTAATAGGTACACAATGTTAGATTATTTAAGTTATTTACATTTTTCCGCTTGATTCTTTAATGCATTAATCCATAATCTACGTAACTTGTTTATCAATAACGTACTTACCATACAACATTATTGTCGGTTGATTCTTTATTACATTTCTCATCATCTAATTCAAGCGTAGAATCAGGAGAGTGGTGTAACGTAGTACCTAACGAATTAAACGTCTTTGTAGGGGGTAATTCGATACTGAATTTCAAAAATAATGAGATTATAAAAAAATAAGAAGCGGTTTGTGTCGGAGATACAACTGTTAATTAAGTTTAAGTTGATACTTCTTTGTTGGCTATCGAACCCTAATATATCTGAATTAATTCACTAACATCAAACAACTGTATCAGTACTGACTTAGCTCATTTGAGTCATTTGACTCGCGATACATTGAAAATGGCGGTCATTTCAGCATTATTTTCATGACCGCCACATAAACTAAATAACATTTTGTGATTAACAACTAATGGAAAATAAAAAAGGTTTAAAACATGTAACAAATAATTATTTGAAATCAGATTAGGCTTTTTTCCAAAAAGTTATTCCGTAAGTCACGTGATACATTTTGAACTGTACCCCTATACAAGAACGCGAGCAAAGAAGTACCTATCCACTTCAAAACAAAAACGAACTATTTGCAAACTATAACAAACGTTTAATTCGTTTATTTATCCAAATATCATAAACCCTCCATGATGCGTTCAAGAACCTCGAAGAATTTCGAACATCTCTGAAATCAAAGAAATTTGATTTGACCTCTATTCTAATATCAGTCGAGATGACGTTTAGTTATCAATTCGCATACAAATTTGACAAATGTCGCACGTAAGTAAGATATCGAACGATATGATATTTGGATCCGACTCTAATTTGTCTCTGAATTAAGAAAAAAACTATGACAGCTGCCAGAAAACAACGCCGCGATGCCGGTCATAATATGCGGCTCCTGAATGCATCGTGGAGGCTTATGATATGTGGATAGATAAAGTAGTGTATGTAACTGTACATAATTAGGCATTAAGACACTCGTGTGATGTTATTGTAAACCCACACTTCGTGTTTAATGCCCTTCATTATGTACAGTCACATAAACTACTATTATGAAAACTAAAATCCTGTATTAGTGTATTTTGTAAAAGTGACTTTGGCGCATCATTCTTTATTAGGTACTTAACACATTCAGTGCCAAGAATCGCTACGCGCTACGCTCGAAGCCAATCCCGTAGTTTTCCTCGTATGTAGCGAAAAAGCCACAACGGCGTAGGGACCCGATGGTCGGGTTCCCGGCACTGAATGTGTTAACAAATATGTGCACTGGTTCTTACAAATGCTGACATGTCACATGATTCAACTACTTATAATAAGGCTAAAGAGGGTTGTTGAACTCCAAAAATGTTGAGTACTTACACTACTTACATATATAGTTTATCATGCCTAGAATCGATCTGCACTCATAACTTTTTTTTTCAGTTTTGTCGCTTAATTCGTTCTTACATAACACACACACAGTCCAATTAGTCCATATGTAAGTGTTCTCGATTCACAGGCTCTTTTGATAAAGGTGAACGAGTTCATAAACAAGCTTAAGATATTAACTTGGTAGTACCTACGTATCAACTTTTACTCATAATTATGTCAATTCCAGGATCTTATTGTATGAAGTAGTATGAACTGGCTGCGACTATTATTACGTGATAAACGAAACAAATAATGTTTTTTCTTGTCGTTGTCACGCGATAAGGCGCATGGTAGAGCCCTGTAGACCTGCTGGGCAGCCTATTAGGAAGAAGAATGGACAAGATTCTTCTTTAAAATAAATCATGACAGCTACGCTTACTTAGTTTTTAACCAACATAAAAAAACATTTTTTCATCTCTCCTGTTCTGAAAGTTGACTTTTCATGGGCATATAGCCGGGTGGATAATAGCGTTTTCTCCCCTAGGGTGGAAAGTAATTTTTGCGTATTGTAAAAATACCATAAAATCTAGTAAATTTGTTGTTTGTTTGTTTTTGTTTGTTTGTTTCAGTTTTTTTGTAAGTTTGTTTTGTTTTTTGTTCGTTTTTTTTTTGTTTTTGTTCTGTTTGTTTTTGTTTTGTTTGTTTTTTCACGTGTCGGCATGGCCCTCTAGATTAGTTGCGTCGCGGCCTACTCGATTACAATCGAGTAGGCCGTGGCAAGTGGCCAGTGCAAAGAGGTTAGAGGTTGGATATAGTTTTAATTATTTTACTTAGGTATATCTAAAATCGAATAATGAATTTTCCTCACAGTCGAAATGAAAAGTAGAGTGTTTAACTCGGGTGAAATTACCCATTTCACCCTCGAACTATTGGCGCTCTCACTTCGTTCGAGCGCCAGAAATATCTCGGGTGTAATGAGTCACTTTCAACCCTTGGTTAACAATCTACTATTTTTTAATGTGTGTTACCTCAGAACTCCGTCATTTATGAACCGATTCGTACCATTATTTTTTAATTGAAAGTATATGCTTCCAGGTTGTTCCCATTGAGATATAACTAAAGAAAGAAAGAAATGAATTTATTGCCAGCCAAAATAACACCACATCACAATTTAGGGCAAACACAGTACTCATATAAAAATAAACTTAATAATTAAAAGCTTAAACTAAGACCATGTGTATGTATAGGTACAAGAAGACTATACTGGTGCTGCTATAGTGGCCGCAAGTGGACACCACTCAGCATATGCTCTGACTTTAAATAATGTCACAGCGCTGGTCTTCCGTGGAGCCCAGGGCTGTGAGGTAGCTCCGAACAGAAAAAAGTGGCAAACGTGGTACTACATATATTAAGTCGTAAATTAATAAGATTATAACTAGTGACACAGTTGAGTAGGATCATAGCATAGAAATAGTGACTTATGACTTACTCATTAGAAGATTAAGGAGTAGGTGTTTATACGTGGCAAGTTACATGCATAATAAATACTATGTACTACGAGTACTAAGGAAACTGACTACATACTTATTAACAAAATATTGCATAGTAATAATATGGGATAATTTATGACGATTTGAGAGACTACCGTGACGCCATTCCACCATAAACTAAAAAATAATAATAAATTATAAAATATATATATATGGAGACACACACAACAACATGGGTTAACGACATAGGTTATGATACTTATGATTATGACAGTTGTAGGGTAAATAGATGTTTTTTGAAGTGGAGCTTAAAAGTAGTACTTTAGAGTTTTGAAATTACGAATATGCGAGGGGATGTTGTTCCAGTTCCAGCATTTCGTGGCTGAGTAGCGAAAACTGCCACGAAATGCTGCCGATCCGTGTCTGGGGCAAACAAGACGGATCGCATCTCTAATCGGTAGGGTAGCGAATGTCACATGTAACTCGTGTATTTACACCCGGAAATCATAAATTTGGTGAAGTGGAAGTGATGATGAAGACCACAGATAGCTTGTGGAACTTCTCAATGATGTACTTCAAACTATATAAGTACTACGTCATCGATTCTGATATCATTCCGTTGAAATAGCGAACAAAGAAGTGCGAAAGGTGATTCTGAGATCCTTCAGGAATTGACGGAAGTCCTCAAATATTATCGGCCCACATACAGCGATTTGTTTTTTTTTCTCTAATAATCAACGTATTCGCTTTCGGAAATCAGTAAAGTTTATGTGGTAAATTGGAAAATAAATGTGGAACTGTTCATGTGGCTTGGCGGAGTGAATTGAAGTCGGTTAAAACTTTGTTTTTAAAGTAAACTTACAACTATAAGTTTAGTTTTTTTGCATGCCAGATGCTGGTGAAATATGTGTTATAATTATCATATTGTCTGACCACCTTCTGTACCATATTTCATGCAATATAAAGTTATTTGTACGATACGACGCGTATGATGAGATCCTGACCCGCTATATGTACTGTTCACCTCATAGCCTAGCGGGAGTTCTCGGCATGAGAGAGGGCATGGTCGCAGTGGAGATTTTAGTGGATAGAAATACCACATAACCCTGTCATCCACCGATGGTTCAAAATGTTGTAAGTAGGTACGGTACGAGTAGGTATAGGCCACTCGTTACGATAGAGTATAGGTATAGGTGTCATAATAGTGTGATAACTATTAAATATAATTAAAATACGTAAACCAGCTAGTAGCAGATACCGGGAGATACAATATGATGACACAGGGGAGGATGTAGGTAGGCGCCGCCCGTCGTATCTCCGGCGACCGGTCGATCCCAATGGACTGGACGGCAGCCAATTTAAAAACAAATAAAATCGAGGTGGAGTGGAAGGTTGCGCAGAATACAAAATAAACCTAAATAATTTAAAAAGGTTTGTACGTTTGATCAATTGGTTTTCCAATTGGTCGCTTCAACTGATTGAGTGACCTTTTCGAATAAATTCGGCAATTTTATGCGACCTAAATACTTATAGAAACCTAACTCATAACATGATAAAACTGCATATAATTATGTTTAGATTGAATATTCAAGATCGGCTGTATTAGATAATAATTATCTAATAACACTTACCTAATTTTTATGAATATTTAAGTAAAATGTTGATTTTATATCGTTAGGTTCATGTTGTCGAGAAACTAGTTATAGTGTATGGGAGAAGTGTTTATATAACGAAACTGGAATCAATTTAGCGCATCGCATTAATTTATGTTGGCAGTAACGGCGGTACAACATAAACATTGGTTTAATAAATGAATTGGCGTCTATTTATGAGAGTACTCTGTTTTAATTTATTCGATAATTAAATAACAAGCGCAGAACATTTTTTAGCGCTATGCAATAAGGTAGCTACCTAGTAACTACCTATATTATATGAATATTAATGGTTGTGATATTGCGAGTAGAGTTTATACTTAGTCCTCAGTTAAACTAAGTACCTACCTAGGTAGTTGAAGAAACTGCAAATGCTTTATTTTATTATATGTGTGTTTGTCACAAATAAATGTACCTTTTTTTTATTGTAAAAAAAAAGCAAAAATTACATTTAACAAATTTCATTAAACTCGCCAAACTGTGACGTTTGATGGCGACCTAGGTATGTGTTTGAAATGTGTCAAATTAGCCAATGAGAAAAACTAAGCACTAGATCAATCTGACTCTTTGAGGCGGAAAAAAAGGAAATAAACAATTTTTCATTTTCATTTTTTTTTTTCAAGACCTGAGAGTTTTATGAATTGCTCCGGTGTTACCTACTCTAACAAGGTGGCAAGGTTGCTGAGATTGCTCCTTATACGAGCTCGTATTTAGCCTGAATATCTAAGGAGCTGTAATACTGGAATACCAAATAGCATTGTATATGGGATGGTACCTAGCACTATGTATGTATTTTGCGGTCATTTAAGTCTCTTGGGGTTGGGATTGGGCCCAAACTACTCGTAAATAAGTTCCTTGCTGCCTCCGAAAGTAAAAGACTCGGGTCTGACTTTACTACTAGGAAACAAATATTCAGAACGTGATATGTAGGTACACCTGTCACTAAATTGTTTCCATAAAGGTGCATGAAGCAGTGATGCTAAAAACGCGATGTTTAGGCAGATATGAAAGTTCAGCACAAACGACTGAACCAAGTCGGCGTTGATGTTCCAGCCGTTTCTTCAAACATGACCTGATTCCGGACCACCAGCCAAATTGGATTAACGACTACGGGACGGTTGGTAAGGCGTGTCGATGCCATTTTGCAGCTACTGAGTACTATACTACTGACCCGATTCATTACGAGATGGGACGCGTAAGTACAAATATTATGACGCTGTTCATTAGTGGATAGGTCGAATGAAGTCGAAACCTATCGAATTTCTCCACACTTTCGGTAGGTATACTAAATACTAGGTATGACAATGTTTGATTTTGATTACGAAGTTTTCTGCACAGCCTACTCCTATCCTATGTGCTAGCTCGGACAGCTTAAACCTTTAATATAGATATAAATATTAATACATTCATTAGGTTTGTAATAAACCATTCACGATGTAAAAACCCGAATAGGTAGGCACTACTGAGCATCCGATCGGTAGGTTACAAAAATTTAGTTAGATAACCGAAAATGTTGTTTTGGAAATTTGGAAAATGTGACGGTTTTGATAAGATAAATCATAGCATAGATTTGAATGCCGGAAATGATAGCAAATTACCCAAACTACCTGCCGTTTTAATTTGGCTTATGCCCGCGAGAGGGATTCAATAAAAGCAATGATTCACCATGTACCACATGTTGTCAACCATCAAACAATCGTGATTTAACAATAAATGTCAACATCGGCTATCAATGAGCTGCACTGTATTGAACCACTGCCATTTAAAACAATTTGTCATTGAGGAAATAGGAGTGTTTAAAAGGCTTTTTGCAGTAAATCCATTTTACCATATAAGTATACATAATCGGCGTTAGTCAGGCAGTAAACGTGACGATGGTCGGTGACCAAGTGTTACTTACATGTGTTTCTTTACCTAGTTTAGTTGGTAAGTAGGTACCCCCCGGATCTGATTCACCAACACCTCGGAAAGTTATTGAATCATTTTAACACTTAGGTATTAATTTATTTATTTATCGTATGGCGGTTACACACTGGTACATATATGTATTTGTATTGATGTCGCTGATAGAGTTCCAGTGTGCGCTGCGAGGTTCAGAAGGAACAGTGCAGCTGCCGAGTTTGTTGTTCTTTTAGCACCACCCGGAGGTCACGTGTAGGGTTTCTAGGGTTATTCCTACGGACGTAGAACAACCGAATGTACCGATGACTCATCTTTAATCCTTATTGAAAAAAGAAGAAAGTAAATTTATTTGAATAACACATGAAATAGGCCGTAATGGCACTCATTGCAAGATAAAACCTACCTACCAGCGCTTTTATAAGAGGGCACTGTCAAACGCCGAAACAAAATAACAGTCAGCATTTTTTTGCCAAAATTATACTTATTACCTCATTGTCACTTTACTAACTAATTTACATTTCTGCCTCGTTTCCAGAACTAGCGGTTCATGCATAAAGTCGGATAAAGGTGCAATGCGACAAGCAAACAGTGCATCGCTACTGCAACATAGTAGATAGTGTTGTTAACAACCATAATAACTGCCCAGTGCCAACTTCCGAGAATATCACGTTACAATGCAGGTTACCAAGAACTTGAATCCGAAATAGCGCTCGAACAAAGTAAAACTAAAATAACAAGTTTTCCGTTCAAGATAAAAGCTTTTCTAGATAAAGATTACCTATTTGGTGAATAGATCGGATTTCTGTACGGAGGCTAATAAAGTGAAAATGGAATCATTTATAACTTGCTCAAGTTATAAATGAGTGGGTGGTGGGTTTGGAACCCATTGAGAGATTTATATAACCTTGCCAACTCAGGTGTCGCAATGTTGGAGATCGATGTGACAATCGCGATATGGTAATAAATATTGTTAAATCTCGCAAAGCAACCCAGACCCACGCCGGCCATAATAAATTGTGCAGAAACAGAAACCTTTAATTACTTGTAGAAGCAAAACACCAGCAACACTTGACATTTATTGATGTCAGTTATAGTGTAGTGTAGTTAGGTGCAGCTGCAGATATACACTAATAGAAAGCTTGTACAATTTTAACCAACTTTCTGTCGAGTTTGCAGGGCAGGATCGTAACAATAAATGGCCGATCCCTCGAGAACATACGAGGCGATACGAGTCTAGACGAAAACGATGGTGCAATACCTACACTTATTTATTACGCACTACACAACGTGAGCAACTAAGCCGTTAACACTTCATGACTTCGTGTCATTATTAAGACCATTAACACAGGTATTTACCTATTTACACAATACCTCAAAGGAGTTAATATAAAGTAAAAGGAAACGTTATTATTGATAAATTGAATGTCCGAATGCCTAATACAAACCGCGAACATGTTAAACTTAACACGCGCTAACGCGTAAACAAATATATCTCCCGCGGCGAATGCCTTCGCTATATTTATAAACATTTTATTCTCTTTGAGGAACTGCGTTAGAGGCATCTATATAAATAAACTGTTTTATTTAAACCACGTCAGCTACCGCTTTCAACGCAGATATGTTAATAAACTCTTTCACGATGATAATATCCATTCCATTAGTTGCTAAATATCTACGTACGTAAGTTACATATACAAGATCAATATATATATGTAGTTTCTAGTAGTTATGCTGTTAGACTTGACTTATGATCGATGTGATGCAATTTCCATAGTAATCCAACATAATGAACATGTTGAGTAAGTATCTACGATTCGACATGAGTTCAAATGTCATTTAGAGATTTAATTAAACTAGAAAGTGTCATAGCTTTATCAATACATAGTATAAAATAATCTGTCCCTATGTATGCTTGGATCTTTAAAACTACGCAACGGATTTTGATGCGGTTTTTTTTAATATATAGAGTGATTCAAGAGGAAGGTTTATATGTATAATACAATACAATACATGCATGCATTATACATATAAACCCGTGCGAAGCCGGGGCGGGTCGCTAGTAGGGATATAAACATGAACATCTGTAAAAAACGTGCACCTACATTATTGTTAATTAAATAAATCATGTTCTGTAAAATACAGAGACATCATGATAATAAATCTCCGAAGGAGATAAACCAAATAAAAACCAGGCACTGTCCGTTCGCGACAGGTGAAGTTGAAAAGCAGGAAGTAGGTGGAATGTGCCACGCAAAACGCATTGGGTAACTCACTGTTTATTTAAGAGTAAATAAAACTTCTGCCTATAACAAATAGGCTTTGTCTGGAAACATTGAGCAGAATAAACAAACCCGTTTATTTAGTAAACAATCCGCCGACACTAAATAATGTGCTCGTTAAGTAATTGTGTCGATTAACTATTTAGATAATGGCACACAAGATTCTAAACAATAATTACTATAATTAGGTACGAGGGGCGGCTGATAAGTTCTAAGCCTAAGGCATAAAATGAAAGAAACGTTGAAGTTCAAAGTATAGTACACATTCAGTAACATCCTGGGGAATTTAACGGTTACCGCCACATTAATATAATACAATTATATTATTATAAACAGGTAAGAAAAGGTCACTATGTGTGCCAAATTCGGGTATTTCGGCATTTTTCAATTCCGCTCATAAAGGTAACCTCTTGTTAGAAAGAGAATATCCTCTACAGTAAAATTTGAAGAGTTGATTCATATTCTGCAGTCTACCATCTTTTTATCAGCTTTAGCCTAGTTGGTAGTGACCCTGCCTACGAAGCAAGAGGTCCTGGGTTCGAATCCCGGTAAGGGCATTTATTTGTGTGATGAGCACGAATATTTGTTCCTGAGTCATGGATGTTTTCTGTATTTAAGTATTTATTTCTCTGTATAAGTATCTATATCGTCGTCTAGTACCCATAGTACAAGCTTTGCTTAGTTTGGGACTAGGTTGATTTGTGTAAGATTGTCCGCAAATATTTATTTATTTATTTATTTTTGCACGCTATTTTAAAAGTATAAGTCCGCTTTACTTAAAAAGGACATTAGCGCCATAATGTCAATCCCCGCTTAGGGCGATCTCTGGTGGTGGTGCTGGGAAAATGTAAAAAAAAATAAAAAAATATGTTCAGTCTTATAAAAATCTAAGAATGTAGCAGGTAGCAAAAATGCTAAAAATTCGTAAGAAATGTACAAAATAAACTTTACACGGATATAGAACGTAATAAACATCCTTGAACTGTGTGCTACACAAATGGCCAGGGCGCTCAATAAAGAATCTTGACTATAAAGTTGGGACATTTATTAGAATTAGGCAATAGCAATTCTAATGAAGTTTTCTATTATATCGTCTCCGTAGATTTAATTTACGCATGCCAGTATGACCCGATTATAAAACAGTTCTACATGCTGCGATTTAAAAAATTTAAATGTCTACCGAAGAATTCCAATAATAAAAGTCGTCTAAAAGAGTTCTATAATCGTGTCTTCGTTCGATGAAGGTATTTTAGTAAATATATACTTGTCAATAGGGGCGACAGGGACTTGTCATTATTGCACAAAGTTGTTGAGGCCAGTACGCAAAGCCGGTTTTCAGGAACGACGTGGTAAACTCGTATCCAAAGTGATATTTTCATAGGACACGTCTGTTCACTTGTCATGAGTTGCCAGGCAGACCATCAAATAGACTTGATGCGCTAATATTAAGAGGGCGCTCGTTTTTTGGTCAGGAATAAGCGAGAATGACGGATTTTTGACGTTGTAATTCTAAGAAACGGAGAGCTTTTTCTAGATCCTGATTACTTATTTGCATAGGTAAACTCCTCATATTGGTCCTAGCCGCCTCCAATTTACGAAGAACTGAATACTTTAACCGAAAATACCCGATTACCGACAGTAGTTTTCTGAAGAGAGCGCAGAGTCATAAGTTTGAGCCCCTAATACTCCATGATGTTATATGAGAACCTACTTGTTTTATTCTATTTTCACTAGCGTAATATGTTGCCATTGCGCCTAGCCGCCTCGAATTTTCCTTTTTCTGCACGTATATATATGTAAACTGTTCTCAATTACACCATATTTGTCAAAAAAATCTTACTGAAAACTCAAGGATTTTCTCATTATTGTTGAATTATTTGTGTATTGAATCTTACACAACATTAAAGTTCATGCTTGTACCAACAAGATCCAGTCCAAAAAATATAACTTTAGTCAAAATTTATATTTATAAATAATTATTCAAAACTAGTATAAATTTACCGTCGCGCGGGAATATATCTCAGTACCGGCTGAATAGCCCTCCGAGACAGACGTGTACTCTGTTTATTTGTGGCTATTCACGAAGCTAACCGGCCACTCTTCAGATAAAATAATATTATTTTGATCTCCGACTAGGCATAGTTGTTACCAACCTCGGGGTCAATCTATACTGGGGATACATTCGTGAGGCTAATCGAGACAAGTTATGAATTGCATAGCTGCCAGTATGACGTAGTGTAGCGAAAAGGCTCAAATCCACAGGATACGTAACATTTAAAATTGAACCTTCTACCTAAAACAAAAGTCATACATTTCAATGGTGATGTCTTGTGGGTTGGATCCTTTTGTCTAAACTACGCGTTCTATGTCAATTATTATTGTACGAGTGATCGTGATACTTGATAGATTTAATTTATTTACTTGTTACTATCAGTCCACCTTGTGGAGGGTCCGCTGAAGTTTCCGGTATGTAGTCGCCTCTCGAGAACCTCCCCGCCCCAACGGCCATTATGATTAGTTAGTATGTATGTTAGTTTGGGCGAAATCTTCAAATTAGGTACAATTGCGTATATCATAGAGCTGGTCTGATGATGGAGTCGGAAGGTGGCCATAGCAACTCCTAAACTCAACAAGATAAAGCCATCGAATTTGGGCTCATTTATTTGGTCATGGCACGGCAAGACTTTGATGCTGGATGATTTCCAGAGTCTGATGATGGAGCTGGAAGGTGGTCATGGAACTCCTAAACATAACTAGATAAACCCATCTAGTTTGGGCTCATCTGTTTTGTCTTGGTAAACACTTTGGTGATGGATGATTTCCAGGATCTGATGATGGAAGGTGGTCATGGGAACTCCTAAACTAAAATAGATAGACCTATCTTGTTTGGGTTTGTGTGATTTGTCTGTACAAGTACCCACGAACCAGCGACATAATATGCAGGGTTATTGAAAATAACAAGATGAATAAAAAACTTTTTAAAAAACAAGCTTATATGGCGTTTGTTAAGTACAGCACGATCCTACCTTGCATTTAGTTATTATTTGCGTTTATATATAATAATAACACACACCGGGGGTTTACACTGGAAAGGGAGATTTTTACGTGGTTTTATTACATTTCCGAGTCATCATCATCATCATATCAGCCGAAAGACGTCCACTGCTGGACATAGGCCTCCCCCAAAGAGTGCCACAATGGCCGTTCCTGCGCCACCCGCATCCAGCGGACTCCCGCGACCTTTACCAGGTCATCAGTCCACCTTGCGGGCCTACCCACGCTGCGCCTTCCGGTACGTGGTTGCCACTCCAGAACCTTTCCGCCCCAACGGCCATCGGTTCTACGTGCAATGTGCCCCGCCCACTGCCACTTAAGTTTAGCAATTCGGAGGGATATATCGGTTACCTTGGTTCTGCTGCGGATAGCCTCATTTATGATGCGATCGCGCAGAGAAACTCCCAGCATAGCCCTCTCCATTGCCCTTTGAGTGACTTTGAGCCTTCTTATGAGCCTATAGTAAGCGACCACGTTTCCGTGCCATATGTCATCACTGGCAACACACACTGGTCAAAGACTCTCGTCTTAAGACACTGCGGAATATTGGACGAAAAGATGTGCCGTAGCTTCCCGAATGCTGCCCAGCCGAGTCGGATTCGACGATTGACCTTCCCTTCGACATTTCCGAGTATCACTCTTTATTTCGAAATAAATGTTAAAAAAACCGGCCAAGTGCGAGTCTGACTCGCGCACGAAGGGTTCCGTACCATTATCTATATCTAAAAACGGCAAAATATCTATATCTAAAATCACGTTTGTTGTATAGGAGCCCCCTGTAGCCTAGTTAGTAACTTGGTAGTGACTTTGCCTACGAAGCTGGAGGTCCCGGGTTCGAATCCCGGTAAGGGCATTTATTTGTGTGATGACCACAAATATTTGTTTCTGAGTCATGGATGTTTTCTATGTATTTAAGTATTTATTTATCTATATAAGTATGTTTATCGTCGTCTAGTACCCATAGTACAAGCTTTGCTTAGTTTGGGGCAAAGTCGATTTGTGTAAGATTGTAAAAGAAAAAGAAACAAATAAAAACTAAAATAAAAATAAAAAGATGTATTCTGTTTTTTAGTATTTTTTGTTATAAATAGCGACAACAGAAATACATCATCTGTGAAAATCTCTATCTATCACGGTTCATGAGATACAGCCTGGTGACAGAAGGACAGACAGGCATTCAGACAGACAGACGGACAGCGGAGTCTTAGTAATAGGGTCCCGTTTTACTCTTTGAGTACGGAATCCTAATAAGTGACATAGGTTTTAGGCTCAGAACATAAAAAAAGGGAGAAGTGCCGTACTGCTTAATTTCAACCAAAACCGATGTCCCAAGTTTTCTCCCACCGCAGCGCCCACAGGCACACACATTGAACCATGTAAAAACAAAGACTCGGGCGTTGCCAGTGAGTCTACGGCAACATGCAAACAAGGGCTGTGATTGGCTTAAACGCACTACACTAGGGGGGCGACAAACGTTAAAATTATGTTTTATCGACATTGATATTAAAATTAATATTATGTTAAGATATTGATGGGTAACAACTTCAACGACATGGTAAGTTTATGTGGTGGTATTTAAACTTCTAGCTACAAGTTTAAATAACACGGGTTGTTAACTTACCATAAATCGCAAAAGTAAAAAATATTGACGAATACCTACAGAGTAACATAAACGGCTTTTTATAAGTTCGTGTACATATAAAACATACATTTAAACATACAATTCAAAATTCAAAATTCAAAATCATTTATTTGTAAACATAGGTATATGGATGGTCAAAGAACTTAAAATTATGTACCACTATGTTTTGCCATATGGCATACAAATACTTATGAGAAGATGGAGCAGCATGCATCTAATTTAGAGTAAGTATTATATTATTATAGTTCACAATCTGTAAAATATTCATTCAGTGAATAATAGGCTTTTTTTACTAAAAGGGTAAACAGGCTTTTTTTGAATTCTATTAAATCTTCTACTTTGCATAGATTTTTTGGCAATACAATATACATTTAAAACTCTGGTCACATCGATATTTTTGACCTGTAGGTACCAGGCCGATCCGACTCGCATTTTGGCGCGAAATAATATGTCCATTACTCATATTACGAGATTTAAGGCTAAGGGCGAGTATCCACCAAAGATGTGCGAAGATGTGTTACCATACATTTTACACCTAGGTTTCAAACAAGCGAGGTGTCAAATATTCGAAAAGTGTACGGCTCTTATTAAGTGGTTGGAAACATTTTTCTTGAAAATGTTACGAACACATTAACTCTTCTCTGTACAGGAAACCAGTTAGGACCTCTGCCAGTAGCATCTATCCATTTTTTTAGTACCTACTCGGATTCTTTGGAAAACTGTAATAAGAAACCGAGATTTCTTCTTCAATTATCACATTTCAAATGAAAGTAAAAAATACTCATTTAAAATAAATTATTGGTAATAATATCACATTTAAAGTTGTTCTGAAGCCATTTGCAACTAAATTATATACTTGTACATACAATTATAATATGTCTATTTATCGTTCATACTGCAACTTAGTGAAAATCTTATTAGTAGGTACCGTAAACATTTTGTGCCTTTTAATCTTATTAGTATGTTATTAGTTAGCTTTAAGATAGGCACCCAACCAAAACAAGTAATTAAATAAAATAAAACAGCGAAAGTAGCTGAAAAAAAAAACTAGTATGATATCGTACTTCTATTTTATCGATTACGCGTAAATTGTAACTGCACTTTGGCACCGCTCTAGTTTGCGACGCCAAGCAGCGGCCGTACCACTAAAAAATTCAAGCATCGTCCATATCCATAGTGGTTTAATACATTGCGCCGTGGTTTACTGTATTGAACGTTCAATGTACAACGCATAGAACAAAAATATGCTTTTTCGTTCGATATGTTAGTTCGATCCCGAGAAATGATGCGGCGTTGCGTTTATTTATTAAAATATTAGTTTTAACTGACTTAAGTGATAATACTAATACTCACATGTGGTGCGTGACTCCACCATTCATGTAGGTTTTAGTTTCATTCCTATTTTTGCATGTAACCACGCTACAATTCGGCATTTTGAGTAAACGTGGAAAAACATTTCAGATTCACGGCAAATTGCGACTAACATGCGGTGGGCAGTGACATGCCCATTTGGCCATGTCGCACCGACACGCGCCAAGCCCCCGTTTCATATCTATTCCTTTTTATCATCTGAGGTTTTAGGCTTTTGAATAAAATCACGCATTAATTAATTGTATTCTAGATAAAAAGCTGTGTTTGTATAATTTATAATTTTCAGTTCCTTTGGTAAGAAACGGACATAGCAATTTCTATGAAGGGCAGTTTTTTTTTACTGTCCATAACAAAAAAAAATTTCTTCAAGAAATGAATACGTAAGTAATTTCCTAGTAGTGGGTCTACTGGTATAATGTCACTACATTACTATATATAAATAAGACTCAGATAACATGCAAACTATTAATATCCGTAAAAAAAATTATTATTCTTATTACTGACAACTTTAAAACTCGTTAGTTTATTTTATACTAAAAAAACGAAACTAAATATACTTTGTCATATCATAGTATTTTAATACAAATAGAAAACTTGTGCTCAAAAATCAAATACTTACTTTATTCAAGTTATCTAACTTCGCTAGCGAAGTAATACTTACCACTTTTTAGTGCAAGTATCAATATCGGTCACGGAGTGAATTCCAACGGTGCGCTATACAGATATTTGCATCGGCAAGCTCCGCGGTTAGTTCTATCCCGATCGCACTTACATATAGCTAGAAAGGGACGGCACCCGCGGCTGGTGCGATCTCGCTGTGCATGTGGGGGTTAGGTACGTTTGTGTGGGTGGTAGTAGTATTTACACACACAAACGCACTACGCGTGTCAAAATACCGAATTCTGAGCGAGCGCTTTTTTGAAGAGCATTCTTAATCGCCTACCCGACCATAGGGACCTGGTTTCGGGTTACAATATTCGGTTAACTAATTTGAAAAACGAGTTACGCTTCCAAAGATAACACGAAAAAAAAGCTGACATAGTAGTTTTGTAGGGCTCTTTTAAGGGCAAAACTAAAAAAAAATTTTTGGGGTATGAAGAACTATATGCTTGATGTGTTAAGTGTATTTTACTCGAGGATAGATATATATTTCAATCAAAATTTTTGGTTTAGACCTTTCTTTCAATTTATGTCTTAGGCTTAGAACTTATCAGACGCCCCTCGTATGTACCTACATTTTATCTGATTGCTTGCCGCTGCGTCGATTTAAGTTTGGTGGCTGTAACCATACTCAGGTACATAAAAAATATCACCTAATTAAAGGTTATTCCACAAAAATTCCTTATCTTTAATTACAACACGAGTACTTAGGCAGAAATAACAGAATATAGGTTAGATTAACTATTAGGTTAACTAACTAATTGTGTGCTAGATCGATAGATTGACTAACAAATACATGGCGGAAATTCGTGCTGAAAGCATTCTAAAAATAACTGGGAAATTGTAGCTACTATAAGTATTTCCTGTGGAGTCGGTACACTTTGACCTACTAGGAAATGTAGAACAAAGGCATTGCTATAATAATAGTGAAGACGTACGACACATCGATCCAATAACATTCTAATCCGTTTATGTCAATTCCAGTTATTATCACATGTTTCTTTGCACTTATCACTCACTTATCTGTCACCTAGAGCCCCTAGAGGTAACGCTAATCGCATTAATCCGATAACTTATTAGCTTATTACCTATAGAATTATTGCCCATCCCATTTTTATATATCGAAATCAATTTGTGAATTTATATTTGAGATAGCTGTGTAGGTAGGTACCTAACTACTTATTTGTGGCGCAGTGAGAGTGAACTAACTAAGCCTAGCGTTAATTAGTATAACAGATCAAAACATCACTAATAAAATTAAAGTAATAATAAATACTTAATTAGCAATGACCGTGACGTGGGCTTAGTCCAGTTTTGTCTTAATATGTTTCGCACATAACTGAATAGATTAACAGTTTCTCAATCGGCTAATGTGTTACAAACATGTGTGTAAAACACATTTCCGACCGGTTAGTTTTTTGAATCGCAATACTAACTTTGTAGGTTTTTTTTGAGTTGATTGTGATTCACTTTGCGTCAGATGGAAGAGTTATTTAGCATATCGGTTGGATGTAATTTCGTTCGTAACGCAATGATAGTACAGTCTAAGTATTCGGGAAATATCGTTTCAAAAATAACAAAACTCATAGACACATTGTTCCGGCAAGCTGCTTTTTTAACCGACTTCAAAAAAGGAGAAGGTTATATGTTCCACTGTATGTAATTTTTTTTTTTTAATGTATGTTCGCCGATTTCTCCGTCAATTGTAGACAGATTTCCAAAATTCTTTTTTTATTCGAAAGAGTATACTCCCGAGGTGGTCCCATTGCCACCAATTTAGGATCTGATGATGGCATCCCAGGGAAATTGAGGGCAACCCTCAAATTTTATAGGCACGCGTGTAGTGATTTTGGTATTTTCTATTATAACTCGTGTATCTACCCTCGGAAATCGTAATTTTCGTACAGTGGAACTGATGATGAAGACCACAGATGACTTATGGAACTCCTCAAAGATGTAAAGTACATCAAAGATTCTGACACGATTCCGTTGAAGTAACAACTAATGAAGTGTTAATTCTGAGATACTTGAGGAATCGACGGAACTCCTCAAATAATATCAGCCCACATATAGCGACTTGGGTTTTTTCTGTAATAATCAACGCATTTGCTCTCGGAAAGCAGTTCATGTGGTGAATTGGAAAGGAAATGTGGAAATTTTCATGTACCTACCATGTGGCTTGGCGAAGTACTGAATTGAAGTCGGTTTAAACTTTGTTTTTAAAGTAAATTATGTTTGTTTCGTTTTCACATCGGTCTGTATCAAGTTACATTATACAATTTATAATAGCATGACTTCTAATGGTTCTAAGCTGCACCGCCAGGCATAACTGGTTCGCCTTGGTCTCACCTTGGCTCGTGAGACAAAGTGCAACTTTGACCCGACACACCTGCTGATATTACCTACATTACCATAGTGCCGAGTTCCACTTGTACCTACTTATCATAATTAACACCCTTGTGACTTTACTATGTCATGTTCTAACTCCCGTTTCACGTTGTTTCAATGTTAACGTTAGACTACCTACGTACATTCGGTTTTTGTGCGATAATAGTTTATGATACCTACTCGACGATGAGGTTTATTCGAGTTTGGTAGATCGCTTCCATTTTCTATTCAGGCTGTAGACAACATGTAATATTCATTATCATTTCATTTCGTGTTTTAAACACACACCGAGAATTAATATGTCGACGTTAGGTAGTATTAGTAAGTAGGTAAGAGAGCACATGTGGCTTTTGTTACCCAATGATTTTTTACAGGCTTGTTGCATTTTATTGTCCTGTTAGGAAACTGTTAAAAACAATAAAAAATACAGGCTTTTTAGTTTAGAAATACCATTTCGATTTTCACGGCCAAATTAAACAATTTAGGCTCATTGCGCTCAGTACAGTATTAACTAGTAATAGTAACTGTTCTAAAGATAATATGTGGCTCAGTCTAGCTAGATTCAAGTCCTCTAATAAGAATTAGGACTTAGTTGTAGAACAACTTTTGTAAGGTTTATCTTCGGAGCCCAGCATAGGCATCAAATGTCACACGCAACGCAACATTGTAAAGACGGGGATAGCTTTCCTAACAGCTTTAAAAGCCCTCCCACACCGCCCTGCGCGAAAGCGCTTAAGGTCAAGGTTAAGGGCGGAAAATTGAGGTCGTGTTACACAATCACAACCGTCTACGGAAGTCCGGGAGTGAATGATAGGAACGACTTATAAGTAGCTTCATTCGTTCGTTTTCATTTGTTTCTTATTATCTTCCGAAACCTAGAGCTCCGACTACTGTTCATAATTACATTGATATGCCACTTGGTGCTTGCCTAATCGTAGGAGACACGTTGATTGTTGTTTCCTTCAAAGGAAATAGGGGACCTGCGCATTGGCCTTTTCATTAGAACCAACACACTCGGGGCTCGGGGTCACACCGCGTACCAATTTTGTCATAGTTAATGAAATAAGATACTTAATTCCTCAAGGATCTCAAATGAACACTTCATTTGTTGCTACTTCAACGGAATCATGTCAGAATCTTTGACGTAGGTACTTTACATCTTTGAGGAGTTCATCAGGTCCTGACTTGGTGACAATGGGACCACCTCAGGAGTATACTCTTTCGATTTAAAGAAGAATTTAGGAAATCGGTCTACAATTGACGGAAAAATCAGCGAAAAAACATTTAAAAAAACCCCTCCTTTTTTTAAGTCGGTTAAAAAACAAAGGAAATGTATGAATTCAATAACCTAGAACTGTCTAAGTTGGAGTTGGACTCAAGCACACTTCGAACGGAAAAATTCGGCATTCATACTGTCATGATTTCTGTGTTTTGAAGTAAGGTTTAAGCTGATATATCTATAAATATTTTGTGAATGCAGCGAAAAGCTGTTAATACTATTAGTAAAACGGCAACATTAGTAGGCTATTGTCATATTTTTATCACTACAAAGTTAGGATGGCAATAATCGATATTATTCTAGCAACACTAAGACTTTCCTTGTTTTAAATTAGCCAATAGGAGTGTTGCTCAGTTCTGATTGGTGCCGAGTTTTGACAGCTCTCCTCAGCCAATCAGCAGTAGACAACTCCCCGCCATCTGGCATCGCGGGTAGAAGGGAGTCTTCGGTCAAACGGGCAATCAGAGGAGAACCACCGAACAGTGCGGAACACCCAAAAGTCTATTCTTCACATTTCAGAAGTGTCCAAAAGAAAAAACCCTCCCCACGTTGTGGACGTACTGAACAGTACACGTAAGTAATACTTATTTTAAATTATTGTAATACACATAATTGCATACTGTTTTGAAATTCGTTAACGATTTTCATACTTATTAACAAACTAAGGAATGTGTTCGGGCAATTTCGATATAAGAAAACCTTATACAAATCAACGTTTTGTCTTGAAATTATCTGAATTTAAGGTTCAGGTTCATTAACGTGAATTTAAAATATGGACAAAGTAACAAGCGAAGTTGGCCACAACCCTTTTATTTTATCTGTTTCCTAAGTACCCGCTGATAAAAATAGTAAAAACGATTCCGTTCTAAGCTAGTAAACTCACTGAATTTATAACATTTGACGTGTGGGTAGATGGAGCATAAAAAGGTAGTTTGTCCCTTTTCCGTGCAATAATCTATATGTACCGTGAAACCCAGTGCAGTAGAATTAAAATTGAATGACGGAAAGAATTAAATTGCATTTCGGTTACTTTAAATAAGATTAAATGTCAAGGAATTCAGCAATAGATATGTTAATATGATAAAAATTCCACGAAATGATCTGTAGTGTTGTACGTTGTTTATGTCCGTAATTACTAAAATACTATTAGAAAATTACGTGTCCAGCTGATATTCATAACGCTTCAACCTCATTCTTTCATAACGACTCACCTGAACTAGTGTAAGTCTGACCTCTGTTACACATTATCGTTATGTACGCATGTAGAGGTCAGGATATACTAAGTGTGAGAGGTGAGGTGAACCAAGAAGGGTCATGAACAGCATAGTCGGGCAATTCTATTTAGTGATGTGCCATTCCCGGGAATATTCTTAAATGGAAAATTACTGGTGATGGTAATTTACTAGCGGCACATCACTATTGTATCAATATGAGGACGTGAGCGTGCGTCTGGGCTATTTAAAAGGGCGCGTGTGCGCCTGGGCTATTATATGAAGACGCAAGAGTGTCTGGACTTTTGTATAAGGACGTGAGCGTGCGTCTGGGATATTGTATAAGGGCGCGTGTACGCCTGGGCTGTTATATGAAGACGCAAGAGTGTCTGGGCTTTTGTATAAGGACGTGAGCGTGCGTCTGGGCTATTGTATAAGGGCGCGTGTGCGCCTGGGCTGTTATATGAAGACGCAAGAGTGTCTGGACTTTTGTATAAGGACGTGAGCGTGCGTCTGGGCTATTGTATAAGGGCGCGTGTGCGCCTGGGCTGTTATATGAAGACGTCAGAGTACGTCTAAGCTTTTGTATGAGGATGTGATCGTGCGTCTGGGCTGTTGTATGAGGGCGCGCGTGTGTCTGGGCTGTTATAATACTTATAGAGACGTTAGAGTACGTCTGGGATTTTTGTATAGGGATGTGATTGTACGTCTGACCGGTTGTATGAAGACGTTGAGTACGTCTAGAGTTTTGTACGAGAACGCGTGAGCATGCGTGTCGTATCTTGTATGAAGACGAGAGCGTATGTTGATCCTTTGTTGAGGACTTTGTTGAACCTACTTATGTTGGGATTGTACGTCTCAATATTGGTGATGTCTGAAATATAGAAAATAAAACGTAATTCAAAAGCGTGAGCGGGCTTTGAAGTCGTCGTAAAAGATCGGACTTGGTCTACTTAATTCAGTATTTTTTTTACCAAGGCTCGTCGATGTATAAACAATAGCGAGATTGTCTGAGAGATTAGTTTCTAGTAGAAATAGTTGTGAGCTAAGTAACATATTTAACGGTTTAAGAAGGAAACTAGAATATGATGCACTGGTAGCGTTCAATTGTAACTATGTTTGTTCGGGTGGAATCTCGCAACTAAATTTTGAACCAGATATCTTTAACCGATTGAGCTGAAGTTTGGGTAGAAGTATATTTTGAATGACAATTCAATAATGGTAACATCGAGCTGATCTGATGATACAGACATAAGGTGGCCATGGGTATTTAGTACTTAACTGACGTAACCCCGTTGAGTTTAGGCTTGTTAGAATCGTCTCAATGAGTAGTTGATGACGGTATACAAATACAGTCGGCAATAAAAGTTTGTACAAAAATAAATAAATAAAATTGACAGAATTTTTTTTTTATTTATAGACCAATGAGGTGGATATGCCTGTCTGTACTTTATGTATATGAGTATGAATAAGAAAAATAAGATGTTGTTAATTGTTTTAGATCATGTCAGATTCAACCCACTCCGGTGTCGGGCGACTTCGGTTGGCTGTGAGAAAAAACCGAATAATAAGTATGTCAAGTGAGAGTTCCGATGACGATATACCTCCGTTCATTTCAAGAAAACGTTCCCGTTTCGAAGATACTGATTATGATGGCCAGAGTAATAGCACGCGAGACAGCAGGAAACGCAAAAGAGATATTTCAAGTAACAGTGGGCACCATGAATCAAAGCGTCGTCGATCAGGAGGGTCGAGTAGCAATGTCAACGTTGACGATTTGATTGAAGCACTTAACAATAAGAATAAACCTTCCATTAGTTCGCACCAGATGTTGAACGCTTTGCCGGAGTTTGATCCCGATAACAAAAGCCAAAATATTGAGATGTGGCTGCACAAAGTAAATGAGTACGCGCGCATATACAAATGGGATAACGTTCAAACATCTCATTACGCGACGCAAAAATTGATTGGTACTGCGAAAAAATGGTTTTACTCTTTACCGAGTTTAGATTTTACGTGGTCAGACTGGCAAGTTAAACTACGTCGTGCTTTTCCTATTGATGATAACTTTGCTCTTATGTTGGAAGAAATGTTTGCTCGAAGGACTAGAGCTGACGAAAGCTTGCGCACTTATTTCTATGACAAGCTAATGCTATTGAATAGATGCGGAATTACTGGTAAAAAGGCTGTAGACTGCCTTATTCACGGCATATCAGATGTGTCAATGAGAAACAGTGCACAGGCACTTAAATGCGTCGAGCCTGAAGATTTGTTGCAATATTTTGTAATTCAACAGCCAGAGACTAAAGCATTTTCTTTTACACAAAAGAAACGAGGATACGCTGAAGGAATGGAACGTAGGATGTTTCGCAAGTTACGTTGTTTTAGCTGCGGTGTTGATGGACACACGTCAAACAAATGTCCTCAGAAGAAAGAAAATCCTAATATGAAGACGCTGATTTGCTTTAATTGTAGAGAAGAGGGACATCGTTTTAGTGATTGTCCAAAGATAGTAATAAGATGTAAAATTTGCAAGAAGATCGGTCACAATGACCAAAACTGTCGATTTCCCTCTTCGAACGGAAGAAACACAATGAAAAATGAGAAAGTGTTAAATATTGATAGTTCTAATACTAACCAAAAATTTATGAAAGAAATTGATGTTAACAATAAATCATTACAAGCGTATATTGACTTTGGTAGTGACTGTTCCCTCATTAAGCTAAGTGAAGCTGAAAACTTGAACTTAGATAAATTATTTAATGATCTACCAGTGATCAGAGGATTTGGTAATTCTCATATCACACCTTTGTATAAATCTAAAGTGGTTATTCAGATTGATGAAGTACTTGCTGACATTGTAGTTCATGTTATACCCGACAAGTATTTACATGTACCTATACTGATAGGCCAAAATTTCACGGAGTTGAGTAACGTAACAGTCGTTAAAGATAGCAAGACATTGTTTTTCTTTAACAATCCTGCGTCAGAATCTGAGTTAGAACTGACTTCAAATACTGTGAAACTGATGAGCAGCGATAATATTACTTTGACTGGAATTCACCTTGTGTCGGTATATAGTAGCGAACCTTATAATGGAGATGTGTATATTGAGGGACAATTGCGACTAGTTCCTGGAAAGGAGTATCGAGTACTTCAAGGCGCATATAAATTCAGAGATGGTAAGGGAGATATATTGGTATCTAGTTTTACAAATAAACCTGTGGCATTGAAAAAGGGTACCTTGCTGAGTCGGGCTTTTCCATTTAAGGAGATCGATACGGTCAATGTTAGACGAATTAGTGAGGAACTAGATACAACCTTATCCCCAATAAATATAAATGAGATACGAGTAGGCCCTAATATAGATAATGAGACATTAGCGAAATTACATAACTTGCTGCAAAAATATCGTGAATGTTTTGCGAAATCATTAGATGAACTAGGTTGTGCTCCTAAAGAATTTGAGATGAAGATAGAATTGAAAGATGATAAACCGATTGTTTATCGACCATATAGGCTTTCTCATTCCGAAAGAGCAAAGGTCAGAGAGACAATCTCAGACCTTCTTACTAATGACATAATCAGAGAGTCAAGCTCTGACTATGCCAGTCCAATATTGATGGTTAGGAAGAAAACTGGAGACCAGAGATTATGCGTAGATTACAGAGCATTAAATGCAAAGACTGTTAAGAACCGGTATCCACTTCCAATCATTGAGGATCAAGTAGCAAACCTTAGTGGAAACAAGTTTTTCACTACATTGGATATGGCATCAGGCTATTATCAGGTTCCACTTTCGGAAGAGAGCAAACACTTAACAGCTTTTGTTACCCCGGACGGCCACTACGAATTTAATCGAATGCCGTTTGGGCTAGCTAATGCACCTGCCGTGTTTCAGAAGCTGATAAATAAGATGTTAGGCCCAAGTCGGTTTGAGTCCGTGCTTGCATATATGGACGACTTGCTTATTCCGACTTTGGACTTAGACGAGGGCTTCGAAAAGCTCGAGCAGGTCTTAAAATTGATAAAGGAATATGGTTTAACCTTGAAACTTTCCAAGTGTTGTTTCTTTTCCAAGTCAATTGAGTATCTTGGGTATGAAGTTTCTGAAGAAGGTATCAAACCAAGTCGACACAAAACTCTTGCCATTGAACAATTTCCGACCCCTACAAATATTCACGAAACGAGGCAGTTTTTGGGTTTGGCTAGCTATTTTAGGAAATTTGTAAAGGGGTTCGGTGAGATTGCACGCCCTCTGACATCACGTTTAAAGAAAGGTGCAGATTGGAGATGGACTGACACGGAAGCGAAAGCTTTCTGTACTTTAAAAGACGTACTATGCAGTAGACCGGTATTAGCCCTGTATAACCCTAAATTTAAGACGGAGCTACACGCTGATGCAAGTTCTCTTGGGATCGGAGGAATCCTTATGCAGTGGCAACAAGATACCAACGAACTGAAACCTGTGGCATATTTTAGCCGACAAACCTCACCCGAGGAAAAAGTTTACCATTCATACGAATTGGAAACATTAGCAGTGGTTTGCTCCCTCAGGAAGTTCAGGACATATTTATTAGGCATGCCTTTTAAAATTTTCACAGACTGTCAGGCCTTACGCCTTACTTTAAGCAAGAAAGACCTCATACCCAGGATAGCGAGATGGCTTTTACAAATGGGGGAATATGATTATGAGATAGAATACCGTCCAGGTGACCGCATGGCTCACGTCGATGCGTTGAGCCGAAATCCCGTCGAAAGCTACAATGATGATTGTGCTCCTGAAAATGTTATTTCGGTCTTACGTATCGAACAAAGTGACTGGTTAGTTACACTACAGTTGGGTGACCCAGAAGTTAGCCGAATCGTTAAGACATTAAAACCTGACATTGATGAAGAATACAAGGACATAAAGAGAAATTATGCACTCAAGAATAATGTACTTTATCGAAAAATTGAAGGTAATGAAAGCGGTAACTTGAAGCTAGTAATACCAAAAGGGGCTAGGTGGCAGATATGTCGTCTCAACCACGATGAAATGGGACATTTTGGTGTGAACAAGACTCTGGAACGTATACAGAGTCAATACTGGTTCCCCAAAATGGCCCGTTTTGTAAAAAAATATGTTAGTGCCTGCCTAGAATGTGCGTACAATAAGGACAACCGTAATTCAGGTAAACAAGGTCACATTTATCCCATTGAAAAGTTGAGCGTTCCTTTTCAAACGATTCACATCGACCATCTAGGTCCTTTTGTTAAGAGTAAACGACAAAATGTTTATATACTAACTATAGTAGACGGCTTCTCAAAATATGTTTTCGTGAGACCAGTAAGGAATACTAAAAGCAGCTCAACAATTAAAGTTTTGGAAAACATATTTCAAGACTTTGGTACACCTGAAAGAATTATATCTGACAGAGGAACATCGTTTACATCTGGCCAGTTCAAGCAATTCTGTGCCGAAAAGAATATCAAACATATTCTTAACGCGGTTGCGTGTCCACGTGCCAACGGTCAAGCAGAACGCTTTAACCAAACCATTCTGAAAGCTTTAGCAGCACAAAATTCGCTTAAAGATGAAAAAAAACTGGGATTTAGCTGTTCCAAAAGTGCAATTTGGTATTAACAGCACTGTCAACGCGACAACAGAAAAAACACCTTCAGAGGTACTTTTCGGTGTAAGATTAAAAGGAATCCCGGATAGCATGTTTCGAGAAGTATTCGAGGAAGACAATGAACATAAAGATATAAACGATATGAGAAAAGAAGTCAAGAATACGATCGATGAGAAACAAAACGAAATGAGAAGATTACATAATTCTAAAACAAAGCCTGCGGACAAATATAAAGTAAGTGATTTGGTTAAAATCACTAAAGTATCCTTCACAGAGAACCCAGGGCAGAGCAAGAAACTTTTACCAAAATTCATAGGTCCTTACAAAGTGACTAAAATACTAGGTAATGATAGGTACGAAATCACCAATGTTCCAGGTTTCAAAAAGTCAAAGAAATATTGTTCGGTGGTATCAGCTGATCGAATGAGGCCATGGATTCACATAAAGGCTCTCAATGTTATAAGTGACGATAATAGTTCTGACTCAGATTCTAGCTAAAGGTTGATGTCTACTCATTTTAATTATAATCATGACGATATTGCAAAGTCTATTTGTAATAGTAGGCACATTGCTAACATTTGTCATATATTTATATTATTTTCCTGTAACAAATAGTTTGCATTTATGTATATGCGGTAGTGTGAAATTACTAAACATTACTAAGAATCGGATAGCTAATAATGATTAAGAAGCAGTTTTGTTAAAAATATTCTACAAGGATAATGGCCTAATAATGTCATGATACATAATTGGAGACTGTGATAAATTTCAAATAAACAGTTAACATAATAATAATAAAGAAGAACAGATTGTATATAAATAAAGGTAAGAATAATAAATCAAATGAATGACATGAACATTTATTTTATTGCCACGTTGTTACTTATGGTTTCCTATTTTTAGTGGTTTTATTTTATACGTGCGTCGGAGCCTGCACGTTGTCCGATGGCCGAATGTCATGATTTCTGTGTTTTGAAGTAAGGTTTAAGCTGATATATCTATAAATATTTTGTGAATGCAGCGAAAAGCTGTTAATACTATTAGTAAAACGGCAACATTAGTAGGCTATTGTCATATTTTTATCACTACAAAGTTAGGATGGCAATAATCGATATTATTCTAGCAACACTAAGACTTTCCTTGTTTTAAATTAGCCAATAGGAGTGTTGCTCAGTTCTGATTGGTGCCGAGTTTTGACAGCTCTCCTCAGCCAATCAGCAGTAGACAACTCCCCGCCATCTGGCATCGCGGGTAGAAGGGAGTCTTCGGTCAAACGGGCAATCAGAGGAGAACCACCGAACAGTGCGGAACACCCAAAAGTCTATTCTTCACATTACGAGCCAAAACGCCGTGTTTCGCATATTTATGAGCCTTAGCCAGCCAACTATAACCCAATTGTTACGGTACTTGAAACTAACAAAACTGGACGGCCCGAAAATTCTAACTTACCCGTGCAATAGCGAAGACATTTGCTAATTGGGCCCAACCTTCATTACTGAAATTACTCGGTTATTTTAAAGGGCCATAGGGACGAATACTGTTATGTCAATATGTATAAACAGGACACAGGTAATAGTACTCATGAAACCATTACGTAACGGGTAAAGTAATAGAAAAATAGATCCACACGGTCGAAATATGTAGGTACCTAATTGTACCTATTTATGTTCGGCTCGTATGTTAGGGATATTTATAATAATATAAGGTAGGTGCACCACGGAAGGCCCGGCTCCTAAGATGGCCCCCACCTTTAAAAACTCGCAGCTTTATGGTTTTCCAAACTACCTCAAATTTCGAGTGCACATGCGTTTGTGGTCTCAAACAAATGTGCATTTCAGTTTACACTCAAGCGAGATGCCATTTTGTAAAAAAATTACAGTTTGGTGTGTCGTGTTAGAATATTGCACGTGTTATTATTTTCCAACTTTTACACATATTATCAAATTATAATCCCAAATTGAAAAAAAATACGCAAATTTGGTCAGTCCTACTTTTAGTGAAATAGGCGTTTTATCTGTTTAACATCCAATTTTAGGTAAAAACTGTTTGCTTAAATTTATTTACCTATGTATTTTTACGAGACTATAGGTAAAATATCTATATCCCAAACTCTTTGAGTACGAAACCCTAAAAACTAAATTCAGGCATTAATAAAGCATGAAAAGGATTTTTTTGGAATCTCAGGGCCCATCTAATTACGACCTATCAGTGGGTTTGGGAAATACCGTCATAGATAATTTTGCTGTGGTATGTGCATGAAAGGTCTGCCTCTCCTGTATATAGCAGGGACCCACTACAGGAGTCCCTAGGCAGACCTACAGGTTTACCTACATTGAAGTTATCTACAGGTTGTATCGTCAATTCAATACGTTATTGTGACGACAAAAACAAAGACAGACAGGTATGGCCCATCTAATTACGACCTATCAGTGGGTTTGGGAAATACCGTCATAGATAATTTTGCTGTGGTATGTGCATGAAAGGTCTGCCTCTCCTGTATATAGCAGGGACCCACTACAGGAGTCCCTAGGCAGACCTACAGGTTTACCTACATTGAAGTTATCTACAGGTTGTATCGTCAATTCAATACGTTATTGTGACGACAAAAACAAAGACAGACAGGTATTCCTATCGTCAGTAACTCGGTACCTAATAAGGCTAGGTAACTAAATAAAGGTACCTATTTTGAATATAGGGAACGGCTGTAAGATATCAGGTTCACGGAGATCGCGATGATCCGTGGGAAGTGGGCGAAAGTGTGACGTTATTAGGCACGTACCTATACAAGTGCTGCAACATAGAAAATTAGTATTCATGGGACAAAGGCGCTTTCTACAATGACGCTCTTATTAGATAATTGCGTAACGGTTTTTCTTTGCATTATTAACGGCACTATTGTCGGCGTCGTGATGTTTAAAGCTATTAACTTAATAATACAAAATATCGCACCGCGCGACGACGCGAGGTATTTCAGTAGGCGTAGCTACTTCGAACTTTATAGTGCCTAATTATTACTTTCGATGACAGTTCGTTCGTAACAATGCAATAGTTTCTACACTTAGGTACACGTGCTTCCTTTTCCTGCAATATCCGTTTGCGAGCTATACAACGTCCTGAAAGTGAATGAAAATTCAATTACTAAAACGATAATTAAAGTGAATTAAATACAGTTGCATAAAGTTAATAATTTACTTTACGTAAAAACAAAGTTTAAACTGACTTCAAATTCAAAAAACTGACGCCAAGTCACATGGTACATGAAAATTTCCACATTTCCTTTCCAATGTACCACATGAACTGCGTTCCGAAAGCAAATGCGTTGATTATTACAGAAAAAAGCGGCCAAGTGCGAGTCGGACTTGCACATGAAGGGTTCCGTAAAATAAATTGCGGTTTACGATTTATGACGTACGTAGTTTTATCATTATCTTATTTTAGAAGTTACAGGGGGGGGGGGGGGCACACATTTTACCACTTTGGAAGTGTCTCTCGCGCAAACTTTTCAGTTTAGAAAAAAATTATATTAGAAACCTCAATATCATTTTTAAAGACCTATCCATAGATACCGATACACGTAGGTATGGGTTTGAGGAAAAAAAAATTAGTTTCAGTTCTGAGTATGGGGACCCCCAAAACTTACTGTTTTTTTTCGATTTTTGTGTAAAAATCTTAATGCGGTTCACAGAATACATCTACTTACCAAGTTTCAACAGTATAGCTCTTAAAGTTTCGGAAAAAAGTGGCTGTGACATACGGACGGACCGACAGACAGACAGACATGACATGACGAATCTATAAGGGTTCCGTTTTTTGCCATTTGGCTACGGAACCCTAAAAACCCAAGTCGCTATATGTGGGCTGATAATATTTGAGGAGTTCCGTCGATTCCTCAAGGATCTCAGAATTAACACTTCATTAGTTGCTACTTCAACGGGATCATGTCAGAATCTTTGACATACTTTACATCCTTGAGGAGTTCCATAAGTCATCTGTGGTCTTCATCATCAGTTCCACTTAACCAAAATTGCGAATTTCCGATGGTAAATACACGAGTCATAATAGACAATACCAGTCTTTACACGCGTGCCTATAAAATTTGAGGGTTGCCCTCAATTTCCCTGGGATCCCATCATCAGATCCTAAATTGGTATGCCACCTCGGGAGTATATTCTTTCGAATAAAAAAAGATTTTTGGAAATCGGTCTACAATTGACGGAGAAATCGGCGAACATACCTATCTACATAAAAAAAAACATACAGTGGAACATATAACCTCCTCCTTTTTTGAAGTTGGTTAAAAATGCTCGTCGGTTCCCAGCGCGGTCGGGTATATCGTCCTTCGTCACCTCGGAGGTTCGCGACAGCAGAGTTTAGCCGAAATGGCAAGAGGAACAGAGCTATAGCCACGAAGCCACGATAACCGGAATTCGAAGTTGGATTATCTGTCTCTGTCGCACTCATAATACACGAACTCCGAGTAGAGTAGCGCCGCAGGCCTTACCTAATCACCAATATACATTTGTTTCAGATTCGACGAAGGCCACGACGGCTACCTGGATCTGACGGAGGTGAAACGGATGATGGAGCGGCTCGGCGCGCCGCAGACGCACCTCGGGCTCAAGGCCATGATCGCGGAGGTCGACGAGGACCAGGACAACAGGATCAGCTTCAGAGAGTTCATGCTCATTTACAGGTAACGCGCCACATATTTAGTTCCAGGTGCAGCCTAATAGCCATTGCGAGGCTCCGGCTTGTAGGTACCTAATGTAAAGCTTGTCCCAGAAAAAAATGTCGATCATTATTAGATGATGGGGTGGTATATCAGGATGAAATCTCAAGAGGTTTGAAAACTATACTCTCCGTTAGGATGGTCATTCATGTATAAATTAAAATAAAAAAAACGCTGTCAGTACTAGATGTTCAACGATGTCGTCGGTGCAAGAAAAGTTACACGAAAAATTTTTGTACAAATATGTTCAATATGGAGACATCTCTGCGAAAAAAGTGGCAACGGAGCTAAAAACCGTTCAAAGGGTTTTAAAACGGTTCAGGGAGACTGGTGGTATACGGTGACGACCTGGAAGTGGACGTAAACCAGGGTTTGTAAACAAGAATATCGAGAAGAAGATTATAACAGCTTTACAGAAAAAACCTACTCTCTCTGTACGAGACTTGGGCAAAAAGTTTAAAACCTCGAAGTGAAGAGAAATAATTATATAAAAACGTTTTAACAAACTAAAGTGCTCAATAGAAATGCAAAACTGTCAAAAGAGTCTAAAACCAGATCTAGAAAGCTTTATTCAAAAATGACGAAGAAAAATTATTGTACTGTTATGGACGACGAAACTTACTGCAAACTTGAATTCAAATCACTTCCAGGACACCACTATTATTCTGGGACCGACAGAAAAGCAGTAAGTGAAGAGCATAAGGTCATCAAAATGGATAAACTTGCAAATAAAGTTCTCGCGTGGCAGGCGATCTGTTCATGTGGCAAACGCAGTAAACCATATTTTACTAATGGAATCATAAATGGTGATTTGTACCTGAATGAGTGCCTCAAAAAACGATTGTTGCCATTCATTAAGAGGCATACTTCACCTGTACTGTTCTGGCCTGATTTGGCCACGTATCACTACACGAAGAAAGCAATAGAGTGGTACAAAGCAAATAATGTCGATTTTGTTGAAAAACACCTCAATCATCCCAACTGCCCGGAGCTACGACCCATTGAGAAATATTGGGCTCGTGTGAAACAGAAGCTTTTAAAACCTAAAAGTAATGACACTTCAGTCGAAAACTTCAAACGGAAGTGGAATGAAGCATCCAAACTAATCACCGATGACGATGTACAAAACTTGATGGCAGGGGTCAAGGGAAAATTAAGAAGTTTCTGGATGAACCAATCTTAAACTGATCTTTATGTGTAAATAATAATATTGAAAGGAATATCAAATAAACCTGTATTGGAAAATTTGTTAAATTTTAATAATTAATATGGAATTTTTACTAATTTATAAGCGACATTTTTTTCTGGGACAAGCTTTATTTATGGTTGTTACGCGAGTGCGCAGGACATCTACAAGAGCGAGGTCCGCCACCCCCAGTTTTAAGGACCCCCCTGTTTTAATTCAGTCAGTAGAGAAGTAGCTAAGCAGAATAAGACATACAAAATGACGTACACAGATCCTTATTCCCTTGTCACTAGACTCCATGTATACCATTTTGAGCACTAGGCGCAGGCCTACCACAATGGCCACAGAAATAGAAGTCTTACCTGTGGTCAATCATTAACGGCGTATGTGCCTTTAAGTTATTTCACGTCATACCTAGCCATAAAGTAGGAATTACCGCACGCTATGCGTGCGGAAAACCCCACTTTCTGGCCAGATAGAGACGTAAAATTTTGTACTCACCACGGGCGGTAATAAAGAAAGCCTCAGAGCGCATATTTATCGCCCTTGCCTTCGGCTCGGGCGTCAAATACCTGCGATCTGAGACATTCTTTGTTTAACCGCCCTAGGTAAGTAATGTACTATTTTCAAATCTTTTTTTTTTATGTCTACAGTTCTCTGTATGACCAATGCCAGCCACCCAGTCAGCGGATATAGATGACCGCTTTGAGTGGCTACCACCAGGTCCACCAGGCCTCCGTGCTTTAGGACATTAAGTAATTCGCTGAGTCTGGCAGCTGTTTATAACAGTAACAGAACCGTAACCGATTTAGAGCCTTTGGAAGGACGTAATCCCTATGCCCGATTAGGATCTGTAGGCATAAGGTAGCCCAAGGGACCAAGATTACGGCAAAAGCAGTGACTGAGAATACAACGGGGAAAAACATTCACAGACGTCGAAACGTAGTAGGTATACTAGGTATGTTAAGTTTTGACACGCTAGGCCGCGCATCGCCGCGGCGCGGCGCCCTGTCAAATCTAGTCTACTCGTAGACATTACCAATATGACAACATGAAGAGCTAGGTAACTTTTCTGCATCCCACAATTTGACATAGTTTAGAGGTCCTTGGCAAACAACCCGAGTCACAAGAGGCCAAGATGTTAAGCGAAGCAGGTCACAGATAACAGTGCGCATATCACTCGCGTAACGGTCAAGGATTGGAGTGTAGGTACTCATTTGTATAGGTATTTAGTTTTAGTATGCGTTGCTATACGCCACGCTCTATTCAAACGCTATCACATATCGAGTACTTTGACAGGGAAACTCGCAGCGAATGAATAATAGCGCCTACATCATGCAGGACAAATTCGTGTGGTCTACTGGTGTTTTCCTGTATATTGCTATAAATTAATCTATTGGATAAATTGGTACTCAACCTGTTGTTTCCCGATGCCGCGAATTCACGGCATCCTCCCTTCAATGGAATTTATATCATTTTAAATTAGAACAGAGTTGCATTTGTTTTGCATCATTCGATTTTAGAAACCCAGAACATAGTCTACTCTAGTTTTTATTTTGATTTGATTCAAATTTCACTGCCTATTTTCCTGGTACGGCGGGATACCTCAGGTATTAAAGTTAATTTAGTAGGTATTTAATTTAATGGTTGTTCCATACCTCTTGTTTCTGAAGGATGTCCCAAAATTTACGCAAGATTTGAATGAAATAGAAAACACATTTTTTTAGTGTTTACCGTAGCTACATATTGTTTTTATTTAAACATTAATGGCTAAGTCACGGCTTTACTTTCGTCCTACGAGTACCTGTGACCATAGCTGCCCAACCTTAAATCCAATACTAACCTTGAGCTTGAACGCCGACTGCTTGTACGGTTCTTAAGCCCCTGCTAGACGGTCGCCAACACGCCCCTCCGACCAGGCGACCTTGGTCCGCACCGACCGTGTAGACTGTAGACAGTTGTTTGGAGCAAAGTTTCATACACAGCTGTCGGTGCCGACCAAGGTCGCTCGGTCGGAGTGGCTTGTTGGCGACCGTCTAGCAGAGGCTTTAGGAACTCCTCCTTTTTCTCTTCTCAATTTATTATTGGTACTAACCTACCTAATGTGTTGTTACAGGAAAGCGCGAGCTGGCGAGTTGGAGAACAACTCAGGACTGGAGGCTCTCGCGCGGCTGACGGAGATCGACGTCGACCAGGTCGGCGTCAACGGCGCCAAGAGCTTCTTCGAGGCCAAGATCGAGGAGCTCGCCAAGACCAACAAGTTCCACGACGAGATCATCCAGGAGCAGGATGAGAAGCGGCGAGAGGCCGAGGAGAAGGCCGCCAGGAGACTCAAGTTCCAGGAAAAAGCGGCCTTATTCCAACATTAACGAAACGCCTAGTTACTGTGCAATGTCTAGTCCGTAAGCTGTTACCATGGCTTATAACGTCTTCGAGGATCTACATATTATATTATAAGAGGAGAAATTGATAAATATTAAAGACATTCAACTCCATGTTATGGCATTTTTAAAAATTAGTGCACCCAATTAGCGTGAGTTGTTAAATAAAAATTAACTCAGTGTCAGTTTTGTAAAATGATGTCAAACTAAACTATTTTCGCATTTAAATAAGGTGCATGCATATTATTTAAATATAGAAAAGAAAAAGTAAATTTTTATACAAACTAAATACTTAATTGTCGTTACAAAACTGACACTGAGTTAATTTTTGTTTAAAAAATTATGCTAATTGGGTGCACGAATTATTGAAAATGCCCGGTATGATGATATATTATAAGCAAGGTCCGAGCGCCATACATGAGACTGAGGCCTTGGTTAAATAACATTATGAAGGAACATCATTTATTTTAGAGATTGGAAATCTTTATTATTTACCGTTTCTGCTAATATGTTCTTAGTTAGATGAATTCAAGATTTAATTGTATCTACACTTCTGTTGCTTTTTCAAGGTTTATGTAAGTTTACTATTTACATACAGGTCGATTGTAGCGATCAAGTTAAACTTAGTGTTAATTTATTGTATTACGACTGCGAGAAATTAAATTAGTGTTAACGCCTAATTAAGTTAATGTTCTGTAGTTAAATAAATAATATACATGTTTCTATAAAATATATATTTATGATTGTACGTCTGCATGTTGCCTTGTAAGTTTACACTAGCTTAGAAGATTTTATACTTAAATTACTTATTGATGGTTAAAAGTGATGTATATGAATTATGTTAAGGTTGTTTGAATAAAAGATTAAGAATTATTCTTGGCTTGTTTATTTAAAACTTATCCTAGATACATAATGTTATCTTAGAAAGTAGGTATTAATTTATCCTTTTCCATCGTGGAGTCATTTCTAAAATCGTCATGTTCCTCATAGGAGTCGTTTTGATTATGATGCTATAGATCTATCTGCATCCTTATAAATGGTGGTATTTTTTCAAAATCTAGTTGATGCATATCTGCCAATATTTTAACCAATTCAGTATTCTGAAAAGCAAGTAAACATGTAAAACATGTAATGATGATAAATCTTATTATTATACTTCCTGCATCAGGTATAGGTATGTCTCGCAAGTAACCATGATGTATATTTTTCTAAGAATCATAGATAGGATAAGAAATTAATGTATAGTATTGTTTTGAGATTAATTATTAGTTGGATGTAAATAATATGCGTTTTCATTATAACATAATTTCATTTTGCAATACTCCAATACTTCTAGATCTCAATATGAGAGAGTGTCAAAATCATAATTTGTTTTTTTTTTTTTTTAATTTATTGACCAATATAATCTGAGTAGTACATTTTGGTATACATTTTTTCACCAGCGGAAACCTCTAGGGTTTATATGCTGATGAATAGTTCGCTATGGTACATTAATTTACTTGAATACATCACCGTTATAGACTCATAATTATTACAATACACTCGTATTGGGTTCAGATAACGTCAGATACCTTTTGATACTAGGTATCGATTGTAAGCTATTTACGTATTTATGCTGTAGTTCTTTTGGTAGTTGGTTTATTATATAAGGAAGAAGATATCTGACGTTTCTTTTCCCATGCACATTGACAAAATTAGGTAATTTGAACATAGCTTGTTTTGGTAAATTTTGTCTAAGGTTGCTTTTTCTTACATATAATACTAAATGCTCTTTGTACGCATACTCTTCCCTTAAAATACATAGTTTAACTTTATTGAACACTGACATTACTTCACAATAATTAAACAAACGCTCATAGTTTGGGGATATTTTTTTCCTTGTTTTTGGGTACAATGTTTTTAAGTAATCTAATTTGTAGTTTATAAATATCGTTCAGGTAAGTTTTGTAAGTTCTACCATAACTGCTTAGTCCGTATGTAACCACTGAATCTGCCATGGATGCGTATGTAACCAAAGAAAAGATAATTTAAAAATTATATTGACCGTTAAAAGAAATACAAGGTTATTCATTTTGTATTCCATCCCTCTCACTACATGGTATTTATCAACATTAATATTTTAACAAACATAAAAAGTATTTGTCCAGGACTATAATAATCCTAACACATGTGTACAGATTAATTGTTTTTTAGAAATACTAGCCACCTGCGCGGCATCGCCCGCATACCATAAAGAACACAGGCAAACCCACAGGATAAAATATAGCTTTTGTCCATCCAGTCCATTATATATACACAGGTGAATGAATTTTTGAAATTGTTTAAGTGGTTCCGATGATTACCCCCTGAACACAAATCTCAGTCTTTTCCTCTTTATTGTATTAGTATAGATATAGTTGAATGTAGAGTTGCAGGGCCCTTAGCATTGTACTGCAGTAACAGGTTGTTGAAAAAAATACATGGCTGAAGAGCTTTTTTGTAGTAGTTGTAGTCAAAATATTGCAATACTGAATACTCTCTAGCACCTTTGACATAATTACAAGATTTCTTGGTACTTACCTTTAAGACATTTGTTTGAAATTCTCCACCAGATTGTGTCAATTGTTTGATTTGTTGTAACTCTTGAGAGCTAGAAGAAATAATATCTAGTTAGCAGAAATCTAAGAAAACAAAGATTTACTAAGTAGTTATGAAATGAATCCCGAACGACATTGTATAGAAATTTTGAGTTGTGTTTTTGTATGTATTGCTGTTGATGTCCCAAATAAGCAAAACATAATCTTGAAGGCGACAAACTTACATTAATTGCAGAAGGTGGTTTGTTGTTACTAACTCATTAAGCACGTCTTGCTGCAGTTTTAGTGTTAGTGCATCTGCGGACTTTATGGACATTGTGATACTCGTTGTTCTTATCAGTAAACTTAAGTCATGCACTATTTCTGTAATAATTTAACAATAAGTGAAACCTATGGCTATTAGCTCAAACAATATTGTTTGGAAATTAAAACCACAGACTACTAAGAAGAAGAAGTCGAAGAAGACACCAGTCTAACGACACTAGGAAAAAAAAAATTTTATATGGACTTTGCATGGCAAACAATAGCCAACACACTCCAAAGAGAATATAACACTACGTTAAGAAGAGACGGAACTTAGTACAACGTATTTATTCTGAAAACAGCGCTTTGATTGCCAACCTAACAGACATACTTCAGAGGTACCAACATAGGCAAACAAATCTACCATCTGTCAAAAATAGCTAGTGATTTCAAAAATTGAATGTAATGTCGATAGTAGTGATGTGCTTGATTTTTTTATCGATATCGGCAATTTACCCAAACAGGACCTCTTCTTTAAAGTGTTATGTAAATTACGATGGTTATAGAGCTAAGTGACCTTCAGACCGAATTTAGGCCTTTATGTATTTGCCAATATTGGTCTGAAGATTGTCTCACTCCGATATCGTTACAAATTCGAATATGGAGTTAAATAAAACAACTTTAGTTCAGTAAATTTGCTATAATTCAATGTTTTATAACGTTATATATGGAAGAATATAATTACTTCTGATGTTTCTTTATTTTTGTTATTGCAAGATTGATATATAGACCAAAGCTCAATAAAAATTAATCTTATGCTTTCCGGACCAACCACTTAACCACTCGTCCACGCCAGCACTAATTTTTTAGATTACACCATCCATCAGGATTCACTCATTAATTGGTAAATCGTAGCTCGAGGACTCGAAACCAGGATCTCTATCCTGGGTTCGAGTCCTCGTTGCAGCACAATTACTTTTCAAAGATTCAAATCTATTATTTGTAAACATAGGTTGTCAGGGTGATACAGTAATTCTGGGTATCGCTATGTTTTGCCGTTTGGCATACAAATATTGCATGCTTGTCTTTAAAAGCTAATTTAAATAATACAATAATTTCTATTAATATAATAATTTCTCGCATAAATCAAAGTATTGCTTAAATATTCACCTACGGAATAATATGCTTTTTCTACCTGGAATTTATACCGTCTCTTTTTAAATTCTGATAAGTCATCTCATCTAGTCTAGTTGTATTGTTTGGTAATTTATTATAAATTTTTGGTGCCATTCCGAAAATACTTTTACACAGAAGAGCAGTTTTGAATGACTCTGTATTAATTTTATCCTTCTGCCTACAGCTGTTAAAAGTGGCAAATTGACTAATTATTATTATTGGAAAAAAATATTAGAGAGGTAGGGCACAGCGGAATGTCATCTCGCTAGTATGTGGAGCAGCCCAACTGGGGAAGTACCTCCACCTTACAGAAGATCGCAGCCATAATAGCACCATTGCTTTGTAGTGTTGCTATATTATTGCATGCTATGAAGTATGTGGTGTTGTGTTCCTGGTGGTGAATAAGGTCGCCAGAGCTCCCTAGGGTGCGCTGTGTTGGGAGTGAGGGACCTGCATGTCTCTATCTGCCAACACAGCGAATCCTCAAGTGAATAAAGGGTCGGCAACGCGCTTGTGATTCTTCTGGAGTCACAAGTGTCCATAGGCGACGGTACTAGCTTAACATCAGGCAGGCCGTAAACTTGTTTGCCACCGTCGTAGTATAAAAAAAAAAAAAAATAATAATAATAATGTTGCTTTTGACATATATTCCTACCTCGTATATGTAAAGGCATGGCAGCGTTAATATGTTGAGCTTAATTTTTTCTTTGTGCTTTGATCAATGTATCAATGTAGATGTTTTAGTCTAAAAGAACGAACATATCTGAACTACATATGCATAATTCTCTATTAAATTACAGTCATTGATAATAATGCTTATACTTATTTAATTATTACTTGTGTCGTTATTGTTGTAGTGTCCCATTTGTTCTGCTTTTTTACCAATGTCTTTTATTTTTTCTTCGGACTCAGCTAATCTCTGATTAATTCTATGGCACTGGCGCCTAATTAATAAATGACTTAGGCGCCCAAATATCCTGTCTAAAATTGGATGAGAGCATGTATACCAAGATGTATCGCAATGTGCAATAAATAGCATTTTACATAGTTCAGTTATGTTTCTTTCATAAAGTCTTGGTATAACATCAGTTTCAAATACGCCAACAGCTGTCTCAACCAGTCTACAAAGCGGAATAGTTGGGTAGGTGAGTGAATGCTTGTCAGTGAACCATTCACGTAGCTGAATGTATCTGTATGTCTCAGCTTGCTGTTTTTCTTGGTCATCTTCAATTAATAACCTTCGGCAGCTTGCACAATTCAGTTTTTTTAAAGTCGAAGCTAAGTAGCCAGATACATAAACGAGTGGCTGGTGTTTTATATCCGCAAAATCAGTTTCTTCTTGTAATTCCGATTCCTCCGGGATGCTAAATATTGCAAAGTCTTCTTCTTCATAATCATCATAGTGTGCCCCAACTGATGTATCTAGTAGTTCATTTTCTTTGTCTTCTGTAACTGCCACATCGTCAAGTGCGCCAAGAACATCAGCAAAATTAGTAAGCAATTTTTGGTTGTCATCTTCACAGTTTCCTTTACTGTGCGGAGCAGTAATTCCTGACACCACTGATGCTTTTAATGCTGCTGTAAACCCCGTACAAGTTGGGTTGCGATTCGTAGGGCAGTGTTGGCGTATAACTCCAAAAAAATTTTCGAGACCATCCTGATTTAACGCCCTAAGATTTAAATAGCGAAATCCCTGCGAACTTACGTATTTCCATACATCCTCCAGGGTGTTCAAAGATGTCAACATGCCTTGTACACATTTAACATTTTTTTCCGTGGTGCCGTCATTTTTTATAAATTTAAGACATGTAATTTTTTTTTTAATTCTTTCCAAACTTCCGGGTGGTTCGTCTTCTTTGAAACATTTTCCCTTCGCCCTTTTTTGATGTCATTCTTGGACGATGGGCCATTTGTAACATCAAAAAGACGGTCCAGTTCCTCTACGATCAGCCCTGTTTCAAAAATCTTTCTTCGCTTCTCTTCGTCACGTTCAGCTTCGGACATTAATTTCAGCACAGCTGAAACAGTTTTGCTCAGCGCCTGTGCTGCGTATTTCACTTTCATTTTTTGCCTGTATTTAGGTCGTACATGGGCTGCTGTAATTTTGCTGAGGTGTAGCAATGTTCTGTTTTTATATTCAGCCTCCTGTATGTATGCCCACCAACCCGACTTCTGGTCAAATTGGATCTGACTGTGCCCTTTACAAAATAATAGGCTAATATTTGTTTGTACCGTGCTCGGAGACCTTGTATCATGAACACGACGGCGTGATCGGCTATCTGGTCGGTTCTTCCAGAAGTTTTTCCCTTGTCCTCAAAGCCGTCAACTTGGTCCGTGCCTTCGTTAAATATGAGACGCGGTTTAAGAGCGATTTCGTCGAATAAAAGTGCGCAAAAATTATTATTTTCCTTCATCGTTGACGATGCTCTTTGAAGATGTCGTAAAACAGCTGTATTAATTCCCGTTCCCATAGGTATTTTCCGCAACAAGTTGTGCAGTGTTTTAACGCTTGGTAACATTACACCATGAGCTAAATATCTGTACGCTTTTGGTGATCTCTTGAATATAGCAAGAGCCGATATTTTTTCTTTTAACGTCCACCGTCTGCCTTGTGGCTTTCTTTTCTGATTTTTTAAATCTGCGGCAACTAAGTCCTTTAAAATCGGCGAAGTAACTTTTTCTATCAGTTTTTCACTTCTTTTTAAAGAGGCTAATGTGCACTTTGTTTCTTGGAGTTGTAAGACAAGCTTCTTCTGTCGTGGCGTTAAATCTGAAAAAAAAAAGAAAAATGAGCAACAACATTCTTTTACGTAATGTCTCAATTATATAAACGTATTTGTCTCAATAATTTGATAACATAAAATTCTGAATATGTCTGACATGAAGTCGGTAAAAATAAAATAAGTATAACGTCTGCCATATGAGTAGGTACTGCAAACACTGTGAAACAGTTGGCTAGATAAACATAGTTAACATAAAATACATAATATACATTCGCATAGGTATATTTTTAAAAC